>OU343160.1:47123040-48420910 GCA_910595825.1 Philhelius pedissequus
TATTTGCGATATAGGTACTATAGGGCAAGTTTTGCATTTGGAAAAAAAATCGAGCTCGAGATTTTAATCAAACTTAACATTACGATAATGGAGAACACCAACAAAGTGGGTCCCGCAATTCCTTTTGTCTATCTGTCTGTATGTACAAAGCTCTACAGCCTCAATAATTGAAGATATTTTCTTCAAACTTGGTACTTAATTTTTTTAGATGATTGTCTCAAATAGATTAAATAGAACGGTACTTGCTATACAACATTTTTTGATTTTCGACTGTCTCATAAACGGCGTGACGGATATCAATCAAAATTTTTACGTAGGAGGTTCCTTAAATTATAAATTATACTGCATACCAACCTTTTTTATTCAAAAATCCTATGTTCGATCACATTATATGCGAAAGATTCTTAATTGAAACGGCAAAATGTAAAACTATTTTTCGAAAAAATTGAAATGCAATATTGTTAAGAATTTAAAGCAGATCCTGTATACAAATTTTGATCGAAATCCGTTAAACCTTTTATGAGAAAGTCGGAAATCAAAAAAATAGTTGTATGTCAGGTACCGTTAATAACAAAATATTTAAAAAATTTGTTGCCTAAAATGTAGACCATACTCAGGTAATACACACATCAATTTTTATCAAAATCGTTAGAGCCATTTTTGAGATAGTTAAGATGATGGAAAAATTTGTATGGCAAGTACCGTTATTTTTGGGGCTAAAACTACGATTCAAAAATCTATTTTCGACAATCACCTAAAACGCATAACCACCAAGTTTGAACGAAATCGGTTCAGCCGTTTAGGCTGTAGATCATTCTACAGACAGACAGACAGGCAGATAGACATACAGACGGACAGACGGAATTGCCGGACCTATTTTTTGGAGCTCTCTATCCTAGTAATGTCAACTTTGATTAAAATCAATAAAAATAAATGCAAAACTTGCCTTATAGTGCCTATATCGCAATTAACATGTATATTCAACTGTTTTTTACTGTTATCATTTTATAAGAAGGTGTTTTTTTTTATAATACAATTCTATATACTACTGAAATTTCTCAGCCAAGTAGAAGACTTAGCATTATATTTAATTGGACTTGTTGAATTATTGATTCAAAATAGCTTTTAACGGCCTTTAGTCCACAAAATTGTTATCATTTTATTCTTTATCATCCTCTAAATTTGTGTAAGTCATGAGAATCTAGTGTTTGCTTGTTCGATTTAAATCCCGTAACGGAGAGTTCTTTTGAATTACCAATCGAAAACGAAATATATCCAGCAAAGTTGATGGATTTTTTACGCTGGCTCTAAAAAAATGTATATTAAAACTTTATGAGGAAATGCTCACAAGTACAAGTATTAGAAAATTTTAAGGGGATTTAGAAATGGTCGGGGTACATTGGTCTTGAATTTTTAAATATCAATATATGTAAAAGGGACGCTGAAGAAAGAATCTGTGTTGAATCACTGGGTTTGACAGTAAATCCGAAATCGGGTTCTTGGGTTAACTTATTACCATACCTAGATGCTCGGTTAATTACTGTTGACTTTTTGACTTTTTTATTGGGATGAATGCAAATTGCTTTTTAACAACAGTAAAGGCCGTAGAAATTACTGTAAAACAGAGAGAGAGACAAGAAATTGTGATAGACCACTTCAAGCTCAAAATAAAGAGGTCAAAAGTATGGTTTTCAAGTTTTTTTTTATTTGTCGGGTGCGATCAGATGGTTGACAAAATATTTTAAGCGATCATAAAGTCTGAAAAGTTCTTATACGTGGCGTTTTGGAAACGTATTTCTCTGTATTTCAAACAGTCACACATCATCTTTTATTTAGTGTACAGGGCACACTATACCGATTTTAAAATATCAATTAAATCGTACTACATATCTTTTTGAACATAAAGCACTGTTGTATGGCATTTAGCTGATGAAATAATACAAAAGTTCGAATTACAACTTTAGGGAATTGTATGCTACAACTAGCCATTAACAAATAAACAGTATATCCTTTCATCTAATTAGTTATAACTCGATGAACTTGATGAACTTTCAGATGCACACACCGATGACGTGCGTTATGATGAAAACTCCTCTTAAGAACTTCTCAAGTGTGTTAATTTTCAGATTAATTATAGTGGGTAAATTTAACAAACGAACCCAATACTTGCCCTAAGAGAAAGTAAAAGGATATGATTTCCTTGATCCCAACTTACTGCAGTAACTTACCATTTTGTAATAAATATTTGGATGTGTCAAGAGCGCATGACTCTTTCAAGTGAGAATAAAGCTTTTACTTTCGATTCCAAGTACTGAGCAAATTTATTTTCTATAATATACATTTATTTGAATGGAAGAGCTCAGTTGTTGGGAAACCTCGGGATGCCCGGCATATTGGACCAACACACAATGACCAAGACCAAATGCTATTTATCAGAAGCAATTGATGAAGAATTTTAAGAGTGCATTTGTGCAAAGGTCAAAAATAGACAAGAATTTATTATTATTGCAAGTGGGCCCCGCAATTCCTTCTGTCTGCTTGTCTTTAGGTACAATGATATACAGCGTAAACTGCTGGAGTGTTTTTCTTTTAACGTGGTACTGAAGTGCATTAGGCCATTGGCTCGATTCTTTTCTTAAATCGTTTTCTTAGCCCCAAATCTAACGGTACCTGTCATACAATTTCTTGTACGAAAAATGGTATATTTTAAATACATATCTCGAAAACGGCTGTAAAGATTTTGATAGAAAAAAAATTCAGTCCACTATTACAGGTATACCCTACACATTGGTTCAAATGGTCGTTTAAGTAAAATATTAATAGCGTAACCTGCCATAAAATCGTTTTTTTTAATTTTTTTATTCTATAATTAATTGCTCAACGGATTTCGATGAAAATGATTACATAGGAGGTCCTTTTAATTGTAAATAATATTGCATTTTCGAAAAATATTTTTTTCGGTACTCACTGTAAAAATTTTTATAAATTTTATGAATGAATCGAATTGAATGTGCACTGATAAATGATAAAATAATTATTTTCTCAAATATAATTCCGACCGACATTTTTCTTTAAAACCCATTCTGTCAATCGCGCAACTGTCAAATGACTGGCAGTTATGTCCAAAGCCATAGGGTTACATTAGAAAAAGTTAGTATGGTCGCTAAGTTTTCCTTGATTTTCCGCGCAACTTTATTAATTTTTTTTATAAGAATATTCGTCTGACAATAATAAAGACAACAAAAAAGTAACGAAATCGGCGCAGCCATTCACTCATAATATCGCAATTCTGTACCATATACATATGAGGCCCTCAGCGCCCAAAACGGTCTAACCCTCATTTTCAAGAAAATTAAACTGACTATGCAGATCAAACCGCAATATTATGAAATATTTAATAAGAAAAACTCCCCAAGTTGTATGGTATACCATGTTATACTACTTGCGGAAAACTCATTTTGCTCTATGCGAAATTCAAAAAACTGTCGATGCCAGAATTGCCTAAGCCGCTTAAGCCAAATAGAATTCTAGAATTAAAAAAATATATATGTGGGTTAGGATAAAAACGCATTCTACCAAGGGTATATTCGAAAAATAAATAAGTTAGCCAGAAGGTATTAAATGTATTAACATCTTCGTAGAAGGCTGTAGGTACATCCTACAGTTATACAATTTGTTTTGTGTACTTGCCTAAGTGTTATCTGTAATAGAGTTTGCCTACTAACAACTAACACTGCACTAAATGATGAGCCGGTCGATGGTATAACATATTTTTCGCTAGATGAAGCTTGATATAAGCTCTCTTCGACCAATTCAGATATTGTTTAACAAAACAAAATTAAATTTAATTTAATTAATTAATTAAATTAAATTAATTTAAAAACAAGTACTAGAGACGAAGACATTCAGGAAGAAGACGAATAAAGGTTCTCAATTAATTCGTATTATTTTAAAAGCTAATACCGGATTTACACGAGTGGCAAATTACCATTATTTCATGCCATTAAACTGGCAAAATAATTGTAAAATCAAATCAATAATGATAAGCATTTACACGGGGTAAAATAATGACTGTTTGATTGATTGATTCTGATACTAATATTCAAACCGTTACAGTAGTGAAATACGAATCTTTGTCATTCAAATTCAAAGAAATTTAAATAAGAATCAAATTAAGTGAACAATAAAAGAATGTCATGTCTTATGAAATATTATTTTCATTGTCATTATCATCTTCTTTGAGGAATAGAATATGATAGAATGGTTGTGGAAGTTTTGACAAGGGGATTCAACTTAAAAGCAAAACTACAATGAAACACTAACTTACTCGTTCGCTTGGTATTCTATATATAACATTTCCGAACATTTCTGGGAATTACCAAATGAGAAAACTGTAAAGAAAAACTACTTGTGCAAAGCTCGTTAAATTCATTATTCTTATAAGATAAAATACTAACTAATAACCCGATATTAGTCTTATTCATTTTGTTACACCAAATTTTAGATTTTAATTATACAGAGTTGCCACTATTTTGCAAAATAAATTTCCCTGACTTTTTCCCGACTTTCTTTGACCGCAATATTTGAACGAAAATTTCGTACATTTACAGTTTCTTTTGTACGCTCTTTTAATTTTTTGATATTTGATATTTCATTGATATTTGAAGCAGTTTAAGTTGAGAAAATGAATCTGCAAAAAAACTGTAATTTGGAAATTTTGTGGAACAGCTCCGATTTTGATGACTTTTTTTTTCAAAATGCTTGTTCTTATACATATTATTTCAATTTTGAAATGTTCTGTAAGGAGGAACCGATATTTATTTTAAAAACAGCAATAAATATTTTTATGAACAAACAAAAGTTTGAAATTTCAAACAGTTATGGGTACCTTTAGCCTTGTTTTAAATTGAGGAATAAACAAAACATAGTTACGTGCAGGGTAATTTGCATTATTGTTGTTTATTAATTCTTTTTTCATTTTAAGTCATTTTTTCCTAAAATTTCTCTTATGTTCTAAGCGGGTCAAAATAACATCCCCTCTCAAAGTGAAAAATGCTTGTTTTTGAACCCTATACAAAAAACCCGTCATCAATTTTTGGCGCCTTAGTTATCGTACTCTACTCGAAAAAAGGATATGTTTACAAAGAAAAATGTTGAAGTGGTTAATGTGGAATTTTCTATCATTAACCAAAAAAAAAAAAAAATTCTAGAGACAAAAACTAGCACTTATCTTACTAGTAATTACAGTACATTTTGCTTTCATTAATAGGCTATTTTAGCCTGTGACTTAGAGTGTTAAATCATATTCTTTGGTTTAATAAAATCGCGGAATAAAAGTGGAATAACAGAGCAGTTTTTTTTATTAATATGGCTGCTAGAAACTGTATCCTTCTAAGTGTTTTAGTTTTTGAGAAAATGAAAAATTAGGCCCGAATACGCCCCGAACGCAAGAAACGCTTCAGACCAAGTTCGGTCGACTCAGGGCACCCTAGAGCTGACAACGAACAGACCTAATATTTTGCCAGTCTACAGTGAAAAAGTTATTATTTTTTTTGGGATTTTTTTTGGGATTTTTTTTGGTGCTAAATTGTACTCAGAATTCGAAGAAAGATTTAATTTATTTCATTATAAAAAATCTGTACCAATAAAAATTTCCCTGACTGCTTTTGAATTTCCCCCGACTTACCTTACATTCCTTGGCCAAATTTCCGTTTCCTGACTTTCTCTGTCTTCATATTTCTGGCTTTCAATATCATTAACACAATTTACCAATCCTTGTTTCGTTTTTAGAACTCATCTGGTTGTCAAAAAAACAACTACCAACTGTGGGTAAGCTTTAATGAACCAACCTAGCACAAGGTTAACAAAAAACTACCGATATTGTCAAATTCCAAAAACCAATGTACATAGGTATATACTTTTAAGTTCTTCCATATTTTCCAACTAAATATCGAACTGTGCTTGACATATTAAGGGTAGTCAAACCCCCTTTAGTGCGAGCTCAATTATACAAAAAAAAATAATAATCTCTCCAACTCTGAAAACGGTGTAACAACTTATTTTTATAGTACACGTATGTATGTATGTCAGTTTACGCTTTTTAAATAATTATAAACGGTGATTTTTTAAGAGCTTGGTTTTTGAAAATTCAAAAAAAACACAAAAACTTGTAAAAAGTGAATGAAATTTTTATTTGGATCGATAAATCAATTTCTGCCATTTACTTTTTAAAAATAATTTCACTTAAATGTTGCCCGCGGCTACGCTTCAGGTGGTCCATTCTGAAGGTCCAATTTTGGCAAACTTTTTCACACATTTCGGCCGGAATCTCACCAATGACGCGTTCAATGTTGGCTTCCAAGGCAGCAATCGTGTTTGGCTTGTCCCCATAGACAATAGACTTAACATAACCCCACAAAAAATAGTCTATCGGAGTCAAATCACATGATCTTGGTGGCCAATTGACTGCGCCAAAACGTGAGATCAACTGCTCACCAAATTCGACTCTGAATTGATGCATGGTTTCGCGTGCAGTGTGGCATGTGGCACCGTCCTGTTGGAACCACATGTCAACCGAGTTCAATTCTTGCATTTTCGGCAAAAAAAATCTGTTATCATCGAACGGTACCTTTCTCCATTGACCGTAACCCTGCGGCCTTCATCGTCCTTGAAGAAGTACGGCCCAATGATGCCGCCTGCCCATAAACCGCACCAAACAGTGCATTTTTCGGGATGCATTGGTAGCTGCTGAATTGCCTCTGGCTGCTCTTCACTCCAAATACGGCAATTCTGCTTATTCACGTATCCATTTAGCCAAAAATGAGCCTCGTCGCTGAAACGGACGTAGCTTGCGAAACACATTTTTCACAGAGCACGAATTTTGATAATAAATTTCAATAATTTGCAAACGTTGTTCAGGCGTAAGTCTATTCATGATGAAATGGCAAACAATACTGAATCGAAATGTCAAATGTTCGTGGAATTTGTCATGTGTGATCTGTCAAAAATATAAACGTCAAAAACCAAGTAGCAAAAAAATCACCCTTTATGTAGATGGATCAAACATGCTTTCATCGTTTGTATTCTGTTTAAGAGAGCCATTTCCAATAAAAGTGTTCGAAAGGTCAAGGATTTACAAATAACGAATGTGAATATCAAACCCATATAAATACAGATTTAAATAAAGTTAATTCGAGGGTATACATGAGGGCATCCTTATTTTTCTTCTCATAAATAAATTAATATTTTAACCTGATTAACAGACAACGAAGGATCTTTTATATTGTTAAATCCATTAAATTAGCTATTTTAATAGTATGATTATATTTTTATGAAAACAAATTGCACACAATATGTAAGGTGTTCTTCGAATTCATTAACTCAATAGAGTTCACACGTAAATAAAACCAACCCATTATTTAAATTTGTATTAACAATAAAGTATCAGCGCCAAAGTAAATATATGTTTATTAATATTATCTGTCTTTGAACATTATTGAACTCATACAAATCTTTTTATCATCTTAAATCAGCCGAGGGTAAATTATGAAGATTACTTTGTAATGAAAGTTTGTTTAAGTCCCCGAACAATACGTTACCTGTCTTGGTTTGTATTTTAACTTTGTCTTAAAGATAAATTCATTCGAAAATTTAAAACATAACTAATTTCACATTTTTCCAGCGAAAAGATGTTACTCTTAAATTTGTTTGCTTTAATCATAAAATAATCTTATATTCCAGAATCAGTTGATCTGTGTACCTGGGAATTCAATGTCAACTACATATATTACAAGGACACCAAATCAGATTCAACATTTATTGATTGAGTTCACTGAATGTGCATTGAAAACGAGATTCAAAACTGAATAACACTAAACACATACAAAAAAAGTAAGTATACGCCCTAGAATACACCTGCACTAACTAAACATAAACTGTAGAATTTCAATTGATTGATAAATAAATCAAAGAAAAAATTGTACGACATTGAAATAGTTTGGTTTTGTATGTATTTGTAGGGAAGAATGTTTGTATTTTGTTTTTGTAAACAAAAAAATATCCTCGGGGATAAGAAAAATCATTTGGAGTTGGTTGTAAGCGAACATTTACATTTTTGAATTCTATTAACTTTTTTTTTTGCCTTCTTTTCTTTTAGGAAGAAAGTTTTATCCCTTGAATTTGCTAGTCAGCAAGAAAGTTTGGGTAAAGAAAATAAATACTCAACATAAAAACTTTACATTGAAAAGGATTTTATGCGAGGACACAAAACTGAAAAAGCTAAAAACAAGATAAAAATTGGATTATAGTTGAAAGCCAAATTACTTTTTTTTGTTAACTATTGTTTTAAGTTTATTTTTCTGTAAACATAGTAACGAAGGCAAAATAATGGCGGAACTTTAAGGTTACAGTGCTAATTTGTCTATGATGTATTAAGTATTATGGGTGATAAGTTTTCTTTCTTTTTCAGAAAATCGTTTAACTTTTTCTTTATATGTTTATTCATTAGTGTATCAAAAACGATATTGAAAAAGTCAATCATTCTACATTGAACTCTAAATACAAAATCAATAAAACTGGCTTATGCACTTCTTGTACGTTCGTTAAAAGTTTCGTTTAAATAATAATACAAGACAGAAATATTGTTGGAATTAATTTTTTTAATATTATAATCGGGTAGATAATTTCATGGCATTTATTTTTAATTACGATATAGGTACTATAGGGCAAGTTTAGCATTTGGAAAAAAAAAATCGAACTCGAAATCTCGATCGTAAAAAATGGGTCCCGCAATTCAATCTGTTTGTCTGTCTGTATATCTGTGCAACGCTCTACAGCCTAAACAGCTGAAGGAATTTTCTTCAAACTTGGTATTTAGGCGTTTTAGGTGATTGTCTAAAATAGATTTTTAAATCGTTTTTGTAGGTCCAAAATTAACAGTACCTACCATTCCATTGATTCTGAACTTTCTCATAAACGGCTTGACGGATTTCGATCAAATTTTATTATATAGGAGATCCTTTAAATTATAAATAATTCTACATACCAAAATTTCAAAAAAATATTTTTTTTTGATTTTTGGAAAGTTCAATTTTTCGAAAACGGGTGAATGATTTTTTTTTTGGAAATTTTGTTTTTAAGTTTATATAATTAAATATTTAAAATTTTTATACACAGTTTTTTTTGAATATAAAAAATTAAGTAAAAATAACTTTGAAAATAAATATATTCAGATTGTTAATACTTTTGCATACGTGATCGAACAAAAGAGCAAATTGATGCGATCCAGTCGCGTTTTTTTTTATTAAATATGAAGTTTTGCCTTTTTGTTGGAACCAAATCTTCAATTTTTGGAAACAAAAATCAGTCAGCATGCTTCGACAGCGCTCGCCATTTACTGTTACGACATCTCCTTCCTCATTTCGAAAGAAATAAGGACCTATGATGCCGCACAGCGTGTAAACCGCACCAAACACACTAAATTTTAATGGATGTAAAGCTTCAGAATTGTCTCTGCTCCATAAACAACTATTTTGCTCATTGAGAAGGTACTTAATTAGAAATGAACTTCATTATATTAACCGTAAAATGGACGAAGTGCTCTATGAACTCCGCCAGCATATTTATTTGTTTCAAAGTAAATTTCCACAATTTGGAAGTGTTGTTCTGGCGTTAAACGATTCATGATGAATTGTCAAACCTTACTGTCATCAGATTTTGACATTCTCAACTGTCGAACCATAGACAACAACCATCAAAACTTCTCATGTAGCTAAAAAACCCTATATCCTATATTTGAACTATACCCAATAAGATTAAAATTCTAAATCATTACAGCTGAAAGATTTCGTTCTGGGCCAGACATAAGCAACCTTAGAAAAGTTTTGTTTTATAATACAAATTCTATATACTACTGAAATTAAATAGAGAATTAGAAGACTTAGGGTCAGTTTCACACTCTATCCCTCAGTGCCAACTGGCCCCTTAACTTCACTCACGTTAAGATTTCAATTTTACACAACCCAAGTTGAAGAGGGCCTTAAGTGACCATTGCTGGGCACTTAAGATCTACTTAAATATTTGAAATCCTTGTCACAAAAAAAGAATGAAGGAAAGCAGATAGTTTTTATGAATTTCAAAAGCATTATTGTCATAGACACTTTCCATACCATGAATTTTTTTTTTATTTTTATTTTTTATTTATTTCATTCAATCAATGGGCTTTTCGCCTATAATAAGTAGTAAAAGTAAAAAAAGAATTTGCTTTTCATGAAGCATGTTTTCTAAAACTATCAAAGCTTTTGGTCTCAATTTTTGCCGAACCTTTTATTGTCAGCCGACCGCTTTTTAAGGTCCCTTTTGAGGTTTTCATATTTTTGGTTTTTTCATTTCGGTGGCTCAAGAATTCACTACGGGTATTGAATTCGGCTGCTATTTTTTTCTTGCCTTGAGTTTTGCTTTGTTGGTAACTGCGTACGTTTTTCTGCACTCAATTATATTTTTCTTTTCATTTACCAATTCAACTCATAAAATTTCCTTTACAAGAAAATTTTGAACACCGCTCGCTTCCCATTTTGAATAAAAGCTTCAATATAACATTAAAAACAAAGGCTGCCACCATTATTCATGGTTTTGAGTGAACTAATCTTAAGCGAATGTGAAACGGAAAACTAACCTAAGTGCCACCTATCGTTTGACGTTTACTTAATCTCAGGGTGAACGTCAGTGTGCACTCTGAAACTGGCTCTTTGCATAATTTAATCATTGGACTTGTTAAATTATTGTTTCAAAACAGCTTTTAACTACCTAAAGTATACACAAAAACTGTCCAAATAAATTATGCATGGCTTATAGCCTAGTACAAAATCTTCCAGCTTTAATGATTAAACATTTTTTGCAAAAAGCCCATGTAAGATATTGACCTTAGCAAAAATTGCGTATTGACAAGGCTCTCACTTTAACAACTAATGAGTCGCCGTGCCGGCCGGTATGAAATGCCAATTTTGTGAACTAAAAACCTAAGCTATTGTGAATAAAAGCGTTTAACAGGGTTGATTAAAAATTTATTATCAATATCAGAATTAATGGGAGTTCGATTTGATGTGGAACGTCAATTGATGAGATCTTTTAGAATGACTTATTGAAAGATTTTTGTTAAAGAAGCCTTTGCACTGCATTCTTGAAATAAATCCTAATGTTATTGTATTAGAAGGTTTCCGGTATGATTTCCATAAAATAAATGATAGCATGGCCCATTTTACCAAACTAATAATGATTCCAAAACCGTGAAAACCCTTTAATGAAAAGAAATTTTACAGACCGATTTCTCTCTTGCCACTGATCCCTAAGGTATTTGAGAAAATCCCACTCAAGAGAATGCTTTTCATGATTGAAAAAAAAATGCCTCATTCCGGATCATCAGTTTGGTATCTGGAACAGCTTCTCAACAATTAGCCAGGGCGATAGAATAATTAATGGCATTGAGAAGTCTTTGGATGAAAAAAAAAGTTTGTTCTAGCGCATTTCTAGAAGTTAGCAATCATTCGACACGTTCTTGCACGATGCCCTGAAGTATAAACTACGAAAAGTATTTCCGGAACAGAGATATCATATCCTCGAATCCGACCTCGAAGATAGGCTATTTCGATTTAATCAAGATAGAGAATATTAGGAATTTAAAGAAATAAATACTGGCATTCCTCAAGGAAGTGCTCTTGGTCCTATCTTGTTCATTTTATACAACCGCGTTTCGAATAAGAAGTAATAGACCGTTTGACTTAGCAGAATAAGGAGTATCCGTTTTATATGCGGTACCCACATGTCCTCTGGCTGGGAGCCACCCGCCAAATGCGACTTAAACTGAAATTTAAACTACTTGATAAGGCAACTTATTCGTATTCGGACAAACAAAATAAGAAAGGTGTTCTTAGTGAGTAATATCTCACACTACTCACATTATCAAGATTCTTTCACTACCCACGCTACTCAACTATTTGTTGGAGAAAAAGAAGATTTAAATTGAGCACTTATTCAGAAAATTATTTTTTCCAATCTACAATCGTAATGCATCTATTTCAAACATGTACAGATTTTCGAGGAGAATGTAACACCAATGTGCCTTCTTTGAATTTAGTTCTGGAGTAGATAGAAGGCTTGTTCGTTGAGACCTGAATTCAGGGTCGCCCTAAAGCGTTTTTTGAAAAACCTTAAGTCACCATCATAAACAAATTCGGTGTTTTTTGAAACCTAGGGTCGCCCTCAATTCGCCCTGATCTAGGCTTTTAGCTGGTGCAAGTTATGGTAAATGAATAAACGTCAAAGTCACATGAGATCTGAAGTAAGGATGGGTGATATTGAGAAAAATATCGAATATAATCATCGATGGCAATAATCATGGAATCGAAATCATCGATGTTTTGAAGGATTTTCCTTTATTATTCCTTCAACATGGATGTTGAATCGTCGATTTCTTACTTTAATATCGATGTTTCAATAACATAGATGAACATCGATCATCCCTAATCTGAAGCTTTTGTTTTATCGTGAATTCTCATTTTATTTGTAATTTGTTATTTTTAAAATGGAAATAAAGCATACCCAAATTAATTTTCACACGCAGACATGCAAAATGGAAACCTTCGAAGTTGTGGATTGTGCATAGGGCCAAAGAAAATCTTCTAAGAACTTAAAATATTTTAAGTTTTAATTATTAAATGACATAACTTGCTTTTCTGCAACATAAAATTAATGGCCCCTGGGAATTTTTTGAGATCCGAAAAACCCATGTTTTTTTTAAATCTGCCGAATAACTCAAGGAAACTGCTGTTACTTCGGTTTGGCGAAACAAATGGGTTCAAAACTCCTCACACGATTGTAAATTTATAAGGATTGTATTACACGGCCAATTGATGAACTGTTGAATAAGCTGAAAAGGTTAACTCATACTCGGCTCTTTGAAAGGGAAAATACTTCGACAAGTTCGATGAGTGGAATATGCGATGTAGTCCGAAAAATAAAAACTATTCACCCAGATGATAACAATGTTCCAACAAATAGTTTCTTTCAATATAGACTTTCGAGATCTAGAAATTTGGAAGAAAGGCTGTTTGAACTAGAACATAAATGCCCTTTAAAATATTTTTTCCTTCATGAAGATTCTAATAAACAAAGTAGCAACTATTTTTACGTTTCAAGTATGATTTGAGACTCATAACGAAAGCTCAGTTAAGTGATTGCAAATTTGTCTTCATTTATTGAATTTTCGATACCGTTTTTCGGCTTCATCATCAGGATTACTATTGAATGTTTTTTTAAAGGAAAAAAAAACAGAAAATAATCAGGAAACCATAACCTCTCAATAATATCTCTAATCTTAATTTGACATCAAGGGCTCGAAGATGCTTTGAACGCATTCATAAATTTACATTTTTTACTTCCTTGATCGATAAGGTACTACAAAGTTGTCACCCATTTATTATATGTTTTATTTGTTAAAAATTGACTAAAAAATTTCAATATCTACTAAGAAACGACCTTATTCGACATTTTTTCTAAATAAGTAACCAATGTAATCCTTTAATCGTAGTCTTTTATGTGTTTATGTATTTCTTCCTAAATTAAACGAAAACCCCGAAAAATCCAATTTCAGTTTAAAAAAAAAAGAAGAATTGTTAAGCATCCTTTAAAGTTCTCATGTCACTTTTTAAATCCTTTGTCACTATATATGTATGTATGTGTTTCGGAGAAATTGAATTCCGTTCACAAAAAGAACTTTTCAAACGTGTGGTGTGTAAGCTGTATAAATACTATAGCCCTTTAAAAGGTTTCCAGAATAAAGGAAAATCAACCCAACATAATTTTGCTTCACATGCCATATGTTGAACTCTCTCTCTCTCTCCTTCTGATACCAAATGAAGAGCTTGGATTTCACAATGGAAAAGTGGTATGTTTCTTTTAAAATTACTTACAGAAAGTGAATTTATAAAAGAGAGATGATATGGCGAGTATAACAACCCCCCCCCCCCCCCACACACACACTGATCTCAATGGACTCATTCGACTTGTCAGGATCTAAGTAAGTTATGTAGAAGGGGAAGATATGTGGGAGTGGGAATCAACAGATGAATCATGTGGGGGCCATTTCCTTATATCTATGGTATCCTAGGAGGGACCACGGAAGGGTTTATTTCTCTCAGTAATTTAAACTCATGGGAAAAATATCCAGCGCTTTGAATTAGTGGCGATTTAGAAAATGGATTTAAATGCCGCTTGAATCTGTACGATGGATCAATATTTCTATCGATTAGTGGCAAGACTACTTGGGTCTTCACAAATTACAATAAATTCAAGGATTTATTTGAGAAAAAATTGAAAATATCACATTTGACAAACGATTTACCATGTAATATATGGGCTTCCACTTACAAAACGAAGGAAAAAGAAAAGAATTTCCTCCAAAATGTGTGAATGAAATAACAAGTAGAGAATAAGGAAAGTGACACATTCTTATTTCCTACAAAAGTGATATTATAATATAAAACAAGTAGCAATTGAAGAAAGCGGAAATTCCTAAAATCGCAATGCCAATAAATACACAATGCATCGTGCTTCCAATAGAAATAAAAAATTCAATAAAATCCTATTAAAAAAAAAAACATTTTCTTTTCGACGTTCCCTGGAAAATAAATAATTCATAGTATAACAATACAGACGAGTTCTTTCAGCTGGCCGTGGCGCGATAGTTGTGTGCTCGCCTATCAAGCTCGTGGTTGCAGGTTCGATTCCTGCCGTTGTCTATGTCTTCTTATATTCCATTAAAAACCAATTCTCAAAATTGTCATAAAATAAGTGCTGCTTTGCTCATTACATGCTGTTTAGGAATAACACTAACAACATGTGATTGAGTAAACTAGCATACCTATAAAACATGACAACGAAATAAATAAAATAATGCGAATTATAAGGGACATAAATAAATAAGACACGGTAATTCTCTCCTCATTAGTTCAGCCGCCATCCCTGGAGATAAATCTGAGACAACAACCAGCTCTATTCTCAAAACATCGCGCCACACATCTTTCCTATCTTTCTTTCTCTTCTTCACCTGATGCCCGCGCTGTGTTAAGAAAAACATATAAAGGGTATTCATAACCCCTTGAGTGCGTGCAAAGTTATAAAAAAAAAAAAAAAATCGATCTTTTTAGTCTCAGACTAAGTTCGCTCAGAGTCGGTCATAAGCTATTTCTTAAAATGTCCAAGATTTGTGCAAGTTGCAATCTTGCAATAAAACGTTCTAAAAACACGGAATTCGTTGAGTGCGGATATTTCTGTGGCCGTCATTTTCATAAAAACTGTGTCGAGTTATCCGATGATGAATATAAATCATTAATCAATCGCAATTTATTCTGGAAATGTAACTCATGTGCCAATTTAAACATTTCCTCCTTCATAAATAATTTTCTTGAGCTTTCAACGAGTGTTAGTGAGATAAAAAATGATATAGTCGCTCTTAAATCATTACTTTCTAATAACTCTCCTCCACGTAAAACCGCAAAAATAAATACCATAGACTCTTTAAGAGATTCAGAATTGCCCTCCCGTAACCTGCTTAACAGTGCCATTCACTCTCAGAAAACCAAAAAACCGTCTACTTATGCCAACGCAGTTCGAGGAAATGAAACTGTCAATGATTCAACAATAAATTCATTATCATCTCATCAAATTAATCCTGATCCACTACAGCCATCAGCTATCATCAATTCTTCATTACCCACGATTCTAAACAGCTCTGAAGGGAAATCAACTCGTGTCAATAAAAAATCTTCAAGCGTAAAGAAAATAATCGGCACTGATTCTTCATCTTGCCTTCGCGCGCTTCCGGATTACAAGTGGCTCCACTTATCAAGATTTAATATTGAAACAAAACCTGATGACATCATTAACCACATATCGAAAAAATCAAACCTTCCAACTAATCTGTTTAAATGCTATATGTTAGGATGCCGATTTAACAAAACTAAAGTTTGTATCATTTAAACTTAGTGTACCATCTTCCAAAGTGTCGTCTATGATGGATTCTTCTTTATGGCCATGCTTTGTCCAAATAAAAAAATTTGTTTCGCGAGAAAGCAAACATCACTCTTCCCACACTAATATACCAGCACTCGCCCCTCAACAGGTTTCATTACCATCAACATCATTACACCTGCCGCTGCAACCACCACCCCCGCCTGAATCATCATCACAACCATCTCCACCACCACAACCAACATCTACGCCCGCCGATCAGCTACCATCTCAGTGACAACCAACTTCACCGTTTCTTCGTTCTTCTTCTTCTCCTTCACTCTCCAAGTATTATTCTCGTAATGATCTCTTAGGTTATTACCAAAACATTGGAGGCATGCGTACTAAATTACAGACATTGTTTTTATCTTCATCTTCTAAACAATATGACTTCATTGCGCTTACCGAGACTTGGTTGACAAGCAACCACCATAATGCCGAAATTTTTAATAATAATGATTATTCAGTCTTTCGAAAAGATCGCTGCTCCACAACTACGGGATTAGATAGAGGGGGAGGTGTAATGCTTGCAGTTCGCCATACATTCCAATGTGTTGAAATGTTTTTGCCTTCTTCTGCTTACTCCCACTCGTATGACATCGATCAAATTATAGTCAAAGTCATCATTGCAAGCCGCTGTGTCGTATTTATTATCGTAAGTTATATTCCACCTAGAAGCACATTAGAACTTTATAAAATTCATGTAAACAACTGCCAATTTTATTTATCGAAGCTTAAAGAATGTGAACATATTATTATACTTGGAGATTTTAATTTAACCAATATCGATTGGGTTTATGATCCCGAAGAGCTTCAACTTTTATCTTTCAATGTGAATAACGATTATGAAATCGAACTTATTGATTCTTTTGCTAGTTTTGATTTAGTTCAATTTAATTGTTGTAAAAATGATTTTAATCGTGTACTCGATCTTGTTTTTGCAGACAGAGAATTAACTATATCAGTTGATAAATCATTGTATCCAATTTTTCCTAACTCTGTTCATCATAATGCATTATCTGTGCAATTTTCGTTTTATGATTATTTTAAATCAGTTAACCATAATAATGACAAATTTAACTACGCAAAAGCTAATTTTGATGGCATAGCGAGTTATATGTCTGAATTTCCGTGGAATTTAAATTTTCATTCGTTAAGTTTGTTACAATCTTATAATTTGTTCATGGATAATCTGAAAGAGGCAATTAATATATATGTACCAAAAGTCAAAATTAAGAATAATTCAAAGCCCCCGTGGTTTAATAACAGACTTCGTAATTTATGTAATAAAAAAAATAAGGCTTATAAATTTACACGTAAATCTCCAAACAATATTCAATTTAAGAATAATTATCTCAGATTGGCGCGTGAATTCGATGTTCTTAACAAATTTCTTTACAAAAATTATATAGTGTCAATTGAATCGAACTTAAAGAGGAATAGTAAGTGTTTTTGGTCCTTTATCAATAGTAAAAAGAAATCAATTGGTATTCCGAGCTCTATGCAATACATGGGTTCTACATATTCTGATCTCCAAACTGTATGTAATTTATTTGGCGAATATTTTAAATCTAACTACACAACCTCAAATAAAGTACATCCTCGAAGAACTGAAAATTGTACTTACCAGCATATGGTTGACATAGGTCATTTAGAGTTAAATATTTCCGAAATCGAAGAGGGTCTTCTGAACTTGGATTGTGATAACAATCCCGTTCCTGATGGAGTCCCTCCAATCGTCTTGAAAAAATGTGCAGCTGCTCTTTCTGTACCCCTCTTTTATATCTTTAATAGCTCTCTTGCGAGCGGTGAGTTTCTCTCGGAGTGGAAAAAATCTTTTATCATTCCTATTCACAAAAATGGACCTAAGCAAGAAATATCTAACTACCGTCCAATTTGTAAGCTGTCATCTATTCCTAAACTCTTTGAAAAAATTGTTTACGTTAAGTTGGCTTTTTTATTGAGAGAACATATTTCACCATTTCAACATGGATTTGTTGCAGGGAGATCAACAACTACCAATCTTTCAATCTTTTCTAATTTTATTTTGAATAAGCTCGAAGAAGGATATCAAATCGATGTGATTTACACCGATTTTGCCAAGGCCTTCGATAGAGTCAGTCATTCAATTTTGATTGAGAAGATTGAAAGTGTGGGTTTGCACTCAAGTATGCTGAAATGGCTGAATTCATACTTAATAGGCCGCATACAATTTGTATCCATTGACCAAATACTCTCGAACCCTGTAAATGTTACATCAGGAGTACCCCAAGGAAGCCACTTGGGTCCACTTCTCTTTCTCATCTTTATTAATGACATGCCTGACATCTTTAAAAATTCCGTTCGACTCCTTTTTGCTGATGATTTGAAATTCTTCCGATGCATAAAGACTGTCGATGATTGTCGTCTTTTACAAGATGACCTCCTTAGGCTAACAGAGTGGTGTAAAGTTAATCAATTGTTTTTAAACGTCTCTAAATGCCACAGCTTTTCTTTTTGTCGCAATTTTTCGTCAGTTTTCTACGAATACAAAATTGAAAATCATGTTCTAGATAGAGTTTCGGAAAAAAAAGACCTTGGTGTAGTTTTTGATTCAAAACTAAACTTTATTAAACATGTAGAATACATTGTAGCTAAAGCTAACTCCATGTTAGGTTTTATAAAACGCAACTCTACAGACTTTAAGGATCCATATACTCTAAAATCCCTATATACGGCATATATTAGGTCCATCTTAGAATACTGTTGTGTGATATGGAATCCTTACTATAACATTCATTCCAAAAGAATTGAAAGCATTCAAAAAAAGTTCACTCGTTTTGTAATATGGAAATTAGGTTGGAACATCGAAACTCCCCACTACCCTACTAGATGCAAACTTCTTGGCCTTCAGTCGCTTGCAAACAGACGAAAAGTCTTTTCAATTATGTTCATTAGCGATATTTTAAATAATCATATTAAATGCCCTTTTCTTTTATCTTTAGTTGATATTTACGCACCATCTCGACAGCTAAGAGAAAGATGCCTGCTCCGAGAAAATGATCACAGGGTTAATTATGCACTAAATGAACCTATAACTCGCTGTGTTAGAGAAACTAACCTTATTTCTGTATATGTAGATTTCAATTTTCATTCAAGTAGATTAACTTTAAAAAATAATTTACTATTGTACTTTTTAAATTAGCTTTTTATATTTATTGTGTATGTATAATATTATTACCAAGGTATATAACCAAATATTTACTTATTAATTTTTTGTTTATATATTCGATAGTCTAATTGAAGATGTTTAAGATCTCTAATTGATGTTAATAAATAAATAAATAAATAAATGAAATAATAAAATCTTCCACTATGCCTTTCTCTTATTTCTGATCACATTGTAAGTATATATTTATATATATTTAAAGTATCTACTAAGACTCTTTATAAGGGGTTTTCCAATAAGAGGTGTTATTTTGATATTCAAAAAAAAGAAATGCGTTGTTGAAGCGTGTATCGTTCCATTTTTATTAATAGCGTAGTTTCTACTTGTCAAATGTCAAAAAATGACAGCTTCAAAAGTGACAGCTACCGAAATAGCGGGCTATTCAAAATAACACCTCCTTATTGGAAAACCCTGGAAAACCCTTGGGTTTTCCAATAAGAGGTGTTATTTTGATATTCAAAAAAAAGAAATGCGTTGTTGAAGCGTGTATCGTTCCATTTTTATTAATAGCGTAGTTTCTACTTGTCAAATGTCAAAAAATGACAGCTTCAAAAGTGACAGCTACCGAATTAGCGGGCTATTCAAAATAACACCTCTTATTGGAAAACCCCTTATAAAGAGTCTTAGTAGATACTTTAAATATATTTTTTGTGGTTTAACTTAATTAATGCAATCAATTCAATTGAAAAAAGGAAAACCTGCATTGGGTTGGATTTGATCATGTGAGCTCGGTGGCGGTGGCGGGAGCGGTTCAAAATTCTGGCTTCAAAATAATGCTTTTCAAGATTCTGCTATTAAAATGAAAATTCTGCTTTTCAAAATTCTCCTTTTTTCATTTTTTCTGCTTTTCAAAATTCTGCTTTTCAAAATTCTGTCCGCCAATAAAAGAGAAAGAAATTCTGCTTATTTTTTTTTTATTTTTTTAATTACTAAAGCAATCAAGAAACAAAAATAAAACAAAATTATCCATTAGGTAAACTTAAGTATGAAAAAAAATTACAGAAAAAACCAAAGAGAACAATGTTTTTTGAAGTGCGCCTAAGAACCTTAGATATCCAATATGACTAAGATCAGTTCTCTTTTTTAATAATTCTTTTTAATTGTTTGTTTTTCGTAACACTTTTCTTTTTTTCTTTAATAGACACTAACTGAATAATTGCCTTAAAAAGTTCCCCGACAAAAAAAACTAACTAAGCTAAAACTAAAACTTAAACTGTTAAGAAAGTAAGAGTATGATCTGCTTATCAAAACTCAGCAAATAATAAAAACGCAGACTTTTTAACATTTTCCAAACCTTTGGTTTCTTTATTTTTTGCAGAAGTTCGATGTGTAGAATTTTGAAAAGCAAAATTTTGTAAGGGAGAATTTTGCAAAGCAGAATTTCGGTGAGCAGAATTTTAAAGAGCAGAATTTTGAAAGCAGAATTTTAAAAGCAGAATTTTGAAACCAGAATTTTGTTAAAAGAAATTTAATCATGGCAGAATGTTGACCTCAACCCCTCGGTGGCGTGATGCGTAGTGCGTTGGTTTTTAAGCAGCTTAGTCATGGTTCAATACACGATAAAAACACAAGTTTTTCAATTAAAATGAAAAAGTAGACCAGCACCACTAGAGCAAAGGAATCTGATGATCGACTGAGAAATCGAATCTGAGAAAAACGATCCCCACGCTAGGCGCATTCTCTTCTATACCTCCAATATTAATTGGATGCCGCCCTTGGGTTAAAATGAGACAGTCAATACCTGGTTCTCAAATCCACTGTGCCAAAATAGTGCCGTGCAATTCAGTTGCATTTAAAAGACCTTAGGTTTTGCAGTCACATAGTTAAATTAAACAAAAAAAAAAAGTTGGCTGGATGTCTAAAATCGAATAAAAGTACAGTTAATAATATTTTATGTTAAACAAAATTCTGAACAAAGTGTACACCATTCCTAAAATATTACACAGGGTACTCATTCTGTAACTCGATTCTCGAAAGACGATATCATTTCGACTATAGTTTTATTACTATTGTCTGGACGATCTTGATTTCACGTTTAAATATTTGCTTCGCGTAATTCAATAATAGACAAAGCTTTTTCATCAAAACGATAAAATTTGTACAATAGTTCAAAATGTATCGTCTTGTACAGATTGTCAAACTTAGCTAATGCTTTTTCATTATTGTAAGTTTGTAGGTGAGTTTGATTATATTTTCTGCCTTTTGGATAATTAAGAAGAAAATAATAATCATAACAAAATATTTCGACATTTAATTTATATTTAATTTAATTCTTTTTTTAAAGGTGCAACCAAATATGAAATATAAATTAATGAATATATACAGTGATTAATAAGAATTCCAATACTTCAATTATTTAAAAAAATATTTCATATGGAACAATAACACACAAGGTTCATTCGTTTAGCATTACCAATGTTGACTTCTTTTTCAACTTGCGATATAAATAGGTGATATATCGTTTTGCATTTGGAAAAAAAATCGAACTCGAGATTTAAATTAAACTTACAGCCCGATTCTCTCCAACATCACTGATAACTCACAAGTCACAAGCAGAGGTGAAATTAGTTTTGTGACTTCCGGATTCTCCCTCAAGGTCACAACTTGTGAGAGTCATAAAAACAATCGAAATTGTGATCTATTTCAAATAGTTTGAGTTTGAGTCTCGATATTTCGATGCGGCATTCGATATAATATTTTGTGAAACCATTTCTTTTATATTCCAACATGAAGTAAACTGAAATATAAAACTTTAATTTGAGATGAAAACTTTAGCAGCGACTACTCGTACCAGAGAAAAAGGGTCAGAGCATCCTACACAAACTCTTTATCAGTAAGCACACAATAGTGTGATTATCTGCAGGTATTTTGTTCATTCCATACCATTTCACATTAAATATAAATCCTTTAACATTTTATTGTTTGTAAATGAATTAAACGGATTCTATTTGATACTTGTTTATTTGCTTAAACAAAAATAAAGTCATTTATACATATTTGCGTATCTTCATTATTACATCTATAATAAATAATCCGCATCAATTTCAATTTTTATTTTGTTTCTAATATTCAGCTGTTCCAATAATACCACTACGCAATTCACCTTTAGCTGTGGTGAGTTTCGTTGTGAGTTTTCTTGTGACGATTGGGGGAGAATTCGATAAATGTTATCGAGTCACAATAATCCTCACAAGGAATAGTCACAAGGGGTTGTGACTTGTGACTCGTCACAAGGCGAAGAATCAGGCTGTTATTAATGTCAAGTTGATAGATAACACCCCTGTCTGCCTGTAGATCAATGTACAGTCTAAAGGGCTGAAGCGATTTTCTTCAAACTTAAGCCTTTTATGTGATTGTTTAAAATAGATTTTTGAATCGCTTTTTTAGCCCAAAAGTAACGGTAGTTGCCATACAATTTTTATTAGCATCTTAATTATCTCAAAAACGGCTCTAACGATTTTGATAAAAAATCGGTGCACTACTATAGTTATACATAGGTACTCTACAGTATTGTTAAACATTTTAAATATTGTGTTATTAACGGTACCTGCCATTGAACATTTTTTTTGAGTGTCGACTTTCTCATAAATTGCACGGCAGATTTTGATCAAAATTTTCATATAGTAGGTCCTTTCAATCATATATAATACTGCATACCAAAATTTTCGCATAAGCCAGTGCTGTCGTAAAAAATATCGTAGTAATAAATGTATTAAAATTTGTATTGAAGAACTAAGTTTGCCATGCAATAATTAATTTTGAATGTGTTCCATCACATCTGGACTTTTTAAAATTATCACTATTTCAATTAACTTAACTTGAAGTACTTGAAGTACAGAAAAATGTACTGGTTACTAGGAAAGAACTCTGACCTATTTATCCAGAACAAACTATTGTTGTATAATCAAGTACTGAAACCCGTTTGGACATTTGGCATCCAACTATGGGGCTGTACAAAGAAAACAAATGCTGAACCCATCTACAAATTCCAAAGCAAGGTCCTTCGTGGAATAATTATAATGCCCCTTGGTATATAAGAAATAGCGATCTACATCGTGACCTTCAAATTGAAATGGTTACAGAAGTATTTAAAAAACACGCTGTATCTCACAATCAGTGACTGCAAAGTCATACCAACTCCGAAGTTGATACCGTCTTAAATATACGAGACAATGTTCTGAGATTAAGAAGAACCAAGCCTCATGGTCTAAAAGCTAAAGGAAAGTGTTATAACATTAAACTTCCCCCAATGCGATGTATGTACATATAAATTAAGAAAGTAAAATCATTTGTCGATCTTTCATAGATTGGTCATGATTCACTGGTGGTTTTAGTGCGGTAAGAGTCCCACACTAATCGGTACCGATTCCTACCGAGTGTCTTTCGAAGATTTCCATCGGATAAAAAAAAAAAACTACAGTCGAACTTCGATAACTCGAACCATCACTTGCCAAAAAAATAATTCGAGTTATCAAGACTATGAGTTATCAAGTAAAACAGAAAATTAATATAAATTACGTAATATTTATTTGCGAATACAAAAGTAAAATTATTTTTATTATTATTATTTAAAATATTCTGTTATACTTGATTGACGAATGGATTTCCCGGAATGCTATATCTAATAGCCACGTCTTTCTTTCTTGACCCACTCACCACCTCTTTTATTAATTTAAATTTATCTTCAAACGATGTTTTTAATGTTCGTTTAACGACATATCGACGTTAGCTTTACTTTTAATAAAAACTTCACACTGCACTGTTAAAATATGTACGTCAGTTTCCTTACACTTTTTATTTCGTTTTTTTTTTTAATTTTTAAAAATAAAACTGAATTCGTATTATAATACATACGTATATCAACCAAATAATGTGTGTTCTAACACCGAAATATGACAGCTTTTACTCACACCTAACGGAATCACAATTTTCAACACACACATACTTATGTATACAAGGTCATAGAACATAGAAACATAGTGCCCACAAACGCAATGCATTATGAAATGAACTTGTAAAAGTCCACTGAATTTGATAATTTCCCTAAAAAATTCGACTTATCGAAGGTGACGCCAAATAATATCTTTGAGTTATCGAGACATTTTAGTTATCGAAGTTCGAGTTATCAAACAAAAATTACATGTAAACTTCAG
Organism: Philhelius pedissequus; assembly: GCA_910595825.1. NCBI lineage: Eukaryota > Metazoa > Arthropoda > Insecta > Diptera > Syrphidae > Philhelius > Philhelius pedissequus. The sequence goes on from OU343160.1 coordinate 47,147,464, forward strand.
GCTTGGCGCTATTGCCAACCAATTTCATTCGAGTTATCAAATATTCGAGTTATCGAAGTTCGACTGTATTTCAATTTGCCGGGGAAAAATTTGTATGTGAGAAATATTGTCATTTCTGAATATACTTTGTCGAGAGTCTTAAGTGGATGGATATTTTGTTTTTTTAATTTCGTGGCATCAGGACATTGTAACTTACAACCATCAACATTTCGGGTGTGGAAATGACCTAAAATTGTTTTGTGTATTTAAATCTTTAAAGTTGCAAAAGTTTATAAGCATGATAATTAGTTAACAATGAAGCTAGAAAATTGAATTTTAAGATTTACTCTAGGATAGGCAACTGTTTTTCGACTATTTAAAATATTTAACTTATCCTAGAAAATTACTTAATTAATCATAATAAAACAAAAACTTCTATTCATTTTTCAAATGCAAAAACAAAACATCATAAAATTTACGTGCATGGTACTGTCTTTTTATACTAAGGGGCAAAGAATTCCATAAGCGGATAGTGCCCACGAAAAACTGACGTTCGGAGGATAAAGAGTTGAAATTAGGCTGTATTAGAACTAATGACCGCGAAGATACAGGGAAACTAATTTTTTCATAGAGGTATGTTGGTTCTTTGGTTACTATAATCGTGTGTAAGGACTTTAAACTACAAAATTTAATAAACGTTTCTAAATTACAACCGAGAATGTTTTTTGTATAACATGAGACATGATCGTAACGCTCATATCAAGATCATAAACATAACGACAAATGTTGTTAAAGGCCACATTAAGCTTTCTTCTAGTGTCTGAACAGTTATAAAAGGTTATTTGACATCCATAAGTTATAATGGGAATAATAAGAGTTTTTGCAAGCATTAGTCGTGTGGAAAATGGCGTATAGTGCTTAGACATACACAGGCACCTTAGGCACCCGTACACTTTTTTAAAACTAGAGGTAATTTTTCTTGTCTCAGGTGGCATATTCAGGTATCTTAGATATCTAAAACCGCGCACTATATATATTACGCCATATAACCTGATAGCAAAACAATTCTAACAAACACTTACATAACAAATTAGTTTTGGAAACTTTACATCAATTTTTTGATTCGGCCTTAACTATAGACAGTCATAGTGTTGACATGAAATGGTCCTAATTTTAAGCTATACTAGGTATTTACCACATACTTTTTCTCTTTGACCAATTGGAATTGAATTGTTTGATTTATCGATTAGACTTTGAAGAAGCTGAAACGATTTTTGTATTAATCGTATGTCAAAATAGGCAGTAAGTCTCAGCTAATTAACTATTTTAAGTAATATTTATATAAAAAATATACATAATGTATAAATATGTAGGGTCTGTCTACTTTTTTAAAAATGTTTTAATGGGTTGGGATATGGTGAAGTATGATGTTCACCAAATATAGAAAAATGAATGACGACTACCATTATAGCTATAATATCACTTATATCCAAATTGTATCACTTACCCATTTTCAGAGCCAATAAATACTTAACTTGAGATACAAGAAAATATATTTTAGTAAGACAATGCAGCTATTGACATTTTGACACACGCAATCATCCCATATTCCTAGGTATATATATACCTATAAAACGCATACAAATACACACAATCTTTATAGTTTAGAAAGTGGCTTTGTACTTTTGGTAGTAATGTATTTTTGTTTTATGTGTAACGTATACAAAAATTATGCAACCCATACATACTCATATGTATGAAATTAATCCACAATTGCATATATATCGTATTTATACAAGCACTGAGTAGCTGCGTTGAACTTAATAGCAAGGGTTGATTTTATTTAAAATAATAGAATATTAAATTATTTTTTTTTGAAAAAAGGTACTACTCGTGTATAACCATCACTATTAAAAGCTTGTAAATACTAAAAATGAGATTATTTATTATCAGTAGAACAGTTCTAATAAGTATATCAATGGTTAAAATAATAAATTTAATTTGCAACACTACCTTCAGTACTATTATATCTCTGATTTATTTTCTTGTGTGTTAATGGTTATGTGTCTTGATCCCAGACAAATTGTCATCATAAACATGAAACAAATAATATTGGACGCTAATCACCATCATATACTTTATCATGGCAATACTTTTTCAAACATAACCTTGTAAGACGAACATATTAATAAAGGGTATTGGATTAGGGCCCAAGGTCATATTTAATTTCCACAATATTTAGCAAAAACAGCAATTCTATGAATACAAAATGCATGACTGGATGTTTGATTACATCGAAATAACACGATACTTGGTAGACACGGCTAAATATATTTTCAAAGTCGTTTTTTACTTAATTTTTGTATATACAAGATTTCCTTAATTTTTTCCTCAACAGAATTAGGCATGGCAGTTTTAACTATTTAGGGCCAATTTTTCAATAGTCAGTTGAGCAGTCAGTTAGTACTTATTCTCCAGATAGAGCCAAAATCAGTTTTTCAGCAGTCAGATACAACGTAATCTAGGAATAAAGTTATCTGCTTATTTTAGAACGGAATAAGGAGTTATCTGAGGAATAAAATAAATAGCTAATTTCGGTGTCAAAAGCGCTTTGAAAAATTATTGCTTTGAAATAAACGTTAAACAAAAAATTTATTTTTATGAAAAGTTCGACACTGGAAATAAAAGTGACGTTCAAATTAAATTATTCAATAGATTTTTACTTGCGATTATAGGTACTATAAGGCAAGTTATGTATTCGTAAAAAATTTTTTTTTTTTTCAACAATCAAATATGCAATTCCGTCTGTCTGTCTGCCTGTCCTCGAGTCTGCAACCTAAACAGTTCGGTGGATTTGCTTCAAACTTGGTACATATTATTTTTTCGGTAATATGCCCAAACGTATTTTTCGTTTTTTTTAAGACGACAAATAACAGTAGCCCCCTTACATTTTTTTTGCCCAAAAACAAAAAATTTATTTTTCTCAAAAACGGCTCCAACGATTTTTATAAAAAAAAATCAGTTCAAAAATGAAGGGAAAGGGTAGTTTTTGATAATTTTTTTTTTTTGGAAAAAAAATTGATATATTTGGTACCTATAGTACAACCATTTTTTTGGTTTTCGATTTTCTCGGAAACGGTTAATTTGATTTTTTTTGAAATTTTTTACGCAGAAGCTCCTAGAAAGTTTAAACACTATTGTATACCAAAATTTTTCAAAAAAAAATTTTTTGGAAATAATTTTTTTTTTGAAAACTCAAAATTTGGAAAACGACTCAATAGATTTTTTCAAAACTTCGTATTTGGTGGTGTTTTGACATTATCTTGAGTAGTTAAAAAAATTATTTTTTTAAAATAAAAAACAACGGTACCTCCCATACAAATGTTAAAAAACCGTTAAAAATTTATTTCTCGAAAACGGCTCCAAGAATTTTTATAAAAAAATTTCACTTTCAAGTATACAAATATTTTTTTTGCGTACTTATTAACGGTACTTCCCATAGAACCACTTTTCATATTTTCGATTTTCTCAATATTGGATGAACCGATTAAAATATTTTTTTTTATAAAAATGCTCCCTAAAATTGTTAATAAAACTGCATACGAAAATTTTCAAAAAAAAAACGTTTTTCGTTTTTTAAAAAATAAATAAAATTTTTTTTTGAAAAATCGATTTTTTAAAAACCAGTCACAGAATTTTTTTGAAATTTGAATTTTTTGTGTATATTAATAATATATTCAAAATGGCGTGTCAATTTTTTTTCTAAAAATGTTTTAAAAATTTTGTACATAAAAAAATAATTTATTAAAAAACCATTCCAACGATTTTTGAAATTTTTTTTGATATATTCTTATTTATCCATGAATTCAAATTGCATCTTTGTTTTCTCCCAAACTATAACGACTAAGCAATCTAAAAACATTTAAGTATGTGTATTATCCATTTATTTCTACCTTATTATTATTCCCTTTTTAAGAATTTTTGCGTACGTCACTGAATACTAAATACAATGTAGGCTCTTATACAATTATATATGCATATGTGCTTTAAGAATCACATGAATCTTATGTATGCATATTGCACCTAAATTATGAAGTTGTATGCTACCTACCCACCTATGTCCTTCATTTTCATTATTATATGTACATGTTTACATACTTATGTTCAATATATGTAGATACATTTTACTTTCCTAACTTACATAATTTAAATCCATAACTTATATTTAAATATACATTTGTAAGTAGGTACCTATATAAATATTTCTTGAATCATCCATTCGATAAGTCATTATACTAAGAATCAGGGTATTCTTTCCCACATAGGCTTTAAACCTGCATAGGATAACTACACCTAACTAACTAAATCTCAATGGTTAGCTACATTAAAGTTGTTAGCTACAAGAGCAAGTACGTGCGATCCAGTCGTGCATTTTATTTTTTCTTGATTGAAAAATTCCATGTAGTTATCCGGTTATTTAACAGTCAAGTAAGTTTATTCCTCTGGCTACTAACTGAATGTTTATCTGGAGATTGAAAAATCTTGACCTTACTTGACTGTTAAACAACCGGATAACAAGATCGAATTTTTCAATCAAGAAAAAACAAGCTACAGATTAGTTTAATTTCAATGTCACTTTTTTTGTTTAACGTTTTGTTAAAGTGTTTTCGACATCGAAAATAGCTATTTATTTTATTCCTCAGATAACTACTTATTCCGTTCTAAAATGACCAGATAACTTTATTCCTAGATTAAGTTGTATCTAACTAATTTTTGTCCTACCTGGTGAATATGTACTAACTGACTGCTTAACTGACTATTTAAAAATTGGTCCTAAATAAAATCTTTGACTTATTGAAGTAGATACACTGAAACGCTGGCAACGAGACCATCTACTTAAACATTGCACACACTGTACTACAAAGAAATCTATAGAAAGTGGGTACACATTTTTTGAGAACCTGTCATGTCGATTAAATTCGTAGCCACGGTGGACATAACGTCGAAAATCATATTTTCAAAAAATATATGACATAAAATTATCTACCAGATTATAGTAATAAAAATCCAACAATAGTTCTGTCTTGTATTATTATTTAAAGTTCTCAAGCTCTTAAAAAAACACCCGTTACATACAATACTTTGAATTTGAACACACAGCTTCGTGGACACTTTACATATCCTGAAGAGAACGACCGTGCGGTCAGAAATTCAGCTAAAATCCTTGGTACTCGCGAAACGGGACACAAAACGCATTGGCAAGAAAACTGTATAAAGAAAATTTACAATTATCTAATGTTTTATGATGTCTCCATCAGCGCCAAAAAACTAATATTTTAAAACGCTCGGAGGTTGAAACTGTTGTTCATCAAGCCTAAGCACTCTTATTCTATGCCATTCACAACTCAGTACTCAGATTTTTAAAAGGTTCCAAAAACAATTCTTAGCTGCCGGTTGTCATCGTAAAATTGAATTACTTTTCTCAGATTACCTCATCCAACTGCGAGGAATGAAATTTTCACTTTTAGCAATTTGCGCCTTCTGCATCAAGAATTGCTTTTAACCCTTTTGATTCGAAATTGGGGTAATTCTGTTGAGTGTTGACTTGACTGTTGGGTAGATATATTTGAGGTGTTTGAAAATGGGACACTCACTGTTGTTCTTCATTCATCGTTTGGTTTTCTCATTTTTCAAAAGGTAAATTTGAAAGCTGTTAAAAAGAAAAGAAAAAAAAAACGGAAAATCGAAATTCAGCCATCCATGTACATACAACGTTTGGTTGAACTTGACAACTGTGTTGGGTTTGATTACTATTTTGTTAGATTTAAATTATTGAAAAGTTGAAGTAGTTCGTGATATACACTCACATTTCTTTAACAAAAAAATCAAATTTGTTTGGGTAGGCATTGTCAATGTCAATGAATAGCATTGTATTGAGAAAAAAGGGTTCTGCTTTCTCTAATTTTCTTCCACACGAAGCTGAACCGGAATGTGTGCATTGAATAATGAATATATTCTTGTGTATAGCAGTCCCTCAATGACACACATGTGTGAAGCAAAAAGAAAAGGATTTATATGTTCTCGGGATTGCTGTAATGAACTGCTTTGCTATAAACTCGTGACGTGAAATCCACTCAAGTTAAATTTAATATTGCTTTCACACCAAAAGGAAAATCTCAGATTTCGGTAACAAGATTACTAAGTCTTCTTGGGTAATGTTTTGGGGCCTTTATTCGACTGAAGTTGTACTTTTTTAGTTTATTCAAATAGGAGTCCCAAAACATACATAAGTGTCTACATGCATTTCATTTTCCTGTTAATAAAAAAATCCACAAAAAAATAAAATAAAAAAAAATAATAAGAGTATTCATGTTAACTGAAATGTTAAAATTTATATGGGACACAAATTGAATAAAGTTCCCCAACTAATTTGCAGCGGAATTTAACCAAACATCTTTTAGAAATATAATTATTTTGTTGCATATTTTTAGCATAGGGAATTTTTTAGTAAACTAAATGTAAATGTACATGCCTGTTTAGAAACTTGTTTAATATATATTTCTTACTTCCGATATAGGCAATACACCAAAAAAAAGTGGGTACCGTAATTCCGTCTGTCTGTCTGTAGATGGATCTACAGACTAAATGGCGAAGCGATTTTCTTCAAATTTGGTACTTAAGCGTTTTAGGAGATTGTCTCAAATTGATCCTTGAATTGTTTTTTTAGCCCTAAAAATAATGGCACTTGCCATACTATTTTACTACCATCCTAATTATCTCAAAAACGGCTCCAACGACTTTGATTAAAAAGTTTGTGCAAACCATTTTTTTTTAGATTTTTAAATTTCTCATAAGCGAATCGACGGATTTTATAAAAAAAATTTTTGTTTGAGGTCCTTCAAATTTTAAACAATACTGCATAACAATTTTTTTTTTTAATTTGAAAATTCAACATTTATAAATCGGATAACGATTTTTTTTTCGAAAATATACTTGTTAGCTTTAATGTCTAAATATATAAAACTAGCGGACCAGGCAAACTTCGTCTCGCCCCAATTTAACACATTCAAATGAAAACAGATAGTTGAAATTTCAATCTGATTTATTTGAATAGAATAAAAATAAGGAAAGAGTGATATGATAAAAATGTTTTTTTCGATTTGTTTTCCGGCACAAAAACAAACAACAAAGACCGTTTACCAAGCTATCGACGACGTCCTTTTTCTTCACTGAGCTAGTATTGTCCGTAAGCAAATCCAATCGGCATTTTTATACATATTTTTTTGCAATGCCGGGAAACACTTTACTTTGGTGATGAGTTTCTTCTTCGATGTTGTTAACTCGTAAAAATTTGCCGGGAATGATATCAATCCCGTCGAGACATCAACAGAAAATTGGCCATTGCTTAGCACCACTGCAATGCGACTCTTATATTTGTGGCCAATTTCAACTTCTTGACATGCCGGCACAAAGACGACGATTTCAAGCATGTATTAAATTCATTGGCAGCGGTAGATTTCGGGATGACGGAAAGCATTCGACGAAAATATCCATTGAGCAAAATCATATCCCCACCAAATCATCTCGAACCACTTTGTAAATCCTTCATTGTTCGGTCAACTGCCTCCAAGGCTCATTTATGAGCCTTTGTGCATTCATCCCAAATTATGATTTCGCATTCTCGCATCAATTTCGCTGTTGCCGAATTCTTGGTCATTGTGCACGTTATTGGCTTGTCAACCTGAAAAAATTCATTGCAAGCTTCAAAGTGGAATATGTGGTTCGACCGCCTTCAAACAGTGTGGCAGCTATGCCATAGAAGCAGCCATATGATGAAACATATGGGATCTTAGCCGAATTGTTGCTAGAATCAATTAAATGACGAATGTCTTACATGTCCCAACGGTAGCATCGAGAAAGTAAATGTGACTGCGGAATCGTATTCAAAAGCAGCGCGATTGAAGTCTACATTCACCACTTTTCTTCTTCTAATAACTTTTTGTCGAATTTGTGGTGGTGATTTTGCAGTTTGAAGCCGTGCTATATGGGCACGTCTCCATTTATTTCTTCTGCACATACCTCTTGCGTTTGATTATCACGGATATTCTGATTATTTATTGCAAGACGTGTACGTCGTCCAAGGTTAGATCGGAATCAGTGTAATAATACCCAAAACTCGAATGAATTTCAGCAAGAAAAATAGCATATTTTCTGAATAGAAAATTATAATGTGAAATAAAGACACCTGTCAAATCGCTCACAGCCTAAGTCAATGTATAACCTAACGGATTGTGGCATTTATCGCAGCACAGCGTCCTCTGGTATATATCTCATAAACTACTCCACCCAAAATGCATGCAAAACGTCTTCTATCACAATGAATTTCACAATTAACCGAAATTTTCCAAGCTTCACAACCAATTGTCCACCTTTTAGTCGTCCAAAAAATCCATGGAACATTCTAGACAACCGACAAAATAAAATATCAAAATCCATTTAATGGGAATCAAATCCTGTAGTTGTGTTCATACACGCGTCATCAAAGGGAAACCAAAATAAAAGTGTGTGTATACAAAACAAAACACATTATTTATACTAATACAGCAATAAGAAACATGTGAGTGACATTTTTGGTCATAACTCCGGTTCTAGACATCGAACGGCAAACAGATTTCTTATGTGCACTCTCCAAATATGTCCTAAGATCTCCTGAAAATTTCATTCAAATCGTTCGAGCCAAAAAAAAAGAAGATAGCGCACAATCATAATTTGGATTGTTCTTTATATATATATAAGATTTCCATTCCAATTTTTTTTTTAGAAAAAAAAACATTACACACAAAATTTAGTAAAAAACGACAATGAAAATATATTTGGCCGTTTTTTTTTGTACTTTTATTATTTTTTAGAATCTTGTGCATACATGAGATCGAACATACAACGTGATCGAACATAAGAGCGATCCAGACGTGCATTTTATTTTAACTGAGATTTGTTATTCCAGAACAGAATATAAGCAGCTGATTTGTTTAGCTGAACTGTTTTGGGTAGAAAATTCAACTTTTTGCTCTTCTTTGAACAATTTTTTTTGTTGTAAACTGCTCTGATTTAATGCTTAGTAAAGTGTTATAGAACTAGAACAGATTAGTACAGAAAACGGAATTTGGTGTTCCGGATTTTGATTAATGTCAAATTCTAAAAAAACATCTCAGATCGATTTTTGTTTGTTTGTTGTAAGGAAATTGCAAAAAATAGTGTGCGTGTAAAGTCTATGAAATCTTGTTAAAAACGATCTATTTGACAGATTTTGCTTAGAAAAAAATTGAATGTGTTCAGTGTTTGGTTGTTTGGACTTCCACATAAAATCAATTTACGAGTAGAAAATGTTCAAGCGAACTGTCGAAATTATTTATTTTTTCTGCTTTGTTTATTTAGTAGTTTGCTTACTTTCTGAATAAATTTAAAGCTGTATTAAAAATATCAATAATTATTCTAAATTGCCCTGACTCTTCTGTTCTACTCAGTGCTGTTCTCTTCCATTATGTTCTGATCTTTTCTTCAGTGAACAAACCTAATAACACAAAACTAACCAGGTAGCCAACACTGAAAATCACATGAATAAACAAACGTGAATTTATCATTTTAGAGAATTGGTAAACTAATGACGTTGCATCAATACAATTTTAAAAAAATGAAAAGTAAGTATTTAAGCTTGTTTGTTGTTATAATCCTTTACGATTTGAGAATTATCTAAATTAGATTACAATACATACTCGTATGTATACAGCTTATGCTCAGGCAGCTGTCAAAAATTCTGTCGCTCCCATTTGTAATTGAGATCGCCGACTTCGTTTGAATCCCGAACAGCCGCCATTTTTGATTAGTTTTAGTAAGAGTTTATTTAAATTTATTAATTTTGATTTTTCTGAACGATTTTCAGGTCGTTTGACGATATTGTAGTTCTGTGCAAATATTTCTAGGAGTTAGGTATTGTATTAGACTTATATTCTATGGCGCAAAATTCTATACGATTTAATACCATATTAAAGCAATTTTAATATAATAATATAGGTTATACAAAACTCGACCTACCTTTTAACACGTTTTTAAGGTTAAAATCTAAAAAGTATGCTATTAATTGGTTGTTGTTTTTTTTTTTTTTTTTTTTTTTTTAATATAATTTTGCACGCGCTCAAGGGATTATAATACCCTTTAAATGTTTCAAAACAGCGCGGTCGTGAGGTTAAGGAAGAGAAAGAATGAAGGAATGATAGGAAAGATGTGTGGCGCGATGTTCTGAGACCATAAGTGTTTGTTGTCTCAGATTTTATCTGGGGGGATGGCGGCTGAACAAATGCGTAGAAAATTACCGTGTCTTATTTATTTATGTCTCTTATAATTCGCATTATTTTATTTTATTTCGTTGTCATATTTATGAGTAGTTTACTTAATCACATGTTGTTAGTGTTATGCCTGAACAGCATGTAATGAGTAAACTACAATCTCATTTTAAGACAATTTTTAGAATTGGTTTATAGTGGAATATAAGAAGACATAGACAACGGCAGGAATCGAACCTGTGACCACGAGATTGACAGGCGAGCACACTACTATCGCTCCACGGCCACCCCCATAACTTCAATTATCATAAATATAATTTATTCATTAAAATCTTTGCAAAAAGGAGTAAGAACAGACAAAACACAATAAATGTTAAAATAAAGGGCCAAGTTTTTCTAAGCAAAAACTGCTATGTAACAAGTCAGCCGTAAAAGGTAGTGAGATCTAAAAGCACGCCATGTTCTTGTCTCTGTTGTGTTTACTTCATGAAGTTTAAATAGAAAATAGACTTAAAATAGAATAATATCGAGCCAAGTACAAATTAAGGGATACATTTTATAATTTAATGATTATTGACTAAATTTCGGTGGGTTCACTTGTTCACTTTCACAAGCTTGTTAAACTTTTCAAATTGGAAATAATAAAAAGAAGCTCTACTGCTCTAGCAAATTTCATTATTTTACAACAATCGAAGGTGCCCTACATAAATTAAAACTTTTTTTCAAAAAATGGGGGGATACCACGCCTCCTAAATGAAAAATCTTAAATTTTATATTTTTCTCTTTCTATATATTTTAATGCTTACCTTTCTACCAAATTTAATTATTCTACATCAATCGGAAGCTCTCCTTATAATTGATAACAATTGTGAGAAAGTGGGTGTATACCACGCCCCTGAATAGATAACATGAAATGTATGATTTATTCCTTCGTTTGCACCACACGAACTACTGTTGTGCAAAATTAGAAGATTCTACGATGTCGAAAAGTGCTCCATAATTTTGATGATCAGTCAGTGATTAGTGAATCAGTTATGGTTTTTGTGATTTTAGAGGCCTTATATCTCAGATACCACTAATACTAAACAGTTGAAATTGGTTAAATCGCCTGTGCTTAGCAAATATTTTTGAATTTGAAGTTTCTGACTTCACTGGTACTGAAGATAAAAGGGTTCAAAAATTGCCTCACTTTGTTCCTGCAAATAAAGAGTGTGGTACCAGAACTAAGCTGGCCACTATCATGCCTTTTGATTAACATCATTCCAAACTAGAGCCTTTTTCAAAAAAGGCGCCTTATCAAAAATTTAGGACCTGCTACTTTATGGTGTGAATTTTGTTAAGTGAGTTGTTGATTCTTAAAATTGCAAGAAAAACTTGAGATTATCTTTTACCATTTATTCGCTTGAAAACTTAATGAAACTTGGTTTAAATAATAATCAAAATTCTAATCAACCAGCAGATATTTAAACACAAATACAAACGAAGAAGTTTACACTATAAATAAAATCCATTTAATTTACATCAATGATTTTTGTGTTTGATTAGAGATTTGTTGATTTGTTATTAGAGAATTACTTAAGTCCTGACAACTTACTCCATAGTTTAAGGCTAATAAGTTAAATAAACTAAAATTCTCTTCTATTGTATCTATAAATTATAATAATTTAAAGCAAATTTAATTTTAATGTCTAACCACAACTAATAACTTTACTTTCAAACAAATCGATGACGAAAATCTGAAAACAATCTGCTGTGAATAAATAAAAGCATTTCACTTCTGGTATCCATTTATATTGTCGATGTTTGTTTAACCTATTCCTATAGAATTCTATATTGAAAACTCAAACACCAAGTGAATACTAAAGCCACATAGAATCTCTTGTTACACAGTTACAGTCAACCTGAATATAAAGGGTGTTTTTTTTAAAGGTGGGAAAATTGAAAGAAAATATTTTTAAAATAAAAGAAATTGGATTTAAGTGATAGATAATTTACTTTATTGGCGTAATCTGTTTTCACACACATCTTACAGTAAATCACGTAGTTATTTGATAAATAATGCGTTGATTGTTGACGTTTGTCCGTCTCACATGTCCATGGTGAGATTTTATTTTTCATGTGGCACATTAATCGCTCTGATCGTCGATTGTGAGTTTCTCATATTGAAAAATGTTTTTAATAATTAATTAGAAAAAAATTGTAATCTATGTATGTTTAATCGTGATGAAATGCCAAATCAAACTTACCTCAAAACACTCCCATTATGAACTGTGAAAAAGTTATGTCTCTAAAAATAGAAACACCCTTTACAATCTATCCGGGTTTAGGCATCTGGCTATAGTATCAATATCAAATTCTATAGACTTTCAATTTCCATACACACACACAAAAAGAGTGAAAAAAGAAAAACTTATAAAAAACGCAAGCACCAGAAACTAAAACTCACCAGTCTCTACTCTTGTTACATCAATGGGTTGATAGTTATTAGTTACCAAACTTAAACCTCAATAGTTTATGGCTTACTGTTTGCACTTTGTTCAGTGTCCTTATTCCTTATTCCCATGATTCGCAATCTTGGTATAGGAAGAAGGAATGAAAATATATGCACATGCCACTATGCACTGCACATCACAGATTATGTTAACAAATTAAAAAAAAAGAAGAAAAATAAAAACTTCAATATTGCATAAAAGGTAGTCTCGTAATTTTGTGTAAATGTGCAAATATGTGTGTTGGTATAGGTTAAACTTTGAACAGTGAACCAAAGTCCCATATAGAATCATTCATCCAATTTTCATCTGCAGACGCAATGTGTAATATATACAAGAGAAAATTGAAAGGAATCGATTGAAGTTGTGGGCTTATGGGTGGTTAGTTCCGGATTGACAGCATTATGTGAAATCCTCTGGTAGATGAATTAGAAATCGTAATTTTTATGTTCGTTCCAGTTCGAAAATCACAGTTGTTGTGACATTTGTTGATAATTTTAAAACAGGGCACCCAAAACTTTCAAAGTGAATCGTGATTAAATCAGTTGAAACGACACTTTAAGCGACACCATGTCAAAATAAATATTTCCTATTTATTTACACGAGTTCTAGATGCGACAAAAATATAGTATTGTTGAATGACAGGGTCAATTTCCTACTACTGCAAGAGCCATTCAATAAATGCACTTCTTTGTCTATATGGTAACTGTCACTTGTGTTGTCTTGTCTTTAATATCAGAAAATGAAAAACAAAATGGCCGACATGAACTGTCAAAATAATATCCGCCCCTATAGGGAAACCATATTATTCATGTGTACATATAATGTATAATATACAAACATACATACTTATTAAATAAAAAAAAAATATTCATAACTTCAACTAAAAGTATTTAATGGAATTCTGTCATGCATATGCATTTACTGAACCAATTGACGAGGTAGTTTTGTAAACTTCAAACACTATGCAGGTATTCTATAAAATCGAATAATTTTAAAATGATTGCTTCTGATGTTATATGTTTCTACGAATATACGAAGCTAGCTCAGATGTAGGCAGGTTATTATTTTAAAGTTTAATTGAATAACTTTCAGATGTGTGTTATGATAATGTCAAAAACTTTTGTCTATACACTTTTCTTTCAGTCTGAAACCCGGCTAAGTTGTTTGCATTTCCGTGCAGTGTAGTTTTTTGATGTTTTCCTAAAGTTGTGTGTTGGGAAGTTTCACCTATGTCCAAAATATCTGTATTTGAGTTGAAAACTTAAATACAACTAATTAACATTAAACGATGGAGTCATTTAATGAGACTTCAACGGATGCTGGGGTAATTTTGAAACTTAGTAAAGTTATTTTGCATATATTATGTAGATTGGTGCAGCTTATGTTATGTTTATAAAATACGTAGAAAAACAAAATATATTCTTTGCGAGGTTTGGCGAAAAAATCGGTAATAAAGTATTTTGGAGATATTTCGCTTTTGACAAAGTTTATACTAAGATTATTTTTACTATAGATGTTTATGTGTTTGAAAGTACTATAGGGTAAGTTCTGCATTTGGAAAAACAAATGGACTAGAAATTTTGATCAAACCTAACATGATACGATGGTAGAAAACACAAAAAAAGTTTGTCTAGCCACTCCGTCTGCCTCTGTCTCTAGGTCGTTCTACAGCCTAAATGGCTGAAACGATTTTCTTCAAACTTGGTACTTAATCGCTTGACTCGGTGACTGTCTCAAATAAGTTTTTAAATCTTTTTTTAGCACTAAAAATTACGGAACCTGATATACAATATTTTCTACCATCTTAATTATCTCGAAAACGGTTTTGATAAAAATAAATCAGTGTACTACTATAAGTATAGTCTACATTTTGGTCTAAGAATGTTTTTAAAATTTTGTTATTAATGCTATCTGCAATTCAACCATCTTTGATTTTTTCATAAGCTGCTCGACGGATTTCGATCGTTACATATTAATGCTGCGTAACAAAATTTTTGAAAAATTGTTTTTTTGGATTAAAAAAAAACTTTTTTCTTTTGTAAGTTTACATATTTCGAAAACGGTTGAAAGTTTTTACTTGCGATATAGATACATAGATACTAAGTATAGACATTGTATATAGATATTAATAGTACTACCATGGCAAAGAAAAAGTGAAAAGTAGCAACGTTGCTACAATTCAAAATCCTAAAATCCACCAAATATCTATAATTTGAAAGAAAAATTTAAAATAAATTCTATAATAACCTACACACGCATGTATATCCATATACATTCTTACTTCAAATTCATGTATACGCCAATAGCCTTGATATAATTTATTTATACCCACCATATTTTGAAGGTTGCCATGGTAAAAACAGCTTTTTCGGTTTTCTCCTTTACCCTCTATATTATTGTCAGAACTAATAAGTTTCGAACGTCTCCCTTGTTTTTTTTCGTTTTTGCCTCTACCTTTTCTTCTTCCACATCAACAATTCAATATCAAGAAAAACGGAACTAGCGCCCTCATCGACGGAACTACTAGCTAAAAAATTCTGTCTTATAGTAGTACTATAGGTTTCATATACAAAGATATAGGGCAAGTTTTGCCTGAAAAAAAAAACGAACTAGAGATTTTAATCAAAGTTGACATTACGATGATAGAGAACACCAAAAAAGTGTGTCCCGCAATTTCGTCTGTCTGTCTGTCTGTAGAACGAGCTACAGACTAAACGGCTGAACCGATTTTATTCAAACTTGGTGCTTAGGCGTTTAAGGTGATTGTAGAAAATAAATTTTTAACCCCAAAAAATGTTCTACCATCCTAATTATCTCGAGAATGGCTTCAACGATTTCGTTAAAAACTGGTATATCCATTACTGCGGGTATGCTCTACATTTTGGGCAAAGTTTTTTTTTTTTAAATTTTGTTATTAACGGTACCTGCCATACAACCATTTTATTGATTTTCGACTTTCTCATACACGGCTCAACGGATTTCGATCAAAATGTTTATGCAGGATCTCTTTTGAATCCTAAATAATACTGCATTTCAAAATTTTTTTATGAAATTTTGTTTTTAAATTTATATTATTAAATATTTAAAATGTTCGTACCAATTTTTTTTAGAAAAAATTTAAGAATTTTTATATATAAAAAGTTTCTATTAAGAATCATTTGCATATAATGTGATCAAACATAGGAGTCAGTAGAAAAAAATTTTGTATATAAAAAAATATGTATTAAACGACATTAAAAATATGTTTAGTCGTTTCTACTTAAAATCTTTAGCTTACGATGTGATCGAACATAAGATCCAGTATGTACGTGCGATCCAGTCATGCATTTTGTTTTTATTATAATTTTGATAGAATTATTTCATTTAGTACACCCATTTATTTCAACCCGGCCTAACCTCAGAAGCCGCCGGCCGCTGATGAAAAGTGATGATAGTTTTTCTACAGTTTTATAGTTCACACTCAGTGCGCTCCAAATTAGGTTATAAGGGAATGTCAAATCGAGTAGTAGGAAATACCAATTTAGTGAGATCTCCAAACTCTTAAATGCAAAGCCCCTACAGCTGGATAGTGGACGTCCAGGTCTAAATAGATAGCTAGTGATGAGAACTACTGACATCCCATATAGTGAACACTGCTTCCTCAGTCAAACTTAGATATGCGAGTAAGGCAATATTTTAAGTTATTTAATAAAGCTAATTGCCAGATCATCAAAAATTATTTAAATAATCAGAATTGGGAATAAATAACTTCAAATACACTAAAGTTGTAATATAAAAGCTTCTCACAACACAAGCTCCATTTTCGATTTCGTTTATTTTTTTTTTTTAAATGACTCAATCGCTTTTGATTAAACTTTGTATACCTAGGTATGCAATATAAGTGGATTTATTGTGAAAATTAGTTGCAACTATTATGCATTCCACTCTTTTAGAATCAAATTCTTTTGAAATATCAAGCGCAACAATCTTACTTTCTCCAACCCGATTTAAAGTTTGGTATCACTGTTTGGTAAGATATATCATCAGATTACCATTTGTCCTATTGTCGCGAAAGCCGTACTGCCTCCCGGGCATTAAGGAGACTACGTTCCTTAAGATACTGCTTAAGCTGAAGAAGAGACGTATGAAGAACATTCGCCTTTTAAAGCCACTGATATCAATGACAATACATAACAAATAATTAACTTTTTAATTTATGACAGTATATAAATTAAATCCATATGTTTATGGAAAATTTATTAATAATTCCTACTACGAGCATAAAATATTTTTCATTTTTGTAAATAAACCTCAAATTCCTTACATATATTATTCGTACAGCATTATTTTGCCGTAAGGGATTCTTCAGATCATCGAATAAATTGAGAAAATCAAGTGCATCAGCAGTAAATTAATATGGAAAGGAATTTTTATTTGCACAATATACTCTTTGAGGTAAGGAAATCTTTTGAAAATATTTACCTTATCCTTATGAAGTGTATAAGAATGAAAATTCATTTTTTTACGTTTTGTTTTCCCTAAAAAATAATTGCAGAATATATAGTATGTCAATGCAGCATAGTAGGTGTACATCAACCTAGTTCAGATTTCCATGAGGTTGTGGAAAATTGTTTTTTGAAGTCATTTTATCAGAACGGGTTAACAAGGATATTTAAAAGGAATTTGCTTTGGTTTGAAAATTCTTTCAACATGAATACATTTTAAATATCGTTTTGAAATGTTAAATCGTATGGAATTAGAATTTGGAAATAATATTCGTAAAAGGAATACGAAATGCTTATTGAAATTCCAATAAATTACATGTGTAGAATCTTCAGTTAAGTTCTTAACGAAAAATAAATAAAATAAACGAATTTATGTTATTTCTTAAACAAACTAGAAATATTCTTCAGAATGTAATTAAACGTAGTTTTGCCAAATTACGAAATTTCCCCAATCCAAACTAAAAGTGTTGAAAATCAATGGAAATCTTTTGAACCTTTTTAAAAAAAAAACTTGAGATTTTGATAAAACTTGTTGGTACGATAAAAGCTAAGACAAAAAAGTGGACCTGACAATTCTGACTACTTATGTATATTCTCCACGCGAGCCTAAAGCCGAATCGGTGAGTGGATTTTTTCAAGCTTGGTATATATCGAATTTTTTTTCCGTAGTGCGTTGGATTCTAAGCAGCTTGGTCTTTGTTCAATACACAATAAAAGCACAAGAAGTTTTTCGATTAAAATAAGAAAGGAGACCAGCACCACTGGAGCAAAGGAATCTGATGATCAACCTTATAAAGTCGTGAAATAGCTATAATTCCAGCCAAAAATAATGTGAGAAAAACTTGGTAGCCCACTCAAGTTGTTGTTGGTCATTCAAACAAATTAAGTTTTTTTTTGTTTTATTTTTTTAAGACAAATAAAACTTTATACCAATAATAAAAAGATAAATCTTATTTTTCTCAAAAACGACTCCAATTATTTTTCCATCTATTCTATTTGCACTTTTGCGGAGTAGATGGAAAATCGTATTTGTCCAGCCTATTCCTAAAAAAGGCGAATCTTCTTCACTCTACATTTACAGCCCAATTGTACTTACGTCCC
Organism: Philhelius pedissequus; assembly: GCA_910595825.1. Classification (NCBI taxonomy): domain Eukaryota; kingdom Metazoa; phylum Arthropoda; class Insecta; order Diptera; family Syrphidae; genus Philhelius; species Philhelius pedissequus. The sequence continues at coordinate 47,165,860 of OU343160.1, forward strand.
TTCTTTTAATTTTGTTTTTGTTTGTGACCTTTAGTCCAAATTATGCGTTTCGCCCAAGTACTACAGTTGGGCTCATCCGTTAGATGCTGTAGTACCCTTCTAAGAATTTTCAGCTTTCAAACACTGTGAATTATATTTTTCTAGGGGAATACGGTCGAATTCCGACACATAGAAAATAATGCCCGTTATCTGGCTTGTTTAATTTTAAGAAGAAATATAAAAACAGTACAAACGCATGTGCATACGTAGGTATTTCTTTTGTTCTTTTGTGGACTCTGCTTTTAATTATTTAATTTAATTTATTAAATTTTTAATTAATTTAATTTTCCAATTCTAAATTTACATTTCTTCTTAAAACTTACATTCCTTTTTTCTAAGGTCATGGAAACGCTGAATAATTATCAGCTTAAGAAGAACCTTAAAGAATAAAACATCCTTAATGAACGGCACTATGACTTTTGTAGCAATAGATCCACTGGTAATCTGATGGCATAACTCACCGAAAAGTGGCACAAATCTTTACATATCGTTTTGGAGAAAGTAGAATTATTGCGCTTGATATTTCAAAAGTATTTGATAGAGTTTGGCATCAATTATCGATGAATTTTTTATTTGTTGGATTAGAAATTACCTTTCGGACCGCGAAAAAAACACGTCTTCTGTCGTTAAGGCTGGAACTAACCACTATTGAAGGAACCGATTAGCTTTCAGTCCTTGGTATGTGCATCACAGAATACCTCTTGTGGAATGACAAAATATTCGATGTCGCAAAAACCGCGAAATTCTTCATCCATTCTAATTTGACTGTAAGACTTCAAAATAGAGCTCTAAGAATGATAAGCGATATAACTAAAAAGACAAATGTACGTCTCTAAAACAACGTCGAAATGTTATATGTATTTACTTATCTTATCGATTTTTTTATAAACAATGTTCTAGTGAAACAGCCACTTAGATTTCTCCCCATTAGATATTCAACCCTAATACACGCCCTTCTAGGAATGCTCATAAGCCCAACCTCGGACGTACTGTCAAGTACAGAAATTCTTTCTTTCATACAAGGCGAATGTGGAATGCCATTTAATTTCAAATTAAAGAGCATCGGTATCTCCTTTTAAATCCATACCTACATTCCTAACGTAAGAACTGTGATTGATTATTTTAAGGGTAGTCAAAACCCCTGTAGTGGGCGCATCATTATAAAAAAAATTTCTAGTTGAACCATTTTTGTGACATTTTAATAAGAGAGAAAAATCATACAAATGTTGAAAACCTGATACGATTTTTCAAAAGAGGTATTATTTGTTTTTGAAATTAAAGTTTTATGATGTAATCCAAACTTGTTTCTTAAAATAATTTCAATTAGAAAAGTTCTTAACTAATCTTAAACTTTTTTAATTTAACTCAAACTCCACCATATGGTTAACCTCCCTAATTTCGATAAAGTCAATTTTTCTTATGTTAGGTATTGATGGTATACATCTTTTACTTATAATTTAATTTAGATGATGTCAATGCTTGCCAATCTTTATATTTTTCTTTTATGAGCTATTTAACACACCCCAGGGATGAAAGTATATGTGTATTAAAGTAATTGCATTATTTCTACCCAATTACGCCCCATCGAGCAATTTATTTAAGAATTTTTTTCATTAAGACAATAAACCTTTATTATTTTAACATCATCACATATTTAACAAGACCCTCATATTTTCCTCCAAAATAAAATGGCCATAATGTTTAGTTAATCACATTTATAGCTATCGTATGATGTAGCTATGGGGTTTTTGCAAGCTAGTAGTAAGAGAAAAAGCATAATTTGATAATTCGACGTCTAATAATAAGCCCTAGTAGATTTATAATTTCTGTTTTCTGTTTAATTCAAAAACGATTAGACGTATTAACCATTATTCTTCAATAAAAAATATTAAAATATATTTGTAAATATAGGTTAGGTATGAACGAGTATAATATTTCGAATGTCATTTTAGAATGGATTTTCGGAGTATTCTACTCCTTTTTGATTCCAATCGAATATGAAATGCCGTTTACACAAATTTACGCATACACACTACTTAAAAGCTGAACATTAAAAAAATGGCTTCTTCAAACTTTCATTAGGTTTGACAAGTAGTTGTAGTTTTTACTTGCGATTATAGGTACTAATATAAGGCAAGTTATGCATTCGTAAAAAAAAAAAATTCTAACAATCAAACATGACATTACGATCATAGAGAACCCTAAAAAAGTGATCGCCAAAAAATGTCTGTCTGTCAGTCTGTCAGGCTGTCCGTCTGTATGAATAAGGAGCTACAGCCTAAACGGCTTGAGCGATTACCTTCAAATTTGGTATGTGTGATTATTTTGGCATTCTTCAAAGGGGAAATTGAAATTTTATTTTTAGGCCTAAAAATAACGGTACCTGCCATATGACCTTGAAGTAAAATTTTATTTTTCTTCAAAACGGCTCCAAAGATTTTGAAAAAATTTTTTGAGAATTTTTTTCTTGGTAATAGATATCATTTGATATGTACCAAGTTTACAGGAAAAGTCTATTAACGGTACCTTTCATATAACATTTTTTTTTAATTTTTGGCTTTCTCGGTAACGGTACATTGGATTTCTGTCAAATTTTACATCTGAGAAGATCTAAGTAGCTACATTAATTTTACATATCTAAAAAAGCGATTTTGATACAAGAGCAAGTTGTAAGCTACAAGAGGAAGTTTTTACGATCCAGTTGTGCATTTTATTTTTAATGATGGGCGCGTTCAGATTAATAACTAGTTATGTGGGACAAAAATTCGAAAATTTAATTCATAGGATGTAATTTTTTTTATAGGGTCCATCCAGACACAGCACACTTGTGTCGGTGATCTTATGTCGTTTTTATTTGGCAATCCCTTCCGGACTCTTCTGAAAGCGTTCGCTTGGGAAAAAATGACAGTTCTAATTCTAAAAAGAAGAGAATTTTGCTTCTGGATATGAAATCAGAATCAAAACCAGAAACACTCACACATTCATATAATTGAACGTCAAACTCGACTTTTGTCATTTTTTGTATCATAATTGTGCAACAAACATTTTTTTTGAATTTGAATATTCTCACGTACACAATTATTTTCACACATATAATATAATGAATACAATTAAATCAATTTCCTGACATATATTTCACACTGTCACAATGTCACTCTATAACAGTGTTAAACTTTTACACTGCCATATTCTCATATTTTCGCACTATCTGTATTTCACGCTATAACACAGCCTCTTATTTTTATTATAATTATCTCAATATATGAATGCTAGTTATAATATACTGTACTCTATGCAATCACTGTATAAGTGCCGTAATTGATTTAGTGGTAACCCTATATTCAGACGTTCACACACCACATTATCAAACCAAAGAAAATCGAAACATTGGTCAAATTGTCATGGGTGGTATGTCTCGAATCCTTTTTTTTTGTTACACTAATTATCACCAAGTTCCCTCCCAGCTTTGACTTGCTCGTACTCAGCTTGAAGGCACAGTTTATCAAAATTAAAACTTAAGGCTAGGCGCGCACATGCAATTTTTCCGAAACCAAAAAGTTTAATCACTAGTTGAATGATGATCGCGCACATAAGCAACTTAAAATCAATCAGCGAGATAAACCAACACACAGACAATATTTTGATTTAATGTGCGCGCAGTTACATATAGTTCGGTGTGATATAAGCTGAAGAATTTATTTGGGGCGATCGTTCGATTTGTGCCAAAACACAAACTTTTAAGTTGCTCGAATCGCGGACTGAATCGTTTTTGCATGTGCGCGCACTCTCATAGAATGGTATTCACTTCAGCAACCAAACAGTTGCAAAACTGAAATGTGCATGTGCGCGTCTAGCCTAACCCTTCCTTTACATGCGTCTTACGTACGCTACTGATATTTATATACCAAAAAAAATAAAACCTGAGGATTGAATAAATAAATGAGAGAATACATAAAAATTACTTCAACTGGGTCCATCATATGTCGGCTCAGTCTCGCTATACATCGAATTTTGCTTATAAGCAGGTGAGAAATAATTCCTCCTTTCACATTGCAATAAACTATAGAATTTATAGGTATACACAGAGGTCAATGGCAGTTCCGTTTGTAGAATTTAAAATACTCCAAAGAAAAGAGAATCTCTGGTACTTTATATGGATCTATCCACAAAATATAACCGCAATTTTAAATTCTACCCACAACAAGACCATAATTATTGTTATTTGTTGACATTCACTGATACTCTTCGAAAATGGATTTTCTCAGAAAGACCAACCTCAGAAAAGTCACAGTGGAACAAATGTAAAATTCGACGAGTCAAAAACTCCCCGAAAAAATACAGTCTTTCTTATTTTTATTAAAGATTTTTATATAAATTTCGAAATTGAGTCAAATAGTATTCGGTAGACACATCGGAAGTAGTCTGGACTAAAGTGAGTTTTTTTTAACTTATCTGTCGTTGTTTGATTGAAAAAATTAATTAAAAAGTAAGCATCTGTTAAACATCATATAAGTGTACACTAAAATTAATTAAAAAGTAAGCATCTGTTAAACTTTATACAGGGTGACGCACGAATCGTGCTACAATAAGAAATTTAAATAACTTTTATTTTAATCGATGTATTTCATTTTTTTTTATTGGATTAAAAATAAAATTTTATTTTAAATAACTAATGGTTTTTAAAGATGATAGACCGCAAATGACCTCCACGCTCATCCACGCATATGTCGCACCTGATCAGAAAATTGTTCATTGCGCCCTAAAGTGTTGAAATTGGGATCGCCTTAATTATTGTCTTAATGGACTGCTTCAGCTCAGTCAAGGTTTCGTTTTGTACACTTCCTGCTTGACATAACCCCATAAAAAAAAGTCTGGTGCAGTCAGGTCAGGTGACCTTGGGGGCCAGCGGAAAGTACAGTTTCTGGATATCAATTTGCTTAGGAATTTTCGTTGGAGCTCCGCCATAACTTGTGTGGCTACGTGTGCACTTGCTCCATCTTGTTGAAACCAAATCCTGCTGAAAGGGATACGTCTTCGGCGAAGTTCTGGGTAAAAAAACTCCTTCAGTATCTTTAAATAACGGTCCCCATTGACAGTTTGTGTTACACCGTTTTCTTCAAAGAAGTATGGCGCGACAATATAACTTGATGAAACTGTGCACCACACAGTGACCCGTTCTGGGTGCAGTTCCATCTCATGGAGCATTTCTGGATTAGATTCACTCCATATACGGCAATTTTGCTTGTTAACACTGCCGTTTAAGTCAAAATGGGCCTCATCAGACATGAACAAACAATTTATCAATGTGTTGTCTTCTTCGGCCATTGCAATCATTTTTTGGCAAAATTTCAGGCGAACAGGCAATCCCGAGGGTTTAACTTGCTTGTAATTTGGACTTTGTACGGAAACAAGTTTAAGTCATCATGAAGTATCCGTTGTAATGAACGTCTGCTAACTCCAATTTGGCCCGATAAGTTTCGAGTCCAAATACTTGGATTTGCCTGTATTGCCGATGCAACAGCCACGATTGTATCCTGAACCCGAACATCGGCATCTCGATGATGCGGCCTTCGTTCGCTACTTCCAGATTCGGCAAACATGTTCACCAGCCTCATAATGGTCCATCTACTCGGGGGAGTACCGCCAAACTCCAGCATAAATTCCATTTGGACGGAAATGACGGACTTCAAAGAATTGTATCGCTGCACTATCCAAATAATTTTTTCAGTATCCCAAGCATTCATTTTGATAAACCTAAATAGTAGCCTATAAAATAAAAAAAAATAAGCCGATTACTCACACTGAAAAAAAGTTATTACGTTTTATTTTTGTAGCACGATTCGTGTGCCACCCTGTACAAGTGTACATAAATATACTGTCAGAAATATTTAAGGTTTGGCCAATCCTGATGTGTAAATGCCCCACTATGCCCAGTATGAAAATGGAACAAATGAATAATTAAATTATCCAAAATGTTTATGTATATACCTACATATGTATACTGACTGTAAGTTGGATACTCAAGTCTCAAACAATATCCGACAGGAAGGAATATTGTACACCACAGAACTCACTTATTTCTAAGAAATTTGCAGGAAGTTTGGTATCGATAAGTGTAAGATATATAACCGCACTAAACCACCCGAAAAAGGTGCGTCTCATCCTGAACTATCTAAAAGCCAAAAATAGATACCAAAGATACCTACTTGTGTTGATTCCATTCCCATATATATATGTTTGGTAATTGAGTGTCTGTAAAATTGAGAAAATCTAAAAAGATGGGCATCCTCAAATTCGAGAAGACCTAAAATAAATGTTTTACCCAGATTTAATTGGAAGAAAAAGTACATAACTTTGAAAGTGATTTCAATAACCATTTTCGAACATTTCCAGTTTCCGGACAGAAAAAGGGGCAAGTAATTGTGTAGCCTATAGGAAATTGGATGCAAAATCGGCGGTATGGAATGGAAAGGAAATTATTAAATGGCTCCAAAGCGAATCGAGAGCACATAACGGATGTGGACTGAGGTCTCTTTTGCTTCCACTTTACATTAGGACCTTACCGACGCCGACGGCTTGACTGGTATGGTATTGCTTATGCAGAAACTTTATTCAAGACCCTTTTCTTTGCAGACATAAAAATAGTTCTGTTTGCATATTCACCAGAATCACTGCAGCTGATGATTAACCAACCTTATATGTACTTGGAATCTTAGTCAATCTCTAGAAATCCAAGGTTATGAATTTAAAAAATGGCGGTGGGAGAAATTGTTCTATCGAAAAAGCTAAAGAATATAGATATCTTGACGTGTACTTTATACAGAATTTTAGTATGGAAAAACATCTTAACGAGATACTTGTAGAGGCCAAGAATGCAATTTGTGCTACTTGGAAAAATGCAGTTTTTGAAGCAGTTTCAGGGTCAGTTATGCTGTATGCATCGCAAGTATATAGCTCCAAGGAATATGACACTGTGGAAAAACTTTTGAGGTTATAATATTAAAAGAATATTTAATCTTCCTTCGAATACCCCATACTACATCTTGATGTTGAAAACAGGATTCACCCTACTCTTCATACAAATCATAAGGCTCCATGTTGATTATATCTATTATCTAGGTTCTACATAATGTCGAGTGAAACACTGTCAATGAAAGCGGTTCTTCAAGTTATTACCGAAAAATATAGTTGGTGTGCTGAATCGCTTGATTAGGGGCAGTGGTGTGGGATTCAACTAAATTTGAATGTAGATGCCTTAATGAATGAAATTTCTACTACTGATGAGAAATATCAAGTCAAATATTTAGAAAAAGCTTCCAGCTCCGTTCATACTCGTAGATTAGTAAATAGTCAAGCATTGCCATAATTTGGGTACAAAAACTTTTTTCGTGATGAAAACAGTGGGGACCAAATATCTGTGATGATTAAGCTGACTGCAAACTCAGCTCATTTCATGTGAGTTTAGTTCTGGCTTGTGACTTATCCGACTCATTCAGAAATGCTGAACAATTGAAATACATTGATTCAGCTAATGCTGGTTTAATCTGCTTCAGCATAAGTTTCAGAATTTTTACTTTTTTAGATAAGTAATAAAAAGATGGAACCTTTCAAATAAAAAAATTGAATCTCTGGCGCATTAGAAAAGAATTTATGCAAACATATTGAATGTGAATGCCAGTACCTGAACACAAAGTAGACGGATGCACACATACAAATCTGTATGTGGTGATGGATAAAGAGTTAATTTTTAAATTTTTGCTGGCAGCTTTCTTGACATTTCAAAATCACATGCACTATCGAGTCAAACAAGTGTTTCACATACTTTAAGATTTTTACAAAATTCACAGCAGCTCAGCTTCGATAAGGCTTCGGTAAATAATTTTTGCTTCATTAAGAACTTACCGAAACTTTATAGAAGTAAAAATGCTAGTTGCGATTGTAATTATATTAAATGTGAGAAAGCATTTTTTACCGCTGTTCCACCTCCGCTTCCAGTACTCCATATTATCTTCAGCCAGTCACATAAAATAATTTTAAAATATATTATGCCAAGGCAAAAATAATGATACAAGAAGTAGAAATAATTTAATATACTTAAGTACCTCCTTCATTTCGGTATCGATGTATAAAATATATTTCAAGAGCACGTGCTACGAGTAATTAATGCACAAGTGACATTCAAAAAATATTATTCAAGGCTGAAAAGTTATGATCGAGTAGTTACTTTCGCAAGAGAGAATCTAGGATGAATTTTCTTCAAGACCAAAGACAAATAAATAATTAATAATTTCTCCCCTTAAAACCAACCTTGAACTTTAGCATGGATATGTTATGTAAGGTGGATAAATCGTTTGCGGATTTCTTGGGTATGGGTTTGTATTTTGCTGAATCAGAAATTTCACACATTTGCTGTTCTTATTTCTAAATTTCAGTTTGATTTTTGTTTGTTTGTGTGCACGTTTAAACTATCAAATTTATTTTGTAAGATCTTAGAAGTAGAAAATTTGAAGTGATGGTTAATTAGTAAGGTTAACATGAACTACATTTATTAGTTACCGTAATTGAAAAAGCAAATGTGTGCCTTGAATAAAGCTGATTTTCGGGATCAAGGGATCTAAAGTGACCTTAAGGATTATTTAATTGAGTATTAGAACACAGTAGCATGATTGTCAGACAAAAATTCCTTTCTTCTTTTGGATATAACATCATCTAGTTATAGAAATTCAATTCAAAACACAAGGTTTTCATGGATTTTCTTATATTTATATATCTTGTATTAAAAATATAACCATTTCTAAAATGTGGAATATCTTCTACACTTTTAAAAGCCATGTCATAATATATCTACTTAATATAAAGGGTCTTTCAATTCTGATACAGAAAGTTTCTTAAGCTGTAGCACCTATGTTCTTAAAGCATACGTCAAATTATTTTGTAGCATCATGTACCTTGTCGCCTTAAGCTAGGCACAAACGACGAACATGCTCGTCGAGCATGCTCGGTTATGGTAGCCCACACACGGCGAACACACTTGCCGAAGGCCGAACATTCATTTCGTGCTGATTCTTCAAAGCATTAACATGTGCTATTTGCCATGATTTATTATTCCCACACTTATTTTTGTAGCTTTCAATTTTTGAATGCGATATACATTTTTCGCTTTGCTCGCGAACATGGCCATACACGACGAACATTGAAGCCAACGAACACGACAAAATCGAAATGTTCCGTCAACAGCATGCTTGGCGAGCATGTTCGTCATTTCCCCACCTTAAGGGTGAGTTTTGTTTCGCCGGATTGAAGGCTCCTAAAGTAACCGTTTTTATTTAGTATATCCTTATAACTGATATTACAAATTAAATCAAACAATGAATATTTGACACCATATATAGAATCACACCAAAAACATAAATGTGTAAAAAGTAGCCAAGTTCTTCTATATATAAAAAACCTTTGCGTAACAAGGCAGCCGTGAAAAGTAGTGAGATCTAAAAGTACGTCAAGTTCAAAGTTTATTAATATTAAATATCTTACAGACTTAACTTAACGAAAATTGCGTATTGGTAAGGCGCTCACTAAACAATTGCTGAGTCCAAGTGAGATTGCCGGGACGAAACGTAAATTTTGTGGACTAAAGGCCGTTAAAAGCTATTTTGAATCAATAATTCGACAAGTTCAATTAAATATAATGCTAAGTCTTCTACTTGGCTGAGTAATTTGAGTAGTATATAGAATTGTATTATAATAAAAACACCTTCTTAATATTAAATATCAAATAATTTAAGTAGTTTTGTATATATAGCAGAACTTGGCTATTTTACACTACTTTTTGCAAAGATTCTTTTTATCAGGAAAAGTGGGTAGACAAAGCCCCCAATGAGATCCTCATAAGGAAACGTAAGTTCTTAATTTATGGCTTTTGTAAGTACTATAACGTCCTACCCCTCTACCATTTTTTTTGCGGTTGCCACGCCCGTGAATGAGAAATATCAAATTTTAAAATTTTGCCTTTACCTGCACTTAAAGTCCTACTCCTGTACACAATTTCATCAATCAGAAGTGCTCCAAAAAAATTGTATCAATTCTATGAAAATGGGCTAATACCACGCCTCATGAATAGAAAACCTCAAAATTTAAAATCTTGCCTTTACCTGTACTTTGAAGCCTACCTTTGTAATAAATTTCATCAATCTAAGACAATCACAAGTGCTCCAAAAAATTATATCAATTCTTAGGGCGTGTATCACGCCTCCTGAATGGAAAATCTTAAATTCTAGATTTTTTTTCCTTTGGCCTAACGTTGGGCGAAATTAAAAGATTCTACAATGTCGGGAATTGCTCCGTTGTTTTGAAAATCTGTCAATGAGTGAGTTTTATATCTCGGAAACCACTAATGCTTAAAAATTGAAGTTTGATGATTTGCCTGAACTTGGTGAACTTAGCAAATTCTGAGAGTTTGAAGTTTGTGAAGTTATTGGTACTGAAGTTAGAGGGGGTCGAAAATCACCTGAGTTTGATAATGTAAAAAGGGTGTAGTGCCAGAAATTGGCGGGGCACTGCCGGCCGTGTCCTTTGATATAAAATGCTGAGTCCTGTTCTACTGATAACGTTGGTTTGGGTAAATGGGACGGATATGCATTTGCAAACGTACGCAAGGGGTATCGACGGATTTTGCTGGTAATTAACGTTCTTCGCCGGCACTCTATACAGCCTTCGCTGATAATCAACAGCCTTCGCCGGCACTGTATACAGACTTCGCTGCTAATCAACGGCATTCGCCGGCACTCTGTACAGCCTTCGCTGGTAATCAAAGGCCTTTGCCGGCATTCAACATCGTTCTGCTATAGGGTTGTATTTTAGACTGGTGTAGGTAGTCGGGTTTATTTTGATATCCCAATTTTGAAATTTTGATTTTGTCACTTTAGTCTTGGAAAATCCGCCATAACAACTAAGTCCGTGATCCAACAAAATATGCTTTTGGTGTCAGAAGATCACCATAAGAAAATCTATATTGGGTGCAATCGCAGTATGATGACTCTAAGAAGCGTGCTTAATGAAAGACCCTTTATATAATGTATCAAAGTAAAATATTACGAGTAAGAAGATATGAAATTTGCGTACAGTCGAAATATTAACACACTTGAATGCTCCAAAGATCCTCTGCAAGTTATGTTGTTTCCTTTGATAATCTTATTAAATTAACCAAAAAACTGTGGACTAAACGTAGTGACTGCACTCACTTAGGCGGAAGTGCTTTTTTGTTTTTAACAAGAAGGAAATCCAAATTTTCTAAATGTAAATCCCTCTTTGGCTATATGTTTATGGAATTTGTATACTCTAGGTTTCCAGTAAAGTAAATTATATTGGGTTGATTTCGAATTGTTAACTCAACTGGAAATAAGACATCAAAGACTTTCTGCACATGAAACTATATTTCTGGATATAAAATCATTCATATACCTATGTACAGTGTAGCAGCAGCAGCTTTATTCTACCCTCCCCTGTCGCCATTTTGGTTTCCAAAATAGTGTGGTGATTTTGTATTTGGCTTTGAATTTTCTCGAATGCCTGTGCTTTTAAAATTGTTGAGGGCTTTTCACATGGGAGCGACCAACGACCGACGAATAAACGAATAAATTCCCATTTAAACCAACACAAATATTTACTTTTTAATCGCCAAAATAAGATAAATTTGAAAAAAAAACTATATAGGTAGTCGCGAATTGCATCTGAGGTAACGAACAGTCAAAGTCTATTCGCATTCCACATACCAACCATCCATCCTTCAACGAGAAATTTTGTTAGCTCGCGTCTAACCTAAAAGTCAGAATTTCAACTTATATTCGTGACGAATAGAATTAGAGCCCGTCAGACGGCAGACAAAATTGATCTCAAAAAAAAATTAAGAAAGAATCTATCTATCTAGAATTAAAGCCATGTGAATGAAATGTCAAAATTGATGAATATTCGTCAATTCGTTGGTCGCTCTCATGTGTACAGTACTTTACATTTATTTTCACAATTTTTTTTTCTACATTTACTATCTACATATATATGTGAAAGCCGCCGCCCGCCTAAACTATCATTTGCAATCCACAAAAACAGTATACATTCCACAAATCTGTATTGGGGGCGTTCACCCACTTATGTTATCTCGGATACCAAACTATCCGAGGATATGAGTGAACGAATCAGATAGGTTAGCTGAAATGTGTCAAAAAATCAGAACAAAGCGCAAACCAAATGAAGTTAGTTATTCCAATTTTATTTAGGATAACTCAAGATAGTTTTCATGACAACAGCTGTGTTCTAATCAGATGTGCTTCCACAAGTTATAAGAACAGAAAGTTATTCCAAATTGCTAAGAATATCATATTACTTATGATTTATGACAATAAGCAGCTTTCGCGAAAAAAGAAATTGTAATGTCAATGAAATGTCAAATGCGTGACTTTTTGCTATTTGATGTGCGAGTCACTAGCCACGTTCACTCATTTTTTTAGACAGGATATACAGGGTGTCTGATGGGAAGGTGTAGCCGATGTTTTTAAGGCCGCAACTATCGTGGCTACTTTTTGTGATCCGTTGCTTGTGCATCAAAATAAGAACACGACAAGTAATTAAAAAGAGCAATAAACTTTACTTAATTTAATTAACTTTAAGCAATTTTTTTAAGATAAATTGTACAATAAGAAATTTTAGGTTGGGAGAGATAAATGCTCCAGCACTGCCAATGAATAAAACGAAAGAATCTTAGCCGAGGGGAAAATCTACTTTTTGTCTAGACTACCGTCAAGTAGGTCGCGGTTGCCTTTTATTACTTTGTTATGAGGAGGTGTTCAAAAATCTGAAAGATGTAAGGGTGCGTGTTGTGATCGCCTTTTTAGTGGTCTGGTCTGGTCGTGATTTAGTTGCAACTGCATGTCCACTAGAAAGGTATACTAATTGTTGGGTTTCCACCAACATAATAAAACTGAAGTACCGAAGGAAAATCACATGATTAGAAGTACCGACGGAAAACACTATACAAGCCACACATAACAACAAAAACCCACACGCGGATTGCGATTAAAGATGACATCCTAACAAACAATGGGTCAACAATTCATATGCAAATTCTATTATAACTGCACTAAAGCTATAAATTGTTGATCCAATGTTTATTCAAATATGTATATAATTTTTTCACTTTATGAAATTATTTTATCATTTTTATTATTAAATTAAATAAACAAAATTAAAACAGAAACCTTAAAACGATCGATCCAATCACATAAAAACCAAAAATAGAACTAAGGAAAAATTGTAAATAAACTGAAACAAAACTATTATATTTAACTATCCTTCTCACTTTAACTAATTGTCATATTTCCTAATTGCCATAACTCATTATAACTTAACGAAACATTTATGATTGCATCTCACTCTTATAAGAACATTAAAATAAGGAAATGAGAATTCCGAAAAGTAACTATGTACATAATGTAAAACTAAATTTAAAGTAATTCCCCTAGCAAAGGTTATTGACACTTTACATATAATCAGCTGTAATGATTTATAACTATAATGAAAATAGAGTAAGACCAAAATAGAAGCTTTCTTGGTAGGAAATTCCAAATTTTCAATTCAATTGCATTATTGTCAGTTTAACTCCCTACAACTTAGCAATACCTAATAAAAATAAAGGGTCCGCCAAATAAATTTTTTTCTTAAAAATGCTATAAAAAAAACTACTGAATATTTTCTCAAATTTCTTTTTTTATTCGAAAGTACAATCCTTCCGGTTAATAATGGAAAATAATTTCATTCAAATGGCTGCCTCGGCTGGCCATGCAGTAGCCTACACGATCGGTCCAATTTTTAAGCACATTATCGATTGTGTGCAGCTGTATTTCACCAATGGCTTCACGAATATTGTCATTTAAAGCGTCAATTGTCTCTGGCTTGTCGGCGTAACACTTATCTTTTACGGCACCCGACAAATAATAGTCCAACGGTATCAAATCGCAGCTCCGAGGTGGCCAAACGACATCAGCTCTGCGGCTGATAATGCGATCTTCAAAAACAGGGCGCAAAACATCAAGTGTAGCTTCGGGTGTGTGGCTCGTAGCGCCGTCCTGTTGAAACCAAATATTGCCAATATCCTCCTCTTCAATTTTTGTGAACAAAAATTCGTTCAACATGGCCCGATAACGATCGCCATTGACTGTAACGGCCACTCCTTGCTCATTTTCGAAGAAAAATGGCCCAATTATGCCTCTGGACCAAAATCCGCACCAAACAGTGACTTGTTTTGGGTGTATCGGCTTTTCTATGTATGCGTTCGGGTTTTCTGTGCCCCAAATGCGACAATTTTCCTTGTTTACGTACCCGCCAAGATCAAAATGAGCTTCATCTGAAAAGATGAATTTTTTGGCAAAATCGGCATCATCTATAAGTCGATCGCAGGCCCACTTAGCGAAGCGAAAACGCATTGGATGGTCAGTTGGCTTCAACTCCTGAACCAATTGGACTTGGTATGGCGTCATACCAAGGTCTTTATGCAAAATTCGTCTCAATGATGTCTCCGAAATGTTCAATTGTTGAAAACGACGGTGAATTGATGTTGATGGCGCTTCACGCACACTTTCTGCTACAGCAGCAATATTCTCGGGTGAACGAACTGTTTTTGGCTTTCCACGCTTTGGTTTATCGATGAGGATGCCAGTTTCTTTCACTTTTTTCACAAGATAACGAACATACGGAGCTGACGGTGCTTCTCTTCTTCCAAAATCCGTACGCAATTTTCGCACACATTCTGCAACATTACCATGATTTTCAAAGAAATATCGGAATATTCCCCAGCGTTGTTCAAGCGTATGCACGACCATATTCGTTCAGCGGAAGGATACAACTAATTATCTGTCAAATCAGACATGAACTAAGTGTTACCATTCACGAAATAAGTACTAGTTGAAAAAAAAAAACGTTAGATGGCGAAACCTTTAGATTTATAACGTGATATAAGAAAAACCTTTTTTATTTGGTATTATATATTGGGCATAGTTTGTATCCAATTTTAAGAACAAAGAATTTCTTTTTTATTTGCATTCTTGAGCTAACGCCTTTAGGCAGGAACACTAATACTTCTTTGTTTTGCAGCCATATTGGGCAACATTAATCTTGACAATTCATATTTGGCGGTCGTGAAGTAGACATGTGGCAAATTTATTATGGAAATTATTTAATAAACCAACGTGTTTTAATCGTTAAAACATTTTATCAAAATCAATCATCGATTACTGTGACGATGAGAAAGTTACGTTAAATTTTTGGGAGAAACAACGTGCCAACAAAACGTACTATTTATCGATTTCAAAGAAAGAGGGTCTGTATGTGATAGGCCCAAGCTGGACCACAACGTACTGCAAGATCAACTGAACACATCACTGCTGCTCAATGACGTTCAAAACAATCCATCAACCTCAATTCGACGACCTGCTTAGGAGTTTGGTCTTCAAAGAACAACTTTGGCCACAATTTTGCACAAGGATTTGCATTTGTTTCCATTTAAGATTCAGTTGACACAAGAGCTTCTTCCACAAGACCATTTACGCCGCCGTACATATGCCAATAGGATGATACAGCTAGCCCATGACAACTCCGATTTTCATGAAAAAATCATAATGAGTGACGAGGCACATTTTCATTTGAATGAATATGTGAATAAACAGAATAGTCGGTTCTGCGCAATGAAAAATCCTCAAATTATTCATCAGTCACCTTTGTATCCATTAAAATTTACAGCCTGGTGTGCAATTTGATCAGTAGGGATCATTGGACCTTACTTCTTTGAAAATGAAAACGGCGTAACGGTAACATTGAATGGGAAGCGATATCGTGATATGATTGAAAACTTTTTAATGCCACAACTGCATGCCTTGGGCTTGATTAGCATGTGGTATTAACAAGACGGTGCCACATCGCATACAACCAGGATTACAATGGAATTACTGCGAGACTTCTTTCCACAACAAGTTATTTCAAGAAATGGTGATGTTAATTGGCCCCCACGGTCGCCTGATTTGACTGCTCCGGACTTCTTTTTGTGGGGATATCTGAAAATCAAGGTTTATGCAAACAAACCAGAAACACTTGAGCAAAATTATTCGTGATGAAATTAATGAAATACCGCGTGAAATGTGTGAGAATGTAATGAAAAATGTGCTTAGAAGGGTTCGCATTTGTGAGACTAACAGAGGCTGACATTTACCTGATATTGTATTCCATACATAATTGCCGACATTAAATAAAACATCTATCAACACAAGATCCATTCTCTTTCTTTTAATCAAAAATTATAAACAAACAAAGTAATATACCTTCCCGGCGGACACCCTGTATTTGTGTCTATTCGACAGTTTGCAGAAGATTTTATCTGTAATCTTATCAAAAATATAAAAACTCTAAATTTTTTAATATTCAAAATGATTAACAAGACTAAAAAAATCTAAAAAATGTTCTGGATCTTGAGGTGAATAATCGGCAAATTTTCATCATTCGCCTGAAATGTTGAACAGATATTGATCGAAAAGTGACCTAAATAAATCAAATCAAATCAAAACTCTGCCTGAAATTATAGTCGAAGGCTTTAAGGAGGGAAGAAAACAAATTGTTCATTAACATTTCTAATTTAAAATTTGTCAATAATCATGCTTGAAAATAAACAACAATAAACATCAGATAAAAATTTAAGATTTGAGTTAGTATTTACCAACCGACATCGACGTAAAATTCGGTATTTTCAAACAGAGAGACACGTATCAAACTGAAAATTGAGCTATCAAAAAAACTCCAAACACATTTTGCAATACCACATAAAACAAGAAATTACTTCCTTAATAAAAATTCCTGTCCTTGTTTAACAAAAACCATCCTTTAGTTAAGGAATTTTATTAAAGCATAATCGCAATAGGTCCTAAAATCGGGAGAGAAATGAATCAACCAGTGGCACTACTGGTTTCTCAAAAGCATATCCACTTAAAGTGCTTTTAACATCAAAATAAGAATGGTATTTTTTACAGCAGTCGGTCGTCCTCCTGTGTCGCTACATCGCATCGCCTCGCCATCGCTAGGGACTCATTGTGACAGGATGTCTTATGGTTTACTTATTTTTATGAACAAGCAGATTGTAGGAACCAGCCGGCCGGCGTGGGACGCAGCGAGTTTCTAGGGAAACATTTTGAAGTTGATTTAAGGAGAGTTGGAACAAGCTTCCTGATGGCGGTGTAATTGACGGAAGGTTTATTTAGCGCAAAAAGCTCGAGATTATTTTTTGCTTAAGTTTAGATGTATATAAAAGAAAGATGATTCACCAAACACATTCCAAATAAGAATATCCGTATATTTTGCCCCATAAACTGGGAATTGCCTCGTTCATTTTTTATTATTAATCTGAAACTATATCAAGCGAGAATGATAAATGTTTTAAATGACAGGATGACACAATAAAATAAAAATATGTATGTCGACTAATATATAAAACTGGGAGGTTCGCAGATATCTTTACAGACAGATGCCGTAATTCCGGAGGTCAAAGAAAATTTATTGAAAAAAGATGAACAAGAAAAAGAGACTTGAAATATATGAATCAAATTCAATTGGAGGGTTTTTGTGACCTTAATACCACTTTTGTTTTCAAGAATGACATTTGGTCTCATCTGTTATATTCTGAGACATAAATCGATAAATTTTCGACACTGAAAGAAACTGTAGGATATGTTTGGTTAAAGCTGCTACCACCAATAGACACTGACACAATTAAGAAAGACCACACATACTCAGATTAATTGAATACCACACGAATCTGCAGATTCTGTCCCAACTTGTTATATGGAGTTAGAGCTCTTTATAAAGAGCGCGGGAATACTAATATCTGTGTTAATAATATCTTTGGGATCTAACCCAGTCAGGTTGTCAAAAAAGGGATGAAATGGCAAAAATGAATTCGTTAGTCTAAATTTGCGTTTTCGGGAAAATCGCGCTGGAGCTTTAGTCGCTGGACAACCCTTTTCCGCATCACCAGTGAGGTTGGGCATAAAATGTTTTTTTTTTGTTGACGAATTTTGTTAGCTAGACATATTTTACTCCTACACACGTTTAGTGGAAGCGACACGACGTCTTCAATATTTAACATTGGAAAAAACAAATTATTTAATATCGTTTCCTTTTTCAATCCTTAGAAGATGGTTTAAACTTGTTTAGAGAACAAAATGTCAACTAGCATAGCTTATTAGTAACTGCTGGAGAACGTATTTTAGTTGATTTGCTTGGAGGCAGGCGCGATGAGAAATCACTTGACACACTTTGGTTCAAGTGTTTTACCAAGTCTCTATCCAATACAAAAATTACTCATTCAACCCTCCCACCTACCTCAGCAGCGGAAGAAGACTATTCATATATGACGTATATAAAAGTGCAAATGTGCGTGGAAAACGAAATGAGTGCCACGGAGTAGGCCTGGAAAAATACCCAACGCGGGTTAGAGCCCATAAACACTACTGCTGAATGTAATATTGACAATAAGAAATCTGTATTACATACCGACAACCTATTAAAGACCAAAAACTTGACCTCTTCGAAGACGGAGCCGATGGTGTTCAGATTGCCGCACCATCAACAACAAACAAAATATTTACTTGTAAGGAAATATACCTTCCTGCAATAAATTTCTTTTAAATAACAAAATTTGTGGATTAGGTCTACAGGGAAAACCACGTGAACAAAAAAAAACGCACCTTAAGCTCTTCCTATAAGGTAGAGCGGAAAAGGGTTTTATATGAATAATAAATGTAACCCATTCTTCATTAAATTCAAAAAGGCGGCTAAAGCTCAAGCAGTTTTTGCAGAAAATCAAAGGGCACGGTAGTGCCCAGCCAAGTTCTGGCACTAAACCCTTTTTACAGGAACAAACTCAGGCGATTTTCAACCCCCCTCTAACTTCAGTACCATTAAAGTCAGAAACTTCAATCTCTCAACATTTGCTAAGCTCATCAGGGTCCATGTTCTGTAACTTAGGGGATAACTGATCACTTGGTAGAGGGGTAGGACTTGTAGTACATACATACATACAAAAGGCATACATTAAAAACTTACGTTACTTTATGAGGCATTTGGGGGTGGCCGTGGCGCGATAGTTGTATGCTCGCCTGTCAACCAACAGGTTCGATCCCTGCCGTAATCTATGTCTTCTTATTTTTCCATTAAAAACCAATTATAAAAATAAATGTCATATAATGAGTTGCTGGTTTACTCATTACATGCTGTTTAGGCATAGAACTAACAACATGTGATTGAGTAAAACTAGTATACCGATAAAATATGACAAAGAATAAAAAAAATTAATGCGAATTTTAAGGGACATAGATAATTAAGACACCGAAATTTATCCGCATTAGTTCAGCCGCCATCCCTGGAGATAAAATCTGAGACAACAACCAGCTACAGTCCCGAATATCGCGCCACACATCTTTCCTATCATTCTTTCTCTTCCTTAACCTCACCCTCACGCCCGCGCTGTGTTGAAACATTTAAAGGGTATTCATAATCCCTTGAGCGCGTGTAGATTATAAAAAACAAAAAATGGAAAATTAATGGAAAAATAAGAACACATAGACTACGGCAGGGATCGAACCTGTGACCATGAGGTTGACAAGCGAACATACAACTATCGCGCCACGGCCACCCCCTAATAAATAAATAGGCAATCGAGCCAATCAGCTAGGGAATTGATTTCTATAACTAAGAGCGTCTTGAATATATTTGACTAGGCACAACTATCCCATTTCTCCATTAAGGATTTCAAAAAAAAATCTAAAGTAAATAAGCTAACTCCAAAGTGTAATCTTCAGACCTCTTGCCCTCGAAGTGGTAAATATCTTCATTTTCTCTTCTATTATAAAGATTACAAAGCTGTGACAAATCTTGTCGATGCGGGATGAAATTAAAATTTAAGATTTCTACTCTTGTTTTAAAAATGAAGGTGTGAAGGTTTTGGTTAACTGAAAGTAGTGTTTTAAAATGAGCAGCCAGCAACTCAGCTTCCAAGGAAAACTTCGCACCTTGAACTGTTTAGAGTTGGTGCATTTTTTCAAGTCTTCGGCTTTATTTCTTAAATAAGATATTTTCTTAGTTTTACAAAGATCTTTGTAATTTTTATTGAATCGTAAGTAATAACTTTTGAAAAATTGTGAATTGGTATTTCTAAAGTTCAAATAAACAAACGAGAGTTTTCGTAGACGCTTGCAATCATTGTCAAACCATGAATGTTTTGCTACAAACGGGCAGTATTTTCAAAAAAAAAATCACACAACAACAAAACAAATAAGAGAATTTTGGCTGAATTCAATCAATTATTAAAAATATTTCCCGTGGTTAGGTTTCTTCCGCAGAACAGAACTGAAAATGACACAAAATAATAGAAAACAATTGACATCGAATTTGTGTCTATATAATTCACCCTGAACCATGTTTGTAATCATTTAATTAATGTTTTTTGATTAATGTTAAGTTCCTATTAATTGCACGAAGTTTTTTGTTTAAATAACGTTTAAGAAATGAATAAAAGGCACGAATTTTTTAGACGACAAGAAATAAGCTGATGATGGCTGTAACCTGTAAGTCATGCCGAGATGCATTTTATAAATTTGTTTATGATCGTCTAATGAATAATGAATTTTTTAAACGTTATTTACACAAAAAACTTTGTGTAATCAATAATGAACTTAACACTAAGGAAAACACAGTTGACATCAACTATTACAGCAATTCACATGGGCTTTTTTTATTTTTTTTTTTAGAATTGAAGCCCTTCTTTAATTTATATCGTTTTTAAATGAATGTTTAAAAACGAAACTTGAATTATACGAGCATTACATCGATATACATTTCATCGTATAATTGACCGTTTTCAAACATTATTTCCCTTTCATGATACAGTGGCACCGATCGATATTTATTCGCCCTTGTTCACATTAGCAGCTTGATATTTGACTTCAAAACTTTATGGCCAACAAGAACCAGCTTGTACAAGAATCGAAGCCGAATAACCATAATTTGTTTCGAAATTCGGTGAACTAGCCCAACTGCTAACAACCGGCTGATTTTTTTTAAAATCAAAAATTGCGTTCAAGGATGAAGCTATTAAATTTCGGATTCTAGCCCTTCTTTCAACTGTAATCAAACCATTCATATATGAACTCGCGTCTGCCATTTAATAAGGTCGTTTCATATGTCATCTTTTGAAAATTATAGTAGTTCCTATCATTCCTCTTTTTTCCGGTTTATGTAAGTATGTTTGGTCAGCTGTTTGTAATTCAGCCGTAAAAAAGACCTAAGCAAATATTTATTCAAAAGTAAGTGGCAGCGACAAATAAAAACTTCCATATTAAATATTGACTCAGAAAGTTTGCCTAAATCATCTCTTAACCTCCACAAGCGTGTTAAACCATAAATCTTTTCACTGGATGCCACTATACTAATAATATGCCTGCATACATGTTGGATTTACACTTGTGCATAATATATGCAGAGAAATATTCCTCTGAATATTCTTCTGTTTCGTAAAAGTTAAAATACTTTATGTGGTCTCTAAATGGAATGGAAATGCGAATATCGTCAATTGCTACATATTGAGGGTTTTTTTTAGCTACACTTTATGAAATAAGGATAAAAGGATTTGTTAAAAATACAATGTGTTAATAACACATTCTTGTTTTAAGCGTGTAAATGTTAAAAGAACTGCTTTTAATTAATAATTCAGCAAGCTCTAAGTTGTGAGTTGTGCTAAATGTTTTTTCACTCAGTTCTGTTCACTCATTTATATTATATGCCTAACCATTAATGTACAAAGTCTTTCCAAGCTTATAGTTGTTTTCAAACGTTACCCGAATTGTAGGCTCTTTCTTTTTTTACCTTAAAGAAAATTTCATATGATTCGAAAATAAATATCAATTTATGCAAAACAACATTTTTAAAATCGGAGCAGTTGTTTATTATTATGTATTAAATTTTTGAATACAAAATTTCTTCAAAACTCAATTAAATTCTTATTTAATAAAATAAATTTAAAAAAAATCAATTTAAAAAAAAAAATTTAAATTTATTTTTTTTTCAAAAATCGAATAATGATTAAGTTGAAAAGAAAAAAAGCTACCATACTCAAGGAAATTACGCTAGAGGTAATTAAGCCAGAATTTTTTTTGGAAAAAACCCCAGAAAATTCTTCAAACAAAATTCTGGTCTTTTTCCTATGAAAAAAGCAAAAGTTTTCTGATATTTTTTCCTAAATTTCTGGGCTTTTTTCCAAAAAAAAAAAAAAAAGAAAAGAAAAAAGCCAGAAAAAAAATTCGGGCTGATGGTGAGAAGTGTTTTTTGCAATTACATTCACGGCGTATAAAAGCTCGCCGCGTAAGGAGGGTATGCTGACCACTGCAACCCCGTGCTTGGCCTAATATAGGATTTGGCGTGGGTACAAGTTTGGGTATATGCAATTTTTTTTTATTTTTACTATAAGGCAAGTTATATATTCGTAAAAATTTTTTTTTTCTAACAATCAAACATGACATTACTACTATGATAGTACACTAAAAAAGTGGGTCCTTCTGTCATTCTGCCAGTCTGTCTGTCCGTCTGTCTGTCTGTCTGTCTGTCTGTCTGTCTGTCTGTCCTCGAATCTACAGCCTAACCGCTTTGATAGATTTCCTTCAAACTTGGTACATATTGTTTTTTCAGTAATATGCCCACACGTTTTTCTTCAATTTGTTTTTAAGGCGACAAATAACAGTAGCTCCCATATATTTTTTTTGGCCAAACACAAAAATGTTATTTTTCTTAAAAACGGCTCCAACGATTTTTATAAAAAAAATCAGTTCATTAATGAAGGGAAAGGGTACCTTTAAATAATTTTTTTTTGGAAAAAAATTGTTATGTTTTGTATCTCTAGTCGAACCATTTTTTTGGTTTTCGATTTTCTCGGTAACGGTTAGTCTAATTTTTTTGATTTTTTTTACGCTGAAGCTCCAAGAAAGTTTAAACACAATTGTGTACCAAAATTTTTCAAAAACAATATTAGAAATCAATTTTTTTTTTTGAAAATTCGAAATTTCGAAAATGACTCATTAGATGTTTTCGAAACTTCGTATTTAGTGGTTTTTTGACATTATCTTAAATAGTTAAAAAATCTATTTTTCTAAAATCAAAAACAACGGTACCTCCCATACAAATGTTAAGAAACCGTTAAGAAAAAAATGTATTTCTCGAAACCGGCTCCACGAAATTTTATAAAAAATTTTGTGTGGTCTTAGATTAGTACAGTTCACTTTCAAGTATAAAAATATTACTTTTTGCGTACTTATTAACGGTACTTCCCATAGAATCAGTTTTCATATTTTCGACTTTCTCAATATTGGATGAACCGATTAAAATAATTTTTTTTATACCAATGCTCCCTAGAATTGTTAATAAAACTGCATACTCAAATTTTCAAAAAAAAAGTTTTTCGATTTTTAAAAAAATAAATTAAATTTTTTTTTGAAAAATCGATTTTTCAAAAACCAGTCACAGAATTTTTTTTTCATTTAAATTTTATATGTATATTAATAATATCTTCAAAATGGCGTTTTAATTTTTTTTTGAAAAATGTTTTCAAAATTTAATTCATAAAAAAATAATTTATTAAAAAAACCGCTCCAACGGTTAACCTATATAGACTTTAAAACCGCATAGTATAACTAAACCTAACTAACTAAACCTCAATGGTTAGCTACATTAAAGTTGTAAGCTACAAGAGCAAGTTCGTGCGATTCAGTCGTGCCTTTTATTTTTTTGGATTTAAAAAGTTCCAAAAAAAAATTAGCATATATTCAAACTTTTACCCACCCCAAATCCTATATTGGGCCAAGCACGGGTTTGCGGGAGGCAGGATGCCCCTTCTTACGCGCCGAGATTTTTTAAAATGTATTGTTTAATTTCCATTTTGCTTTCAGGCCCTTCACCACATTTGGGAACGAGTGCAAAAATTATTTTACAAATAAATTAGTCATTCACTTTAAATATTCTCTTTCCATCTGTAAATTATTTATTTATAATATAATCTTATTACTCAGTCTTGTAAGCATAGCTGGCTTAAAAGTCATTTCAGGAAAACTATTTAGATATCTATAACAACCCATTGATTGATCAACAACATTATTTAGTTTCAAAATCTTTGATGGACTCACTCAAAACTAAGTGAAATGGAAATGAATGCACATAATATTATGCATCAGATTGATTTTCCAAATTTTCTTCCTTAATATATCTCTGTTACATTCCCCAAAATCACAGAACTCACATAATTAATCATTAACAGCCCTTTGGAGAATATTATTTGCTCTAAGATATTTACATTTGCCAAAACCTCAAACTAGGGGTTTGCATTGTGTTTTGCAAATAGGTTGAGTAACTACCTATACTTATTAAACCAGTCTCTATAAATCAATGAATCGAATGACATAATATATGAAGGGTGTATTGCAATATTTAATTAACATCAATCAATAATGTAATTCTATCTGGAATAGTTTCCTGACATCATGTATAATGAATACTCCAAAAGCCGCAAAACCCTAGACAACCCGTAAATGCCTAAAAGGATTTAAGCTTACGGAGCTATAGGTCGGTAAATATTAATTGCATATTTAAAGGTTTGTAAGACTTTAATAGAGATGTAATCAATCAAGTGTCATTCACATAAGTCACAGGAAAAATAATTTTCTGCTTTCTTAAACCGACATTTTAAAGTCAAAATCAAAATATAACGAATTTGGTGATATATTGGCATTGTTTTGCGTTTTTATATATTTGAATAATTACAAAAAGAAGTGGACACTATTAGAAACGGCCACTAAAATCCTACTATTTCGTTAGAATCACCTTATCAGAGACATCTGCTGACAATTTTTGAACGCACACTAGAAAACCGTCTATAAAAATAGTAATATTACATTGAGAGACATTAAACTTTCGGCGATGAGGTACAATTGATTACCTTGTTGCGTTGCATCACTTATCATTTTTAAAGCTCCTATTTTGGATTATTTCCAAGAGACTTAAGTGAGTTATGGGAGCACCCTGCACAGATTTGGCAGTTGTACTCAAGCTTTGGACGAATGCAGATTATAGATTACACCCAGATCCGAAGGAGAAATATATCCCTCCACAAGACGTGGGCATATCAAGAACTAAAATTTGTTCAGTTTCCTCGATGCAAGCGCCGCTCATGGAGAACGGCATTGGAGAAGGGTCCCGCTTTAACGAAAAAGAAATTCTACATCCGAAGGATATGGGTGTGAATCTAAAAACGAATATGAAAACCTGAGGGTACTGTCGCCAGGAAAACAATGTATTGGATTAGTAGTTTCAGACAAGAGCAATGATTATTATGAGAAACAAAGTTGGAGAAAGAACGGAGCCCTGTGGCATACCAGTATTGATTTTATGGATATTGGAATTGAAACCATTCAATACAACTTGTATTGAGAGTCCCGAAAGTTAATTTCTAATCCAACGAAGAAGAGATTCATCGGTACCAACAAGCACGCATTATCGGTAAGAGAAAGCTTGTCAAAAGCTTTCAAAATGTCAAACGCAATAACAATACTTTCCCCAAAACGATGTAAAGAATTGTGCCACTGTATGGTAAGATATTTCATCAGATGTTTCGTTCATCAAGGTATTTCTTAAGCTGATAATCAATCAGTGTGTCCTAGAACTTGGAAAGAAGGGACGTAATTGCAATTGGATGGTAGTCAGATGGTGAAGAATATTGTTTTTTAGGGACAGGCTGGTCAAATGGTGTTTTCTATCCACTCGGGTAGACACCAGTAGTGTAAGACAGATAGAAAAATGAAAAAGCTTACGCAGTGGTTGAAGACGAACAACCCTACAGAACGATGGCAGAGATACTATCTGGGCCAGCAGATTTATATATGTCTAGATCTTTAAGAACTCTGGCACGAACTCAGACGAGTACGAAAGAAGATACATTCTATGAAGCTGTTAATGTTCTGATGTAATGGAGGAGTCATAACACTTTAAGGAAGTGAAGAATAAGCAGCAAACTGTGCTGCTGGCAAATTAGCTTTCTCTTGTGAGCTTATCAATGGACTGTCATTAGAACTGAGCCTTGGAACCATCGCGTCGTGATGGTAGAATTCCCTACGTATTAAAAAAACACCAAAAATGTTTACCTCATTTTTTAATATTGTAGTATTTGTTGCCATAATTTTTGATCAAGTAAGTATTTGGTTCGCTGAATATGACTATTGCACGCCTTTCTAGATTGTTTGAACTTATTCTGGTTTTCATCATTTCTAACTACCGCCGATTTATTCAAAATTTTGCTCATAATTCATACAAATTAACTAGGCTCACACGAAAAAATTCTGAGTTTATTTGGACTGAATCTTGTGAAAAAATCTTTCCAGTACTTTAAAAATGCACTTATCAACTCTCCGATATTGAAATACCCCGACTTTTCTCAAACATTTATTATAACTACGGATGCTAGCAAATAAGCATGTGGTGCGGTAATAAACCAAGAATATAATGGAAAATTACATCCATTCTCATATGCCTCAAGAACGTTCACTAAGGGTGGAAGAAATAAATCGCTAATCGAGCAAGAACTAACCGCGATTCACTGGGCAATTAATTATTTTCGCCCGTCATTATATATGGCACGAAATTTTTAGTACATAGCAATCACAAACCATTAACTTACCTCTTTTCAATGAAAAATCCGTCTTCTAAACTAACGAGAATGCGTCTTTACTTAAAAGAGTATGATTTCTCCGTTGGTTTCATAAAAGGTTCAGAAAATGTTGGTGCAGATGCACTATCGAAAATAGACCTTTCTGATTTAAAATCAAATTCTGTATTATATTTTAACGTAGCAAAAATGACTACAAGGTCCATGAGTAAGCAATCTTCAAAAACAATGCCTGAAAATAAACCCAATTCGACAAAAATAACGGACCCAAAAATATACTAAGCTTTACAGGCTTTCGAGCCAAAGAAAATACCAATCGTAAAATTCAACTTAACCGCAAAAAGATTAAATTTAACCTTAAACAAAGGCAAGTGTACACTTATAAAACGTTTTATAAATTAGATAATTACATTACCAATAACAGAATCGATTTAGGGCGAGTTCTGTCAGACCTTGAAAATGATATAAATAAATTATCTATTAGAGAGCTGCAGATCTCTTTAGATGATGCTATCCTCAAATTTTTTCCAGTTGATGTATTCAAAAATATAGCTAGCAGTAATTTAAATAACTTAAAAATAATTTTAAGGCCAAGTCCTGCAATCATTTCTGATAGCAAAGAACTCTTATTAGAAAGGTTTCATAATGACCCGTTACAAGGAGGCCATTGCGGTCAAAAACAATTACTTCTTAAACTTAGATCAAAATATTTGTGGAAAAATATGTCGAAAGACGTGGCAAAATTTTTTAAATCATGTAACAAATGCCAAAAAAACAAAAACAAAATTAAATCAAACAAATTAGAACCCCTAGCACATAAACTTACACCTCAAAAAGCTTTCGATATTGTCCAAATAAATACAATAGGCTCTCTGACCAAAGCCCCAAATTCTAACGAGTATGCAGTAACCATTAATTGTAATCTAACAAAGTATTTAGTAATTCTACCTGTTCGAGATAAAAAAAGCCATCACAAAAGCCATTTTTGAAAATTTCATTTTAATATACGGACCAATGAAACAAATGCTTACCGATAGAGGTAAGCACAGAACCCTTAACGAATACCTTCCATCTTATATCAACACAGTTAAAAGTGATTGGGATCAATGGGTATCATATTTTGCTTATTGCTTTAACACAACACCTTCGGAGGCCATTGGTAACTATTGTCCATAAGAGCTGATATTCGCTAAAAATCCAACCGACTTTGACTTTCTCAATTCAGGAAAAGTTGAACCATGCTTTAGCCTAAATGCATACGAAAAAGAAGTTAAACTTCGTCTTCAAGTAGCTTCTCAAAGAGCACACCAATTCCAAGAAAAATACAATGTCCTAAGAAAAGATAAATTTGACCTGAACATAAAACCACAGACTATAAATCCCGGAGACTCAGTACTCTCCTTAAATGAGCCAAGACACAAATTAAGCCCATTATTCAAATGCCCCTATACCGTTTCAAACGTCAACGAACTAAATAAGACCCTACTAGCCGACAATGGCAAACAACTTGTTGTCTATCAAATTATTTAATAAATTTATAAATCTGAAATAGCTGATTTAAAAAAACAACAATATCGAGTTTTGTAAGATCAGATATAATAAAATTAAATACAGTGGCGGATTAACCTTCTGTGCGCCCTGAGGCACGCTCAGTGATAACCGCCGGCTTTTTTTAATACCATCCAAGGATCGTAATTTGAATGGGCTAACATCGAAGAGTAATGGGACACGGTTGTGTTTTTGGGGGTGAGGAATTTGAATGCGACAGTAGTATTTTCCAAATATGTCACATGTCATTTGTTTTTGATAAATTGGACTGAATTTTTGTAAAAGTGTTTACTAGTATGGAGAAAATATATCTTTCCTTATATTTCAACGGAGAACCTATTAGTTTTAAAACTGGAAAGCCGTCATATATTTTTTACATTTTTACGGAAAAGGGAGGGGTATTGCGTATAGACTGTGGCAATTAATTTAGTAATAAAACCTATAGTAAGATATATGCATATAAGAAGTTGATTGCCTTTGTTCTTAAATTAAATGGTCTATATATCTTAATTCCTTTTATTGTTTTCTGGCGTGTTACATCGTATTTTATTAATTTGGTGTTGAATATACAAATAGTTTTTTTTTTAATAATTTTGCACGCGCTGAAGGGATTACGAATACCCTTTATATGTTTTTAACACAGCGCGGGCACCCGGTGAAAGAAGAGAAAGAAGGAAATGATAGATGTGTGGTGCGATGGTCTGAGACTAGAGGTGGTTGTTGTCTCAGATTTATCTCCAAGGATGGCGGCTGAACTAATGCGTAGAAAATTACAGTGTCTTATTTATTTATGTCTCTTACAATTCGCATTATTTTATTGTATTTCGTTGTCATATTTATGAGTAGTTTACTCAATCACAGCATGTAATGAGTAAACCACCAAATCATTTTAAGACAATTTTTAGAATTGGTTTATAATGGAATATAAGAAGACATAGACAACGGCAGGAATCGAAACTGTGACCACGAGGTTGACAGGCGAGCACACAACTATCGCGCCACGGCCACATCCAGGTTTTTATAAGAAATCCAAGACCTTTTTGAGTGGAACTTGAATTTGGTGTGAGAGTAAATAATTTATTTTAGTTTGACTCAAAAGGAAGTGTATGAAAGAAATTTCCGAACAATTTCCCTGCATTTAAAGAGACAAATAATTTTATTATATAAATTTTAGGCATTTATTATTTTAATTTAAACAAAAGATATTTAACATTTTTAGCCTTTCAGTAAAAAATATTAATTTACCTACATATTACATTCTGAAAAAAATCTTGGTCACTTTTTTTCATTATAAAATCTTTTAATCTCTTTTTTCACTGTGTATGAAGTGTATGAAAGAAATTTCCGAACAATTTCCCTGCATTTAAAGAGACAAATAATTTTATTATATAAATTTTAGGCATTTATTATTTTAATTTAAACAAAAGATATTTAACATTTTTAGCCTTTCAGTAAAAAATATTAATTTACCTACATATTACATTCTGAAAAAAATCTTGGTCACTTTTTTTCATTATAAAATCTTTTAATCTCTTTTTTCACTAAAAAAAAATATCTTGAGTATCATCCATTAATGGAGTCCGCGGTCAGTTTTTTTTTTATAATTGTGCGCGCACTAAAGAAATTTTGACTACCCTTAATATGTTCAAGCACAGTGCGAGCGTTAGGAAAATAAGAAAGGATTTATCTGTTAATGGTTCGACGAGATCGTCTAAAACGCAGTTTTTTTTGCAATCTTAAGGACCCATATGCGAAAAACGTGTCCGACGATCTTTAAATTCTATCTATGGCTTCTCTCCGATCATTTTGAACTAGTAACTAAACTAACTAACAACTGCGAACAGAGGGATAAAAATAAATTCATGCTCACTGTTGATATCATAGTCGGTACGCTTTATTTCATTTCATTTCATTCCATTTGTTTTATTGAGATTAAGGTACAAAACGTCTTACATTTAACTTTTATTCTTAAAAGTTTTATACCTTAACATTTTGTTCTTTTTAATTTAATTGTATATAATAAAGAAAATTACGTGAGGTTTCCATAACATTAAATTAAGAGAAACTTCTACAAAATAAGACCCTTATGTAAAACTTAATCCTATCGCCTTAAGTGAGAAAAACTCGACGATTTTGGATTATTCTTATTTAGCGGCCGCGTATTTCTCATGCGTGAGGCGTATTGCGTAATAATGCAACTTGCAAGTTATAACAAGGAACAATAATTTCTTATCTTTCTTATGATTTGCCATCACGCATTTTCGAACCATTCGCGCAAACAGACTTTTCAAGAATAGGTGGAAAATCAGGCCAGAGATTTAAATTTCTTATTTTCAGATACCAACAATTATGAATATCTAAATAATTTGAATGTCTCTCAGGAGCCTAGTGGTTAATACACCACTGATTAAATATCAATAAACCTGAAATGTAAAATACCTTTTTAAAAATTTTGTATACCTATGGATTACAACAAACTAAAATGTAAGATACATTAAATTAAAGTAAATCCTTTTTAATTCTAATAATCTATAAATTTTGTAATATCGTAAAACTAAATATGAGTAAACACACAAACTAAAATACAAAGAAAATGTAGGTATATAATATATTTTGAAGTCGATTAATATCAGCGCAGTTCAAACCAATTAATACTAAAATAATAAGATAACAATTAGACTATAATTAAATTAAGATTATTATTAATAAGATCAAAACATTTTTTTTTAAATATCCTATTATTAATGTATTATAAATTATATTTACCTTGATAAATGGAATTTACTTTTTTAAAAGGAGAAGTTGTACAAACCATATTATACCATATTATAAGATGATATATAATTCAATAAATACACACAGTCATTTGACTGTTGGCACTCGTACAAATCGGACATTATCATTCACTTTGTCGCAACTTGACTCTCTGACTCTGTAAACGGGATATAATAACATTACAAGTGTGTTGGGCTTATAACATTGGAAACTTACTTCTCTCAATCTTATAACAACTTTGCAGATCAAATCGAACAAGCGTACCGACTACAATCATTGGCACCCCCTTTTTTTTTGACCCAATTATTGGCACCCCCTCATTCAATAAGGATTCTTACAAAAACTATCAATCTTATCAAGCCAATTTAATTTTAGTGTTAATCTACTACTTTTTTCTCACATTTGTGCGTCTTTGTTTTGATTAATTAGCTCTTCTAGTATTAACACGTTTTGAAAAAGTTGAAAAATTTGCAAAATTTTGTGTGTTTTTGCTAAGGACATAAGATTTGGTGAGCCGTTTTTAGTTATTAATATATGAATATTATATACAAAAAATATGTTTTTTAATATCAGATAATACTAAATTATTACTCGTAGTATTAAACTATTTTTAAGAAATTAATTGCTATTTTTTTAATTAAAAGGGTGTCAATAATTGGTTCCAATAAATAAGGGGTTCCAATTATTGGCAATCGGATGCCAATAACGGGTTCTATGGAACTTTAATTATTGACACTGCCAATAAATATACTTTCAAGATTTTAAATAACTATACCTTTGCTTAAGTTTGAAAAAATGCTGAAAACAAGAAAAACATAGAAAGAGATAGATGTTCACGAAGATCTATTGGCCATAAAAAATGGACATATGTATATCTAAAAAAGCAGCTTCTAGATACCACAAAATACTGCGTACTAATTTATTTTTGTTGTAGACTTTTTGTTTATTATTTCATATGTAACTTATTGTTTACTTAATATCTATTATTTCTATTTATTTTTTATAATCCGGAAAAAGCGTTAAATGTTTATTCTATTATTTTTTACTGAAATTGAATGAACCACAAATTTTATAAATAAAAAAAACTAAAAACAAAATATTGTTTTCCTTTAATTCATAGGTGCCAATAATTGTACATTTTGGGGTGCCGATAATTGTAGCCGGATGTTTTTTTTAATATCCAATTTTTACCTCTTTTTTAATAAACAAATAATAAGAATTAAATATAAATAATCAAAGAAAATTCTATATTAAAATTTCGTATATTTTTCATATTTTTAACTTTTCAATTGCGAAAACTACGCGCATTAAAAATTGAAAAATCCTTAAGGGTGTCAACAATATTGTATCCGGTACGCAATACGAGTTATCTATTGATTTGATGCTTTTGTTTACGCCTATGGTATAAAATCCTTTATCCCTTTAAGAATTATGTTTGCAGTGGAGCGATAGGTGTGTGCTCGCTTATAAACCTCGTGGTCGCATGTTCGATTCTTGCCGTTGTCGTCTTATTTTCCATTAAAAACCAACTCTAAAAATTGTCATAAGACGAGTTGTTGATATACTCATTACATGCTGTTCAGACATAACACTTACAAAATGCGATTGAGTAAACTAGAATACCCATAAATATGACAACGTAATGAACAAAATGATGCAAATTATAAGACACATAAATAGATAACACAAGGTAAAACAAAAAATCATACCACACTGGAGTCAACGTCACTATCGCGGAAGCATAGTGACCAGTTAAAGATGCTCACTAAATTATTTTATTTTATTTAATATACTGTTCTTTCTTGTTCTGCCGCTTATTTACTATATGGTTGTGATCAGTGAACAACGAAATCGTTATGAATTCGCACATTACCAAAATTAGCCAAACAGTAGTATTGACGGCTACCTTTACCACTGAAAAGCGAGGGATTGTAATTGGCATGCTACTGACAGTTCTTTCAAACGCGATCCGTCCCTGGCGCCTACTATATGGTTTAAGCATTAATTTAAGTAGTCCATTATACATTAGAGTTGCATTTACCTACATTTTTAGAGGACCAACCATACAAACACATTAAAAACCTAAATCGTGTATACATATAGGTATGTATACTTAATTATGTTATTTCGCGTTAAGAATTTCGTTTGACCTTCTATTTTGATGAATAAGGGAACAGAGTTTTAAGGCTGTTTTAAGCTTTTGTTTATTTATTCAGTAGAACATGCAGTAGTCTAGATCTAAAAAGAAACAACATAATTGAATTCTTTGGATTGAAACCAAATTTAGGGCAAGGTAACACATGCTTAAGCAGGATTTGAGCTTTTGGAGCATATTCTAGTGAAGGAACTAAGGGACTTATATTTAAAATGAATTTGAGTTTCTAAATAATTCTTGTCTTCAATACTATGGAAGAGGAATATGCAAACAAAAAGCGCATAGTACAAACTTTGGAACCACTTTTTCTTTATTTATATGGAAAATGTTGTTTTCAATGAAAAGAATTATATCGCAGTTTTATTAAACTTCAAATTACAAAAATGAAATTGTCAAAAAAAAGTTATGTTTGCCATATATTTATACATTTTCAAATTCTGCCCCACGACGATTTTATTTTTGTTTAATTTTTTTCGAAAACAACTTTAAGGGTTTGAATGAAACTTCTTTATAACCTGTATAAGAAATTATTAATAATTATTATTAACAACACTATTTACAAAGCAATACTGTGTGGAATAAAACAATTCTACAGGGTCTTTCACATTTTGAAAAAAAAAAAAAAAAAATAATACAGTAGGTATTTCGACTTCTATATAATTCTGCAAACAAGTTTTTAATTTTTGAAAAAAAGATCAATATTTTTTGGTCGAAGATTTTGGAAGTAAAACTTCTTTTGCGGCATTATTGGGGTAAAAAATATCAATGGAACTATCAGAAACATGTCAAAGCCACAGTTTTATTGTAAAAACGACAGAATTTTTCGCTACAGATTTAGCTTTAGGTTGCTAAAAAAATCTTTAACCACCAATAAATATTTTGGAAAAAAATTGTTACTTTTGGTACCTACCTCTAGTAGTACCATTTTTTTCGATTTTCTGGAAAACGGTAAATTTTATTTTTTTTTGAACTTTTTTGCGCAGAAGCTCATGAAAAGTTTAAACACTATTGTAAGCCAAAATTTTTGAAAAATGAATTTTTTTGGAAATTAAAAAAAACCTTTTTTTGTTGAAAACTCAAAATTTCGAAAACGACTTAATGGATTTTTGTGAAACTTCGTATTTAATAGCTTTCTGACATTATCTTGAACAGTTAAAAAAACTATATTCCTAAGATAAAAAACAACGGTACCTCCCATACAAATGTTTAAAAAAAATGTTAAGAAAAAAATGTATTTCTCGAAAACGGCTCCAAGAATTTTTTTTTAAAAATGTGCGTGTTCCTAAATTAGTACAGTCCACTTTTAAGTATACAAATATTTTTTTTGCGTACTTATAAACGGTACTTCCCATAGAACCAATTTTCATATTTTCGACTTTCTCAACATTGGATGAACTGATTAAAAGAATTTTCTTTATACAAATGGTACTTAAAATTGTAAATAAAACTGCATTCGAAAATTTTCGCTAAATAATTGTCAGCTTTAGAAATATTTTGAAGAATGAAATCTCCTTAACGACCGGCAGTATGGCTTTCAAAGCCATGGGTCCACTGATGATGGTATATCTCACAGAACAGTGGCACACGTCTTTACATCGTTTTGGAGAAATTAAGATTATAGCGCTTGATATTTCAAAACATTTAATACAGATTGGCATCAAGCTTTCTTATCGAAGTCGCTTTCATTTGGTTTTGATGAATCTCTTCTTCTTTGGATTAGAAATAACCTTTCGGGCCGCCCAATACATATTGTATTGGATGGTTTCAAGTCTGAAATTCATAAAATATGTGGTGGCT
This sequence comes from Philhelius pedissequus, assembly GCA_910595825.1. Classification (NCBI taxonomy): domain Eukaryota; kingdom Metazoa; phylum Arthropoda; class Insecta; order Diptera; family Syrphidae; genus Philhelius; species Philhelius pedissequus. Next base: position 47,200,962 of record OU343160.1, read on the forward strand.
TTCCCGAGGGCTCTGGATGGTCTCCACCGCTTTTTTTTTCATTTTCATAAATTATCTTACCTGGGGGTCAATTTCCGATCTGTGAAGTTTTGAAGTGAAAAAAAAAAAAATCATTTCAGTTTTCACAGAGGTTTATCATTTGCCAACTTCACGCACATGCCTAATGCGATTCTAGAACTCACTGTGATAAATTTTGTACTAAATGATAAATTCTGTCGTTTCTGATTAGATTTTTTGTTGGGAAAGGTAAATATTTCATTTCAGTTTCTAAATTTGCTTAAGAATAATGTCCGGAATAATAATTCGTTAAAAAATTAATAAAAGACGTCGTACTGAACAATTGTGGATTTTGCAATAGTATCTCTGTTTTGAGTAAGATTTATTTTTTTTCATGTGAGGATATTGAGGCTTTCCCTTCGAGATGGGCAGAATCTATTCGAAGTTACAACTAGTAGCACTTTATTGAACTTTATAGATTCCCAAAACATTTATGCATGGATTTAATACGTGAATTGAGAGCATTCTTGAAAAACACTCAACTTATAAGTGCGCTTCAAAGCCATTTAAATACGGTAAAGTGATCTGCATTTTTTTGCAATGGGTAGTTTGAAACGATCTGTCGCAGGAATGAGCACCGTCGCGTCGGCTGTTATGAATCTGTTGACTTAACAATTTCGTTATTTACTCGAATTAACACAAATATAGCTTACTACCAAAATAAATTGGTGTATAAATATAATTGTTGCTTACTTGTCATGTGCCAAATCCTGTTTTTCTTCTTAATATTCTATTAGAAACATTTTCTTCACAAAACAATTGACTGTGATAAAAAAATTATCATACGAAAAATATTTGGCATTTAACATCACTTTTTCACGAATCGAGAATCGAATTAGACGTGAAAGCGTGATCAAATTTATCACTTCACATCTTCACAGGTCGGGAATTGACCCCCTGGAGCATAAATGTAATATGTCTATCAATATCTTGTCGCTATTTTTATAATCAATGTTCCAGCGAAATAGCCAGTTTCATTCATCCCCTTAAAATATCTAACTGTTATACTCATGCTTCTAGGAATATTAGGATTAAAAACATAATAACTGTAGAGTTGCACCTTTAGCGCGAGTCCTTCGGGTTTCGATACTAATCAAAAAGAAAATTGGTCTACTTTTGTTTAGATTTAGAATTGTCATTCCTTCCCCCCAGTAAACACTTTCAGAAGATTCCGGCAGGCTTCAGGATTGCCAAATAAGAATGATATTTGCCTCTACTAAAGCTAGGTTAATCTAAAAACCTTACTAATTATTCGTTGCGTGCTCCTGTACCCAAGCTTCTAATCAAAACATATATTTTCCCTTCAAAATAACTAAAGATTTAACAATATCTCAGAAATTTAATTAAAATCCAAAATCACAAATATTCAATCCTCGAAATTAAATTGTGTCGTAATTTAATCGTGTGGCAATAAAACAAATCCAAACCATCTAAACCCACTTAAATCATCAAGATATATTTTTATTGCTGGTTTACATCGTGCGGATTTGCCAAAGCATTTTACAACAGTGTTAATGAATTCTTAAATTAACATTCAACTTATGTACAAAAGTACAAGAACACCAATATATAGCTACAGTCATGGCAAGTTTTCTACAGATAACAGATCTTTTGTTAATCTCTGGTCATAAAAACGAAGGACCCTTCATAGTAGTTGAATTTCCAAGAGGCGCTTTTAGACAAAAAGTTCTTCTTCGTGTTGATTAAATATTTTAATACAAGAAGTAAATAGCAAAAATAATATATATTTTATTATGAAACCAGGCGGTGGAAAATAATAAATTCTTGAATCATTTTTTGAAGTTATATTCTTATAAATAAATTTAGTATAGAAACATTTAAAATTGAAGATGAAGTTAAAAAGATACAGCGGCATGTTGTGTATACTTGTAGGACACAAAGTCTATTTTGTATGTCTATTTTGGTAAAAAGTTTTGTTAGATAGAAAGATTTCTTATTCAATCAAAATTTGTAACTTCAATTCATTTTTTTTCTTAGTAATTCTTGAATGATTGTTAAAACATGACATATAAAAATGTCCTCTGCCAAATTTTGCAAAAAAAATTCATAAGCTATGATAATAGTTCTATTTCGATTGAGAACTTACATTAGTTGGTTTAATGTAAGAAAAGTTTATATATTATATAAATAGTTTTGTTTCCTATAACTTTGGAATATTCAAAAAATGCTTAAGGCTAAAGCATGATTATTTTTTCCAAATGTCAGATTTCATATTCCAATCAAATTTACTCATATGTGGACTCCAACATTATGTAGGTACTATAGGGCAAGTTTTGCATTTGGGAGAAACGCACCGAACTCGAGATTTTAATCAAAATTGACAATACGACGATAGAGAACACGAAAAATGTGCGTTCCAGAAATCTGTCTGGTTGTTTGTAGGTCGATCGACAGAATAAGCAACTGCATCGCATTTCTTAAAATTGGTTCTTAAGTGCTTTAGATGATTGGCTCGATTAATTTCTTAAATCTTTTTTTTTTTTTTTTTGCAATCCAATAAATAATGGTACCTGTCACAAAAATTAGTTGTACCAAAAATGTTATATTTTAATTATCTCAAAAATGGCTTTAACTATTTTGATAAATAAAAATCAGTGCTCTATATAATCTACATTTTGGTTTAAAAATGTTCAAAAATACGTTATTAACGGTACATACCATATATTTGCTTGCGATTATAGGTACTATAAGGCAAGTTATGCATTCGTAAAAAAATTCTAACAATCAAACATGACATTACGATCATAGAGAAGCCTAAAAAGTGATCGCCAAAAAATGTCTGTCTGTCAGTCTGTCCGTCTGTATGAATAACGAGCTACAACCTAAACGGCTTAAGCGATTACCTTCAAATTTTGTATGTGTGATTATTTTGGCATTCTTCAAAGGGGAAATTGAAATTTTATTTTTAGGCCTAAAAATAACGGTACCTGCCATATGAACATAAAGGAAAATCTTATTTTTCTCTAAATCGGCTCCAACAATTTTGCTAAATATTTTTGATATCATATAATATAAACCAAGTTTACACGAAAAGTCTATTAACGGTACCTTTCATATAAATGTTTTTATAAATTTTTGGCTTTCTCGGTAACGGTAGATTGGATTTCTGTCACATTTTACATCTGAGAAAATCTAAGTAGCTAAATTATTTTTGCATATCAAAATTTTGTATAACTTTTGTTTTTTTTTAAATTAAAATAATTTATTAATTTTTTTTTTGAAAAATCAATAATTTTAAAAATAATCAAAAAAAAAATAATTTTAAATTTTATATTCACATGAACATTAATAGTCTCTAAAAAAATGGATACAAAAATTTCAAAAGAATTTTGTTTTCAAAAAACGAAAAATAAAAAACCGGATTTCATCAATTTTGAGATACTTTTTTATAAAATTTCCATTGATCCGTGGCATCTAAATCGTTCTTCGTTTTTTCGAAAAACCGATTAAAGTGATGGTTTTGGCAGTTTAAATAAGTTTAAAAAACGATTTTTTCCCACCTATACACCATTCACTTTCATTATATACATGTATTTATTGTACATATTTACATTATTACCCTTCTAATTTACATAATTAAAATCCATTTAAATATACATTTGTAGATATCTATTTAACTATTCCTTGAATCATGCATCGACAATTATTCATTATGGGCTTTAAGCCTGCATAGGGGCGTCAGTGAGTAACACTAAAGTTGTTAGCTACAAGAGCAAGTTTGTACGATCCAGTCATTCATTTTATTTTTACTTGCGATAATAGGTACTCTAAGGCAAGTTATGTATTCGTAAAAAAATTTTTTTTTCTAACAATCAAACATGACATTACGATCATAGAGAACACAAAAAAAGTGGGCCCCCCAATTCCGTCTGTCTGTCTGTCCTCGAGTCTACAGCCTAAACGGTTGGATAGATTTGCTTCAAACTTGGTACATATTGTTTTTTCGGTAATATACCCACACGTTTTTTTTTTCATTTTTTTTAAGACGACAAATAATAGTAGCCCCCATACATTTTTTTTTGGCCAAAACAAAAATCTTATTTTTCTCAAAAAACGGCTCCAACGATTTTTATAAAAAAAATCAGTTCATTAATGAAGGGAAAGGGTACCTTTTGATATTTTTTTTATTTTTTGAAAAAAAAAATTGTTATTTTGGGCACCTCTGGTAGAACCATTTTTTTGGTTTTCGATTTTCTCGGAAACGGTTAATTTGATTTTTTTGAAAATTTTCACGCAGAAGATCCTAGAAAGTTTAAACACTATTGTATACCAAAGTTTTCATAAAAAAATGGAAATGGTTTTTTTTTGAAAACTGAAAATTTCGAAAACGACTCAATAGATTTTTTCGAAACTTCGTATTTAGTTGATTTTTGACATTATATTAAAAAGTTAAAAAAAAATATTTTTCTAAAATAAAAAAACAACGGTACCTACCATACAAAAGGTAAAAAACCGTTAAGAAAAAAATTTATTTCTCGAAAACGGCTCCAAGAATTTTTATAAAAAAATGTGTGTTTTCAAATTAGTACAGTCCACTTTTAAGTATAAAAATATTTCTTATTTCTTATTATTCATAGCACCGCTTTTCATATTTTCGACTTTCTCAATATTGAATCAACCGATTAAAATAATTTTTTTTAAAACAAATGCTCCCTAAAATTGTTAATAAAACTGCATACTCAAATTATCAAAAAAAAAAAATAATTGAAAAATCGATTTTTCAAAAACCATCACAGAATTTTTTTTAAATTTAAATTTCATATGTATATTAATAATATCTTTAAAATGGCGTACATAAAAAATTAATTTATTAAAAAACTGTTCCAACCATTTTTGAATTTTTTGTTTGATATATTCTTATATATCCATAAATTCAAATTGCATCTTTGTTTTCTCTCACACTATAACGATCAAACAATATAAAAACATTTAAGTGTGTGTATTATCCATTTATTTCTATCTTATTATTATTCCGTTTTTACGAATTTTTACGTACGTCACTGAGTACTGAATACAATGTAGGCCCTCATACATTTATATATACATATGTGTCTTTAAAAATCTACATGAATCTTATGTATGCATATTGCATATAAATTATAAAGTTATATGCTACCTACCCACCTACGTACATCCTTCATTTTCATTATTCTATGTACATGTTTACATACTTAGGTTCCATCTATATGTATATGTATGAATATCTATTTTACTCTCCTAACTTACATAATTCACATCTATACCTTAGATTTAAATATACATTTGTAGGTAGGTACCTAAGCCACTATTCCTTAAATCATCCATTCGACAAGTCATTATACTAAGAATCAAGGTAATCTTACCCACATAAGCTTTAAATCTGCATAGGATAACTACACCTAACTAACTAAACCTCAGTGGTTAGGTACATTAAAGTTATTAGCTACAACAGCAATTTCGTACAATATAGTCGTGCATTTTATTTAAATAATGCTTAATATTTCACAACCTGTCCCTCAACTGGGTCTACTAATAATTACTTCAAGAGTGAATGAAACTAAATCTTAATAAATAAACAAAATTGCTTAAAACAAATTATTAAACAAATTATATAAAATTATAAGCCCGGAGTTTAGGGGCTAGGACTAATAACATTTGATTGATATGGCATTATAAGATAGGGTCTTATTGAAGCTGAAGTATTGGTTGGACATTATTTAATTGCGTCCTAAGCTCGGAGGATTGTAAATTTATTAATTTACTGCCATTGTGACTTTTTTTTTTATTTAAATCATAAGATGTCTAAAGAAATTGCACTCCATGCTGAAAGCTTAAATTGTCAAAATAAATTAAGCTGTGAAGTTATTTAGTATAATTCCTCCGCGAATTCAAAAACCAAATAAATTCAAATTAAATAAAAGGAAAAAGGAACAATATCTAAATACAAAAAAAAAGAAAAAAAACACAGAAAGAGAAAATGGATAAACGCGGAAAATCATAAAAAATCAAAAACTGAAATTCAATAGATTTGTTCCCATTTATGCTTCTCTAAAAGATTCTCAGATTTCACCATCTAATTATTACCAAGTAATGCTCCTTTGGGCTGCTATATCTCAATTTCTATAATACCGCATCATTATACATATACAACCTACATCCAACAACATTTTGCAAATTATTTACCGGATATTAATTTGGAAGGTTGTCAGGATACGAAATACTAATAAATGGGTTTCATTCTGTCATCGCCTCAAATGGCTTTTGTATTATTTTCGTGGTTAGAGAGGTTTCATTGCCAGAAATGAGGATCCATTAGTACCATAAGTACCCACACCGGAAGTTGTTCTTCTCAAGACATTGTCTTAATATAAGGAAGGATGAATAAAGAAGTTATGAAAAAAAAATAATAATTTGGTAAACAACCCTATCATTGAAAATGGCGGCCAATTTATTATCTTTGTGATTTTTGCAGGTAACAAACATCATTAAAATAAAATGATTAATTGATTGTAATAAGGTATTCTTCTGGTGTAATATCTAACCATGCAATTACTTATTTTCACTTGAAATTAACTATATAGGCCTACGAATGTCAAGAGTTTGAAGAAAAACAAAATGATTTTCACGATTTTCTTGTACAAAAAAAAAAAAAAAAAAAATTGAATTAGCTCTTGCATAACTGAGACTTTGGCTAAATGAAAATATATACAGGTGGGAGCTGTAAGGAATTTCATTATTACGCAATATAAAAAGGGAATGTAATTGCAAGAATGGTGAACCTGAATATAGGATGTTCTTGCATAAGATTCAGCAAGGAGCTACGTTATTGGTGTATGTAGACTGGAGCGAATCAAACAAAAAAAATGTCTGCAATATTTTTAATTTTTTTTTATCATTTTAATAAATTTAAAAAATAAAAAAAAAATAATAAAACAACTTGGAGGTTTTGTGCTCAAAGTGAGGCAATGTCTAAATGCTGGGCGTTTATTTATATTTATTTTGGTATTTACGTTCAAGTCCAAGAGTAATTGACAGGTTTGTGTATACCACCTTATTCCTATAATAATGCTATTTTTTTTAGAAACATCCAATTATAGCTCATTAAATAGCTTAGTTGTAAGTTTAAGAGAAAAAAGATGCCGGTTGTATTTTTTAACAAAATACAAATACAAAACAAAATTAAAATCATTGATTCGAATTTTAAATTGTTTAAAATTTTTAACACATTTTTAGAAAAACAAAATGGGTCGCCAATTAAAAATAATTAATAATATGCATATAATTAAATTAACAAAAAACTCATCTGTTTTTGAAAAATAAAATTATAAAAAAATTAAATATTTTTCTTATTTCTTTGAATGTTTAAATGTGTAATATAATTTAAACTTTTAAGGTATGAACAAAAAATTATCTTAATATTTATAAATGAGAAATTCGAAAATATGTATAAGTGGTTCCATAGGAAACAAATAGGTATTTAAAATTGGACTGCACTTATTTAAGAAGGCACGCTGTTTTTTTTTACTAAGCAAATATCGGATTTTCTAAAAAAATATTTTTCTTAATTTAACGGTTTTTGAAGATTGTTTGTAGGTACCCTTTTTTTTGTTTGAATTGAATTGAACATAATTGTCTTATTTAATCTAGCAAATGTCAAGGAATAATAATTATTCGTTTTTGAAATAATTCATCTGTAAAAAAAATTTTTTTTATTTGTTTTTTATTACTTTTTAAATTAACTGAATTTTTTTCCAGAAAACAAACACAACTGTTCTACTATTACTGAAGTAGTCTTTTGCTTTTCTTTTTATAATCTACACGCGCTCAAGGGATTTGAATACCCTTTAAATGTTTCAACACAGCGCGGGCGTGAGGGTGAGGTTAAGGAAGAGAAAGAATGATAGGAAAGATGTGTCTTTTGCTTAATTAATTAATTGATTTTTTTTTAGAAAAATAATCGAAGCCGTTTTTGAGAACAATATTATTTACCTTTTGGTTTAAAAAATCAAAAAAAAAACACAAAAAAAATGAACCGACGCACTGTCAAGTACAGAGATTCTTTCTTAAGCCGTACAACACGAATGTGGAATGCTTTACCATGCTCTCTTTTCCCCTCCCATTTTAATATTCTGAACTTCAAAACCAATGTACATCGGTATCTCCTTTTAAATCCTCCCTTATTTTCCTAATGCTCGCACTGTGCTTGCTTATACTGAGGGTAGAGAAAACCCCTTTAGTGAAAAAAAAACAAGTTTGAAGTTTTTAGGTTCGCGGACCGACAAACATAAATGTGAGATCCATTTTTTCAGTGACTAATTGAAAAAGTGGGTCCCCGAATTCCGCCTGTCTATCTCTCTGTCTGTAGTTCGACTTATTGGCCAAACGGCTGAAGCGATTTCCTTCAAACTTAGTACCCGCGTCTTAGCTGATCGTCTAAAATTTGTTTAAATCTTATTTTTAGCTCAAAAAATGATGGTGCCTTCCATATATTTTATTACAAAAATGGTAAATCTTAATTGTCTTGCAAATTTGCTTTAAATTTGATATTTCGGAAACGGGTGGATGATTGTTTTTGAAATCATGTTTTTATATTAATTCTGTTAAATACTTCAAATTTGCACACCAACCAAAATTTTTTTTAAAGTAAAATTAAGAAAAAAAAATAGAAGAAACAGCTAAATATTTTTTTTTAAAGTCGTTTTTTATTTAATTTTGTATAAACAAAAATTATTTAATATTTTATACAAAAATATTGGTATTTCAATTATAAGTATTTTATAACATAACTTTCTAAAAAAAAAATTACAAAGAAAATCGTCCAGCCGTTTTCGAAATATTGAATTTTGCAAAAAAAAATTATCAAAAATCCAAAAAAAAATTTTTCAAATATTTTGATATTCAGTATTATTTATAATTTGAAGGAACTCCATTATTAAGCTTGAGATCGAAATCCGTGGCTCCGCTTATGATAATGGCTTTGTATGGTATGTATCATTTTTATCTTGGGCTAAAAAACGATTAAATAATCTGTTTGAGACAATGACCTAAAACATTTAAGTACCAAGTTTTAAGAAAATTGTTTTACCCATTTTTAGACAGACATACAGATGGATCGGACCAACTTTTTTCGTGTTCTCCATCATTGTAATGTCAATTTCGATTGAAATCTCGAGTTCGTTTTTTTTCCAAATGTAAAACTTAGTATACCTATGTTCTATATGAAATTTAGAAAAAAGCACGTATACGCCCGAGTGTACCCAAAATTCTACAAGTCATTATTTTATTTTAGCTAATACTGGCATTCGTAAGTGGTCTAATGTGGGAAATAGGCTGTTGATGGACACTTGTTATCGCCCTTTATTGAGATGAACCGTGCAGTCTACAACATAATACCGGCCATCAATGGAGAGTTAATGCACAAGAGTCAACTTATATGGATAGAAATGGAAAAATCCGTTTCATTGAACTGTTGGGAAGTTCAAAATAAACGCATGTCTCATGTAGTCTGGTAAGCCGAGGGAATCCACGCTTCTCCCTTCACAATAACTAAAATATTATTCAATACGTAAAGGAATTTATATTGTCACACCCACATCTTAAACAAACAATTTGAAATATGATGATCGTCTCCTCTTTGGTGACACGTTTGTCAATTACGAAGAATGGCAGCCTCCATAAACCACCCCATCAATCTAGATGAATTAATTTTTGTCGACTTCATTCAGGTAAATTCATTTTCAATTACTTTCAGATATTATAGATTCGTAGTGATTTTCGTTTAGAATAAGAATACACACCAAAAAAAAAATGTAATCCCTTACGGGGTGAAATCTATCAAACCGGAAGAAAATACATGGTTCGATTCGAGCTGCAAAGAGGTTATTAGGGTTAGAGAAGTAAGTTTCCGGAATCATAAAGACTTGCAACATTCACATTCGTAGAACCAAATTTTTGCATGACCAAAAATTAAGGCAAAAAATACTACAATGTCCCAAAGGTAGTAAGAATTTTTGGTCATTTGTAAAAAATATTCGAAATTCAACTTCGTCTTCGGTTCCAACGGTCGTCTTTAGTGACACCCCTTTTGTCAGTTCTCGTGAAAAATACAATTTGCTTGCAGCGCAGTTCGCTGTTAATTCGACGTTGCCAGAAAGTGCTATGACTCCTCCAGTACTTGAGAGCATAAACGATTTCATGGGATGAATCTTCTGTCGCACTCGTGCAGTTGCTGGAGTCGTCAAGACCTTGATATACACAAATCCGCTGGCCCGGATAGTATCCATCCCATCGTTCTGAAGAGGTGTTCTTCAACGCTGGCAAAACCACTGCGTAAGCTTTTCCATCTGTCCTATTCTACAGGTCTCTTTCCGAGTGAATGGAAAAGAGCATTTGTCCAGCTTGTCCCTTCCAATTGCGCTTACGTCCCTTCTTTCCAAGGTCATGAAAACGCTGAATAATTATCAGCTTAAGAAATATCTTGAAGAACGAAAGCTCCTTAATGATCCGCAGTATGGCTTTCGTAGCAATATGTCCACTGGTGATCTGATTGTATATCTCACCGAACAGTGGCACAAATTCTTATATCGTTTTGGAGAAAGTAAGATTATTGCACTTGATATTTTAAAAGCATTTGATAGAGTTCGGCATCAAGCTCTCTTGTCGAAAATGATTGCATTTGGTATCGATGAATCTCTTCTTCGTTGGATTAGAAATTACCTTTCGGGCCGTTCAAAACAAGTTGTATTAGATGGTTTCAAGTCTGATATTCATAAAGTAAATGCTGGTGTGCCCCAGGGATGCGTATTGTCTCCGACTCTTTTTCTCATTTTTATTAATGATCTCTTATCTGGAACTTCTAATGTACTTAATTGTTTTTCTGACGATAGTACTCTCAGCTTTTCATATTTGTTTTCAGATGCACCTCCTTGTTCTTCGGATGTGCAACTGGAACGGCAGCGTATGATAAGCTCATTAAATTTTGATCTTGACAGCATTGTCCAATGGGGAATAAAAAACTGCGTAGAATTTAATGCTTCAAAAATTAATGCTGCGTTCTGTCGTTAAAGCAGAACCCACCCTTCATGCCGCTATCCATGAGCGGCACTTGCATTGAAGAAACTGATCAGCTCTCCGTTCTTGGTATGTGCATCACAGACCACCTCTTGTGGAATGGCCACATATTCGATGTCGCGAAAAACGCTGCAAAGTGTTTGGGTTTCCTTCGTAGATGCAAGAAATTCTTCTCCCCGTCTGATCTGGCAATAATCTATAAGGCCATCATTCATCCAAAGCCCGAGTATAACTCACACATTTGGGCAGGAGCTCCCAAGAATCACTGGAATCTTTTAGATAGACTCCAAAATAGAGCTCAAAGAATAATAGGCGATACAACAGTAATGGAAACATTTACATGTCTCGAACACCGTCGAAATGTTTCATGTCTTTCATTATTTTATCGGTTTTTTTATAAACAATGTTCTAGCGAAATAACCAGTTGCATTCCTCCCCTTGAAATATTCAACCGTAATACACGTGCTTCTAGGAATGCTCATTAGTTTAACCTTGAGCCCAACTTCGGGCGTACTGTCAAGTATAGAGATTCTTTCTTTAGCCGTACAACACGTATGTGAATGCTTTACCATACTCGATTTTTCCCTCCCATTTTGATATTATAAGCTTTAAAACTAATGTACATTGGTATCTCCTTTCAAATCCTTCCCTAGTTTCCTAGGCTCGTTCAAAGTACACGTTCTTTTAAAAAAACAAAACTATTAATTCTTCTTTTCATGCATCTTCAATCAACGCAAAAAAAAACCAAAAAAAAAACAGTTGTATTCTAGAATGACCTGGACACAACGTATTTTTGATTAAAAAAATTCTAAAAAAATGCACTAAGAAAGACTCTATCCTTTATTGTAGGTATTGAAAATGAGGACATCTATAGCGACATCCTGTCCAAATCCATATAAAGGTATTGGAATTGCAAAAAAAAAAAAACAGTAAAGTCACCTACTTTCACCAAACCATTCTTGTTTCGTGTAATGTTTCCCAATTCAGTTTGTAGCTATTTCCTAATCATAGTTCTCACAACATACATGCAGTCATGCCAACGTTGAACGTTAAGGCTTTCCGTTTTCCGTCCGCTATCCCCTCACGAACAATTTAACTAGAGCACTCGATGCGTTGGAAATGAAAATGTATACCGGCAGTCGACAGCGAAATTCCTAGCCGATGCGATATCTCCACAGACTCGAGTGGAATACACCATGGAATCTGATGTTGGCCTCGATTCAAGGCTAACAAAGAATGAATCCCCTAAGGGAGACTGTGAATGGGTGGTGTTCCGGTATTTTAATTTGCGTGTCGCTTGTATTTTCTATTACATACACTCTGACGTTCTAACGAGCTTGAGGTTGGTTATGGTGCGGGAAGTAAGCATGATATATTCTCACGGGGATAGATACACAACAGGATTCAAATTGCATGTCTTTCTCGGGGGTGCTATTGCCATATTGAAAAGTTTTTTTTTTGTTTTTTTTTTTACCCATTCTCTACTTTTCTATTCAAAAATTGTCGAGCGCTTTACAATGTTTGATATGGTAACTATTGGGACTTAAAAGTTTTACATATTTGCTGATAAAGGCAGAATAGCATTCAGATATACATATCAGTTGTGAGTTGTTTTTTTTTTTTAATAGAGTAGTTGCCATTAGAAGTCAAACACAAATGATTTTGTAAATATAATATCAGTTCACGAGGATATCAAATAACTAACGGGAACAATAAAAAAAATACCTTTAAGCGCAATAAGTATGTTTAATGAAAATCGTTAAACCTGTTTTCGAGATGAATATAATATTATCAAATTTAAAGCATCAAATCAAGCCCTTAGGGTTTTTGTTGGGTGAGTGGACAGAGTTGGGCTCGATCTTTGGAAGCTTTGGAAATTTTGTTAACCAGAAATGAAAAGCAGTAAAGCAATGGAATAAATTTATAGCAGGAATTATTAGGAGTAGCTAGATATTTTCCCGAAAATGAGTTAATCGGAAAACGCAAATGCAAAAATCATAGGATAAGTTAAGTTAGATTGAAGTGGTTATCAGAGTTGTAGCTGAAACACTTAAGATTTTAATGACCTGTAGTCCAAAATGCGTTGCGCCCAGGCACGATAGTTGGGCTCGTCAGTTAGATGCTATTGTACCCTTCTAAGACGCAATGTTTTTCGGTCGATGATTACCGACTCTTATAAAATTTGCAGCATTTACACACTGCAAATTATATTATTTAGCCTCGTTGCGTGCTTGCCTTTGGCAGTGTCCAATTATGACACCAATTACGGAGCTGATGTGCAATCTGATTAAGGATTTCAAATACTACCTTGCTACATCATCTTGTGTCAGCATTAACTTACATATAGCGATGGGTATACCTATATTTGCCCTTTCAGTTAATAGAGGCAGCGCCGTTACATTTTTTGGCAAGCTCATCAACCTTACAATTCCATGGAATATGCCTGTGCCCTGGCACCCAGTTATGGAATTTGTAGAGGACGATTCCAGAGATTTAATAGCCGTCTGACTATCCGAGAAAATACGGATATCAGTAGTTGATATCACGCTTTCTTTCAGCCAGGAGAGGACTTCTCTGATTGCCATAATTTCGGCACAATCAGAAGAAAGACGGAAAGAGAGACTTAATTTTAGTCTGTTTGAGTACTCATCCCCACCAATCCCTTCATCAGTTTTTGATCTATTAGTATAAGAATGGATAGCATCATCTTCCAAGAAGCTTAAGTCTTAAGGATAATAGGGGATTGATTCAAGCCTCAAATTGAAAGAATCTTTTTGTTGAAGAAGTTCATACATAATAACCCATCTTCAATCTGCTAGATCGTTCTGACATATCTATAGGTTCGAAATACATGTACATGTAGACTACCGGACACGAACACGAATCCAGGTGTTTCAGGGAAATAAACGACCGTTTAAATATTTTGTTTTATAATTGGTATTGAATGTTTGAATACCAAAACTATAGGGAACAACAGAGTTGGGAAAAGCATTCTTCATTCGTGTAGTTTGGTTGAAGAAGGCATCTCCGGCAGTTAGCTCAAAAATTTGTGGGCTGATTTGCATTCCTTGAAGCACGAGTATTACAGATGAATTCTTTTAGAGTTGGAATGCGTGACTGACTAATTCAATAGAACAATAGCTGGAGAAATGAGGTTACAACAGGAAGAAATGTTACAAATTACGGCGTTGTTTGTATCCCCAATTATTTTAAATGCTTTTATTCTTATTCTTATTCTTATTCTTCAGTCGCCGTTTAGCTGATCTTACTTAAGGTGGTCCGTGATGTTGATACTATTGAGTTGAGCTAGATTGGAGTGGGTCTAATTTTAAATTAGCAAAAGAATCTTCGAAAAATTAAATTTCCATTGGACAATTCTGCCTAGGTAAGAATTTAATGAGGCTTTTGATACACATCCGAAGAACATAGATGTGAATCTGGCAAGAAATATGAGAAGCTGAGTGCACTTTTTTGTAACAAAACAATTTATTGGATTAGAATAGTTGAACACCTACGAAAAGTAAATAAAATGCACGACTGGATCGCACGAACTTGCTCTTTTATTCGATCACATCGTATTCAAAATATTTCTATTAAAAATATAAATATATTTTTAAAGTCGTTTTTTACTTAATTTTTTATATATACAAAATTTCTTTAATTTCTTTCTAAAAAAATTGGTAAATATTTAATTATATAAACCCAAAAACAAAAGATTAAATCGGCTTAATCAAAAAAAAAAAATAATTCAAAATTTGCGAAGTGGTTTTTGAGAACAAAAGTTTGTTGCTGTCGTTGTTTAAAAAAAAAAACTTTTTGAACACATTTTTCAGAAACAATTCAAAAACGCCAATTCATAGGTATTCAGCAAATACACATAACTATAATTTTTGAAAAAAATTTAATGAGCTGTTTTCAAAGTATAATTTTTTTTAAATTTTGTAAACTCTTTAAAAATACATACAAATATTAATTAAAAATACTGCTATGCAGTAAAAATTGGGCTACCTACACCTATTCATGTGTGAAATTTCGAAAGAATCGATTACCCATTTATGAAATGGTCGAAAGCAATAAAACGGTCTTATGGAAAGCACCATCATTAGAAATTTTTAAGAATTTTTTTCAACCATAGGACGTACCTAAAAAGCTGCACTGATTTTTTTAAATCAAAATCGTTAGATCCGTTTTCGAGAAAAATAGGCTTTAACTCAACAGTTATACGGCAGGTACAGTTATTTTTTGAGCTAAAAAAAATTTCAATTTCACCTCTGTACAATACCTGAACAACTCCATATACCAAGTTTGAAGCAATCCAGCCCACCCGCTTGGGCTAAAGGTGTCTATACATATATACAAAGGGACAGACAGACGAACAGACATACATACAGACGGACTGAATTTTTAGACCATCATTTTTCGTATTCGCTATCATCGTTATTTCATGTTTGATTGTTATTTCAAAACTTTTTTTGTCGACGAATGCATAACTTGCCTTAGAGTACCTATAATCAGAAATAAAAAGGGTAGAAAGTAGAATGGACCCTTGTGGTACATCAGCATTTTAAATTTTATTTTGTTCATTTTAATTTTAATTTGTTTTTATTTGTCAGAATTCGAATTAAGCAATTCGAGAATTTTACAAAGTTTTCTACTTTCCTCTGGTGAATTTAAGCTTATTAGTTTAAGACGCTATTGATATGGAGAAATTATCAAAGTATTATTCCTGGACAGACCTCGAAGAGCAAGTCGAAGGAATTGACATTGCCTACTCTCAATTCTGGTAATGTGAATATGCTGGTACGGGGACCACACTTTACAAGTAGGGAATGGACAAATGTTGTGTTGAGGGATCGTGTCACATATTTGCCGCGGAATTCTTTGACCATCGTTAAACGAAACCAAGTGTTTAATTAGCTTTAAAATTATTTATTTTAGCAATAAATATGGGTTGCCCGTTAAGAATGCAAAGATGTTGAGAAAAATTGATAACTTTCCATGAAAAATGTATTGATTTAGATTTGGTTATATTTAAGTCGCCAGGCAGTTTTTAAGATACCAAGCTCATTATCGAGATCAAGCTAGATGAGGTTGGAGTCAGGTGCCGAATTGACGGTTTTGTAAAATTCGGTGTAGTCGGTTGGTCTAGACGGAGATATTGGAACTATTTAATGACTATTTGAATATCATTAATAGTAAGAATAAAAAGAAGGTGTCCTAAATGGCTGCCTTAGGGAACTACGGATATGTCTAGTAAAGGGCAAGTGGAGATAGAAGTTAAACGAACAGTGTAGTAACGGTTTTCCAGATAAGAACAAAAAATCCATTTCAATAAAATGGCTTCATAACCTATGATATACAGTTTAAAAGGTATAAGTCTATGTGAGATTTAAACGAAGTCGAAAATCCTTTGGGAAGTTATTACATTGACTCTTTTACCATTATCTAAGGCTGATAGGATGAAAGATAAAAATTCTACAAGATTAGTGGTTGTTGACCTATATTTAATAAAGTTATGTTGACCAGAGGAATTGATAGACTTACAGTGAAAGCGAAGAGTTTGTGTATGCATGCGAGTTTTGCAATAGAACGATAATTGTAACGTCACCTTTTGGACCTCTTTTGTGTATTAGAAAGAAGTTTTCCATACCTGAGGACATTCTCCTTGAGATATGGATAAACTAGACATTTTTGATCAGCGGAAGAGAAAACGATGATGAACATTTCTTTAGAAAAATCTATATTGTGTTGTCAGTTTTAAATTTAAAGCCTTCGTGTACAATTCGTATTCAACGATTCGAAAGAAAGTTTCTAATCCAATGAAGACGAGAAACATCAATACCAAATACACGTATTTTCGATAAGAACTTGATGTCTTGATGACTCTATCAAATGCATTTACAATATCAATCGCAATAATCTTACTTTCTCCACAAAGGTGTAAAAAATTGTGCCATTGTTCAGTGAGAACCTGCAGATATTAAAGTCGTTCTGTCGGCCTATACGCAATGGATTTTTCAGCGTTCATCTTCATCTTCAAAACAATAGAGGAGATAATTGCATTGCATTAGTGAGCTTCGAAATTCTAAGAGTAACTTATTTTGGCAGTTATTTGATTTTATCGTTTGATCAGGCCTGTATCGAGTGGAAAACACTAGCAACTTTTTCCACGGGAATCATGAATTTCTGAAAGTTTTTTATGGAACGACACTATTATATAATCGATCCTTCCAAAGTTCTGAACGAAATAATACTCGTATAAATGCAAGGAACTTTTTTTTCTCCAAAGATTTTGAGTTTATTATTATTTTTTTTTTTTTTGAAAATAGCAATTTGTTTTGCTTCTGCAATTTTCGCCATACTTATTTTTTGATCATTGGTCAAATTTTGAGAGGTTTTTTATTATTCTCAAAAGTGTTAAAGTGTTGTGATATAGAATACACTAGTCCTTTTTCTCCACTTATTTTACTGTAAGATTTTTCGAATGTCCTCTCCAACGCCGAGAATATTTGATTCTATTTTAAAAAAAAGTAAAATGGCAGCCTTGGTAGCGCCCATATCTTGTTTTTGTTTTTTAAAGACTTTTACCAGAATGAATTTCAAGACTGCATCAACCCATACACAAGGACCTTCTGTACATAGTTGTTTTCATCATTCATAAAATAGGAGTCAGCATTAGAGAATGCTAGTAAATCCGTCTAGGTAAAAAATAAAGCAATTTCATTTACTTTCCATTTCGAAAATGTTTATTGTTACTTATATTTGTTTTCATTGTTTGATATTCTTTTTATTAAAATTATATAATAATAATTGTAGATACGTAATTCCGCTACATGACAAATTCAATTGAAAATATTTTGATCAGATGGTTGTTGTTCGGCAAATAAGAGAGGGTAGTCATGAGAATGCTGGGGCAGATTCTTCCTGGAAAGAAAATTAATAGCAAAAAAAGGCAAAGGTCGTGGAATTTTAATTTGGAATTCCGCAGCAATAGTCCGACACGCCCTGAAGGACAATATGATTTTTATCTCGAAATAAGTTTTACATTAAATCAATAATTATTTAATAATATTTTATTTACTGCTTGTCCTGATTGAATTGAACTCTTTAAATTATTTAATTTCAGGCGTATAAGTCGTTATATTATTTATAGATTATTTTTTTGTCAAGGAGCTTGTACTTTAGAAAGGCATACAATATTTTAATAAACCAGACCGAGATGGCATTGTGCAGACTTAAGAGAAAAATATATAAATTTCAAAACAACAATACAAAATTATGATATACTATTATTATGCAATACATTTTCAGCTGCAAGCGACAGCTGACGTGAATGTAATTAAAAGACCGGAAATTCAAACAAAAGAGGAATTTCAAATGATTTCAGTCTGAATTGAGGTAATTTTTTTTTGTATGGGATTTAAAATTTAAATATAACTTACATAAAAAAAATTAAATATTAAATGCATGGTGCAATAAAAAACGTCTAGCTAGTTGCATATGTTTTGTATTGTTTTAAAAAGTCAGCGATAAAAATAATAAAATGGTTTTCACTCTGAAATATTATTATATTAGTTTATAATTTTTAAATTTAATTAGTAAAAGGCTATAATTGAAATTGAGGTAAAAACTTGGTTTCAAAAAATTGTAGTTGCACAAATAGCAACAGCATCTATTAAATATTCAAATGGAAATTTAAAATTAATAAAATGACGCTTAAAAAAATCCGTCTGCAACAATTTAAATAGCTCATAGAATTCTCGTAGTTTAAATTGCCAGTTGTAACTTTATGAATTAATTATGCACGGATTGAAGAGAAACTGTTTGACAGTGAGTCTAAAATTGGCTTGTAAGGTAAACTGATGTGAACTTCAGAAAAGGAGGAAAGGAATGCCAGTATTTTTTCTCCATTGCTCAATGCTATAGAGATCAGAATTTAATAAGTTTTGACATTTTTTTTGTGTCTCGTTAACGGCTGTAAGAAACTTTCACAATTTGCTCCTATAGTCAACAGAATACAAACGTAGATTTTGTTAGATCTATCCACTGCTGCGCCTACTTTTTTATTTCACGGTTTCTCAGAAATGGCTCTATTTCTTGGTCCTTTCTGCTTATTCTAACCAAAATACCCTAAATGTTTTAAAAAATAAGTTTAAAATAGTAGTAGTAAAAAAAATATTTAAAAATTGACAAAACTTTATAGAAACCTAAGTTATTTCTATAACTGGAATTATATTCAATACGTACATATATATACCGGGTGTTTTTTTAGACGTATGGTTTTTAATCTGGCAATACTTTTTTCGGAGTTAGTCTTTTTAGCAGCTGCCACTTGATTTGTGCTCAGCGTGGATTGCCATTTCCATTGACTTACTTTTGAACAATGTTTGTAAATCTTGCATGAATGGGCACAAAGCGAAATGGCCACCGATCCCGATTTTCTCAAGAAAATGCTGTTCAGCGATGAAGCTCACTTTTGGTTAAATTGGTACGTAAAAAAGCAAAATTGTCGTATTTGGAGTGATCATAATCCACAAGCCATTGTTGAAACGCCGTTACATCCTCAACAAGTCTTTGCTTGGTGTGCACTATGGGCTGAAGGAATCATTGGTCCATATTTCTTCAAAAATGAAGCCGGACATTTTGTTAGTGTCAATGGGGAACTCTATAGAATATAGAACCATGATTAATGACTTTTTCTTGCCTGAAGTGGAGGATGTTGATGTGGACGACTTTTGGTTCCAACAAGACGGCGCTACATGCCAACGAAACGATTAATTTATTGAAACTTTTGGTGAGCGCATTATCTCGTGTCGTGGGCAAGTAGTTTAGCCTCAAATCGGATTTTAAGGGACAGAAAAAGTGTAAAGTTTGATGGCTCTAGGACGCTTAGTTTAGTCAGAAATCGCGTTTTAAGATAAAAATGTCCAAATTTTTTAAAATTAGTTTTTCGTGTCATTCGTTACATGGATTCATGGATTGGAAGGTGGCACTTCCAAGATCACGAATATATAATTTTTAAGTCGCTAGAACCTTATAGTACTAAATATAGGGTGATTTTTTTGCTACTTGGTTTTTGACGTTTATATTTTTGACAGATTACACATGACAAATTCCACGAACATTTGACATTTCGATTCAGTATTGTTTGCCATTTCATCATGAATAGACTTACGCCTGAACAACGTTTGCAAATTATTGAAATTTATTATCAAAATTCGTGCTCTGTGAAAAATGTGTTTCGCAAGCTTTTATCGCAAAATTGTCTACAGCGACGAGGCTGATTTTTGGCTAAATGGATACGTGAATAAGCAGAATTGCCGTATTTGGAGTGAAGAGCAGCCAGAGGCAATTCAGCAGCTACCAATGCATCCCGAAAAATGCACTGTTTGGTGCGGTTTATGGGCAGGCGGCATCATTGGGCCGTACTTCTTCAAGGACGATGTAGGCCGCAGGGTTACGGTCAATGGAGAAAGGTACCGTTCGATGATAACAGATTTTTTTTTGCCGAAAATGCAAGAATTGAACTTGGTCGACGTGTGGTTCCAACAGGACGGTGCCACATGCCACACTGCACGCGAAACCATGCATCAATTGAGAGGCGAATTTGGTGAGCAGTTGATCTCACGTTTTGGCGCAGTCAATTGGGCACCAAGATCATGTGATTTGACCCCGTTAGACTATTTTTTGTGGGGCTATGTTAAGTCTATTGTCTATGGGGACAAGCCAAACACGATTGCTGCCTTGGAAGCCAACATTGAACGCGTCATTGGTGAGATTCCGGCCGAAATGTGTGAAAAAGTTTGCCAAAATTGGACCTTCAGAATGGACCACCTGAAGCGTAGCCGCGGGCAACATTTAAGTGAAATTATTTTTAAAAAGTAAATGGCAGAAATTGATTTATCGATCCAAATAAAAATTTCATTCACTTTTTACAAGTTTCTGTGTTTTTTTGAATTTTCAAAAACCAAGCTCTTAAAAAATCACCGTAGGAATTCAATTAAAGTTCTATGCCTTTTTTGGCTGTAGTGTTGCCAGCAATTTTTGGTAAAATTTAATTTTTGGTTCTATCTGAAATCCGCTAAAATTACGAAAATTTTGGTATATAAAACTCATTGTTGGTATTTTGGTCGACACACAACCTTATAGTTCTCAGCCAGCGAATTGTTGTCGACTTTTGTACTAGAACGTAATACCTTAGGACAGAGCGTATATGTGGTTTTACATCCAACAATAATTACATTATTCAATTTCATTTCTAACCGTCTTCTATTATATTTGTATGTATAAAAAACTTTTCCTACGGAAACTAATAATTTTTGCGTTTTCCTGTTTTTTTAATGCTACCCGATTGCGGAACTCCTCTCCTAGGCATTTAAGGAGAATGAGCGGCGAAGCACGGTTTCGCATTTTATTTTAAAAATTAATTCTCTTTTTACTTGAGATATATGTAGGTACTATAGGTTAAGGTTTTCATTTGAAAAAAAAAATCCAACTCGTGATTTAAATCAAAGTTGATATTACGCTGATAGAGAACACCAAAAAAGTGGGTCCCGCAATTCCGTCTGTATGTATGTAGAACGATCTACAGCCTAAACGGCTGAACCGATGTTGTTCAAACTTGGTGCTTAGGCGTTTTAGCTGATTGTCTAAAATGGATTTTTGAATCGTTGTTTTAGCCCCATAAATATCGGTACTTTTCATACAATTTTTTTAACGTCGTAATTATCTCGAAAACGGCTGCAACGATTTTGATAAAAATTGGGTATGATCTACATTTTTCTTTAATATTTTGTTATTAACGCTATACAATTATTAATTTTCGACTTTCTCATAAACTGCTAAACGGATTTCGATCAAAATTTTAAAACAGTAGCTCGTTCGAATTCTAAATAACACTGCATTTCAAAATTTACGAAAAATATTTAATATTTTTGGATTTTTGAAAAAAAAAAATATTTTTTTTTTGAAAATTCATTATTTCGAAAACGTGTGGACGATTTTTTCTGAAATTTTGGCTTTGAATTTATATTATATTTATATTTTATATTTTAAATATATTTTATATATTTAAAATGTTCATACCAATTTTTTTCAATAAAATTTTTATATATAAAAAATTAAGTGAAAAACGGCTTTAAGAATCGTTTTGCCTTTTCTATTAAGAATCGTTTGCATATAATGTGATCCAGTCATGTATTTTATTTTTAAATGGAGATGTATTATATTATAATTGTAAAAGTTGTATATAATTATTATATTTTCTTATTAGTAACCTTTTTTTTAATTTCTCTTTTTTCTATAAATGTAAGTTGATCTATAAGATTATTAACTTTTTTTGAAACTAAATGTGATTAAATAGTTTTCTTCATAGTATGAATATTTATTATAAGCCCTACACTAGATTATAAGAAGTATATTATTAATATGTAGACAGACATATATATATAAATAAATCATTTCAAATTAGAAAATAAAAAACAATTTGATTTAAATAAATAATAAGTTGATATTTTAGAAATTTGAAATACTTCTAAAGTTATTTACTGTTTCTGAACAGATACTGAAACTTTAGCCGTGTTTTATTATTGTTCATGACCCATATATCTAGCTCTAGATCATCTTATGAAAAATAGGCGTGTCCTGCGTAAAAGGAAACAGATATATTTTAAGTGGATTTTAGAGATTTTCGCTGAACATCAATTTCTTAAATTATTATATATTGAAATTTTTCATTGATGTGCCAATGGGAAATTATAAAACGAAAAACGTCAATTATGAAACGTTATTTGCGATGACCATGTAAAATGTCCAAATGGACGAATATTCGTTATTTCGTTGGTAGCTCTCATGTGAAAACGGTCCTTATAATGATGTTCAGATGCAAATAGTGACACGACTCCCCAAAATTTAATTTGAAAATTTTCTTTAAATCAAGGTAAGCATTTTGTTTTTGTAAATTTGAAATTTTACTATCTGCATTTTATTTAACTTTAACATGACTGTATGCCAACGGCCGGCATACCGAATAGAAATATTATTTCTTCGGCCAACCTTTAAATACAATAGCCAGAGCTTTTGGAGCTGAAAACATAGTTTATTTATTTTCCTTTAAACCGCATAATCTCTTATAATAGTCTAATTGACCTAGTCTATAACAAACCGAGGATAATCACCTTCACATTTAGCGCATAGAGTTAATTCTTTTATTTGTAATTTCGTGCAAGCAACATTTAACGTCATACCCACACTCATTCAAACATACAACCTTATCAATCCACCCACATGCATAAAATAACTGCAATAATGTATATACAAGTCACAGCAGCATGCAAAAATTTCCCAATGCTCTAGGATCTTATTTGTATCTCTCCTCTTCCGTATGAAAGTAATTTTAAATTTTTTTTTTGTTTGCAGTTTTGCTTCTAGGAAAATTTAGCTCACTGTGTTCATTCCAAGGACGACATTCCGGCGCGACTTCTGTCTCGTATTCATTTAAATAAGTAAAATCCGAAATAAATAATTTTCTCTACCAACTAGTTGCCGTGCTGTTAGTTGTTAGAACTCGTACACCGTACGGAGTTCTATATAGTGAACAGTGGTAGTCCACCAAAAAAGGATATTTTTATGAAGCTGAAAATTATGACCAGAGAATAAAAGAGTAAAAACCACGGGGATCCTCATATTTTACATTAAATAACAATAAGAAATCCACTCCATTTGCGGAAGAGGATATGACAATGGCAATGGATGGCACAGTCGGGGTCCCTTTGCCCGCAACAGGACATCAAATGTGAGTAGTTTAAAATGACATTTTTGTTCTATTTTTTTTTGTTTTTGTTTTTAGTAAAACTTTTTCATAAATATTGTGTGACTGCACAAGGTAAATGCTTATTTTAATTAAATTATACAAACTGGGATTCGTAATAATAAGGGTACCGCTATCTAAGGTAAAAGCAGGAAAATGGTAACAAAATTAGAAATGATGGATAAATTAGCATTTGTGAAAAGTTATTTTTAAGACTCAACTACATTATACAAGTATATAAGGACTTTCCACGCGGATACCGAAAACGAAAGCAAAAATGGCCATGGATTCGATTATACACTGAGACAAGCCAGTTGGTAATATCATGTGGCAGTCTTTCGAATGAATTCGGTGGATGTTAAACCAACCGTGGAAATCACAAAGAGCTGTTTCAAAGGAAAACACCGGTGGCGCCATAGCAGTGAAAATATCTTGCTCCAGATGCAGACCAGACCGTGAAGGATGAAAAGATTTGTTGGCGCCTTATACTTTAACCAGGGTTACAGGACATGACGATAAGCTCTTTAATACGTTTGGGAATATATGTGGAATCAAAGACGAGGAAGACTTTCTATACTGACAGTCCCTTCTCAATTATTAACCAGCATTAAGGATTGTTTATTGAATCAAAATACACATATTTGAACATTTAAACATTTACACCCAAATTAATAAACTTGGACTAGGGAAGGTTTAGGACTTATTCCGCGGACTAGGTGTGAATTGCTATTAATAAAATAGAATTTCTGCTATTTGAGGTTTACCAACTTAGTCTTTCGCTAGACCATCGAAGGCGGTGGACTAATTAAAGACTAAGAATTGACATTGACAAAATTTACAGGGATATAGAATAAAAAGAGATAGAGTTGATACTTATTGTAGTAGGTTTTGTTGGATTGTTTATTAATATGAAATTTTAGTCCACGGTCTAACTCTTATTCCATGGTTTTGTAAATTCATCTACTAAGGGTGGATTAATCGTTTTTTTTTAATTAAAAGGGATGTTATGGTTTATCTGCTATTAAGGTCTGTTATATGGTCTATCTAATTATCTGATATAACATACGAGCGTATGTTGAACTGAAATTCTTAATTTTGGTATCAGCATCAAAAATTGTTTAAATATTTGAACAGCTGGATTTCAGAATTATTGTCGAAACACAGCTGGATTTCAGAACTATTGTCGAAACACAAATATTATAATCGGCCAAAAACAATGTAATATCGATTACTCAATATAGAAATTCACCCAGAAATGACAAATCCCACAAAAATGTGGCATTTTTTAAGAATTTGGAAATCACACTTTACCGAATCGACCAAGATCAAAATGTTAGAAACTTAAATATCAAATTACGAGTACCCAGCATTTTTTGAGCGATCTTAATTGATTTTTAATTTTTTATATTGTCAAAAAGGAATACCGCCCGCGTGAACTTGTGAACGGATTGTTCGAAATTCATAATTTTGCGACTGATGAATTTGCATTGGCCCAAGAGAGGACACTATAGATTAAAATCTTAGAAAATTTCCAGAAGAATTGGAAATCCGCGATGATCTGATAATTTATTTCAAAATATTGTGCTCAAAGTATTTCCGAACGAATATTTCAAATTTATTAAGGTGAGCGGTAATTTCCATACATTTTGGATTACGAACAGTTAGTTTCAACAGCGTTTGATTTCATTCTAGTACAATTGGGTAATTTAATTGGTGGAAATCTTAATGATATTGTGAATTAAACAAAACCAACTGATATTTCGAGTGTTTGAATATTAATTTCTGTTGTTTTGTGATAGCAAAACCTTTTCATTTCGCGATTTATTTATTGATTGCGACATCAGTTCCAAGCTGGGTTAAAACTTTATTAAGATCGTATAGTAGTACTACTTCGGTTTTTATACTTAATATTTTTTTAAGAGCTCAAGAAGTTTTAATATAAGACAGAATTATTGTTGGAATAAAAGTTGTATTATTATAATCTGATAGACAACTTCATGGCATTTATTTTGAAATATGATTTCCGGCATAGGTACGCCGCGGCTATAAGTTACATAGTATATTCGATCATTGATCAGTTCAATTTTCGACAACTTTTTCCAATAAATCTGGCCGTATGGCGTCAATGGTGGCTTAGATATTGTGTTCCAATAGTTCCAGATTTGCTATTTATGCGCATAAGCCAATAACTTAGCCCTAAAATTTGGATCAAATCATATATTGATAATCGAACGCAGTTTGTTAGTTTTAAAAATTGTCCATCAAAAATTATTCATGTGCTATCTGGAGTTCCTCAAGGTAGTCATATTGGACCGCTTTTATTCTTACTCTTTATTAATGACATTGCCATGGACATTCTATACTCAAAAATCTTAATCTTCGCCGATGATTTTAAGGTTTTTATGGCTACACGTCTCCTAATAAATACTTATTTCTACAACATGATATTGACAGAGACTCCGAATGGTGTATTGCAAATTGAATGGACCTTAATTTAGAGAAATGTAAAGTGATGACATATTCTATAAGGGAAAAGCCTTTTTTATCTTCTTACTTCATTGAAGAAATCCTAGTTGATCGTGTGGATTTATTAAATGACTTTTATTTTGTTAAAATAAGCAAAGCTAGAAGCCGCTTCAGATTAATTAAGAGGTTTTCTAAGGAATTTAATGATCCGCATATCTCTAAAATCCTCTATTATGCACTAGTCCGTCATATCGTGGAATATTGCAGCTGTGTATGGTGTCCTGGCTATTCTGTTCCCGTAAATAAATTGGAAAGTGTACAAGAACAGTTTTTGTTATTAGTCCTTCGTCATCAGCCAGAGCACTCAAATGAACATCTTCCACCTTATGAACATCGCTCGAATCTACTAAGTCTATCAACGATTAAAAAAAGTAGAGAAGTCAATAATGTCCTTTTCATGTTTCAACTTTTATCTGGATCAATTTATTTTGCCCACATCATGAGTATGCTGAATATAAACTCTCGACCTAGATCAACCCGTGATCCTGAATTTTTTTATACGTCGTTTGCTTCATCTAATGTAAATGTGTACGCATTTTCATTGGTTTTATAATAACATTGATTTTAATTTATCTAAAGATTGTCTTTAAAAAAAAAATACTATGTTCTTAGCAATTTCAAATAATATTTTATCTTTTATTTCTTCTTTATTTATTTGTTAATCACTTTGTGTTTCATGTAACTTACTTTAATGTTTTCTTATTTATTTTATTTTTCTTCACCAATCTACTTATAATACTAAAACTACTTAGACATAATGTCTGCAGTTGATATAATAATAAATAAAAAAAGCGTTTTACGGCAATTTTGCTTATTGACGAAGCCATTTTACCAGAAACTACGAGTAGCTTCATTACTAAACACAATTCTTCAGTACGAATGTAGTAGTAACTTCGCAAACAGATTGTTTTTTTTTTAAAGTAATTTTTTCATTCCGGCGTTGAACGATTCATGATGAATAATAGTCAAACTTAATGAAAGTAGTGTTAACAGAGCATGACATTGATAACTGTCAAACCATAAACAACAACCATCGAAACTTCTCATGCAGCTAAAAAGAAACACGCGATATATAGGCCTTCTCAGTTTCTAATTTACTATACTACTATTTAAGCGTAAGCGTAACGTAATACCAAGAGGCAAGAGATATTGTGACGTGTGATTGTCTAGTCTAGTGTGGATTGTAATGTACTGTACGTCCGCATACGCATGTAAGTTAGAATTGGAATTTAGAACGTTTTATGAATCTTTTTCTGTAGCACTCATCATTCGAATGAATTAGTTAAATAAAAATAGTAAATAGTAATCACTCGGTTCTCGAATATAGTTGCTGATCACTCGAGATACAGGTAGTGTGATAATTAGAATATTTTATTATTATTATTATTTATCTTTATTTTTTTTTCAATAATAGTATACAAACTTAGAGTTACAATAAAGAGATTTACAAGCATAGCTATTAGCCGTCTGCCGGTTAGATATATAGTCAATAAAATATAACGATGTGAGAAAAGAAAATTCAAAAATCAGAAAATAATAAAGATAATGTTAAACCAAAATAAAAGCAAATTAGTTATGAAGAAAAAAAACACTGAAATTTATACAAAATTGCCAGAATTAGTTTTTTTTTGTTGACTTTGTCTTAATCATAATAATTAACATAATATTTTTTTTATATAAATAATGTTGATTTCAAGCTTTAATGTGCTGTTAAAAAGTTGAAATAGTAATATTTGAATGAATTTCATATACAAATTACAAACAAAAAGATTTTTGTTAGGTGAAAACCAAAGTTTAGTTAAAGGGCTTTTAGCTTAGCTAAAACAAAAGAAAAACATAGCGTAGTAGTTAAAGCAAATTTAAAAACTTGCAATATCAATTGAAAATTAAGCTTTTAGTTTAGCTATAGGTTTTCAATCAACTATGTTTTATAAGGATGATTCTTCCAGTGATGCTTAAACCATTGTCGACTGGTTTGTTGAAAACTTTCAATATACTTTCAATTCTTCGGATATAATTGTTGCTAATAATTATAATGCTATGAATTTAGTGCCTATGACGGATTGCTGTGGTTTTTATTGTAAGTTGAAAGAAGTTTCTTCTGCCCTATTTGAACTCAAAGCATCTGCTTGTCCAGATCTTAATGGAATTTTTCCAATTGTTTTGAAACATTGTTGTGAATCTTTAAGCATTCCTCGACAATTCATTTTCAATCAGTCGCTTTCTGCAGGTAACTTTTTAGATGAATGGAAAGTTTCTTAAATAAACCCGATCTTCAAGTCTGGTGATAAAAACTGATTAGCAATTATCGCGCCATAAGTAAACTCGCTACCATTCCAAAACTCTTAGACAAAATTGTCAAAAATAAATTATATAACATAATAAAAGTTCATATTTCTAATTTTCAACACGATTTCTTCAGTGGTCGTTCAACTACTACAAATTTGTCTTGCTTTTCCAGCCAATGCTTCAATACATTGGAAAAGCGATGCCAAATGGATGTGGTTTATACTCATTTTGTTAAAGCGTTTAGTAGAGTAAATCACCTAATTTTGGTTAAAGAATTAAAATTATATGGTTTTGATGGTTCCCTAATAAAATGGTTCTGGTCATATTTAATTGGTAGAAAGCAAATTGTAAAAATTGGTGATCTAGAATCAGTCCCGATTATAGTTCATTCAGGTGTTTCTGAATGTAGCCATTTAGGTCCACCGCTTTTGGACATATTTATCAATGATTTTCCATCAGTTTTATCTGTTTCGGAATGTTTAATTTTTGCTGACGATGTAAAATTATTTAATACTATAAAGAGTTGTAATGATTGTATTGCATTTCAACAGGACTTGGCAAACTTTAATACATGGAGTAAGCAAAATGACTTGCTTCTCAATTTTTCTAAGTGATCCGCTTTGACATTTAGTCAGTAGTTCATCCAGACCAATTATTTTTGATTACTTTTTAGGTAGTCATACATTAAGCAGAGTTTTTGAAGTCAAAGATTTGGGAGTAATATTAACTTTTGAGTCACACGTCAATCATATTGTCTCCAAATCAAACTCTATGTTAGGTTTTCTGAAACGGAATTCCATGGATTTTAAGGACCCATACACTTTAAGGGCTCTGTATTGTTCAATTGTAAGACCATTGTTGGAATATTGTTCCGTTATGTGGAACACTGATATAAAAAAACTTATTGTCAGAATTGAAATTATCCAAAAAAAATTTCTTAAAGTTTGCTTTAAGGCAGTTCCCAGTTAAAGTTAGTACAAATCATTATAAAAGTAGATGTTTGATGTTGTGTATGCAGACTCTTGAGTCATGACGAAGAATATTTAGTGTTTTGTTTGTTCGTGATATTCTTTAGAATGATATGGATTGTGGATTTTTACTTTCCCTAATTAATATTTACGCACCGAGTAGACCTTTGAGAATGAGAGCTTCTATTTTTGAAATTTCTCACTCTACAAATTATGGACAGCGTGAGCCTATTTCTCATTGCTGTAAATTTTTCAATTTGTATTATGATGATCTCGATCTTTTTCTTTCAAGATATAAATTTAAAAGATCTTTGTTAACTTTATTACAAAATTCATTTTAACAATAGGAAATTGGTTATATTATTTGATATAATTTTAAAATTAAGCAAAAATCTGTGGATTGTAAATATCGTAGATTAATTTAATAAATAAATAAATTCTAAAAAAGATTAGCATAAATATTTCTTTATGAAACTGCATGAGAGAAAAACTGTATAAGCAACTTCCAGCCACCCTCTACATTCAGAACAATTAAGCATTCATCAAACGAGAGAGAACTCTTACTAAAGTACAATCTTCGATTTCCTGCAAGATTGGGCAAATTGCCGGGAAGTGTTGTATGTTTTCGACTACATTCAGGTTACACAAGTTGCAGATTGGATTAATATCGGACCTGTGGGGCATGTAATTCAGCTCTAGCATTTCCGTGTGAGCTATAAATATCAGGCTCATTTATTAAGAGTTGGTAGTCATCGACCAAAAAATAGTGCGTCTTAGAGCGACACGATAGCATCTAACTGATGAGCCCAACTATCGTGTCCGGGCGAAACGCATTTTGGACTAAAAGTCATAAAGTATTTCAATTTGACTTATCAGGCTCATCTCCATTGCAGTAAACTCATCCTCGAAAGTATTTGTCTTCACCCAAACTGAGGTTGAGTTTACTATACATTGTTCTGGATAAAGACTCCTTTGCCAGATCAATAAATGTCTTGAACATTTGATCATCTATGACGGAAATGCAGTTGTAAAGATCTCCCTTCCACGACTCTAAGTTATCAACAGAAAGGTTCAAAGGTAAGTTGTGGGCCAAGGCCAACTCATGCCACTCTTTAATAGGGGTATATCGACATCTCAAAGACACCAACAAAATTCTTTTTTTGCAAATTGTCATTTGGCCTTTGCATGACTTTACCGATATAGTCTGCACTTGCTTTTAAATTTCTCAGTGGAGGCAAGCCTGATTCAACATGAATAGCATAATAAGGCGTATTGGATGGGGGCTTAAAGATACGCTTGAAAAAATATCTTTGAATAGATTCAATTTCTTCCAATTGCATGTACCCAAAAACTGCATTGCCGTAGCAAAAACAGCTTTTAATGGTTGCATCAAACACTTTAAACTTAGAAACCGGATCTATTAGTATGTTATTGAAAAAATTTCGCCACGTACAGTTGATTGCTACTTTAGCTACACCCAATTTGTTGTTTGTGTTATAGTGAAGCCTAAGTATTTAAACTCTTTAACTACTTCTATATTTGAATCATTGATGGTCCAAGTACGGTTATTTATAGCGCTACGAGACTGTGATCCAAAAACCATAATCTTTGACCTTGCAGTATTGATTTTGAGGTCCAACAAATCACAAAACTGTTTCAATTTGTTAATCTGAAGTTAAAGTGTGACAGGATTTTCAGTTAAAATAACAAGGTCATCTGCATAGAGCAAAGCTTTTATATGTAGATTGCCGAACAAAATACCACCTGGGATATGATCTTCTACGTCATTTATAAAGAGGGCAAATACCAACGGGCTCAAAATGCATCCCTGTGACCTGTATCAGACCTAAACTGATTCGAAGTTTGGCTTCCATTTGAAACCACAGCAGTCATGCTTAAGAGAAGCTGCTCATAAATTCTTATAAATTTTGTCGAGAGCCCAATGGCTGCGAGATTGAATAAGAGCGATCTTCTATTTATTGTGTCAAAGGCTGATATGAAATCAACGAAGAATGCATAATGCTAAAAAACGCCTAGCAACACTAGTGAGAGTGAAAATTTGATCTATTGTTGACAAATTAGCTCGGAATCCAGCCTAAAAACAGCTAATTTTATTGTTTTGTTCAACACAACTTACAAATCTCAAATACAAGATCTGGGTGAATAGCTTGCACAAGGAACAAAGAACAGAAATCCCCCTATAGTTTTCAGGTAGATTAGGATCACCTCTTTTAAAAATTGCAGAAATAGAAGAAGCCCGGAAACTATCTGGGAAATCCTCCTCATTAAACATTTTGTTGAAAAGCACCAATATATGTATATTCCAATATTTTGGTGCAAAAATGCTACTTCACAGAAGTAGCATTTTTGTAGAACTCAGATGGAATACCATCTAAGCCTGAAGCCTTATTATTTTTCATTTTGTTTAGTGCAGATAGAAGTTCTGACATTGAGAATGGTGTATCCAATTCCTCAATATAAATAAAGGGGAGCGCAAAGCTCATACACATTTGAGCTGGGCCTTGTTACAAAAGATTTTCAAAGTACAGGGCAAGAGTTTCAACACAAATCGGAGACGCAGCCGATTTGTTGCGGCCACTTATTTAATTTTAATTAATTAATTAATTTTAATTTTAATTCTCTATTATTTTTTTCAAATTTATTTATGTATCTTATTTATGAATTCTATTATATTTCTACTTATCTATTTCAATACCTTTTTGCGATGAGTATTATAGTGCAAATATTTTCCTTTTTAAGTTTGGCGGTGATGGTTATTTTAAATTGTTATTTAATCAAGTATGGTTTTTGGTACAGATCCTGATGGTATACGGTGTGTTCTGAATGTGATATGTGGTGCGTTTGAAGGACTCAGTGTATGCTGCTTGAATGCTGAAAGTATTCGAGCTAAATATACTTTGCTGTATCAAATATTTAGTACTTCTAAGGTGGATGTTGTCATGGTGACGGAATCGTGACTGAATTGCAATGTATCATACGCATTAGTAGCTTTGCCTGGTTTCAAAATTCACAGAAATGATCGTAAAGATAGGGTTGGGGGTGATGTCTGTGTTTATGTGCGTGAACATATTTTAGCTTCAATTGGATGTAATATTGATTATATTTGCGTTGAAGTAAGGAATTCGTTAGAAAAATGTTTACTTGTAGCTTTATACAGCCCCCCTAATATGTTCAAGGAAGAAAACCTTCGGGATTTAGAAGAAACGTTACTTAGACTGGGTTCAAAATACAGGAACATATTGATAGGAGGTGACTTTAACGTGAATTTTCTAATCAACAATAGTACTACAAGATTTTTTAACCATTTCTGTGATAAAATGGGCCTATCAGTTGTTAATAACTGCTGGCCGACTTGCTTTAAGTCTGAGGTAAAACCATCTCTGTTAGACATGTTTTTGACCAGCTCAAGGTCCAAAATTCTAGGAATGATCAAATTAGACCAACTTCAGATTTTATACATGATTTCATTTTTTGCTCTTATAAGTTTGATGTTGACAGAACAAATTTCAGTCGTACAATTAGTTTCAGATCATATCGGGACTTTAATTACGAAGACTTACAGGTAAATTTCAGGACTCTCGAATGGAATGAGATTTATTTTTCATCGGATGTGAATACTAAAGTTTCATTGTTTAACAATCTATTAACACGTCTGTATGATGTTTATGTGCATGTTGTTACTAAAGTAGTAAAAGCTAATAGATGTCCCTGGTTTAACAGCAACATAAGGATGCTTATTAGGGAGAGAGAGCATTTTTTCCGGAGATTTAAGAATAATCGAACAGATTTTAATAAAAGACAGTATATTTTTTCACGTAACAAAGTAAATTCGCTAATTCGTAATTCTAAGCGTGCGTACTTATTAGAGCAACTTCATCCGTCTCTTAGCTCTAAGGAATTATGGAGGAATTTGAAAAAAATTGGTATAAAGGAAGACAAAAATAAAAGTAAATGTCCGTTTAGTGCTGAAGTGATGTCAAATATTTTGATACCAGCTTTTTCAGGTGCATCTGCACGTAATCAAGATAATTTTAGTCTGTCGGAGAGCGATGAAAATTCGTTTTCATTTGACTGCATAAGCACCAGTGTATTATTTGATTCCTTTAAGTCTGTAAAATCAAATGCTGCTGGGCCTGATGATATTTCAACAAAATTTTTAAAACTTATATTGCCTATTGTAACCAGATACCTCCTTCATATAATTAATTTTTGTATTTATAGCACTCAATTTCCTGATGCTTGGAAAATTGCCAGCATAATACCAGTTGCAAAAAAAAACAACCCCTCCAACCCATCTGAATATAGGCCTATCAGTATTTTGTCTTTCTTGGGTAAAGTATTTGAAAAAAATAATTCATGATCAAATTCAGGCGTATCTAAATGAAAACAATTTACCTTCACAATGGCAATCTGGTTTTCGCAGTAAGCACAGCTGTGAATCTGCTGTAATAAAAGTTACTTCCGACTTCCGATTTGCCTTAGATGCTGGAAATGTTGGCGTCATGGTACTCCTTGATTTTTCTAAAGCCTTTGATTGTATTGATCATTCTATACTTCTCTCTAAACTTAAGCGGAACTTTAATTTTGATGGCTCTTCACTTGCGCTACTGTGCAGTTATCTGAAAAATAGAGTACAGCGAATTAAAACTGAAGTGAGTTCATCTAGCCCGATTATAACAAATATGGGTATACCCCAGGGCTCAGTATTGGGTCCGCTATTGTTCTCACTATATATTAATGATCTTCCCCACGTGGTTCGTTATTGTCAAATTCATTTATATGCTGATGATGTGATTCTTTACATCTTTCGTAGAATTGGACTTATGGAGGACTGTATTGAGAGATTGAATGAAGATTTAAGTTATATTCTCATTTGGTCAAATGATAATAGTATGAAACTTAATCCGGTGAAGTCTATTACCATGTTATGCTCTAGAAATGTGCTGAATCCAGATGATTTTCCCTCTGTTATTCTTAATGACGAAATCATTGGTTATTTGGAAAATGTTAAATACTTGGGGTACCGAATAAGTTATAATCTTAGCTGCTGTAGATCAATTTCAGACACTATTAGACATATTTACTCTGGACTTCGTACGTTGAGATCTTCCTCAAACTTATTAGCACCTGTTATGAAAAAGCATCTCGTTAAGTCACTTATTATGCCTTATTTCATTTTCAACTGCACAGTCTATCCGGTTTTGGACTGCGAGTGTAAGCGTAAGCTAAATGTTGCTGTTAATGACTGTATTCGTTTTATTTACTGTATTCCAAGATACTCAAGTGTTTCACATTTACAGTATATTCTCTTGGTATGAATCTTTATAGGTACCATCGGTACAGGCTAGTTCTAAATCTCCATGATGTCATCCACAATGGATGTCCTATCTACCTCAGTGAAATGCTACAATTTGCACAGTCTCAAAGAGGACTCAAGTTAATTACCCCAAATTTTACACGCGTCATAGCAGAACGCTCGTTTTATTTATCTGCAATTCGCGTATGGAATTTGCTTCCAAGTGAATTGAAAAGAACTACAGCACCGACCGCTTTTAAAAGGCAATTATTCTTGCAATTTTCGAATCAAATATAATAATAGATTAGAAATTTTAAATACTTTGTACATTAAATTCCTTAGAATTATGGCTTTTAAGAAGTCCTGATGCTGTTCTTCTCAGTTCTTTTTTGTATTTCAAAAGAGCTTTGTAAGCATTATTTGACTGCAAATAAAGCGTTTTAAAACTAAGATTATTAGTGTCTGTAAAAAGTTTTAGCAACTTGAAAGATCTCTCCCTACTTCTTTTATAATCTACGTCATACCAACTTGACTTATAAGGCGTAGCAGCATTAACTGCTTTTGAGACAGCTGATTGTCTAATAATTCAAAAAACAAAATTTGTTATTTCATCTATTGTGGTCGTACTTTGAGTTGTGAGGTCCACTGAATATCTTCTATAGATATCGGACTTTCGTTTTACCCAGCGTAGCTTGGTATTTTAAGTAAATTAAAAAAAACAAATTTAAAATAATTATTTTATATCTTTATTTAAGAAAAGAAAGATTAAGTACTTAGAAATTAAATATTTATGTATCTATTGCCATGTGAAGAGTTAACATTATTAATTTTCTTGACCTGCCAAAATTCAAGTAAAATATGGAACATGTACATCGTAAAAAAACTGAAGTAATATATTCCAATTATCTTATTCTTTCATAATTTGAATGATAACTCCATTATTTTGATCACTCGAACACTAATATCTCTATTATTGAAATCATTCGATTATTCCAATCACTATACCCCAAAAAGAACACCCTCATAGATCACATAGTGCCAAATTATCAGCGTTAACTTATAGAATTGACACCCATAATATTGATGCTGAAAGTTCAACAGTAAACAAGAAATAGTATCTTCTCTAGCTGATGAATCATCAACTGAACACATAAATATTTTGTGATAACATAAAAGAGGTACGACCTGTTTCAAAAAAATTCAGCCCAGTCACTGATAGTATGGTCATAAATCATAACTGTAATATAAGGACTAAAAGTTTTATGAAATAACCTACTAGTCATATTTCCGAGAACGAGAACTCATTTACTCTAAGTGTAACATTAACACATTTATCATTTTCGTCTCTTCAATTGAATATTATAAAAAAAAACGTTCCACACACATACGTCATGATTTACAAATTTCGTAAATCATATTATACCGTTAATATTTTGCCTTCATACATTATTCAATCACACAATCACAACAAATCGATGAATAGCATAGAAATGTGTATTTTTTTATTTGGAGGCGACATTCTGTCGTCTTCCCACGTTCTTCACGCTTCTTTTTGTTTTTCATTACCAATTTTGTGAACAGAACCTTTCACCCTAATCAATCTTATTTCAACTTATGTATATGAACGACGTACGTCTGACTGTATATTTATTTGAAGTTTTTTCTTCCTTCATAATTTAGGTAGAACGTACCCAACCCTGCCCACCTGATGTTCAGCCGAATGAATTTTACGGCTCATTTAACTGAAAAGCGATTTACAAGGCTGATTGTGGAAGTTGTGTTGTTAGTAAGGACTTAAGCACAGAGATTTTGTGGCTCAAAGGCTAGGTGATTTGCTTTCCCTATACTTAAGGATTTCAGACGATAGTCTTGAATCAAGCAATAATAATGCATACAAGCACATGTATGTTTATTGTACATCCCCTTAAAAAATGACATCAACAAAAAAGGAAACACAATAATAGAAAAGCCTTCCAAATCACGTAACTTGCAAATGATTCCAAGGATAGTGGAAAAGAAACGAAATCAAGGTTATGTATGGTGTCTTGTTAACAAATTTTCTTCAAAGCAATTCGTTTAAGAAATAAATAAATAATGGCAGCAATCATTTTGTAATAACCTTAAGCAACATTTTCATCCCCAATTCTATATTGAAAATTCTTTAAAAAAACAACTATTACTCCCTCAAAAATAACTTAATTTTTTTTAG
This sequence comes from Philhelius pedissequus, assembly GCA_910595825.1. Classification (NCBI taxonomy): domain Eukaryota; kingdom Metazoa; phylum Arthropoda; class Insecta; order Diptera; family Syrphidae; genus Philhelius; species Philhelius pedissequus. The sequence goes on from OU343160.1 coordinate 47,238,206, forward strand.
CTGCATACATGAATTAGTTCACGAATCAAATGGATAATTTATTTTCAAGACACTTAAAATTTATAAATTCTGCAAATGATGAAAACACAATTTAAAAGCCAAGGTTAAACGACTTTTTTAGAACCAAAAATGTCCACGTTAGATAATACACCGATATACCAACACCAACCAAATCAACATAAATTGATTGGAATGTTATTTCTTATCATTTCGAAATTGAGATCAAGAATCACAATGAGGTTTTGCTGGTATGATGTTTGCGATTAATTTAGTGGTTGTATGTTGTTGCTGGTTTTTGTGGTTTCTTGCGACGATTACAGTACAGTGAAACCCACTTAAGCGAAACGACGAAAAATCTGGAATTTTTTTTCAGTTAAGCGGGTTTTTACTTAAGCGGACCCCGGATAACTGAAAAAAAATTTCAGTTAAGCGGATCTCGGATAAGTGAAAAATATATTATACTTAAACGGGTTTCGGATAACTGAAAAAAATATTTCAGTAAGGAAGACTTCGTGTCACGTAACAGGTTACAATTTTTACTAAATATATTTAACTTTAACAGATGAAAAACAACCTGTATTAAAGCGATTTTTTTAATTAAGCGAGTTTGTATATAAATATATACGGGGATTTGTGAATGTTTTCAGGTAAACGAGTTTTTCACTTAAGCGAATTTCACTTAAGCGGGTTTCACTTGCAGAAAATCGATCATATCCTTAGATAAAGTAACTTTATATACAAATTTGAAAATATTACACCCATGTTTATTAATACATATATAAGTACATCGGAGACCGAGATTTTGCCGGATTTTGTGATTATCCAATTTGACATGAAAGTGTTGTTATGACTGGCTTGAAATTGTAAAATTATCTACATCATTATTTATATCTCTTATAATGACATTTCCTAATATATTAAGGAATAATGAAATTAGAAATGTCATTTATCGGTAGGGCGGCATATAAAAGTAGTATTAAACACTTAAATGCACTTGATAAAGATATTCATATTTAGAGAAATTATGTGCATCGCCGTAGTATATTTATTTTATTTTAGAAACAATTATATTAACCTTAGGCGTTTTTTTTGTCGCTCATGTCATGATCAATATATATAGACCCGTGAAAATATACCAGTTCAGAGTGACATTAGATTTATAAGGGACATTTTGCGGTTTCAAAAGTAAACGTAAATAAAACACATATAAAATATTTTTTTTCATGATATAAAGTTTGCACGTTGACATTATGTGTGAAACGCTACATTATATAAATGACCACTACGCGAATTGTTGCAAGCACCGATTCTTTTGAGGTAATTTTCGACCACTTTTTGACACATATTGGGCGGTATCTCAGCCATAACTTGACGAATGCTGGTTTTCAAGTGTTCAAAAGTTAAAGGTTTACCTGCATAAACACGGTTTTTCGCGTAGACCCACAAAAAAGGGCCCAGCGGTGTCAAATCGCATGATCTTGGTCGCCAGTTGATATCGTCACGATGAGAAATTACGCGGCCAGGAAATGTCTCTAGCAATAAAGCCATATTCGCTCGAGTTGTGTGGCATGTGGCACCGTCTTGTTCAAACCACATATTCTTCATGTCGTATTCTTCAATAGCAGGCAAACAAAAAGTCGGTTATCATGTGACCATAATGCTCCGAATTGACGGTGACAGTCGTTCCATCGTCGTTTTCGAAGAAGTAAGGTCCAATCACACCTCCGGACTAAAATGTGACTTTTTATGGATGTAATGGCCTCTCGGGGGTGACCGTGGCGCGATAGTTGTGTGTTCGCCTGTCAACCTTATGGTCACAGGATCGATCCCTGGCGTAGAATACGTCCTCTTATTTTTCCATTAAAAACTAATTCTAAAAAAATTATTTACATAGAACTAACACCATGTGATTGAGTAAAACTAGTATAGTATAGAGAATATGACAAAGGATAAAAAAAATAATGCGAATTATGAGGGATACAGATAAATAGACACGGAAATTTCTCCACATTAGTTCAGCCGCCATACCTGGAGATAAAATCTGAGACAACAACCACTTCCAGTCTCAGAACATCGCGCCACACATCTTTCCTATCATTCTTTCATTCTTTCTCTTCCTTAACCTCACGCCCGCGCTGTGTTGAAACATTTAAAGGGTATTATAGTCCCTTGAGCGGGTGTAGATTATAAAAAAAAAAAAAAAAAAAAAAAAAAAAAAAAAAAAAAAAAAACTTGAGGATTCTCAGAACCCCAAACACGACAATTTTGTTTATTAACATACCCAACGAGTGAAAAATGTGCTACGACGTTGTGAATGGTCAGCTAGCTTCAGTTGTTGTGTGAACTGGACGTTATATGGATGTAGGTGTAGATCCAAATGCAAAATACCCCATAATGTGTCGTAAGACAGTCTTAGTTCCTGAGAACGACGAGGAATCGACACATTCGTATCTTCGGGAACACTTCCACTTACAGCAGCGATATTTTCAGTGGTACGAGCGAAACGATGATGCACAGGCCTTACAATATCCGTAACCAATCCAGCCTCTTCAAATTTCTTCACAATTTTGCCAATAGCTTGTGTAGTTGGACGATTATGTAAATCATAATCTCCTCTTAAAGCACGATATGTGGCTGTGGCAGAATCACCATTTTTGTAGTAGGTTTTAACAATTTTTATGCATGGTGCGATAGTTAAGCGATCCATTTTCGTAAATGTCAGACTTTCAGCTGAAAAAGAAAATTGGTTTAACAACTTAGTTTGACAGGTGTCGAATTCCAGCCCTATACTTTTGAAACCGCAAAATAGATAACACTTTATATCTATTTCTTTATTTTTACTTGCGATATAGGTACTATCGGGCATAGGTTTTGCATTTTGGAAAGTTGACATTACGATGAAAGAGAACACCCAAAAGTGGGTACCGCAATTCCGGCTGTATGTCTGTCTGTCTTTCTGTCTTTCTGCCTGTCTGTCTGTCTGTACAACGCTCTACAGCCTAAACGGCTGAACCGATTTTTTTTTTCAAATTTGGTGCTTAGACGTTTTGGGTGATTGTCCAAAATAAATTTTTGAATCGTTGTTTTAGCCCCAAAAATAACGGTACTTGCCATACAAATTTTTCTACCATCTTAATTATCTCGAAAACGGTTCTAACGATTTAGGTGAAAATTGTTGTTTTTACTACTTTGGGTATAGTCTACATTTTGGCCAATTTTTTAATAATATTTTGTTATTAACGGTACCTGCCATACAACCATTTTAATGATTTTCGACTTTCTCATAAACGGCTCAACTGATTTCGATAAACAAAATTATACAGGAGCTCCTTCGAATTCTAAATAATTCTGCAATTCAAAATTTTCGAAAAATATTTTTGTTTTGGATTTTTGAAAGAAAGCAAATATTTTTTTTTTTTGACAATTCAATATTTCGAAAACGGGTGGACGATTTTTTTTGAAATTTTGTTTTTAAATTTATATTATTAAATATTTAAAATGCTTATACAAATTTTGTATTAGATGTATAAAAAAATTAAGTAATTGAAAAACGACTTTAAAAATACATTTATCCGTTTCTATTAAGAATCTTTTTCATATAATGTGATCGAACATATTAGTACGTGTGATCCATTAATGGGTTTTATTTTTTTTAATCGTGTCTCTTTTCTCTGCACTACTAGATGCACTTGCGAAACCAAATAGCCATCTACCCGCCATAGTAAGAACTAGTTTTTTAGATTTTGAAATGTAATGCCGATGGAGAGTAGGATTTCGTTTGACTGTTTGAAACAACAACAGAAGACAAAACATACTCTCGAATTTGTTTTATACATTTTCTTGCTTCACACACACCCCGCATAAGCTGCTGAGATACCGTACTCTATCTTTTCAATCTGAACACGCGGCTCATTTACATCTTTTTACCAACAAAAACACGAACGAAAGCAAGACTTAGGATGAGACCACGACCGAGAAGAAAAGGGCGAGAGCAAGATCGAGACGAGACTTGGTTACGTGAGACTGAGTTGAGACTGAATTTTTTTTCAATTTTGACGATACTGAGATGAGACTCACAAAATTTTCTGGTCTCGTCTCGTTGCCAGCTCTAGGTGTCGGATTTTACTTAATCTAATTTTCAATGTATCTATCGATCATACGGTGTTATTTCATTTTTGTTTATTATTTTTTTTTATTTATTAAAGTAAATTCTGAAAAATTCCTTAAAATCATTTGAGTCGTTTCCGAGAAACTAAGAAATTAAATTTGCATATGGCCTTGGCAGCGAGCGGATTTAACTTAAACTATTTTTGAATTTTTGTTTGCCCATTAAATCAAACTCTGAAATACTCATCCAAATCGTTATTGTCAATTCCGAGAATCCAACAAATTATCAAAATAGGCAATCAAAGTAGTAACAAACTTTTAAGTAATAAGATAAGATGTACATTTTTACTTTCAGAATAAAGAAAATCAGCTACTCCATAAGACTAAATGCAGAAAAAAATCCTTTTTTTTTCAAAAGTTCTTAAAATTTGCAGCACTTTGTGTGATATACGTACATGATCTAATTGTCAAAATAGCAATTTAGTGAAAAATTAGTTTCAATGTACAACCAAGAAATAACAAAATTACGAGTATATCCACCCCGTTCTTAAATGGATTGCAAATCGAATATGTTATTTATTTCAAATTGACATAAGAGTAGTGGCAATATACAATTGCAAAAAATTGGTTATTTACGAATAGTTTTTCTGCAATTTGCAATAGAGCATTATATGCAACTAGCCGAGACGTGCTCGCGTTGCTTCGCCAGCTATTAATATATTTCTTAATATGAGTAAAATAATATCAGATGCCTAATGAGACTGACAGTAATTTCTACTATTTTATTATCCAACAAAAAAATTATATACAAACTTACATAATGCTTTCCGTAACCAAATAAAGAATTTTATGTTAATTTTAATTTTTGTTTATTTCAAAGCTTCTGGATATACAATATTAGCAACCTTAGTGTTTTCAGGAAGAAGAAAAAACTGACTATTTCTTGAGCCCACTAAAAACCACCAAAATCTAATTTTTTGAGAAAGTTCTAACCCCTAAAACTCGGTTTAACGAAAAAATATAACTTGATTGAGATCTAACTCATTTCTTCAACAAGTTTTAACGCCTTAGAACTCATATTTAGAACTTTGCTTTAGTTAGAACTTCGATTTATCTGGACCCTCAAAATTGGGGGCTAGCTCGTAAGAACTCGGTTTAAATATAATTTTGTTTCTTCAGCAAAAAAAAAAATAGTTTCAGTTAAGTAGGTATGTGATGTATTCTTTTTATATTAAATAAGATCAGTTCTTATTTTTTTTGATTTTGATTAAAAATGATTTTGGTTTTCGCCGATTGGATTTTTCTGGAACTAAAGTTTTTGCTGTTGAACCTATTCAGATGATCCAAAGAATATGTTTGGTTTTAGCTATCGTGTGAGATTAACGGTAAGCTTTAAGAATTTTTTTTTTCTCCCAAAATAAGCATATAATGATGATCTTTCATTACGTATATATATAACAAAGATGTATCATTGCAATATATATGAAGAGAGGCTAACAGTAAGGTACAAAAACAGTTGAAACTGTTCAGATGAGCGGCAGTGTATATGCATATATATATATGTAATCATTTTCATACAAACCAATTAAATCTTGAAACACTTCTAAGTTTTTTTTTCAATAATTCCTAAAAAGTCAGAATTGTTTGTCAAAATAAATCACCGGGTGACCTAAAAGCTGAAAAATATTTCTTAGAACTTAGTTTTTAAAACCGAGAACTTAAGTTCTTAAAACTCAAAAATAATTTCATTTCGACTGTATTTGAAGTGAAGAAATAACCGAGTTCTAAATATTTTTAAAACTAAGTTCTAAAGATAAACCGAGAGCTACTAGATCGAGTTTTAAATTGATTTTAGAACTTTGTCAAGAAATTAGCCATGAGATCCTTATTCACCGAAAGATGCTATTTGAAAAAGTGTATAAGATGACATCAAATTCAACAAAATTCCTAGATTGTGGATGTTCTCCATTGGGTAGACTTTTTTATGGTTCAAGTTGCTAGGTAATAAAAGAAATGCTTAATTTATCATCATGACAATAAATTCCTCAGTTCTTTTGTTGGATTTTCAAAAATGTTATCCATTTTTCCTATATCTGTTATCTTGGTATTCGAATAAGGAAACTCGCCTCTACTCCCCAAAAACTGATTAAAACTTAAAATATTAATACTTGCTGTTCCAACGTTAATCGAAGAGCGAACAATTCAGTTGATAGAAATTCAGAAGCAAATAAACAAGAGGAAATGCACACTCACACGGAGCGATAATGAAATCGATTTGATCGAATAAATAGATGCAAAAATACAAAAATTTGAATGTTTAATTTGTAAGTACATTTATTTCTCAGCTTATAAGTACAGTTGAGAAATGACTTTGGGCTTAAAATTTGCATAAATCTTGACATTAAGCAGTTTTAGGAGCATAATTAAATATAGTGGTTAACTTCGCCAAAAAATTTACGATTTTTTGTTTAAACTTAATAATCAAATTCAACCAACATATTTAACAAATAAAAAATATGCTAAAATATTTTTAAAGGAATAGAGAAAATTATAAAATTAGTTTCAAGCATATCGGTTGAATACTTTCTAAAATTACCCATGACCAAATTAATAATTGTTTCGCCTTTATATAATAGTAAGGATTGGCAAATATTTCGATACAATTACGATTAAAGTGATTTTCGAGATGGTGTCAATATCATCATTTCGGACAGTTGTGCAAATTACGAACAGCAAGTACGTGTTAAGTTCGTAAATTCTGAGATAGGGTACGGGCCAGATTCAGTTTTCGTGACTTTTATCTCGTTTCGCTTAATTTGCTGTAGAAAATATTGCCTATCTCTTTTTAGTATCGGTATATCCCTAGAATTTATACCAATATGTCAAAAAACTACCAAAACATTTCTCTATGTTTCCACTTGTTATGAGTATAAGTCAAGATTTTTTATCTTTTTTTTCTAGGGTTCTGCGGCGGGCCATGATGATGCCCCCGCCCCCACCGATGGATCCGCCACTGTGTATTGTATCTATTTGAAAACAAAAACAATCCACACAAAAAAGGTGTCTGCACAATTAAGCCTGAGTGAATTTAATTTTTATATAACAAAGTTAAACCCACACTCGAATTATGTAATATGAATTATTTTATTGTGAATTGACATGCTTATTCAGGAGCCACTTCCATCCTCCACTCAATTATAAAGTAGGTAGACTCTTATCAAAATTTGTTTATTGAAATAGCAGCACGCAACACAATAAGAACACGCACTTGAAGCATGTAACACGATTCATTTACTGCAATGAAATACATTACACAAAAATAAAAGTGCGAAGGAAATACCTACCTTTTATGTGTTTTACCATTAATTTTCAGTGCAATGAGCCCTTTGTGAATTAGTCCTTACTTCCCTTGAAATCAATGCTCAACGTCCATACACTTCCAGTGTGCATCAAAAATAATACTGTATAGGTTAGCTCCAATTACAATTATACATTTAATGAGCTCTTCCGAACTTGCGATTAAATTGTTTAAGTTTTCCTATTTCGTACGTGTCAGTAGCCTTTTTGTACATCACGGACGTACTTGTATTTATATGTATCAATACTGTAAAGAACTTTTTTTTTTTTTTAAACATATATGCTCGTAAGAGGAACTGTTTAGTGTCATTCTTCCGATAGTTTAGATGCAGCTTGTTTAAAAAACTATTATATACCCTGGTGATTCTTGTATGTCCATCAGTCCACCAACGGAAGAGTAGTGTATCCTATGCTAACACGACACGGGATAAAGTTTTTTTTAATAACATACGACCGATGCATGGGATAAACATATGTACCTACATACATAAAAAAGAAATGAAAAAACAATGCCAATGGAACGTGCCGAGCTGACATCGAAAAAAATTTCACATTAGAAGCTAAAAGCATACAAAAATGTGAGAGCGAATTTTCCTTCCGAAGTCGTTTGCCGAAGTTACTTATAGTTTTTTTTTTAACTTTACTTTATAGAGTATTTTTTGTTGTTGTTGTTCAGAACGTGCTTTTCACACACTCACTCTGTCAACTTAATATTAATGCAATAAAAGAAAATTGCACTCTTTGTTGTAAATAATTTAACGGAATTTTATATAGACTATCGAAATATGTAGGTACATATGTAAGTAACTTTTTGAACTTTGTGTTTTTATTTTAAACAAAATAATATCTATACGTACAAGTGTAAGAAAGTTTAAATGTATAATGATACAAACGAAGTTTTCAAAAGAAAACAAATATTAGCTATGCTACACTTGTTCAAAGTTTTCCTTTTGCAAATTTACTTTTGTCAAGGGTTTAAGGAAAATTGCACTGTGCGACGGAATTTGAAATTTTTTTCATTAACAAAAAATAAAAGACTATACTCTTATCAAAAAACTTGATGTGCTTAGTTCGAATCTGATATAAGAATGTTAGGTTAGATATTTGCAGTATATTATTTAAAGGTGACTTTTTGTAAATAGCAAGGTTGCCAGATTGGGCTTCTTATATCTTATCGTTAGTTTCGACAAGAATTTGAAAAAGTTGCTTAATTCGATGTCATTTCTATATATTTTTTTTGGGCGATATACAAACATACATGGTTACTACAGGACAAGTTTCGCATTTGAAAAAATAAAGTCGAACACGAGATTTGTATTAAACTTGAAAATACGATGATAGAGAACACGGCTCTAACGATTTTGATAATAAAAAATAGGGTTTTTCTACATTTTCGTTAACATTTTGCTTACATATTTTGCTTCTAACGGTACATGTCATACATCCATTTTTTTATTTTTTTTAAAAATAGCTGTTCGGGTTTCGATCAAAATATTTATATGGAAGGCCATCCAAATTATAAAAAATACTGCATACAAACATTTTCGAAAAAGTTTTTCTTTGATTTTTTTTTTTGAAAATTCAATATTTCGCAAAGGAGTTTCGATTTTTAGTCGAAACTATATTTATAAGCTTATATTATTCAAAATAAAAACAATGCCATTCCAACTTTTTTTTGTTTAATTACAAAAAAGAATTATATATACAAAATTTAGTAAATTCCCATTTCTGCTAAGAATCTTATGCATATGATCTGATCGATAATAAAAGTAAGTAAGTGCGACCCAGTCGTACATTTTATTTCTTCTGATTTTCAGGAAACGGCTTAAGCGATTTAAAAGAAATGAAAAAAAAATTAATATAAGCATTTATTAAACCTTATTTCGGAAACGATGCAATTTTGAAAGTTTGCTCTTATGAGCGAAATATAATTAAAAATTAGATTAGGTAAATTCTACACCACTCGCACTTTGATTATTCCTTACAGTATCTTTGGAAATGGCAACATAGGCGAAGAAATATTGACGTTAGTTAAGGAAATTGTTAAGGCAATTTTATGTTTTTAATAATATAAACGTAAAAACATAACTTCAAGAAAATCGTCCATCCGTTTTTGAAATTAGAACAAAAAAAAATTAATTATTTTTGGAAAAAAATCCAAAATGTTATGTTTCGAAAATTTAGTCTAAAAATGTTGGTTTAAGTCCGATGTTAATGAGGTAGCCGAAAATCGAATAAAATTGTTATATGGAAGCTACAGTTAATAACACTTTAATTAAAAATGCTTATTGACCAAATTGCAGACTATATTTATAAAAATAATAATAAAGATAATTTTAACTATATGCCTGTAAGACCTAAGGTCTTTTAAATGCAAGCTGGACTGCACGGCACTAGTTAGAAGGATAAGAAAGATAGAAAAGAATTTTTTGTTGGCACAGTGGATTTGAGAATCAGGTATTCAGTATCTCATTTTTAAAGCAATAATAGTGCAGTGACTTTTCTTAAATCAAAATCCTTAGAGCCGTTTTCAAAATGGGAGCGGATAAAAATTCTGGCTTCCAAATATTGCTTTTCAAAATTCTGCTTTTAAAAAAAAAATTCTGCTTTTTTTCACTTTTTCTGCTTTTTAAAATTCTACTCCTCAAAATTCCGCCCGTCAAGAAAAAAGAAAGAAATTCCGCTTATTTTTTTTAAAATTTTTATTAACTTTTTAATTACGACTATATGTATGTACTATAAGGCAAGTTATGTATTCGTAAAAAAAAACTATCTAACAATCAAACATGACATTACGATCACCATAGAGAACACCAAAAATATGGGTCCCCCAATTCCGCCTGTCTGTCTGTCCTCGAGTCTACAGCCTAAACGCTTTGATAGATTGGCTGCAAACTTGGTACATATTGTTTTTTCGGTAATATGCCCACACGTTTTTAAATTTTTTTTTAAGACGACAAATAACAGTAGCTCCCATACATTTTTTTGGCCAAAAACAAAAATCTTATTTTTCTCAAAAACGGCTCTAACGATTTTTATAAAAAAACATCTGTTCATTCAGGAATGGAAAGAGTAACTTCTAATAATTTTTTTTTGAAAAAAATTGTTATTTTTGGTACATCTAGTGGAACCATTTTTTTGGTTTTCGATTTTCTCGGAAACGATGAAATTGATTTTTTTGAAATTTTTTACGCAGAAGCCCCTAGAGAATCTAAACACTATTGTATACTAAAAATTTTCCAAACTTTTTTTTTTTGGAAATTAATTTTTTTTTTTTGAGAAATCAAAATTTCGAAAACCACTCGTACTTGGGAGTTTTTTGACATTATCTTGAACAGTTAAATAAACTATTCCTAAAATAAAAACCAACGGAACCTCCCATACAAATGTTAAAAAAAAACCGTTGAGAAAAAAATGTATTTCTCGAAAACTACTTCAAGAATTTGTATAAAAAAATGTGTGTGTTCTTATATTTCTACAGTCCACTTTTAAGTATGAAAATATTTTATTTTGCGTACTCATTAACGGTACTTCCCATGGAACCACTTTTCATATTTTCGACTTTCACAATATTGGATAAACCGATTAAAATGAATTTTTTTATGCAAATGCTCCCTAAAATTGTTAATAAGACTGTCTACTCAAATTTTCCAAAAAAAAAGTATTTCGATTTTTAAAAAATAAATTAAAATTTCGAAATCGATTTTTCAAAAACCAGTCACGGAATTTTTTTTTATTTAAATTTTATATGTATATTAACAATATCTTCAAAATGGCGTTTCAAATTTTTTTTCTAAAAATGTTTTCAAAATTTTATACATAAAATAAATATTTAAATATTTATTACAAACCGCACTCCAACGATTCTTGAATTTTTTTTTGATATATTCTTATTAATCAACGAATCATCTTTGTTTTCCATCAAACTATAACGACTAAGCAATATAAAAACATTTAAGTATGTGTATTATCCCTTTATTTCTACCTTATTATTATTCCCATTTAACGAATGTTTGCCTACATCACTGAATACTAAATACAATGTAGGCCCTTATACATTTATGTATATAAACATATGTGTCTAAGAATCACATGGATCTTATGTATGCATAGTGCACCTAAACTATAAAGTTATATGCATATAACTACCTATCCACCTACATCCTTCATTATTATGTACATGTTTACATACTTAGGTTTCATCAATATGTCTATACATGTAGATATATTTTGCTCTCCTAACTTACATAATTAAAATCCATAACTTAGATTTAAATATACATTTGCAGGTAGGTACCTATGTAATCATTAATTCGACAATACATAATACTTATATTCGAGGTAGTCTTACCTACATATGCTTTACATCTGCATAGGATAACTACACCTAACTAACTAAACCTCAATGGTTACATAAAAGCATAAATATCTACATAAAAGTTGTTAGCTACAAGAGCAGGTTCGTACGATCCAGTCGTGCATTTTATTATTTATGTACAAAGCAATCGAGAAACAAAAATAAACCAAAACTATCCATTAGGTAAACTTAAGTATGAAAAAAAAAATACAGAAAAAATAAGGAAAAACCAAAGAGAACAATGTTTTTTTGAAATGCGCCTAAGGACCTAAGATAGCCACCAATGTGACTTATATCGGTTCTCTTTTTCAATTTTTTATTTGTTTGTTTTTCGAAACATTTTTCTTGTTTTTTTTAATAGACACTGAATAATTGCCTTAAGAAGTTGACCGACAAAAAAAAATATTCTTTTTTATTAAACTCTTAAGAAATTAAGAGTATGCTCTGCTTATCAAAACTCTGCAAATAATGAAGAAAATAAAGGTTTGGAAAATGTTAAAAAGCGCGCGGTTCTTAACATTTTCTAAACGTTTGTTTTCTTTATTATTTGTAGAACGGTACGCCATACAATTGTACTACCATCTCAATTATCTCGAAAACGGCTCTAACGATTTTTATAAAAAAAAATGTGTGTACTATTTTATTTTATTATAAACTACATTTTTGTCAAACTTTTTTTTAAAATATTTTGTTACTAACGGTACCAGTCATACCATTTTTTTTCGATTTTGAACTTTCTCATAAAGGGCTCAACGGATTTCAATCAATAATAATATATAACTAACACGGCATACCAAAATATTTGTTTGGATTTTTAGAAAAGAAATATTTTTTTTTTTGAAAGATCAATGTGGATGATTTTTGTTGGCAATTTTGTTTTTAAGTTCATATTATTAAATATATAAAATTGTCATACAGCGTTTTTTTTAGTAAAACAAAAATTTATATATAAAAAATTAAGTAAAAAACGACTGTGAAAATATAATAAAATTCTAAATAGAAATCTTTTGGATAAAATGTGATCGAACATAAGAGCAGCTTCGTGCGATCCATTCGTGCATTTTATTTAACTTTTGTCTTGCTTATAAGAAAGAAAAACATGTTTTTATCCAAATCGTTAAAGTAGATTTCGAGAAACGTGTAAATCATAAAATAACGGTTGTTGTGGTTGGCATTTTTACAACTTTTTTTTTCTAACTTTTGACTTTCCTAAAAACAAGGTCTGAAAATTATATCCAAATCTATTATTTAAATAATTTCTCGTTCATAAGAGAAAGCGTTAGGATTTTTTTCAATGTTTTTTTAATTGTCAAAAACAAAATTGACAGAAACTTTGTGCTGAGTAAAATCAATGCCTACAATTTACTTTTTTAAGATTATATTTTTGTAATGTTAAGCAACATTTTGTTATAATTTGTCAAGCATTTTGGTTAATATCTCATTTATATACTAATGTAATATATGTGTAGTTCTGCAATATTTGATCGACATTCGGCATAGACAAGTGATATCACGTGTACTTTGTTATTCAATAGCGTGAAATTGTTTCCAAATTTGGTTTGTGCTGGAATTGCTTATACCCAGTGTGTCGATTTGAACGATCCTTAATTTATTGACAAGAGTAAAGCTAACTGAGCAGGCTAGGAACGTTATTGCACGGTATTATAATACTGCAGCCATATTCAATGCTTTAAAAACATTGTCTATATCATAAATCCGCCAATTTCATTTAATCGAATTATCAAAAATTATGGCAAATATTTATGTTCTGGTATTACATTCGCTTCAATTTCTAATATTAATTCTTTTTCTATAAAACAATAAAGCGTTATTTTTTTTTAGTTTTATTACACAACAGTTTTGTTTCGTAAATTTCTTAATAGCAATACTAGTACATTTCTTCAGTATACCTGTATCTTTTATAATTTAAATTAGAAATCAAGATGCGAAACTTTAGTACCAAGTTCGCAAATAGTTTTATTCCCTATTAAATAGCTTTTTTATAACTTGACATATTCGAAAACCAATGTTTTCATTATTCATTTCCCGTTTGTAAAATGGACAATTCTTCATATAACCACAAAATAAATATTTAAAACTTTTTCAGGACACGAAAATTAAATGTCAAACAGTGCGGGATACAAAGATTAACATTGCAAACATAATATTCTTCATCGTATTTGTAAGAAAATCTAATTTATTCTCAAGTCCGCCTCAAGCTTTCAAAAGATAAAAAAAATAAACATCATAATTTTATATCCAACCAGAAAAGAAGATTTCAAAACTCCCAAAAGAAAGGGAAATTGAAGTCCAAAGCACAATAATGATAATTATATCAAGGAAACACCTGAAGGTATGAACAAACTTTTTTTTTTTTCAAAAGGACACTCCGATATTTAAAACTCAAACCAAACTTCTAAAAACATCATTTGAAATGTTCGTTTGCTGAATTTATTGCAAAGAAAATTAAATGACGAAACTTTTTGGGGATAATGCTTCCGTTTGTCATTTAATTACTGAAATTTACAACGCTACCATACTAATGGAAAAATAGGGTAAGGAAGATTCAAAATATATATATATATATATATATTTCTGAGAAAATCTATTTACAGGTACCTACGCTAAGATGTCACTACCCTATAATTTAAACAAGAAGTTCTATGGTTGTATTCCTAAGAAAAAGTTAGGAAGTTACCCTTATGACATTTATGAAAAAGTCGCATCAAGCCAAAGGTAAGCATTAAGCTAATTTAACTTCAGATACATATTTATAGTGTGATATTTTTATTATTCGGTTGCTTGAAGACGAATTGTCTTATAGTGTCATCCAACTTGCTTATATGCATATTGCTATACAGATACGAGTATTACTGCTATTGCGTAATAAATTAATTTTTGATAAATTCACGAAAATGGAAATTCTAAGTATACAAAAAATGGCCCAATTCAATAACGGCCATTTATTGTCATTATTTTTTGTCTATAACTGTTACGCTCAAAAAAAAAAAACACACAAAATTGCACTTTAGTGATAAGTCCAATGCAACTCTATTTTCGTCTACCAAAACAAGCTGTCATGATTCTTTTAAGCCATCATTCCCACCAAATGTATCTATACCTAAAAACACTAAAAAAATCGTTGCAATTCCCAAAAATGCTGAAGTTATAGAAACTTGTGATGGCTATCGTCTAGATATCATTCTTTAACATCATAACTATGCCCTTGGAGGAACTGATACTCAGTAAGTTCAAGAAGTTCTGCAGCCAAAACAATATTACCCTAGTTCGCATTTCAGGAAAGTCATTCTAGACTAAATTCTTTTCTAAAGTTTCAGTACCGACATTACTAAACAGTTTTACCATAATAATATGTCGAATGCTTCGTCAATATCAAAAGAAGATTTTCAACATTATTATCATTTTAAAGTTATCCTTAGAAATGTCGAAATTATATTATTTTATCGAGAATATTCTTTGTCAATCTATAGGTGAGTGAGAGTTAAGAGGAAAGCCCAAACTCCACGTACTTTTTTACAAACGTTCAGCGCTCGTTTTGTCAATAAGTGAAATCATTTGTAGCGAATATTCTAATGAAGAGTTGTTACTTTTCACACCGGCACCAAACCCTTGTATCGTCGGCCGTTCCGATAATCAGCCGACAGAAATGTTACTGTCCACTTAGCAGAATCGAAATTTAAAATATACCGAAGACGGTATATTACAATTCAATTGCCTGAAAACATGCAGCGTGTTATGTTCTACTTATTCCAAGTTGAAGGAGGTACTTTTTTTTATTTTCATTCCTGTATGAAGGTTTCGATTCTCAGTTGCTTTTGTTGGCAAAGATTGTATGTAGAAGAAAGTGCAAATTTGGACCAGTATTATTTTCTACCGAGAGTAGTGCATACCAATCTTCTCTTTAACAGAGAGAATACCCGGAATGGAATAAATTATGTGTCTTAATAAGAGAAGCGACACACTTCTGAATAATTTGTGGACTTAACCCCTCCCCATATGTTTCATTGTTGATGCTTCTCCTCCGCTTAGATCTCTGCACTCATTTATGTGTCTACTTAGCCGTTGCTAAGCCGGGCCGGTTCCAAACAAGATTCTCATCTTGCTAGCCGTTAAAAGCATATTACGTATCCCCAAACTGTATTATATTATTGTTGTAATTGCTATATGGATACGGTATAGACTCATTCTGTGAGCCGAGTCCAGATTATGCATTCTGGCTTGTTGATCAAACTTGGCATTTTCTTGGGGTAATGACGACCTCACCTTAACATGGATACACAAAAAAAAACATTGCAATATAACGCGTGATTTTTTTGCTACTTGGTTTTTGACGTTTATATTTTTGACAGATCACACATGACAAATTCCACGAACATTTGAAATTTCGATTCAGTATTGTTTGCCATTTCATCATGAATAGACTTATGCCTGAACAACGTTTGCAAATTATTGAAATTTATTATCAAAATTCGTGCTCTGTGAAAAATGTGTTTCGCAACTGCACGCGAAACCATGCATCAATTGAGAGGCGAATTTCGTGAGCAGTTCATCTCACGTTTTGGCGCAGTCAATTGGCCACCAAGATCATGTGATTTGACCCCGTTAGACTATTTTTTGTGGGGCTATGTTAATTCTATTGTCTATGGGGATAAGCCAAACACGATTGCTGCCTTGGAAGCCAACATTGAACGCGTCATTGGTGAGATTCCGGCCGAAATGTGTGAAAAAGTTTGCCAAAATTGGACCTTCAGAATGAACCACCTGAAGCGTAGCCGCGGGCAACATTTAAGTGAAATTATTTTTAAAAAGTAAATGGCAGAAATTGATTTATCGATCCAAATAAAATTTTCATTCACTTTTTACAAGTTTCTGTGTTTTTTTGAATTTTCAAAAACCAAGCTCTAAAAAAATCACCGTTTATAATACGCATAAAATTAACTGGTGGAGTCAGTATTATTATAAGTATTGGAATTACCAAAATAATCGAATAATTGAATGATCATTCGAATTATGAAAGAGTATAAAACTTGGAATAGTTTACTCCAATTTTTTTTAACCATATTTCATTTGAATAGGGAAAGGTCAAGAAAATGAAAATTGCTAACTACTACATGCCAATATATACTTAAACATTTATCCCCAGTTTCAATGTGGGAGTTTAAACTTAAGATCAACTGAACCTTAAACTCAGTTTAAATTTTTAGTTTAATTCGTCCGGTTTCACAGTTAAATTTGTTTTCCTTAAATTTAACTATATGCCTGTAAGACCTAAGGTCTTTTAAATGCAACCTGAATTGCACGGCACTAGTTTGGCACAGTGAATTTGAGAACCAGGTATTGACTGTCTCATTGGAGGTATAGAAAAGAATGCTCCTAGCGTGGGGATCGAACCCACACGTCTAAATTAGCAATCAAGCACTTAATTCACTGCGCCATTGCCACCCAAACTGTTCTTCAGATCAGTTGAACTTCGTTAAACCATATTTTAAGAAAAATAATTGGCAGCATTTTTTTTTGCCTCGCCCTCCCTTTCTCTTCCTGACACAAAAAATATGCGAAACAACGAGAATAATAAAAAAAAATAATATTCAAAATCACTCTAAAAACTCGATAACATTTGAATACACAATTTTACTTTGTTCATAATATTTTCTGAAAAAAAAAACAATACAAGCGATGAACTGAAGTATAAACGGCAGAATAATCTCGGTTAACTTAAACTACAAATTGAACTCAGTTCAAGGTGTAAACGACACTGTGAAACTGAATAAATTGTTCATCTGAACTTTAAACCAAAAGTCGAGTTTAAACTGGGGTTAGTTTTTAAGTGCATAATCTTTATTTTCCGAAATAAAAAAAATAAAATTAATACTTGAAATTTTTTTTTTAATTTATTTAAAATATATTAAAGTAAAATAGTTTAATTCATTTAAAACTAAATAAATTACAAATTTTTATTTTTATACATTAGTTAATATAATTATGTATATAATATGAGTGAAAAAAATCTCAATCCATGCAATGAAATCATTCGATGCATCCATTTTCATTCGACCATTCCATAAAAATAAAAAAATCTTAGACACACTACTAGTCCAGGAAAATTAGACATTCACTTCGAAAAAAATGCCGACAAAGCTAAATTTTGATAGAGAGCTTCATTTTAATGTCCTAAGCATTTCCTAAAAAGTACCCTAAATTTGGTGCGGAGCAAACATTTTTATGAGGGTTATTAATTAAACTTTGACACGATATAACTTAAGAACGAATTCAAATACAGAAGTCGAAAGTATGTCATTTTGTAAATAATTTTACTGTATAAAATCTGCTCTTAGAGTTTTTTCCAGAGAAAATTAAGATTTCGGGAGTTATTAAACAAAATAAGAAAATAGGATTTTTAAAATGGTGGCATTACCCTTCCGGTTCCACACTTAAAATTTGTTTTATTTTCTTAGAATATGTATTTGCAAACATACAAATAAAAACAACAAATCCCCACTCCAAAACAGAAATTTATTACATTTTTTTGAATTAATGTACTACACCCCAATGTTTTCGACCATTTTTCTCCAAATCTATCAATTGTACGATTAAAAGTGTCTGAATCTTTTTTGTGTAGAATAATATTAGCTACAATGCGTACCTACAACTTTTTGCAAATAAACCTATAGTTTTCGAGTAATTTGGCAAAAACTGAATTTTTGCCCCTTGCCCCCCTCATAAAAATGTTTGCTCCGCATCAAATTTGGGGTACTTTTTAGGAAATGCTTAGGACATTAAAATGAAGCTCTCCACCAAAATTCAGCTTTGTCGGAATTTTTACGAAGATTCATCATTTTTTGTCTAATTTTCTTGGAATATACCTGTATCTCGAGTAATCAACATTTAACAAGCTGTATGCCAGAACCGATGATTACTATTTACTATTACTATTTTATTCGAATGATAGATGCTACATAAACAGATTCATTAAAATTTCAAAAATCCATTTTAGCATCCGTACATTTTTCTTAAAAACCACCCTGTACGTCACGTCTCACGTCCTACTCGTCAAAAAAAAAAAAAAAATAAAAATATTATAATATTTTTTTAAGAAACTTTTGTAAAAGCATTGGATTGAAATCCAATTAAGTCACAAAAATAGAAACGTTCATTAATAATATTTTATGTACATATTTTACTTGCGATATACATTTATATGTAAGTAGGTACTATAGCCTATAGGGCAAGTTTTGCATTTAAAAAAAATCGAAGTCGAGATTTTAATCAATCTTGGCATTACTATTATAGAAAAAACTAAAAAAGTTGGTCCCTAAATTCCGTCTGTCTGTCTGTCTGTATGTAGAATGATCTACAGCTTAAATGGCTGAAGAGAATTGCTTCCAACTTGGTACTTAAGCATTTTATGTGATTGTCTCAAATAAATTTTTGAATCGTTGTTTTAGCTCTAAAAATAACGGTACTTGCCGAACATATTTTTTTAAAATCATAATTAAGCCGAAAACGGCTCTAACGATTTTGATAAGAATCTTTTTAGTAGAGTCTACATTTTAGTCAAAAAATTTGCTTACATATTTTGTTATTAACGGTACCTGCCATACAAGTTTTTTTTATGTTCGAATTTCTCATAAACGGCTTGACGGATTTCGATCAAAACTTTTATGTTTAATTCCCTTTAAGTTCTTAACAATATCGCATACCAACATTTTTGAAAAAATATTTTTTTTTGATTTTTGATAAATTTTTTTTTTATTTTTAAAAATTCAATATTTTGAAAACAGATAATTACTTTTTTTATTATTTAGGCTTTAGTATTTTAGGCTTATATTATTAATTACATAAATTACCATACCAAATTTTATTCAGAAAAAAATTTAAAGAGATGTTGCATATTAAAAATTTAGTAAAAAACTAATTTCAAAATATATTTAGCCGTTTCTACTAAGTATCTGTGCATAAAATGTTATCGAATCTAAGAGCACTTTCATGCGATCCAGTCGTGCATTTTATTTAATCCCAAAATGTAGAATTTGTATATTAAAATCGTTGAATCCATTTTCGAGATAATAATTATTTATCTTTGTTTTGCTACAAAAAATTATATGGCAGGTCGGTACCGTGCAAAAAAATCAAGCCAACCACCTAAGGAACTACCAGCTTTGAAGAAAATCACTTCAGGCGGTTAGACTGTATATCATTCAACACGCAGACAGACAGATAGATAGACAGATCGACGGAATTTCGGGACCCACTTTTTTGGTGTTCTCTATCATCGTAATGTCAAGTTTGATTAAAATCTCGAGTTCGATTTTTTTTAAAGCAAAACTTACAACGTACGTAAATAATATCAATTCAATCTCAATTAGGTATATCTAACGTCGCATTTACAAATTGAAAATTTCAACGGGAAATTACAAATTTCCAACTTTCAATTTACGACTTTTTATTTAATTGGATAAATCATTCGATAAATTTATGGAAAGCATCCCTGGCGCTAAGGATTCAATGACTAAAAGCAAAACCAAATTAAGATATGCCTCTTCTGGTATAAATAAGCTACCCTACCTTACAAAATAATGCCTGCCACACAAGATTACCGCAACTGGCACTTTATATGTTTGAGAATTTTGTAATTTCTATCAAACCACATAATCTAATTAACTTTAGCAGAGCGTATTGCAGCAAAACTTATAACTGTATAGTTGCCTATTTTTAATTTAAAAAGAAAACTCAAGAATACTCTTTAAAAATTTACATCAATATTGCCTACATGTATATGAGTACCTTTAACACCTGACAAAATACCTAAAAAATAATTCGTAAACAAAGACTAGGCTCTTAAAATATAAAGCTTATTTGCGAGAACCACACTGTTGCTCAAAGTAACGTCTGTTGCTTTCATGGTTTCCCCCGCACATCAGCGTGTAGCATGTAAGATAAATTTGGGACTCCATGCTTCGTGCCCTTGCCATAATTTCATATCCTGGAAACTGGAAAATCAAATAAATAATTTATCATGAGAAAATTAACTGCAGTACCTTATTTTTTGCGATACGTAAACCCTTAAATGCGCATGTCCGCACAGTCATATAACCCTGTTGCTGCTGTTTTCTAAACAAAAAAGCTTTTTTACTTTTCCAGGATTATTGCACTGAGAACTTAGTTTTGCGTTCGGGTTCTCTGGTCTAAAAAGGTACATTTACCTGGCTGGAAGTCTTCAGTTGTTCAGAAGCTGTCGATCGGTATTGACGATAATCTCGTGGTAGTATCTCTCTCCTGCTCGCCGCCGCGCGCCACCGGGATATCCATATAGGAAGGAAAAAAAATATTTAAATATTTAATGAATTTTCTTGGATTTTCTTTCTTTTTTTTTCATTGGCTATTTCTTTGTGTCTCGGAACGATTTTCGTCTACGAGAAAGATACTTTGATTCGAATAAACAATTTGCCGTATTGTGGGCGGCAGTTTAATAAACCAGATTTACTGTTGAATTCAAAGTTGCGGGCTTATTTGGATGGATCGGATTTCTTTGTCAGTCTTAATTTTGGCTCGAAGTGATTAAGACGTGTATTTGCAGTTTGAAGAAAGATAAAGTATTCGTATCTTTAAAGATTTCCCGGTGTATTACAAAGGTGTCCAATTTAATGTCACACCATAACCATCGCGTTTAATGATAAAAAAGGTCCGTTTAGTGAGATCTCATTAATTTGGATATACAATTTAAACGAGATTGTGAGATTCAGATACAATGGTGGCGCCAAGCAGTGTATTATAAAGTTAGAGTGATTTTCTTTTAAGTGTGTACCATAATTTTCAAAGTTTTATATCGATTCTTTCAAGCCATGTCTGATTGAGTCTTGAATAATTTTCCCATTAAAAGACACTCGCTGTTCGCTTCGGATGGCAAGACGATACGTGGGTTAAAACTTGTTCTTCGTAAGTACGTTTGTGAAAACTGCAAGGGATTTGTTTACTCAGTTGGATTTCGCCTTATTCTCAATTCTGCACCTGAAAGAAAAAGATAAATAATTTAAAATTGAGTAGGCTCGGCAAGTCTAGTAGAGAAAATCCATTTTAAAGATAAAGTATCTTTGATAGTTCTTTTTTTTCATACGTTGAAAATGTATGTTGTGTATCTGTGTAAAAATTTAGTGATTTAAAAGTTCGTTAAATTATTTCAATTAATTGCCTGGGCAAATATCATTAAATAACAACAACTACAAACAAAAAATACTTGTAAAAATAAAAACAAAACGTATTCAGATAAACCTACATACGTGAGTATTACTATTTTCGGTGAAACGTAAATGGATTTTGCGGTTTCAGTTTTGCATTGCTGATGGTAAATTGTGTGTAAAAATTCAAATTCAAATGAAATATGGATAAATATTGACTTCCGCAAAGTGGGCAGAATTGGTTCAGTTGATTTTTTTTGCGGTTTGCATTGCACTTTTTGAGGTGAGTTGATGGTGGTGTATCTTTGTTGGGGGGATATATTTTTTTTTGTCTAATGATTTATTTATCATAGATATTGATTACCAACAGAAATGAGCCTTAATTGACAAATAGAAATTTCATGTTGTGTTTTTGTTTTTCTGAAGGTATCTATGTATGTACATAAATACATATCTGATCTTAGTAAAATAAAAAATTGTGATTTATTCATCTATTTTGCAGTTTAATTGAGAGGTTTCTCGCATGCATGCATTTTTGGTAACTTTAAAATAGGTATGCATCCATTGTATGACTTGGACTTTAATAATAAACAATTTTGCATCGAATTGAGATGACACTATTCGAGTGTTTTTTTTTTAAGTGTGTAAGTTGAGTAATGACTTTGATTCAAATTTTACGAAAACGATCTTAACAATAGTGATTAAAATATGTACATTAATACTGCTTTATGGGTTGTACTAAAGTCATAACTCTTTTGTTGTCACGTAACACGTCAACTAATTTTGTTGCTTTTGATTGAAACTAAAAATTTGAAAATAATGTGATAAAGTTATCAAGTTAGTATTTTTTTAATTTTTGACACATGTCAAATTTTTTACTTGCGATTTTAGGTAGGTACTATAAGGTAAGTTATGCACTCGTCGAAAAAAAAGGTGAGATAACAATCAAACATGAGATTATGACCTACAGCCCAATTGGTGGGCCGAATTGATTCAAACTTGGTATAAAGATTTTTTTAGGCATTCTACAAAGGGAAAATTGAAACTTTTTTTTTTAGCTCAAATACTATTTTTCTCGAAAATGGCTCTAACGATTTAGATTTAAAAAAATCAGTGTAGCTTTTTAGGTACGATCGATCATATGATTGAAAAAAAAATTTAAAATGTCTAACAATGGTACTTTCCATAGGACCGTTTTTTTTTATTTCGACTATCTCATAAATGGCGTAACCGATTCTTTCGAAATTTCACACATATATAGCCTTAGGTGTCCCAATTTATACTGCGTACCAATATTTTTAATAAGTATTTTTTTGTATTTTAAAAGCATTTAAAAAAAATTATTTTGAAAACTGCTCAGTAATTTTTTTATTCAAAATTATAGCTATATGTATTTGCTGAATATCTATGAATTGGCGTTTTTTTAGTTTTTTTTTTTTTAATTTTCTTCAAAAACCGCTCCACAGATTTTTAAAATGTTCTTCTCATTAATTGAAATTTATAGAGGAAATAAAATGGCGTACTTTTTTTGAGTTAAAATTAGTTTAAATATTTATTTCAGAATTTTGAATTATTTTTTCTGCGATTAAGCCGATTTAGTCTTTTGTTTTTAAGTTTATGTTATTAAATATTTAAGATTGTCATGCCAATTTTTTTAGAAAAAAATTAAAGAAATTTTGTATATATAAAAAATAAAGTAAAAACCGACTTTAAAAATATATTTAGATTTTTAATAGAAATCTTTTGCATACGATGTGATCGAACATAAGAGCAATTTCTTGCGACTTCCTCGACTGCATTTTATTTAAAACACGTAACAGATTTCGTATGAAATTAAAATTTTACAATAATATTAACAATTATTAATAAGATATAATAAAAATGCTTGCAAGATCTTATCTATTTATTCATAAATATTATAAAATAATTATATTTTTATAGTATATTTAAAAACAAAAACGGGCTTCAACTACTTAATTTATTCGCTAGTTATTGCAGCTAAGCATTACAATTTAGTACGTACGTAAAATCTTGTACGCATTATTATTTGATTCTGAAACAAAAGACGCGTTATTGAAGAAATTGCATGGCGAACTGATTGTACTGATTGATCCGGTTTTATGCCTAAATTGCGTTAGTGTCTAAATTAAAAAAAACAATGTATGAAACGTTTCTGCCATTTATTTAAATTTAGTTTGTATAAATTAATATTAACATTCGTATTTTATTAGCTGTATTACCAACAAACTTATACTTATGATGTGATTGAACAGAAGAGCATGTACCTGTGACCCAGTCGTACATTTTATTTAGTCTTGTAAATGTGTGTTCAGACTGCAGATCTAAGGGTATACATCAGATGCAAATAAAAATATGTTTGATATATTTTTCAAATGTATCTGAAATGTTTGCTTTCCTGTGGACAGCCTTGAAATGTTTTTTCCTTAAAAATGTATTGTTATTTGTAAGAAAAGTTTAGTTTAATGAGGAAGTTTATATTTTCAACAAAATTATAATAAACCAAAAATATTTTGTGGAATCCATAAATAATTCTGAAAAAAAAACATGAAATGTAGTGCAGAAAAGAAAATTCATGCGTTTAAGTTCACCATTGACGTTATCACAGATTTTCAGATTAGATATTAGCCTAGGCACAAATATACAAAATGTAAACGGTTTGCTTAAATTTTTAACTATTTTTTTTCCCGTGTGTAGGTGTAAAACCTACAAAAGGCTCTATGAGGACCTAAAAACGCGTGCTCATAGGAGTGTGAGATTCTTACTGCACTAAAAACACCTCCTCCTCCCGATTGCAACTAACTTGAAACTTATCTGGCAATTTATTTTTAACGAATTTAATTAACGTGTTGCAGGTAACTATCCGGTGATAGTTCCTGCTTATACCGTGATTTTAAAGCGGATTCTCGTTTAGTGCACCAGATAGGAAGGCTTTGTCCTTCGCAGGCGGCGTACTAAATTCGTCTCTTCGATAATTTTAATTATAGTACTATTGCAGTGTTGTAATAGCCGTTTTCTATGATTTTGGGCAAAAGTTTTTATTTCATAGCGAACCGTGGGAATCCCGAGATCTCTGTGAAGATCTTCGATGCTAGTGTACCAAGGTGCGCTTATTTATTTTCAAATGTTTGTAAGGTATTTAAATTAGAATCTCGCGTACAACCCCACAGTTGTATACCGTAAGCCCAGGCAGGCTTAAGCACCTGCCCGTACAAAATTAGCTTGTTATCGATACTGAGCTTAGAGTGTTTCCCGAGCAACCAGTACATATCTCTGAGTTTATTATTTAACTCTTCGCATTTCTTTTTAACATGCGGTTTCCATTTTAATTTCGCGTCTATAGTCATTCCGAGATATTTTGCTTCGTTAGCAAACGGAACTTGAAGCGTATTAACAAATACCGGTAATATATTAATTTTCTTATACGTCAAATCTACATGGACTGATTTTACTTCGTTGAGCGATATCCGCCATATTTTTGCCCAATTATTGACATTATTCAGAGCTTTTTGTAATTTTGTCGTAGAATCATTTATCGTTTGGCCCACTGCTAGTATTGCAGTGTCGTCAAAGAACCATATCATTTAACTAATAATATGGTTCTTTGTTGTGTCTCTTTGTCAAAATTATCCATTCGATTAGACAAGAAATAAGAGTATTATTCAATGTATGTCACCAGGACAAAACGCCAATTTGTAGGCACCAGTTTAACGCTTATGAAGGTAAATGGTTGGTCTAAGGTTTAGGGTGGTCCCAAAAATTGGAAGTGAAGTTGGTCAAGTTAATTGGCAATATGATATTACAAAAAAGACACGAAAAAAGTGCCTACCGCATTTCTTTCTGATTACTCCCATATTCAAGCCTTGGCCTAAACGTATCCATTGATTTGTCTTCAAAAATTGGTAACAAATTGATTTGTCCAATTTTTTACTTGTTTATTAAATTATAAGGTCAATGGATACATAACTTTACTGCAGCCGGTAAAGGAGAGTTTATTTTTTCTCGCAGTGGCTACTTGAAATTTTATCCAAAAAGGCTTCTTGAATATTAAACTTTATTTCCCGTATAGATAAAGCAAATAAAATAAGAATGTTCTAAACTAAATGGGAAATACTGCATCTTTTAATCTCTTTTATATCACTACCATATTTAAGCATTGTAAGTATGCATGCCATTGACCATTACTATGCTAGAAAAAATAAAATGCACGGCTGGCTCGCATGTATTTGCTTATATTTTCGATCACATTATATGCACATTATATGCACAAGATTTTTAATAGAAACGGCTAAATGTTTTTCTAAAGTCGTTTTTTACTTAATTTTTTATATATAAAAATTCTTTATTTTTTTATAAAAAAAAATTGGTATGAACATTTTAAATATTTAATAATATAAATTTTTTAAAAAATTTTAGAAAAAATCGTCCACTCGTTTTCGAAATATTGAATTTTCAAAAAAAAAATATATATGTATATATTTTGTTTTTCTAAAATCCAAAAAAAAACTATTTGGCCAAAATTTCGAAATGCAGTATTATTTAGAATTCCAAGGAACTCCTGTGTAAAAAGTTTTATCGAAATCCGTTGAGCCGTTTATGAGAAAGTCAAAAATCAATAAAATGGTTGTATGGCAGATAATTAAGATTTTTGAAAAATTTGTATGGCAAGTACCGTTATTTTTAAGTCTAAAACAATAATTAAAAAATCTATTTTGGACAATTGCATAAAACGCCTAAGCACCAAGTTTAAACAAAATCGGTTCAGCCGTTTAGGCTGTAGATCGTTCTACACACAGACAGACAGATAGATAGACAGATAGACAGACAGACAAACAGATAGACAGACAGATAGATAGACAGATAGACAGACAGACAGACAGACAGACAGACAGACAGACAGATAGACAGACAGACGGAATTGCGGGACCCACTTTTTTGGTGTTTTCTATTATCGTAATGTCATCTTTGATTAAAATCTCGAGTTAGATTTTTTTTCAAATGCGAAACTTGCCATATAGTGCATACATATATCGCAAGTAAAAATGTATTTCCTTTTAACAACAAGTAAGTGAATACATATCTACACAATTCTACTTCTACAATTTGCTGCACTTTCTTACATTTTAATTCAGTGGATAACATATAATTAAACGAAAAAGGCTTAGCCCTTAACCCGAGCACAATCAAAATATTTCATGCTTAAGTAAGGATAAAAGTTTCTTGAAAAGATCCTTATGTTCGGATGATTTATTTCGAAGAAAAACACTTACTTAATCATTTTGGGTAGGCCTCAAGTGTCCTTTTTCATTGGATTGCTATTGAACCCATCAAAGCACAATATGCTTCAGCAAATCTCAGATTGAATATCAAAGCACTTTGAGGAAGTGCGAGACTATCAACCATAAAATCCACTAAAGGATAATTCTAGGATTAATGTAGAGTTCCGGATAATATAGAAAGATATGCCGTACTTAATTTCCCTTATCTTTACTTTTTTCTGTTTTTTCTTTGTACTTTATCCGGCCTAACGGTATATAATCAAGCAAGAGGTAATGCTGTTTATATTATCATCATATCGGTTGCTTAGTTTGTCAATGAAGTGTTGCAACTTTTCTGACCCACCTAGCAGTTCTCTTCATAACACACATCAAAAAATTTCTTTTTTAGGAAAATTAACTGATACTAAAAGACAGAAATCTCTGATTTTGAGGTTTATTGCATGCCAAATTTTATTTGCTGCAGTGTGGAGTGTGGAACTCCAATAGAGTTTGAAAAATTCATAATAATAATTGCAATTTGCGACGATAAATTTGTTTTCTTAAACTTTTCTTGTTTTAGTAGTTAAAAATCGAAGCTTAGTACCTGAATATTGATACAAATTTCATTTCTACAATTTTGCTTAAAATTTGCTGAACATTTCTATTTAAATTCTTTTAAGTCGCAATTATTCGTTCATTCATTGTTGGTCGTTGGGTGCTCTCATGTAAAAAGTCCTCAAATGTTTTTTTTTTTAGCTCTAAGTACATTTATTGAATTTTCTTGCCGCGTACAGAACTTTGGGTTAGTTTGATTTAATCGCACCAATGTATGAACATATGTATTTCTGAACCCTGGGTTTTAGTTTTAATGTATCATCACGCTACTGGTTTGAATAAGCTATCTATTGGCATGGTTTGCGTTGACGTATATAATTGACAGGTTATATTGACTCACGTTGTTGTGGGAAGTGACCCTGCATTTGACAGTTTTAACATCAAGTCCGGTTGACATCAGTGGTAGATAAAAGTTTGGTTCGATGTCAAAATTATATTGGTCTGCATTTTTGTCCAGGAATCTCGTTCTGGTATGTTTTTTTTTTTTTATCCTATACGCGCAAAACGGATTATACTACCCTTTAAATGTTTCAACACAGCCCGGTCGTGAGGGTGCGGTTAAGGAAGAGAAAGAATGATAGGAAAGTTGTGTGGCGCGATGTTCTGAGACTGTAGGTGGTTGTTGTCTCAGATTTTATCTCCAGGGATGGTGGCTGAACTAATGCTGAAAAATTTCCGTGTCTTATTTATATATGTCCCTTGTAATTCGCATTAATTTTTTTTGTTCTTTGTCATATTTTATCGGTATACTAGTTTTACTCAATCACATGTTGTTAGTTCTATGCCTAAACAGCATGTAATAAGTATACCAGCAAACTCATTGTATGACATTTATTTTTTAGAATTGGTTTTTAATGGAAAATAAGAGGACATAGACTACAACAGGGATCGAACCTGCGAACATGAGGTTGACAGGTGAACACACAACTATCGCGCCACGACCATTTTCCCTACAATGAGTTTAGCATAATTGCTATTTTCCACATAAAATTGAGCGAACAAAGTTTGGATAGTATCTCCAAGTAATCTGCTACAAATATTACCAAATTTACTCATTAACCTTAGCGTACATGCTGCTGGATGAATTTTTGCCTTTATGATCCTTATATGTCATTTTTGTATCTAACTTTTCGTTGTGCGTCAGTAGCGTATTAGACCTTAGAGAAATTTCAATGAGTGCATGACCTTAAATGCTTCATAAAATTAGTTTATGAATACAACTAGCTAAATTTGAAAAAAAAAATGTTGGCAGTTTCAAAAAGTGTAGTGGTATTCCCTAACGGAGTAATACAATAAACTTAACAATATTCATTCCAATTGATTTACGATAGCCGTCGTATACGTCAGCATTAGTTGCCGTACGGAATGCATGCATAGGATTATATTTATATTTAGGGAGAATTTCAGAAATCAAGTGCCTTCTGCCCTTCCTGTTTAAAAAAAAAAAAAAACTTTCATTTTGAAACGAAATAAATTTAGGTTGGTGAAACACGCTGCCGGAGTACTACATTATTTCTCTTCAATTTTTCCATCGAATTACTTATGAATTTTCAGTTCAAAATATATGTATTATTGCTTAAGTATCATTGATTTATTCAACAAAAATTGTCTTGGCAATAATTTCTTTTAACTAACCATATTTATTTTCACAGTCATCACTGTAGAACAGAAGGCAAATTTTTTTGATTGTCAGTATTCAAATGTTATTGCGGTCAGATTTGATTTGTAATTGTAATAGATTCATGTTCATTTGCACAACATGTTGAAGCTGTGAAAATCCACTAAAAAATTACCCACATGCCACAGTTCTGGAAAAAGTAGTCTTATTCCATAAAATGTTTCCTAGACGATTTAAGGAGATGGTAAAAGAGATTTGTTTTTTTTTTTTTGATATTTCGAAATATTGCCAAAGTTATTCGAAAATTGATACAAATTTCATCAAAAGAATAATCTTTTGTAAGAGTTTTTGACTCAATTGAGCGATTTATAGAATAATTTCGAAGTTTTGTTAGCAGTGGCGGAACATAACTCCACAAGACAAAAGTCCATAATACCATGAAACCGATATCAACGATGACCGTCATGAGTGTTATGCGTTTTAAGTGTTTTTTCTCAAATTTTCAATTGCTGTGATTAGCTTTAAATACGATTGAAAACATATCCTCATGAAACATGTTATGTACATCATACATGAAAAACATCAATTTTGCTTCAATTGGGATTGATGCGATTGAATATTTTTTTCCAAATATTTTCAAACGTTTACTAGGTGTCCTTAGCTTTCCTTCCCCATCTTCAAAATAAAAACAATTTTATTGAAATTTTGTTCTTTATAATTTATATTTTACAAAAATATAACAAGTCTTCTAAAGGAAAAGGAAATTGTGTCAAAAGTAAACAAACAAATTAACATAACCACAAAAATATTTTCCACACTAAAAAAAAAAACACCTCGCCGCAAAGAAGAATTCACTATTTCAAGTGTTCTATTAAAGCAGTTGCTTTCATCTCCTAAAATTGTAAGCAAATGATCATTTTGCCCAATTTTCAAAAATCTAGAATGCTTTATCCAGCTATACCTCAATTTTTCTTCTCTGTGCTGCTCTTAAATCCTTTTTTATTTTCGAAATCCTTGAAATGTCTTAAATCATTTCAAGAATAGGTAGTGTTTAATGCGCTCCTATTGAAAAATGTATTTTTTTATTTACAAATAGATTGCGTTTTAAGAGCCATGTCTACCCGAAACCCTTGATAAAGGCTTTTATAATATAAGAAGTTTTTTTTAATAATACAAATTCTATATACTACTGAAATACATCAGCCAAGTAGAAGACTTAGCACTATAATATTTGATTAGGAATTCTAGTCTTGTTGGATATAGTTCACACTAGATGTTCTTCACGAAATCTATGTAAGATGAACTGAACTTGGCAAAAATTGCGTATTGACAAAGGTCCTCACTAGTCAACTGATGAGTCCATGTGAGATCGCCGGGACGAAACGCCAATTTTTATTGGACTAAAGGCCGTTAAAAGGCTTTTATAATAGTTTCCTTGTATGTAGGAAAAAACACATATTTGGCTTAACGAAAAATCTATTATACGTGTCGGTTCTATGGGGCGTATACGTACTTTTTTTGCAAACAAGTTTTTTTAATTTAAAATCTTATTTCGCACAGACAATAGGTAAGCAAAATTTATTTACGACCCATAAATTAATCTTCGATATCTGCAAAGTGTAGACTTTTACTCGTACATGCAATTTCAATAATACCCATAGAGGTAAGGTATACATTTACTACATTGTGTTATTACTTGCACCTCAATTTCCATCGCCGCATCGTTAATATTAAAAGTGAGTGAAGTATTGATTCCTGAGTCTGAGGCGCACAAAAAAAGTACGTCGAAAGCGCAGCTAAGCAAATTATTTCTAAATAAGAAAAATAAAATCCTTA
The DNA here is from genome assembly GCA_910595825.1 of Philhelius pedissequus. Classification (NCBI taxonomy): domain Eukaryota; kingdom Metazoa; phylum Arthropoda; class Insecta; order Diptera; family Syrphidae; genus Philhelius; species Philhelius pedissequus. The sequence goes on from OU343160.1 coordinate 47,269,568, forward strand.
ATATGATAAAAGCCAGATATTTAAATTCAGGCAGGACGGGGCGACGCCAACGACGCACGGCAAAAGCAACGGATAGACGACTATGAAGCCCCAGATATGCTTGAACACCCGATAATAAATGTAAACACAAATGAGCAATGAAGCTATTAAAAATTATTTTTATGTTCAATCGAATAATCAACCCTCTTGGCAAGAATATCTGAATAATATAAGCAACATGGATAATCTCTGGCTGTAAGGAGAGTATCTATATATCTATCGTTTTTGTTCATTATCGTTCACACTAAGTGAATAAACGTTTGAATTTATCGACATATTAAAGTCTAGTAGGCAAAAATGGTGCATTCAAGATATATTTTTTGTTTTGCAGGATTGCTTCTGAAACATATACAAAAAAGCAAGTTAATTTCCAATTTAATATATTGACAGTGAAAATTATTAGTACTTTACGAATATTGATGGAGGAAATAGGTGATAATTAACATATTGGCATAATGAATTTTAAATGTGTGTTTACTTTGAAAATGGCTGGAATACATTAATTCCGACCATGCCAGTGGGAAACTCCTAACGTTTTTGTCATCGGGAGGACATTCAGATGATTTCATCAAGCAATCTATATATATATTTATTCTAATGGATTGGTAATAATAGCTTGGGAATTTTAATTATTTTTCGCCACTTGCGGGGTATTGCAACAGCTCGAGTAGTGTTATGAAAAAGAAGGGAACGTTATTATTGAAATATTTATTATGATCGCAAAAAACCAATAAATTAAGGAGGAAAGGATACAGGCCCTAAGTTTCTGGAGGATTTAAGTACTAAATGTTTTCCTCTGAAAGTATTCTTACCTCAAAAATAGTCGGTTCTGGAATTCAATGCTGAATCTTTTTTAATTTGTTTTCCTTTTATTTAAGCACATACATTTTCAATTACATTTAAGGCAAATATCTGTATACGTAGTGCTCCATTAAGGGTTTTTGGGAAGAAGGACATTATCATTTTGAAGTCATAACTCGCAGAAAATGCGTGTAATCATTAAAAATGTCTATTCTGGTTCAAGAGGTTGAAAGAAATTATGATAATAGAGAACACCAAAAATGTGCGGGTCCCGCAATCGCGTCTATCTGTCTGGTTGTAGAACGATTTTCTTCAAAATTGGTACTTAAGCATTTAAAGTGATATAAATTTTCGAATAGTTTTTTTGTTTAACCCCAAAAATAACGGAAGGTTCTTGCCATACAAATTTTTCTACCATCTTATTATCTCGAAAACGGCTCTAACGATTTCGATTAAAAATAACTGTGGACTAGTCTACATTTTGTTTACATATATTTTGTTATTAACGGTACCTGCCATACAAACATTTTTTTGAATGTCGACTTTCTCATAAATGGCTTCACGTATTTTGATCAAAATTTTTATGATTTTTTGAAAATTCATTTCTTTTGAAATTTTATTTTTAAGCTTATAAATACTTTTAATTACATAAAATTACCACACCAACTTTTATTAAGATAAATATTAAAAGAATTTTGTATGTACAAAATTTAGTAAAACACGACTTCAAAAATATATTTAGCTATTTCTACTAAAAATCTTTTATACACACAATATTATCGAACGTAAGAGCAAGTACGTGCGATCCAGTCGTGCATTTTATTTCATTTCACTATAGGAACTTTTTAAGGCACATCAGTACATGGTTTTTCTAATAGTAGTATTCAATTTGTTGTTGTTTAATTGGTAGTGTATAGTTTGCTTTGGCAACCTCGGTTCTGTGGTCATTTATTTAAAAAAAAATGTTACAATCATATTTTGTAACACTAGATGCTCTATCAATACTTAGTCAATCCCTTTTGTAACAATAGATGCTCTCTCAATACTTAGTCAATCCCTATTGACTACTTTTTCCCAAAAAAAAAAAAATGATGGCAATATGAATTCGACCAATTTGACACAGCAAACATTTTTTTTTAATTTTAAAGATTTGTTGTTAGAAAATTGCACTTTATACAAAAAATAAACGCGCATCACCTTTCTGCTCAAAATTTTTTTACGTAAACACTTTCTGTTTTATCATTGGGATATACTGAATCTGATAATTAACTTGTGGAAGTTGGGGTTAATTCACCGCGGGGCCGCATAAGTTCTACTTTTCTGTAACACTGTTAACATGTCCTGAGTCACATCCTAAAATATATACTTGTTGTGCTCCTGTTTCTGTTACTTTCATGATTTAATCCGTGTAAGATAATGTGAATAATATAATAATAAGTTTTGACGCTGTGTTCCATTTATAAACAGTTCTTTTTTTGCTATATAAAGGGTGTTTTTTAAGAGCTTGAGAACTTTAAATAATAATACAAAACAGAAATATTGTTGGAATGAATTTTATATTATTATAATTTGATAGATAATTTTCTGGTATTTGGCGGGTCAATAAGTCCGTTACTTTTGGAATAAAACACAGATTTTTTGATAAAAAAATAATTTTATTTTTCAACATAGTCTCTCTTGAGCTCTATACACTTTGTTCAACGCTTCTCCAATTTTTGTATCCCTTCCAAAAAAAATGATTTGTCGAGGTCCTCAAAATACGAGTAGGCCTTTGTTTGTGAGATGACTTCATCATTGGAGTCAAATCTTTTTCCACCAAGCCATTTCTTCAGGTTTGGGAACAAGAAGTAGTCGCTCGGAGCGATGAGGGAGCAATTCATAGCCCAATTCATGGATTTTTGCCATGGCTGCACATGTGTGCACCCTTGCATTTTCTTTTTTCAAATCGTCATTGAATCGGTCAAATAAGTTGGCATAATATTCCCCATTGATTGTTCTTCCCTTTTGAAGGTAGTCAATGTGGATTATCCCGCGTGCATCCCAAAAAACAGTCGCCATAACTTTATTGGCTGACAAGCCCACCTTGGCCTTCTTTGGTGCCGATTCACCCTTAGAAATCCACTGTTTTGACTGTTGTTTGGTCTCTGGTGTGTTGTGATGGATCCATGTTTCCTCCACGGTTACAAAACGGCGCAAAAACTCCTCCATATTGCGATTAAACAACGCCAAACCTTCCTGTGAAGTTGTTACACGATTGCGTTTGTGGTCGACTGTGAGCAAACGCGGCACCCATCTTGCGGAAAGCTTTCTCATGCCCAAGTGATGATTCAAAATTGAAACCACTAAGCCATGCAAGATCCCTACGGCTTCCACAATCTCTCGCACTTTCAATCTTCGGTCGGCCAACACCATATCGTGAATTTTTTCGATTGTTTTGGGTGTAGAGACCTCAACTGGGCGTCCAGGACGTTCGGCATCTTCAGTGGTTGTACGGCCACAACGAAATTCAGTAAACCACTTTTTTACCATTGAAATCGATGGTGCAGAGTCCTCATAGTATTTATCAAGCTTAGCCTTGGTCTCGGTAATGGTTTTTTTTCGCAAGAAATAATGATTAATAAGCACACGAAATTCACTTTTTTCCATTTTCTCCAGCAAGTTTAAATTTTGACAGGAGTCAACTGTCAGATGCCTGTTGACAGGAGCAGTGTTGCTGTTTCAGTAAAGAGGTCAGAAATTCAAAAATTCACGGACTTATTGCCCTTATATAGTCATTTCGATCAGTCCAATTTCTTCCCGTATAGCGTCAATTATGGCTTGAATATTGGTCTCAAATACTTCATGAGTCACTTAATTGCACCACTTCTGGAAATAAAGCTGCCATTAAATTGATTTTGCAATAAATGTATGGCTAAGCGCGCTGTATGGCAAGTTACGCCGTGTTGGTGGAGCCAAATGTCTCGGATGTATAGCTGATTAATTTTTGGAAAAAACAGATGAGTCAGCATGGCTCAAGAGCGCTCGCCATTCACTGTAACGGCAGCTCCTTCTTCATTTCGAAAGAAATAATAACCAAATGGGAATGACGACGAATCGACTTTTCGACGTCTTCTTCAACACTTCGGGCTACAGTAGCAATATTCTCTTCTTTACGTACGTTTCTTTGTTTTGTTAATTGTTTTGAATTAACAAGAGTAAAAATAATATGAAAACGACCATTAACTGCACAAGTTGCTTCGGCGCTAGGCCGTATGTTGATCGTAAAATGGACGCAGTGATCTATGCATTTCGCGAACAGATTTATTTTTTTCAAAGTAAATTTTCACAATTTGTAAGCGTTAAACCATCGAAACTTCTTATGCAGCCAAAAAAACACCCATTATACTATGTAAACCTTAAATTACACTTAATTAATTTTGAACATTCTCACGCTGGTACACGATAAAAACCGTTCAGTATGATGGTAAATATATCAGGTCATAATTTCTAAAAATGCTTAATTAATTTCAATCAAATTTATTTTGGGTTTGTGTTTTTTTTCAAAAACTTTTTTTTTTCTTAATTAGTTTCTCGGTGAGTAATATTAAAAATTAACTATTCCATATAAAACCAACCAGCTACGTGCTTTGGTTATCAAATTTGTAACCAAACTCAAAAGAAATTTCAATTAAACCCTTATTAGACCCAAGTTAAGTTGATTTGGACCTATATTTCCTCCATAAATTTCCATTCAATTTTCATTAATCTTCCTTAATCCAGGTGGTTTTCGGTAAGGTTCCCCATTGCCATGATTCGCCTAAAGGATGGACCAATAGAGAAAGTCAATAAAGCCTGGAATTCAGTTAGTTACATATTAAGGATCCTTTTTAATTGTGTCGATGTTTTTCTTTTTTGGCAAAAATATGTATATATTTTTTTATAAAGAAAAAAAAAAGGTTAATAATTTTGGAATAAGTTCTTTTAGAGCGTATCCGGTAAAAGCTTTAAAAGGCTCTCAATTTACTTGATTGCAGGACGCAAGGCAGAATAATGAAAATACATATTAAAGAAGACGTAGACAATGACATAATAATTTGAAAATAATATATACGACATATATTACCTTAGGTGTATTTGAAGAAGGCAAAGATAACTCATAGGCTCTGCAAGTTCCGCCTCTGGGCTCAGGCCAAACCACCGCCACCGCAGTCTTCCACACCAAAGCTAAACAAATGTAATTTAGTTGCCAACAGAAAACACAGACAATGGTGGGAATTTAAGGATACACAAATACAACCCTACAAGCCACAATTATTATGTGTGAGTAAAATATCATTTCTGTGTCAAACCAAACAACAGCATACAAATTTAACCAAACACAGACACGGTAACGGTAACGGCATTCTGCTGGAACACCTCTTCTCCATTTCATCGTCATGTGACATTACATCCTACGTGCAAGTTTTCCGGCAAAGAAGACAGATGCTGCCAGTTTGGTATCCTTTTAAGCAATAGTATACCTCATCTCCATCCACTTCAAAGTCGCATAAATTGTGTTATTCATTCGTCCCTAAAGAATGTGTGCCTGTGAAATATTATTGTACGTACGATAGATAAAATCACTATCTTGCAGCACCGCATATAGAGGTGTAAATCTCTGGACTGGTCAATGGAAAAAAAAAAGAAAACTTTGTTACGTTTTACTTTTGGAGAGAAAAACTCTGTGGTGTAATTAGGAACTCTCGAATCGAATGACCTTTTTTCATGTTCGTGGTTCTGCTCTTTTACCTTTATCTTTTTGTGTGTATGTTTGTTTACCATTTTAGAAACCCTTATTAAATATAAGTATGTTTCAATAAGGTTTCTTTCTTATTTATATTTTTGTAAAGAACTTTTGTTGGGCGCCATTTTCATCTTCCCTTCATTTTGGTGAAAAAAAAAAATAATGGGATTTCGAATTGAATTTGTAAATGAGAAAAAAATTTGTTTAATGTGTTTCGTTTATTATTTCAATAAAATGTTTTTTTTTCTCTTTTTTGCTGAATGTTTATTTATCAAAGGCACACGCAGTCTGCCAAATAGGACGTTTTTATTCATTTATCATTTTTGCACAACATTTTATAACTGTTGCTGCTTCAGGCCGCCTTAAATGTCATCAAAAAGCTTTTGCTCAACAAAGAACTTTCGGTGTTCGATGTTATATCTAACGTGGGGAATGACATTTTACGTTAACATCATATTACGTTCCAGTTGAAAAATCTGACCTATGTGCTATATTGTATTCCGTTTGACAGATTTTTATCTCTATCAAATAAAGACCTTTTAGTTCTCCAGCTCTTATTTTTCCAGAACTTAAGTTCGACCATCGAGAAATGCAACGCGTGCATTAAAAATAAAAGTTAATTATGCCCGTCTTACGTTTTACAACGGTACACTTTAATTTTGACTAATTCATTTCATTTATGAGTTACTAACATTGTGGTGTGAGTTTTGTGTCCAGGCCGTGCTTTTGCTAGCCGGTCTTTCTGATGAAAAATACAAAGTTACTGTTACAATGGTCTTCGAATATTATAAAAAAATCTTTATTTTTTTTAGAAAGCTTACTTATCCTTACTTATTCACAAAAAAATGAAATATATTATATTTGAGAAATCATTGGACGCCTCACGGTCCCTCTGCTCGGTGTCTCGGGAGGATGGGTCTCGGATATCGCCAATTATTTCTATGCTAATCAAGTAAAAACAGGTAAATTTACGGCAACTGGTGGCATGCAATAATACTTCTTGTGGATCAGCTAGCAGATACTAACATATTATAGCCCTTGCTTACAGCCCTGAAGCCCGTACGATACTTCTTTTTTTTCTCATTTTTAATGCATTAAATCACATGAAAGTGTCAGATTTGTGTGAAAGAGAAAGTATGTTTTTTTCATCGAAACAGAAATATTGTTTATGTATGGTATACCCTCAAACGTCATTTTATGTAAAAAAAAAAAATACATAAGATCATTAGCGAAGCAATTAGGGAAATTTCAAAACATTTCGTTTAGAGCATTGTATTTATATTGCTGGAATAGTTTCTTTAAGAATTCTTGAAATTGTCGACTGTTAATTCGAAAGGGAAGTTGAAGTGACGGTTGAGTTTCCCCTATAATCAAAGTTTATTTAATACCTATATGAATAAATATAAAATTGTTCAAAGAAATACCCACCAGTCGCCAAATACATTAAGGTTAATTGTAACCTATCAACTGACATTAAGGTTAATTGTAAGCTCTCAACTGGCCCAATACAATACAAGAGGTCCAACTTTTTGCAATATTTTTTGAAACTGAACAGGAATCATCCTTAAAATATTGCGATACTATTTTGTATCTTCACTGTTAATTTCTGTGATCAGTTTGTGAGTAAGACCTGAGACAGTTAAAACGATTAGATGGATATGATTGCTCCTACATAATAACGTACAAATTCAAATTACCTTCATCTTTTCTCCGTAGTAGCCATTTTGCAGAGTATTTTTTATCGGTTTTTCTTTTTTATTTAAAACAATCAATGCAGAAGCTATTAAATTTAAATTAGCTCCATATAAACCCAGGAGCTCCGTATTCATTTTATAAAATATTTAAATTCAAGAAAATAAACCAAAACCAAACACTTATGATAAAATAATAAACTTTTGTTGATGTGTCAAATTTCAATGTAGAAATGTCATAACAAAAGTTGCCAATGGCTGAAAAATGTAAGTTCACATTCATTTGTAGTACTTTTTTCTTGACAGTTTTGCATTGTTGTTTATATTGTGTACCCACTTACACTTAATGGGATTTTCCATTTGAGATTTGTTGTACTGCTCTATTTGCATTTTTAATGCATTAAAAATGAGAAAAAAAGAAGTATCGTACGAGCTTTACCTAGCTACTTTTAAATGTGCTGTAGTGAAACTACACACAGATGGAAAAATATCAGTTTCATAACGTTAACAGCTTGTAGGCAAACCAAAATTGCTTCCGAAATTTTCCATCTTGGTATCGTTCATCTATCGCTTAAATATTGATAGTCTATCGGTATTATAGATAATACAAGACATATCGCGTGTCCAACAAGTTTATTAGTTGTAAATGTCATTCTCACTCACACCCTTATGTATTTATTAAATTGACCACTAGAAATTCATCAAAATGCACTATTAGGGTTGTATTCTCGTTGTTGTGGCGTCTATACACAGCAAACATTTTAATTCAGAAATGAACTATAATTAATTCATAAAAGTGAAGAAACCTGCCGAAAAGAATTTACTTTTGATGCAATTTGAATCCTTTTACCTGGGCTCTTTCTTAGACACCGATTTGAATCATTGTAATGATTCATTTATGATCTGAAAATTCGTCATTTAAGGGCTCCATATATTCATTTAAATGATTAATGCCTGAATCTTTTCTAAATCATAAAAATAATTCCAATAAAATTCAATTAAGTGAAGGATTTCTAGGTATATACCTTCACTTTAATTAATCGTATAGGAATCATTTTTGCGATTCAGAAAAGGTTCAGGGATTAATCATTTAAAGGAATATATGGAACCCTTATATTCGTTCATTTAATTGCAGAATTAACAGAACATAAATGAATCATTAGAATGATTCAAATCGGTGTCTAAGAGCCCAGGTAAAAGGTTTCAAACAGCACCATAAGTGAATTCATTATTTCTGGTTCATTTATGATTGATTATTTCATCGGTGAGCCTCTGTTTTATCATTTGCTTTTTTATAGATATTTATTTTAAGTAAGTATGTACCCATTTACTGTTAAAATAGAAGCTGGTTATATACCTATCTAAACCGATCTTTCGAAAAACTTTTCCGAACTGATAATCGACTATGCAAACGAAACTTTTGTCATTACAATGACCCGTCATCATTACCCCTTTGTAAAAAGAAAAATAAAAGGACGAACAAAAAAGGATCTCCATATGAAGGATCCAACAATAAAATCTGAGTGTGGTTTTTTTTTGACACAGAATACATATCTCTTTGTGTCTCTCTGGTAAGAATTTGTTAGATCTTTGTATACGAGTATATTCGTAATTCATTCAAAAAACTGAAGGTTTCCTGAATATTATTCTTCATTTTTTGTGATTAAAATCTGAACTTTCAGTTAAATGTTTGCTGGGTAGATTCTTTGTGGTTGATTTTGATCTTCATCTCGTTGTCGTAAATCTCAATCTCTGCTTTTGGTCTAAAGTCAAATTGGGCTGTGTCTATAATCTATGGTTTGTTGTTTTTTTTTCATTTTTCGTTTTTATTCGCAGTGGGTAGTGGTTTTCTTGTGGTTTTAAAGTTCGAAAGGTTCTATGGATCTGTGGTAATAATTATTATTAACTGAACTGAATGTATGATGTGTGATAGCTAACATGTGATGAATTTCAGTGACTGAAAATGTATGTTTTTATTTTATTTTGTTAATACATATCTATATATAATAAGTAAATATTATTTTTGTGGACTGTTTTTTTTTGTATAATCTACACGCGCTCAAGGGATTATACTACCTTTTTAATGTTTCGCGATGTTCCGAGACTGAAGGTGGTTGTGGTCTCAGATTGTATCTCCAGAGATGTCAGCTGCACTAATGCGGGGAAATTTCCGTGTCTTATTTATTTATCTTATTCGCCGGCATATTTATCGGTATACTACTTTTACGCAATCACACAAATACAAGGAGAAAAAAAATTCAAATATACATTACTAAAAAAAATCACTTCAATGCCCTCTATGATTGAATATACTTACTAATTATCGGAACTCAATTATACTTCGGATGAAAAGGAAAATTAATTGCCAATATGTTCTTGTTGTTGTTTTCCTTGTAAATTTTTTACTTTGCTAGTCACGAGAACAAGACTATTAATTTCCTAGTTTTTTTTTCTGTTAATCTGAAATAGTTTAAGTTTTGTTTTTCTTATTTTTTTTAAATAATAATAAAAAAGTTGGATTCTTTTTTGGTTTACTTAACTTAGAAAAAAATGCGATGAAAATGTTATTTATTTATTTGAGTGTTTTTTTTTGTTTTGAGTAAAAAAGGAATTCATTTAAAATGAAAATTAATTATTCAGATGGGGTTTATTGAACTAATATTTTGTAATTATTTTACTGAGACTGTAATTAATTGCATCTGGGAATTACATAAACGCTAAATATAATGTTTGTTTTGTTTTTTTGTGTTTTTGTTAGTAGTGCATGCAAGTAGAATAGTTTTGAATTAGATAATCATCATCTGCATATGCCGAATGGAGCATACGCCGAATGGAGCAAAATGCAGATGATGATTATAATTGTTAGGTAATATTAATTTAGGTTAAAACACAAATGACTAGTTAAAGACAACTATGTGGGACATGATGATTGCTTGTTAACTTTGATAAATTCGACAACTTTTGCTACTTTATTTGTGTGGTCACATCACAGGCGATAACATAATTTATTAAAAATAGGCGAGTGTCGCACACCAAGCGTAAAAACAAAATGACTTACATATAACGTCGAATACTTAAGAAAAAGTCGAGGATTATCAAAAAGGATGGATTTATTCTTGTGACCTCTGAAATACTTATTAATGCAGTAATGAAACTTATTCTTGATTTGGTAATCAACACAATTTAAGAGTTTGCTTTTGAATAATATTTTCAAATTGGTTGATTCTCCAAGATTGCCATATTAAGGTAGATCTTTTTTTTTTCTTTTTTTTTAAGTGTTGCTAACCACTGACGCTGTTATTAGGTATAGGTAGTCTAGTTATCCTATGCAGGTTTAAAGCCGATGTAGGTAAGATTACCTTGATTTTTAATGAATTTTGGAATACATATGATTCAATGAATGCGTACATAGGTACCTACATACAATAATGTATATTTAAATGGATTTGAATTATGAAAATTAGGAGTGTATTATGCACCTACATATGCATATATAGAGAACCTAGGTATGTAGATATGTATATACATATGTATAAATGAAAGGGAATGCTGTATACGTGGTTGAAAATCGTGTTTTAAATTTATAAAAACTGCCAAAACGATCACTTTAATTGGTTTCTCGAAAAAACCAATAACACAATTTGATGCCACGAATCAATGAAAATTTTATAAAAAAAGTATCTCCAAAATTGTAGGACGGATTTTGATGAAATTTTTTATTTTTAGTTTTTTGAAAACAATTTTTTTTTTTGAAATTTTGGTATGCAGTTTTTTAGAGTTTTTTTTTTAATATACATGTGACTTTTTTAAAATTAAAAAATATTTTTGTTTTGATTCGTTTTAAAAATATTAATTTTTCAAAATTAATTCAAATTATAAAAAAAAAGTAATTTAAAATTTTAATATGCAGAATTAGTTTGACTACCTAGACCTTCTCAGATATAAAATTCGAGTCTATTTTAAATTCTGTCAGTCTATCTGCCTATCTGTCTTCGAGTCTACAGCCTAAACGCTTTGCTGAATTTGCTTCAAACTTGGTACATATTGTTTTTTCGGTAATATGCCCATACATTTTTTTTTTAAACGACAAATAACAGTAGCTCCCATACATTTTTTTTGGCCAAAAACAAAAATCTTATTTTTCTCAAAAAACGGATCCAACGATTTTTATAAGAAAAAAAAAACAGTTCAATAATGAAGGGAAAGAGTACCTTTTGATATTTTTTTTTTGAAAAAAATTGTTGTTTTTGGTACCTCTAGTAGAACCATTTTCCTGGTTTTCGATTTTCTCGGAAACGGCTCCTAGAAAGTTTAAATACTTCGTCTAACATTTACCAAAATTTTTCAAAAAAAATTTTTTTTTGGAAATTATTTTTTGTTTTGAAAACTCAAAATTTCAAAAACACCTCAATAGATTTTTTCGAAACTTCGTATTTGGTGGTTTTTGGAAATTATCGTGAATAATTAAACAACTTATTTCTCTAAAATAAAAAACAACGGTACCTCCCAATGTTAAAAAACGGTTAAGAAAAAAATGTATTTCTCGAAAGCGGCTCCAAGAATTTTTATACAAAAATTTGTGTGTTCTTAGATTAGTAGAGTTCATTTTCAAGTATAAAAATATTTTTTTTTTTGCGTACGGTACTTTCTATAGAACCACTTTTTATATTTTCGACTTTCTCAATATTGGATGAACCGATAAAAATAATTTTTTTTTGCAAATGCTCCCTAAAATTATTAATAAAACCGATTCTTAAAAATTAAATAAACTAAATTATTGAACAATCGAATTTTCAAAGGACAGAATTTTTTTGAAATTTGAATTTTATATGTATATTAATAATATCTTTAAAATGGCGTTTCAATTTATTTTCTAAAAATGTTTTCAAAATTTTACACATAAAAAAATAATTTATTAAAAAACCAACGATTTTTGAAAATGTTCCCTCAAACTGTAACGACTAAGCAATATAAAAACATTTAATTATGTGTATTATCCATTTATTTCTACCTTATTATTATTCCCTATTTACGAATTTTTGCGTAGATCACTGAATACTAAATACAATGTAGGCCGTCTTACATTTATATATACATATGTGTCTTTAAAAATCCCATGAATCTTATGTATGTATATTGCACCTAAATTCAGAAGGTGTATGTATATAGCTACTTACCCACATAAATCCTTCATTTTTCATTATTATATGTACACGTTTACATAGTTAGTTTCCATCTATATATGTATGTACATACATTTTACTCTCCTAACTCACTTTTTACACTGTTGGTATGGAACCAGTTTTAAGGCGAGGTCGTTTTTTATCTGTGCAACTTATTAAGATGGAATATATTTTTAATTTATTTATTATAAAGCAACACAAATGCACTTACCCAATTCAAATTGGAGGTTCGTATCTATTTCATCTGCAGTAAGGGGGTCACTACAGGTTCTAGCTGTTTTTTGCATTAAAAGCATCCTTTCTTTTATGAAAACGAATACAAATTTTCAACAGTTCAGGATCTTTTGGAAAATTATGGTATGACACATCTTCTCTTCTTAATTTATTGTTTCATTGCTTTAATTATTACACAAACACAACGCAACATCTTGAAGCTATTTCACAAAATAGCTAAATAATATCAAAAACGAAATTAAAACTTCAATTTCAATTGCACGCTTTGTTATTGCTTACAAAATATTTCTTGTTCTCAAATGACGTCAAACGAAGTGTCAAAAATTACAACACCAAAACGAAAAAATAGAAGTGTCGTAATCTTGTATTCTTTCATTCATGATTGCTATGCATGTAATAGCCTTACAATAATTTCAAAAAGTTTCCTCAGCAGTAAAATGTTGTAAATTTCTCATTTGGCATGAGTTACTCAGCTAACAGGTATGAAAATAAAAAAAAAATTGATTTTTACTAATGAAATACCACACCTTACATAATGCTGCGAAAATGAAAATAAAAACTCTGCCGACGCATTTGGAATTTACTTTATTTGAGACTTTTTTGAATTCAGCCTCTGGTTAAACCAAGGTTTCTTTCAAGGTGCAAGTGGGCAAAATTGAGGCATCAGTAATAAATAACCAAATGGCAGAAAGTGGTTAGAGTAAAAAACTTTCTTTGTATTAAAAATATTTTCGTTTTTTTTTGAAACCGTTAAATGCTAAGGAATCCATTTTATTAGTTTTAAGTAAAAATATCTTTTATTTTTTTTTAATTTCTGTCTATCTCAGAAATTAAAATTAACCAAATAAATCACTGCTAGAGGAATAATATAACAGGTGGTGTTTTCGTTTTACACAAACTTCAAAGTTTGTTGTGCGAAATTGGAAGATTTATTATTTAAATTTTGTTCTATTTATCCAAAACTCACTCGCGCAAAAATATATTTCAGGAAAGGAATTTAAATTAAATTCTCAGTAAAGGCCATTCCGCTGATGTGGAGTTACCGTGCATTAAATATGCGCACCGACCGCTCGAGCGCAGACTTGTTTATATTGGCGTAACCTCTGCGATGAATAGGAATATTTTTCTTTGTTAATTTTTTTGCTATCAATTTTTCTCCATCTACAACCACCCGTCTTGAGATGGTTATGATATAAAATTCAATAATGGAAAACGGATATTTTCGAAAATCATCCAAATTGTGTGCCTAGGGATGAGTGGCAAGTCTGTCAGAGGAGAGGGAGGAGTTATTGTATTTACAATTCAGAACTCTTAATTGAAATATAAGTACTATTTATAACTTCGTGCTTAATAGCTTTGTAGTTTAGGCATTAAATTAAGTGATAATGGTGTATAATTTTCAACTATGATGAGAGAATAAGTAATTTGCAAGATTTATTGTTTAGGTCAGGACGGGCTTGAGATTAAAAACTATGATGGGAAAACAACAAAACAAAACAGGCCAATAATTGTGAAAGTGAACTTGAATATTACATCAAATCAAAATTGCCTTATAGATAAAGTCAAATAAAGACTTTCAATTTCAGAATCCTAAAGCTTTGATCAAGGAGTTTGTATTTATCGTTGTAATTAGAGTTCCTCTGGGATTTGAGGTTATCTGCTTCGTATTAATATTAATATAAAGAATTGTTAAATAGAAAAGAATTCCAAATACATCCCTTCAATTCACCCTTAAATTTTGTTGGGGATTGTTTTGTTCGGCAAAGAAAATAAGCATTTAGAATTTTGATTGAAAGATCATAAGGTTATGCTTGGTAATTCCAATTAATATATTTTGTCTTAGAGAAGGTTTTGTTGGTTTGAATTCTAAATTTTGATTATTAGGTTTGCTTAATTTTATTTACAATTTGGCAGCTGGTGCAGGTGGAGATAAGGTTGTAGTGTGAGGTCCTTGTTGATTTCCAGAATTCGTGGCATTCTATTGGATTGTTTCCTGCATCAAAATAGAAGGTACCAGAGTTTTCATCGTTGATATTCCGAGTCGCCATTTTATCATGTACCTAAGGCAATTCGAATTATCGGGCGTCTGTGGTTGAATTACCTATCAAATTAACTTAATGATGTTTTTGCCAGCATCTTGGTACTGAGGTGGCAAATGTATTTACCATTTGGAAAAATTCAAGAATAAAAACCATTCGCTCTAATACTTGCAATTTTTTCATATTGGTTAGACTTTTATTATACCAATTATTTAAACAATAAGATTAAATATGAAGAATTAGCTGCTTATAAATTAGAAGTTACGTTTCGGTTTCGAGGGCCCCTCTCTTATTCTCGTAAAAGGACGTTCCTAAAGATGAGGCATGATTTGCCAGGCGAATGGTGAATTTAGTATGCTGGTTTAACTTGAACCTTATGAAGAAGCGAACTTTGAGCTGTTTAGAACTTTGCTTGGTTCCGATACTAGTGTTATCGGAAAGATTCAGGTAGATGACGTTCTAAAACGGTTCAGCAGGTTTGATTTACCGTTTGATATTCCCATAGTCTATGAAAGTGGTCATTCGCTCTTCGAACAGCTTTGTCTTGATTGTCAAAATTTGTGAAGGAGCCATAAGCAAATAGAAATCAAAGGTCTAATGTAATACCCAAATATATTAAATGCTGCACTAAATCTCAACATAAGCGCATTTAGGATCGAAGCTTTTTGAGTATCAGCATTTCGAGAATGTTGATGAAATTTGGAAGATCTCCCTTCCCTGTTCGATATTTCTTTGTATACAATTTGCTTCTTGTTTTTTGGGTATAAGTTTTAGAGTTATATAATTACTATGGATAAATATATTTTTAATGGCGAAATTTGAGATTTTGTATGGTTCTGAGAATTTTTTTTAGGTTCCGCATTCGATGAAATCGTATCTAAAGGCTCGCGTGCGACAGAATATCAGAAAATACAATCTTCAATATATAACTGGGAAATACAGTGAAAGCTCTACTTGCGGTCAACTCCAATAAGCGGATAATTTCCTTAAACGCATACATTTTCTGGAAAAAAACTTCTTTTTTGAATCTCTCATACAAATTTCTTATAAGCGGACACTCACATAAACGTACGCGGACACTTTTTTATGGTCATTTTTATTATTTTTTATCAAGAAATCAAACAACCAAAAAAACGAAAGGACCGTTCTCCAGTATATTTTATCTTTTATTTTTGATACGTAAGTAAATCCATCTCCGATAACCGGACGCGAAGACCTAATAACCGGACAAATCGATGTTTTGTTGAAAAAATTTTAGGAGCTTCCCGGGTAACTAAGTTGGTGTAATTTTGAAAGTGTTTGGTTTCCTTTTCTGGTGGCGTTCCATTAATGCACATGTCATTTCCTTTCCTTCTGCTATTAATTTTTACAGTCATTTGCTTTCTTATTCTTTTCCTTAACCGGACAGTCAATTTAGTTCATTTGAATCCGGATTTTCTTAAAAAATTTTAGTCGGAATCCGTCGAGCAGATTATGAGAAAGTTCAAAATCAAAAAAATGTTTTTGAAAATGTAGAGTATAGAGTAATTTGGGGAAATGTGGTATAGGCAGGTTTCTCTAAAACTAAGCATGCCTTAACTTTAATTTTTGAATCATTCGGTAAAACGACGATGAAAAGAGAAGCAAGCGTATTTAAATGTCAAAATAATCAAATCAGCTAGACAAAATATTGAAAATTCGAAATTGTATGCAATCGAGTTTTTTTTTTAAGGTGAAAGAAAAGTGTTTTTGTCTGTGCAAGTTTAATGGTTTTCGGCGGGATTTAATTTTTCTCAAAGAAAGTATTAAGTGCAAACATTGTAAGTTTTGTTTTAACTTATTTAATTTATATCTTATTACATTTTTTGTTCGAATAATAAGTTTCGGCTAATGTGGTATAAATGTATGTGTACATTGGTAAAGCTAACTATTGTGCTTTCGCCATAGATTCATTTGCAAAAAATGCCCAAAAATGGCGAAATTAGAAAATGGAACGCGGAGGCAATGGAGAGAGCAATTCGTGCTGTGAGAAATGGGGAAATGGGCATTTTACTTGCGTCAAAATAATTTGAAGTCCCACATACAACTCTTCAACGCATTCGTCATCGAAGCAACAAGTCTTTAAATGAAATTTTTTCTATAAAATTGGGCAGAAGGCCTGTCTTAAATGAATCCATTGAGAAGGCCCTTGTAGATTATATTTTAGAAATGGAATCTCGTATGTGGGGCCTTACAAGGCGTGATATTAGATCCAATTTGCAAACAAAAATAAAATTGCTAATAATTTTTCAATCATAACCGAAGTGCTGGAAACGATTGGTTTAAATTATTCTGTAAGAGACACAAAGATAAACTAAGCATTCG
This sequence comes from Philhelius pedissequus, assembly GCA_910595825.1. Taxonomy (NCBI): domain Eukaryota; kingdom Metazoa; phylum Arthropoda; class Insecta; order Diptera; family Syrphidae; genus Philhelius; species Philhelius pedissequus. The sequence continues at coordinate 47,286,660 of OU343160.1, forward strand.
CACACCAACTGGCACATCATTTGATCGTGCAAAAGGGTTTACACGAGACAATGTCAATGTATTTTTTAACCTTTTAGAAGAACTTTACTCTAAACATAATTTCCCAGCTACTTGAATCTGGAATGTCGATGACACAGGACTTTCAGTTGTTCATTCTAAGCAGCAAAAAGTCTTGGGGGGAAAGGGAAAACGGCAGATTGGAGCAATGACGTCAGCAGAACGTGAATCTTTGATTACAGTCATTTCTTGTTTGAGTGCTGGAGGTTCGTTCGTTCCACAATATTTTGTTTTCCCACGAAAAAATCATAAACTGCTCTAATGAAGGACGTACTACCAGGTTCGGACTCGTCTTGTCACCTTTCAGGAAGGATTCAAGTTCCCATATTTACCAAGTGGTGTAAGAATTTTTTGAGTTTTGTAAAACCATCTAAAGATGAGTCGGTTTTACTCATTCTTAATGGTCATTATAGTCATACACTGACGTCATACATCGACTTGTTGGATTTAGCTCTTGAAAATGGTGGCATCATAATTTCTATTCTACCTCATTCAACCCACAAAATGCAGCCACTTGACAAAACTTTCATCGGTTCACTGAAAGTTTATTATAATGATGAAATCAGACGTTTTTCGCGAGAACATGCTCGAAAAGTGACCCAATTTAACCTTGTGGGACTGTTTTCTAAAGCGTACCTAAAAGTTCAAACCGGTCAAATCGCAGTAAACGTATTCAAAACCACAGGAATATGTCCTTTCAACAAACAAATTTTTTTGATGCCGAATTCATAGCTGGAGAAATAGAAGAAGAATTAAATGAAGATCCAACAAAAAATTCTGAAGGTAAGTAAATTTCAATCGTTTTTGCTTAAACTAGAAAAATCTCAAGAATTAATGCGTTTAGGTTCAGAAAATCTTATTTCATCAAAAGTAAATGACTGCATTGCCAGCACAGCACTGACATCTTGTCAAGTATTCCTCAATCTTCTTTGCAAATTACAACAGTGGCATCGAATTCCATCGAACAGTCCAAATATATAGGATTTATCACACCTTGGGAGATATCACCACCGCCAAAAATTAAGAAAAGAACGACTAATAGGGGTAGAAAATGAAAGGCCACTGGTCAATACAAGCTTGAATTGGAAACAATCATTCAAAATATAAATCATAAGTGAGTGCCAAAACTTAAACCAATGACTCAAAAAAACAATTGAACAATTCAAAGCTACAAAAAAGCCCAGAAGCCAAAGACTTGTGACAAAAAAACAAGAAAAGGGAATGTTTTCTCGTAAAGATAATGAGTCATCAAGTGGTTCAGAGAAGAGAATTCGGTTTCAGGATTCCGATGATGACGAGGAACAATTTGACGATGATCCACCTTCGATTGAAGCAATCTGCAACTTTTGCAATAGACAGTGGAAGGCAGATCAAACCACATGCTTGAAATGGACATCCTGCTTGCAATGCGAAAAGATATTGTCTCATGAACATTGCATTCCTCAACAGAGTGCAATATTTCTTTGTTCTTCTTGCACAAAAGTTTTTCCATAAATACAAATTATTATTTTTCTCACTTTTCTTTTAAAGCCGAGAAAAGGTCTTATGTCCTTTATTTATTATTTTATTTATTTTACAACATAACTTTCTATTTAAAATAAAAATGTATTTAAATCTTTAATTGTTTTTAGATTAGATGGGTAAAGTGGTATAGTATACCACATTAGACGACAAGGTGTACCACATTACCTGCAAATTTTAAAAATTGGCAATTTCGGGGTTAAGTCAAAGGTTTTTTAATTTCTTGCTTAGTGACAGTTAGAATTTGTCAAGAAGCGGCAACATAAGAGCTTATATGTATATGTTGAAATTTACAAAATTTGGGAGCAATCCGTTCGCTAAATGTTTGGTGAGGTCAAAAAAAACAAACATGTATACCACAACTTCCTCTACCTAAAACACAGTGCAAACACTTTTTCTTATCAAAATCGGTAGAGACGTTTTCGAGACAATTGAGATGGTAGAAAAAATTGTATGCCAGGTACAGTTAGCTTTGGACCTTAAAAACGATTCAAAAATCTATTTTAGACAATCACCTGAAACGTTTAAATACTAAGTTTGAAGAAAACCGCCTAGTAGTCAGTCCTACATGTCAGAAAATACAGTTTTTAGAAGAGTTAATAATAACTGTATACGAAATTCCCTCCACCAAGCATTCTTCCAATGCCTAGCAGACTGTTCTTTTTCTTTAAAAAAATTAAATACTTCTTAGATAATGAGCTCTGATCCATTGGTAGGATGCAGATTATCTAAAATGAAAAATATCACTATCATGAAGAATACCTACTTAATTTCATTCCTAAGAAAAAAGGACAACTCATTCTTCTCCTTGCCTAAAAACAACATGAGCCTTTCTTTTATAGTCTTATTTTACCTATTCGATTTACTGCTTTGAAAATCTTAAAATTTAAATTGGAATATTCTTCTCGTCTCGCACGCTGAATGACTAAATTTGAATTTGATACTTTCTTATGTCTAAAACTTTAAAAAAAGCTTAAGATCTCATTTGTAACAAAAACCGATACCTTCATACCAACACACGTACATATGTACAATCTTATGTTATATTTTTTAGATAATCGAATTGAAATCCTTTTATGAATCAATAAAATTCGAATACATATATTTTTATACTCGTAGTCATACTCGGTTATGCCAATATGTATATAAAGGTAATATACTATTAAATAGGATATACTGTTTGAAGTAAGCTGAACTGATTTATTATACATCTTCCGTTCTGTGTACGCTATGATTTACATACGTTAATGTCAAATTAATTAATTGATTGAAAATAAGGGACCACAATTTGAAAATTCCATGTACAGCTTTTTTTGCAGATTATTTATTTTTGTTTGAAAACTTTGTTTATCTGATTAATGTCTTAAAATGAAGGAACAACTTTGGCAAAGTTGTCAAAATGTTCTTTAATTTATATAAAGAAAAGTTAGAGGAAGTTCTTTATGTAGGTATAAAATTCTACATATGTATGTATTTTCATATTTAACAAATTAGTTTTGAAACATCAAAAATGTTTGGTGACAGTTTGTTTTGAATTTCCTGAACTTTTCCTGTAATAACGAAATAATCATGAAATAAGAAGCACGGCAGGGTCGAACGTACCTGCCCTAATGTGCTATTACATCGTAAGATTTTTAGTTTATATCTAATAGATTTGTATTTTGTATTGTAGTTGAACTTCCATAAATTTTTAAAATGAAAGAAAATAATTTGGAGTTATTGAAACTTCGATTTAAATAAATGAAAAATAATATTTTTTTTATTTTATTTGGACTTCATTTAACTAAAATTCATGAAATGTAATGCAAATAAATTTCGAGAATGCGAGAATGCTGCTGCATGTAATTCTGTAAATTTGAAATGTTTATTCAGAAGTTCTATCAAATAGAGCGGAGGTATTGGGTTATAACTCAAAACGCCGACATGTAAGCCGATTGACAAACAACCCTTGGAATGATCTCCTTCTTAATTTTGTATTTTTTTTTCAATTAATAATGTTATTTTTACTTGCGATTATAGGTACTATAAAGCAAGTTATGTATTCGTAAAAAAAATATTTTTTTTTCTAACAATCAAACATGACATTGCGATCATAGCGAACACCAAAAAAGTGGGTCCCCCAATTCCGTCTGTCTGTCCGTCCTCGGGTCTACAGTCTAAACGCTTTTATAGATTTGTTTCAAACTTGGTACATACTCCTATTGTTTTTTTCGGTAATATGCCCACGCGTTTTTTCATTCTTTTAAGACGACAAATAACAGTAGCTCCCATACATTTTTTTTGGCCAAAAACAAAAATCTTATTTTTCTCAAAAACGGCTCCAACGATTTTTATAAAAAAAAAATCAGTTCATTAACGAAATGAAAGGGTACATTTTGATAATTTTTTTTTTGGAAAGAAATTGTTATTTTTGGTACCGCTAGTAGAACCATTTTCTTGGTTTTCGATTTTCGCGGAAACGGTTAATCAGATTTTTTTTTAAATCTTTTACGCAGAAGCTCCTAGAAAGTCTAAACACTATTGTATACCGAAATTTTTTTTGGAAATTAATTTTTTTTTTTTGAAAATTCAAAATTTCGAAAACGACTCAATAGATTTTTTCAAAACTTCGTATTTAGTGGTTTTTTGACATTATTTTGAATAGTTAAAAAAATATTTTTCTAAAATAAAAAACAACGGTACCTCCCACACAAAAGTTAAACAACCGTTAAGAAAAAAATGTATTTCTCGAAAACGGCTTCAAGAATTTTTATAAAAAAATGTGTGTGCTCTTAAATTAGTACAGTTCACTCTTAAGTATAAAAATATTTCTTTGTGCGTACTTATTAACGGTACTTCCCATAGAACTACTTTTCATATTTTCGACTTTCTCAATATTGGATGCACCGATTAAAATTAAAATGTGTTTAACATGAAATAAAAGAATGCATTCTAAGCGTTCCGGAATGAATAAAGAAACGACCAAATAGTTTATTAGTTATTCCGTGGAAAAAACAAACGCAAAAATGGTATTCCGAATATTCTGGATATCCCAGAATAAATTAAGAAACACACTCATCGTGTCAAATGAATGGAAGTAGTGCAAGTGTACAAAAAATGAAAGAATTCAGCACCTGTTTATTATTATTATTATTATTTTTTTAATTTCAATTGTTCACTTGCCACAGTTGTTTTCTATATAAAAATAGAAAATTTGATGCAATTTTTTTTAATTATGCGGGTTTTTCACTTAAGCGAGTTGCACTAAGGCGAGTTTGACTGTATATATTTTTAATAAAAGTTACTGCGTTTTTAGGTTTAAATATTATTTATTTCTTAAGTAACAAAAAAAATCAAAAATTAGTCATATCTTAACAAAATGCAGTAGTTACATTTTCCTTTTCTTTCTGAACGCGTAATTCACTTTGTTGACTGCTAATGTTTCAAGTTAAGTGAAATAAAGTGCACGACTGGATCGTACAAACTTGCTCTTGTAGCTAACAACTTTTATGTAGCTATTTATGCTTTTATGTAATCATTGAGGTTTAGTCGATTATTACTATAATGAATTGCCGAATTAATGATTAAATGAATATAGTTACATAGGTACCTACCTACAAATATTTATTTAAATCTAAGTTATGGATTTTAATTATGTAAGTTAGGAGAGTAAAATATATCTACATGTATAGACATATTGATGAAACCTAAGTATGTAAACATGTACATAATAATGAAGGATGTAGGTGGGTAGGTAGCTATATACATACAATTTCATAATTTAGGTGCGATATACATACATACGATTCATGTGATTTTTAAAGACACATATGTATATATAAATATATGACGGCCTACATTGTATTTAGTATTCAGTGATGTAGGCAAAACTTCGTTAAAAGGGAATAATAATAAGCTAGAACTAAATAGATAATACACATACTTAAATGATTTTATATTGCTTAGTCGTTATAGTTGAGGGAAAACAAAGATGCAGTGTGAATTCGTTGATTAATAAAAATATGAGTATATCAACAAAAAAATTCAAAATCGTAATTGAGCGGTTTTTTAATAAATTAATTTTGTATGTATTAAATCTTGAAAACATTTTTAGGAAAAAAATTTGAAACGCAATTTTGAAGATATAATTAGTATACATATAAAATTTAAATTAAAAAAAATTGTGTGGTTTTTGAAAAATCGATTTTTCATAAAAAAATTTTTGAAAATTTGAGTATGCAATTTTAGAGAGCATTTGTATAAAAAAATTTATTTTAATCGGTTCATCCAATAGTGAGAAAGTCGAAAATATGAAAAGTGGTTCTATGGGAAGTACCGTTAATAAGTACGAAAAGGAATATATTTATACTTAAGAGTGAACTGTACTAATTTAAGAACACACACTTTTTTTTATAAAAATTCTTGAAGCCGTTTTCGAGAAATAAATTTTTTTCTTAACTGAATCTTAACTTTTGTATGGGAGGTATCGTTGTTTTTTATTTTAGAAAAATAGTACAATATATTCAGGATGATGTCAAAAAACCACCAAAAACGAAGTTTTGAAAAAACTTTGAGACGTTTTCGAAAATTTTGAGTTTTCGAAAAAAAATTCATTTCCAAAAAAATTTTTTTGAAGAATTTTAGTATTTAATTCTCTGTGTTTAAATTCTCTGGGAGCTTCTGCGTAAAAAAATTTAAAAAAATCAAATTTACCGTTTCCGAGAAAATCGAGAACCAAAAAAATTGTTCTCCTATAGGTACTAAAAATAACAATTTTTTTTCCAAAAAAAAAATATCAAGAGGTACCCTTTCCCTTCGTTAATGAACTGATTTTTTTTTATAAAAATCGTTGGAGCCGTTTTTCAGAAAAATAGGATTTTTGTTTTTGGCCAAAAAAAATTTATGGGAACTACTGTTATTTGTCGTCTTAACAAAAAATGAAAAAAACGTGTGGGCATGTTACCGAAGAAAACAATATATATCAAGTTTGATGCAAGTCTATACAACTGTTAGGCTGTAGATTCGATGACAGACTGACAGAATGGCAGACAGACGGAATTGGGGGATCGTAGTGTCATGTTTGATTGTTAGAAAAAACATTTTTTTTCGAATACATAACTTGCCTTTAGTACCTATAATCGCAAGTAAAAAATCATTTCACTTTTGATAATTTTTTGGAAGATTCTGCATGAAGAAACTTGAAAAAATCAACTGAACTGCTTTCCAGTTAGTCAAAAACCAAAAAAATATAAAATGCACGACTGGACAGCACACATATGATCGATCATATAGTTATCTGAAAATTAAATTTTTAAATTAAAAAAAAAAACACATGATTCCAAAAAAGTCCGCCACACGTTTTCAAAATATAGATTTATCAAAAATCAAAAAAAAAAAAAATATATATGGAAAATTTTGGTATTCAGTTTATTCTTACGATTAAATTTAAAATTTTGATCGAAATCCCGTGAGCCGTTAATAATAGGGTTGAAAATAAGAAAAACGGCAGGTATCGTTAATAAAATTGTATGTACATTTTTGTATGGACCAAAATAGAGAATATACATAAAATAGTTCCCTGATTTTTTAATTACGATATATGTGCTATAGGGCAAGTTTTGCCAGCAAGACATACAGAATTGCGGGACCCACTTTTTTTCGTGTTCTCTATTATCATAATGTCAAGATTGATCACGACCTACAGTTAATATTTTTTACAATTCCAAGACTTGCCATATGTATACGTTAGAAATTCATAACGATTTTTATTCCTACAAGTTACAAAATGTCATACACAAAAATTTTAATTAAATAAAATAAGCTGGTAGGCAAATATTATATTCTAACTTAATTTTATCCTTCTAACACCTGCTCATATCATATAACCTTATTATACATATATGTACATACATATTGGTTTTCCCTATCCACCGATACACGAATTATCCCTTCGCACCTTTACAATTCTAACTTTGTACCTTTTCGTAGCAACCTCCATGTATGTAGCCAAAAAATATATTCGGGGTTATTTAACCTTTAGACATACATAGATAACTATTATTATACATTTTATCCTTGAGTAATACCATAAATAGAATTCAAAAGCTTGCTTAAAATTAAGCTTTTACAACCGGAACTGACGTCGTTTTTTAACCTTTGACATTTGAAGTGGAAGGAATCGCGTTTTTATTTTTTTTAATTCAAAAATTTACACAACAACAAGTAGCTACTCAAAATCAAACACATTTGTAATAAATTTTAATAAATAAATTAGTTTGGTTAGGAATCGTTATATGACAATATTAAATGTCAATCATTACAAGAAAAAAACATTTCCCATAAAGGGTGGTTGTGTTATCCCTCTTTCGATCTTATATCTATTTTTGGAATGAAAATAGAATGGCCTTAAAATAGAAATAAAATTTCCAAATTTATCAAAAGTTTTCTTTTTTAACTTTCCGAGAATCCAACCTCTTTAAATAATATATAAATAATATACTAGAAGATCTGACCTTGCGTTGCTTCATTTATTTTTTAAGCACTTAGCAATATTAATTAGATTTTTTTTTAGAAATGCCGGGCTTGCGAGAAAAAGAGATTCCAATAGGGTTGAACGTTTAGCATTTATTTGCAAACGATAATAACAGAAAGTTTGTTTTTTTCTCTAATATGTTCGTTTTGTGTTCTTTTTAACGAAATATTTACATATGTAAAATGTCAAATTGTACAATTAATTACGACATGGGTCTCAAAAGCAAAGTAACAAGTTCGAACTGCAACAGGCATCAGTTAATATTGGACTTTACGAATCTATTACAGTCAAAATGGCATGTATTAGTTACCTGAAACAAGATAAACTGATAATAATATTTCTCAATAAATTTATCAGCAAGTACAAAGACATACTAACTCTGGGCAGGATGTCGTACGAAATCCCCAAAAAATAAAAATCCCCAGCATACAATATCCCCAAAAAATAAAATCCAACCAGCCAATATCCCCAGAAACATAATACACATTGACAAAATCCCAAACCAAACAATCTTTCTTGTGAGCCACCTGAAACCCCCAAAAAACAATATCTCCATCGGACGAAATCCCCCAAAAAAATATCCAACAAGACAAAATCCCCATGGAGAAAGAAGCCCTATATGGACAAAATCCCCAATATACTTTCTTTTTTGCCAAAATCTTCTAAGATCTTCAAAATCTCCAAAATGTCAAATAATCCCCAATCTTTTTGGCTTTGGGCGATTCAGTTAATAAACTAGTATTTGAAACATTTTAATTCAGTAAGTAAAATAAATTTTTTGAAGTAGATATCGTACACCCTATGTTTATCATTTATTCCCTGATTTGTCAGCGGCCTTGGCTCCGATGAAAGCATCGCTTGCCATAGATCAGCGAAATCAAGCATCGTTGCGCGTGGTTAGTACTAAGATGGAGGACCGTCGGAAACCAACCACGTGCTGTTGACATGTGTTTCTTCTGGTGTGTGTTCTTCCTTTCTCTGTCTCTCTTTGTTGTATTAATGTATGTGATGTTTAAAGCCAATGGTCTTCGTTGCCAGTGGTTCAGTGTCTCTACTTCGTAGATTTATCTACGGAGTAGTATAATATGTAATGTAATGTTATTCCCTGATTAATGTCAAAAAAATATTTTTTTCTAGATTTGACAGTTTTTATATTTTTGAAATCATGTTCTTTGTTTGTTTAGTAAAAATAAAACGGATTAGAAAGTACTGTGTTTTAATTTTATTGCCGACAATTATTATTAAATTATTACGTAAACGAATAAATGTTGTTAAGTTTGACCCCAAATAAGCAGTGCAAGTAGTGAATCAAGGAATAGAATCGCGCGATTTAATTGCTGGATTCACTTCTTTAACTGCTTATTTTTTGATTTTCTCTTGGGGATTTTTTTGTGGGATTTTCTCTTGGGGATTTTGTCTTTACTCCATTTTCACTTGGGGATTTTGTCCTGTTTTTGAAGCAAAAATCACCAACCCATCTTTCTTGCCAAAATCCCCATGGAATTCCCAAATCTCCAGTGTCTGGTCTGTGCACATCTTCATTATGTGCACTTAGTTTTTTCAAAAAAAAATCTAAATTCTCTTATTGTGATAAAAATAAGTGATACCAATTAACAGTTTCTAACCAATCAATTACTATTAATGCATCATGCACTTTTCAGGCTGACTTTCGTTTTAATGGTGCGTAGTGAAACTTTTTTGTAAATTTTTGCTTTCCGGTTTATTTATAACTTTAAGAGAAACTTATTTAGTTGGCATTTCATTAACATATTTATTACTTACATGACTATGTATTTTTTTTCTTACAATACAAAAATGTGTTTACTCTTTGGATTACATTTCATGCAATATAAATTAAAACAAATATCCCCAAAATGATTTCATCGCATGATTCACAACTTGAACATATTTGTTTTGGGGATATTGGCATGGGAATTTTGAATCTGGGGATTCTTTCTTTGGGGACTTTGATGCTGGGGATTTTAATTTGGGGATTTTTGATTTGGGGATTTTGCTTTGGTAATAATATCTTGGGGAAAATGTCACCAACCCCTCTGGGCAACTGGTCAACAGATTTCATACTGGGGGAAACCTTTACGTTGAGGGACTATAACAGCAATACCAAAACAATTCAGGTTCAAGAAAAAATATATGCCATGAAGTAGATGCCATTAGACACAGATCTTTTATATTCTGACAGCTCTGAGGAAGTTGCCTATTTTTCCTCTTCACACAAGACTATAATTATGTCAGGTTTGAAATGTTTATTCCATCGCATCGTATTTATATTATTCATTTTTTAATACATCTCCAAAATGAAAGGCTATGTATTATATTTAGTTAAGTTCTTCATTCTTGCATTTTAAACTTAAAAGACGATAATCCCTGTCGTACACTATTTTTTCCTCGCTTTGGAATACTTGTTCACAAACTTCAAATAGATTTGAGGAGGGTGGTTAAGAGGAATAAATTACATGTTTTTTTTAAACATAAAACCTCATCAATTTACACTTGAGCCTGTCAAGTCCAGAGGTTCTTTCTTCAGCCATACAACAAGAATGTAGACTAATTCAAATGGCTTTAATTTTCCCTCCGAATTGGATATTCAGATTTTCAAAACCATAATATGCATCGCTATGTCCGTCCCAGAGTCTTCTTTTAGAATTTAAGGTAAGTCGAAGTTCCTTTAGTGCGTCAACAATAGCAAAGATGAATAATATGGGTCCCAAAATTCTGTACGCCTGCCCGCTCCACTATATCTTAAATATCAGGATGAATTTTCTTCAAAATCTTCAATTGTTTTTTTCAGTGATATGGCCGCACATGTTTTTGTTTAGTCTAAAAATAACGATACCTGCAATATAATTAATATTTGACAAGTTGGTATAGGATGACGGAAAAATCTTTCGCGATCTGGATGCAAATAAATTATACACTTTAAAATAAAACTTCCATGAAATGAAACAAACCAACATAAAATATAACGCAATTTTAATTAGCATTAGAGCTCTTAAATAGATTGATATAACCTTTGTTGGAAGTATTCACTGATTTAATGAAAAATTACATTACTTCATTCAGACTGTCAGTTACCATTTATTATTTATTATATTCGATGCAGGATTCCCAGGATGAACTACCCAACAAGGATTTCCGTTTATTCAAATTTCCTAGAAAACGACTATACCAATTTGGATTGAACTGAAAGCCTATAATGGCCAAAGAATTTTTAACATTAACATTAATTTCATTGAGTTTCAGGTTTTTTTTTTTTGTTTGCAAAATTATTACATTTGGCATTGTTTTGAGAATTTTTTTTGTTCATATTTCACTTCCGATATATCTCGTCAATGGTTCTTTACATTGGTCTAAGTCTGCCACTGTCATAAATTCCCGCTTTCCATATGTAAATCGAAGTTGATATATATATACATATTCCGAGCACATCCCCACAATTTCCTTCCACATTTCTGAGAAAAATACTGCCATGAATTCATATCAATAAACCAAAGTAGCAATTTTTCTGTTAGACATCCACTCCCGGCTCCTGGAATATATACGGTTGGGTAGTTAAATAAAGGAAAGTGGAAACAAAATAAGGTCCTTTAACCCTATTTAAATTCATTACTTATTTATGCAAGAGTAACATTCACCGAACTTTTACCCTCATATATAAAAAGTCTTAATTTATTTGAATCCCTTAATTTACCTTCAAAAACTAAAAACATACTAAAACTTTTTCTCTGTCCCTGGAGTGTTCGGTTTTTTTTTTCAAAAAAGACTTTATTTTCCATTTTTTGAAATGCCACAGAGAAAAAGAGGACGTTTTAATTAAAGCAATAATTAATTCCATACAACATTCCGAATAAAGTACTCCAGCCAATAAAATTTCTTTGAGTCTCATCTGAACGAAAAGGTGCTTAAAAATTAAACGCAAAACAAAGCACCCACCTACATACACACATTTAAAAACAAAACACTTAATTAAGTGTGATGCTATTTTCTAGTGAAACGTGCAAATCTCAGGATAACACAGAGAAAAGCAAAAAGATGTCCTTGGTTATTACACCATACTATATAGTCAAGCATACTCTGCTACCGCCGAAAGCATACAAAATTGGTCTCAAATCTCAGTGATTTAATCGCCAGCGAGCGTCAAGGCCAAAGGACAACAGGCGATATTCTCAATTGAACTAACACATAGATAACACTTTAAGGTTTTCCTCTATACTTGGCAAATTATTGTGTGTGTTTATTTTTATGTGTGTGGAATTCTCTCATCTCTACAGGTCATTTGGTTTTGTAATTAAAAATAATGCTATTTCCTTCTCTATTCTAGGTAAAGGACATCCTCCGAGACAAAGTGGCACATCCTTAAGTAGTCCACTCCAACAACTTGAAAAAGTAGTCATCACAGAGCTCTGCCCTGCCAACATGGTTTAACAGAATTAGCACAAGTTTGTGTGTTTGGCGATAACAGCATCACTAACAATACTGTAACAACAGCAACACAGATTAAAGAATAGGGATGAGAGTCCTTATAATATCAAACGGCGTCAGGATTCTATCTCAAGTGAATATCAATATTGTTGCAGGGGGAAACGATCCCAAACACTGAACAATGGAAAATGGCAAGCTCGAATGACTGCTCGCGATTCTTCTTGCCCAACTCCTGCTATGTTTTTTGTTTAACGTTTTGAATAAACAATACATAAACCGTCTTAATTGGACGCTTCTTTGGCCCTTGATGACGGCTCACCACTTAATTTGCTAGGAGAAGCCCAACAACACTACACAAGGACTAGATATTTTCAACCTTTGGTTCGTGCGAAGAATACATTTTCAACAACACAAACAAAAAAAAACACAGAAAGAAAGACACCTTAGCGTCGTCAACGTCTTCGCCGCCGCCCCTGAAACTAACCTTTATTTCATTTATTACCAAAACTTGGCAAACAAGCCGCATATAAGCAAATAAAAAGATGGCGATGGAATGGATTACGGCCATTGACAAAAGGTAATGTCAACATTTAGTGAACCAAATATTTATTGGATAAAGTAGTTCTAAGAACGATTTTCTGTCCTTTGTATCCCCATAAGCCATTTAAACTATAATTCAACCCTATACATACAAAAGAGGCGGAATATTCTTATTTTATTCACTGTCTTATGTTTCATACAAATTTAATATTTAAAATTATTGTTTAGAATAGAGTCTTCAAACCAATTAAAGTCTTCAAATCCTTTGGAGTCATCAAACGCCTTGGAGTCCTCAAACCCCTTGGAGTCTTCAAACCCCTTAAAGTCTTCAAACCCCTTGGAGTCTTTAAGCCCCTTGAAATCATCAAACCCCTCGAGTCTTCAAACCACTTGGAGTCTTCAAACCCCTTGAAGACTTCAATCTCTGAATATAAAGATATTCCACTTTTTCGGCGCACGAAATTAATGTGAATGAAGTAATCGACATTTCTCACAAACTACTTGTATTATGTTATAAAATCAATTAAATTAAAAATCTCATCTCTGTCGTTTCTGATAATTCATTTATATTTAGTCTGGCAACATTAATTAACCTTAAGCTGCTATCGCGGGTAGTCCCCGACAACCCACACATCTCATTGTTGTACATTTTCCTCCACTCATCGTACGTGTACGTGTGGGCTTCTTACACAAAAAAGAAAATCAGCTAAATTTGGAAAAAAGTTACCTCAAAACCATGGCATAGCTGACGCTATCCAAGACTGGATTATCTCTATGCTAAGTGACAGGATGATAATAGCTTCATTAGGGAACTCGACCGATACGAAATATGTAAATAGAGGAACACCACAGGGTGGAGTTCTGTCGCCGCTCCTTTGGCTTTTAGTCATGAATAGGATTCTTGTCAAGCTGAGGAATAATGGTGTGAAATCGGTAGCGTACGCAGATGATTTAGTACTTCTAGTGTCAGGTAAATTCCCAACAGTGATTAGTGATATCACAGAGAGGGCTCTGTTTAAGATTAGGCATTTGGCCACGAGTTGTGGACTAGGGTTTAACCAATGCAAACACGAATTTTTTACTCTTCACTACCAGGACTAAGGAACCGACTTTCACCCTTCCTCGATTAAATGGCCACAATCTTTCACTATCTTTCAGTGCGAGATATTTAGGAGTCATCCTGGACCCTAAGCTAAACTGGAAACTCATTATTGAAGAACGGACTAAGAAGGCTACATTGCTTTCGAAGCTTGTAGTAAGACATTCAGTAAAAAATGAGGTCTTCAATCGAAAATAATCCTATGGATATACACAGCAGTAGTACGACCAATCTTGGCTAATGGTTCTATTGTATGGTGGCCCGCTTTAAACAAACAATATAACATCAATAGACTTAAGCAAATTCAGAGAACTGCTATCGTTGTTGCCGCAGGGGCCTTAAGATCTTTCCCAATGGATGCATTTAGAATTATTCTATATCTCCTACCTCTTGACCTCCGCATTAAATATCTGGTATGTTGCAGTGCGTTAAGACTCAAAGAGTCAAAATTCTGGTTTGCCAAACCTTACGGGCATAGCAACACAGCAAATCTAATTCCACCAGTTATTCTGTCGACAAACACTGACTACTGCACCCCTATTCCGAGCCTCGGCAAAGGTTTTAAGATTATGTTTCCATCCAGGAAGAATTGGGAAGATGAGGAAGTGTCCCAAGATTTCGATATAAATATTTTTACCGACGGATGTAAAATGGAGTGCGGTGTAGTAACCGGAGTCTTTTCAGAGTCGCTGAATGTCTCTAGATCTTTCCGACTTCTCGACTTTGCTAGAGTCGTTCAAGCTGAAGTACTAGCTATAATAGAAGCATGCAAAATTCTTAAATTAAGCCTAGCTCAAAATCTAATTTCGACAATATTCACAGATAGCCAAGCGGCTATCAAAGCCGCAAACTCAACAAATATATCATCAAAACTGGTCCAACTATGTCGAATGAGCTTGAAAACCTGAACATTAACCATAGAATCAATTTAGTTTGGGTTCCAGGACACAGTGGTATCGAGGGCAATGAACGGGCAGGCGAGTTGACCCGGCAGGGATCAGCCCTTCATAGCTCGCTTACAGAGAATGTATCTACATATACCACTCGCTGCTTTGAAAGGCAAATTTCTTTCAGTTTTCCTCACAGAATCCAACAAAAGATGGAATAATATAACCGACTGCGCGATATCTAGAATGATATGCCCTTCGTCTAATAAATCCCGCACAAACGATCTCATTTGTAGATCAAGGCATGACATAGCAAGGATAGTCGCTACCTGTGCGGGAGCATGCAGCAAAACTGGGTATTCCGCAAAACACCTACTGCCGTAGCTGTAAAAGCCAGTTGGAAAAGGAAACAGTGCTTCACTTCTTTTGCAAGTGTCACGCTTTCACCAGGCCAAGAATGTAATCCCTTGGAAGGGTTTTCTCTTCTTATCTAAAAGAACTGTCTAATACAAAAGTTAAAAACTTAATATCTTTCTCAACGGGTCAAAATGGCTCTAGATTTTAATAATTTCAGCACATGCATTGATTTTATATTTTTTTATTTTAATAATAAAATACGTAAGCAATAAATATATTTACATAGATAATCCTCTACAGGAAATACGCTGACTCAGAAAAAAAAATTGTTCAATCCATTAAATATATTGAATGCTGGCGGACCAGGCGAACTTCATCTCGCTCCAATTTAACGCCTTCAAGTTAACTGCAGAGCTATAATAAGACACAAAAAGTTTAAATTTACCAATGTGATTTATTTGAATGGAATAAAAATCAGTAGAGAGTGAGAGTGAATAAATACCATTTACCAAGCTATCAACGACGTCCTTTTTCCTTCGCTGCTAGTATTGCCCGTTCACAAATCCAATTGAGATTATTATAATTTTTTACAATGCCGGTTAACACTTTTCTTTGGTGGTGAGTTTCCCTTTCGACGTTGTAAACTCGCAAAAATTTGCCGGGGGGATATTAATCCAGTCGAAACATCAACAGAAATTTGTCCATTGCTTAGCACCACTGCAATGCGACTCTCATATTTGTGGCCAATTTCAACTTCTTGACATGCCAGCAGAAAGACGACGATTACAAGCATGCATTAAATTCATTGGTAACAGTAGATTTCGGGATGACGGAAAGCCTTCGACGAAAATCTCCACTGAGCAAAATCATATGCCAGCCAAATCATCTCGAACCACCTTGTAAATCCTTCATTGTTTGGTCAACTGCCTCCAAAGCTCATTTATGCGCCATCGTGCATTCATCCCAAGTTATGATTTTGCATTCTCGTATCAATTTCGCTGTCGCCGAATTCTTGGTCATTGTGCACGTTATTGGCTTTGTAACCAGTGAGAAAATTCATCGCAATCTTCAAAGCGAAATGTATGGTTGAACCGCCTTCAAACAGTGTGGCAGCAATGCCATAGATACCATATGATGAAACATGCAACGAAATTTGAGACCTTGACCGAATTGTTGCTAGAATCAATTAATTGACGAATTTCTTGCATGTCCCACCGGGAACATCGAGAAAGTAAATGTGATTGCGGAATCGTATCGTAATCGATTGAAGTCTACATTCACCACTTTTCTTCTTCTAAATATTTTTGTCGAATTTGTGGTGGTGATTGTGTAGTTCGAAGCTGTGAAATATGGGCAAGTCTCCATTTATATCTTCTGCACGTACCTCTTGAGTTCGATTATTACGTTTATATTTATGTTTATTGTTTAAGGATTTTTAAATTTTAATAGCTCACAAAAACAGCCATTAATCGAAAACCAAGACACATAAGCACATTGCACATAGATTAAAACCTTCTTCTCGACCATATCTTTCATAAAAAAGTACATATATTGAAATGGGTCGAATGCGAACTGAGATCCTTTTTTTATATATAAAGATTTATTTGAATACGTTAAGTGCTATCGTTACCTTACAATAAAGAACTTTTGCTCAATTAAGCTTTTAATTGAAATAAATATAGACAATATTTTATCTTTATTCATTATCATATTTCAACATACAACAAGCAAAGCCCAATTTAACAACAAATAATATTTCACTTTTCTGTTTTGTTCGATTTGCGTTGAGGAAAACAAATAAACCCTGAAAGCAAAATAATTCACAATGGAAACTTTTGAATAATTAATCCTATTCAACGCCATTGCCATTGTAAACAAGAAAAACAACAAGGAATTTTTGTTAAAAAAAAAACAAAACAAAATTTCAGCAATTGTTCACAAAATAAAATATAAAAAATGAGATCCTTAATCCGAAATAGCAATCGAAGATGTGAATTTTAGGGTCGGCAAACCTCAACAAATAACAAATCTGCATTCACGGCAGGAATGGGATATCGATGCTTGAAGGATAAGACCAGTAAAATAAGGGGAAGATGGTTCGTGGCGGTTTGGAATTATAATGGACTAATCGTTTTGAATGGAAGAACAATTGGGGATTAAAAAGAATTGATAAAGTGTTATATTAGCTAAGTCTGTACATGTGCTGATGTATCGAAAGCTTGAGACATCATTATATCATATGTCAATAATGATATAATGATTATCCCTATGATTACCCTTAAAAGCAGACTTCTGAACTAAAATTTAAAAAAAAATATAACAAGGTAAAATCAAAGACATACAGAGAAAGATTTGATTGAGAAGGTGAACAAAGAAAGTTAACCACAAGCCGCAAACTTAAAAGAAAAGAAGAATAGTACAAATATTAATTTTGAATCAGTTGGAAATTTTAAGGTTTTGAACATTTACGAAAGAACTCAAAGTAGCAATGTCACATAAAATGTAGTACGAGTATTTAAAAGAAACAAACAACTAAATTGATATCCAGCCGATCAAGTGTAATTATTATTGGAACCTTACTTACAACAAAAAACATCACATTGATTTGAAAGCACTGGATCAATTGAAAAGAAATTTGTTAACCTTCCTAACTGAAGATCAATTATTTGTCACTTCTTCCAAACCTCTCTTGGGCTGCGCCTACAGTGATGGGGCAAAGCGATGCGAGAAGCGTTTCCATATGAAAAAATATGTACGCAACGTGAAGCGATAATTGTTGCGAGTTTCTCACATACCTATAGCAAGCATCACGCTCACAAACTCTTCTGACTACTTTTCAAGCGAGATTGTCCTTGTGCGAGAATTTTTTTTTTTTTCATCAAATCAAACTATTTAATTTCAGTGCTTGTTGGTTTTATATCATCCTTTCTTAATTGTAAATCGCTTCTCGCATCGCATCGCTTTGTCGCACCACTGTACGTGCAGCCTTAGGCCCGTTTCCTGATACAGAACTTAAGCATTTAAGTTTTACAGAAGCACTTATGTGTGACACCTTACGCAGACGAAAAATAGCCCATAAGCGGTTTAAGTTGAACATAAATATTTATAATTCGTATCAGCAACCGCGCCTTAGATTCTTATGACCGCGAGCTAACAGGAAAAGGGTTTTTGACAGGAATTTTATGCACAGTGACCGGTTGCATTTGCATAGAGAAACAGTAATTCGTTCAGCATGAATAGTGCTGCTACCTTCGGCTGCACAATAAGGGTTACATTTAAGTATGAAATGGACTTCCCAATAGAAATTTGTAAAAATGAAAATTTACTAAAACACTTGTCTGAGATATCAGTCAAATTTCAAGGAACTGTCAGTGAGATTCTTATCGAATATGATATTGTTTTTAAAGGCTCCTCTGATCTCGCGTGGTTGTTGGGACCTTTGCTATTTTCTGCGACTTAAAAAATGAAAATGACTGGATCGCACGAACTTACTCTTATGTTTGATCAAATCGTTTGGAAAAGCTTTCTATTAAGAATCTAAATATATTTTCAAAGCCGTTTTTTACGTAAATGTTTATGTAGCTATATACATTTTTTTTTTAATTTTTTTCTACAAAAAAAACTTGGTATGACTATTTTAAATATTTAATAATATAAACTTAAAAACAGTACTTCAAAAAAAAAAAAACAAATCAAAATATAGAATTTTCAAATAAAAAAAAATTGTTTTTCAAAAATTCAAACATTTATTTTTCGAAAATTTGGTATGCAGTATTATTTGTAAACTAAAGGACCTCCTATGTAAAAAATGTGATCGAAATCCTTCGAGCTGTTTATGAGAAAGTTTAAAATAAAAAAATTGGTTGTATGGCAGGTACCGTTAATAACAATATATTTAACAAGAATTGTTGACCAAAATGTAGAGTATACCGAAAATAATGAATACACATTTTTTCTTTATAAAAATCGTTAGCGCCTTTTTAGAGTTACTTTAGATGGTAACAAAAATTGTATGGAAGTTACCGTTAGTTTTAGCCCTAAAAAAATGATTCAAAAATCTATTTTAAACAATCACCTAAAACGCTCAAATACCAAGTTGGAAGAAAATCACTTCAGCCGTATAGGCTGTAGAGCGTACAGACAGACAGAGAGGCAGACAGGTAGGCGGAATTGCGAGACCCACTTTGTTGGTATTCTCAGTCAATGCAAAACTTACCCTATATCTGTATTACTTATATGGCAAGTAAAAATCATTACGAAGTCAAATTGGAGGATCTCGGTGACCAGTTTGTTCACCTCGGTGAGATAAAAATGGCCTCAAATAGTTCATGTGTGCTTGCTACGTACGGTTAACATGACTTAGTTACATGTAATTCACATCCATATAATCCAATTTTGGTCCAACAAATACAGTTATTAGCGATCGATAGCTCTCTCCGTTGATGCTGATTTGCTTAAAAAGATGGTTCAAGCTATTGTAGATACGATACACGATTCAGGAATCAGGATAGGAATTAAAAGAAGGTATCGATAGTCCTGATGTTTTGAATATTAAAATGGTAGGGAGATACAAAGTCTTACTTTGCATAGCATATGCGACTAGTACCTAAGGATAAAAAATAACTTCTGTACTTCAAAATTCTGTCTGCAATATCTAGTTTAGTTGAAGAAGGTTTAGTCCAGATGTTAGAATTATACTCAATATTCAAGGCTTTGGAACAGAATTCGTAGCAGAGTTTTCGGCAACACCGAATATGTGAACTGAGAATTCACAGCTTTTAAGTTGAGTTTTGTTCATCGATAACGACATTGGGGGTCCGTTTTGCTTTAATACGTCATTCAAATTTTGAAGAATTTAATTCTATGCATTTTGTATTCATAAATAAAAAAATGCTTTCAAAATTAAATGAGCTTAGTCGTATCACACTCTTCTACTTAAGTTACACAATCGAAGGATAATTCTGTGACTGAAAAAAAGAGTATGAACATCTGATCATCTCTGATATCATCTGGGAAACTAGCTAGTTTAGTAGATAAGAAGTTCAGACACAATATCATTTACGAATAGATATACAGTCAGTCGCAGACAAAATGGAACATTGAGGCAAACCAATTTTTTTTTATCGAATACTTTTAAGATATCAATGGATATGTCAATGTTGTATTCGAAGTAGTGCGTACCATTTATCATACCACTCCACTGCCCGGCCCACAATCGAAGCCATTCCCAATGGGAAATATTCAAAAAATGGCAACTGAAAAAGTAGCTTTTTCCTCAAGGAAAAGAAGTATCACCAATGAATTTTCTGGGGAATCCTGAGGAAAGTAGGTGTACCCACTCTCGATGAAGATTTTGTAATGAAATCACCAGTTACATGGTATAATGAAATTCATGAGTTCATTTTCTTGGTGAAAAAACGGATGCTTGAGTTGTGATGATTTAGTAAAAGAAAAATAATATATGAAATCGCTGTGGTCATAAGTTATTTTCTTGTTTGAAAATACCTACAAATTCTTAAGATACCTATAATAAATAAGTCACAGAAAAAGATTACATGTCTGTCGGTTACTGTACCTACTTACAAACGTATACTATGTACATCCAAAGTATTTTAAATAAAGCATTCATTCAATTGTTAGTTTGTTTATATTCATATACCTACAATATTATATTATATTTTTTGATGACTTTGAATGCCCAACAACAACTTGAGCGTGCTACCACCAAGTTTTTAATTATTTTTGGTTGGAATTATAGCATTGAAAAAGGATGTAAGTTGACATATATGAAGGTTGGTATGGCGTTCTTGAAATATTCGTATGGAATCCCATCTTCTCCTGGAGCTTTTCCATCTTTTGTCTTGACGACAACAAGCTGTACTTCAGCTACAGTGATTTCACTATCCAATATATTGTCAACGAAAAAAGCTTCTGCATAAGAAAATACAAGGTCTGCTTTATTTTTTAAAATATTTTTGAAGTGAGTTGAAAGTTCGTTAGCAGATACTCCTGGTCCCATTTTAAAATTCGATCCAATTATTTCTTTTGTCACCTTCCAAAATTCTCTTGAATCTCTTGTCTTACCAAGTTTATCGGCTAGATGGTTTTCGAATTCAGTCTTCTTCCTGAAACACAGATTTTTGTATCTTTTATTTGCTATGTTGTACAAATTTGTCAAGTTTTGACAATTTGAGTTCCGGAGTGCATTAAGAAGGACAAAGGACTTCTTTCTAGCTTTCATACACTCTTTGTCAAACCATTTTTGTTTAAAATCCTTACGAAATTTTGAGGGTACTCTTGTTACACAGTTTCTTATACAAGAAACAAATTAATTTGCACGTTCATCCGCTGAGTTAGTCCTCTCATTCAATCTCTTAAGATGTATATCAAGTTTGTTTTGGTATGCCAATAAGTCATCCTGTTTCCATCTGAGCCTCGGAATCAGCCGAAGATTTCTTTGAACTGGTGTTATTTCTTCTGACCATTCAACAGCAATTGGAATGTGGTAAAATGAAATCAATGATAATCTCTCCTATATGACCGCTATCATATAGGATTTCACCAAGGCATTTTTCATTGAGGAGTGAATTTCCTACTGGGTTTCTGCTGAAGGATTGCCACTTGGTATATATCGATATGCAGTTTTGTATATTGTTTATCTCTTATGTGCTCGCAATTGGCCATTGTAATTTATAATGTTGTTTCCCTTATTCAGTCCCTGAAAAATGAAAAGCTGGAAAATTAGAAAAAACGGGTATTTCAACGTGCAGTGTCTAAAAATCTTTACCTGCGTCACATAATTTCCAATATCATATTCTTTTACAATTGATTGTGCAATTATTTAAGGATATAAAATACCAACATATAACCATTTAAGCTTTTTGAATTTGTTCTCACAAACCATTTAATTTAAGCTTATCTTATTTTTTGCAATTATTTAGAAGACCAAGCGCCCCATCGAAAAAATAAACCATTCCCACTTTTTATTAACAATAAGCAAATTTCATAATTCTTATCTCTTTCTACCATAAAAGGATGCTATGTACAAGCATGATTAAAAGGCAGACAACATGGCAAACACGAGCCAACCCTATTGGGAACAGAAAATGACAAGGGCTCGTTTTTTTACTAATGACGGCAAGTTTATCTTTCCAATAAATACATCCACTCATGATGGTCTTTTGGGAGAGATGTACAATGTACACTTTGAAAAGTTAGACATGATGGTTAATTCGAACTAAGTTTGGCCATTAATTCCAAAAGCACAATCCTTGAACATGACAAGCTCAAATGATAATATTGTCCTCTTCTACTTCACAAACAAACAAAAAAATAAAATTAAAAAAAAAATAACAAATTTACCAAAAAAAAACCCTTTTGGTTAAATAAAGGATAAATACGAAAAGTATATAAAGTATACACAATACCAAAAAACCACATGTTTAAGTCAAAAAGAAATATGTATGTCCCTCCAGTTACATATACATATAATTCAGACATTCGTTGTCAGTCCAGTGAACAATGTTGAGCCAAAGGGTTTTTCAACAATCCATGTGGATAGGGCGTTTCCTTCGGAGGAGGCATCAGTATCCACAGACCGAACTTTAATTCATTCCAGGATTTAATAAGCACAGACATTTATTATTCGGGTCTTATTCTTCATGTTGATTATCAATATTTGAGAAGGAACTTCTACATCACAGTGTGTGAACAAGGTCAAAGTTTGTAAAAAAAAAAAAACAAAAACATTTGACACTTAAATCGCAAGGATTTGGTTTTGGGGGATTATATTAATATATTTGCAAGATTTTAATGAAATATTATGATGGCCCAAAATGCTTTGAAGCCTTCATTGCGAGAAAATACCACTTTTGACAAAAAATAATAGAATACATACCATCTAATTGGCTTGAATTTAGAGGACTTTCCTTTTCAGTTTGAGGACTTTTAAGATACAGAAAAATATCACTCTGTAGCTGAAAAATAAAATGTCATATCCAGCGCCAAACACTCTTTCTTTATTATTATAAATGAAGAGTATAGTGGGTAACCATGATGCAAAAGTTCCAACTAAAATTTTTACTTTGATTTTATTTATTTTCAATTTATATCTCTCAATTCATTCCTTTGCAGATTTACTTGAGCTTCCATTTAGTAATTCATTTGACATAGAAGAATCAATAACATGTAAATGCAAATTCAATATCAGAGGGCACGCTTGCCACCCAGCCAATTTCTGGCACTATACCTTTTGAACAGGGTCAAGCTCAAGCGATTATTAACCCCCTTCTAACTTCAGTATCAGTAAAGTCAAAAATCATAGTAAATACTAAGCCTCACCAAATTTTAACTTAGTTGCGTTAGTATAGTTCCTGAGATATAGACCTCAAAAAATGGAAGAAGACTCAGGAATTTCACTCATCATTTTCTCACTCTCTTACTAATTAATTCACTCAATCACTGCTAGATTATCAATATTATTGAACACTTCCCAACATCGTAGAATCTTAGTAGGTTTAATTGAAAAGTGCTCCAAGAAAATATTGTAGCCTTTTCCGAAAATCCATTTTTATTAGGACACTTAAGTCTTCTGGACAGAGTCCAAAAAAGAGCTCTAAAAATGATAGGTGGTAGAACAATAACAGAAACAATTGAATCTCTTAAACACCGTCGCAGTGTTTCATGCCTCTCATTATTTTATCACTATTTTTATAGACAATGTTCTTATGAAATAGCCAGTTCCATTCATCCCCTAAAAATATTCAACCGTTATACTCGCGCTTCAAGGAATGCTCATCAGTTCACCCTTGAGCCCAACTTTGGATGAACTGTCAAGGATAGGGATTCTTCTTCAGCCGCACCACACGAATGTGGAATTCTTTACCCGCATTGCGATATTCAAACATAAACAATGTACATCGGTATCTCCTATCTAATCGTATCCTATTTACCTAATCACTCGCACTGTGTTTAAACATTTTAAGGGCAGTCATATCCCCTTGAGTAAATGACTGCCCTTAAAATGTAGTTTTAAGGGCAAACTACTCGTATTATGCATATATTATTTTCCTATACAAATTTCGAGTAATTTTTCTTAGGAAAAAAACTGGATTTCTTGCAAACACTAGACAAATTTTAACGGTCGCCATAGTTAAGACCAAAATCCACCATTAAATAACTCGTTGAGATTTACAATTGTGACATACCTCAACGTATGAATGTAGGGATCTTTTAGAAGCAGCCATATTGTATTTACGTGCTTGTTGCTTCTAAATTATCTTTACGAATTATCGCTGCAGCATATTTACTTCCTCCAACAACTCTAGAATTCGATGGCAATGAATAGCAAGAAAGCTTTAAACGTTGCCCTATTGTTTACATAATAACTATTGAGGTGTTGTAAAATGTAGAATGGCTGCTGTATTCTGACTAGCTCTGTGGGCCATCCATACTATAACACGTTAGATAACTGATAATTACGGCTTTATGGATAAACTATAGCCCATTCTATTGTCAGACTTATTAATTGTCATAACTAAATGCGTGACAGTCGAGATATTAAAAAACGCTTAAGAACATGTGGTATATCGCTCGAATATTATCCACGGAATCCGCGGAAAAAGTCCATCTTGTATATTCCCCTCAAATAATCAGGTTTGATCCACACTTTTTATGGTCACAAATTGACAGCTTAGCAAAAAGTGAAAAGTGGGGTTGACATTCTCTCACAATGAAATAATGTTCAAAAAAGTCTTGACAACATTTGTTGTTTTTTTTTTGTTTTTTTTTTTTTTGTTTAATATTCACATTTTTACTTGCGATATAAGTACTATAGGGCAAGTTTTGTATTTGGAAAAAAAATCAACTCGAGATTTTAATCAAAGTTGACATTACGATGATAGAGAACACCAAAAAATTGGATCCGGCAATTCCGTCTGTCTGTCTTAAGAACAATCTACAACCTAAACGGCTGAACTGATTTTGTTCTTACTTGGTACTTGGGCGTTTTAAGTGATTGTCCAAAATAGATTTTTAAATCGTTATTTTAGCCCCAAAAATAACTGTACTTTCCAATCAAATTTGTTTTCCATCCTAATTATCTCGAAAACGGCTCTAACGATTTTCATAAAAATTCGTGTGAGTACTGCCTTGAGTATGGTCTAGATTTTGGAGGAAAACAATTTTAAAATATTTTGTTAGTAACGGTACCAGCCATACAACCATTTTATTGATTTTCGACTTTCTCATAAACGGCTGAACCGATTTTGATCAAAATTTTTATACCGGATCTTCTTTGAATTCTAAATAATACTGCATTTAAAAATTTTCCAAAAATATGTTTTTTGGATTATAAAAAAAAAAATATTTTTGTTTTGAAAATTCAATATTGCGAAAACGAGTGGACGATTTTTTCTGAAATTTTGTATTATTAAATATTTAAAATTTTCATACCAATTTTTTTTTTAGAAAAAATTTAAGAATTTTTGTATATACAAAATTAAGTGAAAAACGACTTTAAAAATACATTTAGCCGTTACCATTAAGATTTTTTTGCATAGAATGTGATCGAGCAAGTACGTGCGAACCAGTCGTGCATTTTATTTTCTCTTCAAACCAATAATTTTGCATTAGTGCTTCTAAATATAACATAAGTAATATGGAAATAAAGCCATCTACGTTATACTTTGCAAATCTAGATAACATGTTGAAGATTCGTGAAACAAATTACAGTTTGTCATGCCCAAATTGGACTACTTTGCAACAAAATATCTTTAGCTGAGTTGGATAGTGCTCAGCTTGTCGACGTTTTCACCAACTGAATTCGGGTTTCAGTTCTGTTGTTTTTCATTCAAGAAAAAATTTGATTTTTAATAATAATTATTTGATTACGGATGTTTTCGTAAATGCAGAAAAACTGTGCTATAGTTACTTCTTTGTTACATTAAAGAACACACTAGCCGTATTTTATTGGGAAATTTATTCAGAGTAAATTTATCGGTAGTAGCATTTTATATTCATCATCGGTGTAAACGCTAAGTCGGATTAAAAGCTAAAGTAGAATACTACTGTGGCTGGATGGTTGAGCACTGGCAACGAGACCATTGGCTTTAAGCATCACATACATTAATACAACAGAGAGAGACAGAGAAAGAAAGAACACACAACAGAAGAAACACATGTCAACAGCACGTGGTTGGTTTCCGACGGTCCTCCTTCGAAGTACTAACCACGCGCAACGATGCTTTATTTCGCTGATCTATGGCAAGCGATGCTTTCATCGGAACCAAGGCCGTTGACCAGTTTTCAAATAATTATAGTATTTATGTTGATAAACTCCTGTTTTATCATTTATAAAACAGTCAAATCCACTAATAGGTTTCACTGGATAGGAATTACACATAGCGATGACAAAGCACAAGAACTTAATGTTACACCACCTTATTTTCTAAAAATTTCGGCAATTTCAAATAATTTAATAAATAAATAATTTTACATAAAGAATGCCTCACTTATAAGTTATAACCTATTAAATGAGTGAAAGAGAAAAATATGTATAACTTCTGTCCTTCAAATTCTCTTCACTTGGACATTGAGTGAGTCGAGGAGAAACATACTTGTTACTTCTGTTGTTTGAAATGTGTATGGTTTGTTTCGTTTTTTTCATCTCGTTTTTGTATTACTTCGGCTTAGTCATTTCGTTCGTATTTCGTTTATTCAGTATTTTAATCAAAATGTTTTTCAATTACTTTGTTAACATTTGTTTTGAAAAAATTCATTAGGTATTTTACATAGTTCGTTTTAAGTTCATTCCGCCTTTTATTATTTTTCGATTATTTCATTTATTGTTCATTTCGATTTCGATTACTTCACCAACGTGTGTTTCGTGTTTATTTATTTTATTTTTTTGATGTAAGGCTTAAGATTCACTCGTACAGTGGCTCCCCTTCTTGGGCGAATTATTGGATTTGTTGTAGGGTCGAGTTTGGGTGTATGAAAAGTGTTTTGGTTTAACATTTATCAAAAAATCGGGCTAAGCGCGATTAACCGGGATTTTAAAAAGTGATATTATAATACACCGGTATTTTGAATATTTTATATAAATAAAATAATTCCTTTATTATGCAAAAACACTTAACAAAACATAAACAAAAAATAAATTTACAAAAACTCTAATAAAGTTTTATATTAGACGAGAATGAGCATATATTCTAATAACAAACAAAATGCAAAATAAACCTTTGGCGAGATAACCTTGACTTAAATAACTCATTTTACTTTTAGCGGATATGCAAAACGATTCAAAAGGGGAATACAGAAATGCGAAGTGAAAAAAAGCGGAACAACAGACACCCGTTTGTATTCTTTTTTCTCATAGATATTTATTAAATCTTGAATTTAAAGTCCTCTTTTTCGCTGGAACATTGAGTAAGTAGAGGACAAGCATATTTATTTGTCACTTCTGTTGTTTGCATTCTTCTTTTTCCTATTTATTTAAAATATACTAAATTAGGAATCAATCTTTAAAGTTGTAGCTGATTTGATCGGGTTTGCAATTAGAGACTTTGAAAAACAAATATGTTCATATCAATAAAGAATTTATTTATTTTGTTCAATCATTCTATTTGAAATTTGTATTGCAAGACCTTATTGAATGTGCAAAATTTTCACACATGTCTTTTGGTATTTTATTAATTTCCATTCGACAGATAAATCGATCTTTTTGATTGTTATTTTTTTATATGCCAGCTTTATGTATCTTTTTCTAAAATCCAAGATAGCTCAATTTGTTTGATAATTATTGTGACAGTTTATGCAGTCGTTGTTCAATTATTATTTTCCGGAGCAATTTTGGACCCACGAAACGCCAAACGTCAGTTAATCAATTTTACCAAATTTCGATTTCCATTCAGAAAAAAAAATCAATCTCTATTGAACGTATTCCGTTTTCCTTTCATTTTTGGGTAACTAAGACCAATTTTCGTTGTGTGTTCAATTTTTTTTTTGTTAATTGGTATTAAACGGAGCTTAATAAAACAAGTTTGAATTGGTGTAAATATTAGTTTATTTTTAACCTTAAAATCAATTTATAGTTTTACACTCCTGGTACTAAAAATATTACCTTCAGTTTTGAGATTGCAATATGAATATGTGATTTCTGATTTGTTTAATTTATTTTTGTTGAAAAATTTTGTTCCGTATGTGCTATGCAGTTTATATTCTATCTTACATTTCTTTCATTCGTATTCATGTTTGAAAAAATTCTCCACTCAATTAATGGCAGAGTGTTCACAAAACTATAATGGGTCAAAGTCTGCTTTTTGTGCACTGTTTCAATTTGTTTTTGGTTACCTCTTACAAATGTGCTTTTGCCATGTCTCCTCCGTATGCGATGAACATCATTTCACTACATAGACTGGGCATACATTTTTGTGCTTCCGTTGCTTTTTTGGTTTGTTTTAGGTATGTGCATCAAAATGGTACCATGTTGGCTTTGTTCCTTACACCACCTATATGTTAAGTGAAATCTGCTGACTAAATATCGAATTGAAAGCAAAACATACTCCGAAAATATATTTATAAATTGACTTGAATAATAAACTTCTATCTATCTATCTACTCATAAATTAAGTAAAAGCATAAAATGTAAGGGAAGTGAAAAATTTTAGCTAGGTGTAGTGGTCGTTCAAACCAGAATCATTAACAGGAATCAAAAAACATCCAACAGTTTTGTTTTCTCGTGTGAAAGGTACACACGATTTTTAAGGCAACTAAAAAAAGTTTCCCTGTGAAAAAGAGAAATTTGACCATAGTCTACGAACAAACTCATCCACCTATCGTTTCCTTTCTATTATTGCAAAATTAATGTTCGAATTTAATACTCTAAATGAAGAATTGAAATATAAACATAATAATTAGTATGTTTTTTCTACTTTCTATTTTGTATGAATAAAAGCTTATTATTGGTCATAATTTGAATATTTTTTAAATTTTACTTTTCACAAAACTCTTTTAATTGTAAACAAAATATTATTTAACATATTTAAAAAAAAATGTCAAAAACTTATATTTTTCGGATTTTAAATTTGTATTCGTTTTTCTCCTCTGCTTTTTGCAGTTATTTTGTTCGAGCAAGAAATCTGACTTTATGAACACGACTATCACGTCTTTAGATATGCAGATGCTTATGAAACCACCATATATGTATACATCAAGACGAAAAATTAGATCTTGTTGGTATGCATTCGATAAATTTTGCTTTGATTTTTGTATAACGACGGATGTGCTTGCTAGTACGTTTTTATTTTCCTGCAAATTTTGTGTTTGTTTTGTTCTTCAAGCTCATGAATAGGACTAAGATTTCCATGCATTTAAAAATGCAAAATATGCGCTTCAAATATGCTCTTAAAACTGTAAAATACGCACCTAAAATATGCATTTAAGACCATATCCCTTATTGTTATACATAGGAACCATTTGTATTTGTATCGTACAGAAAATTAAAAGCCTTAGGATCTTATTTGTTCAATTAATAAATTATACCTTTATTTTATTAATTTAGTTTTTACGTCATTCAAATGAACACTTTTTCAAATTGAGATTATTGAGATTGCTTAGGGGATTATCAGCAGCCTCTCATAAATCCATATTAGAATAGTTTTTAATTCTAAACGAAACGAGTTGTGACTGCGATTTTGCAGAACTAAATTGTTTTTTTTTTCAGTTCCGTATGTTTAATAGATTTCATGTGTTGGTCAATTTTAATCTTTTTCTCGAAGGAGATACCTTTGCATTGTTTCTGAAATAACTACATGTTTGAAATATATCGCTTGATTTATCAAGCCTTACTTTAGTAAATCCAAAATTTAATATAAACTTTTATATATAAAAAATATACAACCATTAAAAAAAGATCATCGACATGAAAGTTAATTCAGAAACCTTAGAAGAGAACAAAAAAAATGTCAACAAAACTCAAAAACATCTTCTGTCATATACACAACTAAAACTACGTGTATTTGGTAACGTGAAAATTCGTACGAATTTGTACAAATTTTCAGATTTTCCTGTCAATACCAATTGGAAAAAAACACAAGTTTGGAAAAAATTTCAGGTTACAAAACAGCCATACTAACTCTC
The DNA here is from genome assembly GCA_910595825.1 of Philhelius pedissequus. NCBI lineage: Eukaryota > Metazoa > Arthropoda > Insecta > Diptera > Syrphidae > Philhelius > Philhelius pedissequus. The sequence goes on from OU343160.1 coordinate 47,317,210, forward strand.
ATACCTACATGGTGTAAAATGGAATACTGGAATATGGAAAAAAGCTTCCGTGAAACTTTTTAACAGAAACTAATTAAAGTAAAAAAAGGCACGTGTGCAGTTCTTACTTCAGGATTATTTTGTTATTCGAAAATATGCATAAGCATGCATTTATTCTTGAAAATATGCAATTAAAAGTAAAATATGCATTTATCTATAATAAAATATGCACAACCGATTAAATATCATTTTAAAGCAAATTGTTTGATTCGTGTTTGTATTTTATTCCTGTGTTTCTTAAGTTTCTCATAAAAATATGCATTGCATGGAAATCCTAGCCCTACTGATGCACTATAATTCTTAAGCCCGTATGATACTTCTTTTTTTCTCATTTTTAATGCATTAAAAATGCAAATAGAGCAGTACCACAATTGGCAAATGGATAATCCAATTAAGTGGGAAGAAAAAAGTACTAAAAATGCATTTTTCAGTCATTGGCAACATTTTTATTACATTTTGTACATTAAAATTTGAAACATCAAAAGAAGTTTTTGGTTTTGGTTTAGAAATTGTATTGAGCCAGCTGAAAGGTTACAATAAACATTAAGATATTTGGCGAATGGGTGGGTATTTCTTCGACTTTATTCAAAACAAAATTTCTTTTAAGGCACAGACTCAATACGTAATGCTGGTCACTGAAAGTCAGTGTTGTTCCTCTACGTGTCGATTTTAATTGTCGACATTTCAACGTAGGCAATCGGTCGACAATGTAAACAATAACTTCAACATCTTAAATTTCACAAATAAAATCATTCTAAGAAGTCTTTGGTACAATGATAGGCACGTGTCTTTAATAGCCGTGTTTTATTGGGAAATTTATCCGCCGTAAGTTTATCCATCGTATCATTTTACATACAATTCGCTACGGTCGATAAAAAGCTAAAGTAGAAGCTACGGTGGATGGCTGGTTGACGTTCAGTCGAGTCTCGATTCGACTGATAATTGAATTGAATCTCGATGGATGTGTTCATGGAGTGTTATAATTATTAATTTCATTCGTAAGACAAATCAATCTTTTTGATTCTTTTTTTTTAATAGTTGGCCAGTTTATATTTCTCAAATCTTAGATAACTCCATTTTTTAATAAATTATAAGCTGTTCTTCAGAAAAGTTTTTGACTTTTACTATTAAAAACTGTATTCCTTGCTCGTACTTTTCTGAAGTACGTCTAAAATTGCACCTACTTATATCTGCAATTTTGCATACCCCTAAAGTCAATTAATCAATTTTAACAAATTTTGATATCCATTTTGAAAAAGAATCCAATATTTATCGAATGAATTCCGTTTTTCTTTTATTTTTGACTAACTTAAGACCAATATTCGTTTTGTGTTTAATTTTTATTGATAGTTATAAATAAACGGAGTTTCGTGAAAAAAAATCATCTTTTTATTTAGATCTACAAAAAAGCAATTTGAGAAGACAAACCGCATTGGGTGGAACTGCACTATAGAGGAACTGCTCGACATTGCGCCGCAAAATATTTATTCGTTTGAAATTCTATGGGCTATAAGGCTAGGCGCGCACATATGCAACTTTCAGTTTTGCAACAGTTCTGTTGCTAAAGTGAATACCATGGACTTATATGAGAGTGCGCGCATGCAGTCCGCGATTCGAGCAACTTAAAAGTTCTTCAGTTTGTATTACACCAAACTATAATGTAACTGCGCGCACATTAAAGCAAAATATTGTATGTGCCTTGGTTTATCTCGTTGATTTATTTTAAGTTGATTATGTGCGAGATCATCGTTCAACTATTGATTAAACTATTTCGTTTCGGAAAAATGGCATGTGCGCGCCTAGCCTAAACGCACTGAACAACTGAACTTCACAAAATGTGCTTTTTCTACACTGTTTAATGGACGTTGGCCATGGACGGTATTCGCAAAACTACATGGACATGGACTGGGCGTACATTTTTGTGATCCCATTGTTTTTTATTCTGGACATGTGCATGGATATGGCAAACCAAATGTTAACTATTTGTTCCTTACTCCGCGTATGTTACGTGCAGTCTGATGAGTGAATATTGAATTGAAAGCAAAACATACTCAGAAAATAAATTTGTAAATTGACTTGAAAAATAAAACTATAGCTATCGATCTACTCAGAAAATAAATAAAAGCATGAAATATAAAGGGGAAATGTAAGGGGAGTGAACAATTTAAACTACGTTGTAGTGTGCGTTCAAAACCAAGAAACGTTAAAAGGAAACAAGCAAATCTCCGGCAATTTTGTTTTCTCGTGTGAAAGGCATAGACGATTTTTAAAGCAATACAAAAGTTGTCCTGTGTAAAAAGAGACTTGACCATAGTCTATGAACAAACCCATTCACTTATCATTTCCTTTCTATTGGTGCAAAATGAATGTTCGAACTTAAACTTACAAATGGAGATAAAATGAAAACAAGAAATAGGTTTAAAACATAAATTAAATATTGGTACGTTTTTCTACTTTCTATTTTATATGAATAAAAGCTAATTATTGTTCATAATTTTGATATTTACTTAATTTTACTTTGCAAAAGACTCTTTCATTACTTGTGACTGTTGTGCAGGGGTACCATTTTTACAAAAATAAAAAACCTACGGTCCATGCTACGGTACAATGGATAGATTCCCAATAAAACACACCTAATATTATCCATAAAAATATAAAGTTTCAAGCAATTATAAAATCTTCTTTAAGAATAAAAGTTTAAAATGTGTAGCTGCTATTAGGTAGTCTGGCCGACCTATAAGCAAGGCAGTTAGGGAGCTAAGATATCTCTTGGTGAAAACCAATAATAAATACTCAGCTCCTTGCAGAGTGTGCAACAAAACTCTGCAAAATACTGCTGAAAACCTTCGCGGGCACAAGTGATGAAAAATGTTATTATTATCTAAATATTGATTTCAAAACAACATTCAACATTTCTTAACAAAAAACTAAAGGAAAATGTTCTCTGAAGAAGAAGATTATAATATTTTTGGAGATTTTTTAGAAATCCAAAAATATAAAAAGTTCGACCAAATTTGTTAGAAGAGCTTGAGGACCCTGAATTTTATTCAAGAAACTGATTTGAAAAAAACAGAGGTTCAATTTGCAATTGGAAAATGGTGATTGGTAATACAGCCAATTTCTCTTATTGAACAATAAATTTGTTTCCTTGTCTCAAACGAATTATAATATGAATATATATTTCTGAAATTTTTAAAATCTTACCTGAGCTTTAATAAATTTATGAATACATATATTTTTTGTGTTCTTGTACTTATGTTAAATTTTTGTGTTCAACATAATTTCGATTAACGTAACCCATAAAATCTACTAGAAGAGTTGTTTAGTGTGTTTAAAATTTTGACAAAGTTAGACAAGGGCTAGCAATTAGACGACTGCTTTAACTAGAGTTGGGTATATTCTCTAAAGTTTTGCGCCAATATCTTTGCAAAAAATATTGAAATCGGAACACACAAAAATAAACCACTCGAAATCATGTGAGAAATTTGTCAGTTAACGATTTGATTACTGAACCAAATTTGCCAGGTTTACTGGCATTTTTTAATTTTATTACTAAATTCCTCAAAATTTAAATGGTTTTTAAAACTTGACCAGTAATAAATGAGTGAGGTAATTCAGTGGACATATAAAATTTTAGTGAGTAGGTTTATCATAACAGCTTTCTCCCATGTTTTAATGTTTTTGAGATCTCTAATTTAAATATTTGAAGCTAAAACTTTTATAAACATAGAACTAGGTATACGTTTAGACTTAGACCAAATGATTTTTTCATTTTGTTCTTAGACACGTTTTGTATTATATAAGAATTTGGTCAGTCGATCTCGTACTGTGGAGGTGTTAACACGTTTTCGGCTTCCCAATTTTTTTGCAAATTAAATTTCGTGTGTGAGTTTAAGCTTAACGTTAAATCAACAATTTTCAAGTGGTGCAGTAGCTCAGTGGTAAAGTGGCCGACCGCGAATCCAAGGGTCGCCATTTCGATTCCCAGCCGGGCATCTGAACTTTCCAAGCTTTTTTTCACAACCGTGAAGTGGAAAACTTTATTAGTTGGGAAAACGAGCAAAGTAGGAGGAGTTAAAGCACCGGGGCATCGAAAGGTGTCCTAGGTCCAATGAGGCCAGCGATGGCATCAGCTGAGGGAACATCGAAAGATGTTCCACTTACAAGCAGTGATTCTGCAGCAACAACATCAACAGCAATAACAACAACGGCAACATCATCCGATGTAAATCAGAAGCGCAGAAAGAGGATCAAGTGCGCACCAAATTTTGAAAAGAGGAGATCCACGGCTACTTTAGCAAAGCTGCCAGCTGGGGTGAAGACGTCGGATATAGACGAGACGTCAGAGGCAGCAAGACAAACCCAATTAGACACGTCACCCGAAGAGGGTATTGAATACATGTCTGAGGAAGGAGAAGGGCACTTCACGACGGGCGCTAGTACTGCCTTCGTGAACCTCTCCACATCAAAGGCGTCATCTGAGGAGGACGACAATGAGGAACAAAGAATGGTCGTTCAAATTGAAGCAATGGAGGCAGAAATCCAAAGTTTGAAAAGCCAACAGGATCTTATAGTTCTCGCCGTTAAGGCCAAGCAAGAAGCGCGCCGAAAGAACAGAAAAAGTTCGAGGAACAACAACAACAACAACAGCAAAAAGAACAATTACAAAAACAAAAGCCACAGCAGCAGACACAATCCCAGAAACAACCGCAACAAAAACAGCAGCAGCAGATTCAAAAGCAGCAGAATCAACAGCAGCAGCAAAATATGTATGTATGCGGGGGCATATGTGCATGTATCTGCGTGTCTGTGAATGTATGTGTGTACGTATTGTATGTGCGTATGTACATGTATGTGTGGGTTGCATGAATAACTGCGCCCGTAAAGGGCCAGTAAATTAGTTATAAATTATTGATAATAAGGCTAGTTTAAAACATTTTTGTCTAGAATGAAGGTCTACTTTCACATCAAGATTAAATTAATTAGCTAAACGTATTTTCTTTTCTTATGGTCAATTTTTCAATAGTCAGTTAGTACATATTCTCCAGATAGAGCTAAAATCAGTTTTTCAGCAGTCAGATACAACACTAAATCTATGATAAGGATATCTGCTTATTTTAGAACGGAATAAGCAGTTATCTGAGGAATAAAATAAATAGCTATTTTCTATTTGGAAAGTTATTGCTTTGAAATAAACGTTAAACAAGAATTAATTTCAATGAAGTTCAATACTCCAAATAAATGTGACGTTCAAATTAAATTATTCTATAGATTGTTTTTTCTTGATTGAAAAATTCAATGTTGTTATCGCCGTTTGTTTAACAGTCAAGTAAGTTTATTCCTCTGGCAACTATCTGCCTCTTTATTGATTGAAAAACCGACTATTGAATGTTTTTTATTATTGAATAATTGTCGAATTAAAAATTAAATTAATAGAATGATGTTTGGGGGTATAGCATGCATATACAATGTTTCTTTTGCGGTAAAAAAAAACATATTTTCTTTTTCACACAAAACTGGCACTTTCATGTGATTTAATGCATTAAGAAATGAGAAAAAAAGATCATACGGGCTTTGAAATGCTGTCTTAATTTATATCATGTAACACGTAATGTCCCGGTTATTAAATTCGATGAATAATTAAGTGCGGACGACGACAGGCAAAACTTTGACATTTCTGCAAGATTTCAAAATTCAATCTGTTAATCACTTTGCAGGGAACCTACCGGATTCTGTTATTGTTGTGGATTATGTTCTCGATTTTAAGTGGAAGTCTTTCAGATTTCAATAAAAAATTACATTAGAGTTCCGTAGATTCGCCCCACAACACAATTTACGACTCTATATTAGTCAATCAACTTTTATTGAATTTGTTTAAAATAGGAAATCATGCCACACCACATTGCATAGACAAGATTCAATCCTATCCCACCTTTTATATGAAAAATACTCTCTTCTCACTTACCATAAATAAAATGCACAGTTCTTATTCAAAAATCAGTGTTTGTTTTGTCTGGACAGACGTCATTAAATATTCGCCTAATCCCTTAGAGCAATTCCGATCTGTTTACTTACTTTTAACAATTGTATACCATCAGAATGCCTAATTCAGTATGCTACGGATAAAGTTTTTGAAGTTAAATAATGCTCTTTTAGAAGTAAACTTCGCATTCTTTACACTTTTTACTTTATGCTTAAGGCTTATATTTGTTTTGTGTAAACAAAAACTCGGGACTTAAGAAGTTAACAAGACTTACGTTACTGTGATGTAGAGGTCCAACTTGTCATCAACTTGGTCTTTGGTTCCTATGCTAAGTATCCGTCAAAATAGATTCTAAAATCTAAATAGATGAATTGGTTTGATTGAATTTACAAATTTTATCGAAAACCGTTTTGTCGATTTTGATTAAATTGACATTGGTTTTTGTTTTTAAATTGTCTAATTTTTTTTTTTTGGTTTCTTTTATAATTTTTACTATAATTTTACACAATCTACAAAGGAGCAAGTTCATGCGATTCATTCGTGCGTTTTACGTAATTTAATTCAAAGTGGCTCTTGGGGCTGAAAGTTATATTTTGGTCATGTTATCTGGGATATTGTCTTGTTTTATGACTCCGATAATGCAGGCGCCTTCTTGGAAAGTTTGGCCATTAAAACCAAATCTATAGGACTTTATGGTTTGGGTAATGCAAACGTGTCTTCAATACAAATCAAATTTCATACGAGTACTAATTATATGTACATATATATGTGTGTAAGGTATGTATTTCGATATTATGAACGTGATAATGTAACTGAGTCAAAATGCCTGTCAGGAATGTTGTGTTAATTAATTTAACTATGTAGACTAAGACCTGGATCGGATAAGTTTACTAATGCTATTTGCATTAAATTTTATTGTAGCTGATAGAAGTAAAGCTTGTAATTATATATGACTTATGAGAATGATGGATACCCTTTTTTAGGTTCGCTTTATCAAGCTGTTGCTACTGGCCGTTGTGTTTCATTTTTGATGGGATGTTGTTTGAGTATACCTAGTGGCTATATAGAGCGATAAGGAAGACAAGTTATTTCCTTGTCCTTTGATACAAAATTTAATTGTGTTCCATTAGTTTTATTGAAAGCATTAAACTTTCTGGCTATATGTAGGCAATTATTTTGAGACAACATGCTATTAAGACGTGCAGGATTTGCCACATTCATATAGTATTTTATTTCTCTCACGTATTTAGGTTGTAATTAGGAAATAGTGATTTATTTTTGTTTGATGATTTAATGTATTTCCCAATTAGATTCTAGAATGAAAGGTGTGCTTTGAACTTGAAGACTTCACCAAAATTATTTTGGCAGAAAATAAATCGCATATTTTTTTACATCTTTGTTTTATTGATGGAAATTCATAAAAAAATAATAACCCTGAACTTGCAAGAAAAAAAAATAGAAATTAGTTGAATTCAATATTATAGTTCGCTAACTGAATATTATTATTCAAAAATATAGTGAAAAATTAAAACAAATCGCGAGTGATGCGCCGCGCGAAGCAATCTTTCTAAACCCAATATCACGAGGTGAGAGAGGAACACATTTCTTTAAAACCTGCAATATAAAGGGTTATCCATTTTGCGGTTTCAAAAGTATAGGGCTGGAATTCGACATCTGTCAAACTAAGTTGTTAAACCAATTTTCTTTTTCAGCTGAAAGTCTGGCATTTACGAAAATTGAACGCTTAACTATCGCACAACGCATAAAAATTGTTAAAACCTACTAGAAAAAATGGTGATTCTGTCACAGCCACATATCCTGCTTTAAATGGAGATTATGGTTTACATAATCCTCCAACTACGCAAGCAACTGGCTAAATTGTGAAGAAATTTGAAGAGACTGGATTGCTTAGAGATATTGTAAGGACTGTGCATCATCGTTTCGCTCGTACCACTGAAAATATCGCTGCTGTAAGTGAAAGTGTTGCCGAAGACCCGAATGTGTCGATAACTCTTCGTTCTCAGGAATTAGGACTGTCTTACGGTACATTATGGCGTATTTGGCATTTAGATCTACACCATATAAATTCCACCTCACACAACAACTTGAACAGCAGGCGGTGGACGGCGATTTTTCGAACAAAATTTTCTTCAGCGACGAAGCCCATTTCTCACTCGGTGGGTATGTTAATAAACAAAATTGTCGTATTTGGGGTTCTGAGAATCCTCAAGTTTTTTTTTATATTCTACACGCGCTCAAGGGACTATACTACGCTTTAAATGTTTCAACACAGCGCGGGCGTGAGGATGAGGTTAAGGAAAAGAAAGAATGATAGGAAAGATGTGTGGCGCGATGTTCTGGGACTGTAGGTGGTTTTTGTCTCAAATTTTGTCTCCAGGGATGGCGGCTGAACTAATGCGGAGAAATTTCCATGTCTTATTTATATATGTCCCTTATAATTCGCATTAATTTTTTATTCTTTGTCATATTTTATCTCTATACTAGTTTTACTCAATCACATGGTGTAAGTTCTATGTAAACCAGCAACTCATTGTATGACAATTATTTTAGAATTAGTTTTTAATGGAAAAATAAGAGGACGTATTCTACGGCAGGGATCGATCCGTGACCATAAGGTTGACAGGCGAACACACAACTATCGCGCCACATCCACCCCCAAGTAATTGAAGAGAGGCCACTATATCCACAAAAAGTCACTGTTTAGGGCGCTCTTTGGTCCGGAGGTGTGATTGGACTTTACTTCTTCGAAAACGATCATGGAACGACTGTCACCGTCAATTCGGTGCGTTATGGTAATATGATAACCGACTTTTGTTTGCCTGCTATTGAAGAATACGACTTGGAGAATATGTGGCTTCCACAAGACGGTGCCACATACCACACAACTCGAGCGAATATGGCTTTATCGCAAGAGACATTTCCTGGCCGCGTAATTTCTCGTCGTGGCTATATCAACTGGCCACCAAGATCATGCGATTTGACACCGCTGGACTTATTTGTGGGGCTATGCGAAAGACCGTGTTTATGCAGATAAGCCCTTAACTCTTGAGCACTTGAAAACCCGCATTCGTCAAGTTATGACTGAGATACCGCCCAATAACTGTCAAAAAGTGATCGAAAATTACCTCAAAGAATCGATGCTTGCAATTTAAATTAATTTAAAATAATGTAGCGTTTCACACATAATGTCAACCTTCAAACTTTATAATAAAAAAAAATATCATGAAAAAAAATATTTTATATGTGTTTTATTTATTTTACTTTTGAAACCGCAAAATTGATAACCCTTTACTATGTTTCAATTTATATAGTTGTTCGATCTATTTAAAAAAAATAAACTTCTAAGATTTATTAAAAAGCTAACAACCATTTTTCTAAAAAAATATGAATTTAATAAGTTACGCTAATTTAGGTTGATTATGTTTTGATAATCGATATAAGTAAGAGTCTGCCTGACTCGATTACTTCCTTAGCTCATTGGCTAGATACATCGACAACAGACCACCGCCCGTCTTCTTGATAATTATCGCTCTTAGATTTTATTCCACTCACATCGTAAGTCGTTCGAAACCTATTTTTGTTTACTTTTCCAAAATAATTTAAGAGTGAGTCTCTGGCTGATGACCGCCAGGCCAGGTATCTATAGACTCTACAAGAATTTTGGTGCGGTAATAGAAAAAATGAGACTTATGTGGTAAATTTTACCGCAACAAATAATTCCAAAAAATCACCCAACTCTTTTACAAATATTGAATTTTCAAAACCAAAATGATTTTTTCCCCTAAAATTCAAGAAAAAAATGTTTCGAAATTGTTGGTATGCATCTGTAATGTTGAAGTTTTATCAAAATCTCTAATTTGAATTTGTTTTCGAAATTCATGCAAAACTTCCCCTATAGAACATTTAAGTAAAAATTGCCAGATAGAAAAATATTATATTATAATTTCGGCAAAATGAAATTTAAAATAAAATTTCCGTTGACGGTTATGACTTTTTGCAACTAGCATGGAATTGATTTTACTAAGCTTTGTTGAGTTTGCTGATAATCTCTTTGGCGGAATTCTGTTTCTATAACAATTGGGTCAGGGCTCTGAGGTTGTTATGTATTTATTTACACACAATTCCTTCTAAACATCTTATGTTTATGACAAGGTGTGTTGTCTTGTGGCAAAACATGTGACTGATGTAGGATTTATTTTTACCTGAACTAAAGGTGTGAAATATTATGGTGCAATCACAAAAGTATAACTCGTTCACAAATAAGTGATACTTTTTGTTCGCAATTTTGCAGAAAAATTTAATTTTTGTAGTGTGTGATTGTCATACTGAAAATATCGAAACACTTTGTCTAACAATGGTGAAAGCTTTTTATAATTTTGTTGGCGAAATGATAACGTTTAATATTCTTTTTATTTGTCATGTTTCTTTGATTGTTCTGTGTGAAACGATATTAAGCTTGTGGGACAAGTTTCGTGTGAATTTGTTTTTTATCGGATGGTCAACTTAAACACAAAATTTGTCACGCTGAATTTTTTCACAAATCTGAAATAGCTTACGGCGCATAATTACAATAACACAACTGAATGATCTCAGTACTAACTTATTTTTTTGGTTTTTTTACTGACCTCATCCAATTTAGTTGACATTTCACTTTGCCTGATATGTCAAATTTTGTAGTAAAATATATTTTTTGTTATCTTTGTTAACTTTGCACTTAAGAAAAATCGAACTTGAGATTTAGATCAAACATTACTACCATATATACAGAATTTCAAAAAGCTGTTCCTGCAATTTCGTCTGTCTGTAGATCGATCTACAGCCTGAACGGCTGAAGCAATTTTCTTTAAACCTGCTACTTTAGCATTTTAGGTGATTGTCTCAAAATCGCTGTTTAGTCCCAGAAATAACGGTATTAGTCAGACAATTTAACTATCTCGAAAACGACTATAACGATTTTAGGTATAGTCTACATTCTGCTCCAAATTTTTTGTTTACATATTTTCTTATTAAGGATACCTGTCATAAACGGCTTGACGTATTGCGGTCAAAATTTTATATAGAATTCCCTTCTAATTCTAAACAACACTATATACGCAAATTTTCGAAAATATTTGTTTGGGTTTTTAAAAAAACATATTTTTTATTCAAAATTCAATATTTCAAAAAGGGTTTACTATTTTTTTTTTTTTTTTTTTGAATTCTGTTTTTAAATTTATATTGCTTTGTAGTTAAAATTGCCATACTTTTAATTAAAGCATTTTTTTTATAAAAAATATATTGAGCCGTTTCTAATAAGAATTTTGTGAATACTAAGTGATCGAACATAAGAACAGGTACGTGCGATCAAGTCGTAAATTTTAATATCTAAAGCTTTGTCTTTTTAGCGGTTCCGGGCCTTTCCGAAAAAATAGAGAAAGCTGAGTTCAACAAATTAAATTATTTGTCAGTAATAATTTCACAGCATTTCAAACACCTTGAAAAATGATTCCTTTACATATATAACTAGCACGTTTCTAAATTCGGATATTTTTCATGGCCCGAGTCCTTGTCGAATCGAAAGCCCGCTTGAGAGCGATTAGGGTCAGCAACTTCGGCTGAAGAATAAAAAAGTGGGATGGAGACTACGGCCCCTACAGAGCGGGAAGCAGAGTTTATCTCCAGGCTCTCTCAAACTCATAAGTACAAATAAATTCTGTCAAATCTGGTAAGGTTATAAAAAGTCACATATCCCTATCATATTGGCGCTAAAAAGAAATATATAAATTATCATATTATGCGTCGTCAACAGCAAATACAACTCCGGCCAGCAAATTTATTTTAAACTCATTAGGTTTGTTTGATGTTCTCACTGTGGAGCACTAGGGCGTGGATTCGCACTAAAAAGTTCGATGTCTCACTGATGATGCCACGTAAGTGTGGCACGTAAGTCTGGCATCATCAGTTTGGCAGGTAGCGCCTTCGTGTGTTGATTTAATTAATTATCCTTTACATCAACTCCATTCAATTTGAGCCAAAAGAAATTATTTATTTCGATTTTACTTATATATTTCGATAAGACTGTCTATTGATGGCGATTTTTGTTTTTTTTTTTTTACAAAAATTGTTATCGTCGTGGCGGAAAGAGTCCAGGTACACAATTCACATCGGTCATTAAATCTCAGCTGATGGATGGCTTCCAAGTGTTCAAGAACCCAGTTTGCGATATTGATTTGTCTGTCTTACGTCAAAATTGAAAAAAAAGGAAAATCACCGATAGGCAAATCAATATGGCCGCATTCTACCGTCAAAAAAAAAAAAAACAACTATTTCAAAAGTTATCGAAGCCATCTAGTACAATAAATGAGGCTTTACATGCATCTTCATCTTCATCTGCATTGACATCTGCAAAAAAAGAGGAAACAAAATAAAAAATTCATACTTGTGTGATAGAGAGCGAAAACCAAAATGGAGATCATCTTCATGTATGAAGATTATAGGAAGTACGAACCTGAAGATTGCAGATTATAGTGAAGATGAACATGTTCATCTTTATTATAGCATTTTCATCTGCACCATAATTTGTTCCTTTCACATAACGAATTTTCAAGTTTTTTTTTTTTACCATTTCACCTCAGTTTGCTTAAAAACAACGAAAATAGTGAAAATTTTCTTCTCAAAACTACATACCTGAACGCTAAGAACATGTGATTGTGAGATGTGTCAAGAAAGTTATAGCAGAGTTCGAGTAAGTTATTAGTGTGTACCCTGTCTTACTTTTATGATTGTTTTATATTATTGGCCCGCTCTACTTTTCTTCAAGTCTGCAGATGCAGATCCATGTAAAGCCGCCTTAAATGACAGATCTATAATTGAATCAAATTTTAAATAACCTACTACTTTGTTATTTTGTCATTTTATCGCAATGAAACACCCTGTTCTCCTTTTATCATCCCTCTCGAGCGTATAAATGTAGTTCTTTGATCAGAAAATATTTTTAGTTAACATTTGAATTTTTAACGAAAGAAACTTGTCCTACTGGCGCGCTGTGTCACTCAATAACATTATGAAAACAAGAACTACGAGTAGCTATTATATAGTTTCCTCTGGATTCATGAACAAAACAAAAAAAAGAACCGTTCAATATGTCCCAGACAGGCCATAAAGGTGCGTCTTATGCTGATGGCTGAAGCTGATACCGTTAAGTGCCTTCATCATCATGATCCCGATATATGTATATGTGTATGTTTGTTGCGTGTTGCCCCCCACATTGCTCATTCGAGGATTTATGTGGTATAATGCTGATGGCAGCTGTAAGTTGAAAGGATCTCATCGGGAGTCCCCATCGTCGTCATTGGGCTATGAATTATTCATACAATTTAATGCATGATGTGGCTTGTGGGCTGAAAACGAAAACGAACCATTGTGGTGGGTGTACTTTTGGGGGAAAAATGCTTGACGGTGTCGTTGGAAAGAATTAAGTGGGGTCTTCCGTTTAAATTTGCTTGAGTTTCTGGGTGAAAACTAAAAAAAAGACAACAGAATTTTAATTGTGGAAACAATTTTATGGGAGTCGACAGTTTTTTTTTTTATTTTCATTCGAAAACCAGTCAGCGTAAATTAATGAAAACAAGGATGAGGGCATGATGGTTCGGATATACTGGCACTTGGTGATTTTTAAGGACGTCTTGTGATTTCACTGAAAAAGTTGATGAAAATACCAGATATAATGAGGGATGATGTATATAAGGGAATTTATCTCAGTGTTGAGCAAACGGAAGGTCTGATTTTAATATAATATAACAAAAAGCATCAGATTCCCTTGATTTATTCATTTTCCAGGGCAAATCAAGTTTGTGTAAATAATTATTTTTGCCTTCTCTTCTTCTACAAACTCTGTGAATTGTAATTAACAATCAGTGTTTTGTTTGTGCTTTTAAAAGGATAGAGTTACGTACCTATGCATATTTAAGAGTCGTGTACGAAATTTATTGATGCACTCATATGTTAATAATATCGATGAGGCCTTATAGTTAATTATTATATGTAAGTCCACCCATTTCAAGTTATTGGTTTCAATTATCATAAAGGGAAATTTTCCGTGATAATCCTCTGGAACAAATTTATTTAAATTTATTCTGAGCTTTTTTTCTGCCGTATTATGGTTCCTCTGAATATTTTATAGATATATATAAAGTAAATGCTAAATATTAAATTTTTAATAAAATTCTATAATAAGTGCTTAATATTTATTTTCAAAATAATTTGGACTTTAAACACTGTGTCACACTGTTGTACGATATACGTAGGGCAAGTTTTGCATGTGGAAAAATAGTCGAACTCGAGATTTTAATCAAAGTTGACTTAACGATGATAGAGAACACCAAAAAAGTGGGTCTCGCAATTGCGTCTGTCTGTTTGTCTGTCTGCCTGTCTGTCTGTAGAACGATCTACAGCCTAAACGGCTGAACCGATTTTGTTCAAGCTTGGTGCTTAGGCGATTTAGATGATTGTCCATAATAGAATTTTGAATCGCTGTTTTAGCCCGAAAAATAACGGTACTTGCCATACAAATTTTTTTACCACCTTAATTATCTGGAAAACGGCTTAACGGATTTCAATTAAAATGTGTGTAGAGGAACTGCTTTGAATTCTAAATAATACTGCATTTAAAAATTTTCGAAAAATAGTTTTTTTTTGGATTTTTGAAAAAAATATATTTTTTTTTTGAAAATTCAATATTTCGAAAACGAGTGGACGATTTTTTCTGAAATTTTTAAGTTATATTATTAAATATTTAACATGGACATACCACATTCTTTTTTAGAAAAAATTTAAGAATTTTACTATAGAGCAAGTTTTGGAAAATAAATTGAACTAGAGATTTTAATAAGAGTTGACATAACGACGATAGAGAAAACCAAAAACGTGGGTCCCGCAATTCTATCTGTCTGTCTGCCTGTAGAACGATCTACAGGCTAAGCGGCTGAACCGATTTTGTTTAAACTTAGTGCTTAGGCGTTTTAGTCTATAATATATTTTTGAATCGTAGTGTTAGCCCCAAAAAATAACGGTATTTGCTATAAAAATTTGTCCATCATATTAATCATCTCGAAAACGGCTCTAACGATTTTGATAAAAAAAAAGTATGTGCACTACTTTAGGTATGGTCTACATTTTGGACAAGCATATTTTATATATATATATTGTTATTGACGGTTTCTGCCATACAATCATTTTATTAATTTTCGACTTTCTCATAAACGGCTTAACGGATTTCGATCAAATTTTTATGCAGCAGAAGCTTCGAATTCAAAATAATATTGCCTTTCAAAATTTTCGAAAAATAATTTTTTTGTATTTTCTTTGAATTCTTATAGAAAATTAAGTGAACAAAGGCTTTAAAATATATTTCTATTAAGAATCTTTCGCATACAATGTGATCTAACATAAAAGCAAGTCGTGCATTTTATTTTATAACAATTCAGTGATCTGTTTTAAATATTGAAATTCAAGTCCAAGCTGATGAGCATTCTGCTTGATTTAAATACCACTGGCTTCTGTAGAATATATGGCGAGTATATTGTAAATTTTATACAGGTGGCAATGGCGCAGTGGATAAAGAGATTGATTGCTAACTTAGACGTGTGGGTTAGATCCCCACGCTAGGCGCATTCTGCTCTATACCTCCAATTTTAATTTAATGCTGCCCATGGTTTAAAATGAGACAGTCAATACCTGGTTCTCAAATCCACTGTGCCAAACTAGTGCCGTGCAATTCAGGTTGCATTTAACAGACATATAGTTAAATTAAAAAAAAAAAATGTAATAGTTTCAGGTGCTCCTGTAACCAAATGTGAGACTTATCCACACGCTGTAGATGAATTTAGGCCTTATAGATTACAATCACATTAAAAAAAAATGAAGAATTTCTTTCTTCTTCGAAGAAAACCTAACCACTTAGCAGTAGTTTTGCCAACATCGATTATGTGATCGTTCCTCAAAAAGATGATCCATGGTCCACATATAAGCAACTGAAATCTAATTTATTTCTTTAATACGAGTACCACTCATGAATACTAGTAGCTTGGCGATAGGTTCAGCTAAACAACAGAAGATAGCATTGAGTTTTAGAAGCATTAAAACTTATCGGGGAAAAATTCGCCAATAGATAATGCTGTCGAGGTCAGAATTTTATGAGCATATCATACACTATACTCTGCCATTGTAGTCCACATCCGGCAAAGCTGAGAGAGAGTTTTCAGAACACTTTTGAAGATAATAATTAAATCGGCGTTTCCATGACCTTGAAAAAAATGGGATTTAAGTACAATTGGACGTCTTTCTTAAGGACAGGCTGGATAAATGCTGTTTTCTATCCACTCCCACGTATACCAGTATAGTAGGACAGATGATGGTAAAGCCTACCTTAAATCACAACCCATCAGATCGATGAATCATTTACCTTCTCAAGTACAGTAGGAATCATATAACTTTGCACAGAATTGCGCTGCAAGCAAATTGGGCCTCTCAATTAATGTAATAAAAAAAGGAATCATTGAAGGCGAGAAGTTACATATCGTAAGTTTTTTTTACTACATGTAAGGAAATATGAGTAGCCCTTCCTAAAAGTATTGGGTACCTACACAGCTTATTATTATGTATAATTTAAGGTCATAACTGCGTAGTCCTAGACGCTTTCCTTTTAGATCCCTCAGTTAAGTGTAAGTTAAAAATGTAGGTTGTAGGATATAGTCGAGATCATTTCTTTCTCGTTCGGTCTTTAAACGTGCCAAACCCCGCAGTCTATATGCCCCTGGACAAATTATAGAAATCATCTGATTCAGCTGGGAACATAATTTTGCCTAGATAACAACTTCACTTATTCTGTGTATTTGGGATAAGATATGGCGTACGGAGCTTCAATTGAGTGTTGTCGGATATTTGGATGATCTAGTGGATGAAAAGCTCCACTCCTTGTGCCAAACGAGGCAGTTAGTTGACTAGTTCACAGGTGCGTCCAATTCAGCCGGAAAAACGTCCTCCGGATTCAAAGCGAATAATATGTTACTCACTCTCCAATGACTGCATTTAACCCGTCTGGTAGAGAGCAGCCTTCGACGATTAGGCATCAGTTAATAAAGATACTAGAGTTTTCTTTTGATTTACTGTAGTATTTTTTTGTCTTAAGTTTTGGTCCTGCAAAAATTTTGGTTCTTTGAATATGAGCCGTGTTACAGGCAGGTCAAATCGAACTGTCCATATTCCTTGGATTTGATAAATTTAACGCTATTCGGAATTCAATTTCCCAAATTATGTAATGAAATAAATTTGTTACGTCAATATCAAGGAAGAACTTTTGACCAGGTAAATAAACCATTAAATGTTTCAAATTACATTTATTGCCTTTTTTAAAAGTCAGTTTATAGAATGTGCTATTTCTCAATGCTCTTCTGTATGTGGCTCTTTTGCTTACTCATACTTATGAGACTTCTACCAAATTTATTATTTCCTTCTATGGCTTTAATAATACATATCACAGCCTTTATCCTTTTGTTGAATTAAATGCCATCCACTCCATAGAAACGAATGAAACAAAAATGTAACCCACTTCTGAACAAATTTCACCTTTGATGTTATTATTTACAAATACTCGAAACAATAATATCCGTTACTCATTTTTTGTTCATTGGTTGCAATAAAGTGTATCCTTAATGTGTGTGTGTTGTTGAGTATCCTCAAACACTTAACATCCTTACACTTTCAATGTGAGTCATCCAAAACGGTTGAATCATCTACTTTAGTTCAAGTTTAAGTCTTAAAAATAAAAACATATAAAATTGATTGATCGTCAATAGCTTTCAATAGTCATTTCCTGTTATTGTTTTTTTTTTTTATAAAAAATGCTAACTGTTCCAACAGAGGTACTCATATAAGTTGAACTTAAAACGAACCAAATAAAAGAAATAAAAAACTCTTCACAAAAATAAGCACGTTCAATAAAATTGAGAAAACAACTTCAAGGACCCAAGTTTAACAATAAATGAAAAAAAGAAAAAGAAAAACAACAACAACAAAATGGTTTGACATAGAAAAAATAAAGACATTTGAAACATTAAAACCACGACCAAATTCATTTTGTAACGTGTTCAGCATTTATACTCTGCGTCTTTGTGAGACTTTAAGTAAATGGCTTTCTTTCTCGTGCAGTCAATCAACCTCCTATAAAAGATATTTCTACCTCTATTGTCCTGGCCCGGGGTAAAGGTATCTGCGTCAGTTCGATAGCGACAAGACTTCACATTTTACAAAACGCTGAAATTTTAATTTTTTTCTTTTATGAAACGTAAAATTTCGACTTGGCATTAAGTCTGATGTTTTTGTTAATAATTTTTACTTGTATTGCTCTTAGTATTTGAAGCAGGGGCATTTACCTACTTAATTTCACCTCTAATTCTATACTGACTTTAAGTAAAATAAATACTGAGGGCGTTATGTAGATACATACATTAATAATTCAAAAGAGAGACCTTTTAGTCGATTGAAACAAATTTTTTTGAGTTTTTTTTTTGAATAGAAATTCATATTTCATAAAATAAAGTGGGCGAAGAATTCTAACGTTTAATAAGCAGGTACTACTTTTAGTAAATCTTGAAATGAAAACTTGACATTTTGTTGATAATTTTTTAAATATTCTTCAGACCAGTAGACTTTTCAAATTATGCTACATATATCTTATTCAAAAGAGCGCTACAAAAGTTGTTTTAAATAAATCAAAAACGGTTTTCGATATCAATGAAATTCTTTATTCCTGTGAAAGTACGTTCGATGCCATTATGTATGGAACTCGATTTCTTTTGCATGGCCACTACTGGCACGCTTGCAGAAGTCCAGACGCTGAACCCAATTTTCGACGGTTTTCAAGCATAAATCGGCCGATACTGCTGCAATTTCACGTTCGATATTCGTACGAAGTTCATCAATCGTCGCTGGCTTGTTGGCATTCAAGACCATTGACTTGACGTAGCCCCACAGGAAATAGTCTAACGACGTCAAATCGCACGACCGAGGCGGCCAAGCGACTGGACCATTTGGTGAGATAACACGTTCTCCAAACTTGGTTTCCAATAAATTGATTGTGACATTCGCTGTGTGGCTTGTGGCGCCGTTCTGTTGAAACCACATGTCCTCCAAGTCCATATCATCCAATTGGGGCCAAAAATATTCGGTTATCATTGAACGGTAGCGATCCCCATTCACAGCAACATGCAGGTCTTGATCATCACGGAAGAAGTACGGGCAATGACGCCGCCGGCCCATAAACCACACCAAACCGTAATTTTTTCGGGATGCAATGATGACTCATGGAGTACGTGTGGATTGCTGCCTGACCTATACCGCATATTTTGTTTATTGACGAAGCCATTCAGCCAGAAATGAGCCTCATCTCTGAAGATGATTTTTCGATGAAAATCCGAATCATTTTCAAGTTGTTGCTCAGTCCAATTCACGAACATACGACGCTTCTGGAGGTCAAGCGGCTTCAGTTCTTGCATAAATTTAATCTTGTAAGAATGTAGGCCAAGATCTTTTCGCAAAATTCGCCACAACGTCGTCACTGAGATGCCCAACGCTTGAGAACGACGTGTGAGAGACATATTTGGGCTTTCTGGAACTGAAGTTTTAGCGACAGCAATATTCTCGACACTACATGCACTTCTTTGTCTCACTGGCACGGGAACATTTTGTGCTGTGCCTGTGGATTCAAATTTTTCCACAAGACGCTCAATTGTTGATCGGTTAGGACATTTATGACGACCATAAATTGGACGTAGTGCTCTTAACGTTGAGGCCACTGACTCCGAATTTCGGTAGTAAATTTTAATAATTTCGACTCGTTGTTGGCTCGTATATCTTTCCATCATGAAATGGCAAACCTTACTGAAGAGAAATGTCAAAAGAGCGGCAAGAAATATGGCGTCGTTTGCTGTCCCTGTCGCTCTACTTTTGTAGCGTCCTGTTGAAAAACCCGTTACATTATAACTTGTTCAAAGAGAATTAATCTTTCAAAAATTCAAACATATGAGGTGGAAATCGCTTATTAACCGATATTTTTTTTTTGAATAATTAATCTTTAATGAAAAGTAATTATTACAAAAGTTGTTCGTTGTTTGTAGCATTTTTAGGACAGGTGGAAATATCATGCATATCAATGAAAAACCCGATAAACCGTTTAATTGTACAGGTTCTGAAAATTAAAAGATTATATACTTAGAAAAAGTGAAAAAAAAAAATATCTTTTTATTAAGCAAAAAAACAAACGTATAAGTACATGAGTAGTTTTTCGAGCTTATAGGTAAATAGAAATGAAAGCCGAGGTTTTCTAATGTCCTTATAATTGAACATTGTTGGCTATCATTAATTATTTATTGAGGAGTGCTACTAATTTTAGCAGTGCTTCGATGTTACTACAATTTATCTAAATTTTATAATCCTTTGGCTTGGCCGCTTAAAAAATTATATATTTTAATTTTGTTACATGCACTTTTTTTAAATCAATAAAACGAAGAATGCAATCAACTTAATAAAAATCTATTTTGTCGGTCAATTAAGCTAGATGCAATTAACGGGGGAATACTGTAGAACTGTAGTACATTTGAAATTAAAATAAGTTATGTATGTTTGTGCCCTTATCGATTTATTTCATTTCATATTTGCTAAAAGGACAAATATCTGTGTACAAAAATTTTTTGGAACATTTGGTGTCATATGTCCGGCCATGAGCTTTATCCAAATCATGTCCGATAACGATTAGGAACTTTATTTTTGTTTTAGTCAAATGAAACCAAAAACAAGTTATGAGTAAAATAAATTACATTATGTATGTATGTATGCAGGTATATGTTTGAACTCAAGACGAGACTAGAGAACTGCTAATTTTTAAAAGTTTTATAACAATTGTTTTTTGAAATATTCTTAGAGCGAACTTGGAAAAGCTTACTGCCCTACTGACCTTCCGTGGCCGCATACATAGAACTAGTGTAAACAAAACTGTTATGAATAATTACCTATAACTAAATAAATTTCCAAGTGTTTATTATTAGCCCTGAGCCTCCACAAGCAATATTTACTTTTACAAAATCGAACATGCAATGGAAATTTCCAATGAAGAGCACAAATCTCATGAAATGAATTATTTTACGAAATCGATTTCAACATTTATTTTTTACCATCTCTGTGGAAATAAATGAAGAAATAATTTGACGCGCCACCTTAGGCGAGGTCTTCCTTGACTGCGTCTTACCTCTGGGTTGGAATCGAAGATCCTGCGAGCCGGAGCATTATTGCCCATACGCTTCATGACCTAGCCATCTTAAACGTGATATACGTATTTTTTGTACCAGGTCAATGTCGCTGTACAGCTCGTATAGTTCGTGGCTGAACCTTCTCCTCCAAAGCCCGTTATCCGCTTTTGATAGAGTCTATGTCTCCGCGCCATAGAGCAGGACTGGGATGAACAGAGTCTTATAAAGAGTCTCCTTTGTTTTTCGAGAGAGGGCTTTACTACTCAACTGCCTCCCTAGCTCATATGAACAGCGATTGGCAAGAGTTATTCCTCGCTTTATTTCTAACGAGATGTTATTGGTAGATGTTATAGCGGATCCGAGGTAGACAAAGTCCCTAACTACCTCAAAGTTGTACCTGTCTATTGTGACGTTTTGTCCAATCCGCCGGTGTTGTGTGTCCCTTTTTGTGTACAGCAGGTACTACGTTTTCGCCTCATTAACTGCTAGTCTCAACTTAGCCGCTTCAGCTTTAATTTTTAAAAACGCTCCAGTGACAGCTCGCTGGGTTCTGCCAATGATGTCTATGTCATCAACCTATGCTAACAATTGCACAGACTTGAAAAAAATTGTGCCAGTAGAGTTAACTTGGGAATTTCTTACAATTTTTTCTAGTATTAAGTTGAAGAAATCGAACGATAACGCATCACCTTGTCGGAATCCTTTCTTGACATCAAAAGCTTCTGTGAGGTCATAATTATATATTTGTAATAATGCTATAAAGATAAAATACGAGTTGTCTTTTAGTGTGTTTAAATTCAGTAAAATGTCGGAAACCAGGCGGGTTTTAAGTAGCGAAAAATTTAACGTTTAAGTTTACTAATATAGTCGTCTCGCAGGGGCTCGACATTTCTTCGTTTGAACATACTATTTTAGAAGAACAGCCGAAAGAGATATATTTAAATCTCGAACACCTATAATAATTCAACCAATTGGTCCATAACTTAACAATAAGTATTTTAGAAGTCGTCCTATGCAACAAATGAATATCATGCTTTTTTGGATATTCCCTTAAATGATTTTATACATGTATACATTCTTTTAAACTTTAAGCCATTTTAACTACAAGTGATAGCATTTGTTACCAGGTTACATAAAATAAATCTTATAGCAATATTCGGAGCTTATATCACTTTAAGTTAAGAATTGACCATGACCACCTTAAAATATGTTTTCATATTTTGTTGTGTGCTATAAGCTTAACAGCCCAGTCGTTCATTTGAATTCGTCCTTTTTATTTTTTATGTCAACAAAATCCTTTCACTAACAATAATTTTTTCTAAAAAGTTAAAGAAATTATTTTAGATACGATTGGATGCTATTTCTTTATATTCGTAATACGAACCTACAAACAAACAGAAAAAAATCATGCACATAAGGACTTTCACGTATGGAAACTTAAAACCAAAACCTTTTGGTATTGGGATAGATCGTTTATTTTTCAAAGCTCTTGACTATCAACTCTTATCATTTTTTGTCGAGTATAACCTTTTATGTTTTTATACGAAACCCTTAAAGATAGATAAAAGTTTCGTCCTGCAAAAAAAAAAATAAAACAAAGGAATCGTTTTATTTAAAAAGTTTTTCTTTGGCTATGTTTACATTTTTACCACTCCTTCCGCGTTTGGAAGCCATTAACGAATAAAAAGAAAAACAATATTATAGTGAGGTTGCCTGAACGAAAAAAAAATGAAAGTTGAAATAAAAAAATTAAAAAAAAAAACAGCTATAAAAATATTTATACATGTAGAATTTTATCTAACAGATTTATTTTTGAATTGCACATCATTCTCCGATAGTAGAGATATAGCTTTGTGAAAGACACAAACGAAAATATCCTTGTTCCACTATTTGCTGGCTAAAATCAATAATGTTGATATTACATACAAATTATGGGAATAGGGTGATTCTTATTTTAAAAAAGGATAAGTTGTTTTAACTTGAGAAATAAAGAAAAAAATCAAGTTGTGTAGATCCAAAATACAAAATAGGTTTCTTACATAAATAATAAATAAAATAGAGTTTTTGGTAAACTTATCAATTTTTCTACCGCGAAAGTATCGGTTCAAAAAAAAATTACAAACTTTACTGATTTCCATAACGATTTGGATGGATTTTGTATACATAGTTTGGATTAACTATATGTTCTCAGTCTTGTGAATGTTTTAATTTCGTCAAATCAGTTCATCTATATAAACGGTGATTTTTTAAGAGCTTGATTTTTGAAAATTCAAAAAAACACAGAAACTTGTAAAAAGTGAATGAAATTTTTATTTGGATCGATAAATCAATTTCTGCCATTTACTTTTTAAAAATAATTTCACTTAAATTTTGCCCGCGGCTACGCTTCAGGTGGTCCATTCTGAAGGTCCAATTTTGGCAAACTTTTTCACACATTTCGGCCGGAATCTCACCAATGACGCGTTCAATGTTGGCTTCCAAGTCAGCATTAGTGTTTGGCTTGTCCCCATAGACAATAAACTTAACATGGCCCCACAAAAAATAGTCTAACGGGGTCAAATCACATGATCTTGGTGGCCAATTGACTGCGCCAAAACGTGATATCAACTGCTCACCAAATTCGCCTCTCAATTGATGCACGGTTTCACGTGCAGTTGCGAAACACATTTTTCACAGAGCACGAATTTTGATAATAAATTTCAATAATTTGCAAACGTTGTTCAGGCGTAAGTATATTCATGATGAAATGGCAAACAATACTGAATCGAAATGTCAAATGTTCGTGGAATTTGTCATGTGTGATCTGTCAAAAATATAAACGTCAAAAACCAAGTAGCAAAAAAATCACCCGTTATATAAACATGAATTCCTATTTCCCTATGTCACGACATCACGCGAGAACGGCTGGACCGATTTCGGTAATTCTTTTTTTTGTTGTGAAAAAATTAAGAAAATTGCGCGGAAAATGAGAAAATTAATGATAACTTAACCACTATATAAAATTATTTATAACCTAAAAGTTTTCTTTGACTTACATTTGAATTTTCGTTTTTGAAAATGCCAGAAATTTTCCTGTCTTAATTTTGAATATTGAATGCGTGCTGCAAATATCGTCAAAGAGGTTGTAAAAAAACTGAATATTATGTTTAAAACAGATGCTTCGGTAGAAGTTATTTTATTGATCAACTTTAATCTATATATCTCGCTAATTCTTTCTTTGTTGTGGTTGTTATTGTCAAGAGAGGGTTCTTATGAAAGAAAAATTGCTAGGAAAATTAGAAAATTTATGAATACTTAATCACCATATAAAAATATTTCTTATCTAAGTTTTCTTTAATTTACATTTGAATTTTCGTTTTTGAAGACGCCTACAATTAGGCAATTAGACGTGCAAACTTGAGTCGCAGATCTGGCAATGCTGCGAGTCAAAGATATATAAGAGCAATTCAAACCGAAATCAACAACATAGAAATGTTGCGTTTAACCCCTATCGAGCTGCATTCAATTATAAAGTGGAAATCTATTATACTTCACAGCAAATCGTTGCTATTGGACCAATAAACGTTGTGTGTCAATATTGCAAGGCATTTATGTTTAAAAATGAAGCTCCTGGATTGTGTTTCGCGAGCGGTCAAGTCAAATTTACGCCATTAGTACCGCCACCTTACCACCACTACATTCATTGGTTTCCGCAATACAAACATTGTTTTCAAATTACGTCATTTGGTGTAACAATAGTTATTCAAGAAAATTTTATGACAACTTTCAAGATTCAGGGTCAAATATATCATCTAACAGATTCCTTATTGCCAACGCCGAATATTGACTACCAGTTTATTTTATGGGTGCTTCGGCGTTGTGTACACAACAATTCGGTGAAAAGACCAATAATTGCTGAAACACTCTAAACATTTTACATTAACATAATTGGTTGTATTATTCACGACCGCTTTGGACCGCATGCCATCTTATAATCACAGAATTGTCATCAAAGCTTCTAAGACGCCTGCAGAAAAACACGCGAGACGTTTTAATGCGCCAAAAATTGACGAAGACGCTATTGTCGTCGTGGGTAAAAAGTTAGAAAACCGAGATAATGTTATACATCGGCGCGATATTGTTTTTCAATAAAAATTATAAATCGAGTTACATGGTCCGAAACTAAGAAGAAAGTTAGTTCATTGAATTATTATTCATACAAATTTATGGAGTTTTTAAATTCGCGGGAATTGCCTGGATTACCAACTCATAATCTGCAATTATGATTCCACGGATTCCTTTGATTCCGAACGACATGCCATTCGAATTTAAACGGTTGCAATTTCCAGTGCGACTATCATTTGTAACGTGGTTAAATAAATCTCAAGGCCAGTCGCTAAGTGTTTGTGGCATCAATCTTGAAAATCCATCTTTTTCACATGGCCAGTTATATGTCACCTGCTCCCGTGTTGGAATACCAACAAAGATATTTACGCAGCAAAAAAAATAAGAATTTTGTATAATTTAAAGCCTTGGAATAATAAACACTTTTTTTTAATATTTTTTTTAATATATAATTATGTATACCAATTCGAATCCAATATTCAAAATTAAGACAGGATGACTTCTGTCGGGTCAGCTAGTTACTAATAAAAATCAAATTTTAAAAATTTAGTCTGAATTAAATTTGCACGTGCAAGCCTAAGGAACATACTGAATTAAGTATTATTCATTTAAAAATCTAAAGGTTTTTTCTGAAATAGAATATTTAATTTTCAGATTTTAACTTCGTTTATACTTCTATTTCTTTTTTGTTAAATGTGCTATTCAATATGTGTCTACTTAATGTCTATTAACCATTACAAGGCCAAGTTAGTGCGTCATGCTTATATTTGTATACCTACCATTTATTTTATTAAATGTATGGGTCACCCTAATATAAGATATATGAAATCATTTCCGAAAGGGTATTTCTGATGTTTACCAAAATAAATGTTACTTATTTTGTATTTATTTATTATTTATATCCTTTACAAGAGATTTAATGGATCTTAACTTAGTGCTATATACATTTAGCACACATAATGTAAGAATATGTTAAGCTCAAGACTTTGCTACCAATAATTTTGAGCTTAAGGGTGTAAAGGAAAGGTTTCTTGAGCCAGCAAATGAATATGTACTTTACATTTTGCACGTTCTTTCAAACTAAATGCCAAGATTCTGGCAATTTGCCTTACAAATATTTAAGAACTGAATATTAATAAGAATTCTAGAAAAAAAAACTTTTGAGTACAATGGACCCACGGCTGGGATGTGTAAACACCATGTTGTATAAAGTACGGCATATACAAATGTTTAAATAATGGGTCATCCATTTTGCGGTTTCAAAAGTAAACGTAAATAAAACACATATAAAATATTTTGTTCATGATATTTCTTTTTTGTTATAAAGTTTGAACGTTGACATTATGTGTGAAACACTACATCATTTAAATGACCACCACGCGAATTTTTGCAAGCATCGACTTTTGAGGTAATTTTCGAACACTTTTTGACACATATTGCGTGGTATCTCAGCCTAACTTGACGAATATTGGTTTTCAAGTGCTCAAGAGTTAAGGGTTTATCTGCATAAATACGGTCTTTCGCGTAGCCCCACAAAGTCCAGCCGTGTCAAATCGCATAATCTGGGTGGCCAGTTGATATAGCCAGGACGAGAAATTACGCGGCCAGGAAATGTCTCTTGCAATAAAGCCATATTCGCTCGAGTTTTGTGGCATGCGGTATGTGGCAGCGTCTTGTTGAAACCACATATTCTCCAAGTCGTATTCTTCAATAGCAGGCAAAAAAAAGTCGGTTATCATATGACCATAGCGTTCCGAATTGACAGTTACTTTTTGTGGATGTACTGGCCTCTCTTCAATTACTTGAGGATTCTCAGGACCCCAAATACGAAAATTTTGTTTATTAACATACCCACCGATTGAGAAATGTGCTTCGTCGCTGAAGAAAATTTTGTTCGAAAAATCGTCCTCCACCGCCTGTTGTTCAAGCACCCATTCGACGTATCTACGACGTTGTGAATGGTCAGCTGGCTTCAGTTGTTGTGTGAGCTGGACTTTATATGGATGTATGTGTAGATCTAAATCCAAAATACGCCATAATGTGCCGTATGACAGACCTAATTCCTGAGAACGACGAGGAATCGACACATTCGGGTCTTCGGCAACACTTTCACTTACAGCAGCGCTATTTTCAGTGGTATAGGCGAAACGATGATGCACAGGCCTTACAATATCTGTAACCAATCCAGTCTCTTCAAATTTCTTCACAATTTTGCCAATTGCTTGCGTAGTTGGACGATTATGTAAACCATAATCTCCTCTTCAAGCACGATATGTGGCTGTGGCAGAATCACCATTTTTGTAGTAGGTTTTAACAATTTGTATGCG
The DNA here is from genome assembly GCA_910595825.1 of Philhelius pedissequus. Taxonomy (NCBI): domain Eukaryota; kingdom Metazoa; phylum Arthropoda; class Insecta; order Diptera; family Syrphidae; genus Philhelius; species Philhelius pedissequus. Next base: position 47,344,965 of record OU343160.1, read on the forward strand.
TTGTGCGATAGTTAAGCGATCCATTTTCGTAAATGTCAGACTTTCAACTGAAAAAAAAATTCCAGCCAAATACTTTTGAAACGGCAAAATGGATTACCCTTTATATTACAAAAGTTGAGTGGTATACTTTCTTTCATATTCATATAGGTACATATAACATAATATTTAATAATGAAAAAGTGTTTTTATACAATAATTTTTATTCACATCTCAGTCTGAGATTTTTAACAACAGTACATTTTGTGCAAGTGACGAATATAATCTCATCTCTGATTTCCTTACTCCACTCAAACGTAGGGTAGTTCACTGAATAATAAGAAAAGAGCAAAGAAGAAAAAACGATAGCCGTGTTCTTTTGGTTAAAACAATGCGCAGCAAAGCAAAATTTACACATATTACAAATACAAGAACCTGCTTTCGATAAAAGTAAAAGCAAAAGTCTGCTTTGGATAGATTTGTAACATTTATTCGTGTATCGAATGATATTATGTTGTTTAGTTGGTAGTTCCGATCAGTGGCGGATTAACCTTCTGGGCGCCTTGAGGCACGCTCAGTGATAACCGCCCCATTTTGGAAATACTATCCAAGGATCGTAATTTGAATTATATCGAAGATTAATGGGACACGGTTGTCTTTTTGGCGATGAGAAATTTGAATGCGGCAGTAGTATTTTCGAAATATGTCACAGTTCATTTGTTTTTCATAAATTGGATAGAATTTTTGTAAACAAACTTGCATTACTAAGTGTTTACTAGTATGGAGAAAATATATTTTTCCTTATATTCCAACGAAGAACCTATTAAGTTATAAAAGTGGAAAACCGTCATATATTTTAACATTTTTACGTCAAATGGGTATTGCGTATAGACTGTGGCAACTAATTTAATAAAAAAACCTATAGTAAGATATACTTTTAGATAAAGTTGGTTGCTTTTGTTCTTAAATTAAATGGTGTATATCTTAATTCCTTTTATTGTTTTCTGGCGTCTTACATGGTGGTTTATTTATTTGTTGTTGAAAAGACAAATAGTCATAGGTTTTTGGTAGTATTATACATATATTGGTATATACCTGTTTCTATAAAAAATCCAAGACCTTTCTGAGTGGAACTTGAATTTGATGTGAGAGTTTGACTCAAAAGTAAGTGTAGAAAAGAAATTTCGGAACAATTTCCCTCCATTTAAAGAGACAAATAATTTTATTATATAAATTATAAGTACTTATTATTTTAATTTAAACAATAGATATTTAACATTTTTACCCATTTCAGTATAATATATTAATTTGCCTACATATTACATTCTGAAAAAAATCCTGGACACTTTTTTTCATTATAAAGTCTTTTAATCTCAAAATGCACGACTGGATCGCACGAACTTGTTCTTATGTTCAATCACATCGAATGCAAAAGATTTCTGTTAAAAATTTAAATATATATTTAAAGCAGTTTTGTACTTCATATTTTATATATACAAAATATCTTTAATTGTTTTCTAAAAAAAATTGGTATGAGAGTCTTAAATATTATAATATAAGCTCAAAAACAAAATATTAAATCAGCTTAAACAAAGAAAAAATAATTCAAAATTCTGAAATAAATACTTAAACTAATTTAAGCTAAAAAAAGTACGCCATTTTATTTGCTAGATAAATTTGAATTTATGAGAAAAAAATTTTAAAAATCTGTGGAGCGGTTTTTCAGAAAAAAAGTTTTTTTTTAAACTTTGTGAAAACATTTTTCAAAAAAAATTCAAAAACGCCAATTCATAGGTATTCAATACATATAAATATAATTTTTGAAAAAAAATTAATGAGCAGTTTTCGAAATATAAATAATTTTTTTTTGAATGATTTTAAAAATACAAAAAAAATACTAATTAAAAATATTGGTCCGCGGGATAATTTGGGCAACCTAAACCTATATATGTGTAAAATTTCGAAAGAATCGGTTGAGCCGTTTATGAGATAGTCGAACGCAAAAAAAACGGTCCTATGGAAAGTACCGTTTTTACACATTTTTCTAATTTTTTTTTCAACCATATGATCGGTCGTAGCTAATTAGTCGCACTGATTTTTTTTAATCAAAATCATTGTAGCCGTTTCCGAGAAAAATAGGTTTGAACGTAACGGTTATATGGCAGGTACCGTTATTTTTTGAGCTAAAAAAATTTCTATTTCCCCTCTGTACAATACCTAAAAAAAACTCTATATACCAAGTTTGAAGCAATGCGGCCCACCCGTTTGGGTTGTAGGTGTCTATACATTTCATTTCATTTGTTTTATTGTAAATTAAGATGCAAGACGTCTTACATTTAACTTTTATTTATTTAACTTTTATATTTATATATAAAAGTCTTAGAACTTAACATTTTGTTCTTTTTAATTTAATTGTATATAATAAAGAAAATTACGTGAGGTTTCCATAACATTAAATTAAGGGAAACTTCTCCAAAATAAGACCTTTATGTAAAACTTAATCGTATCGCCTTAAGTGAGAAAAACTCGATGATTTTGGCTTATTCTTATTTAGCGGCCGCGTATTTCTCATGCATTACGCGTATTGCGTAATAATGCAACTTGCAAGTTATAATAAGGAACAAGTAACCAATAACTTCTTATCGGGCGATTTGTCATCACATATTTTTGAACCATACTCGCAAACAGACTTTTCAAGAATAGGCGGAAAATCAGGTCAGAGATTTAAATTTCGTATTTTCAGATACCAAAAATGATGAATACCTCAATACTTTGAATCTCATTAGGTATTTTTTTTTGCTTATTTTTTTTTAGATTAAAATAAAATAACATACAAAAATTACCGCCCCCAAAAATTTGCCGCCCTAGACTCGAGCCTCAAGAGCCTAGTGGTTAATGCGCCACTTGTTTGCGAATCTCGAAGTTTTTTTTCGTAGAGTTCTTCTTTCTGTCAATGGACACGTTCACCCATTTATTAGATAAGTTATCTCCGAACTCCGATACTAAACTATACGAATATATTTGTGAACGATTCGGATAGGTTAACTGAAAGCAGTCCAAAATTAATAATTTTTGATGAAGTATGTGTTCTTTAAAAAAAAAATGTTTCACACCTACTATTCACGTACAGGAAATACAAATTACTAACGCAGCGAACTAGGCTAAAAGTGCTTTTTATTTATTTTTGCTTTATAAATCATATTAATAAGAATAGGTAGGGGGCGCTCATACTAAAAACACTCACTAGCAGTATACGTAGGTGTGTGTGATTTTATATAACTAATTTTTAATTAACCTCTCTACTCCAACTCGATCTTTGAATCGCATATAAACGAAATTCAAAAAATGCTTAATAGTTAAATAATGAATGCGATCATTTTTTCAATGAAGCACTATGCGAACATACCCCTTCATTGGCACAACATCTGATTTATTGAAAAATAGTCAAACACATAAAATAATTTCAAAATCAACATTTTGAAAACAAACAGATGTGGAAAAGTCAACTTTTTCGATCCGGGAAAACAAGATTTTTACTGTGGATTTCTTAGATCTAACCACGCACGGTTTAATTGTGCATTTTCTTAAACGTCATTTAAGGCTAATTAGATTATTGAACAATTTCCTGGTATTATTTTTGATTAAAAAAATAACTTGAGTGAATGAGTTGAAAATTTAATAGAATGTTCCTAATGACATCATTAGCAGAAAACGATTTAAGTTGAAACAGCAAGAAATCCTATGCTTTTCGTGTATGTACCGAACATATTATTAATTTGATTCAGTTTGTCCTATAGCTTTTTTTAGAACGTGAAGGGATCCCATACAAGTTCTTCAAGTTTTGTAAAACTGGTCTACCGATTTTGATTAAACTTGGCACATTTAGGAACAAGAGAATCCAAAATTAATCTGCATTTCTGGTTAAGAAAAACAAATTGACAAAAATTAAATAATACAGTTTTAACTTTTATAAGGACATTGTCTTATATTTGGCTCAATACCGAATATTAAGTTAAGGACTGACGAATTTTGTATAGATAATAATTCGTGTTTTTCAGATTGTATTTCAAAATTTAAATAAATGTTTCGTTTTGTTAATTAAAAAATGTAAATAAAATAATTTCCTAGTATGTCAATGTAATTTTAGCTATTGTTGCACAACAAAACCAACATTTTCCTATTATGCAGTTTGATTTATTAAATCCTTTACGTGCCATAGTTTTAAAGTACAAAAACAAAAGTTGCTATCGACGACATAAAATTGAAATTCGAATTGAAACTTTCATATCTTAATTTCCCATGTATGACAATTTGATATTTTGACTGACAGGATTCAATATATACTGCAAAAAGGCATAATTATTGAGTAACTTCCCTAATATCGTGCTCCAATTATATTTCGCAATTCTGTATTACTCTCCAACAGGATACAAGCATCCTCAAACGTCAAGAAATCAATATTTTTAACCCTTATCCAAAAAGTTATCCAAAATATATATCTGCCACACAGTGCCAAAATATGTCTTACCCATAATCCACATATGAACTGGCGCCATCAGTTAATATCAAAAACGACATCCTGCTGATTCTTTATAATGCCCCATATGAATACACCTACTCATATATACCTACTTCCACAAAATTGTATCCGTCAACCTAATTGCACTGGATTTCTTCTTTTCTATTCCCTCATTGCAGGCCGTGTGATAGAAACTTACGAGATGCCGAGTTAATATCCTGCCGCTTGAGACGGGTTGAGCCACTGTGTCGTCTCCCGGGATCGGCGCTACAACAACTTGCAATGTGTGGATTCTATGAGGATTTGGAAAAAGGAGTCACTCGTGAGTATTAGTATAGTTTATGAGATACTTTTTCTTTCTGCTTCGCATCATGGAAGAACATACATGTGTCATCTCCCGGATTTCGTACAATATATCCTTTAGAACTTTTGGGTTTCGACCCAAATAAATTATTTTTATCCCCTTTAGGTTTTTTGTATTTTTAAAGGATGTAGTGTAGTAGGTGCACAAAATGTTCAACCACGCGCAGTTTATTTTTCAACCCTTTATTCATCGGTTGTATGGTTTTATTTGTTTCATTTTAGTTTTCCGTGCTGGCGAACAAGGACGATTCTGGTATGCTGTTTTGGGTGGCTCACTAGAGGTCAGATATCATGCACCCGACACTGATGGCAAGGTAAAGTTTGCATTAATTTAATTTTACGAGTATACTTCAGACTAACTGCCCTATTGAACCCAAGGTATAGCCTTGGTTTACTTTTTAAGCTTAGGGCGAGTTATTATGAAAAATGAGGAAAAAACCTGTTTTAAGTTGAACAGCGTTTTTGGACACGATTTTAGTTTAAAAGTTGTAAATTAAATTCTAGAGCATAGAACGAGTGCTTATTTAGCCTTAGGAATTACCCTTTACGAAGAATCGATGAGTTAATTCACTGATGGGTTAGTAGTGCATTCTTGCTTGGAACTCCTGTTGTTATCATTATTTAAGTCGTGTATTTTTTTTGTTTTAATTAACAATTAGCTTCTCCTAACATTGACCCCCTAATGCTGTTCCCACAGAAAACTTTATATATTTATATTTGCACTAACAAAAATCTGCATAATATTTGAGCTACACAAAATGAAATTATGAAATAGAAAATTTAAATTGAGGCCACTTTGTACCTGAATATAGACTCAGAAGATGATGTGCTGATAAGCTGAATGTAATTGGTAGGTTGCTTAATTTTACAGCTTTATTAAGTCTGGTTGCTTTAACGAATGAATAATCTTACACCCATTTCAACGAAAAAATTAATTTTGGACACCTATAACTTAAGGACGAATTAATGTACAGAAGTTGTTAATATGTCAGTTTGTAGATAATTATACTGTCTTCAAGTTGTTTTCAAGTCATTTTGAGAAAAAAATTTAATACTTTAATACAAAGTGTGTATTCCAAACCTAGACAAAATAAAAATAAATTTAACATCTCAAAAACATAAATTTATTAAATTTTTATAAATTAATTTTATAAGCTACGCCGCAATGTTATCGACCATTTTTCGCCAAAATGGTAAAAAGTCTTCAAACCTTTTTTGTGTAGAATGACATGAGCTACAATGCTTACCTATATAAATGGAAGTTTTTTAGTAGGCTCCAGGTCAATACAAGAGCAGTTTCTTGAGAACCACCGTTGTTGATATCAGACCGGTGGCGTTGGCCTGAAAGCTGATTACGAAGCTTTTGTTTACATACACAGATGTACAATTTATACCCCTTCCACCTAAACAGGAAATGCTGCACATCAACAACACGGAAAATGCTACCAACAGAAGATCGGATTGCGATAGTCTCAGCATCATTTACGAGTATAACCAGCTGATTAAAAGAAAATAAGGAAAAATAAAATAAAATCAGATAGAAAGCAAGACAGCAGTGTAGTAGTCAAAAATTAATTTTGTGTGAAAAATGTAATAATAAAAAATTAATTGTTTTTATTATTATTACAATTATGTATTATTAATAATTTCTAAACATTTTTTTTTAACTTTAATAGTTCACCTTTTAATGTTTTTATTTCGAACAATTGTGTTAATGCCGTGATATTAAACTTATTTGCTTTTGTTGTAAGTGTTATTGACATTATGTTTAATTTTATAGAAGAATCTAATTTGTTATATTTTTTTAATAAAAGGCCTGATGAAGAGTGTTTTCGCGCTTGAAACGCTGCACATCATATAAAATTTGTCTTTTTATTATTTTAAAAACTTCCATTTATTATATTAACTGGAGACGTCACCTATAAATTCCTATAATTACAATGCCAATTGAATGAATTTGTGACCTTTAGTCCAAAATGCGTTTGCCCAGGTACTACAGCTGGGCTCATCAGTTAGATGCTGTAGTACCTTTCTAAGACGCATTATTTTTTTATCGATGTTTACCGACTTTAATAAAACTTACAGCGATTACTCACTGTAAATTATATTTTTCTAGGGGAATTTGGTTAGATTCATGCACCTAGAATTATGTTTTGCGTTGAAACGCATTTTGGACTAAAGGTCACAAATTCATTCAATTGGCTTTAAATCCACACAGTCCTCTAAAACAAAAACAAAAATAATATAAACATATTGTTTGCGTTTTCTTCAATATAATTACAATGTTTACCTACAATTTTTTTCAAAAGGAATTATAGGCTTCGAGTAATTTGAAAAAAAATGAATTTTCCCCCTTCCGTCACCCCATAGATTTGTTTGCAATGTTCCTTATTTAGGTTAGTTTCTTTAGTAAATGCTTAGGACGTGAAAATGAAGCTCTCCACCAAAATTCAGTTTTATTGGAATTTTTTTCAAAGTAGGGTTATTTTTTTCCAGAATTTTCTCAGGCTATTAGGATGATATTTAAAATAAATCTATTTATACAAGACAGCTAAAATGGATATAGAGGGTCCATATTTCATATAGCTCATTCGTAATTAACTTCTCTACTCCAACTCGATCGCTGAACCGCATATAAATGAAGTTCACAAAATACGCTGACATTTTTAGCAAGCAAGAAATCACTCTACGAACATATCCTCTGCTTGTACGACATCTGATTTGATTGAAACAAAAAATACGTCAATCACATACAATAATATTAAAATCTTAAAACTTAACTTTTTGTGATTTCTTAGCCCCAGTTTCACAGTGTCGTTTAGGCCTTGAACTGAGTTCAATTTGTAGCTCAAGTTAACCGAGATTATTCTGCCGTTTACTTACTTACTTACTTAGGCGGCGCTACAGTTCGGGGCGAACCTGGGCCTCAACCAACATGCCTCTCCAGCTAGCTCGGTCTTTGGTTAGCTGCCTCTAGTTACGCACACCAAGTTGATTGAGGTCATATTCCACTTGAGCGCGCCACCTTAGGCGAGGTCTTCTATGATTGCGTCTTCCCTCTGGGTTAGAATCGAAGATCCTGCAAGCCGGAGCATTATTGCCCATAAGCTCTACATGACCTAGCCACGTGATATACGTATTTTTTGTACCAGGTCAAAGTCGCTGTACAGCTCGTATAGTTCGTGGTTAAACCTTCTCCTCCAAAGCCCGTTAACGCAGATAGGACCGAATATCTTGCGAAGAACCTTACACGTTCGAAACGACTAAAGATATCTTCATCCGCTTTGAATGGAGTATATGTCTCCGCGCCATAGAGCTGGACTGGGATGATCAGAGTCTTATAAAGAGTCTCCTTTATTTTTCGAGAGAGACCTTTACTACTCAATTGCCTCCCTAGCCCATATGAACAGAGATTGGCAAGAGTTATGCTTCGCCTTATTGCTAACAAGATGTTGTTGCTAGATGTTATATCGGATCCGAGGTAGACAAAGTCCCTAACTACCTCAAAGTTGTCCTTTCTATTGTGAAGTTTTTCCAATCCGCCGGTGTTGTGTGTCCCTTTTTGTGGACAGCAGGTACTTCTCTGAAATTAAAAAAAAAAACGTATACTTTACACACATATTTTATGTTACTTACTTTTCGGAGTTTCTGCGCTCTTCATCTAGCAAAATATTTAAAAAATAGAACTCGTTTCAAACTCTATATTGTTTTAGCTCCAAAAAAATTTAATTCTAAAATATTACAAAACGTTCTGTCAAATAATGATATTTTTTTCATTCAGGGCAAACTCAGCTGATATTATCATAGGTGAAACCAGAATCAAATTTCTGGATAAAATGAAATAAAAAAAATGAAAATGTCGAATGAAAACTCCGGTGATAAAAATTTTATCATTTCATTTTATCATAGAACCGGAATAGGGACAAAGTTCTACTTAAGAACTTATGTGACAGTTTATACAGAGCAAAAAGTAGCCCTTGAGCGTTTTAAGTTGAACGGCCTTAGTGCAAAAATTCTTTGAGTTTTTGGGTGCAAATTGGTATTTTCCATTTGTTTATAAAAAAAATAATTCTAACTATTCATACAAAAAATATATAAACAAAATTATTCATTTTGTAAAATTCAATCAATTCTCCATCTTCCATTTGTTATGAACCAGTTATGCAGAGAACGAAATATTCCCGCACAGATTTACAAGTTTATTATCTCAATAAAATATATTCCTACATCAATTTGTAACCAACAAGTAGATATATAGATAGTGTTTCTTATGAAAATAGAAATTCTATTCCAAAGCGAGTTCATGTCTGATGATTATTTGTATTTATTTATATTATGTATTTTTTTTGTATTGAAATTTCACACATTTGTTGCCCAGATGCGAAAGAAAAAATTCGAAACAACCTCTATTCTCAGGAAATTCTAAGCTAATCCAACAAATCGATGAATAGTAACTACCAAATACTCAACTCACCTCCCTCAACCATCAAATCGCACATTATTATATGGATGATGGGACTTCTTCACTCAGAAAAGAAAACTCCTTCACCTGGAATGGAATTTCAAAACACGTTCGTCTTCGAAGTTCGATAATAATACATTTTTTATATAACGTCTTACAAGTCAAGAGAGATAGAAAAACAAACTTTTTTTTTCAAGTGGCAATACTGTAGAGCCAATCGTGTGTAGCGTAGACGCAAAGCACTTGACAACGAAGACGAAGATGATAATGTTAACTCTGTGGAAAGATTAACCTTGTTAAAAAAACAAAAAAAAACAATTTCCAAATCGAGAGTCTACCTTATTAGCTTACAGACATTGGGTAGTTGTTACACAATAATTGTAATTAAAAGTATTTACGACCTCAACTAAAATATTGTACTGTCAGATATTTTTTATATCTTAATCTGGAAAAAAAACAAGAGCTTAGTTATTTAAGGTTAAAACAAGCAAATCGGAAAAAAATTAATAACAACAATTTAAGAGAATGTAATTTGTTAGAGAGATAGAGTTTTTCAGAATTCAATTTTTTTTATAATAGTGCGGGCGTAAGAAAAATAACGAAAGGCTTAAAAGAGATACCAATAAACGTTGGTAATTTAATTTGAATATTCGAATTGGAGCGAAAAATAGAGTCGGAGAAGATATTCCACATTCGTGCTGTAAGCTTACAGAAAGAATGTCTGTCCTTAACAGTGAGTCCGAACTCGCTCAAGGGTAAGCACTGATGCTTTTTCTGCGAGTATTTTTTTGGCTAAATAGGTTGAGTGAAGGACTGCTTTTAGAACATTGTTTAAGTAACCATAAAATAGAGAAAGTTAAGTACATGTTAAATATCAACATTGTTCGAGAGATGAAAAGCTTTTTGCTTTATTTTACCACCTATCAGTTCGAAAGCTCTTTCTGAAATTTTAGCCGAGAGTTTCAAATGAGTAATACTCAATCCTTAAACAACTATCGAAATAGCCAGCTAAATTCCTCCCCTTTAAATAGGCAACCGTAATACTATTGCGCTTCTAGGAATGCTCATCTGTTTATCCATGAACCCAACCTTGTACGTGCTATCAAGTACAGAGATTTTTTCTTTAATCGTACAACGCGAATGTGGAAGAGCTTACCCGTCTGTAGTCTCCTCCTCTTATTTTGATATTCATCAGAAACTCGGTATCTCCAATTAAATTCCTCTCTTCTTTCCTAGCGCTCGCACTGTGCTTGATCATTTTAGGGGTAGTCAAAACCCCTTTTGTGCACGCATCGTTATAAAAAAAAACTTGACCCATTTAAAAATTACCGCCTGATCAGAAGGGGAGAGGAGTTTCTAGCCAGTGTCTGTGGTACAAATTCAGAGAATTGATACTGTGCTGATCGGTTTCTTTGGTATTAGCATCTTCACTATCGAGTTTATCATACGTTACGGTTCTATAGTTCTATATTCGAAGAATAAGTAGATGGAATATGAAAAGCTGCAAAAAAAATACTATCGACAGCAAAAATTAATTAAAATAATTAAAAGTTACGGATAATGAAAAATCAGTGATATTGAAAATGAGAGTCGAAAACAAAATGGATCCCTGGGACATACCAGCAGTCCAATACGACTTGCGTTGAGGGTAATTTTTACTCCAGCGAAGAAGATATTCGTCGATGCCAAAAGCACGCAATTTTTGTAACATAGCTTGATGTTAAAGCTTGATACACAACCGTGAGTTTTACCATCGGAACACCAGTGCAGTTGACCTATATTGCTACTATGATAGTCGTAATACCAATCTTTGTGGATCTTTTGTTCTTTAAGATACTTTTTATTATTAAAATCATTCATGCTGCACGAGGGTGTTAATGAAGAACAATGATCATTCCAAATGTATCCTTGAATTCAATTCTAATTATTGTGCTGATTTTCTGGCTTGAAGAATGGATATTTCTGAAACGAAAGTCAATTGAGTTCAAATTACAAGGCAATGTTGCAAAGAAATGAAACAGAAGAGTTTAATGAGTTCTGTAAATTCTATTAAAATTTTCAGAAGCAGTATCTACACAATTATGTGTATCTTTTCTTTATTTAGGACCATTTGATCACTCGCTGAGTGATTCCCTATAGAAAAAAAGCCCGAATTTCTCGAAACTGGAGTTATCATTGCAAAACCATTTGAAACGTCTTCATTTGTTCTACAGGGAAGTCACATAGGTCCACTTTTGATACCTCTAGCTTATTAACGATCTACCAAAGCATGATATTCATACAAGCTCTTGGCTTATGTGAGTAGATGGTGTAAGGATCATCTAGAAGTCTCTTATTATATACATAATCTACACACAAATTTGTTATTCAACCTAAGGATGATTCCATTTATGTTAATATAAATGTATAAGGAAAAATCATTTTCCCCATTTTCTCCACATGATTATTAATATCCTTATGTCAGTTGAGTTTTTTTTTACCATATGAGTTTTCTAAATTGAGGCATACATATGTATACCTGTACATATGTATACCTATACATGTACATAAATCCGACATGCTTAAATTTAAAATAAATTCATTTAGATACAAATAAAATAATTTGATTTTCCTTTAAGGTCAAATTTGTGTTAAAACCACAATTTAATTTAAATTTAATCTTTTTGTGTTGTTTTGTAAATAAAACTAAAATTCAAATATCAAGAATAATGTTTGCCAAACTAGAACACAAGTTAAATATTTTGTCTCATTTGATGTTCAAATTTCAACAATGTTTTATCAACAGATACACAGTGCCTGTCTCAGTGATATACATATACTCACATACACTAGGTATTTGATTTCGAAAGATTTGACATTTCAAAACAATTATCTTAAAATGTTGTTTGTGTATATATATATGTTTAATGTAGGCCAATGTATTTGTAGTACATATACTCATATTTATATACACGGTACACATTGTGAGACCACTTTTTCACACATGCCAAGCATATTTAGTAACTTGTGCCTTGACTTTTTCAACGTCTTGGGGACCATTATTAAAGCGAACATCCTTTAAGTAGCGAAGGGGCTTAAATCAATCCTCAATCGCAATCCTCCCCACGTAGGTATACCTATAAGTGAGACGAAATGACGAGGGAGCACTTGCCTACATTTAAGCATTGAAATGCATTCTGTGTGTACCGCGCCGTGCCTACATCCTGTTAACACTCCTCACTCAGGTCCTGCAATTGAAGGTCAAAATAAAATTGTCCACCATCATTAAATTGTATGCAAATGTCACTGTAACTATCTGCTAAAAAACATAATAATTTTCAATTATACAGATATTGGTGAGTAGACATGTTGTCTGGTGGAATTGCCTTGTTACGAAAATGTTGTTTGTTGGCAGCCTCAAAGTTGGAAATGAATTAAAGTGCAAGCATATGAACATTTGGGTAATGATGACTAAACGCCCATTTGCCATAAAAAATTATATTTGAATAGTTGATTAAAAATTATACTTATTCGTATGAGAAATAAAATGGATGGTTATGTTCAAGTGTTAGTAAGTAACGCGAGTTTTACAAATTTTAATTAGTTACGCGTAACTAATGTAACTAATTGCATTAGTAACATAACTAATGTAACTTGACAATTATTTTGACATGTCTCCAAAAAAATCTTCAAATCAATGTAAAATTGAAAGCAAAAAAAATCGAGTTATTGGATCTGCTAACTGCTCACTAATGACAAATTAGAGAACAATTACCATTTTCAAATTAATAACTTTCTTTTAAAAATGTTAAATTCTAAAAGACTTAACGAATGGGACCTGTTTAAATCTAGACGGAGTTTTTAAAACTGTATATGAAAAAAATATTGAAAATCCAAAGTTGCACTAAGATTTCAATTTCAAAGCTTACACTAAAACTGGTTAAAAGTACCACATCGTCCGCAGATATAGAGCGTACTTTTATTGTGTTTCGAACGTTCCAAAAATTTAATGTTTCTTTATGGAACTTTAAGAATGCAAGACATAAGTTTTTCTTTGGAGGAATTTGAGTTTGACGAATTCAACTATATTAATACCTACATTTGTATTTGGGTTTTACATTCATGAATGTGATTTCTGAAAACTTTTATAATCTTTTGTTATTCGTTATTCATGGAATAAACATTTTTATTTACTTATAAATGTTATTGTCTATTTTTTTCAATGTCAGTCAACATTTTTTTTAGCTATATTAGTAACATTTACATAAGTTACATTAGATATTATATCGATGGGTTTGGGGAACATTGTTGAAAATGTATTTTTTTTTCGAAAGGGGTTATCCTTGATTTTTTTCTAAAATGTCGAAAAAGTGATGTGAAGAATTGTACAACAAATTGCACACCAATTGAAAGGACTGTGCAATACCGATCACTGGCAGCGGCAGATTTTTGCGGGGCTATCAACATCCAAAGCAAGTCAAATGGAGTTGGCTGGAAAATCATGCAAATAATTTTGGATTGAAATATCTCAAGAACCAGATGCCGCAGATACTTTTTGTTCGCAGCTGTGAAAAGGTATTGAACAGACCTTTCTTGTGGTGTGTAATTTATTGTACAATTCTTCACTTCACTTTTCTCGACATTTTAGAAAAATATCAAGGCGGTATAAATTACATTTAGAAAAGTGTCATTCGTTTTTAAGCAATTTAAGCCTTGCGGAAAATGTAATGTAACTAATTGCAATTAGTTACGCTTAATTACATGGGTAACTTACTTGGAGTAACTTACGTTGCTAACACTGCTGCGTTCTATCATGTCACCGAGTACAATATTCTAAATAGGCATAAAACTAATAAATGCCATCGGATTTCTAGAACTAACTTATTACAATTTATGCAAACATGATTGAGAAAAAAGAACAGTTTATTACTTATTGCTAAACTAGCAGATACCTATGCGTTGCTATGGACTTTCTATCCCACGGGAATCAAAACGTTTTTAAAAACCGTTCTGTCGTTGAGGCGTGAAAGCGTAAGAAATACACAAACTCTTCCCAAATTTCTCATCCATCTGTTTACCAAATTTCATTAAAATCCATTTCACGATTGAGGCGTGAATGCGGAACAAACAACAGGGAGAACAACAATGACAATGAAACAAACATGCGATGAGATCGCTGGTCTATGTTCAAGCCCCGGTGGAAGCACTTAACAATGTATTTAAGTAGACCTGCAATCTACACCACTGCAATAATCGAATCTGGTGGTCTGGCAAGTCGTGAAATAGCTATAATTGCAGCCGGTATCAGGTACCGCAGTTAATAAAATTCTAGGTACCTTTGTCGATTTTTTAAAAACAAAAATCATTTTTTTTGTTGAAAAATTTTTGCAAACATTTTTTTTTATCAAAATCTTTGGAGCCGTTTTCGAGATAATCTGGTATTTTGAGCAGTTACTTAGCACGTAGGTTCCGTTATTTTTAAAGGTAAAAATCATTCAATTTCTACACTTGGGATTCACCTGAGATACTTAAGTATCAAATTTGATGAAGATCGTTTCAGCGGTTAAGGCTGTAGATCGACGTACAGACAAAGGGAAATACAATTGGAATTGCGCGTCTCGGTTCTTTCATCTTTAATTTTATCGGAACGCAAAGTTGCCTTATAGTAGCGACTCGCAAGTAAATATCGACTTGGAAGTCTCCAATGAACGACAATGATAATGCACAAAATATTTCACCCTTTTATAAGATGCTCAAATTTAGCAAATAGCCCGACAAAATTTAAACTTATATTAAAAAAGTATTTTAATATTTATTTATTTAGTTACAAACATATTTTGTATTCTTAGCCTATTTACAAAGAAGACGAAGGTATTCAATTAATTGTTTCAATAATGTTTTTAAAGTACAGGTAGGCCTCACTCCACGTTCAGGAAAAAATGCCGTGTTAAATGATACAAAAAGCCAGTGCAAAAAAGGGGGTTACGTTCCATGATTTGAAAAAAACACACAAACATATTTATTTCTTGAATTTTATTTATTGAAATTGGAACCATACATAAAATGAACAAACAAAAACACAACACATAAACCATAACTGCTTTTTGCTGGCAATATAAACTTCATAAAATGTTAAAAAAAAAAAAATACTTTTTGCTGAAAAAATCCGTAATTATGCTTTATTACATACACTTATGGGGGTTTCGTTTGGTAACAGAAATCAATTTATTTTTGATTTAGATCTGTCAAAAAACTGATTTTGACAAAAATTGATTTATTTTTTTGTTCTTAAATTAATTTTGCAGATCTGGATTTTCTGGCAGATCTACCCCTCTTTTACTAATACCAATATACATTAAAATTGACAGCCATCAGTTTGACAAGGACTTGTTTGATAATAATTTGTTTCGGTTGCAAGAAAAAATTAAAATAGTTTTAGTTCAAATGGAAGCAGTTTTAAGTAAATTATTTTATTTGGCAAGCTCATTTTTGGACTTTCAAACTTGAAGTTAAGAACAACTTTCGGGTCAATTGGCGTTTTTCTTTTTTAGCTCCGAGTAAAGAACTCAGCTGTCAAGAAAAGATCTGTGTTTCTTTTTTAGGTCAGACGCATTTAATCTCTCAACTCGTGTTTCGTTTTTAAATCAGAGCTAAATCGGGCCATGAACCGTTAGCTCAGAACAAAATGACCGATCAACCGGAGCAAAGTGCGCGGATAACTTTACTCATAATTTTAACAATAATCACTAAAGTAAAACCAGTTAAAAACAAAAATGAATTCGGAAACCGAAAGCTTTGGATTTTCTGGTAAATAAGTTTTAATAAAAACAATTATAATAATATATGACAGTTCTGCGCTTAAGTTTATTTCAAAATTAAATCGGAGATATCTGACCATGCTCTACTTAGATCTAACTCGGTTTAATCAGGCTCTGCTCAGAGATCTGCTCGGAGATAAAAAAGGAAAACGGCAAATATTTGCCATCTGATACCTCTATCTGGTTCACAGACACAAATACGCACCAATACTATAGCAAATAAAAATCAATCTGAAAACGTATTCGATTCCTTGCGTAAGGAATCAATTTATAGATCAAAATATAGATTTACCAAACGAAACCCCCATTAATAACGGGGAAGTCCTTATTTCAGTTCATACATATTTAAAAAACAGTACGCATGAATATGAATAACTTGCATGAATTTGAAAACAAATATACAATATCTCTACAAACAACGTAAATGTAACATAAGAACAACAATTTTTTTTGTTTCCGATACCGCGTTAGAACGAGGCTTTTAAACGTGTTAAACGAAAATTGTTCGCATAAAGTGAAACGTGTTAGAGCGAGGCCGTGTTAAAAGAGGTACGCGTTAAGCGAGGCCTACATGCATTAGAATTTATATTAAAATTAATATATTCACAATAGTTATTATAATCTACACAAGCAGCAAATAGAGGCTAATGTATGGTCAACATACATTTCTATTGAATCTTAAATTTAAGGGTTCATGGTTTCGAAAAAATCTATATGGGACATTTATGTTAATTTTACATAATAATTCACTTGAATTTAAATTACTAGTGAAAACGTTGAGCACGAAATGGATTGAACAAGACACGTTCGGAAAGGTGCTCATAAAAATTTTACAAACATTTGCAATTCCAAAAACTTTGGTAAACTCACTCTATAAATTTGGATGTTTTGTCTTCTTCAAGATGGCGGGCTCGGCTTCACTTTCTCTGTTTATCATGTGGACATGTTCAAATGTTGAGAATATAAAAAAGCAATGTTGATCGACATATTGTGGATGGAGCTTTATGTATCTAAAGTCGTCGGCACTTAGGCGTTTGCATTGATTTCCATTAAAATTCAATGCTGTTATTGTCATCAAGATTTTTTTCTTAGAAAAACCTCACGTTTGCAGTCTAATTCAGACAATGACCACCCTGCGTGGCACACTTCAATGAACCCTATACTAATATTTTCCAACGAATGAATCCTTTTAAACTATACATAGTTTCTATGTACTAATGTTATTAAAAAAAACCCACTCTTTTATGATTGAATTCTTCTTTGTATTCTCGGTATAACAACAACAAGAAAAAATCCCCACACAAACAAACCACAATGACTAAAACTTATTAATTTACGACTTCATTATAAACACAAGAACGTGATATTTCTGCATTTTTCAATTTGAAGCTTCATTAAAAATGAAAGCATGAAAGTCTTTCACGTGCAACACCGTACGGTCCACGGTAGCAGCCATATAACATTTTTTTCATTTTACCTCAATAAATTTCAATTCTAAAAATATAATTCAACACAATAATTATTTCTGATGAATGAAATATTTTTTTTTTCGTTTAGGAAAAAGGAAACAAATAAATCTAAAGGCATTACATTCGTAACAACATAACCAAACCGAATAACCTAAATCTAAAATCCAATTTTAAATGTCAAAACGCTAAATAGAAACATTATATCAGCTGATGGAAACAAGCTTCTTATAGTGGAAGTTCCTATTCAAAATGTCACTTATGGAATTTATTTTCGTCAATAATCTAATCCCACCGATTACAGGGTTATTAAGCAGCATTTGGTATCGAAAAGGTGAATTTCACAACAAAAAAAAATATATAAATAAAAAAAGCATACACACCACAGGAGACATTGACACATGGTGGCAACGTTTTGCTTGCTGACATATCGATTCTTGCATCCAAAGATGAGATAAAATACAGAGCGAACTTGGCTATAGTCCCTGTAACCTACTTTCCATGTTGATTTTATTTTACTTTGTAAAAAAAAATGAATGACTGGCAAATTTATGACAGTTAAAGCACCACCATGGCTACCATGAAATGATAACATGGAATGGAAACGGGTATTTGCTTTCATATCATATTATTATGGAATCCAGTTTTTATTAAAATCTGGGATTTGATTTTTTCTAAAAAGTAAAAATGAATAAAAACAAAAACTAATATTCATGTGAAATCCACCTTTCTAGCATAATATTCTATCCGCACAAATTCGAGAGTTTGTTTACTTCCGATAGCGGCTGTTCGTGCGTACCTTAAGCAAACATTTCTGTTCCCCTAAATCCTAGACTAATCTAGCACCCAGCCTGCAGATACACAGATACATTGTGGTCGAAATTAGATACCTCATCTTTGTTATTAGCGGACTATCTATCTCTATGATCCGAATTTCTAAGCATATCTAGGTACACCATACCTCTAGAGAACAACACAAAACAAAAATCATATCTCGCTGTCGACATATATTCAGCGGCAACGGAGGCGGCAGAGGTGGATGTCTGCTTCTGTGACTCGGAGTATTATTGGTTGGTTGGACGCTTGCATGGGTTCACATAATGTATCTTTCAATTAATTCACTTTGAGAGCTCCAGCACGTCGGCTGTCGCTGTCGATTAACATTTTCTACCTTTTCGTCTATACTCACAGTGTGAGTGTTACATATGTTGTATCGTGCCTCGTGCCTAGTGCCTAGTGCCCTTGCCCTTACATCATCACCGGTTGTAATTCAAAGATTTATCATCTTAATCGCTACTGGACGGTGTGTAGTTTGATGACCGGCCGGCTCGCGGGTTGCGTTGAAGAAAATAGTTTTTCCGATATGGTAGAGTTTCGTTCCGAAAGTTGTTCCAGCCAGTTATATTGATTAGTGTAATTCTGTTCACAATTTGTGTGCATATCGTGCCGCGCCGACGTTTTTTGTATTTGTTTATGTGTTTTGGATAAAGAATTTTGGAAATTTCGTGCTGGTGCATCCTTAAGGATTAAAGTGTGTGGGTATTTTGAAAGAACATCTGGTTAGAGCTAGTTGGGATGCGGCCCACTTTCAGTTAAATTCGGTATTGTTTACATCTACTTTGATTTTGATTACATCCTGTTTCGTTTTTCATTTTTGTAAAAAGTGTTCCCACTTTAATTTCTAAAAGAACATTTATTTTAATTTTTAAAAGAATAAATATTTTAGTTATCGAACTTAAATTTAAGAAAAATAAATGTATATATATATATACAAAGAATGAACACCAATAATTACTTAAGCCAGCATCTTTAACATAAAATAATAAAACTTTAAAAGAGCATAGCACGGCATTGTAATTTTGGATTTGGATGCGGCTTTAATATATTAATACAATAATAACTGTGTTATCACAGCAGTATGAAAAAAGTTAAAACTTCAAAAACATTATATTTTCATAAATTGTTCTATTATTTTTTTTAATTATGGAATTGAGTGTAGTAAATAGTACTTAAAGTATATGTGTTGAGAACATAATAGATGAAGCCATTAAAGTGACGTAGTTGCCTTACTACAATTTTATAAAAAAAAAGTTGAAATTCATTTTCCTTGTACTTTCCAATATTGTAATACGAAATTTTATACTACTCGTTAGATCAGTTTTTAAAATAAGTTAAGAAAAAACAAAACCCAATTCCACAAGGAAACATTGTATTAAATTTGAAGTTTTAACTCGATAAAAAGACATACTGTTTAAGCCTCGTTTACCCTAGGAATATTTGCCAATAGAGTTGATCACTAGACGTTGCTTTGATAATTATCGTCTTGGTGTAGCAAAAATTGTAAAATGTCACTATTTACTCGATATCGACCATGTATAACTTAATTGGTCTTTTCACGGTCTCGTTTCGGTATTTTGTAAAAGAAATATTGTACCATAGCTTAATTCTAGCAAATGTCAAAAACTTCAATTGAATAATTCAATTTTATGATCTAAAAATACTTTTTTTGTTTCTATTTTTCCCACCGCACAATAATTGCAGAGAGTTTCGAAAAAATACAGTCTTAACTCGGTTTCGTCTACATCTTTACTTGAGATATAGGTACCATGGGGCAAGTTTTGCATTGGAGAAAAAATCGAACTCGAGATTTGAATCAAAGTTGACATTGCGAGGATATAGAACACCAAGAAAGTGGTTCCGGCAATTCCCTCTATCTGCTTGTATGTCTGTCTGTAGAACAATCTAAAACCTAAACGGCTGAACCGATTTTGTTTAAGCTTGGTGGTTAGGCGTTTTAGGTGATTGTGCAAAATAGATTTTTGAATCGTTGTTTTGGCCCAAAAATAATGGTACTTGCCATACAAATTTTTCTACCATCTTAATTATGTCGAAAACTGCTCTAACGATATTGTTAAAAATTGGAGTGTGTACTAACTTGAGAATGATCTACATTTTTCCAGAAAAAAGTTTAAAAATATTTTGTTAGTAACGTTACCTGCCGTACAACCATTTTGTTGATTTTTGACTTTCTCATAAACGGTTCAACGCATTTCAATCAAAATTTGTGTTCAGGATCTCCTTCAAATTCTAAATAATACTGTATTTCAAAATTTTCGAAAAATGTTTTTTTTTTGGATTATTGAAAAAAAAATATTTTTTTTTTTTTTGAAAATTCAATATTTCGAAAACGGGTGGGCAATTTTTTCTCAAATTTTGTTTTTAAACTTATATTATTAAATATTTAAAATGTTCATACCAATTTTTTTTAGAAATAATTTAAGAATTTTTATATATAAAAAATTAACTGAAAAAAGACTTTAAAAATAATTTTAGCCGTTTCATTAAGAATCTTTTGCATATAATGTGATCGAACATAGGAGCAAGTACGTGCGATCCAGTCGTGCATTTTATTTCTCAGATGATTCGGAAGTAGTACCCATGGTCTTGGTATTTATCTCAAAAATCTAGTCCCAGTGACTTAGTTAAAATTTTACAAAACAGAAATGCATTATGCCACTCCTTCACGATCAAACCAAATTTCTTTTTATATACTGTCTCGAAAACTTCATATCTGTATTTTCTAACATAATTGAAGTAAAGCATAAGACTACGTATGCAGAAGAAAATTCCCATCAGAAATAGGATTATAGTGTTTCTTGAGAATAAACTGACTTAACCAAATTGTTTGAAAAAATAATTGTATTCACTTAAATTCTCATTTTTTGGAAAAATTATTTCTGGTATTAATGCTTGAAAATTTCGCATTTATAAAAAAGATAAATATTTTTTTTGTATATTTCCAAAGTTTGTAAATTTGCTTAATTAACTAAAATGAATAACTTAAACTATACAATAATCTAATCCATGGTACACAATGAATTACAAGAAAATATTGCAGTTTAAATTAAATTTGAAATATTCAAGAAATAAAAATGCACCAAATTATAAAATGATCCACTGTAGATCAATTTACTTTTAATTTATTTCAAACATTTTTTTATCTCATTTAATTGTTGTGGGAACACTGTTTACATAGAAAATATCGCTGAAGAGTGTTGTTGTTTATTTTTCCCACTCAATCCACCGAATTAATTTATTGTTCAACAGAGTGTGGCGGCAACGCGGCGGTCGGTGCGGCGTCATCGGTCGATTATGATCATATCCCGTTGTGTCAATTCACGATAACAGTGGGCGGTATAAATTCTGTAAATTTGCATCTCTCTTGATAAACAAGTGCGGTTTGGTTTGAAATGTTATTATCTCCGTCAGATGGAATTTGTTTAAATCATTTAATCATGATTCACCGCTATACTTACTACATACATAATAACACTAAAAGAGTACTTATAAATAAATTTTGAGTGTTAAATTCGAATGCATAAATAACAACACAATAACCCACTGGGTTACGATTAATAACTCATCCGAACCAACACCTACAGTGAATTTTTGGCGCCGCTGTTTAATAAATTTAAAATTTAAATTTAACAGGTAAGTTTTTATACCTATCCAGATAAAGGTCTACCTTTTATAGAAGTCTAGAGAAGTCCAAAAATGAAAGACAATTTAAAGCCCATTGGGTTTAAATGGCGATTAATTAACACGAATATTGAAAAAATATTGTTTATTTTATTAAAGTGCTTTGCATTTGGCTTGGTTTTCGATATTTTGTTTATAAATTCTCTGCGTGCCTGTACCTACTATATAACAAGTTTATTGCAATTTGAAGGCAAATCTGATATTTGAGGTATCTTTTCGATGGTGAAGCAATTAATGATTTTGATTGGTAATAAAGAAAATACTTTAGAGAGGATTGTATAGTTTTTAAAATTAATTACACTTTAGTTTTGTAAATAAATTACCAACATGAGAAAATCAAAATAAACAAAGTCGAAAATTAGTAATTTATTGTTTCTAGTTTGTAAGAATTTCTAACAAATTTTCTTCTTAATTTAATGGGAATTTTAAGATTTGTGTATGATTGTTTTTCAAACGTTTACAAATATTTTATTTTTTTTTTTGTTTTGTTTAAATATGCAGTAAATTTAAATAAGTATCAATTACTTTTCAAGTATTTAACAAGTGAACATACAATATATAAAATATAGTACCCTGGGTAAATCACGTATTATAAATTACAAATCTAATATTTCTGAAAACTCAGAAGCAATGCGTAGAGTGGTGATGGTGAGATCGTCAGAGGCGTAGTAGCACCTAACTCAATTTGGAATATAGGTACTTTGTTTTAACAATTCAGTCAAATAATTCCATCCTGCAGATAGAGCACACATTCAATAAAGGAGAATCTGAATATTTGCTGTCAGAGTGCTAAATTCGTATCGTTTATTATTATTTTATATTAAAATGATTTTATTTCATGAATTTTTAATAGCTTTGTTTAACTATCTAAATGACATCGTCTACATGGTCGGCCAGTTGGCAAATAATAATTGAATTATTGTAAATTTAACAATTTTTACTTGCCTTTATATGTAGGTATACTAAAGGGCAAGTTTTGTATCGAGATTTTAATCAAACTTACGAGTAACATTACGATGAAAGAGAACACCAAAAAAAGTGGGTCCCGCAATTCCGTCTGTCTGTGGAATGATCTGCATAGCCTAAGCGGCTGAACGGATTTTTTTCAAACTAGGTAATGATTGTTTAAAATGGAATTTTGAATTATTGTCTTAGCCCCAAAAATAACGGTACTTGCCATACAAATTTGTCTACCATCTTAATTATCTCGAAAACGACTTAACCGATTTTGATAAAAAAAAGTATGTGGTACTATATCGTCTACATTTTGGCCAAAAAATTTGTTTACATATTTTGTTATTAACGGTACCTGCCATACAATAAAATGTTTCGCCTTTCTCATGAACGGCTCAGCGGATTTCGATCAAAATTTTTATACAGGCGGTTCTTTGAATTTTAAATACCAGTCAATTTCAACATTTTCGAAAAATTGTTTTTTTTTTTTTTTTTTTGATTTTTGAAACAAAAAAACATTTTTGTTAGAAAATTCTATACTTTGAAAACGAGTGGAACATTTTTTTCTGAAATTTATTTTTTTAGATATATTATGAAATATTTAAATTCTCATATTAATTTTGTTTTTAGACAAAAGTAAAAAAAATTGTATAGGCTTAGAAAATTAAGTAAAAACCTTAAAAAGATATTTAGCCGTTTCTATTAAGAATCTTTTGTATACATTGTGATCGAACATAAGAGCAAGTACGTGCGATCCAGTTGTGCATTTTATTATTTAAATGTTTCTTTTTATTTTTAAAAAAGTTAAAATTTACGTGCTTATACAATTTCTCCCAGGTAGCTCTCTCATTAAGGATATAGACAATTTCATCATAATTCAGTGAGTTCTTTCCAAATGCACTCATCTTAGTTTGTAACGGAAGGTGTCCCACATGACTTTACGTATTTGTTATGGGTTATGATTTATGAACTAGGCAGTCCAGTAGCGGGTGCATGTTCCTACAAATTAATGTTTGGTATCCGCAAGCATGCCCCACCGTACCTTGCTGACTGGACACCGCAGTTTATAATCCTTAGCACACACGGAAAATCCTGTAGTTTCGTATGAGTACCGGCCGGTTTTCCACCGCCTTACTATGGACTCGGCACAGTCTTCTTCCTGGATGCGTTCTCCAAGGGAATTGATAGAAAGCTTCCTTTAGATCCACACTCGAAATTAAGTGGGTTTCTAAATGTCTTTTAAGGAGTCCATCAACATGACGAAGAGTGTAGAAATAATTCTTCGTCACTTTTATCACCTTTCTAGGTTCTAGACAGTCGATTTTTCTAGACAGTCGGTTCTTGAACTAATACGATGGGAGAGCTCCAGGTACTTTCACTTTCTTCGATTATACCTAGGGTGAGAATCATATACAATTCCTCAAATATGAGGGACTGCACTGCACAGCTGGAGAGATTGGATATTGACGTCGCTTAATGGCATGGGTGTCACCCGTATTTATTGTATATGTTTCTGGTGTTGTTTGCCCAATCCAAAATTTGGCAGAGGAATGGAACAAACTATAGTAACATTTTGTAATTCCTCAAATTACTGAAAATTATTTGAAAACTCATGCGCATTTGGATCGCTAGACCTTTCTATCGTAACGGAAGAAATTCCTGAAATTAATTGGAGAGCAGGTTACAAACATACTCCAAAAAGTAAACCCTTAGATATAAGGGTTGGTCCAAAGAAAGTTCCAATAAAAAAAAGAATTTCTTTGGTAACACCCTTATATGTTTCCATATAAGTATACGGCTTCTACCCAGAATATGAAACACAGTAGCTCTCTTAAATTGCATAAGTGAGGCATTCAATTCAGGGGTAGTAACTATCTTCGTATTTTTAAAACAAGTGAGTGGGGTCAGTTGAAAACTTCATCCTGAAAAAAATAGAGAGCTTCTGGCTTTTCCAAATAAAATCTTCACGTTTTTTTTTTTATTTACCAGGTTGATAAGGTTACGGAGTTCGCTTTTCTAAGTGTCAATCGATTCACCTTGAAGAGTGAGTGAAAGTCCACAGTACTGGGATAAATTATGTCAAGACTTAAACCATGACTGACATTTCTTGTCGTATTACCAGAATTGTTACATTTGCTTGGCAAATAGTCTCCATCTTAAGTGTCCTAAGAATGCAATCAACGTGTAGCTTAAGAGAATTAAACAATGGTACAAGACCCGTCTCCAGTATAAGGATCTGGTTAGCCGTACTATTTAGCTTCAAAGCTTACTTCAGAAAATACCTCTGAACCTGACCCAATTCTTCAAACTGTTTGTGTCCCAAACTTCATTGATTTGGATGTTGTCATGAAAATTTCATACCTTGCCTTATATTGAACGTCTGTGAAGTGCATCAGATTTATCCAAGTCGCATTGAAGGGATTTTTTAGTAGTACTCTTGATGTACACCATTTGATCCAGCAGACTTATTCTTTTGCAGTTCATTTAAGACTGTTTGAATTTCTAACCACGATACTGGTAAATCAAGCTCACCATTTTGTTGATAAGGTACTGAAAAGAGGAAAAATAAAATGCACGACTGGATCGCACGTACTTGCACATATGTTCGATCACATTATATGCAAAAGATTCTTAATAGAAACGGCTAAAAGTAATTTTAAAATAGTTGTTCACTTAATTTTTACTTGCGATTATAGGTACCATATGGCAAGTTATGCATTCGTCGAAAAAAAAAGTTTTGAGATAACAATCAAACATGACATTACGATGATAGCGAAACCGAAAAAAGATGGTCCAAAAATTCTGTCTGTCTGTCTGTATATCTGGATGTATGTATGTATAGACGCCTACATCCCACACAGGAGGGCCGAATTGCTACAAACTTGGTATATAGAGTTTTTTTAGGTATTGTACAGAGGGGGAAATTGAAATGTTTTTTTTTAGCTCAAAAAATAACGGTACCTGCCGTATAACCGTTACGTTCAAACCTATTTGTCTCGCTTTTTAGCTACGACCGATCATATGGTTGAAAAAAAAATTAGAAAAATGTCTAAAAACGGTACTTTCCATAGGACCGTTTTTTTTTTTGCTTTCGACTATCTCATAAACGGCTCAACCGATTCTTTCGAAATTTCACACACATATAGGCTTAGGTTGCCCAAATTATACCGCGTACCAATATTTTTAATTATTATTTTTTTGTATTTTTAAAATCATTTTTTAAAAAAAATTAAAAAATTTATATTTCGAAAACTGCTCATTAAATTCTTTCCAAAAAGTATATTAATATGTATTTATTGAATACCTATGAATTGGCTTTTTTAATTTTTTTTGAAAAATGTTTTCAAAAAGTTTTTAAAAAAAACTTTTTTTCTCAAAAACCGCTTCCCAGATTTTTGAAATTTTTTCTCATAAATTCAAATTTATCTAACAAATAAAATGGCGTACTCTTTTTGAGCTTAAATTAGTTTAAGTATTTATTTCAGAATTTTGAATTATTTTTTTTTTGATTAAGCCGATTTAATATTTTGTTTTTAAGTTTATATTATAATATTTAAGACTGTCATACCAATTTAAAAAAAAAATTAAAGATATTTTGTATATATAAAAAATGTAGCAAAAAACTGGTTAAAATATTTTAGATTTTTAACAAAAATCTTTTGCATTTGATGTGATCGAACATAAGAGCGAGTTCGTGCGATCCAGTCGTGCATTTTATTTATATACAAATATTCTTAAATTTTTTCAAAAAAAAATTGGTATGAACATTTTAAATATTTAATAATATAAACTTAAAAACAAAATTTCAGAAATAATCCTCCTCCGTTTTCGAAATATTGAATTTTCAAAAAAAAAAATATTTTTTTTTTCAAAATCAAAATAAACTATTTTTCGAAAATTTTGAAATGCAGTATTATTTAGAATTCGAAGGAGATACTGTATAAAATTTTTGATCGAAATCCGTTTAGCCGTTAATTAGAAAGGCGAAAATCAATAAAATGGTTGTATGGCAGGTACCGTTAATAGCAAAATATTAAAAAAAAAAATTTAGCGAAAATGTAGACCATACTCAAGGCAGTACATCCACCAATTTGTATCAAAATCGTTAGAGTCGTTTTCGAGGTAATTAAGATGGTAGAAAAATTTATATGGGAAGTACCGTTATTTTTGGGCCTAAAACAACGATTTAAAAATCTATTTTTGGACCATCACCTTAAACGCCTAAGCACCAAGTTTGCACAAAATCGGGTCAGCCGTTAAGGCTGTACCTCGTACAACAGACAGACAGACAGACAGACGGAATTGCTGCACCCACTTTTTTGGTGTTCTCTTTCATCATAATGTCAACTTTGATTAAAATCTCGAGCTCGATTTTTTTTCCAAATGCAAAAGTTGCCCTATACACTACATATGTATATCGCAAGTAAAAATGTTGTACTAAGTTCTCAATATCAACTGGTGGAGTGACTTGTTTATTGTTTTTTTTTATTGATTCCTCGAACAGTCTTCGAGAACTCTAAGCCATGTTCCGTGAATAAGTTTGTGTTTTACTTTTTTAATAATTCTGTAGGTAATGTGATTTGAAGGAGATGGTATCAGGCTGTTTGCTATTAATAACCCTAACTACTCGTAGGTAGACGATTTTTTGCATGTATCCATAGATTCTTTGTCTTTTTTTTACTGTAATGGATATTGGTGTTATTGCTTGGTATTTGACAAGGTTGGAACATATAAAGAATAGAATTTCTTTAGGGCTGGGAGAGAGGTGACATTTGGCCACAGACTTAATTAAAAACGCTAAATCCGCTATTGACTAGAAATGTCCTTCTTTATGCCTACTGCAAGTGGCAATGGCGGGCGCGCCCTCCTCTTTATAAATAAAAAAAAAAATATATAATCTGACTAACGGCCCCGCCCCCTTTCAATTAATAAGAGCTACTCCCCTGCTCAAAAGTTTTAGTAATATAATAAATTTTAACACGAGTCCTCAAATTTGCTTTCAAAATTTCTGTCAGAGCAAATTAATATAAATTAAATTGGAAAAAAATAAATGTACATATTATGTAAAGATTTTCTTTTGAACTCTAGGTAGTTAAACCCGTTTATACTTAATTCACCTGCTCTTTCAAAATGACCTGACAGCACAGGGAGCCAACATTTCTGAGTGCTTTTTATTTATTATAAGGTGGCCAACTAAAAATATAAACTAATGATTTTTTTTCTAAAATGAACACTATATTGAAAATTTATGTTTTTTGAAGGAAGTCTGAAAATAAATGGAAAATGAAAAAAGTAAAAACGAGTGAAAAAAAAACTAGAAATGTTTTATAAAGTAGTTTTTCAAAAGATTCATTAAAATGTTTGAGGTTGTAGGTTGGAAATTAGTCCACCAATTAAGAGATAACATAAAAAAAATTATTGTGTGCACTTTATTTTAGCCTTAAATATTTTTTTCAACAACAATTCCTTTTAGTTCGCGGCGATAAGCATCTCGGCTTTGAAAATAAACAGATCTTACAACTGAATTACAACTATGATAATTATTGATAGTCAAGGGTAATCCAGGATGGTTTTTTTATAGCGTTATTTTGAGGATGAGAGACTAGACACTAGAGTAATGCCAATTTCTAAAACTTATAACATTTATAAGAGATTACTAATATTTTTCCGCCATTAATGGAAATGAATATGTATTTCAGTTTTATTAAAATCTCATATGAATTAAATTTAGTTGTTTATTTAACTAGTTTGCCATGCTCCTCGATTCCAGAGA
Source organism: Philhelius pedissequus (assembly GCA_910595825.1). NCBI lineage: Eukaryota > Metazoa > Arthropoda > Insecta > Diptera > Syrphidae > Philhelius > Philhelius pedissequus. Next base: position 47,373,814 of record OU343160.1, read on the forward strand.
TGCTTTAAAAAGAATATTTGGCCTATGTTGTTGCTTCTCTGACCCAGAGACTGGCTTTTGGAGACTCTATTTGCTGGCCAATAATTGTACTCAGCTTAAAAGGTTCGCATTTGTATTTTCTTCTCCATGATGCAAATGAGAAGGGCTGTTTTCGAGAAAGCTTGAAAACCCTAAGATCATAAAAAAATCATAAAATCACCTACACGTTCTAGATTAAGCTAAAATGCCAACGTATAAGAAATTCTGTCCATCAATTAAATTCGTTGCAAAATGGATGCACAGAACTGCCGAAGAAACGACAGTGGGATACGTTATATTGAGAGAGCGAGAAAATTCGATACAAACTAAACCCATTTTGCTGAAATTTTCAGGAATGGTAAGAAATTACCAGAACTAATTCCCGCCCTGTGGCACGCCCACGAAAAAAAATCAAGTGTCGTCAAATCTTAGTTGTGCTTTTTTCAGAAACTCGGTCTCAGACATTTCTTCTCACGTCCCGCAATTCCACCTGTCTCTCTGTCTGTCTACAGATCAAAAATTTATACAGAAGGTCCCCCAAATTTGCAATGTGTAATTTTGAATACCGAGATTTTCGATAAATTAAGTTTTAGATTTTTGGAAAAAATCAGTTTTTTTTGTTGGAAAATTCAATATTTTGGAAGCAGGTGGTCGATTTTTTTTTGGAACAATGTTTTTAGGTGTATATTATTATTTTTAACTTAATGAAGTAAAAAAAAAAAACGATTATAAAAATATATTCATCTGCATTAATTGTCAATGTAGCATAAAAGCATAAACTTTATATTACCATTAGGTATTTTTCGAAATTTTAAACACATCCCAAAATATAAAAAAAAAATATTTTTTGGATTAAAAAAATCATTTTTTTTTTTGAAAATTCAATATTTCGATATTTTAAAATTGCCATACCAATATTTTTTTTAAAAGAAAATTAAAGAATTTTTGTTTAGAAAAATTAAGTAAAAAACGAGTTTAAAATTATATTAAGCTGTTTCTACCAAGATCCTTGTTCGTACGGTATGATCGAAAATAAGAGGAAGTACATGCTATTCAGTCGTGTATTTTATTTGTTTCATTATTTTTATTAAAAAAAAACCTTGAACTGGTTTTTTCCACCAATACTGAAAAATAGACCATCAAATACGGCGCTTGTCCCTACAGTACTGCGGACTCTCTGTCGTTAATTAATTTGTTTCGACTTCTTCACCCAAAATAAATAAAATATTCATAGCCCTATTAATAAAAAATGCATATTCATCGTCTAATCCTTGATTTGATTTTACAAAACTATAGAATACAAGTTAATGTGCCGATTAAAATTTTCAATTAATAAAAAATCGAATATCCGCGAACAAAATCGACTACAATAAGTATCAATTAAATCTTTTTACTTACGATTATTTTTACTTACGATTATAGTTACTAAAAGGTGATTTTTTAAGAGCTTGGTTTTTGAAAATTCAAAAAAACACAGAAACTTGTAAAAAGTGAATGAAATTTTTATTTGGATCGATAAATCAATTTCTGCCATTTACTTTTTAAAAATAATTTCACTTAAATGTTGCCCGCGGCTACGCTTCAGGTGGTCCATTCTGAAGGTCCAATTTTGGCAAACTTTTTCACACATTTCACGTTCAATGTTGGCTTCCAAGGCAGCAATCGTGTTTGGCTTGTCCCCATAGACAATAGACTTAACATAGCCCCACAAAAAATAGTCTAACGGGGTCAAATCACATGATCTTGGTGGCCAATTGACTGCGCCAAAACGTGAGATCAACTGCTCAACAAATTCGCCTCTCAATTGATGCATGGTTTCGCGTGCAGTGTGGCATGTGGCACCGTCCTGTTGGAACCACATGTCGACCGAGTTCAATTCTTGCATTTTTGGCAAAAAAAAATCTGTTATCATCGAACGGTACCTTTCTCCATTGACCGTAACCCTGCGGCCTTCATCGTCCTTGAAGAAGTACGGCCCAATGATGCCGCCTGCCCATAAACCGCACCAAACAGTGCATTTTTCGGGATACATTGGTAGCTGCTGAATTACCCCTGGCTGCTCTTCACTCCAAATACGGCAATTCTGCTTATTCACGTATCCATTTAGCCAAAAATGAGCCTCGTCGCTGAAACGGACGTAGCTTGCGAAACACATTTTTCACAGAGCACGAATTATATAATGATAATAAATTTCAATAATTTGCAAACGTTGTTCAGGCGTAAGTCTATTCATGATGAAATGGCAAACAATACTGAATCGAAATGTCAAATGTTCGTGGAATTTGTCATGTGTGATCTGTCAAAAATATAAACGTCAAAAACCAAGTAGCAAAAAAATCACCCGTTATAAGGCATAAGTTATGCATTCGTCGAAAAAAAAAGTTTTGAGATAACAATCTAACATGACATTACGATGATAGCGAAGACGAAAAAAGATGGTCCAAAAATTCTGTCCGTCTACATGTCTGTGTGTCTGGCTGTCTATCTGGATGTATCTATGTATAGACACCTACATACCAGACGGGTGGGCCGAATATTGCTTCAAACTTGGTATACAGAGTTTTGCTGGTATTGTGCAGAGGGGAAATTGAAATTTGTTTTAGCTCAAAAAATAACGGCACCTGCCATATAACCGTTACGTTAAAGCCTATTCTTCTCGATAACGGCTCTTACGATTTTGATTTTAAAAAAATCAGTGCAGCTTTTTATGTACGATCGATCATATCATATGGTTGGAAAAAAAATAAAATAATGTTTAAAAAAGGTACTTTCCATAGTACCGTTTTTTTGTTGTCGACTATCTCATAACTGGCTTAACCGATTCTTTCGAAATTTTCACACATACATATATAGGTGTAGGTAACCCAATTTATACTACATACCAATATTTTTAATTAATATTTTATTGTATTTGTAAAAGCATTTACAAATTTTAAATTTATATTTTAAAAGCTCATTAATTTTTTTTTTTTTTTCAAAAAATATAGCTAAATGTATTTGCTGAATACCTGAATTGGCGTTTTTGATTTTTTTTTGTTTGAAAAATGTTTTGCAAAAAGTTAAAAAAACAACTTTTTATTCTTAAGAACCGCTTAACGTTTTTTAAATTTTTTTTCTCATAAATTCAAATTTGTCCTAGAAATAAAATGGCGTACTTTTTTTGAGCTCAATTTAGCTTAAGTATTTATTCCGAATTTTGAATTATTTTTTCTTTGGCCGATATAATCTTTTGTGTTCAAGTTTATATTATTAAATGTTTAAGATTGTCATACCCTTTTTTTTTAGAAACAAATTAAGTAAAAAACGACTTTAAAAATATATGTAGATTTTTAATAGAAATCTTTTGCATACGATGTTATCGAACATAAGAGCAAGTTCGTGCGATCAAGTCGTGCATTTTATTTATTTCTATGTCCCTCTACATTTTTACTTGCGATAATAGACTATAAGGCAAGTTATGGATTCGTGCAAAAAAAATCTAACAATCAAACATGACATTACGATCATAGAAAACACCAAAAAAGTGGGTCCCCCAATTCCGTCTGTCTATCTGTCTGTCTGTCCGCGAGTCTGCAGCCCAAACGGTTGGATGGATTTGCTTCAAACGTGGTAGATATTGTTTCTTCGGTGATATGCCCACAAGTTTTTTTCTATCATTTTTTTTTAAACGGCAAGTAACAGTGGCTCCCATACATTTTTTTGGGCCAAAAAAAATCTTATTTATTTAAAAATGGCTCCAACGATTTTTATAAAAAAAATTAGTTTATTAATGAAGGGAAAATGAACATTTCGGTAATTTTTTTTTTGAAAAAAAAAATTGTCATTTTGGGTATATCTATCTCTATTAGTACCATTTTTTTGGTTTTCGATTTTCTGGGAAACGGTTTGACTTTTTTTGAAATTTTTTAAACACTAATGTAAGCCAAAACTTTTCAAAATTTTTGAAAACACAAAATTTCGAAAACGGCTTAATAGATGTTTTCGAAACTTCGTATTTGATAGTTTTTTGACATTATCTTGAATAGTTAAAAAACACTATATTCCTAAAATAAAAAACAACGGTACCTCCCATACAAATGTGGAAAACAATCGTTAAGAAAAAAAAATATTTCTCGAAAACGGCTCCAAGAATTTTTATAAAACAATGCGTGGGTTCTTATATTAGTATAGTGCACTTTCAAGTATAAAAATATTTTATTTTGCGTACTTTTTAACGGTACTTCCCATAGAACCACTTTTCATATTTTCGACTTTCTCAACATCCGATGAACTGATTAAATAATTTTTTTTATATAACTGCTCCCAATTTTTTTTTAATAAAACTGCATACTTAAATTTTCAAAAACAAAAGTTTTACGATTTTTAAAAATAAATACATTTTTCCGTTTTTTAAATCGATTTTTCAAGAACCAGTCACAGAATTTTTTAAAATTTGAATTGTATACGTATATTAATAATGGCGCAAAATTTTAAACGATTTAGTAAAATGTTAAAGCCACTTTTAGCATTTTACTAAGCTAAAAAGATGATTGAGCTAATTTTGAACGATTTTAACATTTTACTGAAGTTAAAAACACGGAATGGCTACTTTAACTTTTAGCAATTTGCTAAATCCATTTATAAATCTGATAGTATATCAGCCTGGCACGCGGGGTGCCCAGGTTCGAGTCCTGCTGGTGCACAATTTTTTTTTGATTTTTTTTGTAATAATGAAGTTAAAATGATGAAAATAGAAATAACTAATACCTTTTTAGAGCACATGTTGGGTTTTCATCAACATATAATTAATTTACAACGCATAACAACAATAATTGTGTTCATCAAAATTCAAACCCTACAAATGCTCAGCTTTCTGCATAATTAGCAATTTGCTAGTTTAGAAAAGGTTTAAAATTTTTGAAATAGTTATTCAATCAATAAGCACTTAGGAAATTGCTAATTAGCAAAATGTTAAGCCCTTAACAATGGGTTGTTTAAAATTTTGCGCCAATATCTTTAAAATGGCGTTTCAAATTTTTTTTCTAAAAATGTTTTCAAAATTGTATACATAAAAAATAAAATTATTAAAAAACCGCGATATATTCTTAGTTATCCGTGAATTCAAATTGCATCTTTGTTTTCCCTCAAACTATAACGACTAAACAATATAATAACATTGAATTATGTGTATTATCCATTCATTATTTTTCCCTTTTTACGAATTTTTGCGTACGTCACTGAATACTAAATACAATGTAGGCCCTCATACATTTAGATATACATATGTGTCCTTAAAAATCTACATGAATCTTATGTATGCATATTGCACATAAATTATAAAGTTATATGCTACTCGTACCTACCCACCTACATACATCCTTCATTTTCATTATTATATGTACGTGTTTACATACTTAGGTCCCATCTATATGTATGTGTATGTAGATACATTTTACTCTCCTAACTTACATAATTAAAATCCATAACTTAGATTGAAAGATACATTTTATAGGTGATGTAGGTACCTATGTAACTATTTCTTGAATCATCAATTCGACAATTCATTATACTAAGAATCAAGGTTATCTTACCTACATAGGCTTTAAACCTGCATAGAATAAATACACCTAACTACCTAAACTTCACGGTTAGCTTATTTAAAGTTGTTAGCTACAAGAGCATGTTCGAACGATCCAGTCGTGCATTTTATTTTATTACGCTAATTTATATTTTTTCACTAAACCACCGTCTTCGATGGATAAGCGAAGGAATAAGTTTGTAAATGACAAACAGCAGAAATTCTGTTTTATTAATAAAATTTTTGTACTTAGTCTACGTGGTAAAGATAAACCGTCACTAAATCGAGTTTGTTAATATGCGTACGTAGTATATTTATTTTTTCCATACAAAACATAACATAAATCAAAATGCATCATTACTGTTTTGGTGAAAAAACTGGACTCTGCATATTAAATGAAACAAAATATCACTTAAATATTCCTCACAACTGGGTGGCAGACTGGTCTCTTCGTCTGTTTGTCTATATTTTTGGTGGTACTAATGCATAAGTAGAGCGGCTCAATTTCATTAATGTGTCCAACTTATAGTGTCCTTTGTGTATTGAATGGTAGCTGGCTTATTATAAGGTAGAAGTAATCCCATGGATAATCTCTATGCCTTGTTCGGCTCTGTACGTGTTTATGACTTGCACTAAATCCACGATCAGAATATCAAAACAAGGCGCAAAATAATCCCTTGTATTTGCCCCATCTAAATGTGGAAATCCCTATATTGGTGCTGGTGCTGGACACCATACCAATAATGTATTATTGTCTGCTATAAATGCTTTCGCAGCTCCCTTGAGTGTAGGGTATAATATTGAATTTATTCAACGCAGTCAGTGTCGATCTTGTAGCAGCATATACGAGTACATCCCGATACAAGGTCCAGTTCATTTTCGAAATTTCCAAAAAAAAAAAAAGGAGAAGCTGGAAAATTTGAGATAACACATTGAATCAAACATTCTACTATCTCGTTCTATTAATTCAATATTTATATTCCACTAGATGAAAGTGTATAGGTATCTCAAAGCGATAAATAAATAAGGTCATGAAATGTTATTTAAAAGACACGCGTTAAGCAAAGCCAGAGACGTTTTCGTTCTTAACATATGCGATATCTCTGTTTGTGTTTTTTTTTCAGAGAGATTTATGCTTTAGGTTGTTTTATTTTTCCATGAAATGAGGATGAGGTATTTTCTTTCGAAATAATGATGTAGGTGCTATGCTTAGCACATGTAGATTAGGTACATATATCATACATATATCGTCTATCTTATTTTTCTAATATAATTCACGTGCTTTAAAAAAGCTAAAAAAAAAAATACAGGAAATATTTTTTTTTCATAACTCATAGGAAAGTGTCATAAAAAATAGTCTTCCTCGAGTCTTCTGGTGTATTAATATAAACTTTTAGAAAGAAAGGCTTTCAAATTCATTTTTCACAAGGAACAACCAAATCTTAAAATTCAAATTACCTAATCATCTTTAAGGTACGTTTAATCTGCTTACCTTATTGTTTGTAAACTGAAGCAAGTTCACTGATTCAATTAGGTAGTACATATACCTATTTTGAATTGCAAATGGATTACGTGGATTTATTTTTTTGTGCGTTTCATTTCACTTGCGGTTTCAGATCCAGATTGGAAGTAAGATTTAACCTTATGATTGGATTGCTTATTATTTTAGACATCAAGTTTTTTACGTGTGGGGTAATATTTACAATTGGAATAATTAGGTATAGTAAATATTACACCAATTTTTTCTGTTGATAAGCGGAAACTCTATTGAAAATAAAGAGAGTGGAATTGGTGTTGAAGAATTATGTACTTTACACATAATAACTTAGCCAAAACTTGTACATATAAATAAAATATTATTATATTCCTGAAAATCAAACTGTGCGTTTGTTATAATTTCACTTTTGGTTGTAACGGGTTATCCATTTTGCGGTTTCAAAAGTATAGGGCTGGAATTCGACATCTGTCAAACTAAGTTGTTAAACCAATTTTTTTTTCAGTTGAAAGTCTAACATTTACGAAACTGGATCGCTTAACTATCACACAACGCATAAAAATTGTTAAAACCTACTACAAAAATGGTGATTCTGCCACAGCCACATATCGTGCTTTAAGAGGAGATTATGATTTACATAATCGTCCAACTACGCAAGCAATTGGCAAAATTGTGAAGCAATTTGAAGAGACTGGATTGGTTACAGATATTGTAAGACCTGTGCATCATCGTTTCGCTCGTACCACTGAAAATATCGCTGATGTAAGTGAAAGTGTTGCCGAAGACCCGAATGTGTCGATTCCTCGTCGTTCTCAGGAATTAAGGACTTGCATTTGGATCTACACCTACATCCATATAAAGTCCAGATCACACAACAACTGAAGCTAGCTGACCATTCACAACGTGGTAGATACGTCGAATGGGTGCTTGAACAACAGGCGGTGGACGTCGATTTTACGAACAAAATTTTCTTCAGCGACGAAGCACATTTCTCACTCGGTGGGTATGTTAATAAACAAAATTGTCGTATTTGGGGTTCTGAGAATCCTCAAGTAATTGAAGAGAGGCCATTACATCCACAAAAAGACACTGTTTGGGGCGCTCTTTGGTCCGGAGGTATGATTGGACCTTACTTCTTCGAAAACGACGATGGAACGACTGTCACCGTCAATTCGGAGCGTTATGGTCATATGATAAGCGACTTTGTTTTGCCTGCTATTGAAGAATACGACTTGGAGAATATGTGGTTTCAACAAGACGGTGCCACATGCCACACAACTCGAGCGAATATGGCTTTATTGCAAGAAACATTTCATGCCCGCGTAATTTCTCGTCGTGGCGATATCAACTGGCTACGCGAAAGACAGTGTTTATGCAAATAAACCTTTAACTCTTGAGCACTTGGGGTGGCCGTGGCGCGATAGTTGTGTGCTCGCCTGTCAACCTCATGGTAACTGGTTCGATCCCTCCCGTAGTCTATGTCCTCTTATTTTCCATTAAAAACCAATTCTAAAAATAAATGTCATACAATGAGTTGCTGGTTTGCTCATTACCTGCTGTTTAGGCATAGAACTAACAACATGTAAAACTAGTATACCGGTAAAATATGACAAAGAATAAAAAAATTAATGCGAATTATAAGGGACATAGATAAATAAGACACGGAAATTTCTCCGCATTAGTTCAGCCGCCATCGCTGGAGATACGATCTGAGACAACAACCACCTACAGTCTCCGAATATCGCGCCACACATCTTTCCTATCATTCTCTCTCTTCCTTAACCTCACCCTCAGGCCCACGATGTGTTGAAACATTTGAAGGATATTCATAATCCCTTGAGCGCGTGTAGATTATCAAAAAAAAAAAAAAAAAACTTGAAAACCAACATTCGTCAAATTATGGCTGAGATACCACCCATTACCTCAAACGAATCGATGCTTGCAACAATTCGCGTGGTGGTCATATAAATGATGTAGTGTTTCACACATAATGTCAACGTTCAAACTTTATAATAAAAAAGAAATATCATGAAAAAAAATATTTTATATGTTTTATTTACGTTTACTTTTGAAACCGCAAAATGGATAACCCATTATTAATTTCCATGAATTTGTTTGTTGTTGTTCTTATGAGTTACATAGCCTTTTTTCAGTTTTTGTTTTGTTATTCACGTGATATGAAATGATTCTTTTTTTGTTTTATTGATGAATTTTTTTCAAAGGAAATTTAAATAATTATGCTTTTTGACAAGCCTCACTCTGCCTAAGTATGTTATTTAATGTTTGTAAAATTATGCTTATTTACACTTAAGAATTATAAAAAAAAGTTTTGTGTACTTCATTCAAATTACTCAATGTGTATAGTTTTTATTAAATTTAGCTTTGAAAAACTAATAAAAATTCTCTCTCGAAATAGTGAACAATCTCGAAATACTGAACATGCCTGGTTTTTATTACTTCACTATATCAAGCATCTACTGTATTTAATTTTAATAGACACATTTTTATCTTAACCTTATTTTATATCTGATTTATTCTAACGTCTTCTACCTTGAACTCAAGTACCCAAACAATTTTTAAGAAACATAGTTAATATAAATAATAACAATTTTCAAAACCTTAAATTTCTTTAATCAACTTTACACTTTGATAATATTGATAATCATTCATGTAAATTTCTCTCTCGATTGGCTACTTAAAAAGAGTCACAAATTTAAATTGCAAAATCGCCTTTTATTAAGTTAATTTTCTGCCACAAACTCCTTTTTTTGTCAAACATAAAAGTTAAAATTTAATTGCCATTCTAAATAAGAAAAACTGTCTGTTTTCCCCTACTCCCTTGTTAAACCTGCACAAATACGACAGCAGTCTCCATAGACTACCAACTTATAAGCCGCAGAATGTTTAACAAAAAATACTCAATTCAATATTCTTCCTCTCACTCCATCCGCACGTGAGTGGCGTCGTCGTCATTCGACTCGTAGTCAAAAAATCGAATTTTCTTCGCAGATTACCTTTTCACGTAAAAATGAAATTTACAGTGTCAGCTTAAGCCCGTAGTAGACCTTTGAAGTGCCTTCTTCCTTCACTGGCTTTTTTGGCGCCAAATAAATTGAGGTGTTTCTATCGAGTGTCGACATTTAGCTCCTCTACACCTCTGCTCCAAACGAGCGACCCGCATTCTTATACTTAGATCATTGAAAAGTTAAAAAAAAAAAAAAAATGAGGAAACAAAAAATTGAATCGAGTCCTTTCGTTCTCTTTGTCATTTACATTTTGCATCCTTCCCAATTCAGCCTGAATTTTTTTTTTACATGTTGATGGATTTCAATTGAAAGGCAAAATTTGTAACTGGATGGTTTGGTAATGGTGGTGAAAAAAAAAACAAAATTCTTCCTTGCTTGTGTTCTACATATCAATGGTAGCGTTAATGGCAATAGGACTTGTTTGATATACCGAAAAAAAAAATTCCCTAAGCAAGTCGAATTGGGGTCGTGAATGGAACCCATGTGGCACTGGATTCTTCTCGTCCTCCTTGTTAGAGTAGATGTGCTCTGAATAATAAATACGTTTTTCTTTTTCTATTCCTTCTAAACGGAAATTCATGACAAACCGGAAACATTTAAGGATGTCCTGTTTATTTTTTTTTTTTGAATAGTAGCTACCTACATAATGTATATGACCTCCTTTTTTGGTATTCTCTGATAACGCTGCGTTAAATATTCGTATCGTTTTTCTAGGACAAACGTGTAAGATTCAATGAAGTAGAATTTTCAAATCGAATGTATGGGTTTCGCTTTAATGTTTGTCCCAGAGCTCAATATCCTTAGAAGCCAACGGGAACATATAGCATGTATCCTTTGGCGATAAAAACACTTCTGAAAAATGTTATATCTGATAAAAATTGCAGAAGCATCTATCTTTTATTTAGATTTTTTTTGGGAAATCGAATGTGTGAAAAGATATATAATAACAATGGCAGGGTCTAGAGACGTGTTTGCTTTAAGTTGAGAAACAATATGGAGGCAAATTTAGATGCGAAAGCGATATAAATGTGATCATGAAAGGGAAGGTTGTTGTGATTTTATTATACAGGGTGTTTTTGGTTTTTTTTTAAGACAGCAACTTTATTATTTATTTATTTCTATGAATAGTTTTTTTTTTTTTTTTTGAAAAAAAATTTAGGTATCCAAACTAAAAATTCTGAAAATATTTGTTTCAAAACTGATTATCCGCCTTAATTAGATAGTTTAAATTTAATAAAATTAAATAGCTGAAAAGCTCTTGAATAAGCGAATCCTTTTGATTTTCAAATCTCCGCATTAACGGAGAGGACCCTTAGTTTTGATTATGTTCACAGCTAGGCCTGCACTTAAGTAGTTCTACCCTACTACCCTTTTGGCCTCTCCACTTTACTGACGAATCCATAATACTAAGGTGACGCGAAATTGACAAACAGTGTTGTTGGTCTACGTGTCGACTTTAATTGTGTACATTTCCACGTAGACAATCGGTCGACAATGAAGACAATATGTCGACAATGTAAACAATTACTTTCACATCTAAATCTCACAAATAAAATCATTCCAAAAATCGCGCGGTTTAATTTAAAAAGGAGTACATCTATTGTCAAATTTTGATTTATGTGCGTTTTTTCCAAATATTTGGAGGTTATTCCCTCATTTTGGCGATATTTCAAATTTTGGGTGTTCTTTTCATTTGACTTTTTTAAAATTGAATTTTGGACGTTCTTTCTTAAAAAAAATATAACCATGAGAAATAAACCTTAAAGCTTAGTACGCAGTTCGGGAAAAAGTTTTCTCCCATACAATTTTTTTCCTAGGACAAATTTTGTCTTTGAATTTTTTCCTGGCAGTACGCAGCTCACGCACAAATTTGTGACGTTTGTACCCGCTGCACTTTTAAAATGTATCCGCTGTACAAGAAATCTCTACACATAATTTTTCCGGTAAAATAATGCTCGTCGCATTGTTTTGCAGGAAAAATTTTGACAGCTCATAGTTATTGTGGCAGAATTATATTGTGCTATTCATTATTTGAAAGTAAACATTTTTTTTTAATTTTTCGATACGGCCGGGCCAAAAACAAAATTAAAGCCGAATCATTTCTTTACTGGTATCTTACTTTGTTTTTAATAAAAAAAAACAACATGAAAATCGAAGCAGAATCCTTCACGCTTCAACTGGACACAGAAGGTTTTAAGATCGAGGAAAAAGATTACAATTACCTACGTGCAGGTTAGGACTCAAAATAAAAAGACATAATTATAACAATTCTACATTTTTAATTTTTTAATTTTTAGTTAAAATGCTGGCGAAATGATTGGCTCACAACCAACTAAAAAAAAGATATGAATCCATATCATGAACCTTAGACCGTCTAGAGCCATGATGTGATGCCGAATCCAATTCATATTTTGATTGAAAATCGAAGAAATACCCGCGATTCATTTGTGAAAAACCTTGTGAAAACCCAATGTTTTGCATTAATTTAATGTGTTTAATAAATAGAGTGCAACTCAGCAAATATTGTTTCCTTTTATGAAATTCTTGATTGACAGATACTTGACAGTTCCTCTTATTTCTCCAACTTCAAATTTTTGCGCGGCTTTTGCCAAGTGATTGTAGAGATTAAAATTGTAGAGATAAAATTTTGTTTTTCCCGATCTGCGTACTGGGCTTAAAGGGAAACCAAATACCTACAAGAACAATTTGTTCAGAATTTGTTTGGGTGATATTTCCAAATCGATTTAGGCGATATTGCCTAACGCCATTTCTGTAATCAAAATTGACTTTTCTTTCTTTTTTCGGCCTAACAAAAATGGGACAAGCGTCAAAATTTAATTTTTGGAAACTTAGAGACGTATTCTCTTTTGCTTTTCCAACTGGTGGTTTAATTAAAAAGAGCTCTTCGGAGTGCTGTAGGCTTATAAAATATGGTAGAATGGTTGGTCATGACCTGAAGTGCATATACCTACAAAATAAAAATCGAAAAGCTTATGTTTTCCGTTTCGTGGCATGGTATCCACCCAATCTCTTAAAATCGATATCAATTATGAAGTACTTCCAATTGCTGTAGAAAATGAAATTTGGTAAAGTGATATGATTTGAAGTTTGTACTTAGTATAACGGTAAAAAATAAAACTGGACATTTTCGATTCTCAGAATTTTGTATCAATTATACCAAGTACTTTCACGTAGAATTATGATCTCTTGACTTTAGAGTTGTTGTCCCTGTTCATGGGGAATCAAACATTTTATCAGATTAAAAACATGAGCTCAGCAAAAAGTATTGAAATCGGAGATATTTGTGAGTAAATGATTTGATTACTGAACCAAATTTGCGAGGTTTACTAACATTTTTAAATTTTACTAAACCATTGACCATTCAAATTTTAGTGAGTAGGCTTATTTTAACAAATTTTTCACATATATTAAAATTTTTTCGATCTCTTATTTAAATATTAGAAACTAAGACTTTAATTTACATAAAACTAGGTATACGTTTAAATTTAAATCAAATGATTTTTTCACGACTATCTTGTTTTTAAACACATGTTTTTGTATTACAGAATAATTTTGTTTTTTTTTAAAGATTTATATTTTGGTTTGATAAATTTTAATTGAAAAAATTATGCATTATGATTGTTTTACGAATTGTCTACAATGTCTACAAATTTATGTCGAAAATTGTGAATTGTTTACATCGAACTGTCTACATGTAGACAATCATGTAGTCTACATTTATAGTCTACGTGGCACAACACTGGTGACAAAACACCTTTAGGTTTAAGGCAGTATAGGTTGTGATTGTTAGCCTCGATATGTAACTTGACAAATTAATTTACTAGCTTACATAAAATTCATAGCCAATAAATGCAGCATTATGTAAAATCCGTCTTTAATAGGAGGATATTCCGTCATGACAACTGTGAGCATAAACTCTATTGTCTACTCGCGCGTGTAAGCTATATTATACTCCATTTTCAATGTTTTTTCTGTCCATTTTTCCGCCTTAAAGCGTTCTATCAATGTAGAAGAAATGATTTTAAAAAAATAGGACTCTCAATGATAATGATTCCAAGTTACAGGGCAGAAGAAAATTGCTGAAGGCGCCGACAAAGGCATTACGAAGGACGGTGATATAAAAAAAATGAGAAAAGAGAAAAAACATTCCGAATTTAGTCACTATCGCATTGTTTGATGATTTAATATCTTACTCATTCATCATTTGTATACCCGTCCCTATCCTGTCCATTCCCAGTTCAAGGAGATTTTGAATGAAAGCAATCTGTCAAAAGAATTTTTGTAGTGCTTCATATTACGATTTTCTGTCAAGGAAGTACACTGATGAGTTTTATGTAATTTATATAAATGCAACAATTATTTACCTTATATACCGCCTTTACTTATAGTACAAGTACTTACTATTTGAAATTTTAAATGACCTACCAAGCTGAAGTCTACGAATTTTTAATTATCACATAGATGATTTGTTATTTTATTATCTATGTTTGGATTTTCTTACACAAATTTCACATATTAATTACGAGTAGTTGACTTTTTTTTTGAAGAATTGAAGAATTTTATAACAGTATAACAGTACAAAAATATTAATTGACAACTTAGCGTCTGTTCAAACCAAAGAAACATTTCAAGACACATTGCTTAAGAAATATTTCTTTAAAAAATAAAAAAAAAATTCAGAAACATTTTAGAAATGTTTCCCCATTTTATGTATCCAGTTTTGTGCTTTAAGATGGATTATAAAGTAAAGAGGAAATACTGACAGCGTCGTGTCTTATGATTATGAAAAAACCACACTCTTCGCAAAATTTATATTTTTATAAATGAAGAAGCACTCATTCCTTTAACTCTATCTTTATAAATGCTTGAGAAACAAAGAAAGTTTTCCGTTCGAAACAAATTAACATTTCAAAAATGTATCGCGAAGTGCCTAGACAAAATTAGCGGTTTCAGAAACATTTTAAGGTATGCCCACACCAAAGAAACATTTTAGGAAAAATTGCTCAAAAAACGTTTCTGAAATGGTTCCCATTTGTTCAAAAAAACATTTCAGAAACATTCCAGGATCACCATTTCTGAAATGTTTCCTTGTACCCCATTTATGCATGAAAATGGATTGTTAAATAGTAGCACTAAGAGCGTCTTGTTTTAACGCATGACATTTTTTCCTAAATAATCGTTTCCACATATTATATTATCAGAAATTTGAGCCAAAGCATCGGCTTTTTTTATTTTATTTTTAAAATTTTCGTCAAGTGACATTTTTCGTTTCATAATTTTTTTCAATTGAATAACATCCTCGTTGCTCCACACTTTTCGCGACATTTTTATATTTGGGAACCACTCACGAACTCTACTTTTATAAATATATGCTTGGGAAAGATAGTTTTTTATTCGGAATGGGAAAAAGAGGAAATATTTTATAAACTTTTCAGAAATGTTTCTTTATTTCTGAAATGTTTCTGGAATATTTCTGAAATGTTTCAAAAATGCTTCATTGGTGTAGACACACCTTAAGACATGTTTATGAAATGTTTCTCTGTTTCCTAATTCGAACGAAAAACTTTCTTTGTTTCTCAAGCAATTACAAAATTAGAGTGAAAGAGTGTGTTTGAGTTTTTCATCATTCATAAAAAATAAAGTTTGACGTAGACGGAATTGCTTTCGGTACTGCAAAAGCTTGCAAGCTTTTACCTTTTGCAACCCAACAAGTCAAACCGTAATTAGAGGATGAAGAAGATTCGCCTTTTTAAGGACCAGGCTGGACAAATGCTGTTTTTCATCTACTCGGAAAGGGACCAGTAGAGTAGGATAGATGGAAAAGCTTACGCAGTGGTTTACTCGTAAGAGCACTTCTTCAGAACGATGGGAGGGATACTATCTGGGCTAGAGAATTTATGTTTATCCAGGTCTTTAAGGACTCTAGCAAATGCACGAGTGCGAAAGAAGATTCGTTCCATAAAATCGTTTACGGTCTCAAGTACTGGAGGCAGTGTGAACAATGAAAAATTTCAAAAACGTAGATATATGCCTGAACCAATCAAACTTTTCTTAGAGTGACGCTTAAAATACCGAGTCCAACTTTAGTATGTTGGATCTTAAATAACTAATCAACATAAAAAAAGAAGTTGTTTATTTTGTTAAGTTCATTTTTAAAAAATGAAACAACCTTACAAATAGTTATTTCTCCGTTTCGCAATAAAAAGAAACACAAAAAAATCAGATATCAGATGAAGGCTTAGATAAGGTTGGAGTGAAGTTCAAGCTCTCGTCAATTTCTTATATGTCATATTTTTTTGCATATCACTTTGGATACTATACCAGTTAGGCCAATAATTAGCCCAGATAAATTTTGAACATTCATGAGTTTGTTGCAAAAAAAATATGCTTTAGCGAAATTTCACTGTTTCGATTTTGATACATTTTTAGAGTCTAATGACATACAATGTTGCCGTTCTTATTCTTATACTATTTCACTATTGGAATTTTTTTGTTCGATTAAAATGATTTTGTTTTATAAATTGACAAAATATTTAAATAGTTTAAACCAAAAAATTGCACCATATTTCAAATGTCTTTACAACATAACCTTGAACGCATGCAAAATATAAACGTATGAAACTTTTTGACAGCTTTTGCATATGCATCTTGAGCTCCAGATGCGGCAGTCTATTATGTTCGTCGAGTTCAGTAATGACAAGCAATCAACCGACTATATTACATTACATTACATATTATACTACTCCGTAGATAAATCTACGAAGTAGAGACACTGAAGCACTGGCAACGAGACCATTGGCTTTAAACATCACATACATTAATACAACAGAGAGACGACTATAGTTAATAAAGGGTTATATATTTTGCGGTTTCAAAAGTATAGGGCTGGAATTCGACATCTGTCAAACTAAGTTGTTAAACCAATTTCAGCTGAAAGTCTGACATTTACGAAAATGGATCGCTTAACTATCGCTGGAATTCGACATCTGTCAAACTAAGTTGTTAAACCAATTTCAGCTGAAAGTCTGACATTTACGAAAATGGATCGCTTAACTATCGCACAAGCATAAAAATTGTTAAAACCTACTACAAAAATGGTGATTCTGCCACAGCCACATATCGTGCTTTAAGAGGAGATTATGGTTTACATAATCGTCTAACTACGCAAGCAATCGGCAAAATTGTGAAGAAATTTGAAGCGACTGGATTGGTTACGGATATTGTAAGGCCTGTGCATCATCGTTTCGCTCGTACCACTGAAAATATCGCTGCTGTAAATGAAAGTGTTGCCGAAGACCCGAAAGTGTCGATTCCTCGTCGTTCTCAGAAATTGGGACTGTCTTACGGCACATTATGGCGTATTTTGCATTTGGATCTACACCTACATCCATATAAAGTCCAGCTCACACAACAACTGAAGCCAGCTGACCATTCACAACGTCGTAGATACGTCGAATGGGTGCTTGAACAACAGGCGGTGGAGGACGATTTTTCGAACAAAATTTTCTTCAGCGACTAAGCACATTTCTCACTCGGTGGGTATGTTAATAAACAAAATTGTCTTATTTTGGGTCCTGAGAATCCTCAAGTAATTGAAGAGAGGTCATCACATCCACAAAAAGTCACTGTTTGGGGCGCTCTTTGGTCCGGAGGTGTGATTGGACCTTACTCCTACGAAAACGACGATGGAACGACTGTCACCGTCAATTCGGAGCGTTATGGTCACATGGTAACCGACCTTTTTTTGCCTGCTATTGAAGAATACGACTTGGAGAATATGTGGTTACAACAAGACGGTGCCACATGCCACACAACTCGAGCGGATATGGCTTTATTGCAAGAGATTTCCTGGCCGCGTAATTTCTCGTCGTGGCGATATCAACTCGCTACAAGATCATGCGATTTGACACCGCTGGCTTTTTTTTTTGTGGGGCTACGCGAAAGGCCGTGTTTATGCAGATAAACCTTTAACTCTTGAGCACTGGAAAACCGACATTCGTCAAGTTATGGCTGAGATACCGCCCAATATGTGTCAAAAAGTGGTCGAAAATTACCTCAAAAGAATCGATGCTTGCAACAATTCCCGTGGTGGTCATTTAAATGATGTAGTGTTTCACACATAATGTAAATGTTCAAACTTTATAATAAAAAAGAAATATCATGGAAAAAAAATATTTTATGTGTTTTATTTACGTTTACTTTTGAAACCGCAAAATGAATAACCCTTTATTTATCGGAAAAATGTGTATCGGAATAATTTAAATGAACAATATACCTATAATACTCGTGGATATAATACTCAATTTTTGAAGTAACTGAACTGTGTTGTGTATATCATCATCATTATTAAATTCTCTTAATTTGTATTCCCTGTTCATCGTCACAATTTTCAGGATCTACGAGCACCACTACTCCATAACAAAATTCTCGTATTGAGCGATTTATTATTCTCGGTTAATAAATTCAATGGAAATTCCTTCACTGACTCTAATCGATAAAATTCAATTTAATCCAAATAAAAACAACATTTGTACGAGTATATGAATATTGTGTCAGAGGAAATTGTTTTTTAAATTCTTCATACATATTCCAATCATCATAAGTGCATCAGATACAAAGCAAAAAATTTCCAATTTGCTGCTGAAATGGATGTAAGTTGAATCCTCGTTTTAAGACTTACAAAAAAGGATTAAAATTGGCAGAAATATTTTTCGGTTCGTAGTTACCTTTTTTTTCCGTGGGTAGGTGTAAAATCTTCAAAAGGCTCTATGAGGACCGAAAAACGTGCTCATAGGAGTGTGAGATTCTTACTCTGCACTAAAAACACCTCCTCCTCCCGATTGCAACTAAGTTGAAACTTATCTAGCAATTTATTTTTAACGAATTTAATTAATGTGTTGCAGGTAACTATCCGGTGATAGTTCCTGCTTATACCGCGATCTTAAAGGATTCTCGTTTAGTGCACCAGATCGGAAGGCTTAGTCCTTCGCAGGCGGCGTACTAAATTCGTCTCATCGATAATTTCGATTATAGTACTATTACAATGTTGTAATAGCCGTTTTCTATGATTTCGGGCAAAAGTTTTTATTTCATAGAGAACCGTGGGAATCCCGAGATCTCTGTGGAGATCTTCGTTTCTAATATACCAAGGTTCGCTTACAAACGATCTTAGGAGTTTATTTTCAAATGTTTGTAAGTTATTTAAATTAGAATCTCGCGTACAACCCCAGAGTTGTATTCTGTAAGCCCAGACAGGCTTAAGCACTTGCCTGTACAAAATTAGCTTGTTTTCGATACTGAGCTTAAAGTGTTTCCCGAGCAACCAGTACATATCTCTGAGTTTATTATTTAACTCTTAGCATTTCTTTTTAAAATGCGGTTTCCATTTTAATTTCGCGTCTAGAGTCATTCCGAGATATTTTGCTTCGTTAGCAAACGGAACTTGAACCGTATTAACAAATACCGGTAATCTATTAATTTTCTTATACGTAAAATCTACATGGACTGATTTTACTTCGTTGAGTGATATCCGCCATGTTTTTGTCCAATCATTGACATTATTCAGAGCTTGTTGTAATTTTGTCGTAGAATCATTTATCGTTTGGCCCACTGCTAGTACTGCAGTGTCGTCAGCAAACATGGCTACGATTGTGTCTTCTGTTTGAGGTGTATCACGTGTAAATAATAGGTACAATATTGGACCTAAAACACTTCCCTGTGGTACCCCACCCACTATTTCTTTGAGATCCGAGTAATCGTTTCCATATCTTACTCTAAAAAGTCTATTTTCTAGATATGCTTTTTGAAGCGTATAAAGTGCTTTAGGCAGAATTTGTCTTAATTTAAAACTTAGGCCTTCGTGCCACACCTTATCAAAAGCTTGCGACACGTCTAGGAAGACCGCCGAACAAATTTTCTTTTCTTCAAGAGTTTTCTCAATGAAGTCAGTGATCCTATGTCAATTGTCGAATGCTTGCTCCTAAATCCGAACTGATGTTCAGGTATTAGGCGCTTTTCTTCTATTATTGGCTGCAGGTGCGGAAGTAATGTTCTTTTAAAGACCTTAGATGTTACGGGCAGAAGCGAAATGGGTCTATAAGATTTCTTATCATGTGATGGTTTTCCTGGTTTGAGAACCATTATAACTTCCACAACCTTCCATTGGCTCGGAACGTACTTTAGCCTTAGAGTGACATTTATTATATAAAGAAGTTTAATTATCCCTTTGCGAGGAAAATTTTGAGAACTTCGGCCGTTATTAAATCATATCCCGGAGCTTTCTTATACTTAAGCTTTCTTATTTCTCTACTTAATTCGGCAAGGGTAACATTTCTTGTAATGTAATTTTCGCTTGAGTTAGAACTTATATTTAAATTTTCGTTGAGTACTTGCCCATCAAAAGGTTTAAATGTGTTCTCCAGGTAATCCGCGAAAATGTTTGCTTTCTCTTTGTCGCTTTTTGCCCATTCGTTTTGATGATTCTTAATCGGAGGCGCTGGGAGCTTTGGTTCCTTCATTATTTTAAAAGCTTTCCAGAGTGAGTTGTTGGATTCTTTTCCTGCTGTCAAGCTTTCAAGATAATTTCCAACTTCAGAATTTTTGAATTCTGCTATCGTCTTTTCTAGTAAATAACACTAGCGATTTAAATTTACCTTGTGTTGAGGAGCTCGAGTTTGCTGCCATTTCTTACGTGCTTTTCGTTTCTCTTTTACTAAATCTTTTATTTCCTGCGGATATTTTAGGTTTTTAAAGCGCGGCATTTCTCTTTGGTACGGGGTGTTTTTCCATGCGGCTTGTTGTACGATATTGACGAAGTTATCTATTGCGTCTTCAAGTTCGAGAGGCGATTGTAGTGATACCCTTAATTCAACGTTATCCTCTATATCTTTCTTAAAACCTTCCCAGTTGGTTTTCCCATTGGTTAGCGTGGGTGGTTTTTCATTTTTAACAAGATCGCTCATAGTGAGAATAACAGCAGAATGATCTGAGAAAAGATCAAAGCTTTCTATTATGCTAATTTTATTTGAGGGTATTCCTTTGACCACAAAAAAATCAATAAGGTCAGGTATTTTCGATGGATCAGTCGGCCAGTAAGTCGGTTGCCAGTCAAATGAAAATCGCAATTATTTTCCATTACCGCTTCGTAGAGCATTCGACCCTTTTGAGAAATACCTCTAGATCCCCAAAAGCTTTGCTTCGCATTAAAGACACCACCAAGGATAAAATTTGGTTTAAGTAACTTTAGCACGTTTATAAATTCATTCTTTTCAATTTTACATCGTGGAGGACAGTATATGGAAGATACATTCAGTACAACATTCTGAGTTCTAACCTGTAAACCGATTAATTGTATTGATTCAGCCTCTATTTTCGGGCCTATCGTGTGGTTGATGCATTCTTTTATAAAGAAATATGCCCCAATTCTTCCTTTGTTCGACGGATGAGTTGCGTGGCATTCTAAAACTCCATTGATCTTACTATTTGATTGCTTCTTGACATGCGTTTCCAATATCAAACAAATATCAATTTCATAAACATTTCTAGTTCTCCAAGTTTTTGCCATAATCCCTCGTTAGCATTCCAAGTAATTATTTTAATATTTTCCATCATATTTTTCTAATTGTAGGGCGTTTTTGGCGAAAACTGTTTTCGAGCTTAGTTACCCTATCAAATATAAGTTTATTTGTACCACATTGTTCCTCAATTTTCGAAAGGATTATGTTTAAGACGTTCGTGAGTTGATCACCAGCAGTATCCTTTTGTAAAGGTATGGTTTTAGCCGTTATTTGGGCATATGTGTTTACACTACATTTCTTTGGTGTTTGCTCTGGTTGTGTTGATTGATCTTGAGTCTCTTTTCCTTTGGGTATTTGGGCATTTAACTTTCTTTTCTACTTGGTTTGGTGGTTTTCTTTGTGACTGCGTAAATTTTTATCGCCGTTTTTGTAATTCTTTTGCTACTTCGTAGCCTCTATAGTTGGCCGGATGTCTTATATTACAATTGATGAACGTTGCTAAACTTTTTATATCTGAGGTGCAATCTGTAGTAAGATGTTTTCCGGCGCACTTTACACACCTAGGTTCTTTTTTGCAATACGCTATTTTTAGACTTCTATCGGATAAATTTAAGTGGATCCTGTGTTGATTTCAATTGCATTTCCATAAAAAAGAGCTTTCCGACACTTTATAACCAAATGCTTTACGAATTGATTCTACTAAAATATTTTTGTTTTAAGACTTCTGAAACGTTAATATTAAGTGAAACACAATTCAATTGTAAGTCCGTTCCTATAGAAATAAAATGTCAAGCACTTTAATATTAGAAGTTGAAAAATAAATTTCACTAGAAAATCATTTCCTTTCAAGACTTCTATCGGCTTAATATTAAGTGAAGCATATGTTAATTTAAATTTCGTTCACATAAAAATAAGATTTTGGACAGCTTCGAATTATATGTTTACCTCTTAATTTAAAAGAAAATCATATTCTTTTAAAATTTTAAAAATTTAGTTTGCCATTGCAATTCCATAAAAATGATGCATTCGAAAATGTCGAATATTTCATTTTTATGGGAATGCAATGCCAAATAGACTTTTAGGATTTCGTTCAAAAATTACCTATGTTAATTCAGAAAAGAAAAGTCTCATTTATGTCCTCTTATAATGCTTTTAGACGATTGCAATTTTTAACGAAAAGGAACATCTCTCCATCCTCTTTTCTCCGCAATTTTCATTCATCATTCATTCATTTCATCATTAAACTTAACAAAAATGTTATTAGTTAGTATGTACAATACATTGTCCTTAAGCTGCAAAATTTCCAAAATAAAATGAGTTTTATATTATTTTTTACGTTTATTTAATTTTTTTTACGTTTATTTACATTTTTTTAAAAATAAAGTTTTGGGCGAATAACTTTTATTCCGTTGTTTAAAATATAAAAGTGAATAGGTGTCCGTCTACATTTTAAGTATTCATTACACAATATTTTTTATCTAAATTTCCTACTTGGAAAGACAAAAAATGATTTGAGTATTTAACAATTTTCCATCTTTTACAAAATAATTAAGACTATTCACTTTTTGATAAAAGGTCTTCTACTTCATAAACAAAATTTGATGACCGTAAGCTTTTTTTCAGCACAAATCCACGCTTATAAGCAATGCCTTTTAAAATAACCTACACAGTGCAATACAATGATTATTGTCTATACTTTCATGTGACGAAACCGTTTTCAGTGGGGATACAAAAACAAACCGAGGATTGTTGCAAGAAATACGAACATATTTCTCATCTCTCTTATAAATATGATACGACGACGTATGTATTCGTCCACCGATACTTGGTTGAGATAATTTTGTTTTTAAAGAGAAACCCCTGCACCTGTTGAGCTCAATCTTTTTAATACTTATCCAAATTTTTATAATTTCTGCTGAGTAGATGAATTGGAGTTTCATTGAGGATATATCAAACACTTATGTATTCTTTTATTCACTTATTATTTCGACTTACTTCTTCTTCATTTCAACGATGTTAGTAATAATTATTTCAATTGGGATAAGAACATCGCATTTTACTGCCTTCATCCTTGCAGTAGTTCAACCGAAGGATTCTCCTGAAAGTGATATCAAAGTGATTCCAAAGAAATTGAATCTATCACCGAGAGATGGCGTTTAGTTGATGCCTATTATATTTTCAAAGCCCTTGATAACCATTGAATAATAGTAATTCTCAGTCTCAGGGGTCATGATCGTGTACTTAGTTTAGTTATTTCTGCCAGTTGCACGACCCTTGCTGTATTTATACTATACAGTGAAATCTCCCTTTGGCGGACAGCCATGGTGCAGAAATTTTTGTCCGCACTAATTTTCAAAATTAAGAGTATTCATTTATTAACAGAAAATACAAATAACAAAAATATGTAAACTTCACTTCTTTTATTTATTTATTTTTTAATAATTTTATTCTACTTCATATGATAATGAAGTGGAATAAAATTATTAGATTTAACACATATGTAAATACATATAAAAATCAGCCCCTAAGAACCTTGCAATAATATAAGAAGATTCGTATTTATGTATTTTTCAAAAAAAAAAAACATATTTCAACATTTACTTGCCTATAGGTCGACCAAAATTTGTACAGCTACCTTCATTTTCTTTGGCCATAATTTTTTTTTAAATTTTCAATTGAAGTGTTTGCTTCTTCGTATCACAAGGTCCTGATCCTCTTCCTCAGATTCACTGCCAGAGTCATTGATTTTAACAGGAATTGCAATATTTTAATCCATATTTACATTTCCATCCATCAACACAAATATCTCAGGTTATCCATTCAATCTGCATTCATGAAGGAGCTTGGAAATTTCTGTTAAATTTCCTATAGGCGAATCATCTTCTGGATCGAATTCACTGTCCTCCAAATTCAAACTTGAAAATACTTGAAGGCAAATAAACAAAAATCTAAAACTCCAAAAATAAACTTTTTTACTTCCAAACAAAATCACTTTCATCACGTGAACGAGAGAAAATAATTTGATACTCACTCTAGAAGATTGCAACTGAAGAAAAAAATACCGTTGTCACAATAAATTATCAGCGTGATGAAATATTCAATCCTGCTCTGGCGTCCGTCTAAGAGAAAATATTTTCTCCCTCATATGTGGAATTCCTGTCCGTGTCCGTCCAAGTTAAACTGAAAACAATGAAACGTTTATGGAGGAATTTCCGTAAAAAAAAAATGTGCCCGCCTAAGAGAGTTGTCAGCCTAAGGGAGATTTCACTGTATTTGCTTTAATCATTAGCAGTATTTTCCAATAGTTTTTTTGCAAAACAGTGCTGGAATATGAAAACTCAAATTCTCAGTTACAGCTTGGTCTTATGGGCAGAATTGACTAGTCTACCAAAAGTGATATATTAAAGTCGTTGGTTTATATTGAATCATTGAATATTCTCGACACTTAATCGGCAATTAATTATTTTAATCCTAAAACATTTTGCTTCATGTAATTGGTGGCTTATAAAATATTTTAAAAGACAAATCATTTGATGAAAAAACAAGATCCAAGCCTAATTTTCGAATTATTAAACAGCCTTAAGTTTTTAAAACATGATTTTCGATGGGTTGCTAGCTTCATCTTTTTTATCAAATTGGATTTAGTAGACTCTTATTTAATTACTCAGGAACTGAATTATTATCAAGCAGATAGTTAAATGCCGCTGCTAATTTAACAATAAATTCTGGCGTGATAAATTTGAAGAATTCAATAGGAACCCCATCCGAACCAGGAGGTCTGCCTTTTTTGATTTCTTAAGATCAGATTCTACTTCAGCGACTGTAAGTGGGGTATCTAATGTGTTGTTGTGATAATTGGGAATCTCAAACAGGAAGGTATTGATGTTTTTATCATGTGTTATAACTCTGAAGTACTCTACTGATATTGGAAGCTTAATTCATAATGTTCATCTATCGGATTGCTTTCCAGGAATATATATGTACCTACATATATTATTTACCGCACATGCTTGGCACATGTTCTTAAAACGATTTTTTTTTTAATAATGGGGGGATGTCGTTTCTCGACTCGAATTTGTGTTTTTCGTATATGTATTGTATATCCTTTCGTCCTTATAGCCACAGCCATTACTTTCATAATAGCTCACACATTCCTCTTTTTTTGGACAAAGACATTTCATCAAATCGCAAATCTAAATTATTATTTATTCTTTTGGCAGATTCAAGTACAATTTTCGTAAATAGTATCTGCAACTTAATAAACTTGACATGGTTTATGTCGTGTGACGCAAGTTTCAGAAAACCAGTCTTCCGCATCTCTGAATAGTTGCTGCCCACTTTTCATGCATCACAAAATTGACCTTCGCACTGTTGACTTGACCTGGTCATGTTCATTTCAAATTTAATTGAAAAATACCGACATTTGTTCGCATTCTTTTCACAAACCGAACTGGCAAGTTTCCATATAAATCCGGTCGACATAATACATACACTTACTGTATTCTGGATTCATGCGTGTTGTGTGTATCTTAAGCTCTAAACTAATAATAAAACTTCCTCAATAAATCTCCATCAAAACGGACGATATGAGACAATAATGAAGAAGAGGAAGGCAAAAGGGCTTTCCTCAAATTAGTTACACTGTTTTGACATAAATTGCAAATGTTACCCCATCATATCAACATAAACCATATAAGTGGGTTTACCGAACAAAAAAAAATAGCATGCATTGGCATAAATCCAGTTATGATTTATTTTTTTACATAAATTGGTCTACTCTGGCTTGACCTTAATTTCAAGACTTTTCGGTTGATTTATTTGGGTCGTATAGAGGCAAAAAGAAGCTGTGTGCATTTTATGTTTTTTTTTTTTTTTTTGATGATGGAAGATAAAAGCGCCACACAGAAATTCCAGTTAAAAAAAAAATATTAAAGATAAAAACACACTCAGCGAAATAAATCCAAAAATACAAAAAAAAAAATATTAAAAAAAAGTCGTAAAAGCCTTCGTTGTAACAAAAGCAAAAACAATTGATTCGAATAACCCTCGGAGTTCACTGACTTCCACCTGAGTTGAGTGGGGTTCAATGTTTACAAGTACTTGGTTTTGGGTATGGCTCAGGATTTTGTTGTACTTTTCCCCCATATGCAATCCAAAAAAACAAAAAAAAACTCATGTTGGTTAAAGACTTTTAACCTTGGGACGGAATTTAAGTCAAGTGGGACAAGTGGCAGGTGAACCATCAGCCGACTGCGACTGGGCTAATACCTACAACATGTGTGTGTGGGCGGAGGTGTGAATCAACATAACACTCGAAATATTTTAACTGAAATTCGTTTCGTTTTTTTGTTTGTCTTTCTTTGTTTTGACGGAAGTACGGGCCTGATAGGCGTAAATGGAGGCAACTGCCTGTTTGGTTACAATACATATGCACATAAATACATCGACAGGCAAAATACTGGACAAATTATTGGATGAAATGCTGGCTGTGGGTGGTTATGATCTGGTTTATCTATGTTTCCATTCTGGATTTGGATTCTTATACAAAAAAAGTTACTATAAATGGAAGTTTAAACATCGTGTTTATATTTTGGCTTATTAAAGACAATTTATTAACAAACGAGTCAAACGCGCCGCCATAGATGAATATTTTCAACCATACCATGTAAATAGCGATATTTGATATCGCTATCTGTCAGGAAACAAAATTATGGTAATAAATAGGTAAATTATACCAGCCATAATGGTATTCGCGTTAATGTTGTAAATTAGGAATTATGATGATGGATTTTTACCATTTATAAAATGTCAGATGGCAAGCTAATGGACAAACTCTAATCTGAATGACATACTCGAAGTCAAATAATGATGCTCTGAATTAAGGATGAACGAATTTATGAATTCGCAAGAAATGCTGTGAGGTTTACGGAAGAAAATATGTTAATTCGTTAGTTGTGCAAATTCAGAATTAATTTATTCAATTCAGGCCGTTAAAATCTCACCAAACAATCCCGGTGGTGCTAGAGTGCTCAGCTAGTATTAATGGTCGTCATTTTGAAGGGCGCTTTTTAAAAGAACTGATGACAAATTTAGCCATTTGAATTTTTTATTTTATTACATAGTAAATGTTAAGTTGTTGCGCAAAACTGCCATCTTGTATGTAGTTTGTAGTGATTTTTTTTTTGTAATTTGGCTAATGTCGTTTTCTATTTGCCTATAGATATTTAAATCCCGGATTGCGAATTTTTCTTGGCAAAAATAAGGCAATTTTTTTAATGTGCGTGTATATGTTTTTAGTTGCGATTAAATGAACTAAAAGGAAAGCTACGCATTAGTAAAAAAAAAATTTAACAATCAAGCATGACATTACGATCATAGAGAACATCAAAACAGTTGGTCCCTCAATTCCTTCTGTCTGTTCTCGAGTCTGCAGCCTAAACAGTTGGATGGATTTGCTTCAAACTTGGTACATATTATCGGTGACCATCCGTCCCGTATTTTTCGGGATAGTCCCGTATTACGCTCGACTGTCCCGGGTAAATTTTAAGAAAACTCTGGACGTACAACTGTCCCGTATTTTATTTTTTGTCTCGGGTTTGTGCCATACTACCAAATCTTTATATTGTTTGAATAACGTTAAAAAAAATTAAACAATTTTATTTACAATAATTTAAATACGTTTTCAATATTTGTATGTGGAAGTGCGAATCCGCCTTAACAATTGGTTCAGAGGGATTTACTATAAAAGTATGCTCACTGAACGCATTAATTTGTCACCTTCGTTGAACTGTCAGATTTCTGTTCAATCTGTATCTTCACAAGCTTCAAACTGTATCTTCACAAAAAAACACAATACATAAATTTGAAATGAGAGTGTTTACTTGTACAAACAAATGGTATTTGCTTCTTTTTATTATTTACAATATATTTAGAAATCTGTGAAATGCCTTCAAATAGAAATGGTGAATTCAACGATGATCTTCAGAGGGAATTTTGCTTCATAAACAACAATGAAAAAGCCAATACAGTAACCTGTTCAAAATACGTTTCTACGTTTTCTATAAGCAGTGGTAGAAGATATGATATGAACAGCACTTAAAACAAAAAAAAAAAAACAAAAAAAACAAAGAATCTGACTTTGATGCCGCTTCAAGTAAAATGTACTTTTGCTTTTTTAACTCGACAAATTTTCAAGGACCTGCAAGGAAGAATGCAATTAATGAAGGCACCTGCACACATTCAGGTGTATTGATTGTACAATGCACATCGAAACTTATTAAAAGCTGTTTTGTGCACGCACAAAATGTGAAGCTATTGTGTTCAATTTTCTTGAACCAAATTATATAGATGGAATTAAAACTTCTCTGCGCACAGTTTTTTCCGATTGTTCTAATCATGGCTGTACAAAACTATCCGCTCTTGGTTCGTTATTTTTTACCACAACTAAACATCGTTGCCAAGACTTTGGAGGTTGAGAATCTTCCAAGGGAACCATCGGCAATCGCTTCAAAATACATAGATAAAACCTTGGTACAACACTTTTTGATAACCTTCAAGCCATTACCGGTAATGATTTAATTGGAGTTAATTGTGCTGCAAAACTAGTTGGCTTTTTCTAAAACCAGGGAATAATACAACTTTATTATCCTTGAAGAGAATTTTTTCTTATTTTAAAGAATTTGCTTAACAACTCTTCATCTGAGGTCCTTATTTCTTCTTTTCATTCAATCCAAATTTTACATGTGAGCATAGCAATGAAATACCTTAAATTTAAATTAAAATCTAAATTAGGAGAACAATTGATAATATTTTGTTTGCAAAGAAATTGATCAATGAATAATTCAAACAAATATTAATTGACCAAAAGTAATGTAAAGCGAATATTCATCAATTTTACATAACGTGTTACGAATACTTAAATCATTGGGATGTACCTATCTTTTAAAAAATATGAAGTTTTTAGTTGGTCAATTCTGACCTGCCCAGAAATAGAATCTTCGTTATCTTTTGTCCACCAAACGCAGACTATTAATGATTTCACCTTGTTTGGCGAATTTGTGTCACTAAATTATATCAAAGTGGATAAAGATCAAAATAACTGTGGCCGAGAAATGGAAAGACATATTTTTCATTTTTACAAAAAAAGTATAAACTTCAAGAACCTTTTACTTATTGTCGGGGTAAGCCTCTGTCTGCCTGGTTCAAATGCTCCAAGCGAAAAAGTTCTTTGCTTAATGAATAATATTTGGACAAATGAAAACACACAACTGAATGTTGAAACTCTCAGAGCCATGTAAATGGTAAAATTAAACTCTAATTTTAGCTCCCAGGAAATTAATAGGAAACGATAATAATCATCAAAGAAATTTGTTAGGCAAAAAAGTACCAAGTACCAAAAATTTTGTTGGTAATGTGTTTTAATATTTATTTTTCAAAGAATTGGTAAAGAAAAGGTTGAATATTGTAAAAAAAATGTAAGGTTTTTGCATTTTGTGTTGTGTTTAATTTTATTTTTTTTGTTTTTGAGAATTTTGTTAATTTTGTACCAAACAAGTTTTTCAATTTTTAAATTTATGTCCCGGGCTTTGTTCAGAGAAATATGGTCACCGTATAAATATTGCTTTTTTCGGAAATACGTCCAAACGTTTTTTTAAGACGACAAATAACAGTTGCTCCCATACATTTTTGTGGCCAAAATCCAAAATCTTATTTTTTTTATTTTTATAAAAAATAAAATGCACGACTGGATCGCACGAACTGGCTTTTAGGTTCCATTCCATCGTATGCTAAAGATTTCTATTAAAAATCTAAATATATTTTTAAAGTCGTTTTTTATTTAATTCTTATATTTGTACATATCTTATATATAAAAGAGAAATGTTGTCCTTGTGTGCGCGCATAACTCGAGAACGGATAGTTGGATTTTCATGATTTTGGGTTTGATGAATTCGTGTTGGCCTATGGAAGGAATATATCCTTTTCGTTTCGTCATTCAAATTGAATTGTATTTGCTATTGCGTGAGGTCAAATAAAATTAAATCTATTTGATTTTTTAAAAATTTGTATTGCGCTCAAAGTATTTTTATATTTATGAAGTGCGATTAATTGTGATTACAATCAATTTTATTTATATAATTTCGCTATTGAAAAAATTGTGAAAAGTGAGATAAAAAATCACTTTTGATTTCGTTACGGTGCAACTAGATTTGAGTAATTTGCGAATCAGTGGGAATTTTAATGATTTTTGTGAGTTAGACGAAACCAAAGATATTTTGAATGTTTTTCAATTTGTTTTGGTATGTGATTGCAGAACATTTTCATTTGGCCATTTAGGGATTGATTTCAGTAGTTCCAGGTCTAATTTGTGATTTTATAAGTAGGTAATTATGAAACTTGATCCATTTTTTAGATGAATATTAATTTTGTTTGGTTTTCGTTTAAGTTATCATGCCACCAGTTAGCAGGTCAAACCTTTCACATCGCCGCGCCGTCGTAATGCATAACGTATGTTAACTGGTCGTGCAAACGAAACTACAGACAAACACTCAGATCGAAATGTACGCAATTTTTTCATTTCCGATCCACGAGCGTCACCCAACTGTCGTTCATCTGGCGGTTCTCTTGGAAAATAGTCAACCAGCCGAACGAGCCGAACGACCACCTGCAACAACGTTGACAAATTTCTTCGATACTTGCCGAAGCGACGAATTCGCACGAACACTTTTTTATTCCGAAATGTCACGATATTTCACATGGAATGTGTCATCGAAGAAGTTCCAGCGGCAGAAACAAGGTGGCGCAGTTGCTGGATTCCCTGGTACTCATGAAAGTGATGCACTGGTAGAACATATACAGTTCAGGCGAAAAACGACGAATGCTTCTATTTAAGAATGTTCGTCGCCCCATTTCATTCGAATCTCTACGTGCTGTTGACGGTGTGTTGTATGCGACATATCGAGAAGCCTACCAACGTAGACAATTTCTTGAAAATGATAATCATTGGGATTTGACAATGGCAGGTGCCACTATCTCCGCGCCTGAAAATCAACATATCCTAAAGACTTGTGGGACAAATACAAGGATGATATGGCCGGCGATATTTTGCATCGAATTTGCAATGTGACTAATGATAATGAAATAGAAATGTCAGATGAAATGCTCAACGAAGCTTTGATTTTGATCGGAGAAATGTGTCTGCTTGTGAGTGGCAATTTGTTGTGCAAATTGGGAACGCCACCACCAAATCGGCCAATGCATGGCGCATTTAATCGAGGAGTAGAGCGAGAAAAGGATTTCTATCGAGTCGCATTAAGTCATGCTTTTCGAACAAATGTGCCAATGTTGGATCTAGAACAAACGAAATTGTACGATGAATTAATGCAGGTAGTCGATAACGGAAACCAAGTGGAGCTGGATAAACACTGATTTTGTCTACTATTCGTTCGAGATCTAGGATTGCTTTAGCACTCGCCTCCTCTGCGATAGCGGCTACGTTGTTGAAAGGCGGTCCAGAAGGTCATTCTGTATTGAAATTGCCATTGAACCTGCAAGTGGATGAAGAACCTACATGCAACATCTCAAGGAACTTTGCGATGGCGAAAGTTTTGCAGCAATGTAAGATTGTCATCTGGGACGAGTGCACAATGGCTCAAATACGTGCATTGGAAGCCTTAAATCGAACGTTCAAAGATTTACGAAATGATAAACGACGTTTCGTTGATGCAACGATTTTACTGCCAGGCGATTTTCGGCAAACTCTGGCTGTCATTCCAAGATCAACTCTGCCAGATGAATTGAACGCTTACCTGAAATCATCGGCCCTATGGCAATACGTGTAGAAATTGTAATTGAAAACAAATATGCGAGTCGCTTTATGAAATGACCAGTTCGCTGCAGAGTTCTCCAGGCATTATTGACGATCGGCAAAAGCGTGATACGAGCGGACTTAGTCATCTTCACAACAACGCTGAAAGAGCTCATCATGATTGTTTTCCCGAATATTGCTCAAAATTATGTAAACCATGATTGGCTGAGTTCACGAGCGATTTTGTCTGCGAAAAAAAAGTATGTCGATCATTTGAATTTTGTCATTCAAAATCAAATCGCCGGTGAGTTACATTTATTTAAATCCGTGAATTCCGTGATGGATGAAAACGAATCCACCAACTATCCCACTGAATTTTTGAATTCTTCGGATGTTCCGGGCTTTTCGCCACAAAATTTAAAATTGAAAGTCGGGTCAGTTAAAATTTTGCTGCGCAGCCTCTATGCACCAAAACTTTCTAACGGAAAGCGTTTGATTGTGAAGAACATCAAATCAAATCTAATTCAAGCCACTATTTTGCGGGGTAAATTCAAAGGCGAAGGTGTTCTCTCATTCCACGGATTCCGCTTATTCCCAACGATTTACCGTTCGTGCTTAAGCGTCTTCAATTTCCGGTGCGTCTGGCTTTTGCTAGGACAATCAATAAGTCGCGTGACAATCTCTGGATGTTTTTCGCCTCAATCTCAAACTCCCATGTTTCCCACATGGTCAATTATATATTGTGTGCTCACGTATCGGAAAACCTACCACTATGTAAGTGTACACACCCAAAAATAAAAATAAAAATAAAAATAAAGATAAAAATAAAAATATAAGGCTGGTCGACACGCCAATCATTTTGATTTGATTGAAAAAACATAGACATTGTTAATTTACTTATTTGTATTGTATTTAATAATTAGAATAAAGAATTTTGATTGACCGCATTAAATGAAACAGCATTGTCCATGCTCGGAATTATTATTTTCTTGACCTGAATGAATTTAGGCAGAACAAAGTTCGAGTGATCAGCTAGTTTTTTTATATAAACAAAATTTCTTTAATTTTTTTCTAAAAAAACTTGGTACGACAATCTTAAATATTTAATAATATAAACTTAAAAACAAAACATTAAATCATAGGAAAAATAATGCAAAATTCTGAAATAAGAACTTAAACTAATTTGAGCTTAAAAAAATGACGCCATTTTATTTCTTGGAATAATTTGAATTTATGAGACATTTTGTTTTTAAATCTGTGGAGCAGTTTTTGAAAAAAAAAGTTTTTTTTAACTTTTTAAAAATATTTTTCAAAAAAAATTTAAAAACCTCAAATCATAGTATTCAAATTTAATGGGCCGTTTTCAAAATAAAACTTTTTCAATTTTTGTTTGTTAAATGCTTTTAAAAATACAAACCAAATATATAACCGTACCTCCCATACAAATGTTTAAAAAACCGTTAAGAAAAAATAGTATGTTACAAAAACGGCTCCAAGAATTTTTATTAAAAAAATGTGTGTGTTCTTAAATTAGTACAGTCCACTTTTAAGTATAAAAATATTTTACTTGCGTACTTATTAACGGTATTTCCATAGAACCACTTTTAATATTTTCTGACTTTCTCACTATTGGATGCACCGATTAAAACTTACTTATTTTATGCAAATGTTCTCTAAAAGTGTTAATAAAACTGCATACTCAAATTTTCAAAAAAAAAAGTTTTTCTATTTTTAAGAAATAAATAAAATCGATTTTTCAAAAACGAGTCACTGAATTTTTTTTGAAATTTAAATTTTATATGTATGTATATTAATAATATATTCAAAGTGGCCCTTAAATTTTTTATCTAAAAATGTTTCTAAAATTTTTTACATAAAAAATTATTTTTTCCGTATTTTTGAATTTTTTTTTGATATATTCTTATTTATACAGGACTTCAAATAGTATCTTTGTTTTCCCTGAAATTATAACAACTAAGCAATTATTTTTTTTGCTACTTGGTTTTTAACGTTTATATTTTTGACAGATCACACATGACAAATTCCACGAACATTTGACATTTCGATTCAGTATTGTTTGCCATTTCATCATGAATAGACTTACGCCTAAACAACGTTTGCAAATTATTGAAATTTATTATCAAAATTCGTGCTCTGTGAAAAATGTGTTTCGCAAGCTACGTCCGTTTTATGGTCTTCAGCGACGAGGCTCATTTTTGGCTAAATGGATACGTGAATAAGCAGAATTGCCGTATTTGGAGTGAAGAGCAGCCAGAGGCAATTCAGCAGCTACCAATGCATCCCGAAAAATGCACTGTTTGGTGCGGCTTATGGGAAGGCGGCATCATTGGGTCGTACTTCTTCAAGGACGATTAAGGTCGCAGGGTTACGGTCAATGGAGAAAGGTACCGTTCGATGATAACAGATTTTTTTTGCCGAAAATGCAAGAATTGAACTCGGTCGACATGTGGTTCCAACAGGACTGTGCCACATGCCACACTGCACGCGAAACCATGCATCAATTGAGAGGCGAATTTGGTGAGCAGTTGATTTTACGTTTTGGCGCAGTCAATTGGCCACCAAGATCATGTGATTTGACCCCGTTAGACTATTTTTTGTGGGGCTATGTTAAGTCTATTGTCTATGGGGACAAGCCAAACACGATTGCTGCCTTGGAAGCCAACATTGAACGCGTCATTGGTGAGATTCCGGCCGAAATGTGTGAAAAAGTTTGCCAAAATTGGACCTTCAGAATGGACCACCTGAAGCGTAGCCACGGGCAACATTTAAGCGAAATTATTTTTAAAAAGTAAATGGCAGAAATTGATTTATCGATCCAAATAAAAATTTAATTCACTTTTTACAAGTTTCTGTGTTTTTTTGAATTTTCAAAAACCAAGCTCTTAAAAAATCACCGTTTATAAACATTAAATTATGAGTATTATCCATTTATTTCTGACTTTTTATTATTCCCTTTTTAATAATTTTTGCGTAGGTCACTGAATACTACATACAATGTAATCCCTTATACATTTATAGTTATATATACATATGTGTTTTTAAAAATCAAAACATATGTGCCATTCAAAAATAAATGAATCTTATGTATGCATATTGCACCTAAATTATAAATTTATTTTCATTGAGCTACCTACCAACCTAAATCTTTCATTGTCATTATCATAAGTAAATATTAACATACCTAAGTTCCATCCATGTATGTAGGTACATGTATTAATCTCCTATCTTACATAAAACCCATAATCTTGAAGGCAGGTACCTATGTAACTATTCCTTGACTCATTCATTGAACAATTCATTATCCTAAGAATCAATGTAATCTTATCTACATCGGCTTTAATAATATA
This sequence comes from Philhelius pedissequus, assembly GCA_910595825.1. NCBI lineage: Eukaryota > Metazoa > Arthropoda > Insecta > Diptera > Syrphidae > Philhelius > Philhelius pedissequus. Next base: position 47,409,619 of record OU343160.1, read on the forward strand.
TAATAATAATTTTAACTAAGGCCTAAGGCCCTTTAAATGCAACCTGTATTGTACGGCACTAGTTAGAAGGAATAGAAAGAAAGGAAAATATTTTTGTTGGCAAAGTGGATTTGAGAATCAGGTCTCTCATGTTAACCAACCGTCGGCATCCAATTAAAATTGGAGGTATAGAACAGAATGCAAAGTGTGGGGATCCAACCCACACGTCTAAATTAGCAGTCAAGTAATATATCTACTGCGCCATTGCCATTGATTTAAACTTGCATAGGATGGATAACTGGACTTTCTACATACTAAACAGCGTCAATATTTAGCTACATTAAAGTTGTTAGCTACAAGAGCAAGTCCCTGCGATCCAGTCGTGCATTTTATTTTTATCCGAAGAAATATTAAAAAATAAGACCCAGATTGTGGGTTTATTAAAAAATGCTACTAGTTTCACTCTGTGTGTTTTTATGGGAAATTCAACTATGGAAGGAAAAATAACAAAAGATAAAACAACAAAGTTGCCAGGAACTGTCGGCCGCCCATAATGGAAAACCTTAAACTTATACTTTCTTTTACATTAAACCAAAACCATTTTTAACCCATTCAAAAACCGCATCAATTAAGAACCATTTTTTTTTTTATTTTTGTCCCTCCTGTTGAAAACTCTACAATTACGTCTGTGTGTTCAACTCTCAGTGTTATGTACCTTCGCCTCGCTATTCTGATGGCATTCATTTTACTTCACTTATTTTAAAACAATTAGGTATCCAACTAATGCTTTTGCTCTCGAACTAAATAATCTGTAGCAGAAAAATTGGATTATTACGAGCATACCTACATATTTTCCAAGGCGAGAAAAATAATTAAGTTCATTTTACTGCGTTACGTCTGCTGCAAATAAATTTCATCTTGTTAAACTTTTAATCTGCACTCAAATGCTCATCGTTTCGTTTAAAATTCATTATCGACGGATGGTTGGTTATGTCTGGTTGAAATATTAAGTTCCGTGCAAAAAAAAGTACTAAACGAGATCACAAGCTCATCAAATGAATTGCCAGCCACAATTCAGTGACGACGATGGCTTTGGCTAATGTATGAATTAGAGGGCATGCAATAGTGTAACTCAATCTAACTGTTTGTGTTTGAATTCATAAATGAAATGAGGATGTTTTTAATAATAATTATCTACCTTTCTTTCATTGCTCTTAATTGAAATACAAAAAAAAGATTTTTTATGATGAGTAATTTGAGTGAACCGATTATTAGATGATTTTAATCAAAGCGTAAAAATAATGATAAATTAGTCAAAAATCATTATTTTACTAATTATCGTTCTTTCCTACGCGACACCTACAGTCCTATTAATTCAATTTCAAATTTAATAAAAAACGGTCTAGCGGTTCGATCGCCATAATAAGACACAGATCAAAGAAAAGTTCTGCAACACACTTTTCCAAACCAAAAGACTGTTTGGTCAAACGTAAATAACAATAAATTGAATTTTCTGTGGTTACAGGGTGGCGCGTAAGTAACGTTATGATTTAATAATTTTTCGTTTACGTATTTCTTTTTTCAAAATTAATTTGGTGATGGTGGAGAGACTCACACAAAACATAAACCAAAAATTCTTTAATTTTATTTTGAAAGTAGACATTCAATTAATGACAGGCAAAGATCGATGGAAGTTTCTTTAAAGTTTGAAATGCACACAGTGGTTCAACAATTTCTGGATTGGTCGACTTTTTTTTAGCTATCTGCGAACTTCTGCATGCTGAAAGATCTCGATCAGTTCTAAATTCTGTGAACAATCCACGGGTTCATACTTGCATGCTTTGAGGGAAACCCTCCGAAACGTCTATCAGATGAAGTTCTCGTCAGCAGTTGGTGATGGCTAGGCGTTTTTTGCAAGGAATTTTATGGCAGCTAATCTTCTTTCCATCGAAAGATAGGTAAAATGGCGGTCAGAGCGAAATCGCATTCAGACGCAAGTAGCGCTGGAAAGCGCCGGCAGTCTTTGTACCAACGAACTCGTGCGGACTTGAATAAAAATTTGTATAGGGGAAAACGAAAGGGAAACACTCAAGCGCAGCGTCGCCAGAGCCATTTCGACGCGTTGAGTAAAGAAATTAGGTTGTAACTATTGTATCTGACAGTTTGTTTTCTATAATGATGCGCGCACTAAAGGGGTTTTGACTACCCTAAAATGACCAAGCATAGAGCGACCATTAGGAAAGTGGCGAAGGATGCAATAGGAGGTACCGATGCATATTGGTTTTGAATTTCTGAATATTAAAATGGGAGGGGAAAATAGAGCCGGGGTAAGTATTCCTCATTCTTTTAGATCTGAAAAGAAAGTCTTTCCAAGAGATTGAATTCATAGCCTGGCAAAAGCGGGACACGTGCTCCATCCATCTGGTTTTTACAGCTACGGCAGTAGGTATTATGGGGAATACCCAGTTTTGTTGGGTGCTCACGCTATAGGGCCAGTGCCCAGTACAGGTAGCGACTATCCTGACTATGTCCGGCCTTGTTCTACATAAGGAATCGCTTGTGTGGGATTTATCTAGATATCGCACAGTCGTTAGATTGTTGCATCTTTTATTGGATTCCTTAAAGAAAATGAATGAATTTTGCCCTTCAAAGGGATAGACACATTGTCTGCAAGCGAGCTATGAAGGGCCGATCCCTGCCGGGCCAGCTTTTCTTCCCGTTCCCTACCCTCGATACCACTGTGTCCTGGAACCCAGTCTAAAATGATTCCATGGTTAATGTCCAAGTTATCAAGCTCATTTAGGCATAGTTAAGCCAGTTTTGATGATATTCTTGTCGAACTTGCGGCTTTCTGTGATTATTGCCGATTTTAGTTATTTAGTTCGATTTAATTTTAGAATTTTGTATGCTTCTATTATAGCTAGTAATTCAGCTTGAAAGACGCTAGCAAAGTCGGGAAATCGGATAGATTTATAGACTTTCAGCGACTCTGAGAAAATTCCTGCTCCTACACCGCACTTCATCAAAGATCCGTCGGTAACAAAATTGTACATCGAAATCTTTCGACACTTCGTCATCTTCCCAATTCTTCCTGGATGGGAAGACGTAGGGGGCTCAGAGTAGGGGTGCAGTTGTAGTAAGTGCTTGTCGACAGAATATTTTTTGGAATCAATTTTCCTATGTTGCTGTGACCGTAAGGTTTAGCTAACCATCATTTTGACTCTGAGTTTTAGTTCGCTGCAAGAAACCACATATTTAGTGTGGAGGTCAAGAGTTACAAGATGTAAAATAACACTTAAGGCATGATCTTACCATAAGCCAGGATTGGTCGTACTGCTGTGTATGTACATAGGATTATTTTCGATTGAAGACTCCATTTTGTATCGAATGGGTTACTACAAGCTTAGAAAGCAATGCTAGCCTTCTTAACCCGTTATTCAATGTTGAGTTTCCAGTTTAGTTTAGGGTCAAGTATGACTCCTAAATATCTCACACTGGAAGATAGTGATAGATTGGGGCCATTTAAACGAGGTAGGCTGAACGAAGTAACCTTAGTCCTGGTAGTTAAGGGTAACAATTCTGTTTTGCCTGGATTAACCCCTAATCGGTAACTCGTGGCCCAATTGCTAACCTTAAACAGAACCCCCTCTGTGATTTCACTGATAATTGTGGGGCGTTTACCCGACACTATTCCTCAGGTTGACGTGAATCCTGCCACAGAAGCGGCTACGCAGAACTCCATCCTGTGGTATTTATCTATGTACATATTTTGTATCGGTCAAGTTCCATAAAATATTTAAAGGGTTATCGAGTGAAAGTAAATGATACACAAGTACGCATTCAGTAAATTCGACGTTTTCAATACCTGTTTTGAGAGAACAACGGTCTTCAAATGTAACATGAATAAAAAAAATGCAGAATATGGGTCATCGAAATCACAAAATAAATATTGAACATCAAATCAACCCACTTAGATGTACAATGGTGTGGAATAACTTCAGGAAGGATCATTGGACCAATTTGTTTTCCAAAACGACCAAATTTTTGTGATTTGTTTGATGGGTATGACTTTCAATATCTGGTTTCTTTAAGCTAAAGGTAGAACTCAATTTATAATTGTTTTTCCAATAAGATGGATCCACTCCAGAACTAATCTGGCAATGACTCTTCTGAGGGTACTTTTAGTGTTCGGGTATGGCATTATTCTAAATTTTACTAGGCACCTCTGTTGTGTGATTGAATGGCTCCAGGTGTTTTTCTTTGGAGCTTGGTAAAAAGTAAGCGGTGTACCGATAAGGCAAGAACCATGCAACAACTTAAAGCCAATATCCGAAAAGAAGTGAGAGCTCTGCGGGATCTGAAATTCTTAGAAAAGTAATATAAGATGCTCTGGAAAAAAGTACACAGTGGACACCATTGTCGACATAATTATCTTTAAAACATTGTTGCACTATTTTCTTCGCATACAAAGTAGGTATTTTTTAAACCCGAAATTAATTAATTATAGTATTATATTTACGGTGATGATTAGGATGACGATACATATAAACCGCGACTAGGATTATACGAATCCAATTAATTAAAAACAAACGAATATTTACTTTAATTGTGCAACCGCTACTCGCGTAAGTTAGATTCGAAATGATAAAAAGACCACGAAATACGAAGAGAGATAAAGAGACAAAAGAAATTGTTGCAACAACGCTGCAACCACGATACAGCCACTCGGCTAGTCAGTTGGGTGTGGGTTGAAATTGATGCGGACAAAAAGGATAAACAACTCGAGTTAAAAAAAAAGAATTGGGTATTAAAAAAACGAAATACAAGTATGTAAGTAATGCTTTGAGTTGTTAACACAGGGGCGTTTACTTACGTTATAGGGTGGGCGCCAGGAAACTTTTTATAGGGTCGTTTGCCTTGACCGGGTACTGAAAATGTCGTCTTCAATTTATGAAGGAAACGCAAGACTTATAGATTCCCAATGGGAAGTTAAAGTATTTATTTTTATTGAGAATTATCTGGAAAACCTTAGCTTACCCAGAATTTTTTCGACAAAAATAAATACAACACAAAATGTTTTAAAAAGCTTAAATTATAAATTCAAATAAATGTAACAAGAAAATGAAGCAAAGAAAAGTGAAATTCCAACTGAAAGACCGTAAGGATGGGCCGGTATCACTAGGTCCCGAATTAAAGGAACAGAAAACAAACTACGTTATCAACGGGTTCACGAGTCACGAAATTTATAGGGATGAAAGCGAATTAGAAAATAAAAAAAAAACTACCGAATTTCTATTTTTTTTTCCGAAATAAATCCTTTCCTTCCTGCGAGTTCCTTCACCCCTTTTTTCTATCACTAGATACTCCTTTTTAAAACACTTTCAAAAAAACTATTTTTGTTTAACTCTTTATGTTTTCCTTGTTATCGCAAAATCAAAAAAAAAATAACCTTACGGCTGTGCCAGCCAACCAAGAAGCCGTGATTCCTGTTTAGCCTTTGTTATCTGTTGGCCCCCTCTTTCACTCACACAATCTCACTCTCATACAATAAATATCGTGGAACTTTGTTACGCATTACGGTACCACTCCGAAATTGAGTTCCATCGATACTCTCTATCGCACACACATTCATTGGATTCCCCAAGTTGTTGGCGTTGTTGTCCCAAAACTCGACGAACCCATGGCCGTATCTAAATATATTTATTTACCATCTCATTTTTGCTGAAAACAACTAAAATTTAAAAAGTTGAAAATACTATTCTGAACTTTCTCTCAGCTGATCAACATTTTATTTCTAACTTTTTGAACGTGTTTTGAAAAACGAATATATAGAATCTCTTAACCATTTTATCAACACCTTTGAGGAAATGAAGGAGTAAGGCAAATACTTAAATTAAACTAACTATCGCGCAATCTACTATTCGGTGGATCTTTGTGCAGATTTGGGGAAATAGGGATAAGCGTTTAGCGTTTCATGCTTTTCTGGCGCTCAGTGTTAATTAAATTATATTATCAAGTTGCGTACTTTACGATGGGATTATAGCCTAATCAAAAAGAAAAGTTAAATTTAAAATGTATATTAATTGAGGTTGTGTTCCAAAATCCATCTTTAGTATGAGTGAATGTTTTATCCATTTATTGCCCTCAGTATCTGTGCGTGCGAGTTTCCAGCCCATCCGCAAGCGCAACACGAAAGAATCCATCAGAAAGAATAAGGTACCTGCTTTTGTCAATTGCTCAAAGCAACGTAACCTTCAAAATACAATTTTTGGCAGGGCCGTACATATGTAGATATTTTTAAAAATAAAATACCTACCCTGTAAATTCATCAAAAGAGCTTTATGAATTATAATGAAAAACTAGCTGACATTTTTTTAATACCCCACTTATGGGGTACTAAGATGTCGGGGCGATCCTAATGTGTTTCCGTGCACATCTACTACTTTCAACTATAAAATACCTAAAAGCTAATTGTTATCGACTTACACCATTTCAAAATCTCCATATGAATGGCATAAACTCGGGTTGGTCATTTTACATCAATACATCGAAAACATCGATGTTTATCATTCGATGTATCGAATGCTTTCGATGTTAAACGATGTATCGATGTTTTTTGTTTCGATGTATGGAATGAAAGTATCTCATCATTTGCACTCTTTGGCACTTTTGACTTTATTGAATTGAGCACTATCAAATAGGTTACAAAACAAAAGAAATAACATGAACACGACAAGACGACGAAGCCACCTCGCACTTCTGGCGTACCTCACACGTATAGTAAAGCAACGACTAACAAAGGCTTAGTACTTATTCCGTGGACTTAGTGCGAAATGCTATTATTAAAATAGAATTTCTGCTATTTGATGTTTACCAACTTACTCCATCGCTAGACCATCTATGACGGTGGTCTAGTGAAGGACTAAAAATTGACATTTAAGAACAAAATTTACAGGGGCATAGTATACAGAAATAAAAGTTGATACTTACTGGAGTAGATTTTGTCCGATTTTTTATAATAGGAAATTTGTCCATATTCTAACTCTTATTCCATAGTTTTGTAAGTCCATGGACTAAACATCGACTAAGCGTTTTTTATTAATAGGGCTGAAAGAGCTTACACGGCTGTTACTTTTATGTGTATTAGTCTTTGTGGTTGGGATTATGTTGGTAGGTAGGATTACAGCCTTTTTTTTCGATGCATCGGAAACACCGATGTTTTTACCCGATGCGTCGTTAAACATCGATGTAACGTTCCGATGTATTACATCATAAAAAACATCGATGTATTTTTTTTATGAACATCCCTAGCAAAATACTTTTAACGCGTTTTGGATAGCTCATTTATCTTAATCGAATGACTTTATTATGTCTCGAATTCATATTGAAGCCAGTCCCTCTAATTCTGTTTTGAATTACATGTAAGAATATCCTTTAAGTCTTTAAAGTTTCTTTTTTTTATAAGTAAACCCTTTGTGTGAAAACTTCAGCTCCTTAAAGAGCATAAATATTTTTTTTTTACAAATATTTTTCAAGTGCCAGAGGCACCACACCGACTGCCTAGACTAAGCTGCCGTAAATACCCATTTACATAATTTAAACTGCAATTTCATAAAACACATAAAGCAGCTATTGTACAGAGTATCACAACGCTTATCGTCGTTTTACTTCCACCATCACAATCTAAAGAATATATCATTCAAGGCATCTTATTTTTCTTTTTTTTTGTGTTGTTGTACTTCAGAAAACAACTTTCATTTTGCACACTTTACGCTGGTGCACCCCGACTTTTTATATTAACTATAGAAGGCATCATTCCATTGAAGTAAGGGTCCTATTTTCCAAGCCATTACGATGCGATACGGCTAATTGACCATCAAGTTCGTTCGTTTAGCTCATTCTCAAGGAACAGGAACTTGCGAACTGTTACAATTACTCTATGAATAACGTCAGAATGTATATGATACTTTGAAAAAATCCCCAAAGGCGAGCCTTCCATACATTTATTGCACAGCGCACTCCGGAAGATATCAATTTGCATATTAACCATACAACATGTCAATTACAGCAACTTCCTGTGAAACATTTCCAACGAAACCTTTTCTCTCGGTCTCGACAAACAATAGAAGCAAAGCAACAGCAATGGCAGTTATTACCCTTGGAAGCTATTCACAAAGGCATTCTTAGCGAGAATCCCTTTTTTTTAATCGTCCTGGCCCCCACCTCTGGATGATATAATGAAAGTTGCGGCATATAATTCACATTCAGGAGAATCATGCATATTGCATATCCTTTGGGCTTGTGTCATATTGTGTCTGTGTATGCCCACATAGAAGTGCACTCATATACGAGTAATTTTAAATGGATTCCACAATTGCAAGTTGCAATACTTGAATAAAGTCAGTCATTGTGAGTAACGATCATCGTCGTTGGTGTGGTGGCAACACTCAGAGAATTAAAAAAACATTTGTAAAATTATTTACATTTATAAAGTTATTCAATTTGTTACTGTTTAACATGGTTTTATATGGCATGCTAAATCAACACAATTAGTTTGGAAAATCTACATGATTGTTCTTAAGCAAAACTCTACTTTTCAATAAATCTGGTTAAACCAACATGAAGATGTTGAAATTATTATTTAGTCGAATATTCTGTGGCCATTGTAATCAAAGTTACTCAATTAAAAATTAACCCAGTAAATTTTTTACTCCTGCATGTGAAACAGAATAATTTAATCAGCTTGCCTGACAGCGTTATCTTAACCATCCAAACTTATATACTTTACATGATTTCTTGTTATATTGAAATTATTGAATGAACGCGGATAAATTAACATTAATCTCTGGTTGAGTTAAATCAATGTTATTACAACTTGAATTAATTTCAACGTACATGGTGTTTGTAATCATTTAAACATGAATACATACACGTCAACCTCAGAACAGATCTTTAAATCAAAATAATTATCTGTCAAAATTATGCGTTCGATGAAGAACGAATGCCACAAAGCGATGATAGCCGGGACTGTATGAGCCCATTATGTTAAAACTAAAAGTTAATCTTGTTGTTTTAACAACAGAAAGGTTAAACATATAGAGTTATTAGATCCATTAATTCAAATGAGCGACACCTGCCCACATAGTAATATTAACTAAATTGTATGTTAAAGTCACTTGGAATCTTATAGATTTGTCCATGGTAATTTAATATTAAATAAAATGTATTAAATTCATTTATATATCTGCTATTACTTCAACTTTTATGTTTACTTGAGGCTTTGATCTGAGTGGAGAGTTGGATAATTGGAGAGTTTCTCGGAATACCCTTAGCAAACGTATGTGTCAACTGTGCTTTCAAAAAGATGGATGCTTTGGGACTTGATTTTTTCATTGCTTTAACCTTAGTCTTGGCCTTATAATATTTATTTTTTGCAAAGAAAACTTGCCCAGTTTTTCGCTAATTTGGTTGAATCACTTCTTCTCTGTATCTTTACAAGCTGTTGAGCTACCAAACTGAAATAAATAGAGAAATTTTCAACGAAGTTCAAAGGGATCATTTAATGAATCAGCAATGAATGATACACAATTTAGAGGGACTAGCTATCGCTGTCATTCATCAAAGTGCACCGTAGCACTCGGCCAAGTTCTTACAATAAACCATTTCAGAGGAACAAACTCAGGCGACTTCGACCACCCTCTATTTTCAGTACCAATGAAGTCAAAAACTTTAATATCGGAATATTTCCTAAACTACTCAAGTGCAGGTACCTGACAATTTTCAAATTCTCAGCATAAGTGGTTCCTGAGATATAAGGCCTCAAAAATCACAAAAACCGTAATATTGGAGCACTTCCAGATATCGTACAAACTTGTAGGTCTTGCGTTAAAAGCAATGTAATTAATCGAAAGTTTGAGGTTTTCCATTCCAGGGGCGTGTTATCCGCCCATTTCCTAAGAAGTGTTATCAATTATATGGAGAGCTTCCTATTGGTCGATGAACTGGTGGATTTACTTGGCAAGTTTTTAAAACCTTTCGGAACAAAAGTAAACTATACTTACAAATACATAGAAAGTTCAGTTACAAACAAAATTAAACAATATACTAATTGGGTTAAAACGAAATCATTTTTTGAAGGACCATTTTGCTATTTTTCAAGGTATGTCTATTTCAAAAACGCATCTATTCCCTATCCCAATGGGTAATCCCTTATATTACAAAATTCAAGATTTTCTGGAAATTGATGTACATATAACCAAAATAAGTGTGTTATTAAGCCATTAATGCTGTTTTTGAAATTCTGAAAATTTGTATCAACTTTTGGATACTTAAAAAGAAAATCAAAATGATAACAAATTTATCCTCATTTGAAGAATTATTGTCTTTGCCCATCCACATTAATTTTAATACGTAGCCTGAAATTCCTACATCTTTGAAGATCAGAAACGTCTAATCAGGATCGAAAAATGCGACCTTACTATATATCCTGAATAACACTACTTAGGAAAGATAATTATCTACATACAATATTATATATCTCCTATGCTGCAATTTTACAAGATAAAAGTAGGCGTGGTACTTACCGGATCTTACTTATAACCTTTTTTTTTTTTATATTTCTGTTTTCTTCTCGATCATAGAGTAAATTATTAAAATCCCATCCATATCGTTAAGACACGTTTCCAAGAAACCAAGAAATGATAAGAAATTGGGCGTGACAGTTTATGTTTTTTTTTTTCTAAACAAGACTTTTTATTAATATAAACTCTTAATGAAAGGAAGCGGATGTTACTTAAAACATTTTTGACATTTTTTGCCCTCCCCAAAGAACAAAAACAAAAATTGTAATCCACATTATTTGTGTCGTGTCCAAGAAATCAAATCAAACCATGAATAAAAGTGGGCGTAGCAGTGGGTGGACTTAATGAAATCAATTTTTTTAATTTTTTTCCTCGCTCATAGGACCAAATAGTGAAAATTCCATCCAAAACAACCTCCCTAATTTTTGGTAATATTGGATGTATGTTGTATGTTGTTAATCTATTTTATATAAAAAGGGGTTTGCAAAATTTTGTAGTCCGTTTGATTTAGGCCTCCCAACAAGCTGGTCATAATAATAGAAACACTTGATTAATTTAGCAAAGAATATTTAATATTTCGTTGAAAACCCCTTATTTTTCAACATTGCATTTATTCGATTTGCATAGAGTCTACCAACTTTTGGCACTTTTCTTGTGGAAGCGAATACCACACTTCTTAGACAATTCTTCAGAGATTCGTTTTGTCGGAAATGGAAAGTTTATGCTAAATAACCTCAATCTTCCGCTAATTCCAGAGGTTTTCAAAATAGGATTAAGTTCCGGTGATTGAGGCGGCACTCCATAACGTCCAATTTGTTTCGCTGAAACCAGAGATTTATTGACTTTGCCGTATGCTTAGGGACATTGTCTTGCTGGAAAATCCATTTAAGTGGCATATTTTCCTCAGCCCACGAAAGCATAACATTTCCCAGTATGGCCACATACGACTTCTTTGTCATTATGCCGTCTATAACGAATATTGGACAAACGCACCACCAAGAAAAATAACTCCATAACATTATGCTGCCACCTCCATGCTTCACGGTTGGTTTTGTGTACCACGGATTGTAGGCCTCGGACTTTGGGCGACGAACAAACTGTTTCCCATGCATTCCGAATAAATTTATTTTCGTTTCGTCGACCCAAAGCACATTCCTCCAATGCTTCTTGCCCTGAAGTGGGTCGTCTCTCATGTGATGCATTTTGGCAAAACATATCCGTTTTTTGGTGTGTGTTTTTTTAAGTAAGGGCACCTGCCTTGGAAATCGTGCATGAAGTCAACTTCCTGCAAGATACGACGAATAGTTCTAGAACTAACTGGCGTCTCTATATCTCGCTACAGATATTTTGAGGACCTAAACGTATTCTTTTTAAACTTTTCTCACCAACGTAGCTTTGTCTCTTACATTCATTTTAGACGGACGTATTCTGGTTTCTTCAAAACTTTTGGTGTTTATAGTATACGCGCCGAGCGCCCATGGATTCGCCGTTGTTATGCAGAACTAAAATGGCTTCGTGTTGGTCTTCAGTGCAGTGCTTCGCTGTTCCCAATTCTAAGTGGCATATTAAAAAAAAATGTGCCTAAAATTTCATAATTATTCTCAGATTAAAAAATCTCACCAAAATCTTGACTTTTATAAGCTAATAAAAAATTTTGTTCACATGTTCGCCTAACTAAAGCTTAAGATACAGTATTACCTAAAAGTAAGGAGTGTTCCTATTATTTTGTACATGTCAGACATATTTAAAATATATGCATATATATACAAGATATATCATCCTCTGATAACTGTGTTAAAGATAAAATTGTCACAAGCACACAAGTTCAGAGCTCTTATGTATCTAAGCTGAAAAACTACAGAATATTTTTAAATAGTTCAGTGCCCTTATCTGATTTAAGAAACTATTATTTACACATTAGATTACATTCATGTAGGTTTCACGATGCTAGTTAGTAGCTCGCCCACAGCAAGCAACTCAAGATTTTTTTTTTACAAGACTTAGCACCTATATCTCTTAGAACGTAGAGGAACATTTTTCCCCATAAAGTTCAAGGTTTTGTAACCCTCTTTCATACAATTTCTTATTATTTTCCACTTCGATAGGTACCTTCTTTATAGCTATGGGGCAAGTTTTAGATTCGTAAAAAAACGACATCGAGATTTTAGTCTAACTTTTACGATAATATTCATATTTTTTTAATTCAATGTCATCGAAACGCTTGATGGTTTTTTTTTTAGAAAATAAATTTTCAATTCGAATCTTCCAGTTTCTGCATTTTTTCTAATAGTTTAAGTTTGATTTAAGCATATATGCCTCGCGATGAAGTGACAACTGAAAATTCCTACAAGAGAACCAATTCTCACCTTTCGAGTTCAAGAAAAAATTCTCAAATTCTGCTGATAAGCAACATGTACACACGAAGGTTTTAGAGTGGAAAATAAATCTGCCCTATCGAGGTAACCGTCGGAGCGGAATTCTCTCCGATTCACTACGAATCGGAGACATTTTGCTTCAAGGTAATTCTCCGATCGGCTGTGATCGGAAATTCTGTCCGGTGAAATTCAACGCATGCCATTTGTATGCGATGAAGTACTTTGAATGGTTTTATTTATGACAGATACAAACAAAATATTCTCCGAAGTCCTCCTACAAATTCTCGTTGCGGAAAGTGTTTTCTTTTTAATGAAATTGTTTATTAAGATGTAAGTAATGAAGAAATAATCCTTATGTTCGTTAACTTGGGGGCTTTTTGTTTTTAGGCAGAACGAATAACCAAGTTCACAGCAATATGAGCGGATGATAAATCTGCCCAGCGAATATCCCGATATTCATATCTAAAATTACACAAGAAGGAAACCAGAAGCTGTGGCTGTGTTTTAGTTTTGAATACATCATATATTTTTTAAAGGTTGGGAGTGACATCAGACCGATAATTTGTTTTGTATATGTGTTGAATCTTCTCCAAAACAAAAGCAAACGCAATTTTATTTAGGCGAAGGTTTTTCTTCAATCTTGAAGGGAATTATAGAATTAGAGCTGCGTCAGGTAGTCAGCGTATATTGTTTTCGTTCTTGCAATGTTCTTTTATTTTCTAAATAAATAATATTGAGTTTCAAATTATTCTTTTGTTGACAGTTCAAACGGAAACGAAACATGTGTTTGGAAATAGGGATGGGACTTTATTCGATAGTTTTGATTTTAAGATCGGTGCATCTAGTTACATTTCTTAAAAACACTAGCGCATTATAATTGAAAAAAATTCTTTCTGTAAACAACAAATTACACTCTCTCGTCAATTTTTCATGGTTTAAAACGTTTATAGTGTTTATTTAATAAGAAACTATCGAAAATATATCGCATTTTCGATATATAAGTTAAGTTTCTCATCTCTGCCTAAAGTTTATATCCATCGCAATGCGCCGTCGTATTTCTTTAAAGTTTCTTCCGATGACAGCTACTTCGATCTGAAATTGAATTTCCGACGAAGAGTCGTTGCGGAGAAAACTCCGCTCCGACGGGTACCTGGATAGGGCAGAATATAAGCACTAGTTCTCCGTGATCTATTGTGTCTCCAAGTTAATTAATTTATTTTTTAACGGGTTTTTATAATTTTTCTTAATGTATTCATGGTGACAATGGGGCAGTGGATGTAGCGCTTGACTGCTAACTTAAACGTTCGGGTTTGAGCCCTACGCTATAGCTAGCATTCTGTTTTCTAACGCAAATTTTAATTGGATGCCGCCGCTCCCGTGTGTTATAATGAGATTTACTATCTTTAATTTTTAAATCCACAAAATTAATTCCTATATCTTTTCTATTCCTTTTAACTAGTGCCGTGCAATTCATGTTTCATTAAATAAACTTTAGGTCTTACAAACATTTGTTTATAGTCAAAACAATTTCGGGTATATTGAAATGATTTTAAAAATCGAATTATATGCTTGCTCTTACACTAAAAAAAATAAATTGTTAGATATTTTTTAAAGAAAATTCTTAAAAATAAAATAAAATAAAATAAATTAAAATAAAATAAAATAAAATAAAATAAAATAAAATAAAATAAAATAAAATAACATAAGAGCAAGTACGTGGGACCCCGTTAACAATATTTTTTTTAAATTTATGTTCAAGTCAGAGCTTACCATCCACTGATAATCACTTGGAAGTGCATATTGTGTGCATCCATCTAAATCTTTTTATTGTAAGTGAAGTGCACTTATTCCAAGTTGTACATACTTGGTAATCAGAGAGTCACCTGGTATATCTGTTTCTTTGGCATCTGACATGGTTGTGCGTTTGAATTTAGTTGTTTACATAATGACATGACTTCTTCTCTCATTACTTTTTTTTGTTTTTCGCTGAATCAAGACTATATGAATAGTATATAGATGCAGCCCGAATAGCTATAAGATTCCTTCACCTTCTCGAATATAAAATGGGGCACTTAATGCATACTCATACACAAAAGTCATTGGCATTGAATCTGAATCTTGAATGAATGAAGTACGGCCTTAAGAGAAATTGTAATTTAGAAATGTGTAATAGAATACCAAGGTGCATCAAATAATAATTTACAATGTCTTAATATGCATTTGAGTAGATGCGTTGCATCTATGCATTTGAATAGGTGTTGCATCTTTTCTTATCACGTAACGTATAGAGGTTTCACGGTCGATGGGTGCATTCAAGGTTAATGAGATTTCTATAGGCTTGAATAATTTATTAACTGAATTGGTATATTTTTCACAAAGACAATAAAGCCTATGGAATATATAGTAATTGGTTCATTACTTTTAAATCTTTTCAAAAGCTTACGAAAATGTTATTATTTTTTTAATTTTCTTCACAAAATGATTCTAACGCAGTCAAACTGTGCTTTTTCATTTAAGCAGTGGTCAAAAACCTTTTATTACGACAATTATTTCGACGAACAATATCGCTCATGTCATATTCAAGAAAAAATTTGGATTTTTTGTATTTTATATATATTTTTGACATTTGTTCTTGTAACAATATTTCTTTATTTTTCTTTACAGGTAAGACTTGATAAATGTATACTTTATCAGGAAGAAACATATTGGTGAGATCAATGAATTTCTGTTTATTTTTTATTCTCAATACAGTGGACGTCCAGTTTAACGAATGTTCGATATAACGAATTTCGAATATAACGAATGAATTTTTCATTTCTATTAATGGTTCTATATAACGAATTGTTTAAAAAATTTACGCTCTGTATAACGACTGTTTATCAAATTTGTGTAGGTGAAAGTTAAGTGCGATATTGTCATTCTTATATGCATCCTTACTTCTTCTAGTAACAACAACAACTGTTGTTGAGTGTATCTTTTTTTGTTATTTCCTGGTTCTTATCATCAGTTATATGCAAATACATACATTGATGTAATTTTAATGGAAAATTAACTGCTTTAGTTTTATAGGTTTTATTATCACGCCTTTCATTTCGCGAATTATTTCTAGTGATCGATTGTGTTTGCATTTTATTAAAAAATAAAATATATAATTATTATAGGTAATTGATTCATTTACCAACAACTTACTATTTAATTTCTATTTCACTGTAAAAATCACTTGTTTTTTATATTCTAGCATTATTAAGCAAAGAAAAAAAAGACGATCGTTATAACCGAT
The DNA here is from genome assembly GCA_910595825.1 of Philhelius pedissequus. Classification (NCBI taxonomy): domain Eukaryota; kingdom Metazoa; phylum Arthropoda; class Insecta; order Diptera; family Syrphidae; genus Philhelius; species Philhelius pedissequus. The sequence goes on from OU343160.1 coordinate 47,425,833, forward strand.
TTCTCGTTATAACGAATGACTGTGCATTATATAATTCGTTATACTGGACGTTCTCTCTATATGTATTTCATTCGAAATTTAAAAAAAAATTTGCACGACTGGATCGCACCTACTTGTTTTATGTTCGATCACATCTTTAGAACACGACTTTTAATAGTAACAGTTCAATATATGTTTAGTCTTTTTTACTTAATTGTTTTATAAACAAAATTTCTTACATTTTTTTTTTAAATAAAATTTAGTAGGCAAATTTAAATATTTAATTATAAACATTAAAAACCGAATAATAAATAAAATGCACGACTGGATCGTACGAACTTTCTCTTTAATGTAAAGTAGTAGCTAACACCTGAAGTTGTTAGTAGGTACAGGTAGTCTAGTTTAGTTATCATGTGCAGGCTTAAAGCCGATGTTGGTAAGATTACCTTGATTCTTAATATAATGAATTGTCGAATGCATATGATTAAAGTAATGGTGACATAGGTACCATCCTACAAATGTATATTTAAAAAGATTTTAATTATGTTAATTAGGAGGGTAATGTGTACCTACCCTAGGTATGTAAATATATGTACATATTTATGTATATATTATACATATGTATATATGTATAATAGTGAAAGTGAATGGTGTATAGTTGGATAAAAATCGTGTTTTAAACTGATAAAAAGTGCTAAAACGATCACTTCGATCAGTTTCTTGAAAAAACAAAGAACGCCATTAGATGCCACGGATCAATGAAAATTTTATAAAAAAGTATCTCGAAAATTGTAGGACGGATTTTGATGAAATCCGTTTTTTCATTTTAAGTTTTTTGAAAACAAACTTTTTTTGAAATTTGGTACGCAGTTTTGTAGAGTTTATTAATGTACGTATGCTTATAAAATCTAAAATTATTTTTTTGATTAGTTTTAAAAATATTGATTTTTCAAAAAAAAAATTCAAAAATTAATTTTAATTATATAAAAAATGTTATTTAAAATTTAAATATGCAGAATTAGTTTGGCTACATAGATCTTCTCAGATATAAAATTTGACAGAAATCCAATGAATAGTTACCGAGAAAGACAAAAATTTTAGAAACCGTAATATGAAAAGTACCGTTAATAGAATTTTCCCGTAAGCTTGATTCATATCAAATTATATCTATTACCAACAAAAAAAATTCTCAAAAATTTTTATCAAAATCGTTGGTGCCGTTTTCGAGAAAAATTAGATTTTCCTTCAAGGTCATATGGCAGGTACCGTTATTTTTAGGCCTAAAGATAAAATTTCAATTTCCCCTGTGAGGAATGCCAAAATAATCGCAAATACCAAATTTGAAGGTAGTCGCTTAAGCCCTTTAGGCTGTAGCTCGTTATACATACTGACGGACAGACTGACAGACACACAATTGTTGCCGATCACTTTTTTAGGCTTCTCTATTATCGTAATGTCATGTTTGATTGTTAGAATTTTTTTTTTTTTACTAATGCATAACTTGCCTTATAGTACCTATAATCGCAAGTTAAAAATCGTAAACCTGTTGTCGAAATACATATTAAATTTTCAAAAACAAGGATATTTTTTTTTTAAATCTAAAAAAATATTTTTCAAGCATATACCAACAGTTTACACGTTTACGATCTAAACAATGCAAATCCACACAAAATTACATCGTTTGAAGAAAATGTTATTTTGCTAAAAAATATCAATAATCCTTTAAAATGAGATGAGATTTTGAGCCGATTTTTATTTCAAATTCTAATAATTTATTGAATTTAGAACCTGGTCTAATTATTTCACCGCTATTCAATATTTTAAAGAATAATATAAGCTAGTCAAATAATATTGATATGTACATATATGTTTCGTATATTTATTTTGTTTGTATATGCATATTATCTTCTGTATATTTGTTTTTGTTTGTTTTTATATTCTCTTGCCTATAATATTTCAAATTACACACACGTACAAAACATTTTTGGTCAGCCAATTTGTGAAACCCACACCTCCCCCTTTTTTTTCTTTTTTGACTCAGTGCTCAAACGACGCTCGCTGAAGAGGTTACTCTGTTGTAACCGAAATGCATTCGTAAGAATAAAATATAAAAACACTTATAAACAAATTTGTTTTTTATTTAATTACTTCCTTTGCGGTCTTAAAGGTTTTGTGATCCAAAATTATATTTAAAATTCGACCACAAATTCGGCTAATTTTCAGTGTTTAAATACTGATAATAACTTAAAAATATACCAACAGTATTATTTTGAATTCGAAGTACCTCCTTAATAAAAAATTTGATCCAAATCCGTAGGACCGCTTATGAGAAAGTCGAAAATCAAAAAAATGGTGGTATGGCAGTACCAAGTTTGTAGAAAATCGCTTCAGCCGTTTAGGCTGTAGATCGACCTACAGACAGACATGGTGATATAGAGAGGCAGATATAAAGAATTGCGAAAGCACTCCCACAGATTACAGCAAATCGATCGAAAATTTGTTACACAGTATGTACATACAGGGTGTTGCCTAAGGCTAGTAATAATATTTCTTTTGAAAATTGGGGGGTGGCCGTGGCACGATAGTTGTGTGTTCGCCTGTCAACCTTATGGTCACAGGTTCGATCCCTGCCGTAGTCTATGTCTTCTTATTTTTCCATTAAAAACCAATTCTAAAAATAAATGTCATACAATGAGTTGCTGCCTTACTCATTACATGCTGTTTAGGCATAGAACTAAGAACATGTGATTGAGTAAAACTAGTATACCGATAAAATATGAAAAAGAATAAAAAAATTAATGCAAATTATAAGGGACATCGATCAATAAGACACGGAAATTTCTCCGCATTAGTTCAGCCGCCATCCCTGGAGATAAAATCTAAGACAACAACCACTTACAGTCTCCGAATATCGCGCCACACATTATTCCTATCATTCTTTCTCTTCCTTAACCTCACGCCCGCGCTGTGTTGAAACATTCATAATCCCTTGAGCGCGTGTATAAAAAAAAAATCGAGAGACATAGTTTTCGACCACTTTTTCAACGGATTTGCGATCTCTTGTATTCACTAAACCCAAGTCATTAAATTAAATAAATTAAACATTATACAAAAGAAAGCTGTAGCCGAACAAAGAGTTGGGTGCAGATGAAAACCAGTAAAAAAAAAACCAAACGCATCAGGCATCAATAAAAAGAAGTTGCATGGCTTTTATGTATATCAATGATGATGTTTATAAAAAAAAATAATTAAGAATTAGAAAAACTATTTAATGATTCCTTACCAGGCGTTGCTAAAAAAATTAAAAAGGATATCAGCCATTTTTGTTGGTTTGTTAAAAAATTAAGGAAATCACAAACCTTTTGAAACCAACCGAACGATGTACCTGATATTTAAATGAAAAAAAGTAGATTTTGATCCCCAATAGAATTTTAAAGGTTACTTCTTATTTAATCGCTTAAGGGACCTTGCAAAAGATGGCTAAAACCCAAGATCTTTTAACAAAAAATTGAGCAACGAATTTAGCGAAAGAAACCGTTGACGCTAGGACCCGAAAGATTATAACGCTTATCGGAACAAGTATGAGTTATTAAAGGAAAGTAAAAATGAAATCGCTTTAAGATGACTGTTATAATCAGTCTTAGCAAATTTCCATATACTCGTACGATTAAAAAAAAAGTGTCTAAAACAATTTCTTTTGTTTTTCTACCAATTTATCTCTTATACTCAACCAATTTTCCTGCTTTTTACCATTCAGTTTCTCACAAAATTTTCAATTTTTCTGTGATCTTACACTTTTTCTTTTTGTTCAAAATTCATAAATTAAATTTATAATCTCATTTCCAATCATTGCACAGGATTTCGATCGTGTCATTCGCAACACTCAATATTTGCATGAGCCTGCCAACGCAGCTGAACCCAGCAGCGAGCAGCCTTTCCAAATCGCATTTTCCTGGTTTGGTTTTCTGTTTCACGTCAGTTTAAAATTCGTCTCGTTTGGGATAAAACAAAATGAAAATTGAATGCCCGCCATACTCGATATTTCACTCCTGTTGCCGTGGTCGGAAATCCGGAACCGATTTGGGTCGTTTCTTGCTCTAAGTCCTGTTTAAGGTTTTTTTTTTAATGTACATAAATCTACAATCTAACGTCTAACGCTTGAGTACCTCCTTGTAAATTATAAAAAAATAATGTGTACAAATTTATATCAATCTTTAAGAAAAACACATACATATGTTTAGGTATAATATTGTACATGCAAAAAAAAAAAACAGAAAATCTTACACGCTTTGTTTTTTTATGTTTTAAGCATTTTAAATCACTTTGCCAGGAAGCTTCTTCAAGAAGAGCTTAAATTGTCCTAAGTATAATAACTTTATATCGCAGTGTGAAAGTTTGTGTACATGTGTATACTTTTTAAGGTTGTATCTCTGGAGGACAAATCCATACATCTATATGCCAGTTGAGTTCATTAAGTATTCAAAATACGAATTTCCGGAATAACATTTAAGCTTCTGACACAATTAATTCCGACAGAGAGGTGTTTGTTTAAAAACAAATACGCAGAAGGTCTAAGCAATCCGGATAAATAATTCTACTTTTAAAATTCAAAATCAGGGCGCCTGATTCCTGGATAAAATCATTTGACTTATAAAATCACACCCTTGGGAATTGTGTGCGTATCTAAAGTGAATCCTTTTAAATCTCCATCCGTCAGGTGAATAATTAAAATCCTTTCCCTATTGATGTTGGTATAAACTTAAAAAAAAGGAACTTAATGCATCATAAACCAATTTTGACACTGTGTAGAGGAAAAATATAGTGCCATCACTGCTCATCGGAGGAACAGAAATATCTTTTCCTTCCCCTTGAAATTCCCATTACAGCTGCAGCTATGGAGTGTCCTAATGAACGTGTATTAGTAATGTAATTTCCTTTAAATTAATAAATAAAATACGTCAATATTAATAAATAAATTATACACAAAGGACAAAGACTTTTTCATTTCTTATTTCCAGCATGGTCGCAGGAAATAACAACTGACAAAACATTATCCTTCCCCATCTGCAGCTGAACATTAACTACCTAAACTCAACCCAACAAAACACTGTCACCAAACTGGTAGGGTCCTTAAAATGAGTTTCATCCCATTGGTTACAAAGCCCCCCCCCCCCCCCTTTCCATTTTCTTGCGAGATTGAAGATTGCCTTAGTCTGATGGTAGGCGACAGGGATGTTACTATCTAAGATGATGAAATAATTAAATTGTATGAAAATAAAAAAAATGTGATAAATACAAAAGAACGATGCTATCGACGAGTTTCCATAAAACTAAACCAATTTTTAAACTTTTTCTTTTCAATAGGCGCGTAAGTTTTTAGAAAAAAAAATTAGATACTTTATAACTGGTAGAGTAAAGATATTCATAATATCCTTTAGCTTTTTGTTGGCAATTTTGGTCACGAACCTTTATTAATAAATCCCATTCATTTTAAATAAAAGATACACAATGGGTTTTAAAATTTATGAGATTTTTTCGAATAAAAAATCTTCAGGATCAAATTATCAAAAAAAAAAAAACGATGACTAAAGAAGGGATAAGATATATGTACGTTCGGCATTTTGTGGTGGTGTTTTATATCTCTTTTTTGGATTCGTAAAGAAGAGGATGAAAAATTGAGTTTTATGCCAAGAATAAATGAAGTATTAAGGAAGGCTTAGATGCACAATCTTTATGTCGATTCCTTACGAGAATGGGGTTAATTTTTGTGTGATATTATCGAGGTTAAATGGTTTTACCTTTTACATCCTTAATAGATGTACTACGTAAAGGGCTTAAGGGATTCAGTCATAAAAAAGGTAATTGTTTTTATTTGGGATAGTCTGATGGGTTTTTTTAAGAGCGTACAATTTGAACATGAAGAATATTGTCCATAAAAACAATTGTAATGTAAATAACATCTACATTATGGAATTTACTTGATATTATTTGCTTTATAGGACATGTACTTGTTTTGTGTGTGTGCACTCTACTAAATCTTATCACCTACGGCAACCGGAAGGTGTTCATATATCCACTGAGAAAGTGGGCGGATACCACAATCCGTGAATAGAAAACCTCAAATTTTCGATTTATTATTTTGTGTTCATCACAAGATCTACCTTTGTGAAAAATTACAAAATTCTAAGATGTCGGGAAGTGCTGCATAATTTTGATGATGAGTTAGTCAGGAGGTTAAATTTGATGATCAGTAAGTGAACCAATTATTGTTTTTTTGTGATTTTGAGGACTTTAATCTCAGGAACAAATTATGAATATATGAATTCCGTAATTCTGTCTGTCTGTCTATCTGGAGTGTATGTCTCTTTATCATCTACTTAAGCGGTTTTTATCAAAATTCACACTTCCGTTAATTAGGTAATAACCTAATAGAAGAGAAACTGGAATTTCATTTTGAGCCTAAAAAATAATGGTTCCTGCTATACACCAATTATAAGACATCGCAATTATTTTGGAAACAGCTTTAACGATTTTTACAAAAAAAAAACCTGTACAATTATATGTCTACTTTTTGGCCACGAAAAATTAAAAAATAAATGTTATTACCTACCTGTATAGCTGTACGTGCTGTAGATCCTTTTTTAACGATTTTGATATTCTCATTAACTACTCCTCCTGTTTTGGTAAAAAAAAAATTAGTGCAAATTCCTTTTAACTTTAAATAATTAAGCGTATCAAAATTTTCGAACACACATGTACATATGGGGAGCGGGTAAAAATTCTGACTTCAAAATACTGCATTTCCAAATTCTGCTTTTAAAATGAATATTCCACTTCTAATTCTCAAAATTCGCGCGCGCTTTTTAACTTTTTCCTAACTTTTGATTTGCAGAATTTTGAAAAACAGAATTCAGGCGAGCACATTTTAAACAGCAGAATCTTAAGAGCAGAATTTTGAAAGCAGAATTTTGTTAGAATTTTGACCCCAACCCAGTCGTTTGGCATTTCGTTTCAGTATTTCAATCAAAATGTTTTTCAATTACTTTGTTTTCATTTGTTTTGAAAAAAAAATCATTACGTATCTTAGTTAGTTCGTTTTAAGTTCATTCCGCCTTTTATTATTTAGTTTCTCGATTATTTAATTTCTTGTTCATTTCGATTTTGATTACTTCGCCAACGTGTGTTTCATCTTTATTTATTATTATTTTTTTTTATGTAAGGATTAAAGTTCACTCGAACGGTACGTAATGGGCCAATTATAGGATTTGGGTGGGGTCGGGTTTAGGCGCATGCAAAGTTTTTTGTGTAACATTTATCAAATTGTAATCGGGCTAAGCGGGATTAACCGGGATTTTTAAAAGAGAGATTATAATAAACCGGAATTTTGAATATTTGATTTGAATAAAATAATTCCTTCATTATACAAAAACACTTAACAAAACATAAACAAAAAATGAATGTACATAAATTGTAATAGAATAGAATAGAATAGTCTTTATTTTTTTTAAAATTAAAAATTACAATATTTTGTATTTAAAGATATATAAAGCATGGTTTGGTTTGCCGTCTGCCAGTTAAAATTTAAAAAAAAATACAAACTAGAGAGAAAATTATTTATATAAACCAATTAAATTTATAATATAAATAAATAAAGATAAAATATAGCTTTTAAAATAAAATATATAATGCAAAGATAATTTTAAAAAAGAATTTAAAAAACGTCTTTTAGTTTAGTCAAAACAAACATTTTTGATAACATCTTGAATATTTAATACATTAAAGTTACAAATGTAAAGCATATTTTTGAAAAAAAAAGAATAGGTACATTTTTATTTTTTTTAGTTTGGTCAAAACAAAAAAATTGTGCAAATATCTTGAATATGAGATATATTTTTGAGGATTAAAAGGAACTGCGTATACCGTTGTTCATTTTTAATTTTAATAAAATCAATTTAAAATCATGCTTTTATAGAGAATCAAAACACATTCAAATAACCTTTTCGAAAATTTTGTGCGTGTGAAACATAGCTTATCAGAATCCTCCAACCACGATCACCATTAAGAATGCCTTTACATTCATCCAATGAAAGAAAACTTGAGACACAGTAAAGTCTTCGGATTTCCTGTAAAATTGGACGAAATGCTAAAAAATGCAAAACATCTTCGTTCTGGTTAAGTTTACAGAGTGAGCAGACTGGATTTAAATCTGTTCTATGCGGTTTATAGTTCAGGTCAAGCATTTCAATTCTAGCCTTGAAAATCATACTCATTTCTGATACTTTAAACTCTTCTCTAATTCTTTTCACCTAATTTGTGGTTGAGTTGCCTATATATAATCCTGGAAGTTGATTCTCTTGCTCGCGCAAGGCACTTTTCAAATATTGTATCATCTATTTTAGAGATACATTCATACAGTGAGTTTTTCAATCCTTCTGCATTGTCAACTACCAGTGATATTGCAAATTGCTGAGTAACAGTAAGATCATACCAGTTCTTGATAGGACTATAACCACATCGAAAACAGATTAGAAGAATTCGTTTTTGCAAGTTTTGATTAGATCGCCTCATAACTTTGATAATGTAATTCGCAGTAGCTTTTAAAATTCTTAAAAATATAGGAGGCAAGCCAGACTCAATGTTTATAGCATAATTGGGGGTATTAAAAGGTAACTTGAAAACTCGTTTGAAAAAATACCTCTGTATATTTTCCATTTCCTCTAACGGTTCGAAACCGTACACTTCATTACCATAACAAAGACAGCTATTTACTGTTGCGTTGAAAACCCTAAATTTTACACTGGATCTACAAACTTGTTGGCAAAAAACTGAGACCGCATTAGTCTTAGCTTTAATATGAGCGTGAATATTCAGGTTGTATGTCATTAAAAACCCAAGATATTTAAATTCATTTACTACTTCAATGATTTCACCATTTAAAGTCCAATTATCCTCATACCCAATAAATCTATTAGTTGACCTGAATACCACTATTTTAGACTTTGTAGTATTTATTTTATGATCCCATAGATCACAGTACTCTTTAAGCTTATTAATCTGAAGTTGAAGAGTAAGCGGATTATCAGTTAAGATTACTAGGTCGTCTGCTTAGACCAAGATTTTAACAGTGACATCTCCAAATAGAATCCCACCTGAGATATGGTTTTCGATATCGTTAATAAATAGTGCAAATATAAGTGGACTTAACACACATTCTTGAGGGACGCCTGTTTCACATTTGAAATCTCTCGATTTCCTTGTACCGTTTTAAACAAGCTGCTATCATATTTTCAAGGAGTTTTCCATAGATTCTTATAAATTTTGTTGATGATACAATAGATGAGAGTTTATAAAGCAAGGAATTTCTATTAATTGTATCAAAAGCAACTTTCAAGTCAACGAAAAAAGTGTACAAACATTTCTTTTTATCAATAAAGCGCCTAGCAATAGTACTGAGTACGAAAATTTGATCGATAGTTGAAAGGTTCGCTCGAAATCCAGCTTGATAACAGCTTATAATATTGTTTTTTTCGACCCAGTTTATAAGTCTATTATAGAGCATTTGGGTAAACACTTTCCTCAAAGAGTTTAACCCAGCAATACATCTATAGTTTTCTGGTATAAATTGTAATAAAGTCTTATATTAGACCACCTGACAATAGATTCTATTAACAAACAAAATGCGAAATAAACCTTTGGTGAGATAACATTGACCTAAATAAATCATTGCACTTTTAACGGAAATGCAAAACGAGTAAAAAGGGAAAGAAAGAAATGCGAAGTGATCGTAGGGCGAAATGATTGAAAAAACAAATTGATACGAAAACGAATTTATTGTAAACGAATTAAGCAGAAATCGATTTAAGAAAGGAGGAAACAATGAAATGTGAAGTGAAAAAAACGAAACAACAGGCACCCCCCGTACATATATGGTGGGTTAAAAAAAATATTTTATTTTATTTCAATTTTTTTAAAATGGGTGAACAATTTATTTTGCACAGCTATTAAGCTTATGGTTTAAGTACGTAAAGTATACATATTGTTAAATACCTAAACATCTCAGTAGAAACCGCTAAATATATTTTTAAAGTATTTTTATTAATTTTTGCATATACAAAATTTCTTTAATTTTTTTCTTAACAAAAATTTGGTATGTCAATTTTATGTATTAAATAATAAAAATTTATAAATATAATTTCAAAAAAAAATCGTAATCCGTTTTCGAAATATGAATTTCCAAAAAAAAAATGATTGAAAAAAAACGTTTTCGAAAATTTTGGTATGCAGTATAATTAATAATTTTAAGGACCTCTTATGCATTATAAGAAATAATAATCAAATTTCGTTGTGCCGCTTATGAGAATATCGAAATTAAAAAAAAAACGTTAATAACAAAATATGTAAAAAAAAGTTTTAACCAATGTAGACTATACTTATAGTATAGTGCGTAGTTTTCGATATAATTAAGATGGTAGAAAATTTGCAAGTACTGTTATTTTTGGGACTAAAAAAAGGATTTAAGAATCTATTTGAGACAATCACCTATAAAACGATTGAGTACCAAGTTTGAAGAAAACTGCTTCAGCTGTTTAGGATATAGATCGTTGCACAGACAGACAAATAGACAGACAGACAAACGGAGCTGCGGTCCCACTGCATCTTGCAAAGCAAAAATTGTGTCCAAACGGTCGACAGTAATACAAATAGGGGAATGAGATGGTCAAGTATGTCGTCTGAAATATAGTGCAAGTGCCATCATTTTGGAACTAACGTAACATTTTTAAAACAATGGAATTTCCAAAGCAAAATGAAATATATATGTATAAATAGCTTTCTGAAATGTGTATACGGAAAACTTCGAAAATATGCAATTATGTAGCTGCATCCACTCTCCAAACAAAATCTACATAGTTATATCTTCCAAGCTTTAGGTCAAACCCCTCTTATTCCCTCAATCAATTAGATGGGTTTGAAAAATTCCCACATCAATTTTCCCAGTTATTAAAAATCCATTTAACGAAAAATCTGTCTAACTTTTCTCGCAAAGCCTAATTAACCATGGCCTATCATCATCATCTTTTGAATGCACTGCAGCAGCAACTCTGAAAAGTCTATTTTAAAACAATAACAATGATCTGCACAAAAATAAAAGAATGTTCGTGCATAGGTATACCTAACATCAAAAATCTAATACCCACAACAAGTCTACACGCAAAACTTTGCTTATTGCATTGCACCATATCGGCATGAAAACATCACTTCCTTATTCGACGTCGAAACATTAAACACAGTGTACCTAACATATTCCCATCCCAAAAAGAGCTTCACGACCAACTCCCAATGAGTATCATCAAAGGTATCGGAGTCGAGGAGTGTTCCTATAATTAAGCTAATTACACACAAAAAAAACATGGTTTAATAACAGTTTCCATTTGGCGCTTCTTTGAATGCGAAATTGTGTTGTCTAACACATAGAATGTATACAGTACATTCTGCCGCCACCACCACAGCACAGTGGACTGTATTTTCAGAATTATATTACATAAATTTCAAATTTGAAGCCAAAAATAAAATGCCAAAAAAAATGGCTATTGAAAAGTTTTTCAACAGTCCAAAATTTTGTAGGTACTTTTTGTGTGTGATTAAGGTCAATCGAAATCTACGAAATATTAATTTAAATTCAAGGCTTACAAATCTATTTGCTTGAAACCAGTGCACCAATTTTGATTAAAATTCGTAGTAAAAGTTGGTGTCTTAAATTGAAAATGTGCGAAGCAATTTAAAAAAATAACATTAGAAGTGTCACATCTGTCTCTAAAGCAACATTCTCTTTATAATTACTTTAAACACGAAAATGTCATTCATTACCTTATTTAACGTTGACTGCATTGTAATGCTGTATAAAGCCTACATAAAAGTGATTTTAGATCGAAAAGTCATCACCATCATTAGGTGCCTTCCCGTACTACCTAAATCTGCGAAAATCTACGAATTTCTTCGAAAAACAGTCAATCCTCCAAATGCTCGTAGTTTTTCACAGAAGAGAGCGCTCATGTGGGAGCAAAATACATCCCCAGGCTGCGAATTTTAGTCCAAGAAATTTCTTTGGACAAAATTATGAACTGTCAAATGAAAGAAAAGGGAAAAATAAAACAATAAATTAGCTGTCAATCGTTACAAAATTTGAAAATAATTGAATTTATAGTCTTGTCTGGCTTATTTGTGCAATAAATTAAGATTTGTGATATCAAATTGGTTATTTTAAGAAATGATTGTATGTAAATCTTTAATAAACATTTTCAAAAATACACTTTTATTTTGACGTTTAAAAAATGGCTTAAATCGTTGTTCAAAGCGTTTCCGTACTTTTGTAAAACTTTGTTGCTCTCTGAGAGATTTTTAACCCCACTTTGGGAAAAATGACAGTCTTCACATTTTTGTGCACAAAGTACGGGAACACACTTATAAACACCGCCCATAACAATTGCCCTTTATAAGGTTGGGTAAATGTGTATTTTTGCATTTACCAACGATAAATGATGCCCTGTGAAAACGATTTTCCTGTGGATCGTCGAACGTATCGATCGAGAAAAATATGTTTTGGAGTATATTGGTATATTTGTTGCAAAACTCACTTAATTATCAGAAACAGAATACTCTAATAAGTTTTAACTATGTATTTAGTCCACAGAATATAATTTAAAAAATTTTGTGTTATGTTTTATATTAATATGGCCCACTGTGTGGCAATAAACACTCGCAACTGCCAACCACATAACCATTATACTGACAGAAGCACAGATGGTTTTCATGAACCAATTTAAAAACACCCAACTGCCGCATCCTCAAGCCAAAAATGGCATGAAAAATGATAAACAAATCGACATGTGGCCAAATTTTTGGAGCGTTTATTGGCGTGACATTAATTTTAAGCATTCTCTATTGTCTAACCATAATTGAAAATTGAATGCTGTCATTAGATATCATTAAATATGAATAAAAGTCAATAAAACGATTGTAAATATGCATCATGGTGTTTAATGGTGGTAAGTGACATTATTTAATCTCCATTGCGGGTGGATGGAAATTTTGGTAGAATGGTCATAAATTATGTTAGTAAATAGGGTAAGTTATGGAATCATTGATACTTAACTTGAATTAAAATTCACTGGGCGTTTTTTTTTTAGCTTGGTAAATCCCTTAACCCAGGTCAGCATTGTCACTGTAGGAATTTAGACATATATACTTTCTTTCAAATTTTTTTTTTTAACAAGAAGATGTAAATTATATACAAGATGGAGCAAAAATAGTAGGTACACTTTTTGCAAAAGGTGACAAATGACAACCCTTACAATTATTCCGCGCTTCCAGAAGTATTGTGGATCATGTCTTGACTTGATGACGTGCATTTTGACATTTAACAGCATTTGCAAAAATTATAGCATACATTTCGATAGGACAATTTGGCACCACCTAGTGTAATCCCTTTAATGTTTGTAATTAAGCGTTCTTAAACATTTTTTACATGGCTTTAAGAAAAATAAACACCAAAACAGTATAGAAGCTGACATGTTAGTTGGGTAGAACCATTACTTTTAACATGTCACATTGATAATAATTTCAAGCAGACATTTTCTATAGTAAGCGCTGTAAAATGCGAAAAGTGAAATGTTCTGTCAAGAAAGTTACTTAAAAATTGAATGCATAAAACGTGTTCTGTTTCCAATGGGGCTTCAACTCATAAAACTTAGATAAATAAATCCACTTGTACTAAACATAATCGAATGCATAATAATTGTTTTTCTTGTGTGACCTTTTTACTTAAGTAAATGTTAAGAAGACTTTTAGTAGGCTATATGTCAAAATAAGATGTTATACTTTTTTAATGTTGTGACGTTTCGAGCATGGTTACGCTCATCATCAGGCCTCTATTTCACATAAATAAATAAACATAAAAATAATTAGTTAACACTATTTACAAAGTGTCGTTAACAAAACTTACATAAAAACATTTTGAATATAGGATTAAAATCCCAATAATCTTACACTTGCAGTGTCAATGTGTATAAAATAAACTATTTAAAAAGACGAAAATAAAAATAAAATAATTGAAAACGTTAAAAAAAATTTAAATTTAAAATTACTGACAATTAAGCACATCGTGTATTGACACTTTAAACACAAAAAACTCTATCTTATTTACTACCAACAATCGGTCTTTTACCAAGTTGGCTATAGATGTTGCTAAGCCCTTCACAAGCAGGTGGTCGGTTGATAGCATTCTTGTTGTTATTTATGTGCAGCATCGCCAGCAACATTCTTTTTGAATAATGTTGCTCTGTTTTTCAGAACTACGGGATTAATCTGGTATAGGTTCTTCTTGTAAACAATGGAGAGCAAGAGCAGTTTTTTTGTGCAGCTCCATTGTTCAAATCAGATCTGTGTCAGAGAGACGATTTTTCAATTTCTGTTTCGAAGTACCTAATATATTGCAGAGCATGCTTTACTCTTCCCTCCCAAGCAGTTAATCTTATACACAATATCGGATTTTTTAGCTTATCTACCTTTCCTCTAGTATTGCTAAATATTTTGCTTCTCAGAGCATTAGCGGATTTAAAAGCTATTCTTGTTTTTACCATTATTTCTGAATGGTGCTGCGTTGATACGATTGGAGAGGTGAGGGATGAACAGCAAACTCTTATAAGAAAATGTTTGTTTCTCTTCATCATCTTTGTTTCAGAAGTGTTAACTAATTGTTTTTATGTATTGTATTTATTTATTTTTGTGAAATAAGGGCCTGATGATGAGCGTAACCATGCTCGAAACGTCGCAAAATTAAAACAGTATAATATCTTATTTTGACCTATAGCCCACTAAAAGTGTTCTTAACATTTACATAATCGAATGCTTTCAATAATCGAGATATTAGTATTCGGGTGATGAAAATATTCGAATGATCATTCGAATAATGAAAGAGTAAGGAAATAGAACTAGTTTACCCCAATTTTTTTATTATAGGTGTTTTGCTTTTTTAGTTCAGAGCAGAGTCTGAGTTGTCAAAAAAATTGTTTGTGTTCCTTTTTAACTCAGAGCATGCAGAGCTCCAAATTTGTGTTTCTTTTTTCGTTCTGAACTTGTGTAGATCGCACTCGACGTGCTCGAACATAATTGACTGAGCTTGAATTGCTGAACGCCAGAAATGCCTTGTGTGTCAAGAAGGAAAATGCCAAGAAAAATATTATTAGATACATAAGTTGGCGAAAGAATTTGATCGCTTGTTGATTTTCTGTATCTGGATGTGCAAAAAAGGGTAGGTTTTGTGTCAATTGCTTTTTATGGTTAAAGTGAAAACGTGTTCTGGTTTGTGTGGTTCATGTGTGTTTAAAAAAATATATCAGTGTTTAGAGCTCGCTCTTTTTGGAACATGTTCAGTGCATAATATATGTGTTCGAACTCTGTTCAGTGTTCTGCTCTGAATGAAAAAAGAAAAACGCCTTATGTAGGTATGCATAATTTTCAATAATTCGTTTTTAATTAGAAATGTCACGTAAATGAATAATGTTAACTACTCATATTTTAATAGATAATTAAACCTTTAAATTTTAAGTACAAGTTCTTTCTAAGGATATAAAACAAATAAAAATGTAAAATGATCAAACAGTCAAAAGCACAAATTCGATCCTGCGTAAAACATTCATACATTCCCTTATCGTTTAAATAAATTTTAATTTTTTTAAAAGGGTAAGCATAACGGTACCAAAAAACTAAGAGAGACAAAAATATTTATACAAATGCATAAGAAATGAGAAATGAGATATCATTCGAATGATGAATAAAAATCATTCGAATAATTTAAGATGAAGTATCGATATGTCTCAAAATAATATAAGAATCGATTATAATCTATTATTTTATTCGAATGCCCACATTATTAAAAACCACGCCATTTTTGATATACCAAGGAACAACGCAGCTTTCTAATTTCAATCCTCTAATTTGGCGGAAAAAACTTAGTGTAGGATGTTTACAAATTCTAATTTTTTTTAAATTGTAATTCAATGATTTGCACTTTCCTTAAGAATCAAATTAATAGTGTGATGTGATAAATTAATCAAAAGAAATAACCCACAAGTTGGTTATGCTAAATACTATACATTTACTCATTATACTTTGACACGTGGTTGATAAGGGTAGGTAAATATTGAAAGAAAAAGGTCACGAACAAAACTTTTTTATATGTACTATTCTTGAGAAGGAGGTTTCGTTAAGCATAATATTTGAATAAGGTTGTCTCTTATTGTCACAAGAATTTATTAGGGTAATTTATGTCTGATATAGCTCAGCAGAATGTCTTCGAATTTGCATACAACCAGGCGACAACGGTAATATGAGAAACTCGTAATGTTCAGCACAGCATGTAGCAGTATCCTTAATCAGAAATGCAAATGTGTATAGGTGCTGATGGAGACAGCATTTAAAACAGTTTACAAATACATGCAAAAAACGACATTACCAGTTTAAATTATAATCCACGACAGAAAGGTTTCCAAATTTTCAAAAAAAAAAAAACATAACCATTGTCTCATCATCTCGAAATCAACTAAAAACCTTTAGGGTGGTTATACTGTACCTATTGCAAACTTAAAAGAATTTGGTATCGCCCCATTTAATACATCGACGCGACTAAATTAATGTAGGAGGTTGGTTATGACTAGGAGGAACGTTACAAAAATGAAGTAAAAATAGCTGCTGGACAGTATTGTCCCGACCAATCAATTAATTTAATGGAATCTTCTGATGAAGGGTTGGGCTATACTGCCTCCCCTTCAATATGCCGTTCGAAAAGGGTAATTGTGAAAGTGAAACGTCAATAGATGCGAATGAAGCAGTCGTCATCAGGTCCGGTCAGAAGCTGACTTACGCAAAAGACATTGACGTCATTTGTACACTGTAAAACTTCTTGGAGTAAATGGCAATATTAAATAGTTTTTTTTAGAATTTAAGAAAATAACTGCATTTTTTTTAAATTTCTTAAAAGCCAATAATTATTTTATTTACCCTATTTTCCACCGCAACTGACAAATATATCTATTTAGGGAAATATTTAAAGCCAATTGAATGAATTTGTGACCTTTAGTCCAAAATGCGTTTCGCCCAGGTACTACAGCTGGGCTCATCAGTTAGATGCTGTAGTACCTTTCTAAGACGCATTATTTTTTGATCGATATTTACCGACTTTAATAAAACTTACAGCGATTACTCACTGTAAATTATATTTTTCTAGGGGAATTTGGTTATATTCATGCACCTAGAATTATGTTTTGTCCGTGGTCTGGCCAGTGAATTAATTGAAGAAAACGCAAACAATATGTTTATATTATTTTTGTTTTTGTTTTAGTAATCGCTGTAAGTTTTATTAAAGTCGGTAAATATCGATCAAAAAATAATGCGTCTTAGAAAGGTACTACAGCATCTAACTGATGAGCTCAGCTGTAGTACCTGGGGGAAACGCATTTTGGACTAAAGGTCACAAATTCATTCAATTGGCTTTAAATCCACACAGTCCACTAAAACAAAAACAAAAACAAAAATAATATAAACATATTGTTTGCGTTTTCTTCAATTAATGGAAATATTTAACTACAAGTATTTTTGATTGTGTGCAAAAAAAGAAATTACTTACACATCATTGTATGAATTAATTACACATAGATGCATGCAGTGAGTACACGCGTTATAAAATGCACTCAGATCTACCTCATTACATAATTTGCAACGGTGCGGCGCATAGTGGAAAATGGCTAATTAACAGGCATTTATCCATTGCGTTTAGCTTATTGTTAATTTTTCCACTTCAACAGCTTCAGTAAGGTAATGCACTTTAACTGAAGAATTAAAGCAGAAATCATGCTACATATCCAATAAAATTTATAATTATTCATGTTTTCGATTAAATATTTGCAATTGTGTAATTATATTGTTTCAAACTAATAATTATTTTGTTTAGCTTTATTTTTTTTATGAAAACAATAGACATTAATGTTTATTTAGGACACATACCAATTGGGGACTTCCTACAATTAGGATGTTTGTTTAACTTCTGGGCCTGGTGGGGTTTGTTTGCATAAATTTGCATTATTTATTTCAAAATGTAAAATGATGAACTAAAGCGATTTGAATTTAATGAAAAATACAAGAATATCGAAATTTTGTTTACTAATTGTTGCGCTTCCACAAAGTGACCATTTCAGAAGGACTAACCCAAATATCAGACCCAATTGTTTGTAATAATTTTATTTGATAACAGAATTTCGGTGTTCCAATTGAGATAATATCTTACTGGTAATTATTAAAGCATTTTAATAAGAGGAATACATATGGGGTGTTTTATTTTTTAAGCCAGTACATATCAACAAATTTCAGGAAATCTGAAATCTGACAAAAAGCAAATTTGCTGATAGCATACTGTCAGTGTCGTTTTAATTCAGTAGATTTGCAGTTTTTTTCATCGCGAATAGTTCCCAAAGCTCATTGGGTACTTAAAACTAATATACGCAATATTTACTTACGCTTTTACTTGCGATATATAATGGGTTATCCATTTTGCGGTTTCAAAAGTAAACGTAAATAAAAAACATATAATATTTTTGTTCATGATATATCTTTTTTATTATAAAGTTTAAACGTTGACATTATGTGTGAAACACTACATCATTTAAAAGACCACCACGCGAATTGTTGCAAGCATCGATTCTTTTGAGGTAATTTTCGACCACTTTTTGACACATATTGGGCGGTATCTCAGCCATAACTTGACGAATGTAGGTTTTCAACAGTTAAAGGTTTATCTGCATAAACACGGTCTTTTGCGTAGCCCTACAGAAAAAAGTCCAGCGTTGTCAAATCGCATGATCTTGGTGGCCAGTTGATATCGCCATGACGAGAAATTATGCGGCCAGCAAATGTCTCTTGCAATAAAGCCATATTCGCTCGAGTTGTGTAGCATGTGGCACCGTCTTGTTGAAACCACGTATTCTCCAAATCGTATTCTTCAATAGCAAGCAAAAAAGTCGGTTATCAGGTGACCATAACGCTCCGAATTGACGGTGACAGTCGTTCCATGGTCGTTTTTGAAGAAGTAAGGTCCAATCACACCTCCGGACAGTGACTTTTTGTGGATGTAATGACCTCTCTTCAATTACTTGAGGATTCTCAGGACCCCAAATACGAACATTTTATTTATTTACATACCCACCGAGTGAGAAATGTGCTTCGTCGCTGAAGAAAATTTTGTTCGAAAAATCGACGTCCACCGCCTGTTGTTCAAGCACACATTCGTCGCATCTACGACGTTGTGAATGGTCAGCTGGCTTCAGTTGGTGTGTGAGCTGGACTTTATATGGATGTAGGTATAGATCCAAATGCAAAATACGCCATAATGTGCCGTAAGACAGTCCCAATTTCGGAGAAAGCCTCTACAAAAATTTAAATTCTTCCTTAGAAAATTCGAAGCTTATACTAGCAAGACTAAGGATGGGACCAATACCGAGAAAATTAGGCGAAACCAAGACCGAGACGAGACTGAAATTTTACGATTTTGACGAGACCGAGACAAAAGTCCCAAATATTTTTTGTGGGACTTATGTCCCACCGAGATAGGTCACATTAAGCGTAGTCAGGGTGTTTTTTTTAAACTGGTTTCGTAGATTCTGAAGAATCCTGCAGAAAATATTACAACTTAAATATCTTCAAACTTCTAGATTTAAGTTTCGTCGACCACCTAGACGACAAAAAGCCATAAGACGTAGTTATACAAGCCCGAGAACATAACTAAAATATATGTGAGAGCTATAGAAGTTGCTATTGTCATCTCGAATCCTTCCTAGCCTTAGTATCCCGATATATATATTTTTTTTATTTTTTTAAGGTTGTGTAGGGATAGAGGAAGTTCGATTTGTTTGACCCGTTGAAGCGACCTGTTTTTGGCGAGAATCCTGGTTGCTGATGGGTGTACATTTGTAGCCCACTATTCGACGAGTAGGGATATGTTTCATGTAATAGGCAGTTTGGCGTGACAGATTGCGGGCTATCGAAAACTTTTGTGTGATCTAACCTGACTGGACTAAATGACTGGGAACAGTGGGGTGACAATGATGATGTCGATTGCATATCATACGGAGGTATGTGTGGCATCGTCAGCGGAGTATAATCTTGTGGAATCGCGTATGACATTGTGGGGTAAGTCAAAGGCTTTACGCTGGGTGGCATTTGCATAGGGGTCGCTATCGGCGGTATTTTGCACGGTGTGTAGCAGTAACGAAGGTGTAACGACGAGGAATCGATACATTCGGGTCTTCGGCAACTTTTTCATTTATAGCAGCTATATTTTCATTGGTACGAGCGAAACGATGATGCACAGGCCTTACATCATCTGTAACCAATCCAGTCTCTTCAAATTTCTTAACAATTTTGTTAATTGCTTGCGTAGTTGGACGATTATGTAAACCATAATCTCCTCTTAAAGCACGATATATGGCTTTGGCAGAATCACCATTTTTGTATTAGGTTTTAACAATTTTTATGCGTTGTGCGATAGTTAAGCGATCCAGATTCGTAAATGTCAGACTTTAAACTGAAGAAAAAAATTGGTTCAACAACTTAGTTTGACAGATGTCGAATTCCAGCCCTATACTTTTTAAACCGCAAAATGGATAACCCTTTACTATACGCAAAGTTATGGATTCATACAAAAAATTTAACTCGAGATTTTGGTCTCACAATTCTGGCTGCTTGCAATCCTATAGCTTTAATGACTTAACAAATTTTCCTAAAATTTTGAACATATTTTTTTCGACAATATTCCAAAATAAGTTTTGCATTTGGAAAAAAAATCGAACACGAGATATTAATCAAACTTGATACGAGTATTACTATAATAGAGAATACCAAAAAATGGGTCCCGCAATCCCGTTTGTCAGTCTGTCTGTACAACAAACTGTATTATAAACGGCTAAGCGATTTTCTTCAAACCTGGTAGTTAATTATTTTATTTGATTGTCTCAAACAGATTTTTGAATCATTTTTTTTAGCCCGAAAAATAGCGATACTTGCCATACAATTTATTATACCATTAATTATCTCGAAAACGGCTCAAACGATTTTGATTCAAAAAAAGTATGTGCACTACTTTAGTTAGATTATTCATTTTGGAAAAAAAAAATTTAATATTTTTTGATTAAAAGTACTTTGCATACAACCAATTTTTTTTTATTTTCGACTTTCTCATAAATGGCCATACGGATTTTGATCAAATATTTTTTATAGGAGGTCCTTCGAATCATAAATAATACTGCATACCAAAATTTTCGAAAAAGTATTTTTTCTTTCGATTCTTGCAAAAAAATATATTTTATAATTTTAAAATTCAATATTTTGGATTATATTTTGAATGAATAAGTTTTTTTTAATTTCGTTTTTAAAATAACATTATTATTAAATATTAAAAATTGTCATAATTTTTTTTTTAGAAAAATAAAATTGAAGAAATTTTGTATAAAAAAATTTAAGCAAAAAACGACTTTAAAATTATTTTTAGGCTTTTCTATTAAGAATCTTTTGCATACGATGCGGTCGAACATAATCGGGCAAGTACGTGCGATCCATTTTTCTAGTTTTCGATTTTCTGAAGAAAGTCCTTACTTGTTTTTTTTTTTTAATATTGTTAAAGGAGAAGCCCCTTTAAACTTTTCAAAACTTTCTTTTATGAATTAAAAAAAAAAAACGAATTATGTAATACATTTCCTTAAAACTTTATATTAACTAAAAAAGTCATGTTTCTTAAACAAATGAAATCCAAGACTAGATGGCACGTATTTGATTATGTGTTTGCTCATATCTTAAGCATAAGATTATTAGTAGAAATGCTTAAATATATTCTTATTTAATTTTTTATATACTAAATTTCAAACATTTTTTTTCAAAAAAAATGTTACTATGATAATTTTAAGTATTTAAAAATTTAAATTTATAAACAGAATATAAAAAAAAATCTCCCACCGGTTTTTGATATTTAATGAGTTTTTTCAAGAATCCATGCAAAATATTTTTCGAAAATTTTGATTTTGATATGCAGTATTATTTAGAACTCGGGGGATCATCCACATAAAAATTCTAATCGAAATCCGTTGAAACGTTTATGGGAAATTCAAAAAGCAAAAGAATGGTTGTTTGACAGATACCGTTAATAACAAAATATGCAAACATATTTCTTGGAGAGTGTACCTATAGTAGTGCACAGATTTTTTTTGTATCGAAATCGTTAGAGCTTTTTTCGAGATAATTAAGATACTTTTTCAAATCTTCAAAAATATTAATTTTTTTGAAAGTTTTTAAATCAAACATAAATTTTTTTTTTTCAAAAATTCCTAAAAACATTTCTTTCGTATAAATTGAAATATGCAGTATTGTGTATATATTCGAGAAAACGCAAACAATATTTACATATTATTTTTGTTTTTGTGGAGTGTGTGGATTAAAGCCAATTAAAATATTTTGTGAGCTATAGTCCAAAATGCGTTTCGCCCGGGCACGATAGTTGGTCTCATCATTTAGATGCCATCGTACCTTTCTAAGACGCAATATTTTTGGTCGATGTCTACCTAGAGAATATAATTTGTAGTATATATATGCTGCAAATTCTATTAGAGTCGGTAGACATCGACCAAAAATATTGCGTCTTAGATAGGTACGATAGCATCTAACTGATGAGCCCAACTGGGCGAAACGCATCTTGGACTATAGGTCACAAAATATTTTAAATAGTATTGTGTATAGAATTTTAAGGACCTCCTGTATAGAAACGGTTTAATAAGAAAGTCGAAGATAAACACAAAATTTCTATGCCAGTTATTTAATCCTTATTTTTTATCAAAATATCTTGAGGCGTTTTTGAAATGAATAAGCTGGTTGTATGATAAGTACCTTTCTTTTTGGAACTAAGGAATCACATAGTTTAAGCTAAAAGTTTGAAAAAAATTACCTTGTAGGCGAATAGATAGACAGACGTGTTCAATCATCGCTTAATATTATTTTCAAATTTTATCAAATCAACAAAGTGGTTGTAATAAAACTGTATTTTTTTTTTAATTTAACTATATACCATTTGAATAAAAAATCTTGTAACGAAAATAGTTCTGTGATATTTTTTGAGGAAACCAAATAAACTAAAATGGTTCAATGGTGAAAATAAAAGTAAATTTGTGGAATTGAGACATGGATTCTTTGTATTTTCTACTTTCTCGTTAAATGCTCATAACAATGTCTATGAATTCTCTTTATCATAGTCAACACTTTCTATAAGCCTTATGTACACATTTGTGTTTTGAATTAAAAAGCGAATGACTTCTGCAGATTGCCATAATTTTGATATTAGGTAAACCTTCAAAAAACTTAGAAACAATAAAATAAAGATACTTTTTCATAACAACATCTTATCTTTTTCTCTTCTCAGATAATTAAAATTTCATCAATAGACAAGTGTTCTTTTTTTTTAAATTTTATAAATCTACCCCGGAAAAGCAATTAAGTTTTGTGATTAAAAACCATGCCATAGAACTACTATATAGTTTGTAAATAGGATTTTATGAAATGTGAAATTTATTATCTTACTTTTTAATTGCTCTTCTCTTATCGTCTATTTATATTCATATTACATTGCGAACAATATAAACTCGAGAGCGAAAGCAAGTTGAAAAAAAAAATTTTAAATGAAAGAAAAACTTTACCTGTCCGGTTAAGTTGAACCCAGCCTCCATATAACTACCTGATTACACCCAAGCTCTAGAATATGAAACCATAAATAAGGCGTTTAATTTGTTTTTGAAGATTTTCTTATGCCCTTTTAGTCTCGCTGAAGAAAATAGTCAATATTATTTTTACTGTCCAAAATTTTCTCTACAAGAAAGATCATCCTATTTATGGTTCCGACAATAAATTAAAAAAAATACAGTTTACCTATTTTAGAGGAGTACGAATCGATTCTGTTTTTTCACTCTATCAGAATTGGTCGAAGGGAGCTTATAGCAAACGATCAATAAAAAGTTTTAGGATACCGTAACAATGAGAGCATTAGGAAATAAAATGCACGACTGGATCGCACGAACTTGTTCTTATATTCGATCACATTCTATGCAAAAGATTTCTATTTAAAATCTAAATATATTTTTAAAGTCATTTTTAACTTTATTTTTTATACACAAAGTTTCTTTAATTTTTTTTCTAAAAAAAAATTGGTATGACAATCTTAAATATTTAATAATATAAACTTAAAAACAAAAAATTAAATCGGATTAATCAAAGAAAAAATAATTCAAAATTCTGAAATAAATACTTAAACTAATTTGAGCTCAAAAAAAAGTATGCCATTTTATTTCTTGGATAAATTTGTATTTATGAGAAAAAAAATTTAAAAATCTGTGGAGCGGTTTTTGAGAAAAAAAGTTTTTTTTTTTAAATCGTAATGTTATGTTTCATTGTTATCTCAAAACTTTTTTTTTTCGACGAATGCAGAACTTGCCTTATAGTACCTATAATCGCAAGTAAAAAGAGTAGATTTTAAAAGGAAATATCGATCTAAACTAGTTTTGAAGTTCAGAAACTCAAAATAGGAGGGCAAAATAGAGTTTGATAAGGCATTCATGTTGGACAACTAAAGAAAGAATCTCTGTACTTGATAGGAAGTCAGAAACTGGGCTCAAGGATAAACTGATACGCATTCCCAGTAGCGCGAGTATTAACGTTTGAAAAATTTTAGGGGAGGAATGCAACCGGCTATTTCGCCATTCTATCTAAAGGATTCAAATGAGTTTTGGCAGTCCGAAGGCTTTATGGATTATAGTCAGATAAGAAGGAGAGAAGAATTTCTAGCATCTTCGGAGAAAGTCCAAAGCGGCATTTTTGGTGACATCGAATGTGTATGCATTCCAGAGTGGTGGTCTGTAATGAACATACCAAGGACTAAAAGTTGATCGCCTTCTTCAATGCAAGTGCCGCTCATGTGTAGCGATATGGGCCAGTCGTTCTTAAACTAATTATTAATCAATGTTTCCATGACGAAGGGCAGCAAGGAACGTAATTGCAGTTGCACGGTAGTTGAAGAATATTCGCATTTTTTTAAGGAACAGACTTGACAAATGCTGTTTTCCATCCACTCGGAAATATACCAGTAGAGTAGGTCAAATGCAAAAGCTTACGCAGTGGTTTTGCCAGCGTTCAAGAACACCTCTTCAGAATGCTTGGATTACTATCCGGACCAGCGGGCTTGTGTATATCCTTGTGCTTAGGGACTACAGCAACTGCACTATTGAGAAAAAAGATTCCTCCCATGATACCATATACGATCTCAAGTACTGGAATAGTCATAACCCTTTCTGGTAACATCAAATTAACAGCGAACTGACAGTGCTACAAGCGCCTTTCACGTGAGCTGACAACATGGGTGTCGTTAGAGATGAGCGTTGGATTGGAACCGAAGATGAAGTTGTATTTCGAATGATTTTTACAATAACCAAACTATTTGACTACCTTTGGGACATTGTAGTTGTGTTGCCTTAATTTTTGGTTATGGAAAAATTTCGTTCTCTGAAAGTGAACGTTACATGTCTTTCTAACTTGTTGAAACTAATTCCCGTTTCACTTATTGGGGGTTTCTCTATACTTCTTGAAACTTTTTTCTCTAACCCTAATAACTTCTTTACAACTCAAATCAAACCATTCATTTTCTTTCGGCTTAGTATATATTTCACCTTATTCGGGATAAAATTTCTCATACCGTGAAAAAATTCAATTTTTTCAATATCTGCACTGCAATCTATGTCACTACCGAGAAAGGATAGCGACCAGTTAAAGCTTCTGAAGAAATTATTTAGACCATCCCAATTGGATTTGCCATATTGCCAAACGGTTATCTTATGTGATTTTACTTTAACTGTGAGATGATGGCTTGAGAAATATGACACAATGGTTTAACGAAACTTCAGGCTATAATACACTTAGTGTGTATTTATCAGGGTTAGAGATAAGAGACAAGTCTAGAGCGTTTATAGTTTGACATTCAATGTCCGGGATTCGACTTGGCTCATCAACAATCGGAGTCAGTTGGCTTAACTCAGCAAAGACCTCAGCATACTTGACCTCGGGTGTTGAAGGGCCTGTTTATATAATTTTTAAATGATCTTCTTCCCTCCATGTTTTTCTTTTCTTTAAGATTTGAATAAATTTCAAACAATGTTGCATAGTTATTTATTTGACATAATTTCAATAAAATCATATTCATTGAGTTCACAATTTTACAATTGCCAAAAATTTTCCAAATTCTGAACAGTTGTGTATCCAATTTTTTTTAACATCCAATTTCTTCACACAGTTCTAATGCTGTCATCCGCAGTACTAGCCCTTAAATTACGAGTAGTACTAAGAAACGACGGGACGAGCAAACTCATTTCGTCTTGCTTGCTGCCAATTTGCAAACGAATGATATCATCTTGTAATTGCTTAATATACCAATGTATTAGAAATTAGTCGGAATCTGAAATAATGCACAATAAATTAGCGTACCGACTACATTCATTGACACCCCTTTTTTGAACCTATAATTGGCACCCCCTCATTCAATAACGATTCTTACAAAAACTATCAATCTTATTAAGCCAATTCAATTTCAGTTTTAAGATACTAATTACTCCTCACATTTGTACGTCTTTGTTTTAATTAATTAGTTCATCAGCCGGTGTGTGGAAGTGAAAGTGTTAACATGTTTTAAAAAAGTTAAAAATTTGCAAAATTTTGTGTGTTTTTGTTAAGGACATACGATTTGGTCAGTCGCTTTCAATTATGAATATATGAATATTGTATACAAAATATATGTTTTTTTATATCATATAATAATAAATTTTTCGTATTTATCTATTTTTTAAGAAATTAGTTGCTAAAGGATGCCAATAGTTGGTTCCAATAAAGAAGGGGTTCCAATTATTGGCACTCGGGTGCCAATAACTGGTTCTTTGGAACTTTAATTAACGGCGCTGCCAATAAATATACTTTCAAGACTGATAATAACTATACCATTAAACCGTTACTTTTTTTAAGTTTGAAAAACTACCGAAAACAAGAAAAACGTACAACAAAAGAGATGCTCTATTGGCCATAAAAAATGGTTATTATATCTAAAAAAAAAAACAGGTTCTTAATACTACAAAAGTACTCCCAGGACCAGCAACAGTTTTAACTGGGGAAGAAGAATTGAGCAGTGTTGAATGGCTGAAAGTTTCTCAAGATAATGCATTTCCGAAAAGAAAAGAAAAGAAGGTGTTTTTTTACAAAAGAGAGCACCCATTTGGTATCTAAGTAAAATTTTTTTTTAACGGATGCGCGCACTAAAGGGGTTTTGACTACCCTTAAAATGAACAAGCACAGTGCGAGCGTTAGGAAAGTAGGGAAGGATGCAAGAGGAGATACCGATGCACATTGGTTTTGAATTTCTGAATATCAAAATGGGAGGGGAAAATAGAGCCGGGTAAAGTATTCCACATTCGCGTTGTACGGCTAAAGAAAGAATCTCTGTACTTGACAGTACGTCCGAAGTTGGGCTCAAGGGTAAACTGATGAGCATTCCTAGAAGCGCGAGTATTACGGTTGAAAAATTTAAGGGGAGGAATGCAACTGGCTATTTCGCTGGGACAGTGTTTATAAAAATAGCGATAAAATAGTGAGAGACATATAACATTTCGACGATGTTCTAGAGATGTAAATGTTTCCACTATAGTTCTATCGCCAATCATTCTTAGAGCTCTATTTTGAATTCTATCCAAAAGATTCAAATGAGTTTTGGGAGCTCCTGCCCAAATGTGCGAGTTATACTCCAGCTTTGGACGAATGAAGGCCTTATAGATTACAGCCAGATCAGACGGGGAGAAGAATTTCTTGCACCTTCGAAGAAAGACCAAACACTTTGCAGCGTTTTTGGCAACATCAAATATGTGTTCATTCCACAAGAGGTGGTCTGTGATGCACATGCCGAGGACTGATAGCTGATCGGTTTCTTCAATGCTAGGGCCGCTCATGGATAGCGGCATGGGGGTGGGTTCTGCTTTAACGACAGAAGACAGCACTGAGTTTTTGAAGCATTAAATTCTACACGGTTTTTAATTCCCCATTGGACAATGCTGTCAAGATCAGAATTTAATGAGCTTATCATACGCTGCCGTTCCAGTTGCACATCCGAAAAACAAGAAGGTGCATCTAAAAATGAATATGGAAAGCTGAGAGTACTATCGTCAGCAAAACAATTAAGTGGATTAGAAGTTCCAGATAAGAGATCATTAATAAAAATGAGAAAGAGGGTCGGAGACAATACGGAGCCCTGGGGCACACCAGCATTTATTTTGTGAATATCAGACTTGAAACCGTCCAATACAACTTGTATTGAACGGTCCGAAAGGTAATTTCTAATCCAACGAAGAAGACATTCATCGATACCAAATGCACGCATTTTCGATATGAGAGCTTGGTGCCAAACTCTATCAAATGCTTTTGAAATATCAAGCGCAATAATCTTACTTTCTCCAAAACGATGTAAAGATTTGTGCCACTGTTCGGTGAGATATACCATCAGATCACCAGTGGACCTATTGCTACGAAAGCCATACTGCCGGTCATTAAGGAGCTTTCGTTCTTCAAGATATTTCTTGAGCTGATAATTAATCAGCGTTTCTATGACCTTGGAAAGAAGGGACGTAAGTGCAATTGGACGGTAATTAGATGGTGAAGCAGATGCGCCTTTTTTAGGGACAGGCTGGACAAATGCTGTTTTCCATCCACTCGGAAAGAGACATGTAGAGTAGGACATATAGAAAAGCTTACGCAGTGGTTTTGCCAGCGTTGAAGAAGACCTCTTCAGAACGATGGGAGGGTTACTATCCGGGCCAGCGGATTTGTTTATGTCAAGATCTTTGAGGACTCTAGCAACTGCACGAGTGCGAAAGAAGATTCGTCCCATAAAATCGTTTACGCTCTCAAGTACTGGAGGAGTCATAACACTTTCTGAGAGCGTCGAATTAACAGCGAACTGCGCTGCAAGCAAATTGGCTTTTCCGCGAGAACTGACAAAAGGGGTGTAATTAAAGACGAGCGTTGGAACCGAAGAAGAAGTTGAATTTCGAATAGTTTTTACAAATGACCAAAAATTCTTACTACCTTTGGGACATTGTAGTATTTTTTGCCTTAATTTTTGGTCATGCAAAAATTTGGTTCTACGAATGTGAACGTTGCAAGTCTTTCTAGCTTGTGGAAACTTTTTCCGGTATTCCTCAGTGGGGTTGGCTTTATAATTCCGGAAACTGACTTCTCTAACCCTAATAACCCCTTTACAGCTTGAATCAAACCATGCATTTTCTTTCGGTTTGCTAGTTTTCACCCTATTTGGGATAAAATTTCTCATTCCATAAAGGATTAAATTTGTTATCATATCGGTGCTGGAGTCTATGTCACTACCGAGGCAGCATAATGACCAGTATTGAAATGTACAACGAATTCAGCCGGAAAAAATTTATTTCTTACACAAGCCTAATGATTGGAAGACATATCAGGAACTTATTTGCGGAGAAAATACAATTCTTAGCTAACAGATATGCTTTTCCTGTACAATGACTAAAACAGTTGAAACTGATAATTGTAGTTTAAGATGTGCAATATATGTATAAGAGAATATCATATAATATGTTTAAAAAAAACTAAAATATCACATTCTTCCAAATTTTATGAATTCTCTATGTATTACTAAAAATTAAATTAGTTAAAGATCTTAATTTTTTTCAACTTGTATAATATTATGCGATTGGTGTGAACAAATTTATTTTGTTGTAGCCTTTTTATTTATTTTTTGATATTTAACTTATTGTTTACTTAATATCTTTTATTTCTTTTTATTCTTTATAACCCGGACGAAGCGGTAAATGTTTATGTTATTTTTTTTTTACTGAAATTAAATGAACCACAAATTTTATAAATAATAAACTAAAAACAAAATATTGTTTTCCTTTAATTCAAAGGTGCCAATAGTTGTAAATATTTGGGGTGACGATCATTGTAGTTTTTGGCAAGCTTTTTTTAATATCCTATTTTTATCTCTTTTTTAATACACAAAATATAAATAAACAGAGAAAATTCCATATTAAAATTAAGTTTATTTTTCTTATTTTTAACTTTTTAATTGCCAAAATTACGCGCATTTAAAATTGAAAAATCCTTAAGGGTGCCAACAATTGTATCCGTTACGCTATTAACCATCATTTTTTTTAAAGTGCCTAAAAAGTTTAACGTTCCAATAAATATTCCCAGAAAATTAAAGTACCATTAACGCTCAAATAGTCCATATACTTATTCCGAAAGCTTACAAGAAGACACCTGAATGAAAAATGACTTTCACAACTATTACCCTTAATGGCTTGGCTATTCTCTAATAGCAATTTCCGGCAAGTGCGTTGAAAAAACTTTTCAACCTATTTGTGTGTTGAAAGTTGCGATGAACAAACAAAATAATAAAACATTCCACACAAAAAAAAATCTGTCTACTTAAAAATAAAGAAGGATGATACTGCAGAGATAGAACCAGGTTGTTAAAGGATATCTTGGCCCGTTAATTATGTTTTGTGCACAAGTTTGTGGTTCAAAGAAGAGGACGTTGTAATATTGTGTAAGTGGAAAAGTTGTTAAGATCGTTGTCATATTGTGGTGTTATTAAACTATAAACAAGATTAAATAGGTTAAGTTTTTTGTTCTTCAACATAACCAAAGCTTAGTTGATATGGAGACATAAGACAATAATTGTTGGCAAGATTTCTCAAAAAGCAAAGTTGTGTTGATAGATTTATTAATCGCGTGTTTTGATAAATTTGCTTGAATATTAAACTTTATGTTGAAGTTGACTCAATGGGCTTTATTGGTTTTGATGTCAAGGATATGGTTTGAGTCAACATTATTTTGGGATATAAAATTTCTACACTGAAAAAAACACCTAATCTTCCTGAGTTTCGATTTAAAAATGATAGGTTCCGACTCTCGAGTACGCTACGTACAACTCATCATGGGCAATTTAATATTTATTCCGCTTCCACGCATTGGCCTTGCGACTCATTAATCATCAGATGAGAATTCCAGACAACCGGAAACTGTATACATCAAAATTGGATAACAAAAACTTTGTCTATAATATGTTGTAATTTTGTATATTCTGCAAGAAATGCTACCATCGAAGGTTTTGACAGGAATTCAATGATGTGCATTTCAGGGCTCAGATGGCGTTGTCAATTGTCGTAATTTGGCCTTTCCACTCGCGGATCGTATCGAAACCTTAGAGCAATGTTGACAAACAGTTGTTCCGAAGTCAGGCGGCGCGTATTGCTGTCTGTTATATCGACATTCGAAATGATTTCATGTGTTCACATATGCTGGAACTGAGAGTGTCGGAACTCAACTGCATGTGTTTTCCGGAGTCGAAGTCGTTAAAAAATCATATTCGATTTGCCTCCAAATGTTGTCTACGATCTTCGGTAGCGTGGTTGATTCAATGATCAAGGTTTTTTTTCCGTGCGTTCCTGAAGTCATATCAATCCGCTTGCAACACAACAACTATTGGACAATTTTACAGTCTTGAATGATAACCACCGATAACACCATATTGCATTCTTCTTCGCAAAATATCAATATTCAAAGCGGAACTTTTTGTTGTTATAAAAACATGTGACAGAAGATCTGTCAAACAGAATGTAACATTTTTACTTGCGCTGTATACATACCTATAAAAGGGTGACCAAAATTATCTATCTAATTTTGTTTTTCAACTGTTTTGAATAAATAATATAATTTTGAGTGTTGGTAATCGTTATTTAGACTTTTACTTTTTTTTCTGTTAATTGGAAAAGATGATATCCACCAAGTGGAAGTGCCCGTTTTATCAGAATTTCTGTAGCGTTCGCCAGTAACAGTGACCGTATTGCTGATGGCCAGTAAAATTCGGCACAATCACTTCTCCTATGTGAACGCCGCAGCACATATTCGCTTTTAGTAAGTTGATGTAATGGCGGATTTTGAAATAATGAAAATGAAAATTTTGCTTATTGATTTAACCGCGTAAGTGAAAAGATTGAGGATGACTCAAGAGGCATTAGCTGATGTACTGTTTGCTCTTTATTTAACATGTGTAAGCCTTTCACTAAAATTCGCTTTAGGGGCTCGTCTGGTGATGTTCAATTGCGTAGACGGTCGTCTGGTTGTTGTTTGTTTGTTATCAGTGACAGTTGATTTGTCAATAAAAATTCGGGTCGAAATTTCTATCAA
This sequence comes from Philhelius pedissequus, assembly GCA_910595825.1. Classification (NCBI taxonomy): domain Eukaryota; kingdom Metazoa; phylum Arthropoda; class Insecta; order Diptera; family Syrphidae; genus Philhelius; species Philhelius pedissequus. The sequence goes on from OU343160.1 coordinate 47,458,200, forward strand.
ACTTCCTCCAAAAAGTGGATCTCACAATTCTGTCTGTCCTCTTTACTTACATTACACTGGGCTCAAAACTAGGCTCACACGTTTTTTTTTTATTGAATATTATTGTCTCAAAAATGGCTCCAAAAATGGTTATTTTTGGTACTACTATAGCCAAACCATTCTGTTTGGGTTTAATATTTTTGGAAAACAATTAAGTTTATTTTCTAATGAATAAGATTCTAAAAGGTTTAAATATTATCTAAAGCCAAAAAAAAAAAATAGTTTTATTTTGAAACTCAATATTTCGAAAAAAACACTGTATACACTACAATATCGACTTGAATATGAAACTAAGAAAAAGTATCTTTAATTCAAGTCGCTGATTAAATGAAATAATTAAAGCTAAAGGTAAGCTTTACGAAAAAAAAATACAATTTATCGCACTTGCCAAACAAACACAAATTAAATATGTATTCACTAAGGTGCCTACCCAAAAGTAAAACAATTAATTAAAAGTGAAAATGTTTATTGAAATTATCCAAGGCTTATCGTCCCTAGTTGAATAATTTCTTTTTCATTTTTTTTATTCATCCAACAACAAAGATTATTTTTTGGGGAAATAAAAAAAAACAATGCACGCTATACCTAAAATTCAATGAAAAAGATTTACATACTAATTTATCAATTTGACTAATTGAATAAAGTTCACTATGAGTATGAGAAACATTTCTATTTATTATGTATGATAATATCGAAAAAATGTGAGAATAAATTTAAGTATGTCCAATTGTACATATATTGTATAAGTACACATAGTTATGTGGTATGTGGGTATATAATACAAACCTAAAATATATTGCATTCTTTTTCGTGATTATTAAAATCAATCGGGGAGTGATAAACTGATCTAATTTAATATTCATTAGATTCTGATTTATTACTAAGCACAGTAACAGAGCTGCCTTAACAGATCAATAATTTCGGGACATAGATGCTGGGTGGGTGTTAATGAAAGTCTCACCAAAAGTTAAAAAAAATAACTAAAAAATAACAATATGAAAAGCAAAGCGCTTTAATATATTTGATATCCTGTCAACTGACAGGACAATAAATTTAAAAAAATAGTTGAAAACCCTAAATTGTGATTGAAAATGTATGGAAGGAAAACGAGATTCATCATTGACTTCGCAGAAGAAGAAGAAGAAATAGAAGTAAACACAATTTGGGAAGAAATCCCTCTGAAAACGATCCAGAAACTTGTCTAATCAATTTCAACAGGCCTTCAAAAAGTTACAAATGACAAAGGTGGTAAAATTGTGTTTTTTTAACTTAAAATAAAATGGACAAAATAATTAAAGCATCAATTGCATTATTAACTGTTTCAGTGATCCCTATTTTATTCTATTTGATTACAAATAAAGTTATTGCATTGTAAAAAATTAAGCCTTTTCAATTTTTCTTTATACACATTTTGGAAATTTAGCCCTACCCGTTGACCCAGGGTAGGATCTCCCTACTTGCGGATTAATTTATATCCTTCCATTGAATTTCTAGATTTGCGTAAAATGACTCCATCGAGCTGGAATTATTTTCTGTTTTTAAGTCGGAAGCTGTTGCAGTTAAGGTACAAAAAATTCTTTAACCATTGGGGAATACAGGTCAGCACACTTACTGGCTCCCGCTGCGCTGGCAGAAAATTATGGGTCATAATTATCCACTGGGCATACAGTCACTATTTTTATGAGCTTCGGCAATATATAATATGTTTTCAATCATTTGTGCTACTCGGGAGCTTAAAAATCTCGGTTGCACTTTATTAAATCAAAGGATTGACATAAAGTGGCGCCCAATGTGGGGATAGCTTATGTAGATATAGGGCTGAGCAATGTTCGGTAGACATTCGTCTATTCATTAAGTAAGTACTTGAAGGTTAACGTAAGCATTCATCGTACTGTAACGTATTGAAATAAAATAAAATGAAATAAAATAAAATAAAATAAAATAAAATAAAATAAAATAAAATAAAATAAAATAAAATAAAATAAAATAAAATAAAATAAAATAAAATAAAATAAAATAAAATTAAATAAAATAAAATAAAATGAAATAAAATAAAACAAAATTAAAATAATTTAAATTAAATAAAAGATAATACAATTAAATATTATAAAATATTAAATAATATATTTTATTATATGCACAGCAGATTTTTTCAGAAAACCCAGACGTCTGATTCAAACAAATTTGCCTTTGTCGCCAAAATTTAATTTAATCTTATGTTTCAATCCCGTGTAAAAATATATTATTAAAACTATCCTTTAACCTCTACTCAATGAAATTAATAACTAGGCTTTCACTTATCATTTCTTAAAAATATAAAAGCCACTGAAAAACAAAACCACTTTGATCTAAATGATTATACATATCTACCCTATTAATAAAAAAAACATGGCAACCGCAACATTGTATAGGCACGTAGAAAAGTACAAATAATTTATTTACAAACAAAACTACATTCGCAGTGAAAATACAAAGGTACCTACTTTGCAATATATTTTGTCTTAGTAACGTTATCGTTCTTTAAACAAACAACCATGTCCCCGCTTAAACAAAGTTGAACCCTATAAGTTTCATGGTTTTATAAATTTTATATCTGCCATTTGGCCCCTGCCCTATCACAAGTTACTGCTTGCCAACCAATGACCAAATATACCATACCAACCCTGCTCTAGATGTACGGATGCAGAACGGATTTTGCGGTTTTCCCTTCCACAATAACGCTGACTTCGACCGACAACGCACTTACCTATATCATCTATAGTCTATACTATATGCCATATTAATTCCAATATCCAACGAACCCATTTCGCATTTCATATTGTTTAAACTCTGTTTTCTTGTTAGCCTCTCATGTGTAAAGAGCATAAAAGCGCAAACATAAAAGAATCGCTTCGTATTCATATCTTCGACCGACACTTTATACACAGCCATCTAAAGCTACACCCTAAAACGGATCTACGCTTCGCCATACTAAAACACAATAACATGCAGAATTGAACAGACCCAGACCCATTACTGTAAGCGTGAGCTACTACATACTGTCATTGCACTATATAGTGTATACAAAACAACTGCCTGCAACGATATGCAACTTTAACCAAAAATGGTAGTTAGTACTAAAAAAAAACTCCCATTCAATCCCGACCCTGATGCTTCGATGGTTGTTCATACGAATACGAAAGCCATAATCATTTTTGTGTCTGCAGAAGTGTCACCATCAAGCTTGATGGCGTACCAGTACAAAGCATCAAACTACTTTTGTGTGAATTTGAAATTTCAGCTTCCAATGACGCGACGACGACGCACGGACGTCCCCAGAGAAGATTAGGTGGCATAATCCGGGCCCCCATTTGGGCCCCCTAAAGCCCACCAACAAAGTGTTGATGCATCGCCACAAGCCGCCGCTGTCCCGCCACATCTGCAAGGCAAGCACCGAGAGCGAATGTATCTTTTGCTTTAATTCTCTGACGGCGAAGTATCTTTTGTGTTTTTTGTTGTCTTGAAAATTTTTACCTCGTGCGTTGTGTGTCGGTCGTCTCCGATTATAAACATTAGACGGTTAGATCGCTTTTACCTTTCGAACGGGTCTGCAGTGAAAAATCGAGTCTCTCTTCTCGTCTGTCGTTGACGTTGAGGATGATGCATCTACCAAACAACGTCGTTAATTAGTTTTCTTGAGTCTTCTGTGGCTCCTGATGAGTACTTGTATACCTATGTGCGAGTGATCACGTTTTTTTTTTTTATATTTTGACAGCAAATTGATTCGTTTGTCAAAATAAGCATCTCAATCAATTTTAAGTGTGTGTTGTGCTATGATCTGATGTGCGGTCTAAATGTGCAGGCAAACTTATGCCAATCGAATCCGAGGAAGAATGGTTTTGTCTTCTTTTATTCTTAAAATTTGTTCTCTACTGAAAAATCGATTTATTGCGAAAAAGTTTTATTTTTAAATAATATAGTGCATGCCGCAAATTCCGGTTAGTTTTGTTTCCAATTACATACGTAAATATTTTGTTTAAAGTTCGTTGTTTAACCTTGCAAACAATTACTGTAAAATGTTACCACGGCGTCGAAGAGGGTGGTACAATGTGGAAAAATCAATTCGACAAAACATGAAGGTAGGTTATAGGGGTTGCCTTTTTGGGAGCATTTGTGCGAAAGTATTTTTTGATAAACTTTTTCCACACAATTTCAATTCCTAATTCGAAACTGTTTTTGAAAAATTTAGCTCTAAAAACAATTTTTGTGGAAAATTGATGCATACATCTTGCATTTGAGTTATTTAGCATATAGTGGGTATAATACAAACTTTGTGCTATTGTGTGTGAATGTTTTTTGCAACAAAGCTCTGTTTTTTGCAATAATTGACTAAAATAGTTGTGGTACCAATGAAACTGCATTTGCAGGATTCCAAATATGTAAAAGTTGTGAAATTGAAAAGTTTAATTAAATATTGGTGTGTCTGTGTTGACATAACATTGGTCAGTAGCTATAGCCATCTGAATTAGTTTCCAAGTTGCAAACGCTAAAAAGGATATGTTGAAAATTGGTTTCCTCTTGGGACTCTCTATTTTCCGTTTAACTTGTAGGGAAGTATTGCCGCTGATTTGAACTTTTCCTCGGGAACATTTTTTGGACGATTATTTTTAAAATTTCTCGTGTTTAGCTTTAACACGTGGATGCACTTTGTTTCATGAACATATATACGTTTAACTTGCGATTATAAGTACTATAAAGCAAGTTATGCATTCGTGAACAAAAATTCTAGCAATCAAACATGATAAAGATGCCATTTGGATTGAAGGACAAATTTAATTTATCAAAAAAAAAAATTCAATAATGGTTGGAGTGGTTTTTTAAAAAAAAATTGTTTTTTATTTATACAATTTTGAAAACTTTTTTGGAATAAAATTGCAGCGCCAGCTTAAGGTAATTATTAAAACATATAACATTTTAGTTTCAAAAAAATGTATTGACTATTTTATGAAAAATCGATTTAAAAAAAAGAACAAATTATTGATTTTTTTTTTTATCGAAAAAAAAAACAATTTTTTTGAAAATTTGAGTATTGAGTAATGATTGGGAGCATTTGCTAGAAAAAATAATTTTAATCGGTTCATCCAATAGTGAGAAAGTCGAAAATAAGTGGTTCTATGGCAACTACCGTTAACGTTTAGTACGTAAAATAAAATATCTTAAACCGCTTCATTATGTAACGCGTTACGGTGCCAGTCTGTCTTCAAATTCTAAATAATACCGTATTTAAATTTTTTCGAAAAATCATTAATTTTTTTTTATGTTGAAATCTAAAGCAAAAATATATGTATAAAAAAAAAACGATTTTAAAAGTATATTTAACAGTATCTATTAAGAAGCTTGTGCTTATGAAGTGATCGGATATTTTATGGTCAATATTTCACAGTTTTCTTGGTAATACAGTAAACGCTCGATATAGTGAATCTCGTTCGAGTGAACTCTCCACTATAGTGAATACACAAAATTTTATACATGATACTCTAAATAGTGAAAAGAAAAATCTCGATATAGTAAACACTGTGTTTTTCTCAGAATTTTCCATCTACAATGTGTCCATAGCTTGTCGATAGGGCTTTACACTTTAGTTTCATGTCCTTTTAACCATAAACTCTTGAAATGCATTTTTGTCTATGTCCTGTTTCATCAAAGGATGGTGTTATTTATATTGATAAGATCATTGAATGTGCGGTATATAATATAATAATGCAGATTATTCTGACATTTAAGTTTTAAAACATTTACAAAGAAAGGTGCCAAAAAAAATTTAAAATTAAGAAAGACGCAAACGAAATTGACGAATTATTTAACCACACTTTAATTTTTTGTTATACGAGTGCAAAACTTTATTTCTACTTTGGTACTCGATTGTTAATATTAATTTCTATCAATTTGTTTGTTGTTGGGCTTATGAGTTGTAGAGCTTTGTTTTATGTTTTTGTTATTCACGTGATTTAAAATGTTCCTTCTTTTGTTTTATTGATGAAATTTTTTCAAGGATTTAAATATTTATGCTTTTTGTCAAGCCTCACTCTGCCTACGTATTTTATTTAATGTTTGTAAAATTGCTTAAGAATTATAAAAAATGGTGTGTGTACGTCACACTACTTAAAGTACATATGTAGTTCTTATTAAGTTTATCTTTGAAAAACTAATAAAAATTCTCTCTCCAATTAGTGAACAATCTCGAAATACTGAACATGCCTGGTTTTTATTGTTTCACTATATCGAGCGTCTACTGTAATAGTTTGCTTTAATTCTATATTAAACACTTAACCACTTTGGCTATGAAGTTATATTTTATAAAAAAAAAACTGTCAAGATTTTAGTAATAAAAGCTCAAAAACGTTTTTTCAAACAAAGAGTCACTAACCTGTTCTTGAGATATCCAAATTTCAATATTTGTTTACTATAACTTTCTAAGAATAATTTGTTTTGAAAATATTGATACCAATACAATTTCCTATAAAAATTGTATTGTTGTAATCCTTAAAATCAGTGTCGATAAATTCGAAATCACAATAACTTTACAAGAGGCCGGTACAGTCGGAAATAGTTTCTGGTATAAATACATATTTATTTGACATGACTAGATTTTTTTGCCGCATGTTGATGAATTGAATCTGGAACATTTTTCGTTCTACGGAAGGAAATGGGCCAATCCGGCACACAGCTGTCTCTACTGTATAGACTTTGGAACAGCAATTTCTGGCCTGTGTAATTTTATCTTTTGGCGACTAAGAATGGTTCTCAAATGCATTTTTGATGTAGTATCGTTTACTGGAACAAACCCAATTTTTCGTTCAAGTCCTGTAAACCAACATTGAAAAATTAATCACCAATTTGTGGTCAAATATCTTGTGAGCAACAGTTCAAACTCAACTAGGAGGAGGATATTGGACCGATATAATCTCGCACCAATTTGAAACTTTGAACCAAGCTTTTCGTGACAAGAGAGTACAGTTGTTTACTTGTGATTATATGTACTATAAGGCAAGTTATGTCTTCGGTAAAAAAAGAAATTCTAACAATCAATCAAACATGAAATCATAAATAACGCCAAAAAAGTGGGTCCCTCAATTCCGTCTGCCTGTCATCGAGTCTACAGCCTATAAACGGTTGCATGGATTTGATTCAAACATGGTACATACTTCCCACGCGTTTTTTTAAATATGAAAAATGTATGGCAGGTAGCCATACATTTTGTTTGCCAAAAATAAAAATCTTATTTTTTTCAAAAACAGCTCCAACCATTTTTATAAAAAAAAATTAGTTCATTAATGAAAGGAGTTCATTGGAAAGAAATGGTTATTTTTGTACCTCTAGTAAATTTTTATAAAATAAAATAAAATCTTTAATTTATAATAAAAAAACACGTTAAAAATCTCCACTATCAAATTAACCTCTAGTAGTGTCATTGTTTGGTTTCCGATTTTCTGAAATGATTTGATTTTTTTTCATTTTTTTTATGCAAACCCTACTAAAAAGTTTTAACACTAATGCAAACAAAAATTAATCAATTTTTGTTTTGTTTTTCGTTCATAAAACTGCATACTCAAATTTTCAAAAAAAAAGTTTTTCGATTTTTAAAAAATATATAATTTTTTTTTGAAAAATCGATTTTTCAAAAATTAGTCACTGAATTATTTTGAAATTTGAATTTTATATGTATATTACTAATAGCTTTAAAATGGCGTTTAATTTTTTGTTGTTAATATTTTATAAATGAATATGAAAAATTATTTTTTTACAAGAAATGCAAGAATATTATGTATGCATATTGCACCTAAATTATAAAGTTATAAGCATATAGCTGCCTACCAACGTGCATCCCTTATTTTCATTATTATATGTACATATTTTGATTTACATACCTACAGACTCTATGTATGAAGGCACATATTTCTCTACTAACTTACATAATTAAAATCCATAACCTAGATTTAAATATACATACATTTGTAGATAACTCATCCATTCGACAATTAATTATACTCGTACTATAAGAATCAAGGTAATCTTACCTACATCGGCTTTAAGCCTGCATAGGATAAGTAGACTACCTACATACTAATTTTTCAACCAGTGTGATTTTCCCTATCCACCAAAAAGGTGATCCAAACCAAGTCGAAAATTATAGAGGGATAGCATTTCTTAATTCATCTCTTAAAATACTTATGGGTGTTTTGGCTAGACGATTCCAAAAGTGGACTTCTCAAAATCAGTTACTCAGTGAGTTTCAAGCGGGGCTTAGAGAAAACTACTCAACAGCAGATCAAATCTTCATCCTCACAACCATAAAAAAAAAATGTTATAAGGCAGAAGAAAAAACTATATGTTTTCTTCGTTGACCTCAAATCTGCATTCGACACAGTGGACAGAAGTGCACTATACCTCAAATTATACAACTCAGGGCTGTCTAGAAAGCTTGAAGGTCTCATAAAAAAGTTGTATGAAAAAACCTTGTCAGCAGTTTGGACGGTAAGCAATTAGGTGAATTCTTTAAAACTTTGACAGGTGTTAAACAGGGATGCAATTTCAGTCCACAAGCTTTCATCATGTTTATAGATGACATAACGGATTATCTGGGTGGAGGAATAAGAATCGACGGCATTCTATTTAAGGTCTTACTATATGCAGATATTTTGGTCATGTTTGCTGACTCACCGATGAATTTACAAAAAATGATCAACCAGCTGCAAAGATATTGTCAAGAGTGGAGGTCAATATATCTAAATCTAAAGCAATGATATTCTGAAAAGGTGGAAGAAGGCATGCTAGGAATGAAAAGTGGTTTTCCGACGGAAAGGAGTTAGAAACAGTTAAATCCTACAAATATTTTGAAATCCCTTAGCTAGCAATATGAATATGGAAAAGCATTTCAAAGAAAAATTGACAGCGGCGAAATCGGCCATAAGTGCGGGTTGGAAAAACTGTCTGGAAGACAAACAATTGTCAATCAAAATTAAGTATCAGATATTTCAGGCTGTTTCAAAGTCAATCATGATGTATGGGGCCAAAGTGTGGGACTATAGACAATACGATTCAGTAGAAAAACTTCTCCGATTCTTTTTAAATAGGATGATTACGCTGTCACAAAACACACCAAATAACATGCTACTGGTGGAAACTGGTCTTCCTCCATTATTCATGGAAACCCTTAAACTCCTCGTAATCTACATCTTGAAAACCATGTCCTTAAACAATGAAAGATTACCAAAACGTGTATTAAAATACGTTATAAAAACGAAATCGCTATTCCTTGAAGAATGGAAAAATCTCGCCAATTTCTGTGGTTACAATTTAAACCTGAACGAAGAAAACAGCAAGAATTGGAAAGAGCAGCTCTACAACTTACTTTCGTCAATCGAGGAGAAGATACATGCAGATAGGATAGAATTGAACATGTTGAAAGCTCTGTTCACCGTGAAAATATATGCTAGTTTGAATCATCAACTTTACGAAAACAATTATTTCAATGAACGATACTCCACTGACACAATATCAACGATCTTCAAAGCCAGAGGAGAAATATTAAACTTGAATTTCATTCCACACCTTGAAGATTTGCCAATTTGTGTTCTTTGTGCAACTTCCGAGAGCGTGAAAACATATATCATTTTCTTGGCAGGTGCCCTATATTGAATGAATTCAGAATACAGGTGTTTAGGAAGCGAATTATTGAAGAAGCGGAGGTGATGTCTATTTTGAACGAATCTGATTGGAACAAATTGCACTGCTACTGTCAATGAGCATTAAAATATAAAAAATCAATAATAGAAGAGTGGGTGGCAGTGGCGCAGTGGATAAAGTGCTTGATTGCTAACTAGGACGTGTGGGTTCGATCCCCACGCTAGGCGCATTCTTTTCTATACCTCCAATTTTAATTGGATGCCGCCCATGGGTTAAAAAAGAGACAGTCAATACCTGGTTTTCAAATCCAGTGTGCCAAACTAGTGCCGTGCAATTCATGTTGCATTTAAAAGACCTTAGGTCTTACAGGCATATAGTTAAATCAAAAAAAAAAAAAAAAAAAAAAAAAAAAAAAAGAAGAGTCTTTTTAATCTAGATGTAACTAAGTAATTTTGTCAAGCTTGGGCAGACGGCATTATAAGCCATGTCTTAAAACTAAATGTAAAAAAAATCAAACTGTAAACAAACTTTAGGAAAATAAAATACTTATCTATCTATCCACCTACTAACAACGTCAATATTTAGCTACATTAAAGTTGTTAGCTACAAGAGCAAGTTTGTACGATCCAGTCATGAATTTTATTTTTTATCTCCAACGGAAATGGTCTCTAATTGACATCATTACTTTGTTTTTGCCTCACGTTATATGTTCCCGTTTTTGTAAAGATTCCGCACTCCAGATGGACAAGACTATACATTACATATAAAGCCTGTTGTCTGAATAAGCTTATATGTATGAACATACAATAATAATATTAGACCATTTCCCTTGTATTTGTTCTGTCTATGTTTATTATTTGAGTTGATATGGTAATCAACTTCTGATTGAATCCCAAAGCAAACAAGTCTATTTTTATTTGTTCCAAAATAATCAAATCTACGCAATACACACAGTTAACCAACCCATCCCGATTATTTCCTAAAATTCCATTACCCTGTTATTTGTGTTAGCATAATTAGAGGAAGTAAACATTAAATCATCAAATTTCATTACAACATCAATTAATAATTTATTGAAATTCAAAACTTATTACACAAAGTGAAAACTATCAACCACAACATTCAACAAACGGGAAATAAATACCGTACACATGTATACATAATTAAAGAGCCAATCTATTTAAGATTTATTATTCAAACAGTAGGTATTATTTCCCAGACCAAATAAAAATAAATCTCCCTTTGACTATCGATTGCATTTCATAAAATAGAAAATATATAAATCCACACCGCTGCGCTGTCGTCTTATAAATATTCATGGTATGGGCGGATGCATCAAATTACAAGGTCTTTGCCACAATTCCACAATAGCTTACCCTAGTGCATCTTCTTCAAATCTAAGACACAAATTAACGTTAGATTCGTTGCTGATGTATTTTTATTGCATTGTTTCTTCAAAGACCCGCTATTCGAAAGAATATGCTTCCGTTGCAATTCTAATCCGGATCATTGATATCGTAAGACATTCGATATATTAAATTAATTGAAAAGTTTATGTTGAATTTATTAGTGAGCTGTTTTTTTTTCTTCAATTTACCAATTGGAACAAGAGTACCGCACCACAGATAGAGTCGATCTGGCATTGTGTGGAAAATCAAGCGAGTCTGCTTTTGTCGTGCTCGTGATTCCTTGACGGAAATAGAAATCCGTCGTAAGAATACTCGTAATATGCAGGAGGGATTGGTGTTTTTTTTTTTTGGATGAACGAAATTGGTGAACGAATATTGTCATCGGATTGGAGGAAATCATTTTAAGAGACATAATAAAAGAGTGACTTGGGAGATTATTATTATTTCTAGGTATTGTCATGAAGGAGAAAGGGTTGACTTTAATCATCCTTGCTGCTGGGTGATCCTTATTGTTCAATTCTACTTGTAAGCAGCTGTGTGCATTTTACAATAGAACTAAATATTTTGATTCAATTGTTAGAGCTATACGGGTGATTTTTTTGCTACTTGGTTTTTGACGTTTATACGTTTATATTTTTGACAGATCACACATGACAAATTCCACGAACATTTGACATTTCGATTCAGTATTGTTTGCCATTTCATCATGAATAGACTTACGCCTGAACAACGTTTGCAAAATTATTGAAATTTATTATCAAAATTCGTGCTCTGTGAAAAATGTGTTTCGCAAGCTACGTCCGTTTTTTTTCCGCTCATTTTTGGCTAAATGGATACGTGAATAAGCAGAATTTCCGTATTTGGAGTGAAGAGCAGCCAGAGGCAATTCAGCAGCTACCAATGCATCCCGAAAAATGCACTGTTTGGTGCGGTTTATGGGCAGGCGGCATCATTGGGCCGTACTTCTTCAAGGACGATGAAGGCCGCAGAGTTACGGTCAATGGAGAAAGGTACCGTTCGATGATAACAGATTTTTTTTTGCCGAAAATGCAAGTATTGAACTCGGTCGACATGTGGTTCCAACAGGACGGTGCCACATGCCACACTGCACGCGAAACCATGCATCAATTGAGAGGAGAATTTGGTGAGCAGTTGATCTCACGTTTTGGCGCAGTCAATTGGCCACCAAGATAATGTGATTTGACCCCGTTAGACTATTTTTTGTGGGGCTATGTTAAGTCTATTGTCTATGGGGACAAGCCAAACACGATTGCTGCCTTGGAAGCCAACATTGAACGCGTCATTGGTGAGATTCCGGCCGAAATGTGTGAAAAAGTTTGCCAAAATTGGACCTTTAACATTTAAGTGAAATTATTTTTAAAAAGTAAATGGCAGAAATTGATTTATCGATCCAAATAAAAATTTCATTCACTTTTTACAAGTTTTTGTGTTTTTTTGAATTTTCAAAATTCAAGCTCTTAAAAAACCACCGTTTATATAGCTGAACTATTCATTTCGTTTAAAATTATGTATTGTCCTCTTTTGTTGTAATCCTTGGATTACAATGAGAGCAAAATAAAATACAACTTTTTCAAACTTTCTGCAACGAAAATCCTTTCAAGTAGAAATTTTCAACAGAATTGCTTTTTAATGACAAAATAATTCAAATCGATTTCCAATGAATTAAACATTTATTAGAGTTTTTATGTCAATCAATGAAGGCTTGAAAGTTAATTGAAATGTGTAAAGGCAGATGTTTATATAAAATTATTCGCTTCGATTGCTAAAAGCAAATTTGGTTATCAAAATATTTTATTTTCAATTAAAATAAACCCCAACTTTAAGCTGCTAATTTACCGAAAATAAATTCATCACACAACTAGTCTCTATAATTCTATATTATTGTTGTTTCCGTTAATTAAAAATTAATCCCAGATTTATTTTAAAGTAGATCCCATGTTTTAAGAGTGGTGATAAGGAAGGTTAGATATTAAAATAGGAAATATGAACGCCTGTGCTTAACCTCGTTCAAATGGGCGTCTGGAGCTTCGGTGCTTGGCGGCGCTGGCCTGCGCTTAAGGAAAAAAATACATTTTAAGACAATTTATAAGGAAGTCAATCGCAAAATCTAGGTGGCACGTTCACATCGTCTCCAAATGAGTTAACCGTAACCTCAAATCGGTCGTGTGGAATGTCCTTTCTTGAATCAGATATGTGGAACGTATTCAGTTGAAATTACAAGTCGTTCACAATCCACTTTGTTCCACTTGGGTAACGAAAATATTGATCTATCATTATTTTAACATTTGCCAAAGAGGGAACTGGGAGGGAAAAATCATTGGCCTTAGGGAAAGAAATTCAATTTATAAGTCTACAGGAATAAACCTCCTGGACTTTCCAAGATATTACATAATCAAAAAATACAACTTTGAAAAGAACTTCAGAACGGAGTTAAGTTCCAAAGAAGATTGGGTACACCGTCAAAGCAAATGCCATCGGGTGCCACATTGATAGATGACGAACAACTGAGGGCACTGGTGCTGGAGTTTTATGTGCTGAAAACCAAACACACTGTTCCGAGATGGGGTAGTCCACAAGCATTTTCCCGCTGGAAGTTAACGCCATAGGATAATGCGCAGAGCGTAATCTTGAAAGAAACTTTAGAAACCAAAACATTTCCATCCTGTCAGATAGTCAAGCTGCACTAATCTCTTATTCCAGCAGTTCAGAACTATTATGGGTATACCGGAACTATCCAAGCTAAATTACTACTTGGGAACTACAACAAAAAAACGGTGTTTATCCCTGTATATTAGATTAATTAGAAACAATTTAAGAATAATAACAGATCTATACACTGGCCACTAAAAGTTGAAAAATCTCCCCCAGTTCCGTAGGAAGCACAATAGATCTTAAGGTCGTAGTGTATCTATCTATACCCCAAAATGTATTCATTCATTCATCATTATCTTATTATCATTATTGACTAGTACATGTCTCCGTAATGTTATGATGTCAATTACATCGTCATTTTCGAAGATGTTGATAACTCCGCCTCGCATTCCCAACAAGACTTCAGCTTCGATAAGGCTTTCATTTTAGCTTCGGTAACACATTACCAAACCTTTATAGAAGCTCATGTGTCCCAATTTTGGAAATTTGCCTATGGAAGCACTCATTCACCCATAAGTGATGAGCACCGTCGCTGAAATAAGAGTCCGTTTCCAGCTGCTTTAAAACCCATTCAGAAAACACACGCTTTGGTCATTGTCCGTTTTTATTCTTTTTCTGAGTCAGTAGAATTTTTCGAAGACTTAAGCAGAATTCCCCACAAAAAAATCCCACAGACTGAGTTCAAACTATAACGAATAACTCCTATTTGAAAACAGAGCTTGCATTCGCTTTTCGATTCGAAATTTGTATTTTCAAACATCAATCTATCCAAAGTAGACCTTTCTCATCGATTTCTTCGAAGTAGAAGTTGCGTCTAAATGCTAAATTGAGGATCATACTGACATTCTTTTTAAATAGCGCACCTTTAAAATTAAAGGTCTTAGGTAAGTAAAAAAAATTACTTTCTTAGAAAAATTAAAGTTTGAGAATTAGAAAAACTTGTAGGATTTGTTGGTGATATTTCGACGAAAAACAATTGCTCTAGATATATAATGTTGATACCAATCGAAAGAAAAATAGGAGCACTTTCTTCTACTATGCGCTCGGTTACACGAATATGTCAACCATAATCTACTCGCAATATGTTCGAAATGACAATTTTTGTAGAAATTTTTCACAATTTAACCACGTCTCCAACGAGAATGTCGGTCTGACGTGTGTGATTGACACAAGGATGTCAAATCCAAACCACGAACTAAATGATCCCTTAAAATTCCAAATAATTAACACTAGATGACATTACAATCCATAATCAAAATACCGTTCTCATCTTTCATAGTCGTGTTATAAGCATATACAGTGTGCCCGCCGGTAAGGTACACTAACTACTTTGTTTGTTTATAATTTTTGATTAAATGAAAGGGAATGGATCTTATATAGATAAATGTTTTATTTAATGTCGGCAATTATGTATGGAATACAATATCAGGTAAATGTCCGCCTCTGTTAGTCTCACAAATGCGAGCCTTTTTGAGCACATTTTTCATTACATTCTCACATATTTCTAGCGGTATTTCATTAATTTCATTTCATCACTTTTATTGAATTGCCTAAGCGTTTCTGGTTTGTTTGCATAAACCTTGCTTTTCAGATATCCCCACAAAAAGAAGTCGGGAGCATTGAAATCAGGCGACCGTGGAGGCTAATCAACATCACCATTTCCTGAAATTACTTCTTGTGGAAAGAGGTCCCGCAGTAATTCCATTGTAATCTTGGCTGTATGCGATGTGGCACCGTCTTGTTGATACCACGTGTTAATCAAGCCCAAAGCATGCAGTTGTGGCGTTGAACAGTTTTCAATCATATCACGATATCGATCCACATTCACAGTTACCGTTACGCTGTTTTCATTTTCAAAAAAGTAAGGTCAAATGATTCCTCCTGACCAAATTGCACACCAGACTGTAATTTTTAATGGATGCAAAGCTAACTGATGGAATAATTTGAGGGTTTTAAATTGCCCAGACCGACTATTCTGTTTATTCACATATCCATTCAAATGAAAATGTGCCTCGTCATTCATTATGATTTTTTCATGAAAATCGGGGTTGTCATGGACTAGCTCTGTAACATCCTATTGGCATATGCACGATGGCGTAAATGGTCTTGTGGAAGAAGCTCTTGTGTCAACTGAATCTTAAATGGAAACAAATGCAAATCCTTGTGCAAAATTGTGACCAAGGTTGTTCTTTGAAGACCAAGCTGCTAAGCATGGCGCCGAATTGAGGTTGATTGATTGTTTTGAACACTTCCTTGTGCAGCAGTGATGTTTTCAGTCGATCTTGCATTGCAGTACGTTGTGGTCCATGCTTGGGCCTATCACCTACTGACCCTCTTTTTTCGAAATTTCACGTAACTTTCTCATCGTCACAGTAATCGATGATTGATTTTGATAAAATGTTTTAACAATTAAAACACGTTGGTTTATCGAATATTTTTCCATAATAAATTTGCGTGTCTACTTCACGACTGCCAAATATAAATTGTCAAGACTACACCGAAAAAAATTCTTGGTAAAATCAAACACGAACCTTGTTTGTTTTTGCGTCACGCACGAACAAACCTAATTTGAACAAGCTGGCATTTTCAATTTTTTTGTTTAAATGATAGAATTTTCATTGTTTAAATCCACAACACCATTTTCAATTTCGTGCTCAACTATCACTAAGATAATAGTAACATGAGCATAAACATTGTTAAACAACAAAGTTTATGATGCTAGAAACATGAAAATAGTGTTTCCTTAAACATACAAATGTTTGTATGACAATTATTGTGGTCGTATTAATATGAAATTGAGCACGATTGTTGTTGATAAACAACAATTGGGATATTTATTAGGAACATGAAAATCGTATTAGTCAACAACATTGATGTTTTATTAAATGTTTTGTTTTTCTTCCTTAAAAGACTAATATAAGTTATTAGTTAAATAAAATAAATAAATAAAACGAAAGTATTATTCTCCTTTTAAAGCAGTAAAGCAAAATTGTAATTAAGAACGATGTTTCTGATCACCAACGATGCTCATTCAGTATTTCATAATTAATTTCAGCACTATAATTTCAACAAAAAAATATTTTTTAGTTTCCTATATTTTTATGTATTACCTACTTTCAATGTTTACATTTTCAGACCATTGTTGTCACTTCTTCACATGCAAACTTCATCATGAAGAGTTGACAAAAAAAAATCCGTTTCCATATTAGAATACTCACCACTTTTGATTTTCCACCTGAGAATTCCGGGAAAAGGAGACAATGTTATAATATTTTTTTTTAATTTTTTTATTAAAAATAACAGAATAACACAAAAATTACTATTTCTTTAATGTATATTGTTACATATTAGATATTTTTTATAATTAAAAAAAAATTATTTCAGTACAAAAATAAGATGATCTTTCGAAGGTAAATTTTTGAAATGATTCTTTTTAAAACGCAATTGTTTAAGAATTCAACAAAGTTTAAAAGAAAGAAACGACAAAAACAAAGAACATTTAGGTGCAGGATGATTTAAAAGAATTTTGAAAAGTATAAAGTGTGAATAAATATGTGATGATTGATCTGTTTAGATATTCTATCTTTATACATCCTCCTGGTTATTATCCAAGATGAAAAGTGTTTAACATTTTTAAAAGCAGAACATTGTCTTCAAATCAACTTTTTCACCACAATATAAACATTATATATAATTAAACTTAAATGTATAAATTTAAAAATTGTAAATGAGTGCACACTCATCAAAAATAATGATAAACTAATGAACAAGGAAACGCATCAGAATAAGCACAAGAGTTGAAACTAAGTTATGCGAAGGTTTTGTTTGGTTTGTTGTTGGCTAAACAAGAAAAGTATTTAGTTCGAACATGACCGTGATAATTTAAATAAGAAAAGTATACAATTAAACATATGGGTGATACTTTAAATTCGAAATGTATTAAAATGAAAATGTTTGTGATACTTTTACAACGTTTATGTTTCTTCAACAAATCTGTTGATTGGTTAAACATAAACAATGTTAACCAAGCATTTTCGTAATAATTCAAAATCGTTTTTATTCGTAACCGTTATTTTCCTATAATATTAAAAGAAAACACGTTTGTTATATATAAGTATATGCATAAAATAAAAAAACAACAATGACATTGTTGTTTAAAAAGAAGGAAATATTCAAAGCAACTTTAAGCACGCTTAAATTAAACATGTTTATGGTATTTTTTTTTTAATTCAACTTAGACGGTTTTGTTGATTTGAATATGAAGTTTATTTTAGTCATAAACATGTTGTTTCAATCACAAACATTTTAATTTTAATAATATTCAGATGAAATGTAATTTAAACACGTTTGTTGTTGATTAAATATAAAATCAGCAATAAAATTGTTGCTTGAAAATAAAAAAAATATTCAAATCAAATTCAAACATGCTTAATTTTAAAATGTTTATGATACTTTCCTAAAACAAATGTATCACGGCTGTATCGTTGATTTGAAAATGCGATCTTGTTTGTTTTCATCACGAAACTTGTTTAAATTCACAACTATTGTTGAATTATTGAATACCAATGAAACATGTTTAAATCAACTAAGGTTTTTTTTTCGGTGTAATGTTTACCAAAATGGGGGCAAAACAAAGTAGTATACCTTCCCGGCGGACACCCTGTAGTCGTGGTACTGGCTTATAGAAAAGTAGTCCCCGTCAAGCACTTTAAAAATATCTTTTCTTTTGAACAATAATTGTTCTCGATGTAGACTACTAATTCAATGAATCTTTATCGAATATCATTTATTAAGGAAATATCAGCAAAGATGCTATGTGGTACATTTTCAATTCCGTTATTTTACATTAAACCCTTGGATATTCAATATAAGTGCGCTTTGGAGTCCTTTTGAGCACTCCTCCACTCTCCAAGTCAAAGGACAGATGAAGGTTAATGCAAATGAATAATCCAAACCTGTAAGAGAAAAAAAAACTAGAAAATTATGTAAAGGTGTGCCTGTGAATTTCTCCTTCCGGTTTCTAATTAAATTGAACAACTAAATTAATCCGTATTAATTAATAATGTTGATTACACTTATCCACAACATATACGAGAACCTGTCCATCATGCAAAAAATTCACCAAAAAAAAAAAGAAGCATTCACTTATAATTAGTGTCCCATTCTCGAGAGAATACTCTGTAATAATTTATGAGTTATTCGTAGATTACTCGTAGATTGCAAGGCAACAGCTAAAACAAGGCCATGATACCATTAAAATAATTCTTTTCAGCAAAAGTTTGCTTAATTAACTCTATGAGTCATTGGTAAACTTTCAATTTATATACAAATACAAGCAACAATGTGAAATACTATATAGGTACATATTTGGTCGTGTTGTGCTAAAATTCCGGACCGTATACCACCCGATTTTTTCGTAACTGTAAGCCTGCCCTAGTTTACGAATGCGTATACCTAACAAATGGAATGTGTTTATTTATTGTGTGAGAGTGAGACTTTACACAAAATATACCTTCATACATAATTAACTCGTGAATTTTTAATTAATTAACTCGCAGTGGGTAATTCCATGCTGATTACACACAGGCATGTAAATATTTGTAAAACAAAAAAAAAAAACAATTCCTAACTTACATGTCTAGAACTTTTCAAAGAGCGAAAAAGTATAGCCAGATCTTACTCGAGCATAGCTACATATATAGTTTTGGTCTAAAGTAAATTTTTTTGTCAGATTACTATTAGTGAGAGAATATTTTTGTGATGCAATAAAAAGTCGCAAATCTTTTAATCATCTTAGATTTAACAATTCCGCCTTACCTACTCTGTCACTTTACATTCGAACTCTTAAATTTTTATTAAAATTCCCAGAAGTAAGCTTCCCAAAAAAAAAATAATAAAATCTGTTAGAGGAAGATTGACCTTTCATGATGTAAGATACACTCCGAATCAGAGGTTGAGGCTTACATGCTTATATTTTATCGAGCTTTCTATCCTTGAAGACGACGATGCTCTGAGTCATCCAGGTCGGTGGCAGTCTTTAAGTTAATGGTTCTTTGTTGGCGCTTTAGTTTGGGGTCGACTTGGGCCCCAACCAACAATCTCCTCCAGCTAGCTCAATGATTAGCTAGCTACCTTTCGGTTATGCATGCGAAGTTGGTTGAGGTTCCGGTCCACTTGGGTGCGCCACTTAAGTTTCGATCTTCCTCTGCTGCATCGCCTCTGAGGTGCGAGTTGGATTAGAAGATTTTCTTGGGCGGTGCATTTCATCCGCTCATGGGGACCCAGCCATCTAGAATCGTTGTGTATCTTAACTCTTAGGAACAGGTCGGTGCTTTTGTATATCTAAAAGTTAATGCACACGGTTTCAAAAATCAACCGAAGAATCTTTCCCTCGAAGAAACATTAAGAATCTTCATCTACCTTTGACAAAGCCTATGCCTCTAAACCATAAAGCAGAACTGTAAAGATTAGTTCCACGAGAGAGAGAGAGAGAGATTTGCTACTCAATTGCATTCAGAGTTTTATAACGGGTGTTTTTTTTTTAGGCGTGTGGTTTTCAAGAAAAAATAAGTCGCATATAATTTAATGTTATGGCCAAGAATGTAGCTTTATTATAAAGATAAGGGTTTGTCATTATGTTTTAAAAATGATTTCAGGCAAGTGCCCACTGCGGCTGCCTGGAATAAATTCAAGCCGATAGGCCCAATTTTCGAACACATTGTGCAGCAATTGGGGCCGTATGACAGCAATATCGCGCCGAATATTCTCTTCCAAGGCGTCAATCGCCTGGGGCTTATATGCGTAGACAAGCCACTTCACATAATCCCACAAAAAATAATTAAGCTATGTTAAATCGCACGTTTTTGGAGGCCACATCAACAT
Source organism: Philhelius pedissequus (assembly GCA_910595825.1). Taxonomy (NCBI): domain Eukaryota; kingdom Metazoa; phylum Arthropoda; class Insecta; order Diptera; family Syrphidae; genus Philhelius; species Philhelius pedissequus. The sequence goes on from OU343160.1 coordinate 47,478,869, forward strand.
CCTCAGGCACGAAAAAGTCATTAATCATGGTTCTATAGCATTTCCCATTGACTGTAACATTATGGCCGGCTTCCGTCTGCTCATAGAGCACACCAAACACTGACTTTTTGAGGATTTAACGGCGTCTCAACAAAGTTTTGTGGATTATGATCACTCTAAATACGACAATTTTGCTTATTAATGTAGGAAGCCCATTTAACCAAAAGTAAGCTTCATCGCTGAACAAAATTTTCTAGTGAATATCGGGATCGGTAGCCATCTGGTTTTTGGCTTATTCACCGAACGTGCGACGCGCTTGATGGTCGTTCGGGTTCAATTCTTGAAATAGCAAAACGAAACTGAGCATAAAAAAAGTGACAGCTGTCAAAAAGTCCAACTCCGAAAAAAGTATTGCCAGATTGAAAAGCACACGTCTAAAGAAAACACCCTTTACTATTCTTTCAAGTATAATGTTGAAGAAGTCGCATAACAGCTCGTCGCCTTGTCTAAATCCTTTTTCTGATGTCAAAGGTGTCAGTGAGGTTCTTGTCCACCTTGATGGAACAGCGTGAATTTTCCTTCTTAGTTTACTCTATATAGATCATCCTTATAGATGCTGTCGCGACCTGAAATTCAAAGACGAGGTAGTCGAATCGTGGATCTGCCGTGGCATTTATATTTTGGTCGATAGTATGCTTTTCTGAGACTGATACATATGTAGTTGTATTTGCATGAAATACAACTACATATGTTGCATGGAGTTAATGCAACAAAACAAGCATTTCTGAGATGTATCTTAAATGTTTCTGAAATATTAATTTTGGTCTAGACGCTTCACGAAACTATTTTGAAATGTTTCCTATTTCGAAAGGAGATTTTTATTTGGTTCTTCTCATAAGCATTTTTTACAAAAGTTGAGAAATATTGAGAAAGTGATTCTTCATTCTTAAATATACAAATGTTGCGAAACTTTACTGTCCATCTTAAACCGCAAAACTGGATACATAAAATGGGAAACGAAAAAGCATTTCTCAAAGGTTTCTGAAGTGTTTCTGAAATTTTTCGAAGAAATCCAAAACATTTGAGAAACGTTTTTTAAACAATGTTCCCTGAAATGTTTCTTTGGCGTGGACACAGCTTAACGTTGAATGTCTTTGGATATAGACAGTCGCGGTATGAATTTTTTAGCAACAAGAACAAATATGTAAGATTCAAAAAGAATCCAAATTTGAGTTTCAATCAATCGACTTGGGGTGTATTTGTACATTACTTGAATATCATGTAGTTCATATCATCAAAAATTAAATACATACATTTACCTCACTTATGCAGTATCTCAATAAATTGTAATAATTGAACTTCCGAAAGTATTTTCATGGCTGTTTTTAACTTGAAATTGAAACAACATAGTGATAAAAGCTGCAAAATGTGTTGCAGAACCTTTTAAAATGTAATAAATAATAAATTCTTTTGAGAAAAAAAACTAGAAACTATTAAGATCTTATCCTAACAGAAATACTTTTATTTGACCTTATGGAAGCTAGTCTAATTTTTGGTATAGCTTCCGTGCATACGATATTTTAGGCAGTAGTCCATCATTTAAAGTGAATTAAGACAGTATGATTAATTACAATAATAGATTTAAATTTGACCCTCAAATGGCGAAAAATTAATTTAAAAAAAAATGCTAAGTTTGTAGGTATGCAATTCATGTATGTACATACTAAATATGTATTTTTATTCTATTACCGAACAAAACAAATAATTTATTATGGTCAAGGCTTATCACTGACCAAGGTAATTTTAAGAGACGCAGATAAAACGGATTTTGCCCATAAAAGCTATATTTTGAGGTAATAAAAATCCAATTTAGATGAATTTGTTAAATAGAACCTTCGCGGTAGTCGTAGTGTGTTTTATAGTGTCAGGAATTATTTGGAAATTAATTTATACTTTATTTTTCATGGAAAAGATAGTAAATTATATTTATTTTATTAAAATTTTTACAGAAAACTAAATGCTACAAAAGTCTTAATAAAATAAATATTAAAAACACACTAACTCAATTTAACGAAAACAAAACGATCCAGATTAAGACGAATCTGTTTCAACTTTCAATTTATTTTTCAATTATGAAACCCTCAAAATATTCATTTACTCTAACAATTCAAACTGAGTTTCCAAGGGTCTGAACAATGTGTGCGGGAACTCATTCTCCCTGGTTCAATTGCCAAATTAAATTTATAGAAATCCCAAACAGTTTTTCAATCTTGTTAAACACTTGTAGCACTTCTTAAAAAAATATTTTATTGTATCAGTTAACACTCATATTGGAACATAATATTATACACACATACACACATGTCTAATTGTTTCCAGCTATTTCTAATAGATTTTGTCTGAATGAATGGAATTTGTAAAAAAAATTGATTTTTTATACCATTAGGTTTTTCTTATTCAACAGGAATTCTACTATAAAAATGATTGCGCCAAATAATTTATAACAAATATCCATATGAGCATTTATGTCGCATCGTTTCAACAAGATTTGCAAGCAATACAACTTTTGATCTGAATTGTCACATAACAAAAAAAATATTCCAGGGAAATTTTCAAAGCAGTTGGCCAACTTTTGAATTTCTGAAGTGAAAATATGGATAGTTAAATTACGGAAAAAAAACAATTTTCAACTTGAGTTCAAGCTAATCAATACTGAACAAAATTGCCCTTAAGTTGCTGCCTCTCATTTGATCAATATTATCAAGGTATATCATAATACAGTACAAGAATCCCTGGAATATTTTTTTAACTCTCGAGTTGGCTATCTTAATATTCTAATTGGGCGATATTATTGACAAAGGCAGCTCTTTTCTGCGAAAATAAAAGTATCTGTGAAATAATCAGCTTAAGCAACACAACAGTTAATCCGTATCTGACTCGTCAGTTACTATGACACCTCTCTCGTTGATAGGGATTAAACGATTTCAAATACCCGTTGATTCCTTACACCACTTGAACTCTTCCGCAAATCTGCCATCATACATCGCCGTTCTTTAAGTGGGGTACACATTATCGAACCTGCCTGACATTCGTGTTGGATATCAAACATGCGTGAAAAGTTTCAATTTTGTTGTCCGTCCGCCAAACAAAATTTTCATTTTCAATCCAAGATCTACCTCAATAAACACATCAAAATATTATTTTTCTTATTCCCTACTGACAAAGATTCAAAAATGAGCTAAATAACACCAAAAATACTTGTTGAATGTTGTTCGATGAACGATTTGCATACATATATTCGATTAAGAATGCTGCCTGAGGGGCAATATCAAAACATTTTTTTAGCAGCCCTTCAGAAGTGTCATATATGCCATCATGCAAATGTGCAAATTGACATTATCAAACGTGAGCAGATCTGTCACGCATGTTCGATAGTAAGATTGTTCAGTGACGAAAAAGTTAGAACAGAATAGAACAGAACAGGACAGAACAGAAAAGAACAGGACAGAGCAGAACAGATTCATGAGAAACTTCAGAACAAGATAGAACAACTTAGAACAGTCAGTCATCTGACAGAAATTATAAAAAAAAATTACTGTTGTTTATCTACAATTCAAATTCGTTTATTTTTGCAGGAACATTCTTAAAAATAATCTGAAATGGAGTTGAATTTATTTAAAAAAAATATTTTTCATGGAATTGAGATAATTCCGACACGAAAAATGATTTATCAACTAAATCTGACATCTAAATGTTTTTTTTTAGCAACAGCAATTGGTTTTGACAGTTCTCACAAATCAGTTTTAACCTGTTCTATCTAAAAAGCAAGTGCAGAAAATCCTGTTGTAAAGTTTTCCAAACTGTTCCAAACAGAATCATTGAAAACCAAAACAGAATAGTTTAGAACAGAAAATTTCTCATTGAACAGCAAAATCGTGTACTTTTCTGTTCTAAAGTGTTCTAATCTGTTCCGGACAGCACACATAAGGTGTACGCTACTATACTGAAGCATATCCAAAATAAAGTGAAGCAAAAAAAAAGAATAAGAGACACTTCGAAAACATACAGAAAAATCCCAACCATTATGTTCTTAATCTAGATCCCAGGGATAAAACTTTGCTATGATCGTACTAGATCTACTTCGGTTTTTGGATACAAGAAAGTCTAATTCACCACTCCGTTTTTTTTAGATCTGCTTCGTTTTTTGGATCCGCTCATGCACTTAGGAATTAAATTGAAATATATTTTAATTTTTTTAATTATTGAAGCACATAACTTGTATTTCAACGACACCTAAATTATTGACCCTTGGATGTTTTTGAACACCGAAACCCCACGGATTTTTGTTAAAATAAATATGTTCTGTTGTTTTTTTTTTAAATTCGAGTTTTTATATTCAAATTAAATCTACTTCGAAAATTGTTTATCTACTTCATTTTTTTTTCACATCTGAACTTCGAAATATTATTGCTGGGGCTTGAACCCTGTCGAATATATTTATTTCTGTTTTATAATTTATTTCTTTCGTTCTCTCATTCTCATGCCACACTAAACATGCACCGTGTAATACTGGTCAAATTAAATAAGTGAACTGTACGACTTTAACTATAAACGTATCAAATGTAAGAAAAACAGCAAATAAATTAACGATAACAGTAAACAAATGAGTGAGTCTTATGTTTAGTTTGCTCAGAATGTGTTATAATTTTGCGTAACAAATCAAGAACATAGACTGCTTTTATAAGCAACAATTTTTGCTACCAACTCGTTGTTTTTCAATCGCTTTTAAAGATGTTTTAAAGGGAGACAGTTTTTTTGGAGAAAATGCAGGAACTGTCAACCGAGCTCAAAGCATTTCTTCGCACAAAAGCTGTTTTTTATTGTGTAATTTGCAATTTTAGGCCGTGTGTGAATTGCGTTAAAATGTTGGTTACATTTTGTAACTTAGTTAAAATTTGACACTAGCGTGGTGAATAAAATGGGTTAAAATGTAGGCAGCTGTGGAGCAGGCTAAATTTGCGTTAAAATTTAACGTTTCTCAAGATAGAGTAATTTGAAACTGTAAACGATAACCGATGAGAAAGATGAATTCCAAAAACTTCAGATCTACTGGGAAGCCATATAATAAATGTAAGTTTTAATTTATTCAATTGAAAAATTAAATTACATTATTATTTTTGTTTGTGTAGGGTCTCAAGAGGAAAAAACAAATATTATAATCCGTTGATATTTTAACAAAAATAAAATAATTAATTAAAATACTCAATGTATTTCATTTTGCAAATTGAATACAAATAGATTGATTTGTCAGCTTGTCAAATTCTTCAGTTGTGAAAACTAGTGTTTACATACTAAATCAAAAAACTAACCATAATGGGAATTGTTTTGAAAAGATTTGGAATTGTTGTTTTAAAATATTAAATTAACGATGTAAAACCGAAACATATTAGTAAAACTTAGAATTCGTTACTTTTTTCGTGCCAAATTATTAACTTTATATCTTCTAAGTCGGATTTTAGGAAAGAAATTAATTAACTTAAACAAAAAAAAAATGTTTTTAGGGAAATTTCTTAAATCTTCAAGGAATTTTAGCCAAAATAGTGTTTTAATAAATCCCTTTTAACGCAATTCACACAGCAAAAAGCTAAATTTGAACCCACCACAAACCAAACTTCAAAATTTAACCAAGGTAGAAAATTTAACCAACATTTTAACGCAATTCACACACGGCCTTATAGTTAAGTATTGAATGTTTTTTTTTTTATTGTTAAGATCGAAAAAGATAAGAATTTAAAAACAATCAATTCAATACTAAAAAATTGCAAAATGCACCAAAAAGAAGCAGCATTTATACGTACAATAGAAAGCAGCTAAAAACATAAAAAAAATATCTAAACGTTCGAAACCAGATATATGCAGGTAAACATTTTGATTTAGACAAAATACGCTGAATGGGATTATTTTTTTTTTTTAATATTTATTTCTTATTTATTATTTATAGGCACTTAACATTTAGCAATACTCTTTAGAAAAATAAATAAATAAAGAAGAAATTATTTTGTACCATTCCTATTCCCTTCCGTTCAACATGAATAAAAAATAAATGAATGCTCTATTGTAGATGCGGGATATAAACCGAATTTTAATATCATCTTAGAAGCTGTATTGTCTAAGACCCTTATAAAGCTTTTACTTTACATAATAATATCAACAACATCTAAAAGCAATAATTTCCTTTAATGTATTTTTCTCTTATTTTTTATCATTTTAGACACCAGTTACATTATGTAATCTCGGCGTTGGAGCCACATTTGGGGAATCAATTCTGCACGATTTACCACGAGATAGTACAGTCGTTACGAAAACAACTTGTGAATTGCTGCGTGTGGAACAGCAAGATTTTCGCCTAATTTGGGAGGTATGTATGATTTCATCTGGAAAAAAAAAGACACACCCATAAAGGGGGTGTGTGAAGTGTGAATGTACCAATACTCTCGAGCTTAATTATTACGTACACGATTTGATGTTTGAGTTTTTTTTTTGTTTAATGGTGTTTTGCTCTTATTTGGTAGGGATCTGAGAGAAATAAAAATTCCCTTAATGAGGCTGCATTGCTGTGAAGAAAAATTGTCTTCATTTATTTGAACAATCTCCAGTGTAACAGGAGGCAATTTTGTCTGCTGGTTTGTTTACAGTTTTGTGTTTGTCTTTTCGTGTTTAAATGTGTGATTTTTTTTCGGAAAGTAAAATGTAATTAATACTTATAACGTGCTCCTCTTAATTTAAATAATGATTTATTGGAAATTTTACATATATACATACATAAATATATAAAAAAAACGGAAGCAGTCGTTAGGACTGCTGATAGAAGTGAAAACATTAAATTATGAAATAACAGTAATTTTTCATATTAAAATTACTTGTAATATCAAAAATTTGAATGTACTTCATCTCTTACTTTATCGCTTACACATAATCTGATTTTGTAATTTTCTTTGTTTTTTTTTCAAGTTCCCCCATTAATTGATTCTTATGCTTGTAAATGCAATATACAAATATATAAAAAAAAATAATATAAAGCAACAAAATAAAATATGTAAATAAGTATTAAATAATATCGAATTTTCGGACGGAAATAATAACACAGTTAGAGGTATCTATTTAAAAAAAAAACATGTTTTTTTTATTTTTTTTTTTTGCACTGTGAGAAAAATATCATATTTAATACTTAATTTTAACTTTTATACTGCACAGTAATTCTTGAATTGACAATTTTAAATGATTTAATCAAAATACAATCAATGCACAATACCTATACATATAACAGATTTTACTACCCAGTAGGAAATTTCGACATCAATGAATTTTTTTGGTGAATTCATCAATGGATTCATCGACTGTTTCCATCGATGAGTAGTATGTATGATTTCATAAGAAAACGGTTGCGCATTTTTTCATCAGTTAACTAAATTCAAATGATTTGAATGCTTACAACACTACGATTTCAGTTACAAAATCATAAACGATGATTCCACTGATGACGATTAATGTATAGGTTCATGAGTTCGCAATTGATGTTTGGTTCTCTGCGGTGCGGTGGTTGTTTTGTTTTTTTCCCGCGAACAAACAAAAAATGCAAACAAAAAAGCCTTAAAAAATAGGTTTTATCTGCAATGGGAAGAGTGACGAACATTTTTTTTCTACCTGCAACGAGAAATGCGCTCAGTAGTCAGTCTTCGTTGGTCATGACATGAGTTCGTGGGTTTTTTTTAGACAAAGTGAAAAAACATATAAACCAGAAATTCCAGTTTTGTTCGCGATCATTATCATCATTTAACACAGCAACAAAAGTTTATTTTTTTTTATCAAATTTTTTTTTGTTCAGAAATTGTATTGAGCCAGCTGAAAGGTTCTAATTATTAACCTTAAGATATTTGGCGACTGGTGGGTATTTCTTCGATTTAAAAATGCCAATGTTTCTTTTAGCGCATTATATCTACTCAATACGTAATGCTGTCGACTCAAAGTGCAAAACCTACGCGGCAGAATTAACAAAATTAATTGCTAAGACCGGCATCAGATCAAATTTAAAAGAATCAATTTTTGATAAGGTTTACTTTCGTATCAAGATTTTATCAAGACTACATTTGTTTATATTATTGAATAATCGTCGAATTAAATTAATGTAATAAATGATGTTTGGGGGTATAACATACATATACAATGTTTCAGTTTCATTAAAAAAAACATATTTCATGTTATTTAATGCATACAAAATGAGGGAAAAAAGTAGTTATCATACGGGCTTTACCTAGTGATTTCATAATTACACATTCATGGCATTTTTCATCATATATAAGTCATATGCGAATTAACCAGTTACATTAAAAGAGTGAATTAATGGATGAGCATTCATGCCATTTTTCACCTGCTGAATAAGCAACTCTAAGTCAACTAGTGATTTCAAAGCTTACCGTTCATGCCATTTTTCATCATATATAATTTGGCCGGGAGGGGCAATTTCATAAAAAAAAAGTAATAAAAATGGAAAGCAAAACATTTAAAAATAAAGGCAATACTTACAAATAAGTTCACCCAGTGGGAAGGAAATATTCAAAAAATCGAAACTGAAAAATAGCTTTTTCCTCAAGAAAAACTAGTATCACCAATGAATTTTCTAGGGAATCATATAATGAATTTAACATGAGCTTGGCCTAGGAGGTAAGTAGGTGCATCCATTCTCGATGAAAATTTTGTAATTAAATCACCGGTTACATGGAATCATGAAATTCATGAGTTCATTTTCTTTTGGTGAAAAAAACTAATGCTTGAGATGTGATGATTCAGTAAAAGAAAAAGAATATATGAAATCGTTGTGGTCTTGAAATCTTCGAGTTCATAAGTTCTTTTTCTTGGTTGAAAATACAGATTCTTGAGATATAATAAATTAGTCACAGAAAAGGATTACATGTCTGTCGGGTACTGTACAGTCTGTGTTAGTTGGTTATATTCATATATATATGTATATTATATTTTATTTTTCACAAAAAAAGAAACACTTAGAACATTTTGTTGACGTCTGTTCTGTATGATCACAAAATATAAATGAAATCATTCTAGAACAAAGAAATCACGCCCAACAAAAAACAATAGGTCGAGTGATGCGAACCGAACGAGGGGAAAACCAAAAAAAGGTTACATTTTCCCATCATTTATTTTTTTTGTAGCAGGTCAAAAATCTTTTTATGGAGGAAATCTTCGCCTCCGATTTTGCATTTAATTCATGCATATGAAGAAGGATTGTGCATTCATTAAAGTTTTTTTTTTGTGTATTCTCTTCCTTCTTACTTGAGCTAAGCAGAACATGCTACTTAAATGACAAACTAGTCACCGGCTGCATTACCTTTCATCAGTGAAATCAATGATAATCTCTCCTGTATGACCGATGTCATATGTGATATCACTAAGATATTTTTCATTGAGGTGTGAATTTCCTACTGGTTAATAACTTTTTTTTAAACCAATACCATAATATATTAGCTGATTTTTAAATTAAGTGGAATCTATGCATATTTCTTGGAAAAAAAACGGGTTTTAAACTCAAACTTTGTGTAGAAAAAGATTTAAAAAAGTTTTAAAGTGTAATTATTCCCAAAATGTAAAATTATATAATATTTTTTTCTACAAACTCGTTACTCTGATTAATTCTTAATCAAAAACTGAAAACTATATCATTTTATGTGTTCTAGATTTTGAGAAAATTGAAAATTACTAAAACTACTTTTTTCGCTAATTTTTTTTTGTATTCACGGTGATCTCACTTTGAGGGAGAGTGCCATAACTACGGAGCGGCAAAATAATAACTGATTATTGTAGATGGTCTTTATTCAGTCATTTTATCCTGCGGAAGAGAGGTCTATCTCCCTCCTTTTAGAAGGGTCAATTTTCTAAAAAATTACTTAAAATAAAAAAAAAAAGATTTAAATACAACGGCAACACTTACAATAAAAGAATATACCTGCAACTATAAACGCAAATAACTAGGTTGAAATAAATGATAAGAGGACAAGTGTCCGACTTCAAAAAACTATAATTTTATTATTTATGTTGCCGTTGTTCTTAAATCTATTTATTTTTTTTAATTTTAAGTAATTTTTTTAGAAAATGGAGTACGCTACCGATTTGCAGTTTGTCATGTTAATAAATAAATAAATAAAATTATTAAACATAACATATTTTAAGAATGCTAACCTACATGTCACAAAAGCTTTGTTCATTGACATGTTCTGGACAGTTCTGCGCACAAAAGTATAACTTTTTGCTGTTCAGCGAGGAATTTTCTGTTCTAAATTGTTATGAGTTGATTCTAAGCAAAATATTCTAAAACAGAATTTTCTGTCCTTCTATCCTTAAATAATATTTATCTGATGTAAAAAAGATACACTTTTATAACATAACTAATAATAATATATAATGAAATGAAGAGTCTTGGGAGGGTCATTGGAATGAAAATGAGTGACGAAAACAAATCGACTTAGGGCTGATTACTTAATCTTTAAAACCTATTCAGCAATATGAAACACATTTAACTTTAATTAATTTAAGCAACAATTCTCAAAATGGGTCATACACAGATGTTTTCATTTATAATTTCCATTTTAAATCTATTAACCAATTTGAAATGTGCTTTTCCTCAATTTAATCCTTTTTAGCAGAAATTATTCAATTTTTATAGAAGGGTATCACTATAGTGATATTGATCTACCTTTGTTTATTTCTATTAAATATTTTACCTGAAAAAAGTAATATCTAAAAATAAACGAATGCACAAATTAAAAATGTAGTTAAATTCTCTAAATTAATGGTAAACTCCCTAAAATGTTGTAGAAATAAATCAATTAAATTGTATGGATTCGATACGGCTTACGGTAAATTATTTTATCTTCGATAAAACCTTCCGGAAACATTATAGAAGCTGAAATATTAGTAGAGTAATGCCCTTATTTAATAAAGGAAATGTTGGTTGGTATGAGTAAATAGACCACAACACTTCACTCGGATTTAAATAGACCCTTTCCTACCTAGGACGTAACTGAGGTAGAAAAATAAAAAAGTCGAGGAAGGGTGTAGATGCGTGGAGGCTAAGGAATGAATATTGTTTGTATATACAATGTACAAATGTATAATCAAAGGTTACAACAATACGATATGATTTACTTTAACTATCACAGTTGTATCTGACACTCTGTAATAAATTGGTCTGATAAGACTATTTCTGCTAAAACGGTATCAATTCAAAATATTCCAAATATATTCACTATTTGGTTGGTTGGTCATAAAGGATTTATATTAATACCACCTGTATTAGTTTTAAGTTATGTACATTTACAATCCTACCATGGATACCTAGAACCGGAATTACCTAGCAACCATAGGTTAAACCTCATTCGTATCCCACTCAATGGACTTTGTTTTCATTTTCATGTCAGCGTGAAATTGAGAAAAAGAAATCAAAAACGTAACAAGGAAGACAAACTCATATCCTTCCTCTTAAAATAAAAAAAAAAAATTCAAAAAAAATCTCAATTGCAAAAGAATAAACCAGAATAAATTTACAGTAAACAACCGGAAGGATATTGAAACAACCTAACAGTAAGCACGATTTCAATTACCATTTTCGAATGCGCTTGTAAACAAAATGGTTTTTGCAAATAAAAGAGTCAAGCAAAACAAGGAAAGCCAAACCACCATTACTTTTTTTCATAAATTTAAGTTCAGGTGAAAGCAAAAAATTTGGCACAAAGGAAACCATGGTTAGGGTTAGATTTACCTTCTTTTTGTCCTGATGAAGATAAATAGCGTTTCTATTTTATTCTTCTTTTAATATAATATGTATACATCAGTACTGGTATGGCATGGGTGAGATTAATTTTGTAAACAGAAGAAGTGGTGGTGGTTTTTAAACTCGCGTAAAAGGTAACTGAACGATTCGGGCGGGTATTAATTGAATAGAAATAATATTAAAAAACAAAACAATTGTAGGGACGATCCCACTGTGTTTGACTTTCACTCGTCCCTCAACCAAGTCAGCGAATTGTATTTAAATCGGCAGAAAATTAAAACCGTTCGAACTTTTCTTTCTCTGCCATATTTTTGAGGCACGATTTTGTTCCTTTTTATTAGTAACATCAGAAGTTTACTTCGAAGGTAGCTTGTATATTTATTTTATACATAGATACATTTTTGATTAATTTGTAGAATAGTTATTAAGTATTTATGAGAGCGTGGGTAATTATATGAATTGGTTGTTATTTTGCTGAAAATGTAAACAATTTTTTTTACGAAAAATGTATTTGTAGGTTAGGTGTGGTCTTTACATTTTCAACATAGGTGTAAGTATCACATATATCGATAAGTTTTAAAAAACCAGAAAACATGAACCTTAATGAAAAACCACACCTAACCTACAAATAAATCTTCCGTAACAAATTCTTAATCTTTTCAACAAAATAGCAATCAATTCAAATTATCATTTTGTCATCATAACTTGAGAGAACATTAAGTATTTGAGGTGGTTTATTGATTATGCATATTTAAACTCCACCCGCAAGCGATACAAATTTCGGGATCAGATAGTTTAAGCCAGAAGCATAGATTTACTTCATGGCATATTGTGTTTTTCTCAGTGTTGAAGATATCAGCTTGTCTAGATAACTCCTCTTCTTCTGTATTTTTGATACCGAAATTCGCTGGTTTCGGTGGCGGCAGCGATCTCGGTGGTTTTGGTTTCGTTTTTCGCTAGAAAAAATGTTTTTTTATTTAATTATTTTTTAGTATCTACTTATGTTCAATTTTTATAATATTCACATTTTATTTCTGAAATATTCTAATGTACATAGTTATACTCAAATAGGCGCACTGCGAAGTTGTATACCAATGGAAAGGTCTGCTCAATCCCTTTCAAGTGCTGATAACCGCAGATTTTTCTGACACTTGGTTGCCGATATATCAGCATCCAAAGCAAATCAAATGCAGGTTGGTTGACAATCACGCAACGATTTTAGATTGCAATATCTCGAGACCCAGAGGCTGCAGAGGCGTTTGATGTGCAGGTGTGGATAGGTATTTAATAGACCTTTCTTTTCATGTATATATCAATGGGCTTGGAAAACATTTTTGAAAATAAAATTTTTTTCCGAAGGCGTTACCCTTGATTTTTTTTTCAAAATCTTCAAAAAAATTAAATCGGCAAATTTTATACCATTGGAAAGGTCTGTTCAATCCCTTTCAAGTGTTGATAACCGCAGCTTTTTCTGAGGCTTGGTTGCCGAGATATCGGCTTCCAAAGCAAATCAAATGCAGGTTGGTTGACAATCACGGGAACAATTTTGGATTGCAATATCTCGATAACCAGAGGCTGCAGAAAAAAAAATTCGATTTTGACGAGACCGGGAAGAGACTAACAAAAGTCTCGCCTGGTCTCGCCTCGTTGCCAGCCCTATAGTGCCAAGTGAGGCAGCTATAATTGGGTAGTCCAAAGATGCACCTAATTCAGATTCGAGAACGTCCTCCGTATGCAGAGCCAAATGGTATTCACTCCCTAAGGACTGTGTTTAGCCAGTTCAGCCACTTCGTCGCATTGAGAAAATCCATTTAACCAAAGAGGTTTTACCAAACAAATGGAGTATTGATCTGACTAGAACTACTAAAACTGTTTCTTTTTCGTGTTCGTATCCACAGTTTCGACACTGACTTTTGTACAGGGTGCATAATCAATGGTACAGAAATGTCTTTGCAATTGTTCTGCACAATGTTCATTTATTATATGAGTTATCAGAGGTGGACCACCTCTTCATTCATATGGCACAATTAGTTGGATTTGTCTGATATTAATTATATACTGCCCTTCATAGTTCCCAGCGAAATGCACATATTTTTCACAAGTGATTTATTAAGTGGTGAACCTAGCCTGGTCAGCTTGTCAACCATAAGAGTAATGAGATATTTGTGTATCTCTCTATTTCTTGTTTCCAACGAATTCTCTTACTGTCCTTAAGGTAAATATCAGAGTACAGTGACATATAAAAATGTCGACATTACATTTGCTGCATATTAAATTTTTAGCTCTTTATATTGGAAACAAATGCACCGAAATTATCAATTATCAAAAGTCATTCGTTGGTCAATCTCATGCTAATAGTCTATAAGCAAGTTGTTGTATACGTGTTACGTGAATAGATCAAAAATGGACTCGCTTCCGAAAGCTCCTAGTGAACCAGATTCCGCCAGCACTGTATTGTCAAGAAACACAAGTTTATTTATTTATTTATTTACATCATCAATTCGAACTTACATTGAACTCAAATAGACTATGAATTTTTACTAAATTATAATTACAAAATCTGTTCATAACTAAGACGTTAAAAAGTATAAGGCTAAAATATTTTTAAATGAGTCCCTATTAAAGTGAAAGTTTACATTAATATTGTTAGAAGCTATATTAATCTCTCTAACACAGAGAGTTATAGGCTCATTCAAGGCATAGTTTAGCCTATCGTGTTTTTCTTAAAACATTGTTCTTGTTATTATCTCTTGAGAAGGGGCATATAAGTCAACTAAAGATAAGAGACAAGGACATTTTATGTGATAAGATATAATATCTCTAATAAAAACAATAGCAAACATCTTACGACGGTTTTCCAATGTCTGGATACCAATGAGCTGACGTCTGGTATCATATGACGGCATTTCAATATTCCATCGCAGTTTGTTAAAAACGAAACGCGTGAAATTTTTTTTTTCATTTTCGATTCTAGTTGAATGAACGTTATAAAATGGATTCCATATTACTGAGCAGTATTCAAGAACCGACCTTGCATAAGCAATGTAGAGTGATTTTAGAGTGTAAGGATCCTTTAGGCCATAAGAATTACGAAAGATAAATCCAAGCATGCAGTTAGCCTTATTCGCAATAAATTTAATGTGCTTAACAAAATTGAGCTTAGAGTCAAAAATTACTCCAAATTCCTTTTTCAATGAAACTCTCTCAAGAAAATTATTGTCAATAATATAGTCAAAATCAATTGGCGAGTAAGAGAGTAGCATTGGCATTTCGAAATACTTAGCGTTAATTGGTTGATTTTACACCATTAGGATAGCTTTTTTGTATCGTCTTGGAGCAGCATATAGTCGGTCAAACTTTGTACACATCTGAAAAATTTTGGGTCATAAACAGATTGAATTAGAAAGTTCAGTAGGTAGGTTATTTTTAAATAGGAGAAACAGAATTGGACCAGATGAGACAAAAATAGGTTTTGAAATATGAGATTCAATGCAATTATATTAAATTCGTCCTTTGAGGTACGACGTGAACCATTTTAGTATATTTGAATGAAAGCTCATGTTTTCTAGTTTTGATAATAATATTATACAGGGTTATCCATTTTGCGGTTTCAAAAGTATAGGCCTGGAATTCGGCATCTGTTAAATTAAGTTGTCTAACCAATTTTTTTTTTCAGCTGAAAGTCTGACATTTACGAAACTGGATCGGCTAACTATCTCACAAACGCACAAAAATTGTTAAAACCTACTACACAAATGGTGATTCTGCCACAGCCACATATCGTACTTTAAGAGGAGATTATGGTTTACATATTCGTCCAACTACGCAAGCAATTGGCAAAATTGTGAAGAAATTTGAAGAGACTGGATTGGTAACGGATATTGTAAGGGTTGTGCATCATCGTTTCGCTGGTACCACTGAAAATATCGCTAATGTAAGTGAAAGTGTTGCCGAAGACCCGAATGTGTCGATTTCTCGTCGTTCTCAGGAATTAGGACTGTCTTACGGCACATTATGGCGTATTTTGCAACTGAATCTATACCTACATCCATATAAAGTCCAGCTCACACAACAACTGAATCCAGCTGATCATTCACAACGTCGTAGATACGTCGATTGGGTGCTTGAACAACCAGGCGGTGGACGGCGATTTTTCGAACAAAATGTTTTTTAGCGATGAAGCACATTTCTCAATAGGTGGGTATGTTAATAAACAAAATTGTCGTATTTAGGGTTCTGAGAATCCTCAAGTAATTGAAGAAATTCCAATACATCCAGAAAAAATCACTGTTTGGGGCGCTCTTTGGTCCGGAGGTGTGATTGGACCTTACTTCTTCAAAAACGACGATGGAACGACTGTCACCGTCAATTCGGAGCGTTATGGTCACATGATAACCGACTTGCTATTGAAGAATACGACATTGAGAATATGTGGTTTCAACAAGACGGTGCCACATGCCACACAACTCGACCGAATATGGCTTTATTGCAAGAGACATTTCCTGGCCGCGTAATTTCTCGTCGTGGCGATATCAACTCGCCCCCAAGATCATGCGATTTGACACCGCTGGACTTTTTTTTGTGGGGCTACGCGAAAGACCTTGTTTATGCAGATAAACCTTTAACTCTTGAGCACTTGAAAACTAACATTCGTCAAGTTATGACTGAGATACCGCTCAATATGTATCAAAAAGTTATCGAAAATTACCTCAAAAGAATCGATGCTTGCAACAATTCGCGTGGTGGTAATTTCAATGATGTAGTGTTTCACACATAATGTCAACGTTAAAACTTTATAATAAAAAAGAAATATCGAAAAAAAATATAGTATGTGTTTTATTTACGTTTACTTTTGAAACCGCAAAATGGATAAGCCGTTATCTTGGAGTTACTCTAACATATAATATGTCTTGGTCAGACCACGTAGCACAAAGACTGCCCACCTCCGTAAATTCAATAAACGCAACATGGTCTAATTTAATAAGAAATAATAATATTCCTCATTCAGGTAAATACAAAATTTATGAAGCTGCATCAAAGTCTGTAATGAACTACTGCGCTCAAGTGTGAGGATATAAAGAACACGACCAAGTTGAAAAACTACAGCTGTTTTTTATCAAGAGATGTTTCTTGCTACCTAATAATACACCCAACTATGTTTTTAATATTGAAACAGGCATCTCAAAAGCTTACCTGACGACCTTGAAGTAACATTTTAATTATATGTTGAGGGTGGTAGCACTACCCAATAACAGATTACCACGTAAGCTCTCTGAAATAATAGTCCATAACAAGGTGTACTGGTCAAAAGAATGGTTGAATTTATTTAATGGAGCTGGAATGGAATTTTACTGAGCATGTAAGACTGATTGGCCAATGAAACAAACCATCCTTTTATCAAAACTAAAGGAACTCCACGGGAAAGAATTCACCAACCGAGCCCAACTATCACAGTTCCATGACGAATATTGCAACTTATCTTGTGCTGATGTTCCTAACTATTTTAACGACAGAAACCCACGGTATATGATAAACCTAATTCTTATGGCGCGTTGCGGTCTTCGGAACGTAAATGCTAAAGCCTTTAAAAATGAAACAATGGCATATGCACATTATGCAATTAGGATGCAGCTGAAAACACATTTCACTTTGTTGGAGTATGTTCCATCTTCAAAGTATATAGGAGAAAATATTTCGGAAATTTGTCCTTCAAATACTCAACGGAAAAGACCATCTTAACCTATATTTTTATCGCAAATCTCTTAAATACCGTACCTTAATCACAAGTAAATATCTCTGAATATATCTTTCACTTATCTTACATTTATATTAAAGAAATCGCTTTTACCTGATAGGCAACATTAATGTTATTGTCATGTAACTAATTTTTTGGTAATACCTGCAATCAATACTGTTTTTATAAAACATTCTAAAGTGAATACAATTTTTTATCTATCTATCTTATTTATCTAGATCTAAAATGCCTCTAGAAGATCATTTGAAGTACTTATTTCAAAAATGTCAATAAATTCAATTTCAGTATTTTCTTTTCTCTTTTATATTTTGTTTCCCTTTATTTTTTGTTAAGTAAAACTTTTGTATATGATTCTGTATGTAAGTTAGCATGATCAAATTTAATTTAAAATTCAATTTAAAATGATTATATAAAGATATCAGTTTATAAATGTTAACTACTTTGCACTAAGTATTATTTTAAAAAACATTGGCGCAAAATTTTAAACGATTTAGTAATATGTTATATCATTTTTAGTATGATACTAGGCTAAAAAGAGGATTTTGCTAATTTTAAACCAGTTTATTATCGTACTATTTTCTTAACATTGTATTAAAGTTAAAATCACAAAATGGCTACTTTATTTTTTTTAGTATCGTACTAAATCCATATGCCATTTTGACATTTACAAACGTCAAAAAGTTATGTTCGCTTACTTTTTTGCACTATTTTAGGCGTGTTTAGTTAAAAAGTGTTTAAAATTACGAAAATATTAGTAAAGTGCTTTAGTATTAGGAAACTGTTAAGTAGTATCATGCTAAGCCCTTAACATCAGCCTGTTTAAAATCTTGCGCCATTGTGTTTTTAATATACTTATGTTACTAATAAATAAATACAAATATATGCTTTTTACACTAATTGACATGAATAACAATACTCAATGGCAAAATATGGTAATCATACGAGCTAATCAGAAGTTTATACCTGAGCTTTAAATGGTTGTTTTGTAGGGCAATGTTTAAACTTAACCCACTGCAGAAATACAGTACTTAAAAATCCATTCTTTAAGAATTTCCACATAATTAAAAAGAAACATTAATTTCTTGTCAACACACAGAGAACTGTAAAAGCATACTTCATTATTCGCAACTCAAATACAATTATCAGTAAGAATATTCTCTAACCCATTGTTCATTTAAATTTTCCTTAAACCACCTTAATTGACCACTTGAATTCCCCTTTATCCAAACCACATATATACAATACACACACCCTCTTGCTAAAACCTAACCTACACGTCATAGTCATTCTATTATTATTAATGGCCTCATAGGTGGTAGGCCAAACAAGCCTGTCAACAACACAAGTCACCTAATTTATCCCTTAATTTGTCATTTTACGTTAAGGCTAACCATTTTTCACCTTTGCACAAAATTCAAATTGAAAACTTTTATCTGTGCGGTGTAGGTGCGATAAGAGTAGGAAGTTTATTCAAATCAGCATGTTCGCGAAGCTTAATAATTACCCTCTAGAGTTAGACCATATTTCATAACAGAAATGAGAAAACCGCAAAATGCTTTGTTCGCACAAGAACTTGAACTAAAATGATATTTTGCATTTTAGTGGTGTGTAATTGTGGATGTGGACATGTTTTTGGCGAATTAAAAGCTTAAACAAACCAGTAACTACTGTGAAATGCAAACCAATTGTTTTGTAAACTTTAGGTTTCTCTTCCACACTCCATTAAGAAACATGACAAAAACATTACCAGATAAAATGAAAAACCAAAAAAAAAACCAAATGACATGTTTATTTGCATAAATTCGCGCAAACGACTTTGACAATTTTCATTTCATTTCATTTCATTTCATTTTTTTGTCGGATTATTCAGGCACTTTAATTCGCGCCTCCAAAAAATCAATATACAGCTATTCTTGATAGGCATATCTGGTATTTACCAATGTAATTTTCACATTTTTATGGTCATTTATTTTTTCAAGTCGATAGCTATGCTCCCTTATACCCGATTACGAGATAAGATTAAGTAATGCGAGCCAGAGGCAGAGAGCAGAGGCAAAGCTATTTGCATAAACATCAGTAATGATCTGGCAAAATATGAAAGTATCCTTTAAAAGCACGTCATATTATAACGAGCCTGTTTAGCATCCTAGATCTCTCGGGGGTGCTTTCCTATTTAAAGAGATTTTTTTTTCTCCTTTTTCAACCAATATTCCTTTTTTTTATCGCGAAGATCTCAATTAATAGAAGTTCGTATATTTTTTTAGCATACATAGTATACAGTATAGTAGGTGGCTCATTTTTGTAGAGGGAATCATTTATGTTAAATGAGGGCATTTTTTATCAGGTAATTACCAGAAATGGATGGAGGGATACATTTTTAAACGAGTAGAGATATATTCAAGAGGATATATTTTTTCAAATCGATATCCTAGAGAGAGATATTTTGTCAAGGTTCATTAAACAACAAAATACCTGTTTTCAATATATTTTCCATTTTTTATTTAATAACTCATTGGGTGAGAAATGTTTGCTTTGAATTTGGAAGCGGATCATATTGGAGAAACTTAAGCCCCAATTCTTGACAAACAAACCCTAGCTAAGTTATTGCTTTATTTAATAAAGAGATAATTTTTGTTCGCGAAACATTCATATATTTGACAGGCAAAACTATTTTTGAAAACAAAATACACCCTGCAAAATATTAAGAAGTTAATTTCATAGGACAAATAGGACACTTAAAACATAAGACCTTGCTTAATACATTTTTTAAAAAATGCAATTGTTTTTTTCGTCGATTGCGATATTATGTATATGTATACAGGGTGATTCGTATAAGATGCGATAAAAAGCTAGGGCGTGTAGGTTGGACTTAGACAAGAAAAAAATCGTATGTCTATTTCCCCGTTTAGTCGGGAGGTCAATTTTCTAAAAAATTGACATAAAACAGAAAAAAAAATTATTCATAAACAACGCTATAACCTACAATGACATGCCATACCTTTTTGGAGAGCCAGATCTCTTCTTTAATTTTCATTTTAAATTCAGTTGTGATAGGCAATAGTTTTTTAAAAATTAATTTTCAAACTAGAAACTTTGAAAAAAAAAATTTTTTTTTTTAAGTTTCAAATTAATTTCTTTCAAAATTTTATGTAATTAAGTATAATTTTTTTTTCAAAATTAAAAATTAATTTTTAATAAAAAACAGAAAACCGGATGCTAAAATCTTAAATTTTGAGAAATTAATAAAAAATTCAAAGTCTATCTTTGCATAAATACCATTAGTTAAGTTAGGAAGTAATAAAAACGCCTTAATTAACCATTAATATTTTTAATATCTGTTACATTTTAGACTATTGTAATAAAAATTAATGATGTTATAAGAAATTCAGAAGGCAAAGGTTGTATCTTCTCCTTATGGCTGCAGATAAATTTAATTCCGCCAAATTCTCCTGCAATTTGACTCCAGCGGCTTCAGTTGCTCTAAAGAAGAAATTTCAACTTCATATACAGATTTCTTCATGAATCCCCAAGCGTAAAAATCCAAAGGAGATAAATCTAGTGATCTAGGTGGTCATTCTGTGGGACCTCTTCTTCCTATCCAGCGGTCACTAAAATGGTCATCAAGCCAGTTCCTTACAGTGCGGGTGTAGTGTGCTGGAGCTCCATGTTCTTGGTATATTAATCTGTGTATTATAGCCAAAGGGACATTATCTAATAAATCTGGCAAAAGGGTTCTTAGGAATTGCAGGTAGGTTTCTCCATTTAAAACCGTATTCGAAAAACGTAGTCCAATTAGCGTTCGTCCAACAATGCCAAGCCAGACATTTCAGCTAAAACGGTGCTGCGATTTATTTTGTTTTTTTAACATGTGGATTGTTGTGGAAATTAGTAACTTCATCTCGTGTAAACGCTTCATCTGTCCAGACTATCCTTTTAAAGTAGTTCTCTAGTACCAAGTTTGAAGAAATTCTCTTCAGCTGTTTAGGCTGTAGATGGTTCTACAAAACAGGCAGACATAGGGAATTATGGAAACCACTTTTTTAGTATTCCCTGTCATCGTAATGTTATGTCTTATTAAAATTTGGAGTTCAATTTTTTTCCAACGGCTCTAACGGATCGATTATTTTAGGTATAGTCTAAATTTTAGTCCAAAATTAGTCTTACGTATTTCGTGACAACTTTGAGTAACTATACTTCCTAATCGAAAAGCTGAAATTCATTTATTTAACATTCTTTAAAACACGTAACTATGTTTGAAATAAGAGAAGACTATCTATGTGCCAACTATAAATAGAAACTGGTATTGGAATTGACAACTACGTTCTTAACGAACTTATCGACCAGTTTCAATTCCCCTTATAGTATAGGGGTATTCACGATCCGATGTAACTGGTCTTGTATCATTGCAAAAGTGTAAAAGTGTAGCATTTTCTTGCACTACAACAACAAAATATACTGAATGTCAAAGTGCTACACTTTTACACTTTTACTATACCCGAACCCTATTGTAACAGAAAAATACAATAGTGTACAATTTATTTAACACAAACTAAGATATTTCAGAACAAATGTGAAACAGATTTTGACATTTGTTTCAGTGTTACTTCAGATTAGAAAAGGTGTGTTCACAGTTAGTTGAACAAAAGTTTTACAATTTTACAAGACCTGTCACTCCAGATCGTGAATACCCCTTATGAGTTCACCAAAGCGAAATCAAAAATTTCAGCAGAAAGCTTTTGCTTTCTTAAAAGCACAAACAAAACAATCTTATTCGGCTTTGTAATTTATCAACTCAAACCGCGCTCTCATATGTATTTGTATTTTTGCAAGTTCAAATGTCAAATTAATACTCATTAGCTTCATTCAATAACAGAACTATTAGCTATTGGTGCTGTTGTATTCCCATGTACAATTTTTTTTTTGTTGGTAGTAGTTGCTTTGTCATCAGCTGTGTTCTTACTTGTGAATACAACAACACCAACCATCCGGCTATAATTTGGTTATTGAATGAGGCCATTATCTTACTTTTTACGTCCTTAGCATTACAGTGAAAGATCGTATGTAATTTCCATATAAAAAGCTTTGTATGGTGAAGTTTAAAATGCAGTCGTTCACTATAAAATAAATGGCCCGCATCGGTAATGCGATTTTACTGAGAATCCATCAGAATCTGGCATTTCGAAACTCAAAAATATATTATAATATGACATGAAATGCGATATTTGAAATGAACGAAATCCGAGATTTTACCTCGGCTGGCGTCAACATCGTAGAAGATTTCCCGAATTTTTTTTTATTTATTTATTTCGAAATCACTTACAAAGTAGGACAAGAGTCTTATAAATTGTTGAAAGCCTTTAAATTTAATTGAGAATTTTAATTTAAATAATTTTTAAATTTGCGGTTGACAATGGCGCAATGGATATAATGCTTGACTGCTAACTTAGACGTGTGGGTTCGATCCCCACGCTAGGCACCATGGCAGCCGTGTGTTAAAAAGAGATAATAAATACATAATTCTCAAATCAACTATGCCAACAAAAAAAATCGTTCCTATCTTTCTATTCCTGCTAAGTAGTGCCGTGCAATTCAGGTTGCATTTAAAAGACCTTAGGTCTTACAAGCATTTAGTTAAAATTATTATTATTATTAAATAATTTTAAAGACAAGACGAAAAATAATTCAAAAAATATTTTAAGTTAAATCCGCCCACTGCCACACCCACCTTTCTTATTGCTTAGTTTCTTGATTACGACTCAAATTATTTTAATGAACCTTTCATAGTTTATTTCTATGAACGACACAAATTTAGAATTTGATTTTAGTGAATTCCATTTAATTTGTGAAGTAACTTTTCTGAGATTGTTAAAGAAAGTATTTCGTTGTAGGGAAATTAGTTTCTTTATAATTATTGTTCAACCAGCATCCGTGCTCACTCTAGTCGGTGATGGCGAGATTGCTGTACCGAAGGTACACATAAATAGTACAAGCCTGCCTAGAGATAATCCGATTTTTGAAATGATAATAATAAATGAGCCCATTAGGCTCCAACTACCTTTTAACCGCTACTGTTCTTCAATACCAAAAAGCTCTCCGATCTGAGCTATAGCGGAGAACCTTCCTTTAATGTCATTGATTCCATTCCTCATTCTTATGTATCTTTTCCACTTTCAATAATTAGGTAGCTTGTCATATCGCTCCAAACACCTTCAAGCAATTGATAAGCACCGCAAAATTTATCAAGTACAACACATGCTGGCTATAATTGTTCAGGTGTTTGTGTGAGAACGTGTCAAGAACGCGCGCATGGTGAAGTCATATCTTACACCTAGTAGATACTACATTTATGGAAACTTAGCGTGTCGCCGCCAATTATTTGTGTTGTTTTTTTTTTAAAGATTTTTAGTTTTTTTTGTTTTTTGTTAAAAGCTGTTACGGGGGTGTCTAATCCGATCCGGAATCGGTTTAGTAATCGATACAACTTCGCAGTAATTTTGATCGATTTGGCATCTATTGATTTATGCACATACATATATGGATAAATCTCCGACCATCAAACAATGGTCGTTTCAGCAAGTTGCTTTCAGCAACGAAACTGGCGGTTGTGTGCTATTAAAGTTTTCTAAAATTGAACCCGAACACGACCACGGTGGTAATGCAACTATCGCTAGTGTAAGTGGTTATAACTATTTTCCTTATCTGTACCGTACACTCTGAATTCATTAATTTATTTAATAATATTTTTGCGATCAATAATTATCTAAATAACCAGTTACTTATGTATGTATATCGCACCTATACTAACGCATCCCTCTTGTTTTGTTTTTCTTTTGTTTTATTGCAGAAAAACAAAGAATTGATGAATGATATAATCACAAACTGTAAACTGAAAAATGGTGAGTAAATAATAATTTTAAAAAAAAATGCTATCAGTGGGAATACCTTTTTAAAACACAAACAAAGTTCAGTAATTTTTGAAGAAACTACATATTACAGTTTGTTTTGGTAATTTAACATGAAATAACTTTGTAAAAAACATTAAAATACCGGATAAAAATTTTCAGTTTGTTTTTATTTTGTGATAGCAATTGCTAGATAGTTTTGTTTAAATTGTAGTTAAAAACAAAAATTAGAAGAAAAAAGTGTAAATATCTAAACGAAATGTATCTGACTTTGTGTAAGTTTGAATTCAATTTGAATTTATGTTCAAGGTTTGGCAATCTGTAGGTCGATCTACAATCTAAAACGACGAAGCAATTTTCTTTAAATTTGGTACCTAAGCATCTTAGTTGATTGCATAGTTCCTTTTTACTTGCGATATAGGTACTATGTAGCAAGTTTTGCATTTAGAAAAAAAAAAACGAACTCGAGATTTTAATCAAACTTGACATAACGATGATAGAGAATACCAAAAAAGTCTGTCCAGCAATTCCGTCTGTCTGTCTGTCTGTCTGTACAACGCTCTACAGCCTAAACGGCTGAAACGATTTTATTCAAACTTGGCATTTCAGCGTTTTAGGTGACAAACTTGCTCTTGTAGCTAATAACTTTAGTGTTACTCACTGACGCTGTTGGTAGGTAGCTAGTCTATTATAGTTATCCTATGCAGACTTAAAGCCCATGTAGGTAATATTACCTTGATTCTTATTATAATGAATTGCCGAATAGTTATTTAAATTAGGAGGGTAATAATGTAAATATGTACAAGTACATACATGTATATAATGTAAGTGAATGGTGTAGAGGTGGGAAAAAATCGTTTTTTTTAAATTATTTAAACTGCCAAAACCATCACTTTAATCGGTTTTTCGAAAAAAAACGAAGAACGCCATGAAAATTATATAAAAAAGTATTTCGAAAATTATAGGACGGGTTTTTAATGAAATCCCGTTTTTTGAAAAATTTTTTTTTTTGAAATTTTGGTATGCAATTTTTTAGAGACTATTAAATGTACATGTGAATATAGAATTTAAAATTATTTTTTCTGATTAGTTTTAAAAATATTGATTTTTCACAAAAAAAAATCAATAATTCATTTTAATTTAAAAAAAAAAGTTACTCAAAATTTTGAAATGCAAAATTAATTTAGCTACTTAGATCTTCTCAGATATAAAATTTGACCGAAATCCAATGTACCGTTACCGAGAAAGCCAAA
Source organism: Philhelius pedissequus (assembly GCA_910595825.1). Lineage (NCBI taxonomy): Eukaryota > Metazoa > Arthropoda > Insecta > Diptera > Syrphidae > Philhelius > Philhelius pedissequus. The sequence continues at coordinate 47,504,600 of OU343160.1, forward strand.
AATAAAAAAAAAACATATGAAAGGTACCGTTAATAGACTTTTCCCGTGAACTTGGTCCATATCAAATGATATCTATTACCAACAAAAAAATTCTCAAAAATTTGTATCAAAATCGTTGGAGCCCTTTAGAGAAAAATAAGATCTTCCTTCAAAGTCATATGGCAGGTACCGTTATTCTTAGGCCTAAAAATAAAATTTCAATTTCCCTCAGAGGAATGCCAAAATAATCCCACGCACAAAATTTGAAGGTAATCGCTTCAGCCGCTTAGGCTGTCTGACTGACAGACTGACAGACTGACAGACTGACAGACTGACAGACTGACAGACTGACAGACTGACAGACTGACAGACTGACAGACTGACAGACTGACAGACTGACAGACTGACAGACTGACAGACTGACAGACTGACAGACTGACAGACTGACAGACTGACAGACTGACAGACTGACAGACTGACAGACTGACAGACTGACAGACTGACAGACTGACAGACTGACAGACTGACAGACTGACAGACTGACAGACTGACAGACTGACAGACTGACAGACTGACAGACTGACAGACTGACAGACTGACAGACTGACAGACTGACAGACTGACAGACTGACAGACTGACAGACTGACAGACTGACAGACTGACAGACTGACAGACTGACAGACTGACAGACTGACAGACTGACAGACTGACAGACTGACAGACTGACAGACTGACAGACTGACAGACTGACAGACTGACAGACTGACAGACTGACAGACTGACAGACTGAAAGACTGACAGACTGACAGACTGACAGACTGACAGACTGACAGACTGACAGACTGACAGACTGACAGACTGACAGACTGACAGACTGACAGACTGACAGACTGACAGACTGAAAGACTGATGAATGTAGGCACAAACGACGAACAAAATTTTAGATTTTCTCATGTTCGTTGGCTTCGATGTTCTTCGTGTATGGTCATGTTCACGAATAAAGCGAAGATTTTATATTGGATTCAAAATTGGGAACTACAAAAATGAAGTTGGGAAAAATAAATCATGGCTAATCTTCCAGCGGCTTACCAAATTTCATTAAAATCCATTCAATGGTTGAGGCATGAATGCGGTACAAACACCCAAGTATATATTTTGTTCATATTAATGGCCTATGTTATAATCCAGTACCATATCCATCTACCAACCAAATTGTATGCAAATCAGTGTGCTTTGTGAATAAATTATTTGTAAAATGAGCTCTATGAAAAATTAAAATAAATCTATCCCACGGGAACCATACATTTTTCTAGGATAAAAGCAGCCTGTCTCCTATTCCAGACAATAATCTATCTCTGTACCTAATTTTATCCAGATCCGTTCAGTCGTTTCGGAGTTATTGAGCAACAAACATCCATCCACACTTTCACATTTATAATATTAGTAGGATAAAATTTGTTTAAAACAAAATTTAAAAATTTTGCTTACAACTTTTTTTTTTTTAAATTCGAATTAAATGATGTGGTCAAACGTAAGAGCAAATATGTACGACAAAGTCTTTTCAAATAAAATACATAGTTAAAAAAGAGAAAAATTGTAAATCGTAATTTTTTTTCTTTTTTATTGAATACATTAACTAGATTAAATTAAAAAGTTGTTCTAGATGAACTTTTGTTTTAAGAAGCCGGTATACGGCGAGGCCTCGTTACCTATGGAGTATACTTACCATTTCAAAATTGAATAATTTTTAATTAGTTCCCATGTCACTCGGAGCAGCATCAAATAATATACTAAATTATTCAAACAAAATCTCAGGCCTTAGCAGAAAACCTGAATCATAAATTTATTCTCTTTGTATTTGATTAAAATTAAATCAGTTCGTCAAAACAGTGCTCAAAATTTCCCATAAAACCCAATACACAACACAAAAAGATCGACTCCCCCTTGTTCCCCATAGTGCATGCAATCTATTTGAATATTTGATGGCCTATATAATATTTCCTGTGAAATAAGTTGCTTAAACGAAAAAATACCAACAACTGGAATTAAAATTGAAATTAATAATTAGAATAATTTATTCGAAATGTGTGAGAATGGAATCCCTGATGGGAATGATGATGCAGTCGTAAATGGTCGATGGATGATTCACATTGCAAATTTCCATTAAATAAAATTGATTTAAATACAAGATAATAAAATGTTAATTATTACCACAAAACAAATATATACATTAGTGTGTATAAGTAGTTGGCTTCTTCTAGCTAAATATCAATGTGGAAAATTAATTAAAAATGACCGAGAAACTCAATCAATTATTCACATGTGCGAGTTTGTAGGTCATGTTAGCAGCTGTTTTGCGTTTTCTGTTTGACTTTTGTGGCCCAAATTGTTGAGTATTAAGTAGAATCATAACTCATAAACATAGTTCATTTACTAATGTGTGACCTCTTTTTATAAAATGTATGATAAGTCGTCTGACAATTGGAATGCCCAATTTTTAATTTTATATAAATTATCCAATTTTTCAATTCATCTGAATTTAATTTTTGTGAAAATTTATATTTGTACGCAACAACATATTCTTAAAATATACCGCTTGACAAAAATCCAACTCGAGATTTTGATTAAACTTGCCAAGACGATGATAAAGAATATGTCAAAGTGGAATGACATCTGTCTATATGAGATATTTTCAAACTTAATATTTAAACGTCTAAATTGAATCTCTGGAAAACAAATTTAATTTTTTTAGTCCCAAAAACAAGGGTACCTATCTCGAAAACGGCTTTACCAATTTTGATAGAAAAAAAATATACAAGAGGTCATTCAAATTCTAAATAATCCATAGAAAATTTTTAGTAAATTTTGGATTTTTGGAAATAAAAAATAAGAATCTTATTTTTGAAAATTCAATATTTCGGAAACAGGTTGACGAATTTTATAAAATAAAAAAATAGTCGTTACAAAATTAATGAATGTCACCTCCAATCCTGGATTTCTAAGAGGTATCACTCTCCACAAAAGGACCATTGCCAAAATAGGCACCCATTACTATTCTTGGTGACAAGTGATGAAATTTGTTAGTTTTATTAATTTGTCACTTTTCGACATTCTCATTAACACATTTCGGTCAAAATCTTTATACAAATTTAAAATTTTTCGAAAAAAAAAGAATTTTTTAGTTGGATTTTTTGAAAAATCTACATTTTTAAAGACAACCTTTTAGTGCGAGTGGGGAGAAGACATTTTTTCGAGTCAAAATATTTTCAAGTCTTATCTACTAAGCTGCAAATATGCTTGTGTGTTTCAAGCTAAACTGGTGGCAATCAGGGAAGCATATACATTATCAAAATTGGTTAAGCAATGCCGAAACGAACCCGAAAGCCTAACCTCAAAGTCACTCTTATCTGGGTTCTGATCTGGTAATTATCCGCCCTTCACAGCTCACTTGCGGAAAGAGTTCATATTCTAGTTGGAGTTATGAAGGATAATATATAGTCGTTTTTTCTGGGGCATGTTAACTATCTGCAAAATTTCCAAAAAGATCTTGTTGATGTGTAGATGACCTTAGCGGACTGTCCGAAATAAAGATCAAAGGATTTTATTTCATTTTTGAACTCAACAAAATGGATTCATTCTAACTTCGGTGACTTCTAAGCCGTCCATAGTCTGTTTCCAATATCTAATGTCGGGAACAGTTGACAATGGCTTTGGAGAGAGTTGAGCAGCAGTTCCTGGATGATCACTTGGATAAATTGGTTGACCAATCCTAGATTAGCACAATATAGATGTTTTCCGGGGAGTGTAATAATCCAATCGAGAGGCTGCATCAAGAATACCTCAGTCATGTAGACCAAGCGTTCTGGCGTCCGTGATAGCTTGATCTCTAAGCCTTATGTTTTGTCTTCAGCGTTCGTCTCGAATCTGGTGTTTGGTATTCGAAGACTCTTTTGGATAGACCATTGTTGTCTATTCGCTCGATGTGGCGCAATCAATCGAACTGCATCCAAATTTTAGGTCTTTGTACAGTTCATAGAAATTGTGGTTGTATATTTTCCTTCATTCGCCCTCCTCACCACGAATAGAGCCATATATCATTCGAATATTATTTTCTTTCGAAAGAGTCCAGTACCAGCTTTCATTTTCTGCTTACTGGCCAGCATTCGGCATTAAGACTAGCAGTTTGTTTTTTATGCTTCAGTTAGTATTTCTTGAAAGAAGTTTTGAACCCTTATTTCGCCAAACCGAGATAGCAGCGGTTCTGCGACTAATTCCACTAAGGCGTTATTCGTGAGATTAATATTCAATACAACCTAAGTGAACTCTTTAATTAACTCAACATTACTGCTATTTAACATTATACGTTTTGTCAAAAGTTAGGTGTAGATGTGTTTTTGTTTTTAATAGCAGGTAGTTAGTATTGTCCGCCCAGACAATAACAAATTTCTACTGTTCTTCAATCACCGTAAATGCATCTATAACGGCACATTGGCAGCAGGAGATGATGTAAAAATCAGATTTGTTGAAAAAACTGCTTAGACGGAGATCATTGTCTGGCAATCAGGCATGCTTCCTTTTATCTATATTTGGTAAATGATTTGATGCATCCCCGTACCAAAACATCTCCACCGTTTTTGAAAAGTTGCGCTGGTGGTCTATCTGGACCAAGGGATCAGCTTTACATTCACATCCATAGGTACTATCATATTAGGGTTAAAAGAAATATATTGAAACTTAAATGTTGTAAGACTAAAAGCCGCAGCCATTTTGATCAATGGTCACCTTATTAGTAGTTTATAGTCTATACAATAGCCGTGTTCTTTTGGCAAAAGATAGCTCCAGCAAAGCAAAAAATGTTGTTTAGTTGGTAGTTCCGACGACTTTGATGAATCTTTAAGTCTTTGTTCGTAGAGTTTTTATTTCGGTCAATAGGGACGTTCACCCATTTATTAGATAAGTTATCCCCGATACTAAGCTGTAGGAATATATTTGTGATCGATCCAGATATATAAGCTAAAAGCAGTCAAAAATCAATAGTTTTGGTTAATTGTGTGTTCTCTTTTCTTAAAAAAATTGTTTCACGCCTATTCACGTACAGGAAATAAAAATGACAAAAGCAGCGAACTGGGCTACAAGTACCTTTTATTTATTACTTTTTTTTTTCTTTATAAATTATATTAATAAGCATTGGTAGGGGGCGCTCTTCCACTTTCAGTAAAAGTTAAACTTAGCTTATTCTTCCGAAACTGCCAAATGCTGGTTTCGGACAAATTTTGCAAGAAATACATTTTAAATATGTATTTCAAAATATAGCTTATTGTCTAGAAAATGTCAAATTTTATTGATGGATGTTGTAGATAATCAACTTCCCCTAAAATTCATGTGAAACCAGATTTTCAAGATCTTACGTCATTTTGAATTCAGAGTAGAGTTTACCGTTGACCAACCAATGAATATAAAATTGGACATAGTTTTATATTTTCAGTGCTTATTTGTTGCGACGATAATAACGACTATTTACCCCAATTACGAGATTCTAAAAGCGACTTTCTGTCCCTATTTTATATAACCCATTTTGAATTAATTTCTCTACTCTAACTCGATCTTTGAACCGCATATAAACAAAGTTCAAAAAATACTTAATAGTTAAATAATGATGGCAATCTTTGCGAATATACCCCTTCATTGGCACAACTGCTGATTTATTGAAAAAATCGTCAACCACATCAAATAATTTTAAAATCAACATTTTGAAACACAGAGGGCCATGTTACGATTGTCAATTATCAATTTGATTATTGATAAACACTGACATTTGGTTTTAACACCTCGGCTTATTTAAAAACTGCACAATTGTTTAATGGTAATTATCGATTTACTTGTAATTCATAATGGTCTGCATCATTCTCAACTACCAAAACTCTAATCAATGAAGTTATTTCATATTAAATTTCAGAATTTATCAACCATCAATTTACAATTGACAATCATAATAGGGGTGAGAGATGTGGAAAATTCAAATGTTTACTATTTCTTATTGCTTCATATAATATATTATAGTATATAATATATAATATATTATATTATATATTATAATTATATTATATACCATTTGATTTGGATCTTTTAATTCAAGTTTTAGTTTTCTTATATGCCTTTAATCTGAAGAAATAAAGTTGATTTTTTGCATTTAGTAATTTGACATATGGTCGGTAATACCAACTTAAAAATACAAAAAATCAGGTTGCTGGGGGTTCCTTTGGAAAATCCTGCTTTGCTGCCGATAGATTTCACAAAAGAACACGGCTAATGTTCATTTTCGATTAAAAAACTTTTTACTTCAACTGGAACATCAGATGTGGATTTTCGCTCTTTAACCTAGATTTTTTATTGTGTGTATGTTGGCATTTCAATGAATAAGAGTTCACAGAAGTACTGCTCTTATACTATCTGTCGAATGGGCATATTTGCCCAAGGCAATAAACAGCTTAAATGCATGATTCGAGCCTACTCCTCTTTTATTATTTAAAAAATTCAAGGAACTGGCTAGCACACTAGAATACACAAAACTCAACTTCTGTAGTTGTTTCATTCTAACCTTATTTTTTTCTTTACGAAAAATATTTTATTTAAGAATTTCATTAAAACCCTTTTATTGTCATACACAATGTAACACCTCGCAGATACAAATGTATATTAAATGTACCTACCTTTATTATTCTTTAACATTTTTGTTCGCAAAAACGACCAGGTGTGCACATTAAAAAGTCATACACAAAACGTAAAATGTACCAAATAAAAAAAACATACCGTCGCGTATGCATATATTAATATTTCCTTGAGCAACAAATAAGAAAAACACACATAAAAAAAAACTCTTTTATCCCCACTAAACATGAAATAAAGCTATCATCCCGTAATTTTTCACCGCACCTGTCACACCTTCCTTACAAACAACGAACAACCCATATTACCTTTCTTAGAGAAGAGACGAAAAATCCCTTACTAAACCATAACGATTTAAGGAAAGCCGTTTGTTTGGGCTTTTAAGGATAAATACCAAAGAAAATTGTTTCGTTTATATTTGTGTTGGTAGATATAGTTTATGTTAGATCGTAAAAATTTTGATAAAATCAACAGGAACATTTAAGCCTCTATAATCCTTTAATTATACAAAATAACTTAATACGCAAATAACTATATATGTATGTCTCATTATCTATTACAGGTTTCGGGGTGGGTATGACAGCAGCTCCAACGTCTCCAACAAAAAGGCCATTAAGTCCGGATCATCCAAATCCGGCACTTCCAATTACAGAGGTAAGGATGAGTAATAGAAACATTAAATGACAATGAAAAGGGAGAAGGACAAAAAAAACCTCTTTGAATATGTCTTTTTGGTTCAAGTTTTGTTTTTCCCATTTCTTCTATTTCCGGTCACCCTTGCTGATGGGAAGACAGAACACTGAAGAAGACAAAAGAAAACTTTTCAACACTGCTGTAGAATATAAAATATTCAAGACAATTTGCTCTTTTGATTTTTCACCGGTAAAAAGCAACATCCGGTTTAAGGTTTTTTGTTATAGGATTTAATGGTTTTCCGTATCTGGTCAGACGTTACCTTAATTTGAGGAAGTTAGACAAGCTATTTAAAAGATTGACATACAGCTTCTAATTCATCCATCATTATTTTTAAGTTTCTGATAAGCAAAGGTGAATTGACAAATTCAATAAAAAAAAACATAAGTATGTACAACAAAATACAATTGCTACCATTGACTGATTGACCAAGAAAATCAGCTACTGAAAGTGACAGGATACGAGTAGATTTTGTGTGATAAATGGAGGTAACTTAAAGACTTGCCTAATAAATACTTCAACAAATCACTACAGAGTATGGTAGAAATAAATCTCAAAGACGTGCGGTCTACTTGATAAAAAAAATACACTCTTGACAACACCCTCATCTGTCGTGGTTTCTAATAAAATATTTAAAAAATAGTTTGACTTTGTCAGGCTTGGGGATTTCTTATGTGCTTTACACAGCAGTTTAGGTAAGAACTTTTGCATTGGACATTTTTTATTGATGAAACGACCACACCACAATGGACCGAGCTTGTCATCCTTATTCTAATATATATTAAGGGACGAACATTTTTAAATAAATAATTTCCTTAAAGGAAAGCGTTTTTTAAATACCTGTGGAAATCACTGCAAAAAATGCTTTAGTCGTTGTCCTAGACCGCAAAGAAATAATATCAATGTTTCCATTGGCGTTGCCAATTGTGGTAATTTGGCTTTTAAGCTTGTTCGTGTCAAAAGCCACAAGCATTTCAATGTTTAAAAACCGTGCTCTTTGTCCGAAGTCAACCGATGTATTCACGCCTAATTGACTCTTTGACCGTAGTTCAATGGCAAATTATCATTAGAAGTCTGCTTTACCGATATGGCAAATTATTTGAGCTACAACTGAGCAATTTTCACTCGGAACAACAACTGCTAGAAGGAAGGTTCCATTGCATTGCATTGCTCTTGAATTCTGTTTTGATTATTATTTCTCCAAAGCTGTATAAGCTCTTCGTCAGTCTTCACTATTAGAATGTTTTTCTGCAAAATAAGCCACGAACTGAAACCCGTTTAATATTTGCAACACCACCAAGTTGAAGAATCTTGCCATTTTTAATACACCAAACACATACTAACATACCTACGCTTTCAATTCAATTCTATTCCACAAAATATCGATATTCAATGCGACAAATTTGTAGTAGTTTTGATCACCACTTTGCCCAAAACTGCCATTTGGCACAAATTGGCACAAATTGTTTGTCAATTCCTGTTCCACAGTTACAAATTTGGTAGTTTTGGTCAGAAGAGAGCAGTCTTGAGAGAGTAAAATATTTCTCCTTCCTCACAAATCCATGCCAATTTCTACCTGATAAATTCGTATAGGCAGCAAAATTTACAATTGTCAATTTGACGTTTGTCATAAAAGAATAAAACAAAAGTCTCGTTGTTGTTATGAGAAAAAAATTGTTGAAAAAATAAATTAATTTAAATTTACATGCAAAATCATTAGTTTTAACAGAAAAAAATATGAATCATAATCAAAATATTGTGTTCAAGCAGTACCAGACTTTATTTTTTATAAGAGAATTTCATCCCCACTCTTCTTAATTTGATAAGCTGTCAATTTCTGCCCAAAAACAATCTGGAACAGACCTACCTAATGCGTTATTTATCATCAAAAATTCACATTCTCTTATTTTTCCAAAAGCAAATGTATAAATCTCTCAAAGACAGACATAGGGGCATATTCATAAACCCAGATTTTACTAAACTACATTGTTAGCCAATTTTGGCTTAATGAATATAGACCGATTTTACCAACAAATTGTTGGTTTTATATTTTTATAAGATTATTGACTTATTATACTAAACAAATAATGGGTTATCCATTTTTCGGTTTCAAAAGTAAACGTAAATAAAACACATATAAAATATTTTTTTTTTCATGATAATTCTTTTTATTATAAAGTTTGAACGTTGGCATTATGTGTGAAACACTCCATCATTTAATTGACCACCACGGGAATTGTTGCAAGCATCGATTATTTTGAGGTAATTTTCGAGCACTTTTTGACACATATTTGGCGGTATCTCAGTCATAACTTGACGAATGTTGGTTTCCAAGTGCTCATGACTTAAAGGTTTATCTGCATAAACACGGTCTTTCGCGTAGCCCCACAAAAAAAGTCCAGCGGTGTCAAATCGCATGATCTTGGTGGCCAGTTGCTATCGCCACGACCGACGAGAAATTACGCGGCCAGGAAATGTCTCTTGCAATAAAGCCATATTCGCTCGAGTTGTGTGGCATGTGGCACCGTCTTGTTGAAACCACGAAAAGTCGGTTATCATATGACCATAATGCTCCGAATTGACGGTGACAGTCGTTTCGTTGAAGTAAGGTCCAATCACACCTCCGGACCAAAGAGCGAGCCAAACAGTGACTTTTTGTGGATGTAGTGACCTCTCATCAATTACTTGACGATTAACATACCCACCGAGTGAGAAATGTACTTCGTCGCTGAAGAAAATTTTGTTCGAAAAATCGCCGTCCACCGCCTTTTGTTCAAGCACCCATTCGGCGTATCTACGACGTTGTGAATGGTCAGCTGGCTTCAGTTGTTGTGTGAGCTGGACTTTATATGGATGTATGTGTAGATCCAAACGCAAAATACGCCATAATGTGCCATAAGACAGTCCTAATTCCTGAGAAGGACGAGGAATCGACACATTCGGGTCTTTGGCAACACTTTCACTTACATCAGCGATATTTTTAGTGGTACGAGCGAAACGATGATGCACAGGCCTTACAATATCCGTAACCAATCCAGTCTTTTCAAATATCTTCACAATGTTGCCAATTGCTTGCGTAGTTGGACGATTATGTAAACCATAATCTTCTCTTAAAGCACGATGTGTGGCTTTGGCAGAATCACCATTTTTGTAGTAGGTTTTAACAATTCTTATGCGTTGTGCGACTCAACAGGAAAAAAAATTGGTTTAAGAACTTAGTTTAACAGATGTCGAATTCCAGCCCAATACTTTTGAAACCACAAAATGGATAACCCTTTATTACCTTTATTATATGCACTGTGGGAGGTAATGACGATTTCGTTTCAAAAAATAATACTTTTTTGCTTCGTAACTAACAGAAACGGTATGAATCTTTTTTGTGACTGTGTGTGTTGCTTCACAGCTTTAAAGAAAATCTTCAATTAGTTAATTCATCATCATTTGGTTTGTGTTTTCTGGTTCAGCCACGGGGGAATTTCTAAATCCAATTGTACTTTTTTAATACTTTTTTCAAACAAGAGTATTAGAATGGCGCAAAATGTTAGTCGATTTATTAATATATTAAATCATTTTTAGTATGATACTAGGTTCAAAAGAGGATTTTGCTAATTTTAAACGAGCTTTATATCGTACTATCTTTTTAACATTTTACTAAAGTTAAAATCACCAAATATCTACTTTATCTTTTTAGTATCGTACTAAATCCATATGCCACTTTGACATTTACAAACGTCAGAAAGTTATGTTCGCTTAGTTTTCTGCACTTTTTTGAGCGTGTTCAGCTGCAGTTTATTCATAAATAAGGTTCGATATGGTGCTAATTAAAAAGTATTTAAAATTAGGAATATTTTAGTAATATTAGCTTATTGTTAAGTAGTATCATGCTTATAACTTTATATCGAGCTGTTTAAAATTTTGTGCCAAAACGCTTAGTTTTTAATAACAATTAATTTACTCTTTCTGTACACTGCCACAAAATAAACATCATTGACAACAGAACATTTGAGAAACTTCAAAACAAATATTGCAGTGTGTATTGGAATCTGTGTACAAACCCGTTTTGAATCCGTGTCGAAAAATATTTGTTTTTCCAGAAAGTGAATGGTTTCAGTTTGAAACGAATCCGATTTTCAGAAAAAAAATTACTGCCCATCAACTGCAAGGAGATATTTTCTATTGAAACGAAATCGGAATAAGAGAAAACACCTTTTATCTAGACATTTGACAACAAATTATCAAATTAATTGAGATTTTTATTCAAAACTACTATTCTAGTTTCTGGCTTTTTCAGTAGATCTTTTCGAGTTTTCAATTAGTTCTAAGGTTACGACACAGTAGAAACTTGAACATTTTGTTTTTCTTCATACCGTCTAAAGTTAGGTCGTTGAGTAGTCACTGGATACATTAGACCATGAAAGCAAATGTTTGGGGTTCGCATCCTATATTCTACCGCCGTATTGTGTCTTGTGAAGAAGTATAACAAACCATTAAAATTTAAAGTATTTCTTGTTTCGAAAAATTGTATTACATCGTAGCCCTGCGAACTCTGCCAGAAATTATAGGGCAAATATGTATGTTTCTGCCGATAACGAAAATTTATTTACAAATCCATCGTTTTATCATTTTGTTTACCCAGGGGTACACATCGAGCTATAGATTCAGAATTTACTTTAAATTTGTTACATAGATTTTCTAGTTTTGTATCTAGGATGGCTTTTTTTAAATTTCTTGTAAAATGGAATTTTTTTTTTAGAAAAAAAAATGCTTTATTTTTGGATTATATTTCGTTAATAGCTTCTCTGATTTTGATGTAATTTTTTCAATCTCATCATTTTAAGATAATTGTGCTTATATTTTTATTCGTTTAAGTTTAAATATTGTTAAATTTTATTTCGAAATATTAGGTCAGTATTTGCCTATGAGTGATTTGACTGTAATTCTATTTAGGCTATTGAATTTACCGGAATATATTGACAAGTATGACCAAGCTTCACGGTTTGGCTCGCATCGGCGAGATCAAATTTTCAATGAATATTCAGCGATGGCAACGGTTATAATAATTTTACAGGCACCGACTCACAAGTCTATGCCAATAAGCCGCGTTTCGTAGGCTTATTGGCATAGACTTGTGAATTAAGGAAATCAAACAAGACAATTATCGAGAAGGTTTCACATCAGATACGTCCAGCAAATTGCAAATTTTAACATTTCATTCACATGATTAATATTTTGGCGATAACAGCTGGAAATTGTTATAAATCATTTTTAAGTGAAAAGGATGGTTGAGTGGTGAAATTCAAATGAATATTATATTCGCTGCCTTAATGCTACAGCAAAAATATAAGTATATTCATATAAATTCACAGGTCGTCTCTTGTGCAGGACACTTAACACGGTTACAATACATTGCCTTAGTGTCCAGTTACACATTGCCTCTGCATGTACGTAAATAAGCTCTCAAAGCATTCGTGGATGATATCCATTGTGCCACCAGCTGCCGTGTACTTTGACTCGTCCTCTTGAAAGCATTTATATTTCACATCCATATGTTCCAATTTGTGCTAAGAGAATTTGGTTGTTATCGTTGTTGTCACCGACCCACAATCCTTGCCAAATAGAGGCTTTCTACAGATGCATTGCCACTTTGGTGGCTCTAGTGGATATTCGCATTGTTACAAAAACGGTCAGGACAATATTTTGCTTATTAACGTGGCCGCTCATCAAATAAAATAAAACGGACGACTGGATCGAACGTAGTTGCTCTTATGTTTGGTCATGCATGGCACATACACATCAAATGTAATACATATGAAATCTCTTTGACATTTAGGTAAAGTGTCTAACGTCTGATCGATGGCTTGGCATTCAAATTGGTCACATAGTTATTTGAAAATGGGGCGTTCACTCACTTATTAGATATGTTATCTCGGATACCAACTATCCGAATATATTTGTGGACGGATCAGATAGGTTAGCTGAAAGCTGTCAACAAATCAGAACAAAACGCATACCAAATGAAGTTTCCAGTCAGCTGTTCTATACATTTGTTTTCGGAAAGCTAGTTATTCCAAAAATTTTGGGATAACTCAAGATAGCTTTCAGGACCACAGCTGTTTTTTCATCAGACGAATGCTTTTGCATGCGTTACAACACAGGAAAGTTATTCCAGATTAGAATAAATGAGTGAACGCCCCCGCAAAGATTTTTGGTTTGACGTCAAACAGATTTGTCAATAAGATCTGATAATATGTAGCCCCCTTTATCAAAAATGTTTGTGAGTAGCAAATTTAATTGTCAAACCATCAATCACACTATAGTTCCTTCGATTGCGGTCTATCCTTAAATATTATCACACTATTTGTTCTAAAAAATCGATCCCAATTCATGAATCTTTTAAAACATCCGTTACCAAATTTTCCAACCATTTTAGGAAATTAACTTAGTGAATGCACGAACCTTTTAGGTAAAACTGAACCTGATTAGACTGATATTACACCTTACAATTTGATCCTGTGATTTATTACACGTGATGAAATTTAAAAAAAACAGTAGTTATCGTTTCTTCTTGTTTGTGCTTTTTCTTATTGATCAGCGAACTACCCAACGTTTAAGTGGAATAAGGAAATCAAAAATATTATTCTTGTCACTAAGACAAAATTAGCTTTTGTTAAAAATCGCGTTCTTGTAAAAGCATTCTTAAATAAAAGTGAATCAGCTCTTAAAAATCGCAGGCGTGTAAAAGCAGACCTACACAATTCCTTTTCACTATTTCGTATTTCGTCTTTTTCACAGATGAAGTGAGGGGTGTAGAAATGTAGATGTAAGGAATTAACGAAAATACAAACGAAAATTTCCAGACTTTTCTAGTTTAACTTCGACTTTTCTAATTTGCCAACTGCAAGCTTCTCGTTTTTTAAAAAATGTGGATGCATGTAAATAAAGGAATTAAAATTGTTTTTGATTGTTGTTGATTGTTATAAAGTTTGAACGTTGACATTATGTGTGAAACACTACATCATTTTCTTTTAAGGTAATTTGCAGAATCACCATTTTTGTAGTAGGTTTTAACAATTTGTATTCGTTGTGCGATAGTTAAGCTATCTATTTTCGTAAATGTCAGACTTCCAACTGAAAAAAAATTGGTTTAACAACTAAGTTTGGCAGATGTCGAATTTCAGCCCTATACTTTTGAAAAAAATGGATAACCCTTTACATAACTTTTGTAATACTTTTCTATATACAATATACCTTACATTATATAACAATGTGGGGTGTCGTACGGAATCCCCCCAAAAAAATTCCCATCGGACAAAATCCCCAAACAAATAAAATCCAACTAGCCAATATCCCCACAGACATAATACACATTGACAAAATCCACAACGAAAAAATCTTTCTTGCTAAAATCCCCACGGAATCCAAAAATCCCCAGTGTCCGGTCCATGTACATCTTCATTATGTACACATAGTTTTCAAAAAAAAAAATCTAATGAAATTCTCTTATTTTGATACTAATAAGTGATAACAATTTAGAGTTTCTAAACAATTAATTACTATTAATGTACACTTTTCAGTCTGACTTTCGTTTTCATGGTGCATAGTGAAACTTTTTTGTGAATTTTTACTTTCCGTTTTATTTAAGACTTTAAGAGAAACTTATTTTGTTTGCATTATTTCAACATATCAATTACTTATGTATATGACAATGTATCTGTTTCCTTAAAATAAGAAAAATTGTATTTACTCTTTGGATTACGATTCATGCAATATAAATTGAACCAAATATCCCCAAATATCACGCGGGCGATTTCATTAGATGATTCACTACTTACACATATTTGTTTTGGGAATATTGGCATGGATTTTTTTGCCTGGAGATTTTTTCTTTGGGGATTTTGATGTTGGGGATTTTAATTTGGGGATTTCACTTTGGGGATTATATCTTGGGGAAAATGTCACCAACCCAACAATTTGTTTACTCATCGCAGCCTTGAGGCCAGGGTACTCAACATTTTTTTTTAGAAATTGTTCGCATATTTGTATCCAAGTCTTCGGCTATTTATTGAGATT
The DNA here is from genome assembly GCA_910595825.1 of Philhelius pedissequus. NCBI lineage: Eukaryota > Metazoa > Arthropoda > Insecta > Diptera > Syrphidae > Philhelius > Philhelius pedissequus. The sequence continues at coordinate 47,520,009 of OU343160.1, forward strand.
CGGTCTATGATTTATATTAAATTTAATATTTTTATGTTTAATTGTCCAAAAAAAACAAATATCTAAACTTATTTTAAATTTAGGATTCCAAAAATGAAAAATTGAAAAAATGTGGAGACAAACATATTCCTGGATTGAAAAAGAAAGTGGTAAAATTACAAAAAGCTATTTAAAATCCCCTCCTAACTGTTTGCTATTCGTGCTAAACTTTTTGTCAAAATGTTGGTTTTCAAAATAAAAAAAATAATATGTCGTCCAAAATATCTTAGATTCTGTACTGTTTTCACCAAACCGATTTCATTCATAAAGTTTCATCGTTGTGTACACCTATTCGTGTTATCCCCGTTCCGGCACCCTTTCTGTAAAAACAAGAAATCAATAATTCATACACATTGCCCCACATATGCAATAGAAACACACATACACACACATAATGTCAAAACACTATATGTGTCCATTTGTTTTTCAACTATGTCATCCATTTCCTGTTGTAACTCCAATAACGCAATTCATGTGTATTCTTTATTTTCAGTCACCAAGTCCTGCTATGTCCCGAATGGGATGGGCCCTCAGAACTCTCCTGGTCACAGATAGCTCAAGTTGTTTGAAAGATAGAAAAGTAAGTTTCTTCTTCGTTTTGGATTTCATGTTTCATTGGATCTGAAAACTAATACATACAAATGTATATACATTTCTACTCGTATAATACTTACAAATTGAAAATGTTCCACAGGTATCGGGCAAATTAATCAGAAAGTGTGCTCCTGGCACTGAATTGGTCGATTGGCTGTTGAACCTGTCACCGATTGTACACACAAGAGCCCAGGCGGCGGGCATGTGGCAAGCTCTACTGGAAGAAGGAGTCCTTTCACATGGTATGCATTTCTTTTCTATTCCTTTTTTTCCCTTCCTACATCATTGTATCCGGCTTGTACTTTGAGTTATATGCTTAGAATACAAAATGTCGGAGTGTGATGATAGAATATCCTATTGCTCCTGAAGATCAACTTTTTTTCTTTGACAAGTTTCCATTTCCATGTTTTCTCTGTACATTTTTTTTGTATTTTCTTCCAATTTCATTTTTGCCTTTATCTCAAAAACAGTGAACAAAGAACAACCGTTTAAGGATAAATGTTTTTTGTATCGATTTCGTGTTGACGAGGAAGGAACAAGTGGCGGAGCACCACAGACCGATGATGTTAATGCATCTAACGACCATGTTCGTGAGGCATTAGGAACACTCTTCCAGCGTGGACCAGATGCTACACTTCGCATGATTCTAAGAAAACCGTAAGTTGGACATTTTTTATTTTTGTTTTGCCTTATTGAGTGTTGAACGTTTGTGGAATGCAAAATGAGGTTAGAAGTGTTGAGGTTGAGTGTTGGTAAAAGTGTGTTCGCTACTGCTACTGGACTGCATTTAAAATTGTTGAAATTCTTAATATAACTCAACTGTTTTTGTATACACTCTGTTGCAGTTGATTGTGAATTACATAGCTAAGCGTTAAATGTTTTATGGCGCCCAACGTTAGTACTCAAAAAGTAGATTGCACCCGAATAGGTCATAAAGAGCAAGGTTATAAAGACCATCTAAAATAAATTAGATAGTGTTGGTAGTACATGTTTTTAGTGAATATTTTGAGTTGACTTTGTCAAAGGAAGGATTCGATTTTCTTTGCCCTTTTAGAGGAATTTTTTGTTAGCCTGTTTTAATTAGTTAAAAGCATTTGGCGCACTTCGATGTGTTCATATGGTGTCATAAAGCTTTGATCACACACACGAAATGTTTCGCCATAAAGGCATATCGATTTTTAAATGGCTTTGTTGACGTTTGTACACTTTAATATACATTATATGCATATATTCTTTATATAGCTTCTACTTCCGTGTGCACATCTTGAAAATATGCATTTTTGTTGTTGTATATTAAGGTATTTCAGCAGTTTGTTGGTAATTTCGAATTTTCTGAGGTGAAATTTGAATTCTGTAGATGTTTTTTAATCCATTTAAATCGGAGTAATCCCTTAATCGATTTTGATAGCTTGACAGGTAGACAGTATATTATGTTTTGACGTTTGTATAATATTTTCCTCTAAATTTTACCTAAAAGTTTTAAAGTCGCCTTTTTCCGGAGGTGGATCTCGACCGTACAGGAGTCGCTTATATATCCTGTATCAGCCCTCGACTGTCTAAATAGAGGAATGCCTCGGAAGAGATTTAGCCACTTAACCGCACGTGGTATTCATTGTTGGGGTAATAAGCCCCAAAATTAAGCTGTTGGTTGAAGATATTGCTCTTGCAATGTAACCCCAAATTAGTTTAAACTAAAAAATGTCTATTATGTTTATGTTGGCTCCGATGTATAGAACACTTTTACTCGCCAGTAGATATCCATGTGGTCCTACCAGTTTGCACCAGGTCTTTCTCGAATCATATTAGCTAGACACCGCAGTCCTAAACAGAATAGTTTCTGATTTCTGGAAATTGATTTTCAACTTCCAGTCATCGCAATAACGCTGAATCTTATTGAAGTCAATCTGCAAAAGACCTTGATGACCTCAACTGTTGGAGCTGTTTTGTACGTGGTTAGATCGTCGGCGTCGGCGTACGCAGTTTCTTAATTTATACTACCTATCATATCGCTTGTGTAAATGCTGAATAGAATCGGCGAGTTAACCGCTCTCTGCTGAAAACCATTTTAATATTAAAAATTGTGGTAGAAGTTACATTGCCGCTCTTGACAATAAGCTTTCTACCATTTAGCATGTCATAAAGCATATACAATAGAGGTTTACTTAGAGTCTGGTAAGCTTTAGATAGAGGCCTTCTAACCATAGAGTGTCGAAGGCCTTCTCCAATTCAACCAGACAGGCACCCCTACAGTGATTTTTAGATTTGTTCCATTGGATATCAGAAACCAGTTCAGATTCGGCATGAATTGTGCCATGTCCCACCTTGACGCAGTGTGCCTATCTAAGTATAAATATGTACATATGTGGTTTGATATTTTAACGTGCATCCGCATAGAATATTTTTCAAAAAAAAAACGTGTGAATATTATGAAATTGAACATGAGTACTAAAAAATACTTAAATACAAAAATATTTCTTCTAGCTAAAACCGAAACTAAACCACCAAAACCGCTGAGACCACCGAGACCAGCGAGACTCTCGGCGAATTTCGGTACCAAAAATACGTTCTCGTCTTGGATACTTTTAAAGTAGTCTCTTCTTGGTCTTGGTTCAGAGACCATTGAGATGAGGATAATTTCAAATTTACCATCTGATAGTAATAGTGACACAATTTCTCTGTTCTGTCCAATTTGTTTTTTTTTTGGGGTGTCATTGGGCTACATTATGTTTTTTTTCGGTGAATAATAGAAAACAGAATCGGAGCCAAAACGGAATCTTGTGGCACGCCGCCGATTCCGGCACCTTGTACACGTACAATATATGTACCATAACAATTCAACAGCGTATGCAAGGAAGAAAAGTTTAAATTTGACATGATTTGACATTATTTTATCAAGCACATTTTACGAAAACTTGCTTGGCAGATAATACAGTACACATAAAATCGTGCTACAGCCAATATCTTTGCATCAATTAAAATACAAATCTTTTTAATTCTTGAGTAATACTTCCATTCAATAAAATATTTGGAGAATCAATAATTGTTTCAGAAGTGCTTAAGTGCATTCAAGGTGCAGTCATACATATTTTACCTATGATAAGGAAATATGGAAAGAAAAATTGTACTTCAAGTTAATATAAACGGTGATTTTTTAAGAGCTTGGTTTTTGAAAATTCAAAAAAACACAGAAACTTGTAAAAAGTGAATGAAATTTTTATTTGGATCGATAAATCAATTTCTGCCATTTATTTTTTAAAAATAATTTCACTTAAATGTTGCCCGCGGCTACGCTTCAGGTGGTCCATTCTGAAGGTCCAATTTTGGCAAACTTTTTCACACATTTCAGCCAGAATCTCACCAATGACGCGTTCAATGTTGGCTTCCAAGGCAGCAGTCGTGTTTGGCTTGTCCCCATAGACAATAGACTTAACATAGCCCCACAAAAAATAGTGTAACGGGGTCAAATCACATGATCTTGGTGGCCAATTGACTGCGCCAAAACGTGAGATCAACTGCTCACCAAATTCGCCTCTCAATTGATACATGGTTTCGCGTGCAGTTGCGAAACACATTTTTCACAGAGCACGAATTTTGATAATAAATTTCAATAATTTGCAAACGTTGTTCAGGCGTAAGTCTATTCATGATGTCATGATGAAATGTCAAATGTTCGTGGAATTTGTCATGTGTGATCTGTCAAAAATATAAACGTCAAAAACCAAGTAGCAAAAAAATCACCCGTTACATCTTTGTTTTAAAGCAGTGTTCTCATCAAGCGATTCGGAATGTATGCATGTACCATATAGGTACTTAGATACATAAAACACATTACAATCTTAAGACATAAAATACTTGTTGTTTGGCAGAAAAGAAAAATAACCCTCACTGGAGCTCTGCAATTTTAATGAGTTTTCCAATGGCCGTAGTAGAGGTTAACTCAGTTTAATGATCCCATTGAAAGAAGAGTAGAATAAATGAGTAGGTAAAAAGTCTTTTAATAAATTCCAAATAATTATTTTAATTGATGAAAAAAATATCTCATGTATGTCAAGTCTATAACCTGAATTGCAGACATACAGCAATAGTATATTGCTAAAATATTATATTATTCACAAAAAAAGTATAAGAAAAATTTCAAAAACACAAAAAATAATAATACAATGTTTTTGTTATTTTTTAGATTCAATTTTGTAAAATAAAAAATATTTTAGTCAGTAACACTGTATTCGGGAAAAATCAGACAATTCTAAACTCCCAAAAATGTCAACCTTTATTTCCGATATATACATTATATGTACATGTTTTACCAAAAACCTGAAATTAATTTTTTTTTAAAACCAACTTTGAGCAATACGAAATTTACATTACATTACATATTATACTACTCCGTAGATAAATCTACGAAGTAGAGACACTGAAACACTGGCAACGAGATCATTGGCTTTAAACATCACATACATTAATACAACAGAGAGAGCCAGAGAAAGAAAGAACACACAACAGAAGAAACACATGTCAACAGCACGTGGTTGGTTTCCGACGGTCCTCCATCGAAGTACTAACCACGCGCAACGATGCTTGATTTCGCTGATCTATGGGAAGCGATTTTTTTTGTAAATTAATTTTTATTTCATATTAACTTATAACTATCAGCTAGACAAAAATGTTTAAAACTAGCCTACTTATCAATAACTTACAACTAATTTACTGGCCCTTTACGGGCACTCTAAACTAAACAATACCTCTTAGAACTAATGTCTTTCGACCTAAAAACTATTTTAATTAAATCTAATTATTTTATTTTATTTTAATTTTTAACCAAGGAAACTTGTTAACAAAAAACTTGGTATCTTATCATTTTTTTTTTTTTTTTTTACTTATAAACTAAACCTAAATATAGATTAAAAATAATTAAAACTAAATACATCTAACTTATACTAACTAAAAATAACTTAAACTACTTAAAATACCTAATAATACCCAAAACCACTTAAAACTACTTAAAAACTAGAACAGCCACAGCAGCATTTTTTTCGTTTTTAAAAATTTTTTTTTTTTTTGTTAATTTTTTATATGCATGCAGACACACAAAAACATGCAACCCGCCCACTCATGTACATACGCACATACATATACGTACGCACATACATGTACAGACACGCAGTTACGTGCACGCATGCCCCCGCATACATACATATTTTTAAACACCCGAATCTTTTCCATTTGAGATGGGGCAACGTTGAACCACACCGGGCATCCATAGGCAATCATCGGCCTGATGAGGGCCATGTAGCAAATCACCTTCACCCTGCTGTCAAGACGACTGCTATAAAACAATCGTTTTGTCAGGGCAAAGGCTAGCCTTGGCCAGAGCAGCACCTATATGTCTGTCGAAATACAAGTACTGATCCAACCAGATGCCAAGGTACTTTACTACACTTTTACTCGCCAGTGGATGTCCACGTGGTCCTACGATCACCAGCTTGCGCCAGTTCTTTCTCGTATCCCTTGAGGCGCTAGACAACGAATTGTTTCTGATTTCTGGAAATTGATTTTCAACTTCCATTCATCACAATATCGCTGAATCTTGTCGAAGTCGCGCTGCAAAAGAATTTTGATGACCTCAATTGTTGGAGCTGTTCTGTACGCAATTAGATCGTCGGCGTACGCAATTGCCTGAGTTAGACTACCTATCAGATCGCTGGTGTAAATGCTGAAGAGAATCGGCGAGTTAACCGCTCCCTGCTGAAGACCATTGTTAATATTAAAAACTGTGGTAGAAGTTACATTGCCACTCTTGACAACCAACTTTCTAACATTTAGCATGTCATAAATCATGTATAATAGCGGTTTACTTATACCAAGTCTGGCAAGCTTTAGATAGAGACCCTCTAACCATACCGTTTCGAAGGCCTTCTCCAGATCAACCAGACAGGCACCCGTACACTGCTTTTTAGATTTGTTCCATTGGACATCAGAAACGAGTTTAGACGCGGCATGAATTGTGTCATGTCCCGTCTTAAAACCGAACTGAGTATCCGGTATGATTTGGGAAGCGATGCTTTCATCGGAGCCAAAGCCGTTGACTTCCGATATATACATTATACATGTTTTACTAAAAACCTGAAATGAAATTTTTTTAAAACCAACTTTGAGCAATACGAAATCCACTAAATAAAACATCAAAAGGGAATCAAACAGGGATGTAAACAGAAGGACGGAAGTCCGGCGGGTTTTAGAAAGTCGAATGTTTTCAAAATGTGTCATACTGGTCCTTTGATTTTTGCATCCATCAGATCATTAATCATCAATTCTTCATTGAAGTGTACGAATGTCTATTGTAAAAATGATAAATTCGACGATTGTTAAAATACCGATATAAGTTATATTGAAAAATTAAAAAGTTGACACACTTGCTAGCAACATTTCGGTTAACCCTAACCTCAGCCTATGAAAGGATTTGTTTCTAATTTAATACGGAAAATTTGGATATACAAGAGGTGGCAAAGGTAATGTCATTATGTGAATGTGCTATAATATTTGCAAATGGTGTTAAATATTATTATAAGTACTTTGAAAATTACTCTGTAATTGGCAACAAGCAATGGAACGATACAAAACTGAAAAACGCGGAATCAATGTTACATTGTACACTAAGTGACTGTCTGGTGTTTTTTTTTTTAGAGAATTTGGTTGAATTCTCTAGCATAGAGAACTTTAACCTTTGATTTCCCGGCCGTGTGACACGTTTTTTTGCGATTTGAACCATCCACATTGGGTCAGAACCAAAAAGTCATTAGCCAAAAAGTACTATAGTTTACACATGCTCTTGCTACTTGCACAAATATTTTCCAAAATTATATAATTTTTTGTACCAAATTGCTCTGTATAATATTTATAAATCAAATCCCAATATCTAAAATACAAAATTACTTCATTACCTGGAACTTAAATACATGCTTAGGCATTAGATCCAATCGTGCATTTTTTAAAGACTTTCATTATTTCTATACAAAAATAAGTTCTCGTATCTGTAAAACAAGGAATATTATATGTTCTTTTCCTTCATAAAATCCCAAAGAACAAGCACATGGAATAATAGAAATTGAGGTATGTACATTTTGTCTGCATGTTCTGGGTGCCTTTTAATATTAAAATACAAATGCTGACATAATCCTCTGAAATAGCTAAAATAAATCGTTCTTAAAGGATCAGCTGTGCATATAAATATTTTTTTTTAATTAATGTCTGCGAAAAAAGGTTAATCTTATATTAATTAATTTTTGCAATTGTAATGTATGTCCATGTATACAGGTGTACTGTATAGTATATGTATATTATATGATCAAAGAATATGAATTTTATAATAATTTAAAAAAAAGTTTCTAATTTTAAAATCAAATAAAATCAAATTGAATAAATGAAATTAAAATAATAGTAGCTGATGGATTTTCGGGGCCAAATTGACTAACACAATCAACAATTCGTATTGGCCTCATTTTATTATGCACGAAGAACTATGGGTTATCCATTTTTCGGTTTCAAAAATAAACGTAAATAAAACACATGAAATATTTTCTTTCATGATATTTCTTTTTTATTATAAAGTTTGAACGTTTACATCATGTGTGAAACACTACATCATTTAAATGACCACCACGCGAATTGTTACAAGCATCGATTCTTTGAGGTAATTTTCGACCACTTTTTGACACCTAGTGGGCGGTATCTCAGCCATAACTTCACGAATGTTGGTTTTCAAGTGCTCAAGAGTTAAACACGGTCTTCCGCGTAGCCCCACAAAAGAAAGTCCAGCGGTGTCAAATCGCATGATCTTGGTGGCCAGTTGATATCGCCACGACGAGAAATTACGCGGCCAGGAAATGGAAGCATTTACTTTGACTAATATACTTGAATGCAATCCAATATCATATCGAAAATAAAATCTATTCAAATCGCATTCCATCAAATTCTACATTTTACCAATGAAAACCCGCATTAGGAAAACACGTATGCGAAACATATATCCACACTGATCTCTATTATAAAATAGATAGTGTATTCTCTATAAGTATAACAGTTTAAAGATGAGATAAGGTGCGCTGGTGACAGTGTGTTCTGTGAATACAAAGAAAGAAATATTTTTGTATTTTATTGTTTTATACAAATAAATAATACCTGCATTTGAAATATCGCTCAATGTGCCCTCTAAATGTAATTCGAAGTCTTATAAAGTAATAGTGACACGGTACCTACGCAATTATAACAGTCTTCAAGTTGCCTCAATTTTTTGTATGAATATGTACACCCAGTCAGTTATCATGTTTAAATGAAAATAAAAAATTGCATCGCTTCAGTTTGGGTGCCGTCATCTATCGCCATGTAAATTAATTTTGACAGGAGAAAGTTTCGTCTTGTTGTGTGTAAAAGATTTTCCAAAACAACGCGAAAACAAAACTTCTTTGTTTTGTCGTTTGATTTGGAAATTTAATAAAACAAACTAAGCAGGGTCTTTGCTGGGTTTTGTCGTCGAAAGTTTCGCTGTAGTATCGGGGTGCCTTAATTAATTTGGTCATATGGTCTTAAAATTATATATCCTAATGCCAGTTCAACAATATCTAAGTAAATTTCTAGTTAATGCAGCAAATTTATATTTTCCTAAGAATATAACCCTGTGAAAAAATCTATCTGTTCGATAACTAATTAGAAATTTACTTAGACGTTGTGCAGTATACCCTTTAGGGATTTTAAAGAAAATTGTACGAGCATAATTTAAACTGACTTTATTATTTTGTCAGGAAACTATAGTAACAACAGTATATACTTTTTCTTCAGCATAAATTCCTTTTGGTTCATATGCACATACATATGCATGTAGCTATAAGTGCAAGGAAGTGAACCCAATTAAAGTATTAAGAGAAAATTGTCTCTAATCAGATTACTAAGTTATAAAGAAAAAATCAGTAGTTTCTTCCGAATCCTATTAGACGAATTTCCATCAACTAATGCAGTAACTCTGAATTTTGATGCATATACTGCTTCTATTAAGATCCTTTTATGAGTTTTACGATATCTAAAGATTAAACAAACTTTACAACAAAATACAACTAAAACTTTATCTCCACATACGAGTACAGCATGCATCCAATTATCTAACACACATGTAGGATTGGTACTGTGTACAATGTTTTACAGTATATACATAGTGTATGCTTTGTTGAATGCATGACATAATATTGTACAGTAATTTACTTGAAGATGAACTCGAATGCTCGTACTATATAGTGGGAACGTAAGTTGTGATTCTATCTGTAATATTAATCATTGCCGGATTATGCACAATCTCAACCAAGTTATATTGTAATGTTGGTAATATTTTGTTTTAAACAAATTATTATATTTGCTGCGTCAATTGGCAACACTAAGGACTGCCATTACTGCTAGTAATATTTTTACTTTACAATATAATGTAGGTACCAGCTTTCCATCAAGTTTTGCATTTGGAAAAAAAATAGAATCCGAGATATTAATCAAACTTGATATTTCGATGATTAAAAGATGAAAAAAATGGGACCCCCAATTCCGTCCGTCTGTCTGTAAGTCGATCTACAGCCTAACCGGCTGAAGCTATTTTCTTTAAACTTGGTACTCAAGCGTGGTTCAATTTTTTTTTCAAATAACGTTACCTACCATACATGTCCTTTGAATTCTAATATTTTTTTTAATTCTGTTTTTAAATTTATATTGCTAAATACTTAAAATTATCATACCAAAATTTTTTTTAGAAAAAAAAATTAACAACATTGGTATATAGAAAATTCATTAAAAAAAAAACGACCATAAAAATATATTCAGGCGTTTCTAGTAAATGTGATCGAATATAAGGGCAAGTACGTGCGATCCAGTCGTGTTTTCTATTACTGATGTCGTTATCTTTTAGTTTCCCTTAGAATTTCTCCTTTTGCTCTGCCTTTAAATTATTGTGCGGTGTGATTTTATAGGAGCATTGTTCCTTCTTAAGCATTAGGGTGTTTTTTTTAAGAGTTTGAGAATTTTAAGAAAGAATACAAGCCAAAAGAATTGTTGGAATGAATTCAGTTAACAGGAATACTTCCGGAAATAAAGCTGACACCAAATTGATCTAGCAAAAAATGTATTCTTAAGCGCGCTGTATGGCAAGTCTTGTTGGAACTAAATGTCGTGGATGTTTACCTGATCAATTTCTGGGGAAAAAAATAAATCGGTCCGCATGACTCGATAACGGTCGCCATTTACTATAACGGCTGCTCCTTTTCATGATGAATTGAAAAAACTTACTGAATAAAAATATTAACAGAGTTTGACATTCTCAACTGTCAAACCATAGACAACAATCATCGAAACTTCTCATGCAGCTAAAAAAAACACCCTATAATATAAAGCAATAATGTAAAATTGATAAATTCTTACAGAAAACATTTTATTAAAATAGTGACGTTTGATATTATTTATTTCTGTCAATGTCTGATCTGGCTGTAATCTATAAGGCCTTCAATCGTCCAAAGCTGGAGTATAACTCTCCAGTTGGGCTGGAGCTTCCAAAACTCAATTGAATCTTTTGGACAGAATTCAAAATAAGAATGATTGGCGATAGAACTATAGTGGAGACATTTACATCTCTAGAACACCGTCGAAATGTAATATGTCTCATTATTTTATGGCTCTTTTTATAAGCAATGTTCCAGTGAAATAGCCAGTTGCATTCCTCCCCTCAAACTATTCAACCGTAATACTCGCGCTTACCCTTGAGCCCAATTTCGGACGTACTGTCAAGTACAGAGATTCTTTCTTTAGCCGTACAACACGAATTTGGAATCCCTTTCCATGCTCGATTTTTCCCTCCCATTTTGATATTCTAAACTTCAAAACTAATGTACATCGGTATCTCCTTTAAAACCCTTTCCTATTTTCCTAACCCTCGCACTGTGCTCGAACATATTAAGGGTAGTCAAAATCCCTTTAGTGCGCGAAAAATATAAAAAAAAAGTAAAGTAATTGTTAGAAAACATACAAACTGCCTTGACTTTTTCGAAAACAGTAGTATTGTCCAATTAATTTTTAATTCTATTTTGAGTATTCAAATTCTTCAATATTTAAAAGAAAATTACTATCACGCCATATTTCAAAATAAAGTAAATTGCTTGCCTCAAATGGCATGCCAGCTTAACAGGAAATCGTTAATATGAATATGACATGTAGTTTATCTAGCAAACTAGCTTACCTGTACTGAAGTATAAGGAAAATTCTTCTGATTTTCGTTTTTGAAGAAAACAATATAAATCCTACAGTTAATTGTCATTATTTAATGACAAATAATGTATCATTATTTTTAGAAACAATAATTGCTGCAGTTTTTATTTTCTTACTCCAAATTAACTACCTATCCTTCGAAGTTGGATACGAATTTATATTTTGTTTATTAAATTATTTTATCGCCACTAAGTTTTTCGGCAAGTTTTAAAATATTTTTGGTACTGTATTTTGATTGACAGCACTAGAATTTAATACATTCATATTATCACAATTTACCAAACGTATTTGAAACCCTCTAAACTTTATTTGTCTTAGATCAAATTTATAACAGTAACCCCAAGTTTCACAGTGGGAGTTTAAACTTAAGATCAACTGAACCTTAAACTGAGTTTAAATTTTTGGTTCAATTCGTCAGGTTTCACAGTGAAATCTGATATTCAGATCAGTTGAACTTCGCGTTAAGATATATTTTATGGAAAATAGTTGGCAGCATTTTTCTTGCCTCGTCCTCCCTTTCTCTCTGACACAAAAAACACGCGAAACAACGAGAATAATAAATAAAATAATATTCAAAATCACTATAACAACTCGATAACATTTGATTACACAATTTTGTTTTGTTCATAATACGAGTATTTTCTGAAAAAAAACAATACAAACGCTGAACTGAAGTTTGAACGGCAGAATAATCTCGGTTAACTTACGAGTAAACTACAAATTGAACTCAGTTCAAAGTTTAAGCGACACTTTGAAACCGAATAAATTGTTGATCTGAAGTTTAAACCAAAAGTGGAGTTTAAACTCGCACTGTGAAACTGGAGTAATTGTAATGTTTACGAGCATTCCAGTATTGGCGATTATAGTGCGACTTACTCAGATAATACAGACTTAAATGAAAATATTGGAAACTAAGGGCACACTTATTTTGATGAGAAATTAGTCCTTAATACTCAAAAGCAAATGCTTGAAAACTTATTTTGTTTTCTTATTTTAAGGAATCGAATAAATTAGAGTTTTTTTAAACGAAACATTTGGGGAATGGGTTCGGTAAAATTGTATGTATATTAAATTTTATTTGAAGTAAATGTGTTTTTTTTTACAATGTTCTTCGTGCATTAATCCGGTCCTGACAATATATGGCTTCCTGAAAGTGTGTCCTTACAAGAAGATGAACTTTAAGATTTCATTCAACCTCTTAGATTCGTTCGCATCTATCTATAAGATGCCTTTTACTCTACATGTTGGTATTTTCTATAAAAGATATTTGCATTTTATTTATATATATACTCCTTGGAACTTGTATAGATTTTTGTTGTAAGTCCTTTGCTTCTGGCGCAACTGCCTTGCACATGACATAGGGAATTTTTCTATGATCTCATAGCTTTTTAGTTGATTTTTATAGAACTATCTATAACATAATATTTTATTATTTTTTTATTCCTTGCCATAAGCAGCTCACACGAACGAAGTCCTGAAGAACTGGAATTGGTATTTGAGGAACTTTTACACATCGCAGCACTATCACATCTCTCAACGAGCATCAAAAGGGAGTTGGCATCAATAATCGTATTCGAGTCACATGCACAAGCCGGAACTATTTGTAAGTACTTATGAAAGTTGGAACGTACATTTAGTCTACAGTACTGTGTCGAAAATATTTCACAACAATTTTTTTTTAATATTGAAGAAAATAAAAATAATAATTATTAGCAAAATATTTTGCCAAGGAATTTGGGGTGGTGCAAATATCTCATCTGTTTATTGTTTCTTACAAATAATATTAACTAAATATTGTTGTTATAATGTTTCTTTTAAAACTTTATACTGAATGTAATGATTTTTTACATATATTGCGCGAACGTTAGAGCATTTTACATATTTATTTTAAATGCACTTTTTTCGAAAAAATTCCCTAATATAATGAAAATAATAATTTCGATTTTTCACACTCGGCTCCCAGAAATTACGCCAGAATTTGTTTTGGAAAATAAGCCTGAAATATTTCAAATTATGAAAGATAGAGACAGAAAACAAAATGGAAATTACGCAAAAAAAATCGTTTCTTCTGGCCGAATTTCCAAATAACGTTTTGGAAGAAAGGCCGTAAAATGTACAGTGGTGGTCCAGTATAACGAATGCCGATATAACGAATGATCGATATTACGAACACTTTTTGTAAGTCTATTATGTATTCTGTATAACGAACAAATAGTGAATTTCAGAAAATGAAAAAAAATGTTTACAAACAACAAGCTAAATTGGGAATTCCGGAAAGAGTAAAATCAATGCTCTAAAATATCTTAATTTTTACGATGCTGTATCACTCATTGCCTTGTCATGACAAAAAGTATTGGCGGTTGTGCCTCACAAGTGCTGGAAGAACATTTTATATCCAAGTTCTGTCAACTCTCCGTAATGAAGACAAATACGTTGGCTCATATGAGAAATATTTAACCAGAGGTAAACACAATTTTCAATTGCAAAAACTGTTTTGTAAGCTATGAAGTCTTACATCATTTTCTCATACTGAATTTACTACACATGATTTGGAGTCCTGGAATAATGCATATGGAGTAATTCTCAAACCCAAAAATATTGAAAGCAACAATGTTGAAAAAACTGAATTTGCGGATAATATTAGCGATGAAAATGCTAGCTCAGAACCTGAACTTCATAAGTGAAGCATGAAATAAAATAATGAAAAACAGTTATTATACTTTCTATTTACCTAATGATTTGTATTAAAAAACGTATTCGATATAACGAATTTTCTAAATAACGAATTGACTCTGGACATTATATCATTCGTTATACTGGACCACCACTGTATTTTTAAATATGACCAACGGGGGGTTGCGCGTTTTGTCGGGGCAAGGCCACATGACATATTGTGAAATCTCTTTTCAAAATATAAAATAGATTTCAAATGTAAACAATAAATTCTAAAACGCTCAACAAAAATTCGGGCTTGTGTGAAGTGTTGTTTTGAAATTAGGTCCACGGCGTACAAAAAACTCGATGCTTAAGGGGGTTATGCTGCCCCCTGGATTTGAAGATTTCTTTTTAAAAAGTTCCAACAAAAATTTGCATATACCCAGCCCAAATCCTATATTGGGCCAAGCAGGCGGTTTCTTCCTTACGCGCTGAGCTTTTTTTACGCCGATGACCTAATTTCAAAAGACACTTCAAACAAGCCTGAATTTTTGTTCTGGATTTTTTCCAATTTTTTTAATGGCCTTTTTTCCATTTTAGGAAATGGAAAAAATCCAGAATTTCTTTTCGGAAATAATGCCAGAAATTATTTAACACATATAAGACAACTTTGGACACTGAAGTGTCTTTTACAATTAGGTCATCGGCGTACAAAAAATTTTGTAAGAAGAATTTTCTGGTGTTTTTTCCAAAACAAAATTCTGGGGTAATTTCCGGGAGCCTTCACATTCTGCTTTATGTAATTCGGTCAATTTAAATTCATTATTCAAAATTTCACGAACACGATTGCAATTGGCTATGGGAGAAACAGGGGAATTTAAGACTGATACCACAACCATCTTTCGATTGCCCTTGCGACTTATTTATTGTTAAAGCGAAAGAGCATTGCACGAAAATAACACACGCTTAACTATGGATGGTATATCATTCAATTGGTATTCCTGCGGAATACTCAGAAAGAAACCATATTGAATTTTCTTCTTAAATCGCCATTCATTTGATTTAGGTTTCTTCACAATCCGCTTATAAAGTTTCGATGCAACTAATTGGGCTAACTTTCAATTTTATGGAGGTGAACGTATACAAAAATGAAACAATTCAGCACCCGATTCTTATTCGATTTTTAATGTTTCACTTAACCGAGTTGTTTTCTATAGAAAAATAGAATTTTTTTCAGATATGCGGGATTTTCACTAAAATGAGTTTTCAGTTAAGCGAGGTAGTACTAGACTGGGGACCGTTGAGACAATTTCCCTTATATCATCCATAATATTGATTTCTGTACGCCGAGCGATGGAAAAGGCATGTTAAATGAAAATGCGGGTTTCCTTCTACAACTAGGATGTGCCTTTTTAGTGCTCGGTGCATAAATTTTTGTAAAACATGCAATTAAAAAAATCGCTTTTGTTTCAACCGTACCCATAACAGGGGCGGTTGAAACAGCGATTGGGGTTAGTTGAAACACATGGAAATTATAAACATAAACTAGTGTTAAACACGTTAACCCCTAGTTTCACAGTGCGAGTTTAATCTCCACTTTTGGTTTAAACTTCAGATCAACAATTTATTCGGTTTCACAGTGTTGATTAAACCTTGAACTGAGTTTAATTTGTAGTTTAAGTTAAATAAGATTATTCTGCGTTCGAATTTATGTTTAATTTTTATTTAATAATATATAAATTTAATAATTCATGTACATTTTTCTTTTTAAATCTACAGTATTTTATAACAAAAACAAAACGAAAATAAATAAAAAATCCACATCTTTACATAACAAATCAAACTAAACGAAAATAATTTTAAAATAGATCGAAAGAAAACCTTACTTTTTCACAAAAAAATAATATATTAATCGGAATATTCCGAGTCGCTTAGCTTTTGTTTAGGACAAAATATATATCAGCACATCGAAGAGTTTCCGCTCTTGCCCCTCCGTAAAAACTCTGTTGTGTGATAACAGGGTGTCCCGTAAGTCAAGGTCAAGCTGTTTTGGAAAAAGTAATAAAAAAGTCCCTCGCGCTTGGTTATGCAATAATTGCAATAATTAGAAAAGTAATGAAAATCAATACCCTAGGGAGGCAACATTCTTAAGTACTGTGGTCACAAATTTCCAAATTTTAGAGTCTGTTTATTTTTTTTACTTAATTCGAAATAAGCATGCTACTTATTAATTCCAATAACAAATCCAAAAATAAATATTGAGAGTTTCCTTAGAAAAATAAAGTTTTACTAAGTTATGGGTGGCATTGGCGCAGTGAATAAAGTGCTTGACTGCTAACTAGGACGTGTGGGTTCCATCCCCACGCTAGGCGCATTCTTTTCTATACCTCCGATTTTAATTGGATGTCGCCCATGGATTAAAATGAGACAGTCAATACCTGGTTCTCAAATCCACTGTGCCAAACTAGTGCCGTGCAATTCAGGTTGCATTTAAAAGACCTTAGGTCTTACAACCATATAGTTAAATTTAAAAAAAATGGTTCCAAAACATTCTAACCTAAATATAAAAACAACCCAACATTTTTAAATTTATGACCAAAGTACAAAAAAATGTGGCTAGGGTATTGATTTTCATCATTTTTCTAAGAACTGCAATTAATACTTAACCAAGCGAGATGGATTTGTTTCATTACTTTTCCCAATACAGTATAAACTATAGTTAACTATAGCTATAGTACAGTATAAACTATAGTTTAACTATAGAGTATACCTTATCACCATCTACCCGCTTGACGTTGACTTACTGGACACCCTGTATATCCCTTGGTTTGGTTTTCTTCCTCATCAGAAGCATCTCGCTTTCGTATGTATCTATGAAGCGACCAGTGATTTACACCATGCTGCTCCGCCACATTTCGCAACGAATCGCCTGCTTTGACATCTAAATAAACATTTTGTTTCAACCGTACTTAGAAAAAATTTTTCAACCGTCCGGTCCCCAACCCCGCTTTAGTTACAAAAATGTTGTAATTATGGTCACATTGAAACAAGGCACTGCGAGGCATTCTACACTCTTCGTTTCAAACACATACTCTATACTCTAACATGAATACAAACACAATTATAGACAAAATAAAAACCGCACAAAAATACTTACTTTTGGTTATCTACATAGAAAAAGTGCTCCTTTAAACAACTGCAACTTTCCATGTACTAAGCAAGATTGACGATTGTTCGAATATGTTTTCGCTTTGTTTGCCCCTTAGGAACATTCGCGCACCGTCTACTGTTCCTGGAATATTTGTGTTGTTTCAACCGTCCTTTGTTTCAACCGTACCCAGGGATTTGCAAATGTTTCCAGGTAAGCGGATTTTTCACTTAAGGAGTTTCACTTAAGCGGGCTTCGCTATAAAATAAAAATGTAATGACAAAAGCCATGTCTTCCAGGATATCGTGATTTTACTCCACAATACGAATCCATCGAGCCGAAAATGGTGAAAATCGAAAAATCCGTTCTTGAGATATGAACTCACAAACGGCCTGTCGAAAGTCTCTTTTATATGAAAAGATCAATAATCTAGAAAAAAATTGATTTTGCAGACCTAGATTCCAGCAGACCTTCCCCCCTTTCAACCCTTTCATGATTGAAATCATGCGTTCGCCCTTGATCCATGCAAGTTCACAAAATTCTTCCATTCAGACATACAAAATTACTGGACCTGTCTGCTGCTTTCATTCGATGTACGTAATGTTAAAATTGAAAACTTAGTGAACCATTTATTTATTCGAGTCTGTGTACGATTTTACTATCAATAAGACCAGGAATCGTTTTTGCTGTCCCGAAGGACTACCTTGCATCCTCGCTGAATATGTTGGTTAATTGAATTTTCAGTTACGTTTAGTTGGATGGTTTAATTATTTTTCATTTTCTCTCTGCTGAATGTTGGCATCGGACGTCAGCGCGGTGGTTGGGGGGGATGATTCGTTAGAACACAATTCTTTTTGGTTCACTGGACCATAGGCTAACCAATATTATTGGATTAGGGGTACTTAGTTGGAGTTTGTCGCGCTACGACTTTATGAAGCTGTTGTTGTTTTTTGTTCTGTTTTAATGTGAGCCAGCATATTCGAATTAGTATGCATCTGTGCATTTATTAGTAGCCCAGGAGACAACGTTGCAAACAATAACATCGATATATTTAAAAAAACAGCTGAGAACCTTGATTTTTTTACTAGTAACATCAAACGTTCGTAATAGAAACCTGATACAAGATCTATGAGACTGTGAATGCACAAAGGAAAGAAGAAGTTTGTATTATTTGTTTGAAGAATGCAAAACAAAGGCTAAAGTTCTAAAATTAAACCGGAAAATGGTTCGAAAAACATGCTGAGATAGTGCCATATTGAATCTTACAATCCCAAACATTTGTCTGCTCTTGCACTTTCTGATTATTCAGTTCATGAGGTCTACAAAGACTGTAGCTTCTATAAAGTTTCGGTAAGGTCTTATTGAAGCTAAAATTACTCATGGAAGCCTTATCAAAGCTAAAATAGTAGCTGGGAGGCACATTTTTAAAGATTTTCGATAGCGTGAACTATAATGCCACTTAAGTCGGTCCGTCAACAAATGAAAGATAAACTGTCCACCTAAGCCACAGATTGTTGTGCCAGCTTACTCATCTGGTTTAAAACAAATTGAGAAAAAAAATGTCAGTCAATTCAAAATGGTTTGCTAAAATGTGAGCGGAATTTTCTTCACAACTTGATGAATTTACGGAGCAATATCTCACACTTTTAAAAAAAGATTACTGTTTTGAGAACTTAGAGTAACCGGGAATTTTCCTTCCGAAAAGTTGGACATTTGGAAAATAATTGAACACAATTTTTGATCAAACTTGAGATAACGAGGCTAGAGAACAAAAACTGGGTCCCTCAATTCCTCCTGTCTGCTTGTCTCTCGGTCTATCGGTCTGCTTTTATAATGATCTACAGCCTAAATGGCTGAAGCGGTTTTATTCCAACTTGGTATTTAAGCGTTTTGGGTGATTGTCTCAAATAGATTTTTGAACCGTACTTTTTAGCCCCAAACCGAAAGGTACCTACCATACAATTTTTTCTACCATCTTCATTATCTCGAAAACGGGTATAACGATTTTTATGAAAAAATCTGCACTACAATAGGTATAGTCTACATTTTGTTTTAAAAATTTGTTTACACATTTTGTTATTAACGGTACCTGCCATACAACCATTTTGTTTTTTAATTTTCGACTTTTTCATAAACTGATCGACGGTTTTCTGTCAAAACTTTTAAATAAGAAGTCCTTCGAATTTTAGATAATACTGCATACCAACATTTCATTAATATTTTTATTGGATTAAAAATTAAATTTTATTTTAAATAACTAATGGTATTTAAAGATGATAGACCGCAAATGACCTCCAGTCTCATCCACGCATATGAGGCACCTGATCAGAAAATTGTTCATTGCGGCCTTAAGGTTTGAAATTTGGATCGGCTCAATTATTGTCTTAATGGACTGCTTCAATTCAGTAAAATTTCTGGGTTGTACGCTTCCTGTTTGACATAACCCCATAAAAAAAGTCTGGTGCAGTCAGGTACGGTGACCTTGAGGGCCAGCGGAAGGTGCAGTTTCTGGATATCAATTTGTTTGGGAATTTTCGTTGGAGCTCCGCCATAACTTGTGTGGCTACGTGTACACTTGCTCCATCTTGTTGAAACCAAATCCTGCTGAAAGGGATACGTCTTCGGAGAAGTTCTGGGTAAAAAAAACCCCTTCAACATCTTTAAATAACGGTCCCCATTGACAGTTTGTGTTACACCGTTTTCTTCAAAGAAGTATGGCTCGACAATACACCTTGATGAAACTGCGCACCACATAGTGACTCGGTCTGGGTGCAGTTCCGTCTTATGGAGCATTTCTGGATTAGATTCACTCCATATACGGTTATTTTGCTTGTTAACATTGCCGTTTAAGTCAGACATGAACAAACAATTTATCAATGCGTTGTCTTCTTCGGCTATTGCAATCATTTTTCGGCAAAATTCCAGGCGAACAGACAAATCCTGAGGGTTTAACTTGCTTGTAATTTGGACTTTGTACGGAAACAAGCTTAAGTCATCATGAAGTATCCGTTGTAATGATCGTCTGCTAACTCCAATTTGGCCCGATAAGTTTCGAGTCGAAACACTTGGATTTGCCTGTATTGCCGATGCAACAGCCACAATTGTATCCTGAACCCGAACATTGGGATCTCTATGATATAGTCTTCGTTCGATGCTTCCAGATTCGGCAAACATGTTCACCAGCCTCATAATGGTCCATCTACTCGGGGAAGTACGGCCAAACTCCAGCCTAAATTACCTTTGGACGGAAATAACGGACTGCAAAGAATGGTATCGCTGCACTATCCAAATCCTTTTTCAGTATACCAAGCATTCATTTTGATAAATCTAAATAGTAGGCTATAAAATAAAAAAAAAATAAGCCGATTACTCACACTGAAAAAAAGTTATTACGTTTTATTTTTGTAGCACTATTCGTGGTTCAGCCTGTATATTTTTTGGGGCTTTTAAAAACAATTTTTTTTTGATTTAGTACATACATATGTACATATTTCGAAAACAGGTGGACGTTTTTGTTTGAAATAATGTTTTTAAATTTACATTATTAAATACTTAAAATCCAGTCGCGCATTTTATTTAAAGAGGGCTGCACTTATTTCAAACAAATTTTTTGATCGAAAATTTGGACACGTTTTTGAAAAAAAAAATATTTCTTTATTATTTGTTTAGTACACCTAACATTGTTTTTTGTTTTAGGAAAATGGTGTTTTTTTGAGTATTCCAGAAAATGTCAGAAAACTATTAAATGCAAAGTATCGAAGCAATAATTGATTTCATCGTCTTAGAAATATTAAGCTTTCAAAAAGAAAATATTTTTCTTAAATTTCTATTATTTATTGAAAAAATTTGGTTTTATATAGCTATACTGTTTAAACTACTTAGGAACATTTCCATAAATGTTTTTGATTTTCGACATTTTACATTATTATGACTCAACGGATTTCAATAAAAATATCTACACAGAAGATTTTTCAAATTCTAAATAACACTGCATATCAAAGTTTTTGAAAAGTATTTTTTTTTTGGATTTTTGACGTTTACGTTTCCTTTTTTTATTGATTTAAGTAAACAAAAAAAACTACCAAAAACAATTATTATTTGGATTACGAAAACAGATAATTTAAAATATTATTCCAATTTTGTAACTGTACTAACCTGACTTTAAGTTATGAAATGCACATGCTGTAAATATTTAAGCAACAAAAAATAATTACATTTTCTATCAGGATTATCAATGGAAATTAATCCATAATAGTTTGAATTTTAATTGTATAAATATTGAATTTAATTATGATAATTTTTTTATTGAGATGTGACATTATAAGTAGCGAATTAATAGATTGTATTTACTTTTAAGTGGATTTCTAAACAAAAAGTCATATACCTTGACATATAATTTTTTCCTTTATCTATTTAAAGTAAATCTTATTTTTTGTTAGTATATATAAAAAGTGAGACTCCTTTTGTTCAAAATTTAAATTTTATAGTTATACTTCAAAATAAATATTAAACGAAGTTTCATGGATATAAATAATTTATTTATTTATTATTTCGATATATCTTTTTAAATACTGCAATTGTCGTTACACTTCAAAGGCAATAAGTAGTTAACTTATCATCAACAAATTACGTTCATGTTAAACATATCCATAATTTCGTTATTAAGAGGAAATGAGTTTCTATATGTTATGCCTTCATTATCATCATTAAGGATTCCAATGAATGTACGAGCATGTATACCTAATACTTTGAAGTTTTTTAAACTCCCTGAGGCTGCGAAAACTTAATCGACATAATGATTATTGGAGTCTATTAAAATTCTGCGAATTTTACAAAGACAAAGTTAACATTAATAAATTTATTAAAAAGGTTAGAGGCAAAATCACTTTTTTTGTGCAAAACGTCTGTAAAGAGGGAGACTCAGTAAGAATAACCTTTTCGCTTTGAGCCTGAACGCGATTGATTAATAGTATTGTTTGTTTTGTCTAAGTTACCATTATGAAGGATAAGGATGTTGTGGCTTCAAAGGCAAATTAATGATAATTTCCGATAAGACCTACCGCTATTAGCTTGTCAAATTGGTTCTTTCGAAATGAATTTTCCCAAGGAAATAAAGTCAAACACTCCATTTACGAGATAAGATCAGAAAGCAAATAATTCAATTTTAGCAACGGACTTCATACATTTTAACCATAACAAAGTCCTTAAGCTCAAATATATTATTTATGTTTGAATGGGAGAGTAATCCAACAATATCCACGGGTTAACCATGGTTCAGGGTTCTAGTGCATCATAAAACACAATTACATGCTGCACCTCCATGGTTCAACTTAATTTTATTGGTCGAATTTCGTGGGAACAAATTATAAACCAATGGTGAAAGTAGGTTTTCAATATTAGTTTGTCAACTAAAACCAGCGAATTTTGAGTTCTGTACGCCTTTAAATTAAGATCTTTTAGTATAATTTTTTTTTAAAGTGGGCACGAACTGAGACAACGTCAAATTTTCGTCAACATTCTCCTACAAAATTTTGGTTGATTCCATTAGATTTTAGTACGAAGTACGATACTGTAATTTTTAAAATGTTGATAACGTTATTATAATAATATTTCAAAAACTACTCAAAAATGACAGTGACAGTTAAAAATCTGACAACTGATTTGACAGATATAACTATAACACCAGTATAAGGGGTGGGACTGGCTGCTTCAGTTTTAGAAAAAAAATTAACGGGTTGCACTCCGGGAGTGCCGGCAGAAGTGAAAACTTTATCATTAACGTTGGTCATGTTAAACACTGATTATTATTAAAAGAATATTCTCGGAATATACCCCTCATGTGAATGTCAACCAAATGATACCAGCCAAAGACGGTCATCAAACAAGTACACAATATGGATGACAAAGCATTTTTTATATTTTTGTTATTGAAATAAATATATAAAGAATAATTAAATTTGAGTTTTCAATTATTAATAAATCAATAATATTTAAATTTACTATACCCCGTTTTTTATATCATCATCACATCACTTTCAACTCTTCAAACAAGGGACTCCGTTTTGGATCGCAAACAAACGGAGTCAAGAATGGATCCAAAACGTTTCCAAATCGGATCCAATTAGTATGGAAATTAGATACACCACGGAGGCATTATTTGAATGTATTGTGAGAGAGAGAGTTTTTTATTTAACCATTCTCATCGAAAACTGAATCTAAATGGAATCCAAAACGAATCCAAAAAAAATGAACTAAATGTAATAAGAACTATGCTTTTTTACACATATTAAACACTTCTTGCTTATTTGACAATAATCCCGCTTTTCCATTTTTAAATATTATTTTATAAATTCCTTACGTTTGTTATTATTTTGCTTTTCCTTGAATATAAGCATTTCCTGGTTGCTTGTTTACTCTGCGAAATTGTTTCTCTCCATTTGTCTTCATTTCTGGTCCATAAAAAATGCGCCCCACTCGAATGTCGAACATCGACTTATCTCTCTCTTTCTCGGTCCATAAAAAAAATACTCTCGGTGCTCGTTCTTCTTTTTACATGGGTACACAGAAAATTTGTTAATGAGACACTCAGTTTTTTTGGATTCAAAAGTGATTCCCAAGTGAACCGAGAAATTCGGGTCCGTGATTTTGTTTGAAAGAAAACAGCTGATTGATGTTTCTTTTCTATTCCGGATATTATTTTTATTTCGGAATATCATACCATTTTGGATATTCTAGATCTAGACAAACATTTTCGCCGCGCGGTAGAAAGAGAGGGGGATATTACTTCCTCTCCTATGCCGCGCCGGCGATCTACTTCATCACCGTCTTGCGAAATTTCGATCAGATCACGTGACTTGACGCGAGTTTAACATTTGTTACTCATAAAAAAAGTGCCCAACGCCGCTAAAGAAGTTTTCACTTCAAAAAAACATTTTCACTTTTGTCCAATAAATTTGTACTTTTTTTAAAATAGTAAAATTGATTCGTCTTAACAGCGTTATTTGTCGATTTCTGTATTTAAAATTGTTGGTCTTTGGCAAAGAGATTTATAATAATATGTTTTTATTTTTTTCTTGCGCACTTGCTGTTGGTCTTTCGACACTATACTAAAAACTTGACATTAAGATAATGGAGAACCCCAAAATTGGGTCCCTTGTTTTAACGCTTATGTACGCCAACATTTTTCAAATTGTTTTATTTTTTTTTTAAATGAAGAAAAAAAAACTTTTTTTTATTGAAAACTCAAAATTTCCAAAACGACTTCATCGATTTTTTCGAAACTTTGTGTTTAGTAGCTTTTGACAATATAAATGTTAAAAAAACTGGCTATATTTCTCAAATAAAAAAAATAACGGTATCCCCATTCCCCCTCCATACAAATAATGTAAAAAAACACCGTTAAGAAAAAATATGTACATATTTCTCCAAAACGGCTGCGAGAATTTTCATTTAAAAAAATGTGTGTGTTCTTAAATTAGTACAGTTCACTTTTAAGTATAAAATTATTTTATTTTGCGTACATATTACCGGTACTTCCCAAAGAACCACTTTTCATATTTTCGATTACTAAGAATCAAGATAATCTTAACTACGTCGGCTTTAAACCTGCATATGATAACTAGACTATCTACCTGCCTAACAGCATCAATGTTTAGCTACATTAAAGTTGTTAGCTACAAGAGCAAGTTTGTACGATCCAGTCCTGTATTTTATTTTTGATGGTCCATACTCTGTCGATTATGAAATTTGGATAAACTTTCTAAAACTGCTAATTTCTACAAATAATTGCAATTTGTTTATATGAAGTTTGCAGTTTTGGATATTTGACAAAGCAGGTATTATGAACACAAAATTGATAAGACACTCCGTTTTTCCAAGAGCTAAAAAATACCGTAGTAGTTGAAGTTACCAAATCTAACTAAAAAGCAATAGTACAAAATGATGACCTAAATATTGGAGTGAATTGTGTTATCTTATTCAAAATGACAATCCGCTGATATGCAAAACTTTTTTTCATCAGTAAAGTTAATACGAAAATTTGTTTTGGGAGCAAAATTATTGCAAGTGATTTCCCGTCAATTTGCATCTTTTTTTTATTATTTAAATCGCATGATAAATAATAAATTATCCAAAACAAAACTTTTACTGATGATCACTATAACCGGTCATAAAGTTTTTGAGAACGGACAATCGGGACAATTGGAAAGCAAAATTATGTTATATTTGTAATTCCATAAAGCTTATGACTTAATTATTATTTCTAGTCGAAAAATTTTGATTCAATTCTTAAAAGAAAACTGATTTTTAAATTAGCTTTGTTCTGTGACTATTTTGTTAACTTTTCTGGACAGAAAATTACAACTTTTTGACGTTCAGTGAGGATTTTTTTGTTCTGACTTGTTCTGATTTGAAGTTCTGTCAATTGTTCTAAGTGACAACTGTCAAAACTATTTGTTTTTTTCCTGTAAAATAAGTAATCCCATAAAATTAGAAAACAAAAGGGCGAGGAATTAATATATAAAGATGACGTTCATTCCTGCTCATCGCTAGGTATTTCTGTATGCGTCTTATTAATTATCAAGTAGATTTTTTTTTCAGTTTAATGTTTTTTTTTTACGAAAAAGTGTCTATGATGCTCTTATAAATCTAATATTAAATTTAAATTTGTTTTCTGTTTGCAGTATTTAATCAAGGTGACGAAGGACGATCCTGGTATATACTGTTGAAAGGATCAGTTGATGTTGTCATTCATGGCAAAGGAACAGTAGCAACACTCAAGACTGGTGATGACTTTGGTAAACTCGCACTGATAAACGACGCACCGAGGTAAGATTATCGTAAAATTAAGTTGCAGAATTTTGTGTGATTGGTAGAATGTTCTAAAGTTGTGAGGTCTATGAATTATATTTTTTTTATTTTAAAAATGTCATAATTATTAAAATTGAACGCAAGTGAAAATAATTAGTAGGGGAATCATTTTTTTAAAGAGTAATTTAAAAATAAATAATGAATGCAAACTTCTAGAGGGACCAAAATGCAATTAATTCCTGTTAAAACTGTTATAATCTGCAAGTCCCTATAATAGAGCATTATAGACTTCTTCCTTAAATAATGATTCATGTTTATTATTCCACAAAAAAGACAGTACTGTTCTTAATGGATTATTTAAATTTTTTGATTGAAGGCAGTAAGTAAAACTTGATTTTGATTGCAATTGCAAGCATTTAAGTCCAATACTTAATACCATATACAAGATGCTCTCTACAATTTACCCCACAAAATATAAAACTGTATAGTCCTGCAAATTATTCTGTCAACAGGACTCAAGTAGTTGTTTCCATAAAATTGTTTTTTTTTCGTAAATTGAAATTCGAAATACATACATTCAACCAACTCTCTTATTTAAAAAGGAAAAAAAAGAAAACCAATTAATCTACCGTCAACATAAAATTGGAAATTGATCAGCAGAAAACCAATAATATTTATAATTGAATGAGTTAAACGGCTTTTTAAGTCAATTTGCAGTCATCTGAAATTCCGCTTGATGAAAATTATTTTATTACGTTGTAAGTAATAATATTTTGTACATTTAAACGACTGCTTCCTACTAATATATTTATTTATTTTAATTGGTTCGCAGAGCACAATTAAAATTTGTTTAAAAATTCTACGTTTACACATTTTCTGCGGAATCTGTAATTGATGGAAAATTGCTGGATTAAAAAATAAAACAAAAGGTCTATACAAAAAATAAGATATTTTACATTTATATTTATGAAATCCCGCAGCTTATCAAAGCTGATTTCTACTAGAATTTAGAAGAAATGTTTCGAATTATCTTGAAAATATATTCTCCATACATCATATTTCATATATCAATGTCTATACGGCTCACTTTCTGAACACCTTCGAAAGGTGTTTATCCGACTTTTAAAATGTATAGTTTCTACACACAATTTGCAACTATGAATGAAACTTTATCTCAATTGACTTTCTGAGACATCCATACCTATAGTGAGGGTGTATCGATATAGCAAGTGTTGCCGTCGTTGTTGTTTTTTTTTTAATTTTTGAACTCAGTGGTTCAGAAAATAACCCCTCTAACGGCATTAAAAAGGACAAATAGACTCCCATTTCTGAACGCAAAATAGCGGTGATTAAATTGGAAATATATTTCCGAGTTCTAATTAATAGGCAAGTCGTCTATCGCACTATTTCAAGTGTTTCATTATTCCCCTCCTTAACTTAACCCAACCATAAAACTTACGTTTCTAGGAATGGCCATCAGTTTACCCTTGAGCCCAACATATGAGGTGATATCAGGTACAGACTGATTTTCTAGTCATACCAAGAATACTGAGATGTCAACAGATATGATCGTACACATGCTCGAAGGATTTCTGCAGAATGAAATAGTTTTACGAATTGTTTGTAGACATTCGCTATTGGGTTATTAATTCGTCATTTATGAACATCATTGAAGGTGCTGGGCTGAGTTCGTAAATCTGCCTTGCCTCGAGTTTTCCAAAATAGTGCAAGACAGAGCAGTTTCTGACCTTTATTATTCTACGCGCTAGTATTCGAAATCCATGAAATCGGTGGGTTAAAGTCTTAACCCGGGGCTTAAGGTTTGTTTGTTTAACTGACATTCAGATGTAGATAATTTAGATTTTTCAAGGTTTGAATGCTTTAACATTTTTTAAAAAATATAATCTGCGCCTCTTAATGATTATCATAGATTATTCTTTTTAATTCAAAAACTTAAAATAAGCTTAACTTTTTTTTAATTTTTTTGCTTAAAATTATGAACATTTTACTAAAAATTAATTTAAAAAAAATAATACCAACATTTTATAGAGCTGCTACAATAGTGCTTAAAGAAAATAATTGTCACCTACTGCGTGTGGATAAGGAGCACTTTAATCGTATCCTTCGGGATGTTGAAGCAAATACACTAAGGTTACAGGAGCATGGAAAGGATGTATTAGTATTGGAAAGGGTTGCAAAGCAACGGGGACAACATTCGGCATTTAAGTATGTTATAAATATGAATACTTAATTTTAATGTTGTGTTTCGTTTTTTTTTTCCTTTTTCTTAAATTATTTCTATCATTTAGTATTTAGAAAATATATGTACGTGTGTGTGTATTTTTGTATATATAACTTTTTGCTTGTAGGAAATTCGAATGCTTTAACTTTTATTTAAATAATGTTATCCTTTGGTAATATAATGGTATAATGTAAAAAATGTTTACTAACATCAAAATTGGTCCTAACCTCATGCACATGACATTAACAAATTTGAAAAAGTTCCAACTTTAAATTATATTTCAAAAAGAACTCATTCCTTAAATTTAATTAATTAATCACTAAGGAACCTTTATTTATTTGAGTAGGTAAATAGTTTGGGAAAACTTTAAATTTGAATTATAGTATAGAAAAAAGGAATCCTGTTGGTAGCTATAAATCACTTTTAAACCTTTTTGTGTGTTACCAGAGGTGGCCATAATATGATGGTGCTCAACAACTCTTATGGGAAATGGGTTTGATTATCATCTTGTTTTTTTTTTTTTTTTTTGTTGCAGCCATATGAGTGGAGAAATGTTTTAATTTTTAGTAGAATAAGTTATAAATGATGTTTTTTTCTTCGAGCAATGCAACAATAAATTAAAATTAACTTAAGCAATTCGAAATTAAATTGTTAAAAATAAATAATACAATCAATTGTTGAATTTAATAGCATTTTTCGAGAAACCTGTGCTGAATTTTCGAAATATTTTGTCCAAAAAGTACTGTTGGTAAAGGATTTTAAATGAAATCTGTATATTCCAAGTTTGATCCTACTAAAGTAGCAAATAAAACAACTTGGACTCGAAAGAAACCCTGTAAAATGTCTCTAATTTATATAATAACAAAATTTATTTTTATTTTTCAAATTTTTAATATTAAGATTTAAACAGTTTAACATAAACTGAGACGTAAATTATTATCAGGATCCTTTAAGAGCAGTCATAAACACATTACTTTTGATGGATTTATATCAGCCGATACATTATTATAAGTCATAATAAATAACAGCTAGTTAAAAATATGATAACCAATTCTTTTAAAAGTAACGCACTAAACTTTTTGAACCCTAACTATTAATAAGGAATAGATTGAATCAATTTAAGTAAACTTAAATGACAAATACTTTAAACGTAATAGTGAATAGAGCCTTGTTGAAATGGGTAACATAAATATCCTTTTCACTTTGTTTTTTTTTAGAATCAACTACCATAAAATCTAGAAAGCACTACGAAACTACTGCAAACTACGTTGTGAAAATGATTAGATCGGCCAAATTGATATTTTATGAACAGAAGCTCGGAACATCAAAATCCACTAAAGACACTTGGAAACATCTTCGAGAAGTAGGTATCGGGAAACAACCATAGTTTCTCACTGATGAGATTGACTGCAATGCCCTGAATAAGAGGTTTACTTCATTACCCTTTAATGCTGAACAATCATTTTCAGCCAGTTCTTTTAGTTTCGACAGATTATCCGAGGAAGATGTTGTGGAGGCTATACTTTCAATAAAATCAAATGCTATCGGACTTGACTTAATTAATCCAAAGTTTATTAAACTTTTGCTTCCCTACATTCTGAGATTTGTAACACATATCTTTAACCATATTTTGACAACATGGAAGAAAGAAGATTTCCGAGCAATAACCATTCTGCCTTTTCTATCAAAAGTATTTGAAAAGACAATTTCCAAGCAAATACAAAATCATCTCATTTCTCACAACCTTCTCAGTATATGTCAGTCTGGCTTCCGACCACAACGTAGTTGTAAATCGGTATAACTTCTTTTTGCAGATGAAATAAGAGTTGCCTTAGATAAAGACCATTTTGTCCTGCTCACGTTATTAGACTTCTCCAAGGCATTTGTGACCGTAAATCACACAGTACTTTGTAGAAGACTGCAACAAAGTTTTGGATTTTCAACAAATGAGTCGTGCAAACTGATTAGCTCATATGTCAAAAGTAGACAACGACGTGTTGTAGCAAATGGTAGATCGTCTACCTTTGATAATGTACCTCACGGGGTCCCACAAGGATCAATTTTGGGTCATCTATTCTTTCTATGTAAATTAATGATTTGCCACACATAGTTAAAGATTGCTTTATCCTTTTGTATGCTGACGATGTGCAGCTTTTGATCTGCCGGCCCATAACTGCGAAGGACGAGGCAGTCTCTCTTATGAACAAGGACTTGCAAAACATCATACGTTGGTCCTTAATAAACAATCTCCACCAAAACCCTTCTAAGTCAAAGACATTGCCTATCTATCGTAAGATTTTCGATAAAACTATATTAAGCCCTCTGCAGATAGAGAATCAGACCATCGCTTATGTTGATTCTGCACGTAATCTAGGTATGGTTTTCAATCGGACTCTTACTTGGAATGACCATCTTAACAGCTATATAGGGAAGGCTTATGGAAGTCTTAGAGCTCTTCGAATCGTTCAAAGCTTTATTCCACACAAAACTAAGCTTCTGTTAGCAAAAACCATTTTGCTTCCAATGCTGCTTTACTGTTGTGAGGTGCTTGGCGATTTGGACTATGAGACGTCTAGAACACTTAATGTAGTCTATAATAACATTGCCCGTTTCGTATATAATCTTCGCCCTTTTGATCACGTTTCTCTCGTTTCTGAACAACTATGTGCTGGTAGTCTTAATAATCTATTGAAATTTAGGTCACTAAAATATCTTCAACACTTAATTCAGACAAAACAACCCGATTATCTACACAGTAGACTGAACTTCCCTCATTCAAGTAGGTCACTCATTCTCATAACGCCAAGATTTAAATATCTGAATACTCAGCGGCAATTTAATATTCATGTCATTAACCTTTGGAACTATCTGCCAGTTTTCATAAGAGGAATAGGAAGCACAAGGAAATTTTCATCTTCAGTTTTTAAGTATTTGGCAAATCGTTGAATTATTATTTTTTTTCCTATAACTAAAAGTGAATGAATCTTATTCATTTATTTTATGTTCTGTTATTTATCTTTTAATTCTTACTTACATAAAACTAAACATTTATTGAATTTAGTATTATTATCTAATATCATTATTAAAGCCTTACAATACTTTACAAGATGTATATCTTACTTTGTTAGCGTTTTTAAATAAATTGTCCACAGAATAAAATTACTTATAATGAAATCTCACTTTAAAAAAAATAATTTATTGCGAAATTGGGAAAAAAATTTCAATATCTTTTATTTGGTAATCTTCCATTATTAGAACAATTGCATTTGAATAAAAAAAAATCACAGTATCGAAATACCGCATTTTGTTGGATCCTTTTATTGAATCTCAAAACCCTTTTTAACACTATTCTAACAAATTCTTACGTTCACCGATCCAAGCTTTATAAATGTTAGCTGATTATTTCTTTCTTATTATCACCATATCATCAAATGAATTGTAAAATGTTGTTTTCTCTAAGCTTAGAGTCAATTCTCCGCACCTATCTAAGACCTAATCTTCTTTTTTTTCGTGCAATAATTGTCTTTCTATGCAAAAAATTTACAAGCGAGCTATTAAATCAAGAAAATCACTGACGAATACAAAAATCAATATTTATTTCATGCAAGAATATGTCGGTCTAAGCAGACAAAAAGCTCTTGGACCATAGGTGGCAGAGAGGGAGATGCAAATGTAGAGTGCATATAAGAAGTGAATAATAGTTTTATTCAGACTCTCATTACGAGGCTACTTATAGCTTACCAATAAAATACGGCTAATATAAAATAAAATAAAATAAAATAAAATAAAATAAAATAAAATAAAATAAAATAAAATAAAATAAAATAAAATAAAATAAAATAAAATAAAATAAAATAAAATAAAATAAAATAAAATAAAATAAAATAAAATAAAATAAAATAAAATAAAATAAAATAAAATAAAGTGAAATACAATAAAATTAAATAAAATTAAATTAAATTAAATTAAATTAAATTAAATTAAATCAAATTAAATCAAATTAAATCAAATTAAATTAAATTTAAGCGAGTCGTTCCATTCCAAATATTCATAAGCTTTATCTACACTATTATCGGCACTATTTGTACTGCATAATTTATATGCACTTTTCCTTTACGAATAAAAAGGGCTATTCAAGGGTCCATCTAACGTTTTTTTTTCAACTAGTGCTTATTTCGTGAATGGTGACACTTAGCTCATGTCTGATTTGACAGATAATTAGTTTTATCCTTCCGCTGAACAAATATGGTTGTGTATACGCTTGAATAACGCTGGTAAATATTGCGACATTACTTTGAAAATCATGGTAATGTTGCGGAATGTGTGCGAAAATTGCGTACGGATTTTGGAAGAAGAGAAGCACCGTCAGTTCCGTATGTTCGTTATCTTGTGAAAAAAGTGAAAGAAACTGGCACATCGATAAACCAAAGCGTGAAAAGCCAAAAACAGTTCGTTCACCCGAGAATATTGCTGCTGTGGCAGAAAGTGTGCGTGAAGCGCCGTCGTTCTCAACAATTGAACATTTCGAAGACATCATTGAGACGAATTTTTGCATACAGACCTTGGTATGACGCCATACAAAGTCCAATGGGTTCAGGAGTTGAAGCCAACTGACCATCCAATACGTTTTCGCTTCGCTAAGTGGGCATGCGATCGACTTAGAGAAGATGCCTATTTTGCCAAAAAAAATCATCTTTTCAGATGAAGCTCATTTTGATCTTGGCGGGTATGTAAACAAGCAAAATTGTCGTATTTGGGGCACAGAAAACCCACACGCATACATTGAAAAGCCGATACACCCAAAACGAGTCACTGTTTGGTGCGGATTTTGGTCCAGAGGCATAATTGGGCCATTTTTCTTCGAAAATGCGCAAGGAGTGGCCGTTACAGTCAATAGCGATCGTTATCGGGCCATGTTGAACGAATTTTTGTTCACAAAAATTGAAGAGGAGGATATTGGCAATATTAGGTTTCAACAGGACAGCGCTACGTGCCACACAGCCGAAGCTACACTCGATGTTTTGCGCCCTGTTTTTGAAGGTCGCATTATCAGCCGCAGAGCTGATGTCGTTTGGCCACCTCGGAGCTGCGATTTGATACCGTTGGACTATTATTTGTGGGGTGCCGTAAAAGATAAGTGTTACGCCGACAAGCCAGAGACAATTGACGCTTTAAAGGACAATATTCGTGAAGCCATTGGTGAAATAAAGCTGCACACAATCGATAATGTGCACAAAAATTGGAACGATCGTGTAGGCTACTGCATGGCCCGCCGAGGCAGCCATTTGAATTAAATTATTTTTCATTATTAACCGGAAGGATTGTACTTTCAAATAAAAAAAGAAATTTGAGAAAATATTCAGTAGTTTTTTTTATAGCATTTTCAAAAAAAAAACTTATTTGGCGGACCCTTTATTTTATTTTATATTATTAAATTTTATATTATTTTTATTTAATTTTCTTTTATTTTATTTTAGTTTATTTTATTTTATTTTATTTTATTTTATTTTATTTTATTTTGTTTTATTATATTTTATATTAGGTACTATTTTTTTTTTATCAATCGCGCGAATACTCATTTTTGTAAGCATCTGTCGTTTGTTTGTGTGAATTGTTATTTCATAGTTTTGCGTTCTCATAACTCGCCCGAATTTAATATCATCAATGTGCGGAAATATATATACACGTATACAATGCCTTATAAAACGTGATTATGGCTTCCGATATGAATTGGGGGAAAGCTGGAAGCGTCAATAGACGAAATCGAAAAAATAAAGGCTGCGATTTGAAAAGTTTGATGAAACTCAACCAATTTAAAAGTGTTTCCCTATCGTTTTATCTCGGTTGTATACTTCCGATTGATGGATCCTTTTTGCTTTACAGTATAACACATATTCAATCATAACTTCATCTCATAACACTAATAAACAAAAAATACTCATTTACCTTTATAAAATACAGATACATGTGCGCCCTCGGTAAAAGCAGCTAATAGAAATTCTAGTTGTTGCGTTAATTGAGTTTGTTGCAATAACCGAGTCACAAAAAAATTGATCCATGCATTCAAATTTGACTTGAAAATTAAAGTATCAAAAATTAAAGGCAATTTATTTTATTCACCTCATCCATTTCAAGGGAATATCATAACGAAATCAATAAATTTTCTGTTAGAATGCTTTTTAAGAAATAACGTAAATTAACTCATGGTACCTAATTTCAACAAAAAAAAAACTCTTGAAAAAACAATACATGGTTTCGTTAATTCTTTTTTTAAATATTGACAAATAAATTAACTCCTGTCAATGGCCAGCTCCGTGAGTTTGTGCATAGTTAATATGTCTTCAAGTGAAACTGAGTGTTCTTCAGCCCACAATTCTGCAAATGAATGATTTGTTCCATTTATAAGTTTTACAAAGCGATTGAACAGATTCACCAACTCAATTTAGTTAAAATCTCGGTTTTCTGTTTAATTGACAGTTGGGACATGGCTTTTTAAATAAAACTTACAATTAGTTACGGACACGAAAATGAAAAAAAAATTGCATAAAACTAAAAAATACATCCCAAATTCAATGCATCACACGTGCAAAAGAACAAAATTCAAAGAAAAGAAGAAAAGCTGTAAAATAACTGACAGTTACAGTTTTACCAAATTCCAGAAAATAGAAGCGCAGAATGAATGAAAAAAAGACATCATAGTTCGAAAGTTGCGATTACTGAGACACAATTTTTTGAAAAGTTGCAATTACTGAGTAATGGTGAGATTTTGGGTATTGTTTTAATCGAGGTTTTACGTTTATCGAGGGTTGCTTTTCCGGAAGGCGCGCTGTAATATAAATACCTGGCATTTTTGCTTTAAAAAATCATACAAAACCTTGAAGTTTATTCAGATTTTACACAAATAGGCCAAAGGATCAATTTTTCTTTAATACAAATATCTTATTGGTAGACAAATACAGACTGTGTTGCTTGGGCATTTTTTTTTTTAATTGCTAAAGTTTCTATAAATAGGAAAATCCTTATTACAGCTTCACTCCAATTTCAACCAATATTATGAAGGCTAAGAAAAAAAAATAAACATAGACTTCCAGCAGTTTAGTTGCGTTTGTATGTGCAAACTTTTAGAGGCCAGTCGCCTTTTGAACTCAAATAAAATCATCTGAGGCATAAAGAAACCTCACAAATGTTCGGACTTTAATGGTTTGGGTGGTATTTCTTCTCGATGAAGGACGACTCTAGGCCATACAACAAAAAAAAAGATTTCTTAAAATAAGATGCCATTCAGCTTGATTTAGGTTTGTTGTGATCTTTGGAAAGAAAACACAATTATAATATGTATATGTATGTAATACATACAGACGAACATGTTTTGCTTTTCATGCTTTAATTCGTACAAAGCCTTTTGGCTGTCCTTCATAATTATTGTCCTTGTTCAAAGTTAATTTAACCCTTATGGTGCTTTTATTCTGTTATATGTTTGGGCAAAATTATTGAGAGCATGAGGAGGACTAATTAAGCGTTAAATTAGTATCTTTTTTGAAATGATTTATCCTTAGTCCTTTTTTGTTGTTGTTTTGTCATAAATGAATACTTTATTAGCCAAGCAACTCAAGCTTAATATTATTATGCTTATTTGAACATCAATTTTTAATTGAATTTCGTTGTATTATACAAATGAAAAACCCTGTGGATTTTAAATATTAAGATGAATTTTAAGTTAAAAAAAAAATAAAATCGTGAAAATTTTTTCAAAATTTAGTCATTCATATTGTCTTGATGTCCTTTTCTTTTTTATAGTTTTTTTTTTAAGAAATTCATAAAGACATTAAGAGATTTGAATAATTATTCATTTTTAAGTTTTTCGATGTGATGTTTTGCTTTCTTCGAATTTTCATTTTGTTGGCACGTTCTGTTTAAATGTTTCTAACTATTCGCTATAAACTTTATTTTAAATTTTTGTTTGTTTTTATTGTGTTTCTTTGCAGGTATACAGTAATGTCGGGTACGCCATCAAAAATGTTAGAACATCTTTTGGAGACGCGACTGGGAGGACAAGTTGTGGGAATTGATCCGTTTTTGGATGATTTCCTACTGACGCACATAGTTTTTATGCCAGTGGTTCAGCTTGTCGATGAGTTGGTTAATTAATATCCTTTTCAATCTAAGTTTAATTAGGTTTTTTTTAATTGTTTTTTTTTTCTTTATTATTTAAACCTTTTGATTGGATATTTTGCCTTATAATGTTCGATTGGTATGAATTTTTGGCTTAGAACTCGAAAATCCAAGAGGCACGTTTTGAAGTAGATTTTGTAGATTTCTTTTATACACTCACAGGCATAATTACCCACCCACCTAGTTTTGTTATTTAGTAACATTTTTATGTTTAAAATGAGTATTACCTATCCTTGACATTTATCCTGAAGTCAATCCAACTATAATGCCCTTAGTATCCAACTTAGGGTGGCAATGGCGAAGTGAATATAGTGTTCGATTCTCACGGTAGTCAGTATTCTTTTCTATACCTCTAATCTTAATTGAATGCCGCCAGTGGGTTAAAATGAGATAATAAATACGTAATTCTCAAAATCCATCTGCCAAAAAAAAATCTTTCCTATCTTTCTAATTCTTCTAACAAGTGCCGTGCAATTCAGGTTGCATTTAAAAAATATGTCTTACAGACAATATTATTAGGGCAAGTTTTGCATTTGGAAAAAAAATCGAGACTTGAGATTTTAATTAAACAAGACATCACTATGATAGAGACCACCAAACATTGGGTCCAACAATTCACTCTGTCTGTACAAAATTCTATAGCCTAAACGGCTCAAGCGATTTTCTTCAAACTTGGGACTTAAGTGTTTTAGGTGGTTGTCTCAAATAATTTTTTTTAATCTTTTTGTAGCCCCACAAATAACGGTACCTGCCAAGCAATTTTTTACCATCTCAAGTATCTCGAGAACGGCTCTAACGATTTAAAAAAAAAAATCTTTGCACTATTATAAGTACAATCTTTATTTTTTAGTTTTTTTACTAAACTATTTTTTATTTTCGACTTTCTCATAAACGGTTCGATGGATTTCAATGAAATTTTGTATACATATATAGGAGTTCCTTGGAATTCTAAATAACAACGCATACCAGAATTTTCGAAAAATATTTTTTTTATAAAAATTTAGTAAAAGCGACTTTAAATATATATTAAGCCGTTTCTGCTAAGAATTTGGTGAATAGAATGTGATTGCACGTAAGAGAAACTACTTTAAATTATTAAGATTTTTTTTTCTACAACAAAATATAGCATCGCAATTTTAAGTATTTAATAAAATGTATAAATTTTCAAATATAATTTCAAAATAAATCGTTCACTCGTTTTCGAAATATGAATTAAAAATAAAAATTGATTTGATTGATTGATTTTCCAAAAACATTTAAAAGAATATTTTTCGAAAATGTTGGTATGCAGTATCATTTAAAATTTGAATGGTCTTCTTTATAAACATTTTGATTGAAATCCGTGGTGCCGTTAATGACAGAGTGGAAAATGAAAAAAGGCGTTTTATGACCTACACGCTTAAAACCTAAACACTTTTTTACACCTAAATTTATATAATAACTATAAAAGGGATCTGATTTTTTTAACTAAAATTAGAATTTTGAGATAATTAAGACTTAGGAACTATTTTTGCTCAAAAAAATGTAATGGCATTTGCCCTTATTTGTGGAACTAAAAAAAGATAAAAAAAAAAAAAGAATCAAGCCAATCATCTATAAAACCCTAAAGTATCTAGTTAAAGAAAATAACATCAGCGGTTTAGGCTGTAGATATACCTACAGATAACCAAGCAGACAGACAGATGGACAGGTGGAATTGCGGGACCCATTTTTTTTTGTAATGTCAAAATTGATTAAAATATCGAGTTCTTTTTTTCGTGAATGTAAAACTTGTCCTATAGTACCTACATATATCGCAAGTAAAAAAGTTATTATATCTTATTCATTAAAGCTCTACCTCTACACCTGCACATAATATTACCTTTAGTAAATCTATAAAATCAAAAATAAACTTTAAAATGAAAGCAAACTAGATTTCATACACCTATATTATGCAAGCACTATTTCAATCCCCGCAAGCATAAACACAAAATGCAATATTTGTTCGAATTGTTCAGTTCGTCTTGTGCAATCAAAACTTTTTTAGTGAATCAAATTTATGGTATATATTTTTGAAAAAAAAATTGTCTTCACTCAGGCTTCAAAAAATAAACAGACATTTTAGACTGACGGTTTTTGCTATTATTACCTAACATTAGACACAACTTGGAAGGGTGTTAAAATGTTATACAACGAAAACCGACAGTAAGTATCTTTCCCACAACAATTTATAACAAAAGCCACTGAAGAGGGAATTTTTGTTAAAAATAAACTTTTGTGAATATTTTTTTTTCTTTCAAAAATACTTAAACAGGCTTCATGAGTACTTGGAAAAGGTGTTTTCTTTAGGTGTTGGGAATGGGTATTTATGTTTATATATATTCAGTTATAGTGGAATTTTCCACTATAAACTTTTCGGAAAATTTACCTTAAAAGATATTTAATAGATAGATACATAAAAAATTCACGGATGTATCTCGTAACCTATTTAACGAATACAATTTTCTTATTTTCGAAAGGAAAAGATGGACCTTTACTTATCTAAATTAACTTAACACTTTTAAATTTTTTGTTTTCAATCCTTAACTCCATTGCACTTTCCATTGTGAGAATACAGGTAGTGCTGGCAATACAGCCGAGGACCGAGAATATAATTTAAACTTTAAAAAGCGAGTTGTTCAATTCGTTCACAAATGGTTAATGGCGGTGCGCCATGCCGCATTCGAGGAATCTGTTGTCTGTGATTTTATTGAGGTAATCCTATATCAGCATCATCATCGTCATCTTATCAAGATTCTCGCATATTTAATGTTGATTTATGCTTAACAGGATTTGGCTGCTGATGTCGAAGCTGATCCAGATTTAAATGAGGAAACGAGCATCGTTCACAATATTCTCACTCAGCTGTCACGCTACCAAGAGGACCGCACTGCTAATAATGGACAAAAGTGGAAGCTACCACCAAATGGCCAACCGATTTGTCTGTTCAGTGGAAATACTACGACGTCAAGAACCGTTATCCGACCGGATGATGACAGTAAGTTCGAAACCACTTCGATTATGTCCTTTCGAATTTTATGGAAATTCCCAACATACGAGTACCTACCTAAATATGTATATTTCGTTTTTAACAGTTATCTTCCGAGTGTATTGTGCCGACCACACCTACTGCACCCTACGCTTCCCATTGCACACAAC
The DNA here is from genome assembly GCA_910595825.1 of Philhelius pedissequus. Lineage (NCBI taxonomy): Eukaryota > Metazoa > Arthropoda > Insecta > Diptera > Syrphidae > Philhelius > Philhelius pedissequus. The sequence goes on from OU343160.1 coordinate 47,560,133, forward strand.
AGCTGGAATTATAAAGGCATGTGCCGCCGATAAGCTGCAACTAAATCGAGGGCCCGATGACCTGGCGCTCGTCGAAGTAAAATCGAACGGAGAACGTTCGAAATTCAAAGATAACGATGTTAGCATTCCAACGGGATTAAGTCTTAATGGACGCCTCTTTGTTTCCGTTAAGGATCACCTAGACGCACTGGTAAGTCTTCACCAATATTGATTGGATTATTATATGCATGAAGTGCACTCTAGAGGAATTACAACTGTGTACTAATTATTTGTTCTTTCGTGTATGTGTTTTTATTTCATTGTAGACTCCATTGCCCGAACAAGAAGGACCTACCGAAGGAGTCGATGTGGATTTAGAAATTATAAGTACCAAAGAGCTGGCTTACCATATAGCAATTTTCGACTGGGACCTATTTTGGGCGGTGCATGAGTATGAGTTACTGTATCATACCTTCGGAAGATATCATTTCGGAAAGGTACGCATAAAGTAAACGTTAACAGTCTATTCGTCCTTCGGCAATCCAAAGAACCATTCTGCCAGAACCCATATGGTTGTAAATATGTACAGAAAAGACATTTACATTATTTATTCCCCATTGTGAGTTGTAAGAAGACTTCGTGTGTGTTAAGGCAAATTTAAGAGGAGAATGTAAAGGTTTAGGTTTTCACTATAACAGCAGTTCTGCTTTCATATAAGGACATAATGTACATTAAAATAGATATGGATTGAATTATGTGCCTGCACTTAGTAGACAAAATTACAGTTGGCATTAAAGGTGAATATATTGCGGAAGAAATTCCTTAATGGACGCTTTTTAGGGAATTGTTTTTACTGAGTTGTGAGTGAATGTGATAGGTGCAATTTAGATTTTAATTGCAAAACTATTGTTGAACAAAATAGTACGAATATAGTGGAAGTAATGTTTTATAGTCGCCATCTATCGCAAATAAATGTATATATAATAAAAGCTTAAGGATAAAATCATTTAATATGTCAGATCCGCCAGAAATCTGGGAATGGTTTTCAATTGTTCATTAACATGCAACAACTATCCAAAGCAATAGGAAAAGTTCGCATCGGGTCACTCAAAGTTTCATTCCTATAAAAACTAAGCTCCTCCTCCTCCTGGAAAAATCTATTTTACTTCCGGCTTTGATATATGGTTTTGAAATCTTATTTAACGTGGAATACGCGACTAGCTGCAAACTAAATGTTACGAGTATTTATAACAATGTTGCACGCTATATATATATATGTATAATCTTCACCGATATGACAATGTCTCTACTTTTTGGAAACAAATTTGCAGTTGCAGCCTAAATAATTTTTTGAAATTTCGTTCCCTTTTTTTAGTGCATCTAATTATTCAAAATCAACAACCGGATTACTTACACAGTACAGTAGGTTGAATTTCCCCAATTCAACAAGGTCTGTGTCTCTTATCCAATCACGGCTTAGTTATCTCATTACTCAGCGTCAATTTTTTATTCAGGTTATACGCCTTTGGAATTCCCTGACTATCGAAATGAAAGAAACAATAAGTAAAAAAAAACATTGAAGCGCTTACATTTCACTAATTTGGCAAATCATGAATAAAGGTCAAGTTAGTAAGGAAATATTTTATAAAATTACAAAATGCATCATTTTAAATTATTTTAAATGTTTAGTTTTGAAATTATTAAGTATATAATTTTAGTATAAAATGTATATTAGGACTTGTAATAATTTATAAGACGTATGTACGAGTATATAATATATATAAATATAAAAATAGACGACGTATATAATTAAACGGCGAACATGTTTTGTGTGGTACACTTTTCGCGGCGAACAAAAACCGAAGGGGCATAAATTACATAGCATTTTTTGCATAAATGTGAAGAATGCCAAAAGTATTTAAATATACTACACAGAAATTGTTTAAAACAATAAATAAAAATGCAAACAAATGCACAATTACACTAGCGACATCTGTTAATGGAAAGGTACACCTGACTGTATAGTTTAGGTTTAAGTTTAGTAAAAGTTAAAACCATTTTAAATTTTTTCCTTTAATGACCTTGAATGCCCAAGAACAACTTGGGTGTGCTACCACCAAGTTTTTTCTCAATTATTTTTGGTTGGAATTATAGCTATTTCACGACTTGCCAAGGTCGATCATCAGATTCCTTTGCTCTAGTGGTGCTGGGGGTCAATTCCCGATCTGTGAAGATGTGAAGTGATAAATTTTATCACGCTTTCACGTCTAATTCGATTCTCGATTCGTGAAAAAGTGAAGTTAAATGCCAAACATTTTTCATATGATAATTTTTTGATCACAGTCAATTGTTTTGTGAAGAAAATGTTTCTAATCGAATATTAAGAAGAAAAACAGGATTTGGCACATGACAAATAAGCAACAATTATATTTATACACAAATTTATTTTGGTAGTGTTATATTTGTGTTAATTCGAGTAAATAACGAAATTGTTAAATCAACAGATTCACAACAGCCGACGCGACGATGCTCATTCCTGCGACTGATTGTTGGAAACTACTCATTGCAAAAAAATGCAGAGCACTTTACCATATTTAAATGGTTTTGAATCGCACTTATAAGTTGAGTGTTTTTCAAGAATGCTCTCAATTCACGTATTAAATCCATGCATAAATGTTTTGGGAATCTATAAAGTTCAATAAATTGCTCCTAGTTGTAACTTCGAATAGATTCTGCCCATCTCGAAGGGAAAGCTGCAATATCCTCACATGAAAAAATAATAAATCTTACTCAAAACAGAGATACTATTGAATATAACATAAAACCCTCATTGTTCAGTACGACGTCTTTTATTAATTAATTAAACAAATTATTATTCCGGACATTATTCTTAAGCAAATTTAGAAACTGAAATGAAATATTTACTTTCCCAACAAAAAATCTAATCAGAAATGACAGAATTTATCATTTAGTACTTTTTAGTACAAACTTTATCACAATGAGTTCTAGAATCGCATTAGACGTGTGCGTGAAGTTGGAAAATGATAAGCCTCTGTGAAAACTGAAATGAATTTTTTTTTATCACTTCATAATTTCACAGATCGGGAATTGACCCCCTGGTCTACTTTTTCATTTTAATTGAAAAACTTCTTGTGCCTTCGCATCACGCCACCGAGCCCACATGATCAGATTCAACCTACTGCAGGTTTTTTTTTGTTTATCAATTGCATTGAAACGACTAGCGCTTTTATTAGCCACACAAGTTTGTTGTTGTTTATTCGGGTTCTTTCTATTTTCTCCTTACTCGTTTATAAGGCAACGTTTTTTGTTGTTCATATAAGGAGGGAGATATTGTATGTGAAAGAACAACAACGAAAGCAAAATTTTAAATTTTGCTTTTGTTGTTGTTTGGAAAAATACAGCACATTTTGGGTGTAAAGCCAATTGAACACAGGGACAATTCAACACACTATAATTGAACACTGAAAAATTATAGTAAAAATAAAATTCAAGAAAAATGGTTTGTGCATTGGAAAATTTAATGAAATATATAAAAGGAATTGGAAATTGCATACTCTTGAGTGTTCGTTGCATACTTATTCATTGAATTGTGTTAGTGCTGGCAATACTAGGATGGTGAATAGCTGCGTACATGAAAGTGGTGGAAAAGTGTAAATAAATATTTAATTTCTAATGAAAACGTATGAACAACTTGGACAAAGAGCGTCACAATAAATTTAGAAAATAATTAAGTTTCATTTTCGAAGTTAATATAATTGATTTTATACAAATTAAAACAATCATTATTTATTTCATATGTTGTGGCATTTCATAAGAGGTAAAGTGTGTTGAACATACGAGGCGTGTCCATCTCTTAATCCATTGTTTTGGGTTATTTTGATATTTCTTGAATTTTCCAAGACGTCAGTATTGTTGTATGTACGTATTTTGGTTTAGCATGGAAATAATGAAACATGAAAGGTGCAAGAGTAAGAACCATGAACATTTGTTGTTGTACAAAAATTGTTAATGTGTCAAAAGTGTGTATAGGTTTGAAAGTTTGTTTACCATTAACTGTTTTCCCCCCAGGATTGAGTGCTTAGTAGGTACTTCTCATTGCATTCAACAATTTTAAAAATCATGAATTCTCCGTCTAATATTGAATGATAATGAATTAAATAAATAAATTGGCACTCGAATTTCGAGAGCTGGGTCGGCTAGTACATATTACTTTGTAATCAGTTTTCAAAATAATAAAATACAAAAGAGTTAGTGAAAAGTTAAATGTCGGTTTGGAGTGTTACCATTCTCCTTTTTTGACAAACATCTGTCAGAAAAATCTCAGAATTAATTCACCAAATTTTTGACGAAAAACCATGTTTGAAGAACTACCTCGCGCCCGAAATTAAAAAAGTTGTGCTCGTATGAAAAAACTGCAAGAGTTAAAGAAGAGAAAGTCTAAGAAAGTGAAAAGTTTTAATCAAATCGATAATTACATCACAATTTGGCAGAGAGTGAACAAGAGCAAAAAGTAAAGCGATGAATTCTTAAACACGTGCAGTGAGCGGTTAACTCACGTCACAGTGCAGCGTCAAGTCGTTCGAAGAATAAGCTAGCTAATTTTTGGTGATTTTTACCAGACGTGGTCGGGAAATGGTGTCAAAGTGGCTAGCAGTGTTAAAACTTTACTACGAACGTAGTAGATCTACTTCGGTTTTTGGATTTAAAAATATCCCCTTCAACACTTCAGTTTCTATGATCTAGGTTCAATTTTTACACTCGGAAATGGCCAATTGAGGTAACGAATAAACTTGAATATCTGATTTTTATTTTTGTAGATTCTCGTTTTGTGTGCAATTTCTAATTTCTGGAAATTAGGAGAATACTGACATTTAATTTAATACACAGAAATTGAAGAAAAGAAACCTTTGTAATTCTTGATTGTGCATCGGGCCAAAGCACATGCACTAATGAAGAGAATTGAAAAATATTTTCAGTTTTAATTATTAAACGGCATAACTTGTTTTTCATCTGTTGTTTTCATTTGTTGTTATTGGTCTTTGGATGTTTTTTGAGCACCAACAGATCCCGGTTTTGTTGGTAAAATAAATTCATTTTTCATGTTGTTTTGTTTTTTAATTAAATCTACTTCGAAAATTGTTGATCTTTTTTACTTTTTTTCAAATCTACTTTGAAATTTTATTGCTGGCGTTTGAACCCAGAAGCCAGCCAGGCTCAACTTTTCTCTTCGCTTTACTGTGCTTACACACTTTGGCAATTTTAGAAATATACAATGCGCTATTTCAAGCCACATTTAAAGATTAATTTGGTAATCGTAGATGGGTCATCTGCCAATTTTTATACTTTGTATCCATTGTCAGATTTATTATTTAAATAAAAATGTTGGTTAAGAAAATTTTAATTTTGTAAATGAATAGTTGCTTCAATCGACAACTATTAAAATTTGCTACTTGTTCTACACTTGGCTTGAAAAATTGCACTAAAAAGTCAAAACCCTGTTTTATTTTTAAATTCAAGAGATTTCCCACTGAACGGCCATCTTTGTTGAGTCGTCCTCGTGTGTGGTGTCCATTGAAATATTAAGTGTGGACTGCTAGTTTTTTGTCATTTACATACAAAATTTGCAAACAAAAATGTGTTCTCATTCTTTTAATCATCATCAGCGACTATTTAAGATTTCTACTATTTTTCAGTCAAAACAAACTATTGCCATCTATTACAATTTTGTATAATAGTTTTGCAGTATTCTATAAATTTAGCATTGCACCTTACACAAACACTCTTACAAAAGCCTTAAGCTATATGCATGCAACATGATTTAATTGAAGAAAACGCAAACAATATGTTTATATTATTTTTGTTTTTTTTTTTGTTTTTTTTTTGTTTTTTTTTTTTTTGTTTTTTTTTTTTGTTTTTTTTTTTTTTTTTTTTTTTTTTTTTTTTTTTTTTTTTTTTTTTTTTTTTTTTTTTTTTTTTAGTGGACTGTGTGGATTTAAAGCCAATTGAATGAATTTGTGACCTTTAGTCCAAAATGCGTTTCGCCCAGGTACTACAGCTGGGCTCATCAGTTAGATGCTGTAGTACCTTTCTAAGACGCATTATAATTCTAGGTGCATGAATCTAACCAAATTCCCCTAGAAAAATATAATTTACAGTGAGTAATCGCTGTAAGTTTTATTAAAGTCGGTACATATCGATCAAAAAATAATGCGTCTTAGAAAGGTACTACAGCATCTAACTGATGAGCCCAGCTGTAGTACCTGGGCGAAACGCATTTTGGACTAAAGGTCACAAATTCATTCAATTGGCTTTAAATCCACACAGTCCACTAAAAAAAAAAAAAAAAAAAAACAAAAATAATATAAACATATTGTTTGCGTTTTCTTCAATTAATTCATTGGCCAGACCACGGGCAAAACATAATTCTAGGTGCATGAATCTAACCAAATTCCCCTAGAAAAATATAATTTACAGTGAGTAATCGCTGTAAGTTTTATTAAAGTCGGTACATATCGATCAAAAAATAATGCGTCTTAGAAAGGTACTACAGCATCTAACTGATGAGCCCAGCTGTAGTACCTGGGCGAAACGCATTTTGGACTAAAGGTCACAAATTCATTCAATTGGCTTTAAATCCACACAGTCCACTAAAAAAAAAAACAAAAATAATATAAACATATTGTTTGCGTTTTCTTCAATTAATTCATTGGCCAGACCACGGGCAAAACATAATTCTAGGTGCATGAATCTAACCAAATTCCCCTAGAAAAATATAATTTACAGTGAGTAATCGCTGTAAGTTTTATTAAAGTCGGTACATATCGATCAAAAAATAATGCGTCTTAGAAAGGTACTACAGCATCTAACTGATGAGCCCAGCTGTAGTACCTGGGCGAAACGCATTTTGGACATGCAACATGCTTATATCCCACACCATTTCAAAGCAGCAATCATCTGTCTAAATTTCAAAAGAGTGGGAGAATGGATATGGCTCTTAAAATCTTTAACGAAAATATTCTCAAAACTACTTTGCAAACGACTTTATTGGGAACAGAATAAATATTTACTGAGTGACTCACAAGCTGGATTTCCAAGAAACTACCCTAAAATCGACCAAACTTATTCGTTTACCAGCATACATACATAGCTGAAATATTTGTACGTGTTTTTTGTTGATTTTAAGGCAGCCTTCGATAAAAGGGGTGGGAAAAACCGGCCGTTTAAATCGAAACCGGTTATTTTGTTTCGGTTAACCGGTTTTCACCTCGGTTAAACCGGTTATTTTTCAGAATTCAATAATCGGCTGAAATAAACCGGTTATTTACATTGACACTTTTATCACAACAGAAATTAAAAATGTCTTGCAAAAAAATTGTCTTTGTTTCATAAAACACGCATTTGTGTGTGTGTTCTTTTATAGAGAAATTAACTGTAGTGGTAGGAAGGTGAAATCATTTTGAACTGAACACACTTTCGAAAAATTGGGTTATTTTATGTCGAAACCTACACTATTTTAAGGTAGGTAACTTTTGAAAAAGTTTCCATCCTATCATCTTGGCTTTCCTGCAATGAGATATATAGACGGTGTACAAGTATGTCTACTTTCCTATCTGTCAGCTGATCTCATCTCATTGCGATACGGTTGTTGTTGACCGGTTAACGTTTGTGAACTTGAACATAATTTATTATTTAAAATAAAATTATTAACTGAAATATGTTGTCGCATCTGCAATTCTCGTTTTTATGGGAGTATTTCACGAAGAGTAGTTTTTTTTTTGGAAAATAATAAGATTGTCTTTTCGGAAATAAGCTTATCTACATATGTACATGGTCGTATGTAGATATATTTTATCTGACATGATCGTTTTTTAAAGCAAATAAAAAACTAACCATTTTTGTATATAATACCGAAAACCGGTTATTAAAAAAAACGATTTTTTGTCCTGTTAAACCGAGAAGAAAAATAACCGGAAAAACCGAAAAACGGTTATTTTTGAATAACTGCCATCCCTACTTCGATACAATAGATAGGAAAGCACTTTTTTTCATACTATCAGAATTGGCCGAGGAGAGTTTATAGCAAGCTCCGTCTTCCGACCAATGGTTTGCCAACACAGAAAACTGTGTTATACCACCGGATTCATCATTCAGTGCAGTGTTAGTTGTTAGTAGGCAAACTCTAGTACAAATAATACTTACACAAGTACAAAATGAAAATATAAACAAATAATATTACGTCAAAAACAAAACAAGAACATAATATGAAACAAAAACATTTAGGAGCGTGGAGCACTGGTCTTGAGTATATTCTTTAATTTAATTTTACTGATATTGAAATCAAGAATGTTTGAATTCCAAATTAAAAGTCTACCCATACGTATCAAGGGCTAGTTGGTCCTATGTGTTGGAGCTTTAATCAAGTCGAGGCCACGGAGATTATAACCTCCTCCCCGATATTTAAAAAAGAAACTGAACCTAGTAGGTCTGGTGCACCTGTGACGCCAGATGCATTATTTGGTGGAAAAATACGAAATCATTGTTAGTTCTTTTCTGTGCAAGTGTTTGCATTTGAAGAATAGATAAACGTTGGACATAAGGGAGGGCATTGGAAGGATCACTACACTGAAGCCCTTTCAATGCGAAACGAGTAAAGTTTCTTTGAACAGATTCTAATCTCTCAATATGAATATCGTGAAAAGGAGTCCAGACATGCGATGCATACTCAATATGAACCAAGCAGTTTTATTAAGCACGAGTAACATTTGAATCAGCAAATTCTTTGGACCAAAAACCTAACATTGAATTGGCTTTGTCAACGATGATATTAATATGGGCAGAAAAGTCTAAATTGGGCGTAAAGAGAACTCCAAGGTCCCTTACAGTTATAACACGAGTTAAAATGTGCTGTGTGATAACATAGTCATGAGAAGAGGGAGAACCTTTTTTTTGAAAATGTCATTGTTTGACATTTTGTCGGGTTAAGATTCAAACTGTTCTTTTCGCACCACAAGACAAAGTGGTTAATATCCTCTTGAAATAGAGTTCGATCCTTTGGAGATGATATATTTTTATAAATCTTCATATCGTGTGCAAAGGTAAGAATTTCGCAATTGCGTACACAAAGATGAGCATCATTAGCCAATGTAAAGAGTAATGGTCCAAGATGGCTACCCTGCGGAACATCTGATTTGGCAATAAAGGGTCTTGAGTAAGAATTTCTGAATTTGACTTGATATAACCTATCTTCAAGATACGAGGATATCCACTTGATGAAAGATGGAGGAAACCCGTATGAATTAAATTTAAACTTGATAATCTCATGAGATAATTGATCAAAAGCTTTCGAAATGTCTGTGTATACACAATCAACTTCTTGACCACTTTCTAAGGACCTTAAACATTTATTCAAAAATACAACTAGATTAGTAACAGTAGAACAGTAGAATGTCAAACTATCACATACAACTTGTTCGAACAACTTTGGAATGCAAGAAAGTTTATAAATTGGTCTATAGTTGATAATTTTGATTTTGACTCCCTTTTTAAATACTGGGGTTATAAAGCCATTTTTCCAAACTGAATTCTCATATTCTGAATCGGTTCAATAAAGGAGTTCGGACAAAGTTTGTTAGCATTTTGGATATTTTTATAATGAAATAATAATCATAATAAGTTTCCAATAAATGATAAACAGATTACTCGAGTACTGAATGCAAAAAGAGGCTCTGGGTGTACCTAGACAAATCAAAAGTGATGATTTTTCTCAAACAAGGAGGTCGAATTTGTCGTAATGAAAAGTGGAAATTTGGTAATCATAGTATTGACGTTGTGCATGAACTACATTGGTGTACGAATATGCAGAAATCTTAAGTGATGGAACCATATGATAGACAAGATAGCCAAGTCGAAAAATGCGCTAAATGCGCTTGGAAGACTGTGATGCAGAGAAATGACGTTGAATACGAATACAAGTAATGCATTTTCCAAGCAACAGCTAAATCTATAATTGGCTATGCAACTGAACTTTAAAGTAACCAAATAGTAAGCCGAATCATCCGCTATTGCTAAAAAAGTGAGATAGTGCTGGAGGATGAAAAGAAAACCCTTTCCATTTTATTAAGTATTTTTCAATTCCTTTCCATTTTATTTTATAAAAATAATTACTAATTCTTTTAATTAAATTAATTCCTTATATAACATTGAAATGAAATTTTAAAAAATGAAATTAATGTAGACATATAATGTCTTAAATAGGTAAAAATAATTTAAAGGTATCTTTTTTACCCTGAGATTTTCAATAGGTAAACTTTGTTCAGAACCATCTTTTCACACTTTTAACCCTGAAAATCGGAAACTGAAGTTAGAGAAAATATCTATGTGATATTAAGAAGAAGGGTATAAATTCTGTCAGTTTTAACAAAAAACTGGCTCTTTTAACGTTGATAGATTCGTAAATTTACCTAAACGACTTTCTATCAATTTATTGACAAAATTAAAGGCTTTAGTTTTTATAAAATTGCCATTTCCTTATCAATATTATTTTAATCAAAATTAAGCACAAGTTTCTCTAAATATAAACAAAACACTTGTGTTTGCATTGCAAATTTGTGTTTAATCGAAAGTACCTTCAAGCGAGCTTCAAACCCGCGAATGTTAATAACTATTTTAAATTAATTTCTAAAATTTGCGCGGAGCGAACAAATGAAATTCTTTTGAATTTAATCAGTATTTAGACATTTATTAATTTCCTCAAAGAGTTGAAAAATCTTTGATGAATCTTGTTGTAGATCTTGCGTTACAAGATATATACATGCATTTTATAGTATGCAAGATCCTTAAATTTCTTTTTTCTTAAATGCAATAAAAATGTGCAACAGTGTTAATTTTTTTGTATTATTTTCTTGAATAAATTCCCATCGAGTGTCAAGAACATTTGTATATAAAGCTTAGGAATATAAATGCAAGAATTATACATGTGCTTGTTGTTAGGACTGAATTTGTCACTACAGATCGAATGCACTATGTAACTCATAGGCCCGGCGGACATGTGTCGGAAATCATATTTAAAAAATAAATGACACAAAATGATCTACCAGATCTTGATTGTAAAATATTCAAACCAACGATATTTCTTCCTTGCATTATTATTTAAAGTTATCAAGCTCTTAAAAAAACACCCTATATAAGGTGTACAAAATTAATGTCAAAATAATGTGAGTGTAGGTGCCATAAATGGCATTAAATGTCCGTTTACTCTTCCTTAGCTCGGATTTAAAAAAAAAAACTAAATGATATTTTGTTATTTAAAAAAAAGAAGTACTTATAACTTTTAAATAAATCTTTAAAAACCTGGAACTTCAATATATCTAATTTGTACTAATTTTTTTTTCAGATAACGGCAAATCTTGATGTGTTTCTCAGACGTTTTAACGAACTACAATATTGGATTGTCACGGAGATTGTATCAACATCGAGTATGAGCAAACGTGTTGGTCTTCTTCGCAAATTCATAAAATTAGCTGCATAGTAAGTTCAATTAAATCCCTTATAGAAATAATAGCACCTAACTTTTAATTTCAAATTTCCATCTAATTCAGCTGTAAAGAATACCAAAATCTCAATGCATTCTTTGCCATTGTAATGGGTCTGTCCAATATGGCAGTGTCTCGCCTGCAATTAACATGGGACAAAATTCCATCGAAATTTCGTAAACTCTTTCAAGAATTCGAGGCTTTAATTGATCCAAGTCGAAATCATCGGGCGTACCGAGTATTTGTAGGCAAATTGCAACCACCTGTCATACCATTTATGCCATTGCTACTAAAGGACATGACATTTGCCCATGAAGGCAATAAAACCAGTCTCGATGGCCTGGTAAATTTCGAAAAGATGCACATGATGGCCCAAACAATGCGAACGATACGTTTCTGTCGGTCACGTAGTCTTGGTAAGTGAAACGTATATTGATTCGATTAATTGGATGGCATTTATAAATATTTTATGAAACGTTTTTCAAATTGGTTTTACTGCAAATTCAACAAACGCAGGTTTGGAACCACCATCGCCCAAAACAGAAGGAGAAATTCGTTCGTTTATAAGTTGCTTAAGTGTCATCGATAACCAGAGAGTCCTTACGGGAATGTCACAGAAAATAGAACCAACAAGGAAAATGAACTAAGGAAATTAGGTTTTTTTTTTGTTTTTTGAATTTTGAAGGCTCATGACAGGACGCTTAATCAAAACTAAATTGAAAAGTTTTTGTCTCGAGCCAAATCTACAAAGGACCCTATTTTAGGTACAAAATAAAATTAATTTCGTTCAAGTACTAAAAAAACATTTTTTTAAATTTATTGTGATAAGCGAAACGAAGCGAACATTTGGCATAATTAAAATCTAAAAATATTAATGAATAGAACATTTTGTACACAAATGCAAAGAAATACCAGCGGAGTCTTATGATGAATTAAATGAAAACTATAATAATTATTATAACTGCATACATGAGCAAATATTTAAGAATTAATTATTATCCATTTAAACAAAATAAGAAAATCCATTAGGTGGGATTTATTATATGAAGTAGTATGTACCAAAAATAAAAATTTATATAAAATCTTAAAAATACATTTGTAAAATATTAAAGCTGTGATTGGTTAGTTTTATATATATACATATAAAAAACTATAGCTATAACATTTTATTTTAATTTTAAATATAATAGCTTATAAAATATTTATTTACACTTTTTTATTGTTTTGCATTAGTTGTAAAATTTTATGTAAGCATCTTGTATTTCCTTATTAAATAAATATATGATTTCTTTTATTAACTTTAATATTTTTATTAAAGACTCGTCTTTTTTTATATATAAAAACAAACCAAAATCTACAAATTGATAATCGTTAGATAATAAATGTCCGGTTTCCATGCACCCTAAATTGAAAGAAAAAAAAATCAATAAAACACAATTCAATCCGCAATCGAATTAAATACAAATTAAATTTAAACGAATATTATAAAATAATAATAAAAAAAAATATATAAGAAAAACTAGAAGTGAACAAAATTTTATTTTTATTATATTTTATTTATAAATAGAATTAAAATGAAAATATGTTTTCAAATGAAATATAGAGAAACATAAAACTGGTAAGGGACCTTTTTAGTAAAATAAAATAAACAATAACATTAATATTAATATTATAAGTGTAATTTAAATTAAAAACATAAAGTGTGATGTTTAATATGTTTAAAATGTATCTACCAAAAAAAAATATAACTGGTTTTCAATTCTTTGCCTGACTTGAGATTTTAAGAAATCTCCTTGCCTAAAATGATAACACTTTTAAACCTTTTCTTTTTTGGTCCTACACCAGTTATTCTAATTTGAATATCGCTAAAAATTACGATCCAAGTGAAATAATTTCTAACTCTCGAGTTTTTATGAGTGAAAGAAAATTCACTCAAAAATGTGGAAACAGCATAGAATACAAACAGAATAGAATTCACGACTTGCTTCTATGTTTTTTTTATACTGTTTATACTAAATTGTGTATATACAAAATTTCCTTAACTCTTTTACAAAAATTGTATTACAATTTAAAGCATCTATGTGTATATTTAAAAATATTATATAATTTTTTTTCAGAAATGTAAAAAAAATATTTCTCGAAAATGTTGGTATGGAGTATTATTTGGAATTCGAAATACGTTGAGGTGTTAGTGCGAAAACGAAAACAAAAAAGTAATAGTCTTATTTTACCGTTAGTAAAATTGTACGCAACCTTTTTTTTTTTTTTTAATGTAGACAATAATGCGCCGAATTTTTTGTATCAAAATCAAAGATTAGAGTGATTGTTTTGGACTTAACAAAATATCTTAAAAAAGCAACTAGGGAATCATCTTATTAAATTTTTTTTCAATTTCTCATATCAAAAATATCCTTTGTCGTAAATACTCAATAAAAATAAATAAAAATTAATTTTTATAAGCAGTTTTTAAAAAGCACCAATTTAAAAATTATGTCTGATGCCAATATTGGTCAGTATTATTTTTTATAAATTATTTTACATACTTCCTGACAGGCCGAGCATTTGACCGGGGCGGCAAATTTCATGGGCGGCAAATTTGAGAATTGAGGATTAAAAATATAGCTATGCCTTCCCAAAATATTTTTACTTTTTTCCTTTTAATTAGGTAACAATATAGTAGTAGAGGAAAATATATAAATCCGAAAGAATTTTGATTTTTCGCACACAAGTGGTCTGTGTATGGCCTGCTTAAGGAAAAGTACTCTCAATCTCAGAAACACGCTAAACACTTTATTCGTCATCATCATCACTCATCAGAAATAAATATACCTATACATCTTCATCTACCTTCTCAGGGTCCAGTTTCCACATACATAAATATAATTATGCATGGGTCATCCGATCCAAGAAACCAAAATAAAAAAGTTCTTAATGCCTATATGATATAGGTACATGTTTTTTGTTCGCTGAAAAGTAAATTAAACACAAAATACATTTTTTTTAATTTTAAATTTTGTTATTCAATTTATAAAAAAAACTTAATTTTTATTAAAATCTTTTCTTAGATGAAACCCGCTAAAAGTTGGTAAAAAAATCAAAAAGTACAATTCGGTACACTTGTTTTTTAACTTTTGATACACTAATGAAAGACGATTTTTCATCCCTGGTCTAGGCCGTTCTTGAAAGGCGTAAAATTGAAGGAACAGAAGAAAAGGATAAACAGGGAAAACAAAAAACAAGAAAAACTATCGGAAGAAGAAGAGACTTAGACTGGCGAGAGATGATAAATCGGGGAGAGTACGATAACTTTGGCGCCAAGATATAATAACGGTTTTTGGTAGAGGGGCTTAATACAAGCATTTTTTACTACGGGAGGGGGGGGTCTATCTCCCCTCGTTTAGGTGGGAGGGGCAATTTTATGAAAATTTACTTAAAATATTTAAAAAAATATTAAAAAAGAACGGCAACACTTACCGTTATAAATTATACCTTTTTCAAAAGTCAGAACTCTACAATTTATAATAAATTTTAAGTAAAGTTGTTTCAGTCAATAGTTTTTGAAATAATTGACTTCAAAGTCAAAATTTATGAAAAAAAAGTTACAAAAATCACTTTGAATATTATTTTTCTCATGATTATGGATATCGATAAAAAAATAATTGATGTAGTTAACTGCTCCAATTATTTTTTTATTAAATACAGAAAACTACTTCTTTTTATGTCTTCTAGTTTTTAAGATATGTAATTGAAAAATAGTAAAACTATACTTGTTCTTTAAACCCAAAAGATTCTTTAATTTTAAAGAAACTTTGCATATAATAAAATTTTCACCCTCCCCAAAGCCTATAGTGAGCCCAAGCAGGGGGGTTGCAGGGGGGCAGCATGCCCCCCCTTAGGCATCTCACTGTTTGCATCGTAAATTTCATATATACCTTTGTGATTTTATTACAGTTAATGCGGTTATTTACCAACCGAACTTTGCACTTTTTGAATTTTCCACGGTCATTAAAATATCACAACACAGAGGTGGAGTAGACGTTTTGGAGGAAATTAACCCGATTTCTTCTAAAAACGGGATACTTTTTTCGTTTGTTGACACCAAATCCCCAAACGAACAAAAAATCGAAAAATTATTTAATTTTGGGTGAAGAAGTGGATGCTTAGCCGCCATTCTTAAAAAGGAAACACTACTCTTTCAAACGTTAAATGAAGAATGGCTTTGGTAAACAATAACCTGCACCAAACCTGTATAAAAATAACGGTACAAACATCGAATGCTTGGTCTTGTTTTTATGATCTAACTATATACATACTTTTTACTGTGGCTGCATTATATGTGTGTACATAGTTATATGCATATCTATGTATGACACAAACATATGTGCATATTAAGAAACTATGAGAATTTGCTGCCGTTGTGTTGTCGTAAAGGTAATGCAATTTTTTTTATAATGCAATAAATTTTCATGCTCAAATATTTAGAAAAAAGAGATTTAAATGGACATGACATATGTACATACGTTTATGTATATAATATCAATTATTTTTTTAAATCCAGATTCTTTACATGCAAAAGACACTTTACATGCACCCATCTGATACAAAATTATTTTGTTTTGTTTTTCAATTTTCTCAAAAACTAGAAAACACAGAAACGAATAGTTTTCAGTGTTTGATTAAAAAATAATTAGAACAGTTAACTGCATCAATTACTTCTTTATTGGTGTTTATAATCATGAGAAAAATAATACTCAAAGTGATTTTTTTAACTTTTTTTTCATAAATTTTGAGTTTGAAGTCAATTATTTCAAAAACTATTGACTGAAACAACTTCACTTAAAATTTATTATAAATTGTAGAGTTCTGACTTTTGAAAAAAGGTATAATTTATAACGGTAAGTGTTGCCGTTCTTTTTTAATATTTTTTTAAAAGATTTTAAGTAAATTTTTATAAAATTGCCCCTCCCGCCTAAACGAGGGGAGATAGACCCCCCCCCTCCCGTAGTAAAAAATGCTTGTATTAAGCCCCTCTACCAAAAACCGTTATTATATCTTGGCGCCAAAGTTATCGTACTCGTGCCGATATATCTACTTCATATGTAGTATTTCTACTTACCAAATATTTATTTTTAATACATCTGCTACGTTAGCAAATTATTTCCTCTCCGTTTTATTTATTCGCAATGCACACAGTATGACAGAAATAGTATGGTAACTTATCCTCTAAAAAGGAAGCACCTGATTTGTGTTAAATAAAAATGTCCTATTTGTTTCTATAAAGAATATAACAAATAACCTTTGAGACACTAAATATGTATTTTACATTGACTCTGTATAAATGAATAACTTATTGAAAATTGTATTCAATTTTCTTCACACGTATATAATTCTTCTTCACTTACATATATAGAACTTATAAAAACTTCAGAAAACCCTTAAGTGTATATCTTTTAAACTACTTAACCGATTTTAATGAATTTAAACGTCAATGAAAAAGATTATTTAAATCCTATCAGCAGCTTCTTAGAAATTTGTAGTCAAATATGTACCTGTACATAGATAGGTATTACATAGATGACACATACATACATTCATGTAATTTGATGTACTCGCTAAACAGCACTATCTCTATCATATGGATGGGAATATACTATAATTCCAATAATATTACATTTATACGGGTCGGAATGATAACGTCCATTTTTCAAGTCGTTTTCATTGCAAAGGGCGGCAAATTAAATGTTTGCGCGCGGCGAAAAGACTGGATCGCGCCCTGCTTCCTGGTTCAGATAATCACCCTTATAACGATAGGCGTTTCGCTTAAATGACGAATGTCATTTTCAAATATTTGTATTACGTTTGGCGTTTTATAGTTATTTTTCTCAGCGTAACGCGTTAATTCGAGTGGAACTTAAATTGTTTTGGGAAAAACGTCACTCATCGTTATTACAATATGCGTTACGCCTTGTTTATACGCCAACTAAAACGCTATTTTTTTCGAACAAAAATGTTTAAACGACTCGTCGCGAAATTGCCTAAAAATATATGTCTTATTGTTTTGTACATTCTTTTTTAACACTTTTTATTAAGTTTGGGTTTATTAAAGGGTAAAAATTACAAATGCAAATTTCGTGGACTCATTGCAACGAAATCCATCTTTTGAAACTAATTTTAAGGGAGGAGAAGGTATCACAAAATGCACAAAACAAAACGAAATTAGAATCAAATGCAAAACATTGAACTAAGACCGAATTTAAAACACACAACAATATCCTTCTTCCTTGTGGCATTTTGACCTGCTGTTTTTTAAAGTAAAGCAAATGTAACTTCTTCAGTCTAAAATATGCATTACAAATCTGGAAAGAAGAGAATAATCTTAATTGAAAATATAAGGACATTTATTTCTCCACCTACTTACTTCGTTTCTGGCAAATCTCACGGTTTTAATTTGGATCTAATTAATCTTCTCTCTCTAATTATATGAATTTTGTTGGTTTCTTCTCCTCTCTATTCTTTATCAATTTCGATGTTCGCATTTCTTGAAAATAAATGAAGCCGCACTATTTATTTTGCTATTTTTATTAACCAAATCGACAAAAAATAAATATGAATTTAAAAATTATGACAGCTGCTTTGAAAATTATTTTTTTCAAAATCAGCTGCTTATGTGGGACGTATTTCGATCGACAATGAGTGGCGTTTTAGTATCGTAATACCGACAATAAAACACCTAACAAGTGACTCGACACAAAAAGTGAGAGTTGGCTTTCAAGATAAACGCCAATCGTAATTAGGGTGAATATGGATAATCCGACAAAAAATTGTCAGTCGATTTCCGACGATTTTGGTACAAACACTGTGTATTGTTATTTATTGTCTACGAAAAAAATTATACATACATACATATATGTTTAACCGTTTTTTAGAGTTCGCACTTTCTTATTAAGGAATCCATCAATTTCAATCTATTTAAAATAAAATATATTCTAAATAATACTGCATACCAACATTTTCGAAAAAAAAAAATTTTGGATTAAAAAAAAAATGATTGAAAATTCAACATTTCGAAAACGTTTGCACGATATTTTTTTGCAAGAAATCTATAATTTATATTTTTAAGTATTTAAAATTGGTATACCAAAACTGTATTTATGAAAAATTTAAAGAAACGTTAATTTACAAAAATATATTTAGTTCTATTTACTCTAAATTGTTATCCTCCGGTCCAGACGAGAATCTAATTTCTACTAAGACCCAAACGATTTAAACTAAATTTAAAGGACTTTATTCGAAAAAAAATAAATGAGAAAAACTCATCCTATGTAACAATTCTGACAGGTACACACTCATATACAATCGTTTTAAAAACCTTTACAAAAGCAAGCAAAAACCCATAAGCTCAGTGAGAACAGGTTAATTATTTGAGCAGTGCAATGTCATCACCGTAATTTCTTACTTGTAAAATTCTCCATTACACTAGAATTGTCAATCAACTCATAGTTTTGTGTACACTTCTTGAATTACTTGGAACTTTTAAGTTTGTTCTTAAAAAATATAGACAAAACCAAAATGTAGATTACACTGATGAGTGGCCATCCTTGTCTTATTCTTATAAATACCAAAAAAAAATAATTTGAATTGAATCTTTTAATTTAATCTTTTCATTCTTTCTAATTTAATTTTCACCATCTATAAAATTACTATCGTCCATTTTATATAGATGATTCAAAATAAATATATATATTTTCAAACTAAAACTTCTTACAACTATAAATTATAAAAGAAAAAAATCTCACAAATATAAAACATTTTAAAGAATTTTCAATTTACCAAACTTTTTCAATGTTTACAAAAACAATTTAAAAATAAAAATATATGTTTTATATATAGAAGTTAAATAGATATAATTCTAAGTGTTGAACAAGAAAATTTAGGGATATATATATAAAAAATAAATTCCTTAATTTTACAACAAAAAAAAACATTAAAATAGAATAATTCTAGCTTTAAAATTATTATTTAACATTTTCTTAGTACTCAACTCATGTCTTATATAATGTATTAATGTGATTAGATTCGACAATCCACCAAACATTTTTCTAAAACCAAATCTTAAATCAAAACTTCTTACACAGCAAAAACTTATAGAGCATTTTATAAAAAAAAATTAAGTTTAAGCGAATGAATCTTGTGGAAAAGTGAATGAAAGAAAACAATACAGTTATCAACAACTGTAACGAATATATTAAAAAAGAAAAATTAACATAGAATAGAATTAAAAATGTTTTTGAGCTTATTTAATAATTGTTGTTTAAATAAATTATAATAACAATAAATAATAGGTAAATAAATGGGCACATAGTTTTCATCTGGAAATTAAATAAATAAAAATTATTAAATTTTACGCAGAAAATCACTGTAAGAAACAAACTCCAATTTTAATTTAATAATTAGCAGTTGGTGTGCAATACCTATACATAAAAAAAGCAAAGTACTGAGTAATAAAATTAAAACAGAAAAATACTATGTTAACATTGTTTTAATAAATGTATATGTAAGAATATAAAGTATGTATGTATGTATATGTGTATCTACAAGTAATAAATAAAACTCAAACTCATGTCTCTTTAATAGGAAATCTAAACGCTGTTTTTTTAGTGAGTTTTTCAAAAGAAATGTAATGAATATTTTGTAGAAATATAAATGAATCTGAAAACTACAGCCGGCATGCTTTTTAACGTTTAGATATGGTTACCATTCGCCCCCCTTTTGGAGGGACTGTACCTCTTTTTTTACCTCAAGATATCTATTGTCCCCCAAAACCAAAAATGACAAAGGGGGACACAAATGTCCCTATTTTTACATATATGTAATATCTTTTTTGCACCTTAAGGCAATATTTGTATACTACTTACTATTTCCTATTTTAAAAAAATGGATACATCAATTTGCTTCATTCAAGAAACGTTGCCAACTTCACATCAGTTGTTCTAAATGTCAATACCAAACATGTTAACTCTTAGCCATAGTTATAAGTATAACTCTGCCACTTTTACAAGCTCCCTGTTTCCAAAAATATTCACGAACTCGGAAATTGCTGGTAAGCAACACCAACAGAATATGTTATAAATTAGTTTATATGGAAGGTTATTTTCTTAGGCCAATTTACTTGCGGTCGCACGAAATACCAAAAAAATTTCAAAATTCTTGCAAAAGAAAATCAAAACTCAAGAATTGTTGTCACAAGATCATCAATTTTCAATTGCCACGGACGCAAAATACTAAAATGTTTCCTCTCATTATTCAATATTATTCTAAAGAATAGGGAATAGAAACGAAATTATTAAGATTTTATGATTTGCCAGGTAAAAAG
Organism: Philhelius pedissequus; assembly: GCA_910595825.1. Classification (NCBI taxonomy): domain Eukaryota; kingdom Metazoa; phylum Arthropoda; class Insecta; order Diptera; family Syrphidae; genus Philhelius; species Philhelius pedissequus. The sequence goes on from OU343160.1 coordinate 47,581,037, forward strand.
TCAAAGGAATATAAAGATTTTGTTACTTCATTTTTTTTTTGTTCGGGCTTGTAAAAGTTTTGACAAAAGAAAGCGTTATAGGTAAATGTTAAAACTTGAAATTCAATAAAATAAGTTTAGCATTTTAGAGACTGCATATAGTTATAATGCATTATGCCGGTGTTATTCATAAAATTATTGTTTAAGTAATTCATTTTACTCAATGGTGTTGTAATTAAAATGGGTCTGAACATATGTATTTAATTTACCTATTTATATGAGCATAGAGTTTTAATAAAAGCTTATTTACTGCGTAATTCGATTACATACGGTAGGTTGCGTGAGCAATACTAAGCAGTTTTTGTGACGCCCGCTCATCCGAGAACTCAAATTTTCAATGAATTTTGCGCATAGATGCGACTTAATTTTGTCGATATCATGGGTTAACTTGGCTTTGAGAATATCAAGCGTTTGCGATTAATTGAGCTACTTATATACGAATAAAAGAAACCCCATGAGTAAAAGTTTAATGTGGTAAAATCAGCTTAAGTCACAGTACACATATTAAATGTATTAGATGTGTTCCCGTACATATTAAATTGAAAAAATCTACGATTTTTTACGAAAAACTGTCAAATTCTTTTACCGCCCGTCTGCCAAATGCGAGGCCTAGTAGAGAACCTTCACGAGGGAGTAAAATATTTGCCAAGGTCTTAGTTTACAAAATGTCTTTGGAAAAATTATGAAGACTGTCAAATAAAGAAAAAAAGCAATACATAAGCTAACAATTGTCAGGTGTGTCATTACAAAAGATTAAAATGATGGAATGTATAGTGTCAACGGGGGCAGAATTACCTGTGAAATGAATAAGTATTTGCGATAAATAACAAATTATCTTAAGAACTTTTACAAACTTCTGTTTTAGCATTAAAAAAATGAACTAATTTATCTGATCAATGATGCCGGTAGTTTTGTGATTGTTTGTCTCACTGAAAGATTCTTACCTCATTTCTTGTAGAAAGGATTGTTTGTGCATGTTTACAAAAATCGGTTGGCAGACAACAAGAAATGCATTGAAAATATATGTATTTTGATTTTTTAAATTTAATCTTACATAAAATATAAATTTTAAATAAATGTGCCCAAGAAAAGTTATAATTCTGTTAAATACCCCCTACGAAAATATAATTTATAACAGTTGCTAACCAATACAAATGTTGAATCCGCTTCGCACGAATCATCGAATTACATATGAAGGTATGGTATATGCCTAAAAATATTATTGGAAAATTTAACATTTACAGAGACTTTTGTCATTTTTGACACAAGACAAAAAGAAAATTAAAATCTAAAATTTTGATTTATCTCATTGGTTTCAGTTTTACCAACAAATTAATAAAATTCAGTTCGATAAAATTTAATCACTACACATTCTCCCTCTACCGCACTATTTTCTATCTCTTTGAAAAACACAATTTGCGCATGTCGGAATACGAGTATGAGTACTTATAAAGCTTGTCGTTTTGTTTCGATCTAAATGCCAATATTTTATGAAATACTGATGATTTCAACCGTAGAACCTGTTAAAATCATTTCACCATGACAAGAGTAATAAAACTATATAATCCATTATGCTGATTATTCTGTGTTCTTACAGATACATATGTGCCTTATAGCTATCAAATGAAGTAAAGCTGGTGTCTTAATATTAAAAGAATAGTTAGTAAATAAATTCACCATATTTCTCTTATAGTGATTAGAATGGCGAAGTCACTAATTAATAATTACCTTGATGCAGGCAGTGTGGGTATTTAGCATTAAGATTTAAATTCAATTAATTAATCAGTTGGTTTAGGCAAATGAAAATGTTTTGGTATCTATGAAGCAAACTACAAAGTGAGCCTGAAGCAGCTTATAATTAAATGGCGAACATGTTTTTTTGTGGTCAAGTGGCATAAGTTACATATCAAACGAAAGCATTTTTTGCATATATGTGCAGAATGCCAAAATTATTTAAATATACTACACAGAAATTGGTTAAAACAATAAATATAAATCCAAAAAAATATACACCTAGACTAGCGACCTCTGTTGCAATAAAAGAAAATGGTTTGTGCATTGGATAATTTAAGAAATATATAAAAGGAATTGGAAATTGCATACTCTTGAGTGTTCGTTGCATACTTATTTATTTAATTGTGCTAGAGCTGGGGGTCAATTCCCGATCTGTGAAGATGTGAAGTGATAAATTTTATCACGCTTTCACGTCTAATTTGATTCTCGATTCGTGAAAAAGTGAAGTTAAATGCCAAACATTTTTCATATGATAATTTTTTTATCACAGTCAATTGTTTTGTGAAGAAAATGTTTCTAATCGAATATTAAGAAGATAAACAGGATTTGGCATATGACAAGTAAGCAACAATTATATTTATACACAAATTTATTTTGGTAGTAAATTATATTTGTGTTAATTCGAGTAAATAACGAAATTGTTAAATCAACAGATTCACAACAGCCGACTCGACGGTGCTCATTCCCGCGACAGATTGTTGGAAACTACCCATTGCAAGACGTTTTTTATTAATTTATTAAACGAATTATTATTCAGGACATTATTCTTAAGCAAATTTAGAAACTGAAATGAAATATTTACCTTTCCCAACAAAAAATCTAATCAGAAATGACAGAATTTATCATTTAGTACTTTTTAGTACAAACTTTATCACAATATTTATATTCACGTCTAATTTGATTCTCGATTCGTGAAAAAGTGAAGTTAAATGCCAAACATTTTTCATATGATAATTTTTTTATCACAGTCAATTGTTTTGTGAAGAAAATGTTTCTAATCGAATATTAAGAAGATAAACAGGATTTGGCATATGACAAGTAAGCAACAATTATATTTATACACAAATTTATTTTGGTAGTAAATTATATTTGTGTTAATTCGAGTAAATAACGAAATTGTTAAATCAACAGATTCACAACAGCCGACTCGACGGTGCTCATTCCCGCGGCAGATTGTTGGAAACTACCCATTGCAAAAAAATGCAGAGCACTTTACCATATTTAAATGGCTTTGAAGCGCACTTATAAGTTGAGTGTTTTTCAAGAATGCTCTCAGTTCACGTATTAAATCCATGCATAAATGTTTTGGGAATCTATAAAGTTCAATAAAGTCCTCCTAGTTGTAACATCGAATAGATTCTGCCCATCTCGAAGGGAAAGCCTCAATATCCTCACATGAAAAAATAATAAATCTTACTCAAAACAGAGATACGAGTACTATTGAATATAATATAAAAGCCACAATTGTTCAGTACGACGTCTTTTATTAATTTATTAAACGAATTATTATTCCGGACATTATTCTTAAGCAAATTTAGAAACTGAAATGAAATATTTACCTTTCCCAACAAAAAATCTAATCAGAAATGATAGAATCTATTATTTAGTACTTTTTAGTACAAACTTTATCACAATGAGTTCTAGAATCGCATTAGGAGTGTGCGTGAAGTTGGAAAATGATAAACCTCTGTGAAAACTGAAATGATATTTTTTTTATCACTTCATAATTTCAAAGATCGGGAATTGACCCCCTGATAATAAATGTTTAAAATATCCCATTTACTGAGAATAGTTTCAGCACCCAATACTGTTCTTAGGTGATTTTTTTCAACCACCAAAACTGAATTTCCCAATTTCAATTTTAGTTTATGATTGAACCGAAGACGTTCTAAAAATACCCCTACAATTTCCCCTGGTAAAGCAATGAATTTAAATGGTTCTATGATTTGCTAGTTAGGGAAATGTGACAACTTGTTAATAAAAAGCTCTATTCGTAAGTTCAAGAGAACAAAAAGAAATACAAAAACAAAGCTTTAATCCCAATTAGTGGCCTCAGTCATAAACAGAACTATTAGTTTTCAGGATAAGTTGGTGTTGTTGTATTCCCATGTAAGATTTTCTTTGGCCGCAGTTGCTTTGTCATCAGCTGTGTTTTTACATGGGAATACAACACCACCAACCTATCCGGATTGCTAATAGTTCTGTTATTAAATGATGCCATTTTCTTACTACCCTTAGTATGTGTATTCAGCATATCTAAGAGTGGTTAGTATATAACTCTTTATATTTACATATTCATGGATTAGTCAATTCGTGTCTAAACATTAATATTACTTATATTTCTAAAATTTTGCTTAGAATTTGTGAAGAGTTTAGGTTGATAAATTGTATTTATTCGTCGGTCGTTGGTAGCTCTTATGTCAATTCCTATATACATACATATGTGCACAATTTTACCTTTGTAAAAAAAATCAAGCACATTCGTCATTTTTTTACACGGTGGAGACCTTCTATATTTTATAGTATACTATCTGTCATTTTGATAGAAAGAAAGAAAAATAGAATGCTACAAAATTTGACATTGGGCATTTCATAGAATATTATTTCTATTGCACAAATGTCGCGAAGGAATACGTATCGCTGTGTTCTTGCCCTAGTAGCATTAAAAGACTTAAAAAACCTTCAACAAAAGGAATTAAACAAAAAAAACAAGGAATTATTGCAATACCCACACTACAAACGTTCACCAGTCACAAACGCTAACCTCAAAGTGAAAATGGCAGCCAAATAGTATACTATCGATAGAATGCTATGAGCTGTGCAATGTCTAGTATGAAATTTATTATAGAATGCTATTTGTGGTCTCCATGAGCAATTTTGATAGAATGCGACCTAACTTACTAGTGGATTTTATTTGAAAATAATTCACTTCCGGAGGGATTAAAATTTTTAATATAAATGAAAATTATTCAAAAAAAAATTACGATTCAAAAAAATTAAATAAGCTGACAGAAGACGTGATAATACATAGGTGTGTTTGGTAACGTGATAATTCTTACGAATTTGTACAAATGTTCACATTTTGCTGTCAAACGAAACTTGGTGAACATTTCTAGTTAGCAAACAAGCAAATAGGTACTTGTACTTGTGTAATCGGAGCCATGATACGAAGTGATTATTTCAACGCATGTATAGCCTTATTTAAGGTTAAAAGCTTAAAGCCTTGCACAAGCCAAGCGGTAGCGATCGCGATTACGTTGTCCGCGTGATAGAAATGTGATCAAAACCCTTCTCATAACAATGCTATAATCTCAATACGTGTTTGTAGAGAGCAAGTTGTAAAAATACAATAACAACCGTTGAAAATTCGATCGATACAAAAGTTTTCATTATTTACAATTGAAACTTAGTCATAAAGAATAGGCTTGCATTTCTTGTTTTTTTTTCAATTATTAGTTTCGTAGGTATCAATTGAATGAAAACTTTTGACATTCAGTGACATATACTCCGACTTAAAATTGTTTTTTATTGTTATTTAATTTACAAAATAAGGCAAGGAAAATTAAATGTTTAAAATATTAAATATTGAATACACTGTCAAAAAGAAAAATAAATAATTTAAAAATCTTTGGTAATTGACACTTTTGATTGACAGTGAGATATGTCGGCCATATGGTGCTTGCAGTGTTCAATAGAAGTCACGGGTCTGAACGCAGCAAGGGAACGTGTTCGCAATCCACACATCGCGTTGATGTACCTACTGTGCCTTTAGCCCTTCTACTGATTTACAAAGTACATGGGCAGGATCCATGAATCAATGAAAACAATTCTTTGTTTTTTTATTTTATGGACGATATATATGAAAAAAATCCATTAATCCAAAAACAACAAAAATTTGCAGATTTTCACATATGACGTCAATAAAATAAAAAAAAACAAAGAAGTGTCGCAATCTTGTTTTATCTGATTCATGGGCAGCATCCATGAATCAAAGAAAACAAGATTAAGACACTTCTTTTTTGTCTTATTTTTTTTATGTCACCAGAGATTAAAATCCATTAATCCACAAACAACAACAATTGGCTAAGTTTCGATCTCTGGGTGCCGTCAATAAAATAAGAAAAACAAAGAAGTGTCGTAATCTTGTTTTCTTCTTTCATGGACAGCATCCATATTGCTTCGATATCGCTAACGTCATCGCTTCGGTATGCGCTAGGCTTAAAGGCCAACACATAATAGAGTTACTTGGTAACAACGTGGCTTGGTAAAAGAAAAACACGAATGTCAGATTTGTCTAAAAATGTTCTTTGGTTATATTAGGTTCGGGCCTTTATGATAGCGAATTTTACTCAAATTTCAGAGATCTGTTCTCGAAATCGAGATTTGATCTTTTATAAAACTTGTTTCCAGTTTTAATTGAAGTATTGACGAATACATTTTAGGAAAAAACATACATATCTTCATCACAAGATGAGAAAAACGAGGGCGAAGCAATCAAACTAATTAACTTATAACATCTAAGCTATTAACTTATTCCATTATTTGTTTATTATTTTTAAGCACGGACTGGCACAAGTTCACAACAAATTACCTTATATCAAAATGTTTGACGTTTGACAGAAAAGACCTCAAATCGTTCGTGTTGAGTTTGATCTTGATTTGCATTTTTTGTTGCAATGAAACTCCCAAAATTCAAAAAGATCAAATCTGTTGGCAGAAAGAGCAAATCTTTTCTTGAATGAAGCTCGCTATAAGTTTTATTTAGCTTAACTGAAACTTTAATTAGATACCACTTAAAAAATAAAAATGGAAACAAAATAAATTATTGATAAATACATATATTCGCTATAAATAGTTTTAAAATAAAAGTTCGCAAATTCGAAAGATCTGTCACCGAGCTTGTACTGAAGCATTAAAAAGTTGGGGTCCAGCAGTGACACCATCTAATGGCTCATCGCTGGGAATTGGATCACCTTTCGGGATTTCGAATGTGAAACTTTGCAAAAGTGTTGTGACAAAAAAGAATAGAGTTTGTTTGCCTAACATTTCCCCCATACACCGATGTCGGCCATAACCGAAAGCTGAAAAATCTGGGGTCTTAAATTTGCCATCAATAAAATAACGGTCTGGCCAAAATCTCTCGGGATCAGGAAATTCTTTGGAGTTCATAAGCATACCATGAAGACATGCAACAACCATTGTGTCCTAAAAACAAAATTCAATGTTCAGTTAAATATGTAATTAGTAGATAATATTGGCTCAAGAATCTTACCTTAGGAATGTTGTATCCACAGAGTCTGGTGTCTTTTAATGCTCGATGAGGAACACCGAATGTATATCCCATGAAAAATCTCAGCGCTTCATATACTATTGCTTCACAATATGGCAAGCTAAAAAGATCGAAAGTGAAATGACAATTTACTGTCTCAAAGAGTTACAAAAAGCATTGAAACTAACTTCGGTTTATCTTCCCAGCATGGCTGCCTTTCACGGCCAATAACTGAATCTAGCTCAGCCTGCGCTTTTTTCTGAATCTCGGGATTCTTTGCCATATGAAAGAACGCGAAGCCCAGGCTTTTATTTGTCGTCTCCGATCCAGCCAGAAATAGATCCAAGCAAACTGCCAGCAATTGCTCGTCCGAAAAGGAGTCTTGATGCCCTGGCCTAGCTATCTCCTGCAAATATGCATCCATTAAATCTCTCGGAGGAAGATCCAGACTTAAGTTTTGGCGATGTTCTTCAACTTCCTGCCGAAGAAACGCATAAAATTTACGATGAGACTCCACATAACTATTAAATCCAGAAATCTCTGGAGCCAAGTATCTCAAGAACGGAAACTGGCTAAACATTGATCCAATCATGTCTACATTCTGTAGAAGTTCATAAAACATATTCAGAAGTGCCATGAAATCGTCACTTTCACGATCGTATCGTTTACTGGCCATAATTCGCCACAAACTATTCAATACAAAAACTGGAAAAAGATCTTGCATGTAAATAATGGCAGTTTTGCCTCCCTCTTTATTGATTCTTTTTCGTATATCCTCAGCCAGATGTTGTGCTTCTTCTTGAATATAAATAATAATATCGCGACGGGCGAACCCAAATTCTTTGAGATGACGAATTATAAATCGACGTTGTTCAACCCAAAGATCTTCATCAACCAGCAGTATTCCTTTCTTGGAGTTGAATGTTCGAGTGCGGTAAAATAATCCATCTGGACGTCCATCAAGGTCTTCGTTAAATCCCATTTCTTTTATGGCATTTTTGTAGTAGGCCACTACCAACTGATCTTTGCCAATTTTCAGTCCGTACACACCATACGGATTCACAAAGATCTTTACCAATTCATCAATAACTCTGCAAAACAGACCAGTTTTTAGACGAAGTTGGTATATTTGTAGTGCACATCCAACAAAAGGATACCATCGAGGACCCGGAGGGAAATTTGTTGGTTTCTTACAATTCCAAAATAGGAACAACATTATGAGAACGAAGAAGAATGTTACTGTGTAGAACATTGAACGAGATCTAAAAGAAAAAAAATGAAAAGCTAACAAAACATACAATTTTAAACTCAATTTTTAAGCCTAAATAATAAGTCGGTATAAGAAACGTTTAAAATTGACAAAATTGTTAGAGAGAAATAAAAGCGAGACGACACTATAGTGTATCTCATAGATACTATTTGTGCAATAAATGTAATTTGTAGCCATTCGATTTTGTAAAGTCATAGCGAGCAGACGTGAACGTCTAGTAATAAAGATAATTTGATATATACATATATGTATATAATATAAAAACGGATGTCGGTATTTTTATTTACATTGACTAAGAAATTTGCTAACAAAATGTTAACGATATAACAGAATATTACTTGCCAGAAAAATAAAAAACAATATTGACAAATGTTTTACCGTCATCGGGGTATTTGTTTTAGAACGCTGTTTTTTTAAGACTCTTCAGGCCAAATATTACAGTATAGCTTACCTTCTGTACACATGCTAAAAAAAAACAGATTTAAAATGTTGCACATGTACGTATCACCCTATAAAATATACAAAACCGTTTTCAAATGGCGGCAACTGTCAGATACCGCTTTCACACGCCGCGAACTACTTCGACCATCTATAGTGTCGGCACGGTTTTTGGTCGTGTGAAAAGAAACTGTGTCGACACACCAGTTCGATTTCTGGAGATCGAAGTGGTATGTCAACGTGGCGTGTAAAAAGGATCGAACTAGTACACCGGCACAGTACCTGTTTTGTTTTTTATTTTTGTTGTTGTCTGCTCATGTTCATAATTTGAAGTTATCTTATGTGCATTTTTCTTTCATATTAATAAATTAATCTGATTAATTAATTCTTGAAAATAATATGGCGTACAGACATTTTCACTCCAATAATTTATTTTTTTAAAGTAAATTTGACATCTTTTCTATTTGCCAGCTGGTTTTAACATAAAATTATACATCGACGTATGGGCGTGTGAATGCTCAAGCAACAACGAACTACTTCGTCGACATGATAGATCAATGTGGCGTGTGAAAGCGGCAAGAGTGATTTCAAAAATGAATTCGTACAGCATTTATTGGGGGCGTTCGGAGTCGCATAGCTTTCTGATACATTGCTGTAAAATATGCTGTGCGCTTGTGAACGGTTAACCCAATAGGTAACCATTTCTACCAATAGTCAAAACGCTTCAGCACAAAGTGAATTTAACATAAATTTGTTGAATAATATAAATTTCAAATGAATCAGGGAGTAAGAACCATACAAATGTTTCAACCAGTTCAGAAGTAGAAGATTATATATTAGGTTCGTAATTAAAGTTCACAAACAACAACTGAAAATACAGCTGATCTCGTAGTCAGTCTAAGTATACCAGAAATTTAGCGCCAGCTTGGTTTCGATTTAAGAATCATATGTTTTGTTCGCTGTTATGGTTGTCATCGTTAATGGGCTGTTATTTTACACAAATTACATCAACAACGAACGTATTGAACAGCAAAGTTTTGCGACACCGAACGCCCCATTATGAAAAAAATTATTGAAGAGGAAGAAAGAAAAAGAGGAAACAAAATTTAAATGTTTGTTTTTATAAACATCACTTCTTATTTTCCACGCCTCTGGTTTTCCAAAAACTTTCCTAAATTCGCTGTTTGGTATTGCTGCCATTGCGAGCTCCATGTTATAAAGCCGAGAAAATTTAAGGAAAACAAAAAAAAACAAGTTGTCAAGCATCTGTTTACATAAGTTGGTTCGTTGGACGAGCCAGCAAGTTATCAAAAAATTGTGAAATCCGTTGATCATGTTAGTCCAGCGGTTGTTTTTGCATTTAAATAGTCGAACAATAATGGTTGTCGAGACATGTTGTCGAGCATGTTGGTCCATGTAAACCTCCATATTTGTTTCAATGGGTGCATTTAAAAATCGAACCATATCTATCCGGATATGAGTTGGTTTTTTTGTAATCTCATATAAGAACACAGCTGATGACAAAACAGCTGCTGCCAAAAAAAATTTCAACTTTGGAAGCACCATTTTGGTTCAATCCAGTGTTCTCTAAAGATACAATCGAGGACGCTCCATTGAACCAAGACAATTCTCGATTGTATCGATAAAACTTGATTGTATCAAGTTACGTGCTGGGGCCCCTGTTTTATAAAACTTGTTCGCCCTTAAAAGCGTTAAATATTTCCCGCCCTTCATGCTGGAAGTGGAATGCACTCTTAAGCCTATGGGACCGCATAAACTCCACTTTTCTGTCGCACTGTTGGCATTTCATTTAACAATTAGCAGCAATTTTGGTAGCATAGTATGTTATATTCCATCAGAAAAAGTCGTCTATGTTACACATACCGAGAACCCAAACGTGACCGGTTTCTTCATGCAAATTCGGCTAATAGATAACGACATTAAAAGTGGTTTCCGCTTTGAAAAATTAATATTACGTTTGAATTTTCTATCGAAAAGTTAAATGTAATAAACCAAAAAATAAGCGTATAAAGCTAGATTTACACATTCAACATAACTCTGTCGTTGATCGAAAAGTTCTTGCGTCAACGAAGGCGTTAACGTTTTCGTCAACATATTTTACAGCATTCTTTGTTAACAACCAGAAGACATGGCACAATTAGGACATATTTTGACTTCATTTTTACGTCACAAAGTCAATGCATTTCAGGATTATGCTGACCGTATAGCTGACGTCATTGACATACTTGATATGGACTGCTAGGAGCCAACTTCACGATGATTCCTTTTGAAAAAAGCATCACCAGCGACCATTTCAGTCCTTGCGGTAGTTAAGAATATTATCAAGTAAAAACAGTGCTTAAGGGATTTGTTTTCAAGGAAATCCCTACACGAATCCAAAAATTTCCTTTTCTCTAAATTTAACACACACTGCGTAATATAAGTTGGAATTACACTTCATTTTTTGTTTCAACTTTTCGACGAAAGAATAAGATAGATAGATAACTTGATTTTTTAAATCATACTTTTACAATTATTAAGATTTTTAAATCATATATAACTATGAATTTAAAAGCAGTCTGCCAGAGTTTGATTATTTTTTGTTCAATATGAAAAAAAAATATGTTAAAAACGAAACGAATAAATTTTATAGAATTTAACACAAAATACTGCGTAATATAAGTTTGAACTAAAAAAATTGCATTTGAATATTTATCACGTGACCAACAACAACGTATTTTGCGGGGTTAAAACGTATTTCATTTATTTCGAATGAAACTCTAAAAACAATCTTTTAGATACAAGCTGAAAGAAAAAGGAATTTTTCTTATTGTCTCGCAGCACTACATCAATTGTTAACTTTCTAACAAACACTAGATGGCAGGCCTTTGTTTAACTATGTGCCAATAGATAGCTCTAGTTTCTTTGCGTAAAATTTGTAGAAAGGTAATATCGACTACAAATGGTGCTCAATTTGTTTTTTTCTTTTCGCCGCTTGGCCTGAAATAGTCGCTGAAAGCAGGGAACAATATTATTTGCAAAAATTGTATGGAAATGAATCATAACTTGCAGCCCATATCTAGTATGTCAATGGCTGACGTACTAAGAGAAGATAGTGTTCTTAAGACATGGAACACCTATGTACTTCAAAAAGTCGTGTTTGCTGAAAACCAACTTCTATTTCAATATTCAATATCTACGTTTCGTATTGAGTTTATGTTTTTAATTTCTGTTGGTTGACATTTTTGTTTTTTTTTAGACACTACATTTTTTAAAAATTTAAATAGCAAAAGTTTCAAAATTTAGGTTAGAAAAAAATGTAAATTTTAATAATATGTTGTAAATGCTTCTATTTTATTTTTTTATAACTAATTTCATCAAAATTGTAACACTTTTTTTCATATCACAAACTTCAAAATAAAGTTACTTTTTTTAACTTTTTCTTAGCAAAAGCATATTATACTCTTCTTTTGAAAAGCAAATTTTTTTCCGAGGAAAACACAATAGTGGTGAAAACATGGAATTTTCTTTTTTTGCGTACGAAAAAATATTCGTTGTGGAAACCTATAATTTTTTCATGTTTTTTTTCTTCGCGTTTTCAATTAAAAAAATCAGCGCCTAAAATCGCTCCTATTAAACTAACGTGTATTTTTTACATTCGTCACGAAAGTTATACTAGGCTTAAATAAAAGAAATTTTAACTTTGAGTTTTATTTTATTGTATGTTTTCAGATATGCAAGGTAATTTTGAATAATCAATACGATGTGTCTTAACAACAAATCTACACATGTAAATCACAATACGAAAAAATTAGATTTGTTATTCACTTTTCAACAAAACACGCGTCTTTAAAGTTTATACTTTAAAACACAAGAAAAGTTCAACATAAAGGAAAATGAACTTACACAATTATTAAAATCCACAGGTTTATTCAAATTTTCCAAACAAAACCACTTCCGGGTTCATGAGATGCAAGTAAAGTCCTTAATCAAATAATTATGCAAATACCCAGACAAAAATTATTTGCCGCAATTCAGTTCATTACATACACTAAACATTAACTTCCTATTAGATTCAGATTGCATAACACATCGATTAACTAATAACAAATCTTTCTTCAAAAGAAATACACTTTCACTTCCACTTCTTCTTCAAGTTGTGATTTGAATTGTAGGAGAATATTATTGAGTCTTCCAGAGATAGCCTGGCCGAATGGCTAACATAACACGAACTAAAATTGCAGATTTCCCCGGGCTTGTCTTTTATATGAAAATTAATGCAACGAATCTCTTTGATTAATCAATTGTGCATCATTGGTGTGGTAGGGGTTGTTGGGCAGGAAACCACAAAGACTTGTCTCAAACAACTGCATCTTGTTTGCCGGCTGACCACTCAGTGCTAAGTTGGTTGCAGATTTGGTAACAAGTTGTTTTATAGAGCGTTCATGGCTTATGGATGAGGGTGCAAAAGTGCATTAACTGATTAACATAAAATACTTCTAACTAGTAAATTCAATAAAATATATAACTTTCATACGAGTAGTATGTAGTATTTTCTTTAAGTTACCACTTTCTTGAGTAATGTTAAGTTTTTGAGTAAAACTAGGCATTTTGAGAAATATAATTCAAGGTCGACTGGCAGTGTAAGCGAACGAATTTTGTGGCGCGACAACTCCTGTAAACTTATAATAAATTAATAGGGACGTTCACTCACTTATTACATATGTTATCTCGTATATCAAAATATCCGAGTAAATTTGTGAACGAATCAGATAGGTTAGCTGAAAGCTGTCAAAAAATCAGAACAACAAATGAAGTTTGGAGTCAGCTATTCTATTTGTTCTGTTATTTCAATTTTTTTTGGGATAACTCAATATAGATTTCATGAGAATTTTCATTCCAAATTGCTAAGAATAATTAAAAGAACGCCCCCATTCTCTCAACTATGTATCTAATGCGACATAGAATGGAGATGAACTACACTCCTAAAGTTGTCTACTTCTAAACATACTGACATACTTTTTTGGTACAATTTTAATATTTTTGCTTTTTAATTATTTTTATTTTTAGTTGGTATTTGATAAACGCTGGGATTCATAGGTCGCAGGCCTCTGTCGAGCCATCAGAGTGTAACGCACATAATTATTAAAGACTGCTTTTACATCATGCAATTTCAGCTTGCGATATTTAAGAACGACGCGATGGTGAGGGACGCATGTGGTGGCCGGGAAAGTGCTCAAGCTGAAAATTTGCAGTGTTATCGCCGTTACTAGTTACTAGCTACTCGTTATACTATACTCTCCTAATTCTCCTTATTCACGTATCCATTTAGCCGGACGTAGCTTGCGAAACAAATTTTTCACAGAGCACGAATTTTGATAATAAATTTCAATAATTTGCAAACGTTGTTCAGGCGTAAGTCTATTCATGATGAAATGGCAAACAATACTGAATCGAAATGTCAAATGCTCGTGGAATTTGTCATGTGTGATCTGTCAAAAATATAAACGTCAAAAACCAAGTAGCAAAAAAATCACCCGTTATAAGCAAGCGCTTGAATGACATATTTACTGAGAATTTTCCAGTTTGCTCCGTTCAATATCGCAACGACTGCTTCCCTCGTCAGAAAGGGTTGGTTATAATAATACCTTCTAGTCTCCTGCAGTATTGGGCATTTCCCTATTAGATTCCCTATGAGGTCTGAAGTTGAAAGGCAACAGTTCACCTCATGTTTTAAATATGATGCTGATTTCATGCTGGCTATAGTCGTAGTGAAAATAGTTCCATTCTAATAGTGGTTGAGTTCCTTGTAAACGAAGCGACTTGTTGAGCTGGCAGCTTGTTCCAAAAAATTTTTTCGTCCAGCTTCTGAAGAATATTTTCCAAAGTTGTGGAATTATGTCGCCCGTAACCAAGTGTGCCGAAGGCAAATCACGATCAGCATTTTTTTCCGGTATAGTGTGGGCGCAACTTTAGGATTCAAATCAGTTAAAAATATTTTATTTCAGGTCTTTGAGGAAAAATAAAGTTTTTTAAATTTGCTTGCAGGAATTTACTTTATTTGTATATAATTTTCTTGTAACACATTTATGAATCCATCGGTATATCTATTTTACCGCATTACTTTCCTGAGTCCCGGTTATCATTTCATTCATTCTCCATGATCTCCACTGCATTGACGTACTTATTAAATTGTTTTTAAACAATGAACCATAACTGAAATATGCGCCTGCATGAAATATGTTTAAAAAAAAACAAGTTTCATTATAGCGTAGTGGGTTAGTTGACGAAACGCTTAATTCTTTGCATTTTTTGTGTGTTCAAGTGTTTCAAAATAAACATAATTTATGTACATTATAATAATAACTTCATCTAACAATAGTTTAATTTAAGAACACCTACCAGCGTTGCCGATGTAGCACGAATGTGCTTTTCGAAAAAAGACATCTTTTGCGGTGTTTGGGGTAATTTTTTTTATAGAGCTGTCACACCGAAAACACACCCACATAAAAAAACACATTTTGCAATCGAAGTGGATAAAGTGCTTGATTGCTAACTTAGATGTGTGGGTTCGATCCCCACGCTAGGCGCATTCTTTTCTATACCTCCAATTTTAATTGGATGCCTCCCATGGGTTAAAATGCTGTGCCAAACTAGTGCCGTGCAATTCAGGTTGCATTTAAAAGACATTAGATCTTACAGGCATATAGTTAAATTGAAAAAAAAAAAGCTTGCGAGTACTTTTGACGTCCTGTTTCTACTGTTGCTTGTTCTTTCTTTTGTCTTTCTCTGTAATGTATGTAATGCTTAAACCGATGGTCTCGTTGCCAGTGATTCAGTGTATCTACATCGTAGATTTAGATATACTTATTACGGAGTATAATAAAATTGCTGAGCCATGAATAAAAGTTCGAACAACGGTGACTTTTGTACAATAGGACCCTTCAAGCAAAATCACGGACCCGAATTTTTCGGTTCACTTGGGTATCCGAAAAAACTGACTGTCGCACACACATTTACAAATTTTCTGTGGACTCGTCGAAAAAGAAGAACGACAATCGAGATTTTTTTATGGACCGAGAAATTGAGAGAGTAGTCGATATTCGAGTGGGAAGAATTTTGTATGGACTAGAAATAAAGACAAATGGAGAGTAAACAATCAATATGGAAATTTGTATCTTCAAGGAAAACCAAAATATATAAAGCAAACGTAATGAATTTATAAAATAATATTTTAAAATTGAAAAACGGGATTATTGTCAAATAATCAAAGAAATGTTTAATATTATCGTGAAAGAGTATATATTTCTTATTAGTTTAGTTCATTTTTTTAATCCGTTTTGGATTCTATTAGTTTCAGTTCTTTCTCTCACAATACATTCACATGGCTCCGTTGTGATTCTAATTTCTATACTAATTTGATCCGATTTGGGATCGTTTCGGAATCGCCAGCTTGAAGCTTGTATTTTTGCAAATACGGGGTCGGTCAACTTTGTTTGTTCCTTAACCGGTGTCCATGAAATAGAAATATGTTTTAGCTGACATAGAATTAATAAATTGTGTCAAATTAGGGATGGTTTACTTCTAGCGCATGTGCAAGAGTACACACACTCTTTTTTTTTACCAACAAATTTCATCACGGCACTGACTCTTTCTTATAGTACAGTTCTTAGAAACAAAAAAAAAACTGTAAAATACATCGGAGTTCACTTCTTCAAAGTTTTCAAGTTCAACAATTTTTAGTACCTACGTCCTCTTGTGAGAGTAAGAAGAGCACGCAACAACGAATGTCCGATATTTCGACTATTTCGCTATTCATGCTGGACCCACTACTCGGAATATCAATGTAGCACAACAGAGGTTGAAAACAACAGAAGTCCACCACAACGGCGACGCAGACCAGAGGCCAACAAACACCGCACTCATTTCAACCCTCCATCTACAGCAGCCAACAAAACGACCGTCAACACTGATCATGCCGGTGGATAGATACAATTTAAATTAATTTATTTTTTTATTTTATCAACTTAAAATTATTATTTATTTTTGCTGATGTACCTTTCAAAAGCTATACTTCCATCGTCAGTAAGCTCTATTGAAATAATATTAATCTTACTGACGATGGAAGCATAGCTTCCGAAATGTACATAAAGCAAAAATAAATAATTTTGGTTTTTAAATTGATAAAATAAAATCTTTAATTTATAATAAAAAACAAGTTAAAAATCTCCACTATCAAATTAAGATAAAATTTCCGAAAACTCCTGTTTCTGAGCAAAACATACAAAGTTGAAATTTTTTAAAATGTGGAATATTCATTTTTTTCTTGGCGGCAACGCTAATTTAAATCAGGCGTGAAGCGTCCATATATCTCGATTCCTTGCGTCTTACCTTTTGAAAATCTCATTATTAACAAATTAAGCTTCTGACAACATGAATCTAGTTTAACCCTACAATTGCACACGCTGTCAAAATAACTATGACAACTCTTCTTCCGCAGTGATTCTCTATACACATGTTTCCTTTTCAACTCACTCCAGCTAATATAAAACTATACTATACTCTGTCCCAGAAAAATAGGCAGTACACGTCTTATGGGAACGCTTTTTCAAAATCCCTCTCCTTTTATATACGGTTTACTGTAGTTTGATACTTCTCTGTTCAATACACGCTTTCTTAAGGAAGAAAATAACGCCATGTTCACCGACTTTTTTTTTGTGAATTTGTATCTTATCCCTCATATGCTATTCGTTCTGTAAATTAGTCTATGCTACGTAGGGCGCTGCGCCTGCGAATTGTTTGAAAATTTGTGTGTATCTCTCAATCGCTACCCTGATGAACCAACATGTGTCTGGCACGTTGGTTGACGTGGAGGCATTGTATATAATAGATATAGCATAGATTTTATATACAATGTTTGAGGTAGGTTTCTGCATTCTGCTTTAAAAAAAAATTGTTCATTCAAAGAAAAAAATTTGTATGGCACAAAAAAATAAACCACTTCCTTTTTACTTATTTTATGAATTTATATGTATCTCCCCCTTGGGTTGAATCCTGGGGTGGAATCGGCTAAGGTGATTTGTGATTGTCACATTTCCGACAATCATATGTGATCATATAAAAATTTTTGTCTGTGTAAGGTGATCACAAAAAATTGCAGAAAACTTGGCACCACTTTAAGAGAAGCACTAAAATTTGACATAAATCCATATGTTTATGTTTGGTTTTGTTTATCTGCAAATTGTTTTATTTGTTTTTTTTTTTCATGCAATGTTGAGTGCCCAAACGTTATTAACCTTTTGATATTAAAAAAAAAATGTTATAATTATCTCGCAATCCAAAAAAGTTAAAATAAAAAGTAGAATCTAGTCATTGAGTTTGCGAGATTAAATTAGGATATTTCCAATTTTGTTCTACAAACTGCGAAAATAAAAATGTTTCGCTCGTTTGCTAAAAGTTTTTTAATTTGTACCTATTATTAATTTATTCTAAATGTCAATTAATAACAAAATAAATTAAAAGTTGAAATAAATATGTTGTGAGAAAAACAATGCATTTACCTAATTACATGTACATACTTCTGTTTTATTAGATCGGATATACTTTGTTGAATGTAGTGTATATGGGTGTGCACATTTACATATATGATTTCTATTTTCGGAATTTGTGAAATCATAAAAGCAATTTCACAAATTTACAAGATAAGAAAACAAATGTATTTTATATGAAAATGACACCAAAATAGCTGTCACAAGAAAAATTCACAAAAATGTGATTATCACATGTGACAGTCACCTTACGCAGCCCAAATTTATTTTTTGTGACTGTCAACTATCACAAATCACCTTAGCCGATTCCCCCCCTGTATCTTAAAGTTTAAGGTTGCCACTCCACTATCCACTAACATTTATATTAGATTTAATTTATTTTTGGCAGAAAGTGCAGAAAATAACTGCAATTTAATAATGTGGCACAATTTTGAAAATATTGAATATTTAAATTTGAAGCATACAAATTAAAAGTGTGGAAAGTTTTTGGGTAGTAAGTTTTAGTAAATATGGCTTTAATAGTTGTAGAATGAGGCTTAAAAGATTTTCTCTTAGAGGAGTTAAATAATTTCAATCAGCTTAGTTTTATTCAGGAAAAAAATGTTGGAGAGTTAGGACGCTTTACCCCTTCCATGAAAATAGATTAAAAACGAAAAGATGGTTTCGTTTCGCATTTTAACGTTTCAGTGTAACAAAAGTATACTTGATTAACAGGGAGTTGTAAAGTAAATAATATGTTTTATTTTCCTTGCCTTCTTTTTTCCAACTCTTCAAGTGTTTGGAGTGCTATTCTACGGTACCTTTCGGAGGATGGAATTGAAAATGCTTTCTTGTTTTTTTACGTTAGTGAGTCTCGCAACGCAGATGAGCTTTTAATATACATACCTGATATATTCTCCTGCAAGGTCAAACTAATTGGTCAATCTTTCGATGGTGCGGCAGTTATGTCTGGGGAAGTGGGTGGTGTTAAAAAGAAGTCCTTGATGCTTTTGGAATGAAACCCTTAAAACTTTTAAAACAAATAACCAACCGACGAAAACCTGGGGTATAGAAAACTCGCTGGTATTATCATTCGCGGAGAATAAACGCCGTTTTAAATTGTAGATTAGATATAATTCTAACTTTTATTAGAATATTAGACGACCCTAGTGAATGAGACAATGACTCGCTTTCTATTGCCGAGAGCTTGTTAATTATATTAGAGACAATAGATTTTTTTTTAAATACTCTTTCTGAAATTGCTAAGACTGACTTTCTTTTCAATTAGTTCAAAATAATCAAACGGATGTTGAATTTGCAAAAAGAGGAATCGAAAGTTTTGAGTCTTGGCATAGCTCCGACTTTCATAATAAATTTGAATACATTTTAGAAAGCATAAGTGATTACGCGGAAACACCACGAAAACGAGGATTGCTCTAAATTAATTCCAAAACACGTTTAAAACGTCGTTTTGTAGAAATAAAAGGCAATATTATATCCCAAATAAATACAAGATATAAAACTTTCACGAATTTATTGTTTTAGATTTACTTAATAAATCAAAATATGATAAACTCGCAGATTCCAATCCAGATCAAAAAAAAAAATTTCTCTGGAATTTTTGATTTTACAGCTTTGAAAAATGAACTTAAAGTTTTGTATACAAAATCTTCTCTTCGACAACTTAACGTTTTAGCACTTCATAACCATTTAAAAAACGAAATATTATATTCCCGCAAATTTTTAACTTAACAATAAATTTATTTAAGATATTGTATTTGTATCCGCCAAAAGGTTTTCTTTCGAAACCGTTTATGGGCGTTAATTGCATTGTTACATTTATCTTTAATGACTTAAGGTATAACAAATTTGGTATGAATTGCTAAACCTTATGGTTTGATACTAAGCTATGTATTGAACGAAATAATTTCAAGTAAACCTCCGAAATTTAATTTTTTGGTGACTAATTTTTCTTCGACTTACCTTTTGAAATTATTCACGCCTCGCCACTGAAGTACATACATACGTGCTTTACTTAAGTTCTGCTTGCTTTTAATTTATTTTGTCTAGGATACTTTAAAAGACAACGCACCGGTTCGTTAAGTTACCAGTACCTATATTTGGTTGAAGGAAGGCTCAAGTAAAATACTCCGTTTTGATATGAAGTTTTGGGAAATTTTTATTTTGGCTGCTGTTTCAGTGTCGATTGTTTTCAGTCAACAATCTAACAGCGCAGGTGTTTCCATATACATTATAGGATTGGACAACTTTGGTAATGGGTTCCAGAATGGTAAGATCACTGTCGTCAATAATAATAACTCATCCGTAATTAAATTAGATAACAAAAACGACGATCACGCTGATCCAAAACTTGTACTCAAAAATGGATTCCAAAATTGTAACAATTCGTTGGCAATTGCTGAAAAGATACTTTTGGGTGCTTATACACTTGGTACTAAGACACTAATCACGCTACCCATAATACAGCAAGCGATAGGAGAGGCTCAAAATTTCATTTTGAATGCAGGAGTTTCCGTACTTCAGTGTTTAGGTGAAGCTCTGGCTCTTTCAAGTGAATCAACAAGAGAAGGACTTGCAGATGCATGTCAAATACTTCAAGAGGTTGGATTAGAAGCACTAGTCGAAATGAACACAGCAATGAATCTTGCAAATAACCGAATTAGTGTTGGAGAAAAGGCAGCACAACAAGCAACTGTAACCGCCCGTCAAGCTATTCGATATGCCTTTGCTACAATGTACAATAAGTTCCAAATTTCCTACCAAAAAGCAATTAGGGCTATCACAGAAGCTAAGCAAGTGACAATCAAAGTACATATTAGTTATATAAACACTGACGTAGCAGTAAAAGGTAATGACGCATCCGCAGCCATATCGGCTATTAATAGAGCAGCTGAAGATTCAATAAACATGGGTGCTACTGCTTCTAAAGTCAATCATTTACGAAAATCTCTCATAATTGCACTGTGTGATCTTGCTCTTATTTCATCAAATGCAAGAGATTATTTCGAATACATTAAAAATTTAGCGGAGACTGATCCTTCATTAGCCAAATCTATCTATCTAAAGGAATCCAAGGACGATAGTACAAAAATACAAAAAATAATTGCCAATATATTTTTGGACTTTGGGTCTGCAAGAGTCAAATCTGACAGTTTATCGAAAAAGCAAATAGGAGCAGCTATTTTAGCTGTAGCACGTGTCAATTATAAAATAGCTCTTAAAAGTAATATGCCTAAGCAGTTTAAACTTTTCTCACTTGGATTTAGAAGCATTTTACGGAATATGGTATCAAGTGTTTTCGACGAGATTGAAAGGTATGATAAAATAGTTTTGTACCAAGGAATAGTCGAAGGTGCTAAATTACTGTTTAATGTTCTTTAAAAAAAATATTTCTCTTTGTCAATAAACTGATTACTGTTATTAATGAATGTTGTTTTTTTAACTAAGTTAACAAAAAGTTATGGTCATAAAAAAATTAATTTACTATAATTTTCTTGAATGGCTTTATGATTTGGTATTTAAAGAGATATAAAATAAGTTGACTACAAAAAATTGATAATTTCTATAATAATTTTAATATCGGAAACTTTGCTGATAAACATTTTTTGATTATTGTACTCGTATATGTACACCAGAGAGTTATTTAAAATTATGGGGTTTTCCATTGGTAAATTCAGAATTTGATTTTGTTTGTGGAAAATGGAACGCATTTTGAGATTGTTTTGTTTTATGGTGTTAGTGAATATTCGTATCTGGCAAGCTGGTAATTGTCAAACTAAATGATTCCAATTGCGTACTAGCGCCTAGTAGTGTTATTAAAAAGAGGATGTTAGTTTCACCCAAAAATAGGATCTGCGAATTTTATTCAGAATCATAAAAAAAAAATAAGTTTGTCTACCCAATGGAAGGATTTAACTGGCGAAATTCGTGGCTTGGCAGATTTGTATCAAAAACGAATTAAATTCTATGTTTGAACAATTTATTTCAAACACTTAACTATTTTTTAGGTGTATGATAGTTATCTAGGTGCCACCTTAAATACTAAGCCCTAGTATAAGTTTTGTAATTTATGTGCTCTACTGTTCAAGACAGAAAAGATTTCTTATTGCTTTTCAGTGAGGAATTTGAACTTTTTCTTACTTCTCTCCTTTAATCTGTTAATCAATTTGGTGTTCTGTACTTACCCCTTCTGACATTTTCTCGAGTGAGCAAAGATTACTTTCACACAAGGAAACTAAGTTGCCCGCAACTGGAAGTTTGATGGCCAGAATGGCAAGAATTAAGGGGAATGAAAAAAATCTCCCCAGTCAACGATTTGAAGAGATTTGTTTGACGTTTAGCTTTGCATTCCAATTAGCCCAACAAAATCTTCCTAGTTTCTTCCTCAGTTTTTTTGCGGCCAGTTTCTTCGTGTGAAAGCTACAAGGCAATTAAAGGAAAACGTCAAAAAAATCTCAAGCAACTGGTTTCCCTGTGTGAAAGGGGACAAAGCTTCTGACACCTGGTATTTGCTTAACGCACCATCTGGATCTCAGCCCGTGAAACAAAGAAATCTAATACAATTTGTTGCAATTTCACATTTAATTCCCGTATATTGTTGTTATTGTTGTTGTTTTACGTAATTAACTCATGGCGTCAGTGAAAATGATATTACGTGCATTGTACGGGATATTGGAAGGGGGTAAAAGATGCTAAATTTAAATAGCTAAGCCCATATGTATTTGTATTTTCACATATTTGAAAAATAAAAGCACAATTGCACAATATTTCAAAATGAGGGGAGCACATTGCGCAATTATAATACAGGGTCCGCCAAATAACTTTTTTTTTTGAAAATGGGCGCAAAACATCGAGTTTACCTTCGGCTGTTTGGCACGTAGCGCCATCCTGTTGAAACCAAATATTGCCAACATCCTCCTCTTCAATTTTTGTGAACAAAAATTCGTTCAACATGGCCCGATAACGATCGCCATTGAATCTAAAGGCCACTCCTTGCTCATTTTCGAATTATGCCTCTGGACCAAAATCCGCACCAAACAGTGACTCGTTTTGGGTGTATCGGCTTTTCAATGTATGCGTGCGGGTTTTCTGTTCCCAAATGCGACAATTTTACCCGCCAAGATCAAAATGAGCCTTATCTGAAAAGATGATTTTTTTGGCAAAATCGGCATCTTCGCTAAGTCGATCGCAGGCCCACTTAGCGAGCGTTGTTCAAGCGTATACACAACCATATTCGTTTAGCGGAAGGATAAAACTAATTATCTGTCAAATCAGACAAGAGCTAAGTGTTACCATTCACGAAATAAGCACTAGTTGAAAAATAAAAACGTTAGATGGCGGACCCGTTATTTATAATATGGATGTACATAGGTGTTTTGTATTATTATAAATTTAAGGTAATATTTGTTCATTTGTTTTATTAGCCGAAAATTAGAATTGCAATCGTTTGTCATTTGTCCAATGGATTACCTAATATAAGAAATAAAAACATAAATAAGAAATAAAAACACATGTTGTTGAATTAATATAAATATTTCGAACTGAATTAACAAATGAAATAATCGAGCTATAAGTATCGTTTCCTACGTGGATCAAATTAATATGTTTATTTAGTTTTGTTATTAAATTTTGATGAAGTTTTAAATTTTTTTAACTTTTAATTTAAACTGGGTATTGGATTAGAGTTGAGATAAAATGGTATGGTGAATATTGAAAACTGAAAAGTGGTAAGAAAATGTAAATAAAGAATTGTATAATTTATAATACAAGATTACGTATAACTAGTACAAATAGTAAATACCTGCACTGTAAATTTAGAAAATAATTTGGTTTTATTTCCGAAGGTAAGATAAAATGCATAATATAATTTTTAAAAAATCAATCATGATTTATTTATTTATTTATTTTTTTTACATCAATTACCCCCAGTTTCTCAGTGGGAGCTTAAACTTGAGATCAGCTGAACCTTAAACTGATTTAAGTTTTTGGCTTAACTCGTCCGGTTTCACATTGAAAACTGATCTTCAGATATAAGTTGGCAGCATTTTTCTTGCCTTGTCTTCCTTTGCTCTCTCTGACACAAAAAACAGGCCAAACAACAACAAATGCTTTATGCTGTTGACAAGCGAGGGAAGATTTATATTGTTTCAAAGTACCGCCATTATTCTGATTTTGGTCAGATATAACGAAAATAATAAACAAAATAATATTTAAAATCACTTTCACAAACTCGATAACATTTTAATACACATTTTTTTTTTGTTAATAACATTTTCTGAAAAAGAAAACAATACACACGCTAAACTGAAGTTTAAACGGCAGAATAATCTCGGTTAACTTAAGCTACAAATTGAACTCAGTTCAAGGCTTAAGCGACACTGTGAAACCGAATAAATTGTTGATCTGAAGTTTAAAGCAAAAGTGGAGTTTAAACTTGCACTGTGAAACTGGGGGTTAGAGTTTACAATCTCAAATAGACTAATGAAATAAAACAGAGATATAAAAATATTATATGTACATAAATAGGATAAACATAGATTTAATTTGTTAAAAAGTACAAAGTTAATATATTTCTGAATGAGTTTCTACTCAAATGAAAATTAAAATCAATATTATTCGATACAATATTAATCTCCATAAGACTGCGAGTTATTTTATACGTGAATACTTTCGTATGTGGTAATGTGTGGAGAAAATACGAGGTGGGTTTTAGGTGCATATCATTTTCTGTGGACATTAGTTTTGGTTTATTTTGATGGTTTCTTGTTTTTTTATTTTTTTTTTTTTTGTTTACAACAGATTTTTTTTAAATTAATGATTTTTATATTATTTGAAATTCAATGTAAATAATGTTTTGTCTGTTTCACCTAAAAATACCGTATTCTACAACCAAATATAAAAAACGTAAGGTAATTTGTAATCAAAGCAATTTAAATCCAGAAAAATGTGAAAAGAAAACGTCAAAACAATCTCTTCAAATCAGGATGATTTTTCTTTTTCTCCTAATCGTGGTTAAGGGGCATAAGTTAAAATGATGCCAGGACCATGCGATTTTTAGTATTTAGGTAGTATTATACAAATCTGTCGTTTCGACATTCTTTTTACCACGAATTTTTCATTTTCTATCGAAAAAAAATAATAAGAAGTGACTTCAGAGAGCCAATCGAAAGCGCTATTAAAGAGAATTACATGAGCGAGTTGTCGCATATACTTCAATTATAAATACTGCGAAAACATAGATGCTTTTCAGCTTGATACTAACACGGTGTCTCCAACTTGCATATTTTATAGTGTACTATCTGTCATTTTGATAGAAAGAAAGAAAAATAGAATGTAGAAAATTTGGTATTGGGCATTTCATTGCTAACTATTTCAATCGCACAAGTGTCACGAAGTAATAAGTATCGCTGTGTTCTTGCTCTAGTAGCATTAAAAGACTTAAAAAACCTTCAACAAAAGGAATTAAACAAAAAAAACAAGGATTTATAGCAATACGTATACCACAAACGTTCACCAGCCACAAACGCTAACCTTAAAGCGAAAATGGCACCCAAATAGTATACTATCGGTAGAATGCTATGAGCTGTCCAATGTCAAGTATGACATATTTTATAGAATGCTATTTGTGGTCTCCACGACCAATTTTCATAGAATACCATCTAGCTAACTAGAAAATCTTTCTCATGTTCTCCATAAGCAATTTTCATATAATGTGACCTTGCTTACAAGGAAATCTAGATCGTGGAGACTCCATGTTATCAGTGTTGTTCCTCTAGGCGAAAAAGTTAGAACAGAATAGAGCAGAACAGGACAGAACAAAACAGATTCCTGAGAAACTTCAGAACAAAATAGAACAACTTAGAACAGTCAGAGATTATAAAAAAATGATTGTTGTTTACCTACAATTTCAAGTCGTTTATTTTTTGCAGAAACGTTAAAAATAATCTGAAATGTAGTTGAATTTACTTAAAAAAATATTTTTCATGAAATTGAGATTATTCTAGGGCTGGCAACGAGACGAGACCAGGCGAGACTTTTGTTAATCTCGTCTCGGTCTCGTCAAAATCGAAAAATTTCAGTCTCGTCTCGGTTTCGGTCCAGGTCTCGCCTAACCAAGTCTCGTCTCGGCCTTGGTCCCGCCTTTTTCTCGAGAAAATTTTAAAGTGCGGTCTCGTCTCGGTCTCGGTCTCGGACTTGGTATCATCCTTAGTCTTGGTTTCTTTCGTGTTTTGTTGGTAGTAAAAGGATGTAAGATAAAGATTAGACGCATTGTTCATATTGCAAATATAGAGTATGGTTGTGGTATATCAGCAGTCCGTCGGTAAGAAAAATGCGGGAAAATGTATAAAACAAACTCGTGAGTCTGTTTTGTCTTTTGAGTTAAGTGGAAATAACATTTTGGAAGAATTGTGTAAGTTAATATATTTCATAGCAAAAACAAATAAAATATTTAAAAAAAGAGTACCCACATACAACGCTCGATTTTTTAAAAAATAAATTAACCGGTTTTGTCAAGCCAAGACCTGTCAAAAACCATTTAAGGATGTCTCCGATTTAAATGAATTAAAAAAAAAACTTCTACAAAACTAAAATTTTACGTAAAAAAATCGAAATTTTTCGATTTAATTTATTGCTCCCTAAAAAGTTGATTTTAGACTTTTTAGGTGAAATTTCGAAAACAAAATATTGCTCAAATGTCAAGATATATTAAGATGTCCACCTTTCAAGTCATGAACTGTCAAAATACATTGAAGCATCGCTTCGGATTAAGAAACCTCTACAAAATTCAAATTTTACCTAAAAAAAACGAAATTTTTCGATTGCTCTCCAAAATGTGATTTTAAACCTTTTGGAAAAAAAATACTATCCAAATGTCAAGATATAGTAAGTTTCCTACCTGTCAAGTCATGAACTGTCAAAATCCATTGAAGCATCGCTCCGATTTAGATGGATTACAAATCCTCTACAAAATTCAAATTTTACCTCAAATTTTTTTCCTCCGGCAAAAGTTGATTTTACGCCTCTTGTATGATATTTGGTAAAAAATATTATCAAAACGTCAAAATATAGTTCGTTGCCTACCTGTCGAGCCATGAGCTGTCAAAATCCATTGAAGGATTGCTCCAAATTTAGTGTTTGGTAGCGTGAAAAATTGTACGAATTGGTGCACCTATTCACATTTAACTGTCAAAACCAATAGCAAAAAAAAAACAAGTTTGGGAAACTTGGTGAAAATCAACGTACAATATGGTTCTCAAGAATTCGGTTAAACTTGGCATCTGCACGTCTTTTCCAACTTTATTGTGTTTGTCAATTATACATGAATCTAATAATGATATATCCTTGTGCGTTGCTTATGCTAAACAAATCATAACCTAGAAATTTTGTTCTGCAGTACGTAAGTCCATGAAGCTAAGGCCATAGACTTTAGTTGAAACGAGTAAGTTTTACTTGCGTAAATCGAAAACTATGATTTTAAGTTGAATTTTATTAGTTGCGTATGAAAGCGCTCCGAATGGCTTACATTTCGTGCGAATTAAGTTTTCAAAGGTGTGTAATAACGTTAAAAAAAATCTGTGAAGTAACGTTATCAGACACCTTTGAAGAGCCGTATTTCCAAGATAAAAATTGAATTTTGTACAGTTTTTTTTATTCCATTTTAATCGGAGCAATCCTTCAATGAATTTGACAGTTCATGGATTGGCAAGTAGGCAATAAACTATCAGCCCTATTCTGCTATCTTCCGATTCACGTGAATATTTCACTCAATTTTTCATTATTTAGATATTTTCAAATGTCTTCTATCTTTTGAGTCCAAAGTTTAACTAATATTTTTTTTTGTTTAATTCTTAAGAGAATCTAATTGTTAAAATTTATTTTTGATCGAAATTTATGTACATTTTGAAACAATTCGTTTTTTCCGTCGGATAGCAGAATACAAATATTCACGTGAACGTTTAACAGAATAGGACTGTATATTTTGACGATTTTAAAATATTTTTTTTCAAACCTCACCCAAAAGGCTTTAAATCACCTTTTTCCGAAGCCAAAAATAAAATCGGAAAAACTTCGAATTTTCCGAGGTAAAATTTTAATGTTGCAAAGTTTTTTAATCTATTTAAAGCGGAGCCATCCTTCAATGGATTTTGACAGCTCATGGCTTGACAGGTAGACAACGAACTATATTTTGACGTTTTGACGATATTTTTTACCAAATGTCACCCAAAAGGAAGCAACGTCATGCATTCATAAATCGTACGTATTCTTCTCTGGATTTCGCAATGCGCCTATCTCTGTATAACTATGTACATACATATATGGTTTGATATGTTAACGCGCATATAATTTAGCGAAAACCAAAACCAAACCAACGAGACCGCCGAGACCAGCGAGACTCTCGTCGAATTTCGGTACCAAAAATACGGTCTCGTCTCGCTCTCGTCTCGGTCTCGTCTTCGGTACTTTTAAAGGAGTCTCGTCTCGTTGACGAGACCGAGACCGAGACGAGACCGAGACTAGTCTCGGTCTCGTTGCCAGCCCTAGATTATTCCGACACGGAAAAAGATTTATCAACTAAATCTAACACCGAAATGTTTTTTTTTTAACAACAAAAATTGGTTTTGACAGGTCTCACAAATTCGTTCTAACCTGTTCTTCATAAAAAGCAAGTACAGAAAATATTGTCTTAAAGTGTTCCAAATTGTTCCAAACGGACTAATTGAACACCAAAACCAGAACAGTTTAGAACAGAAAATTTCTCATTGAACAGCAAAATCCTGTACTTTTCTGTTCTAAGGTGTTCTAATCTTCTCCGAACAGCCTCATTGAACACACATATTGCTATCCATTTCTGAGGCAATATATTGAAGCATTTCAAAATGGCTTCCCTTCAATTTGACTGCATTCTCGTTATTTTAAAAGAGTACCGATAGCGAAACTGTTTACTAACTAAACAAAAACGGAAAAAATAATTAAATTTGCCTAAAAATTACAAAAAAATAAAACAATACAAAATAAAAATGAGTGAGCTTAAATTAACAAAAATATATACAAAAAGGCTTATTGAAATTTAAATTGCCAGCAATGAAATGCCCACCAAATATTTTTATTGCCATTGCCGTTTTAAATAAACAGTTTTAAAATTGAAAATGTGACAAGGTCTCTGAAAACAATTCTTTTTCTTCAGATACGCAAACTTGAACGAAAATATAAGCTCAGATCACATTAGCTTAAAAATATAATACGTGTACTCTGATTAGCGATAGCATTAGCTTTACTCTGGAACCATTAGGAACTTTACCAGCAAAATAAACGCAAACTTTTTGACGTCCATTAAATGGTTTAAGAAAAATATCGTATTCGAATTCCTAACTGTTTAAAATAAAAGACAACTGCGTCAGTACTTGATACAGTAGCGAAAACACGCTCTGTTTGTATATGCATAAATTCAATAATATTTTATAACCTACGGCTGATATAATGTGTATTGAAGAGTTTGAAATTAATCATAAATTATTATAAAGCTGCCTATATCACAAACAAGATTAAATATAGGTACTCCAGTAAGTTTTACTTTGCTTTCTTTGGTTTAAAAGACAGCGCACCAGATCATTAAGTTATCAATACCTGTGGGATCCAGTTATTCCGGTTCAGTTATCAGTTATGAACTTTTGGGGAAGTTTACTCTTGACTGCTGTCGCAGTGCTGATTGTTTTCAGTCAACAATCGAACAGCACAGATGTTTCCATATACATTATAGGATTAAACACTATGAACAACTTAGGTGATGGGTGTCAGAATGGCAAAAACCCCGTCGTCAATAAAAATAACTCATCCGCCAGTAAACTAGATATCAAAAGGGAGAAGCTCGGTGATCCAAAACTTGTGCTTAAAAATGGATTCAACAATTGTAATTATTCTTTGGCAGTTGCTGAAAAAAAACTGCTGGATGGATTTTCACTGGACAGCAAATTATTAATCACCCGGCCAACTGCTGCTGCACAAATAATACAAAAAGCCAAACGAGACGCTGAAAACTTAATTTTAAATGCAGGAGATTCCGTGCTTCGGTCTTTAGGAGAAGCGCTTTCTCTTTCAAGTGATACAGCAAGAGAAGGCCTTGCAGAGGCCAGTCAAATGCTTCAAGAGGTTGGATTGGACTCAATTTTCGAAATAAAGAAGGCGATAACTGTAGCAGATAAGGAAATCAGACTTAAAGAATATGCAGCAATAAGTGCACAAAAAGCAATTGAATCCGGACGTCATTCTATTCGAAATGCCTTTTCAGCATTGTATCATGTGATTCCAATTGCGTGCCAAAAAGCAATAAGGGCCGTCTCAGATTCTCAGCGAAGGCCAATGAGAATGCAGATTAGAAATCGAAATACTGACGCAGCAGTGAAAGATAGTGACGCATTAGCAGCCATATCGGCTATTAACAGAGCTGCTGAAGATTCAATAAACAGGGGTGTTCCTGCCAATAAAGTGAATATTTTAAGAAATTCGCTCATAATTGCACTGCGTGAACTTGCCTTGCTTGCATCAAATGCAAGAGATTACTTTCCTTTTATAGTGAAATTAGCAGACATGGATAAATCGTTAGGGAAAAATGTATATCTGGAAGAGTATGAAGTTGACAGTAAAAACCTCCAGGAAATTATTGCTAATATTTTCCTGGACTTTGGATCTGCAGATATCAAATCCGATGGTTTTGGGAAACTTCAGTTAGGAAAAGCTATATTTGCTGTTGAACTCGGAAATTGTGAGGTATTTACCAGAAATGTTATTGGTAAACAGTTGAAACTTCTGGCACTTGGAATGCAGGGCAGCTTGCGTAGTTTGGTATCAAGCGCTGCCGAACAGAGTGAAAGGTGTGGTCAAATTTCTTTATTCGAAGGAATAGTCAACGGGGCAAAATTAGTATTTAATGCCCTTTAAGAAAATCTTTAAAATTAAGGCTTTCAAAGGATCGCCTATTTTGTTTTACTTGTATTTTTGTTCAATAAACATTTTGACTTTTTCGAGTTTTGATTTAGTAAACATTCACATTACGATTATATTTTCTGTTGAAACGGCTATAGTAGATCCTTAACTGGTGGTTCATATGTTTTTTTCGTTTTAATTTGTGGCTTTGAATTGAAATATTCTTTTTGAAGTCAACATTCAAAGCGGTCTAACGTTTGTTAATTCTTAGGGAGAGTTGTAGAACAGTTGATACATCGTTCTACAATCTTAACCCACCGATTTCTGCGGATTAACAGGAGATTCCACGATAGTTTAAGCATATATTTGGCTGTTATCACATACTTCAATTTGAACCATGTCGTCAAACTACATTTAATCCAGAGTTAAATTTGCTGAATTGCGCGGTTAAATAATTGAATCACGTGCGTACAACTGACCCTACTTTAACCGAATGTCATTTTAACATCAGTAAGGTGTTTAAGAAAACACTTCACATAACCATTGAGTTTGAGCAACACCTGATGTATTTTCCAACATACAACACCATTTAGATAGAAAATGTTCAAGGTAACTGACAATTATGATGGTACAGAAAAATGAGATCAGATTTTAAGATAATTTCTTTCAGTCAAACAAAATGTGAAGGAGTATTAATATTAAGTCTGATTCAAATAATATTCAAAATCACTATAACATTTGAATACACAATTTTGTTTTGTCCATAATATTTTCTCAAAAAAAAAAAAAACAAAACAAACGCTGAACTGAAGTTTAAAAGGCAGAATAATCTCGGTATACCATATAAATTTTAATCTCCTTAAATGAAGTTTAGAAATTAATCTAATTGAAATCTTCTTCTAAGTAGATGATTTTCAAAACAAACAAAACTTATTTCGTGGAATGGGTCTATCCAAATGTCATTTTCTCCATTGACAATTAACAAAAAAAAAAAAACTGTCACAATATTTAATTTGTTTGTGTATGTTGTAATTTGCCGTTGCCTTAATTCTGTTTTTGTTTCTAAAAATGTATAAAAATAACAGACAATAGTGCAATTGGCGAATACACAAATGGCACCAAAAAAACGAAAATAGTCCGATGGCCAACAAATCTTAATTCCAGAATGTTAATGACAGTCTTGACGCACTGACAACATAATGACCCAACTGAAGCATTGGAGGAACTTTTGCATTCCAATCCCGAGATCCTACGATTTTGGCAGAAGAAAAGACAACAAACATGCATTCTTCGGAAAGCGAAGCAAAATATCGGAAAGATAGGGAGTTGTTTTCTTGTTATTTAATGTGTACTTTAGCAAAACAGTATTTTTTGAGTTTAATTATTGCGTATATTTTGGGTTGAAATTGAGAACAATTTCCGGTTAATGTTTTCGATCATTTTAATTTCCTATCGCAGTGACTCGATTTCCTCTGAGGCTTTGTATATGAAACCTATATGAGACTAAATTTTTAAGCTACTAGTTCCGTCGATGAGGGCACTAGTTTCTCTTTTCTTGATATTGAATTGTTGATGTGGAAGAAGTAAATGTAGAGGCAAATACGAAAAAAAGCAAGGGAGACGGTCGAAACTTACTAGTTCTGTCAACAATATAGAGGGTAAGAGAGAAAACCGAATAAGCTGTTTTTGCCATGGCAACCTTCAAAATATGGTGGGCATAAATAAATTATATCAAGGCTATTGGCGTATACATGAATTTGAAGTAAGAATGTATATGGATATACATGCATGTATAGGTTATTATAGAATTTATTTTAAATTTTTCTTTCAAATTTTAGATATTTGGTGGATTTTAGGATTTTGAATTGTAACAACGTTGCTACTTTTTACTTTTTCTATGCGAAAATAGCATAACAATGTTGAGATATTTCAATATGTTTTGTTTAGGTACCCAGATACCCATCTGCATACAATATGTACAGGTTTTTTTTATTTTTTTTTTAAGACGACAAATAACAGTAACTCCCATACATTTTTTTTGGCCAAAAACAAAAATCTTATTTTTCTCAAAAACGGCTTCAACGATTTTTATTAAAAAAAAATGAGTTCATTAATGAAGGGAAAGGGTACCTTTTAATAATTTTTTTTTGGGAAAAAATTGTTTTTTTGGTACCTCTAGTAGAACCATTTTTTTGGTTTTCGATTTTCTCGGAAACGGTTAATCTGATTTTTAAGAAGCTCCTAGAAAGTGTTTATTGTATACCAAAATTTTTAAAA
This sequence comes from Philhelius pedissequus, assembly GCA_910595825.1. Classification (NCBI taxonomy): domain Eukaryota; kingdom Metazoa; phylum Arthropoda; class Insecta; order Diptera; family Syrphidae; genus Philhelius; species Philhelius pedissequus. The sequence goes on from OU343160.1 coordinate 47,614,593, forward strand.
ACAAATTATTTTGGAAATTATTTTTGTTTTGAAAATTCAAAATTTCGAAAACCACTTAATAGATTTTTTCGAAACTTCGTATTTAGTACTTTTTAGACATTATCTTGAATAGTTAAAAAAACTATTTTTCGAAAATAAAAAACAACGGTAACTCCGATACAAATGTTAAAAACCGTTAAGAAAAAAATGAATTTCTCAAAAACGGCTCCATAAAAATTTTCAAAAAAAAAAAATTGTTATTAAATTTTATTTTATTTTTTGGATTTTGAAAAAAAAACAATATTAGGCAAATAAATATTAAATGTTTTGAAGATTTTTTTAAATAATATTTTCAAATGTATATATATATTGTTGAATACTCATTTAAAAAAAAAAAATAAGTAAAAAACGACTTGAAAAAATATATAAAACCTATTAATAAACAATTTTTATTTGAAAATTCGTCAGCTCGATTTTTTACGAAATTACTTAACAAATCGGAATTTTCAAAAAAATAATTTTTTTTTTTCAAAATCCAAACAAAATATTAATATAAAATAAAAAAAAATTTTGTCACAAGAACAATTTTTTTTGCACAACGATTAACAGAAATCTCAAATTTTAACTGTTAAATTATTATCATGTTTGTTCATTTGGTAAAAAAGTTTATTTTATTGAGTAGTGACCGTTGCACACATGTGTATACCTGAATATTTAAATATTCCCTACAGCCTTCAAACAATTTTCATTCTATCTGCCCGTAGAATAAAAAACACACACACAACCAGCTCCTACTCAACAAAAAAAATCCTCATAAAAAAAAATCAAATAAACCTATGAAATAAATTGTTTTCCTTTTCTCCTCTAACTTATAATAAATTTTGTATATATTTTTCTCATCAATTTATTATCACACTATTTTCCTTAATACGCATTTTCATAACACACCAACACTACCTAACCTCCGATTTGGTATTGGAACCCATGATGAGTAGTAGAACTTATTGCAGGCCGAATGAATTTCCTCGTCATGATAGTACTATTAATATCTATATACAAGGTCTGAGGTTGAACCTCAATGTGGAAATGTCAAACTAATCTTTTTTCTCTGGTGAACACACTTCAAGATTATTTTTTAAACTACTCAATTTAAACCAGATTTTCCTTAGGTGAAAACGTAGTATTAACTTAAGCTACAAATTGAGGTTTGAACGTTTAAACTGTGAAACTGAATAATTTGTTGATCTGCAGTTTAAACTAAAAGTGGAGTTTAAACTCGCACTGTGAAACTGGGGGTTAGTAATTTAGAAATGTTCACTCGTATTAGTTATTATGAAGACAACAAAAAATGTAATTTCATGGCTTTTTAATACTGTTCAATTTTGTATCCCATCGCTAGACCATAAAGCTTTAATACGTAAACACATTTCCCAGCATTGTTGATTTAAAAAAGAATAAATTAAAAGCAGACATAGGCAGACAACAATAGTCTACCCTACATTTTTCTTAACCGGTATTTTATAACATCCGCTGTATGTAAGAAACCGCATCCAGAAAATACACCATTTCAATCCCGCAAGCGACCATTTTTGTTTTGTTTCGTTTGCCTCATATCCCTATTTGTTATTCCCGTGCCGTATGCCAAATGGTTCGTTTTGCAGCAGCTGCGTTTAATGTTTCACCAATTCCAATTTAAGAATCACCAATGAAATAAAACTATTTGTTAGAATGAAAAGACGCCGCCAATACACATGAAAAAAGAAGACACAAAATTCGAAGTGCGCAAGAAAAAACAGCAAATACTACGAACAAAAAAACACCATCACCACGCCAGCCAGACAAGAAGAGAAGACAAGACCAGTCGGAAAATGGAAGTGCTCCAAGTTATTTCGTGTTCTTTCGTTGAGTGTAAATTCGTTGCGCGCTAATAATAAATTTAAAAATAAAAAGAAAAAAACAACAAAAAGGGATTATTGTTATTAAATACATAAAACAATTTTTTTTGCTAACCCGAAGCTGTCACAACAAATCGAATTGGAATTACTCTTCAGTGCGATTGGTATAAAGTGTTTATAACGGAAATTTGGCAAATAAAAAAAAATACCGCAAGAATAAATAGGGTGTGCGGCGAAAAGCAGAATATTTGCAAAATTTTCTTCCATAAAATTTTATTCTGAGTTTTTTGTGGCAATTGGTGGGTAAAATGCGTGTGTACACGATATAACGGTTCAATGAATAAAAAGCCCTTGAATTTTATGCGAAAAGAAGTCCTTTTAACAATTTCGATTTTCCAATCGACATCCTAATCCAATTTTATTGTCTCCTGTACTGTAATCCTGTGCCTGTCGCTGGTCTCCTTTCGCCGCATTTTTGGATAAAAAAAAAAAAAAAAAAAATCACAATCAGTCGGAACTGCTGGATATAATCTCTTGCTCTGTGTTCGTTGGCGAAAAAGGGTGGATTCTGGATTGAAACTTGTTTCCTTCGCACACATAAGTAAATTTGTGGACTATTTGTCATCATCTTTGTCCTTGTCGTCGGCGCGGATCTATAATCAGGATTATTCGGTGGCAAACTTTTGCATTTATATTTATTTGTTTGGGTAAGCCAGAAGAACATTACTTTTTATACCTATTTACTACTATATGCCTTCCAATCGTCCTCCTCTTTTTCTTGTTGCGGGGTAAGTATGTAATAAAACAAATCCCTCTACTATGCAAGACACAGTAACTTTTCGAAAGGTTCCAAATCCCTTTGGAGAGTGTTTTTACCAAAAATAATAAATAAGTAGGTATACCGACTGTACTTGATTCGGGGATGGGTGTTGGGGCTTTTCTTGTCTGGCGGCAGCCTACCAATCCCCCACACTCAACCAACAATCTTCATTACTCTTCATCAACCCGCACTTCGTCGTCGTCGCTCTGTTTGTTTGTGTCCTTGTCGATGGTTTTGGCCTTCGGTTTGTAAAATTAAAGGGAAGAAGGACCAATTTTGTTTGCCGGTCGCATGATTGCTCTCTTTGTCTGCTACAACATCCTATATAAATACTGTGTTCTGTGTATAGGTTTTTCGATTGTGATGAAAAACACTCGAGTGTTGCCAGGTGGATGTTGTCGAGGAGGAGTTTTAAAAGGTCGTGACCAAGACAGAACTTTGTTGGTATTTCAATGCTCAAGCTCTTGACTTAAAAGTTCATTTTCATTCAGATACCTATAGGAATGATATGAGACAGTGGATGATTTAGGAGGTGAATAATTGAATCTTAGGATATTTTGCTAAGGTCAAAATGCTTTTAACCTTGTGATTGTGGATTGGAGATGGGGAGCATTTATTTTTCTAGTCAACTTAAGTCTTAACAAAGAAAAAAGAACACTCGGTACACGTACCTTCTGCATTGAGTCTCAGTTTAAACCTAAAGAAGTTATGGCTGGGTAAGAGGGTAGTCGTCAATTTTACATTGGAATTGCTTTTAATTAAATACACTTCTGATGTGACAGAAAAACAATGCTGATGAGGGCGAGTTGCAACACATTATTACTCTGGGTTTTGGATTAATGAGAAAATAGATAGGTAGGTACCTATTTACTTGCTTAGACGCAAAAAAATTAATACGTGCCATTGATTCATGCCAGTAAACTGACAAAATAATGGTGAAATCTAATTATTAATGATATAAACATTTAAACGGGGCAAAATAATGACTGTTTGATTATGATAATCTCATGTCGATTTCGTTTCAATAAAAACATCGACCTGCCGTCGATCCGCCTTCAATTTTTTTCTAAAAATCAGATTCGTTTCAAATTAAAACCAATTTTTTTCTGGAAAAACTGACCCGTATTGAATCTCTTTTTGGAGACGGATTCAAAAAGGATTTGTACACAGATTCTTACACACACCACAATATTTGTTTTGAAATTTCTCAACTGTTGTGTTGTTATTTTGTGGCAGTGTACAGAAAAAGTAAATTAATGTTGTTAAAAAAACAAAAATATTGTTAAAAACTTCTTGGAAACAAATGTTAAAAAAGTGCAAGTGGATTTAGGAATTTCCCCGCGACGGTATCAGCAAATAAACCGAAATATTGATGTATTAACGAATTGAAGATTTGTTTTTTTTTTTTTAGAGCTGCCAAGTGTGTGATACACAGTCACAAAAAGAGATTTTTTGTTTTAAATGGATGCGCGCACTAAAGGGGTTTTGACTACCCTTAAAATGAACAAGCACAGTGCGAGCGTTAGGAAAGTAGGGAAGGATGCAAGATGAGATACCGATGTACATTGTTTTTGAATTTCTGAATATCAAATTGGGTGGGGAAAATAGAGCCGGGTAAAGTATTCCACATTCGCGTTGTACGGCTACAGAAAAATTGTCTGTACTTAACAGTACCACCGAAGTTGGGCTCAAGGGTAAACTGATGAGCATTCCTAGAAGCGCGAGTATTACGGTTGAAAAGTTTAAGAGGAGGAATGCAACTAGCTATTTCGCTCGAACATTGTTAATAAAAATATCGATAGAATAGTGAGAGACATATAACATTTTGACGATGTTCTAGAGATGTAAATGTTTCCACTATAGTTCTACCGCCAGCTCTATTTTGAATTCCATCCAAAAGATTCAAATGAGTTTTGGGAGCTTCTGTCCAAATGTCCAAGCTATACTCCAACTTTAGACGAATGAAGGCCTTATAGATTACAGCCAGATCAGACAGGGAGAAGAATTTCTTGCACCTTCGAAGAAAGCTCAAACACTGCAGCGTTTTTGCGATATCAAATATGTGTTCATTCCACAAGAGGTGGTCTGTGATGCACATGCCGAGGACTGAAAGCTGATCGGTTCAATGCAAGTGCCGCTGATGGATAGTGGCATGGGGTTAATGTTCTGCTTTATTCCCCATTGGACAGTGCTGTCAAGATCAGAATTTAATGAGTTTATCATACGCTGCCGTTCCATTTGCACATCTGAAAAACAAGGAGGTGCATCTGAAAACGAATATGAAAAGCTGAGAGTACTATCGTCAGCAAAATAATTAAGTGGATTAGAAGTTCCAGATAAGAGATCATTAATAAAAATGTGAAAGAGGTCGGAGACAATTAAGAGCCCTGTGGCACACCAGCATTTATTTTGTGAATATCATACTTGAAACCGTCCAATATAACTTGTATTGAATGATCCGAAAGTTAATTTCTAATCCAACGAATAAGAGATTCATCGATACCAGATGCACGCATTTTCGATAAGAGAGCCATTATTTTCAAATGGTGTCACTGTGTTACATGACGCCATTTTAATGAAAATATTTACTGTCAGTTTTTCCTGCCATTTTTTTAATGACGATGACGAAGATAATGACATTTTTAAACCATTTACACAATATTGTCATTAATGTCAATAAAATGGAAATTTGTAAATCCGGCATTAACTACTTGATTGTTCATTTCATTACCAAGAGTAGTTTTACATTATTTTCTTCCCGCAAAACTCTGGTATATAGTTTGTAAATAAATAAGTATAGTTTTGATGCTCTATTGCAATAGATTTGGATTTCGTATTTATAATTCCTTAAAATACGGTCGTATTGTAACACTAAGCGAGTTTCATTCAAATTTGAAAGATCTCTCAAAATCGAGATTTGATCTTTTCAATTAAGCTTTTTTCCAGATTTAATTGTCCACTAAATTTATTAAATCTAAATTATTAACATATATGTAGGTTCTTTATTTGTTCATTTTTTAAATTTCTTTAGCACTAGTTAACAACAAATTAATAACAAAATATATACCATTTGACCGCTGATAGATGAGTAGATTCAGAAAATCTGCCAACCCATCAGATATCAGATCTTTCGTGCTACGATTTGATATTAGATCTGCTCTTTTTGTTGGAATGAAACTGAAAATTCAAAAGATCCAATCTTTTTACAGAAAGAGTCAATCTTCTCTTGAATGAATCTTGCTATTAGTGTGTTTGAAAAATCTATCGGCAACACAACATAATTTCCAAAAAAAAAAAAAAAACGAATCATCAGTAGCCAGATTTTTATAACGGGTGGCGCACGAATCGTGCTACACTAAGAAATTTAAATAACTTTTATTTTAATCGATGTATTTCATTAATTTTTTTTATTGGATTAAAAATTAAGTTTTATTTTAAATAACTAATGGTTTTTAAATATGATAGACCGCAAAATACCACGCTCATCCCCTCATATGCGGCACCTGATTGAAATTGGGATCGCCTCAATTATTGTCTTAACGGACTGCTTCAATTCAGTCAAATTCATGGGTTTCGTTTTGTACACTTCCTGCTTGACATAACCGCATAAAAAAAGGTCAGGTGACCTTGGGGGCTAGCGGAAAGTGCAGTTTCTGGATATCAATTTGTTTGGGAATTTTCGTTGGAGCTCCGCCATAACTTTTGTGGCTACGTGTGCACTTGCTCCATCTTGTTGAAACCAAATCCTACTGAAAGGGATACGTCTTCGGCGAAGTTATCGGTAAAAAAACTCCTTCAACATCTTTAAATAACGGTCCACATTGACAGTTTGTGTTACACCGATTTCTTCAAAGAAGTATGGCCCGGCAATACACCTTGATGAAACTGTGCACCACACAGTGACTCGTTCTGGGTGCAGTTCCGTCTCATGGTCAAAATGGACCTCATCCGACATGAACAAACAATTTATCAATATGTTGTCTTCTTCGGCCAATGCAATCATTTTTCGGCAAAAGACAAGCCGTAGCAGCCCAGTCTTTATGTTCTCCGTGGATCCATTGTGTCTAGCCTTATGTTGGCAATGAATGGGTAAAGAAAGATATTAGCGGTATTTGAGGGATATTTGTTGCCTCCCTGAACTATCCTCTTTTGAATTAATTTCAGGATACTCCTTTGCGACTAAGATTACCTTATTCCCGAGCTCAGATTTTGTGGTTGTGCGGCATTCAAACACTGTGTAAGTTATTATCGTAAAATTCGGTACCATGAATGTCCGGAAACCCGACAAAGTGTTAATTGTTTTGTCATCTATCGTTTGCGGCTTTTAAAAATTGACATCTGGCTGTCTATGACTATATGATGTATAGATACTATCTATGCTTGTTCACAAACTGGCAGTACCTACTTGCGATCGAAAGACACATTATATATTTGAATCCATTACTGATTGATCTACTCCAGAGTGAATTATCTGAAAAGGTTCCATCTTTCATTAGAATTCTAGCACTTTAATTATATCCTTTATTTTCAAAACCTACAGTAGGCTACCTATCTATAATATGTACATATAAATGACCATCGTACAGTTTTCCAAACAAGGGCGCCCGATTTTAAAAGGCCATTTCAATTAAAAAATAAAAGCTTCATTCCTGGAATAAATATTCAAAATAAAAAATAAATAAAATAAAACTTTGTGTTAAAAAAAATCAATAATCAAAATCAGGTCAAAAAAAACGTATTAAATTTCATCATACCTATAAATCTTGATAAAAATTGAACAAGGGTTTGCACATTTTTATTTAATTTAAAAAGAGACCAAATAAAATCACAGCAACGAAATCAAAGGAAAAAAAGTTGACATTTGATAAAGGTTGACCCAGAAAACCTACAAATTTGTAAAACACCTGCTAGTTAAAATTGTATTTGAGAAAGACACTAGATTTCCGATAGATATATCATCTTTCTCATGAAAATGCCCACCGGGATATTTATTTCGTAGTTATTACCTACTCGGAAGTCATAAGAAAAAAAAAACATTTATAGACTCGCCTTATAAAATAATTATGCCCCTTAAAAGCAAAAAACAAGATAAAATAAAATATTGCCTATAAGGCTTCTGGCATTGCTGAGTGACAAAACAATCATATCTAAACCCCCCCGCACCCGTACGCACTGCTACTCACCCTTAATTAATTTGTATATAATTAGGTTGCCCACCTTAACTTCCCTTTCAAGCATGGATAACAGGAAAGTAAATTATGACGGGGAAAATCTCGCCCAGTGACCACGACTAGAACTTAATACCTACTTTACATACACTATATACAAGAGATGGAAAATCGCTGCTCGAGAATGAGAAAAAAGAAAAATATGGTTGCGCCTAATGATAATAGAAAAATATAGAGGGCGACAGACAGCGCAAAGTTGGAAAACACATCAAATTTAGCATAAAAACACGCACACCAATGAAATAACGAGAATGTTTTTCCAAAACAACAACAAGAATATGAAAATATATTGACGGCCGCCCGAGTTCATTGACGTTCATTCGTTGGTTGCCAAGAATTTTGTGCACTGTTATCCTTGTGCAGAGCAAACTGAACAGTGATTAGGACGAAAAAAAGGTACTCGAAAGGGGTTGCCCTTGCAAACTCTTTGAGATTTAATAATTTAATTTTCAAGTCCAGCTAGAATAGAGTTGTTTTTCCATTGAAAATGTTTTAATATTTTTTTTTTCACTGTGTTTTATTAAATGTTGAATATTCTTGCGCACGCACACATACTTTTATGCATAGGTACACAAAATAAAGAAGAAATTGCTACTGGAGTCAAAATAAACGAAACTGAAAACCATTATGGGTAAAATATCCCGAAGGAACACATTGAAAAGGGTGGCAAAAGCAGAGAACACAGGAGACGGGACATTGGACGCTAGAAATCCAGAAATTCATACAGAGAGTCAGAGAACGAACAAAGATGGCGGTGTTGCCAGTAGAATGTTTTATTTTTTATTCCTTGTGGAATGGCTAGTTGCATACGAATGCAACAGGATATCGAATTTATTATATTTTGATTTTATATATTTTCTTATGTTTGCTCTTTTAAAGAATACTGATGATCTCTAAGGCTGTTCGGGGGAATATTTCGCGAATAAAGTTAATTTCGGCAATTACTCGACCCATTTGTATGAAAGTTAGGTTAGGTTAAATTGGTTGCCAGCATAAAAATACTGACTCACCTATGACATTTTCGATTGATCACCCGGAAGGCTTCCGAATGCTTCTGAAACTTTTCAATTAGCATCAAAAGACAGTTCTTCTCCTGGATAGAAGAGAAATTTGCTTCTGGATTTGAAGTAAGAATCAAAACCAGAAGCACGCACACACTCACACCCACTATGTCAAACTCGAATTAAATGTCAACAACAATGTCGTATGGGGATGAGCTATATTGAAAAATATCGATGTTAATATCGAAAAAAACAACATCGATGTCAGAAATTATCGAATCAGAAATAGCGATGTTTCTTAACTTTGATGCTTTTTTAATGCATTTTTTGAAAAATAATATCGTAATTTTCTTTTCCCATTTCGTCGTATGAGCTACATACATATATCGCAGTAAGCGGCAATTGAACTTCATACCATTTTAACATAAATAGTTAAGCGTAGTTCCTCTGAAGTGCTGTTGCTTCGAGTGCGGTCTAATCTTTATTACCATGAGTTCATTGACAAAAGATTTGAGCTTATTTTTAGTCAATGTTTGAATCGTAACATAGATTCTGGGATGTTTCACTTGCTTCAATATCGATATTTTTTTTCGTTTAACATCGATATTTTGCCAAGATCGATGAACATCACCCATCCCTACATGTTGATGTCATTCTTTTGTTTTGTCCTGCTTTTCACATACACTCACATTAAAATTCAGAATCAAAAATCGAGTGTTAACTTATTCGATTGGAATCCCGGATCGGAGAGTTCTTCCGGATTACCAATCGAAAAGGACATTCGACCATTGTAGTTGGAACTGGAGACTACTAATGTCTGTGTTTACTGAATCACTTGGGTCATTGTAGAATAAGTCTCCCAGATGGAACCTGCGTCTTTGTGATAGGGTAGGGCCTGGGTAAAGAAGACAGGTACTAGATTCCTCCTCTTCTACGTCCATATAGTTTTTGCCAAAATCGTTTTCGAATACTCCAATCCACGTTGAGTGCTGCCTATAAGACATTGTGCGGTTATTACACCAATCAGGAAGCCCTTCAGATCCGTGTTAGGCAGTTCTTTTAGTCGCGTATCCTAAGTTTTGTTTTCTTTATAGCATCTAGAGTCGATATCACGTTTTCTTAAAGCCAAGATAAAATTTCATTTAACGCCAGAAAAACGCTAAAATGTTTAGGAAGGCGAACGGAGAGCGTCCATCAACCCCATCTTTGGCTTTTGATCCGTCAGTTGCAAAAATGTATCAATTCATCTTCCAAGAAAGTCACGTACTCGCATGTATATCTTAAAGGAATGGCAACATGGTAGTTTTTGTAGATGTTTCAATGATACTTGGAATTTATCTAAATGAGTTCAGAATAGTTGAGTGGCTTGTGTAATTATTGAGCCATGGTCTCAGGATGTGTGCTTCCTGCTGCCGCTTGCGCACTAATTATATTGAGGGGTGTCAAATGAAGAAGAGTGTCAGTGCAGCGGTGGGAGTCGATCGAAGTCATATGAAAATCTATTACCACGCCGATTTTTTCTAACTTGAATTTTCTGCTTATTCAATTTGGAAGCTAAAATTTTAAAGTTACTCGTAGGTAAGCTTCCTTTAAAAGAGGATCTAGAGAAATACCAATTTATATCAGTTATAATAGTTTTATAACAGTTGTTCGCCCTCTAAAGTGTTACATATTCCTCGGGCTTAACGCGGGTGCGGAACTACTGAGACAAATAACTAATTTCCGGAAGTCAAATGCCCTTTTAAAACTAAGGGGTTTTCGGCTCAAGAATCTCAAGGAGAATATCGCAATTTTGCGATAGGGATGAATATATTTTTTCCTCTTTTCATTCATTTGAATTTGTCACTGATCTCTATAATACACTGGATAGTGTATTCACACACAAAAATCGACCCCAATAGAAAACTAATAATTGTAGGGGGTCCATGTCAGTATAACAGTATAACATTTTTGTTGCCAAAGTTACATTTCAAGATGGTTGCTTATGCTTGAAATTAAATTTGTTTAATCAACCATACCAAGGGCACCTTCTTCAAAAAAATATAAAATTTAAATTACACATCTATTTTCAACAAATGTAAGTACGAATTTTTCTTAATAAAAAAAGCCATACTTATGATATATTTGATTGTTTCTAGTGTGTATTAAATATTAAATATTGAATTGAAAGTGGTTTCGGTGCTAGCTTAAATTTACCAAAAGTACCAAAAGTACCTTGTATCACTGATAACGGCAAATTTATCTTAGGCTGGCGGTGAGGGTCAACTCGTTGAAGTTCTCATAAACCATTGTGTTTGGATAAAAATCGACCTGAAAATCGAAAAAACAGCATAATAATTCAACTCCACCAACAAGATAACACATTTCCTTGAAATTTAGAATTTTAAGACGAAAAAAGACTGAGAAACGCACAATATTGACTTCCATTTGTAAAAGAACTTGAACTTGTTTTATTTTCCCAACAATTACATTGCAATAATTTCAGCTTCCATATTTAATAATTTTTCAACAATATCTTTCACGTTCTTGTGACGTGGCTCATCTTCTTTGTCGTCTTCTTCTAAATCGTATCTGTATTCGGCAAACATGACAAATCGACAACATGTTGATCGTGTTCATCGCTAACAAAGTCGTCGACTTCATCTTCGTCTTCGAAATTCTTGCTTTCTAATTTTTTCTTTTCAACTTTGTGCTTAGCTTTGATAATTTCCTTGAAACGTTCTTATCGAATTTATCCTCTTCCGTCTTTCCTTTTCTGAATTGTTTGTAGTTATTATTATCTTGATTGAAACTGACAATAAAAATAAATTGTTTTTCAATTTTTTTTTTGAAAAGGAGTGCAATCTATCTCTCTCTTTTTATTTTATAAAAAAACGAAATAGGCAATTGCAATGATGCTACTGTCAAATTCAAATGGGGTCAAAAAAAACTGTTATACTTTGTAGGGAATACACTATCCAGTGTATTATAGAGATCAATGTAATTTGTTTCCCTGTCGGACTGGACATTTTAAACGACAAAAATCAAATGTCAAAGCCAACAAAAAAAAAATCATTCTCAATTCACAATCGCAACAGATATATAAATTTTAATTGTTTTAGCACAACAGCTCGTAGTTCGTGTAGAACTGGGTCCTAGTGATTTGCAATGTAACCATACCTGTCTAGCAATTTTCTATCGAATCCGAACCGCTAATATTAGAGGGACTTTGTCATGTCAAGAGCCAATACCCGTTTTTTATTTATTTTAAATGAAAAAGGTACCTCTGCCCCGAAAATAAACCTATTAACCAATGCGACATGGGCTACTAAAGGCATTTGCAATACCAACATTAATTTTCTATAGTCAACTATTGCCGAAAGCTGTTTATTAATAATATAATAACAATAATCAAACCACACTCACAAATTTAAATATAAACAAAGTTAATTTTGATGCCCAGCGACTGACGATGACAGCACACAGTTAACAGCTGCTTCCATTTATAAAATTCAATTATGTACTCTGATCCGTTGTTGAAATAAATTGAACTAAAAATATACCCATTACCCCTTAAACATTACTCCAATATTTCAAAAATCCCATTTCTCATTTTCCCAATAAAACAAAAGCCCCATAGTATTCGTAATTAAGTGTGAAATATGTTTAGATAAAATATTATTTTTACTCAATAACATTGTGTTCGAGCTGAATAAGCACGCGATACAATAATAAAAAAAATACAAATATCAAAGCGCGATTGCAAAATCCTCTACCTCTAACCACCCGATCGGTCGCTGCCCCAAATCAATACTTACCAGCCCAGCCACCTTACGCACGCAAATTATAATCAGAGCGTTCAGTTCCAACGAATGCAGAACATACACATAATATATATATACCTATTTCAAAGGTCAAAATGTACAAAAATAAATTTATGTGTAGAGTAATAATTTTTGCGATTGAGTTAGTTTTTATTTGCTTTATAATAGTGTTGGCTGGCGTTTCATAGGGTTTTGCAGTTTTAAGATATTTTTCATGTTTACTAGTGCGGATCCGCACATATATGCACCTTTATGTATCTGTGATGACTGGTGAGTATGTACAGACAGGCAGACAATCAGACAGATAGTTAATATTATCTTATCTATGTTGTACGCCTTTTTTCGCATACTTATTTAATTTAACAAAAAAAAACTGCTTTGGTGATAAGAAAGTGGAACTTAACATTTTTTTTTAGAAAAAAAACTGAAACTATATTTTTGACAGACCAAACAAAATTAGGGCAAGTAAAGTTAAGAAAAATATCTAAAAAAAAGTACGAGTTTCACTTAGTACTTCTACATAGATACATATGTATATTAATTTGATATCCTAGGAAAACAAAGATATACATATGCAGTGTGGCCAATTTAGCATTTTTAAAAGTTTGCTTTTAGCATTTATTTTTTTCAAATCCTGCCGGCAAATTTTTTTAGCAGGAAATCTAGCAGATATTACCTACTTTAAAAAATTAACACTCAATCAAATATAAATGCGTATCGCTCATTACAGAGCTTCAATCGTGAACTCCACAAAATAAACTTCTTTTCTGTTAAAAAAAATTTGCGGATTTATAAGCAACCATTAAAAGATTTTTTTTAAAGATAAAAACATGAATTCTGAACTTATTTCCAAATTTGAATCGCAATGGAAAAACATAAATAAAGGGAGAATTTTGGTGCAAGTTAAATAGGTTCACCGATGCATCCATTCAAAACCCTTACAAAGAGTTATCAAACTTTTTCAATTCGTTTTTAGTTTTGCCTATCTCATATGCTGAAGTTGAAAGAGTGTTTAGTTTTATGAATCTTGTAAAATGTAAAGGATCAACGAGGAATCGAATGAAAATTGATATGTTAAATAGTACACTTTTTATCCGAGATAATTTATCTGAAAAAAGTTGTAATGTCTTCATTATTCCTCCTAAATAATATAATATTATCGTAAAAGAAGAACTAGAAACTAGTAATATTTTTGAAGATGTTTTAAATGAAGCAGAAACATTTTGCAGTAAAAAACTTATATAAATACCTTTTACTTAATTAGATTAACAAACTCTGATTTTTTTGTTTCTTTTGTTGCAAACAAAATAAACAACTTCTTTTTTGGGTTTGATTTGTTATTTAAGATCTAACATACTAAAGTAAGAAAAAAAAACTGCACAAAAATATACACTCGGTGTTTTAAGCGCCACCCTAAGACAAGTTCGATTGGTTCAGACATATACATATTTAGGTTTTTCTCCGTTCTAATTACAGGATTTTCAGAGTTGGCAGGATTTTTTGCAGTTTTTTTTCCTAAAAAAAATTAGTATTTTTTTAGTAGTTTTGTAGTAAAAAAATCCTGCTAAGACTACTATTTTAGCAGGATTTGAAAATTTTCATTGGTCACACTGTACATCTGTTTGGAATTGTTGTCAAAAAAGAGTGTGTATAGGTACTTATGTAAAAGCGCCAAAAGTAAAACTTTACTAATTCGAAACTATTTTTTTCTTTCTTAATTCTAAGGCACCAGTTATAGCTTTCATTGAAACTCATCATTGAAAATTTTGACTATCAATTCTGAGGCATTTTAATAAATAAAACTGCTGAAGGTAATAAGATATTTACTATTTTTATATATAATATTTTTTGTCAATAAAATATTTTATTTGCTCTACCACCTTCTTGTAAACTCACTTTTGATTTTTCAATGATCATTGAATGATCATTTGGTTCATGTTTTCAAGATTGACCATTACATCCAATGCATCATTTCATTTCTTTGGAAATGAGGAACGAGCTGACGTTACGATGAATAGTGAGCGCTATCAACCCATGCTGACTGATTTTTTTGACAGTTCGGGGCGAACCTGGGCTTCAACCAACATGCCTCTTCAGCCAGCTCGGTCTTTGGCTAGCTGCCTCCAGTTTCGCACTCTAAGTTTGTTGAGGTCACCTTCTACGCGAGGCGAGGTCTTCCTTGACTCCGTCTTCCCTCTGGAATTGAAAATCGTGCGAGTCGCAGCATTGTTGTCCATACGCTATACATGACCTAGGCCTCTTAAATGAGATATGCGTATCTTTAGTACCAGGTCAATGTCGCCGTACAGCTCGTGTAGTTCGTGGTTTAACCTTCTCCTCCAAAGTCCGTTAACGCAAATAGGGACGAAAATCTTGCGAAGAACATTACGCTCGAAACGACTGAGGATATCTTCATCCGCTTTCGATAGAGTCTATGTCACCGTGCCATACAGCAGAACTGGGAACAGCGATTGAGCAAGAGTTATTCTTCGCTTTATTTCAAACGAGATGTTGTTATATGTTATACCCAGCCCGAGGGAGACAATGTCCCGAACTACCTCAAAGTTGTACCTATCTATTGTGACGTTTCGTTCAATCCGCCGGTGTTGTGTGTCCCTTTTTGTGAACCGCAGGTACTTTGTTTTGGCCTCATTGACTGCTAGTCCCTTCTTAGCCGCTTCAGCTTCAATGTTAGCAAACACTCCAGCGATAGCTCGCTGGGTTCTGCAAATGATGTCTATTACATCAGCGCAATTGCTAGCACAGACTTGATAAAAATTGTGCCAGTACTGTTAATTCGAGAGTTTCTTAAAATGTTTTCAAGTTTTAAGTTGAAGAAATCGCACGATAGCACATCACCTTGTCGGAATCCTTTTTTGACATCAAAAGCTTCTGTAAATCATGATTATAGCATTAATAATAACTGCTTGAAATATTGTCAAAAAAATGTTCAAAATCATTTTTGAATGTTTCTACTTAAAATATTATTTCTCAGGTATTTGAACAATTTATTGACACTATCGTGACTAATTTCAGCAACAAGCGTATAAGTACCTACGTAAATATGTAAAGGAAAACGGTAAGGTTTACCGATTCAAAATGATAGCCTCCACCCGGATTCCTAGTCCAACCAACGCACAGTCCAATAACCTTTCGCTATCGCATATACAAGAAACTTTAAATCTCCAACCAAAAAGTGGGAAACTAAGAGCCAGTCATACAAACTTAACGATTATGTTTGATTGATACATGTGTACGTACGTACATCTGCTTACGGCTACTGTGAGTAATAACTACATACTTCAAGTTAATTCATCTAAAGAATGTTTTGACTTAATTGCCTCTCTTTAGACATTATAAATGTTAACCTTCTAAAATAACAAATGATTCACAAAAAAAAAATTATTATTTTAAACGATTTTAAGAATTCTTTCTAAATTTGAAATCGATTTATAAATTGAAGAGAGATTATTTTTAATTGTATTAACCAAAACTACTTTCTAAAATGTAACTCGTCAATGACTTGGATTCATGATTTGAGCAATTAATCATCGTGTATTTTAATTATTCGTTAAAAAAACAGCCTATGATTAAAAAATGTTTTCCGTTTGCTCATCGACTTCGTGAAATTATTTCACAATGAGAAACTTGCATAAATGAAATATTAACAAAATAATCCTTAAAATTTTCTATGGAACAGAACAAATTTCGCAATAAAAAATTACTCCAACTGTCATATGGTACTGTCACTGACAAAATTACTGTTATGTCGATTTCGTTTCAACAAAAACATCGACTTGCCGTCGATCCGCCGTCAATTTTTTTCTGAAAATCAAATTCGTTTCAAATTAAAACCAATACTTTTTCTTCAAAAACAGATCCGTATTGAATCTCTTTTTGGAGACGGATTCAAAACGGATTTGTGCACAGATTCGTACACACACTACAATATTTGTTTTGACGTTTCTCAATTGTTGTGTTGTGAATTAATTTTTATTTTGTGGCAGTGTACAGAAAAAGTAAATTAATATATTAAAAAATAAAAAAAATTGTTAAAAACTTCTTGGAAACAAATATTAAAAAAGTGCAAGTGGGTTTAGGAACTCTCCCGGGTCGGAATCGGGAAATTAAAACGAAATAATGATGTTTTAACGCATTGAAGATTTGTTTTTTTTTTAGAGCTGCCAAGCAACACACACAGTCCCAAAAAGAGATTCGGTCCGTAATCGTTCTTTTCAAAGCCGAAAAGTATTGGTTTTAGTAGCGAATCCTAATTATTGAAACGAAATCGACATCAGTTTCAATGTTTCAATGAAAATGGATACCTCAGACTTACAGGAGTTCTAGATGAGACAAAAAATAGCAGTAGTAGTAGTTTGTTATATTATTTTACATGAGAGCGAATTGTATATGTATAAAGTTTTTATACTCATGTTGTAATAATCTGAATGCGCCATAGTTTTGGAAAATGGTTTCAAATGTCATTTGGTTTTAAATTTATGTAGTGACACATTATGCAAAAGTTTAAACAAAAAATTTATTCAATCTAAACTCCAATTGCATGTCTAAAGTTTTACTTGCTTCAAATATATATTTTTGAGGGTTTTTAAGTTCCTGCTATTCACGCACTGTATAATCTTCACATGAAAATTATGTGTTATGTGAGGGAAGAATGTTTAATTCGGTACGAAAACATTTTATGTACATATATCCAAACCACAAGAATTTCAAAACTTTTTTTTTTTAAATTCAATTAAACCATTTAAATGAGTACTAATGACACGCATCGCTTGTTCAACAAGAAATAAATGTCTGGAAACGCTTTTAAATTTGCTTTTCATGACACCTAATCAAATTTTCAATATCACCTCGTTGCATGCATTATGGGATACGCGATATAGATAGTTCTCATTTTTTTGGTTTTCTTTTTTGTTTTCTTCTACAAAAAATACAAACAAATAAAAATAGATCTCTATTTAGAACACATGGGTCAGGTGAATGCGTTCAACGGAAGTTGAAATGGAATTAGTAAATATTACACGGCAGCAGAAAACGTAGAAACAGTAGTAACTAATATTAATCGGATGTTTTTTTTAAATTCTGCTGAATTCTGAAATTCGGTTTTTAAATGTTTTGCAAATCAAAAAAAAAAAAAAAAAACAAATGGATATTAAAAATACCGTAAACTTTCGTTTAGTTAACTAGTAATTTGTATAACTGGTCGGATTTATATTATATTTAATTAAATAAATTTAATTTAGTCAACGCTTAGTCAACACATTTTTAAATTGAATTGAACTAAAAGCTAAATTAAAGTCTAATTTTCATTGATAGCTTAGAAAAGTTAAAAAACAAAACTTACAAAAATCGGTTAAGAACATTTAAACAGTTTTAATTGTGATTTTTACTTAAGATATACAGAAGAAACTATAGGGAAAATTTGCATTTCGTAAAAAAATTGAACTCGAAATGTTAATCGAATTTGAGAATACAAAAGATTGAGTCCGCAGTTCCGCCTGTCTGACGGACATCCTAAACGGCTGAATCGATTTTCATCAAACTTGGCACTTAAGCCAATACAATTTTTTAACCAAAAATTTTAAATCTTAATTGTTTCAAAAACGGCTCTAGAGTATAGTATAGTCTACATTTTGCTTTAAAATCAGACAGATTTTGATCAAAATTTTTATAAAGAAGGTGTAAAATCCTTTTTTTTTTTTGCTAAATTCAATATTTCGAGAACGGTTTGGGGTTTTGATACGAGTATTATCTTGTTAAATTTATATTGTTAAATACCTAAAATAGACATCAAATATGTTTGTATTATAAAATAAAATGCACGACTGGATCGCACGAACTTGCTCTTATGTTCGATCACATTGTATGCAAAAGATTTCTATTTAAAATCTAAATATATTTTTTAAGTCATTTTTTACTTTATTTTTTATACACAAAGTTTCTTTAATTTTTTTCTAAAAAAAATTGGTGACAGTCTTAAATATTATAATATAAACCAAATCAATCAATAATATAAACCAAATCAATCAAGGAAAAAATAATTCAAAATTCTGAAATAAATACTCAAACTAATTTGAGCTAAAAAAAAAGTACGCCATTTAATTTCTTGGATAAATTTGAATTTATGAGAAAAAAAATTAAAAATCTGTGGAGCGGTTTTTGAGAAAAAAAGTTTTTTTTTTAAACACTTCTGAAAAAATGTTTTTTAAAATTCAAAAAGGCCAATTCATAGGCATTCAGCAAATACATATAAATATAATTTTTGAAAAAAAATATTGAGCAGTTTCAAAATATAAATGAAAGTTTTTTTTTTTAATTCTTTTAAAAATACAAAGTATATATATATATATTAAAAATATTGGTACGCAGTACAAATTGGGCAACCTAAACCTATATACATGTTAAATTTCGAAAGAATCGGTCGAGCCATTTATGAGATAGTCGAAATAAAAAAAAACGGTCCTATGGAAAGTACCGTTTTTAGACATTTTTCTATTTTTTTTCAACCATATGATCGGTCGTAGCTAAAAAGCCGTACTAATTTTTTTTTATCAAAATCGTTAGAGCCGTTTCCGAGAAAAATAGGTTTGAACGTAACGGTTATATGGCAAGTACCGTTATTTTTTGAGCTAAAAAAATTTCAATTTCCCCTCTGCACAATAACTAAAAAAACTGCATATGCCAAGTTTGAAGCAATTCGGCCCACCCGTTTGGGCTGTAGGTGTCTATACATATATACAGACAGACTGACGGACATACAGAGGGACAGAATTTTTAGACCATCTTTTTTCGTCTTCGCTATCATCGTAATGTCATGTTTGATTGTTATCTCAAAACTTTTTTTTTTCGCCGAATGCATAACTTGCCTTATAGTACCTATAATCGCAAGTAAAAATGAAGTAAGAATAAGAAACGATTTAAAAAAATATATTTAGCCATTTTTTACTAAGAAAGCATATAAACAAATACATGCGATCCAGTCGTGAATTTTTTTTATTTTTAATTTAACTATATGCCTGTATGACCTAAGGTCTTTTAAATGCAACCTGAATTGCACGGCACTAGTTTGGCACAGTGGATTTTTTTCATCATGATAATTGTGTGTTGTCTGAATAACTTTCGAAGTTACTGTATATTTTCACCTGTGTTGTATCGTTGGAAAATGCCGGCTGGTGGTCGCGGCACGCTTTTACAAAATACTAATAATACAAAAATACAAATCCAAAAGAAAATATACAATTTCCGAGTGAGAGAAGCACTTATTATCCCGCCCACTGGGATGTTTCATATTATAAAATGGCGGCAGCTTGGCGGAAGAGGCAGTGTATGTATATCCTCAGCGGTAATCATTGGCAAAACTACATAACAATATTTTACTGTGTGGCGGTGCTATTTTTTAATTTTGTCTTTAAAAAGAAAATTTATATCACCGTTTCTTTTTTAAATTAATATTAAAATCCAAAAAATATTCTTTGTAAACATTCACAGGGATTTCTCTGGAACCTTTACCAAATTTACCGTTTAAAGTATGTACTTTGATTTTATTGGGAAACTCGACGATGTCAAATTTAAATGATGTGGTTGCGTCACGTGGCGGCGGTCGTGGTGACGTGCGGGCGACAAATTCAAATATTTTCTTTTATGTTTTGGTTGACTGTCATGTCCTATTCATGGGGGCAATAATTCAATTGAGCTATTCCAAAGAAAATGGAGCACGCTTTGTGTTTTTTTTGGTTTAATTTATTAATTCGGTCCTTATTTGAGAGGTAAATTAAATTTGAAAAATTTTGGATTTCTGGGATCTCACAAATTTTCTGTTATTTTTTTTCGATGAGTAGAAGAAGTCTGGATAAACACTTTTAATACACAAAAATCAATATAATATCATTGAAAACAAAAAATTAAAAATAGAAATACTACACTGAGAGAAAATGTATGTTTTTAAAGTCAAAGCTTATGTCAACGACGTCAATAATATTGAATTTTTTTCAACACATCAGAATTAATGCAATATTCTCCATCCCAGTTTTCTTTTGCGTCTTAGTTAAGACCATGTTTTTTGAATAGAAAATGTGTGAAACCGGCCAACAATATGACGACTAGTTGTCTCATGTCGATTATGTCGGATGTAATATGGTGCAAGCACTGATCTCTATAATACACTGGATAGTGTAATCACACAAAAAAATCGACCCCAATAGAAAACTGTAATAATTGTAGAGCGTCCATGTCAGTATAACAGTATAACATTTTTGTTGCCAAAGTTACATTTCAAGATGGTTGCTTATGCTTGAAATTAAATTTGTTTAATCAACCATACCAAGGGCACCTTCTTCAAAAAAATATAAAATTTAAATTACACATCTATTTTCAACAAATGTAAGTACGAATTTTTCTTAATAAAAAAGCCATACTAATGATATATTTCATTGTTTCTAGTGTGTATTAAATATTAAATATTAAATATTGAATTGAAAGTGGTTTCGGTGCTAACTTAATATTGCCAAAAGCGGCTTCTTAAGCCGCACCTTGTATCACTGATAACGGCAAATTTATCTTAGGCTGGCGGTGAGGATCAACTCGTTAAATTTCTCATAAACCATTGAGATTGGATAAAAATCGACCAGAAAATCGAAAAAAAAACAGCATAATCATTCAATTCCACCAACAAGAAAACACATTTCCTTGAAACGTTCTGTTACCAGATTTTTAATATGTATTGTAAATAACCTAGAATTTTAACACGAAAAAAGACAGAGAAACGTACAATATTGACTTCCATTTGTAAAAGAACTTGAACTTGTTTTATTTTCCCAACAATTACATTGCAATAATTTCAGTTTCCATATGTAATGATAATTTTTCTGCAATATCTTTCACGTTCTTATCTGTATTCGGCAAACATGAAAAATCGACATCATGTTGATCGTGTTCATCACTAACAAAGTCGTCGACTTCATCTTCGTCTTCGAAATTCTTGCTTTTTGATTTTTTCTTTTCAACTTTGTGCTTAGATTTGACAATTTCCTTGAAACGTTCTTATCGAATTTATCCTCTTCACGAAGGACTTCTTTGCAGTTTCAATATCAATTCCTCCCTCGTCTTGATTGATATAATCTCTTGCGAGATCCAATTGTCTAGGTCTTCCGTGTCCGTCTTCCGTCTTTCCTTTTCTGAATTTTTTGTAATTCTTATTATCTTGGTTGAAACTGACAATAAAAATAAATTGTTTTTCAATTTTTTTTTTGAAAAGGAGTGCAATCTCTTTCTCTCTTTTTATAAAAAAACGAGATAGTCAATTGCAATGGTGCTACTGTCAAATTCAAATGGAGTCAAAAAAACTGTTATACTTTGTAGGGAATACACTATCCAGTGTATTATAGAGATCAGTGGGTGCAAGTAGATGCTTAAACCAAGCCCAATAAAGCCATAATTTCTGTCATCACGATAAACTTGAAAAAAAAACTGTCAAAATGACATTGACATTCTGAAAATTGTTTTCGCAGATATAATTGTCGTAATAAAATTTGTCTGCAATGCAGTAATAAAAGTACTGGGTAAAAAACACCCTTTTATTTTTTATAGACTGACTGAATGAAATTAATAAAACTGTACTCAATACACATTATGTGGGTACTTTATGGTGAAATCTCATACAAACATTAGTATAGAAAGTTTACATAAAAGTGGTTCTACTAAATAAATAGCTTTTTCTCTCAGTGTATAATTATTAAAAAAAATTGTTTTGAGATTTTAGCATACGCACATACCCGAGTTCTCAGAAAACTAAATTAAATCTTTTTTTTTTGTTTATTTTTTGTTTGTATTTTCTTTGTTTATTTATTTTTTTGTTATTTTGTTTTTATTTCTTGTTTCTCTTGTTAAAAAAATCCGATTTAAAAAAGAAAAGATGAAAGTTACGTGATGTCAAAAGCCGTGTGTAGGAGTCATCATGTCGAAACGAGCTGATTAATTGTGCGAATCTGTTTACTTTAAAATTGGACACAGAAAACAAAAAAAAAACACTCAGCAAGTAATTAAATATTAATACATACATATAATACATTATCACTTTTCAAATAAATTAATTAGAAAGCATGTTGAACAATGCCTTTTAATTTCGTAGATAAAATCCCGAACTGAATTATTTAAAAAAGTCTATATTTTTTTCTTATTTTGTTTTTTATTAAACTCAATTACTGATTTCTGTATTTTAATTATTAAATATAATATTAAAAAAATACAAATAATTTTATAGTTGACCTAACTTTTGTTTTCCAAAAAAAACTTGCAAAAATTAGGACTTTTCCGTCATTCTTCGAAATATTAGTTGAATATTTTAATTATGACATCTGAATCATTTAAATCGGAAGTCGGTTTTTATTTTAGAAGTATATTTCTTGTCGCTCAATTGGCAGATTGAGACTATGAGATTCGTACTGTGTTACCAACATTTTACTTCGAAAATATTCGAAAAAGCTTCGCTATCAACTTAAGCATTTAAGTTCTACTTAAGCACTTATGTGACAGTTTACGCAGAGGAAAATGTAGCCCCTAAGGGTTTTAAGTTGAACATAAATATATAAACGGGCCTTAGTTACATACATACGAGTATATGAGTGACGCTCAATAATAACGGGCCTCAGACTTAGGCTAAAATTGCAAACACTCATTTAAACTGCGAATTGTGAAGCAATGATTTGAGACTGATGTTTTGAGTTGTAAAGGGTCCGCCATCTAACGTTTTTTTTTCAAATAGTGCTTATTGCGTGAATGGTAACACTTAGCTCATGTCTGATTTGACAGATAATTAGTTTTATCCTTCCGCTGAACGAATATGGTTGTTTATACGATTGAACAACGCTGGGAAATATTGCGACATTACTTTGAAAATCATGGTAATGTTGCAGAATGTGTGCGAAAATTGCGTACGGATTTTGGAAGAAGAGAAGCACCGTCAGCTCCATATGTTCGTTATCTTGTGAAAAAAGTGAAAGAAACTGGCATCCTCATCGATAAACCAAAGCGCGAAAAGCCAAAAACAGTTTGTTCACCCGAGAATGTTGCTGCTGTGGCAGAAAGTGTGCGGGAAGCGCCATCAACATCAATTCACCGTCGTTCTCAACCATATAACATTTCGGAGAAATCATTGAGACGAATTTTGCATAAAGACCTTGGTATGACGCCATACAAAGTCCAATTGGTTCAGGAGTTGAAGCCAACTGACCATCCAATGCGTTTTCGCTTCGCTAAGTGGGCCTGCGATCGACTTAGAGAAGATGCCGGTTTTGCCAAAAAAAATCATCTATTTAGATGAAGCTGATTTTGATCTTGGCTGGTATGTAAACAAGCAAAATTGTCGCCTTTGGGGCACAGAAAACCCGCACGCATACATTGAAAAGCCGATACACCCAAAACGAGTCACTGTTTGGTGCGGATTTTGGTCCAGAGGCATAATTGGGCCATTTTTCTTCGAAAATGAGCAACGAGTGGCCGTTACAGTCAATGGCGATCGTTATCTGGCCATGGTGAACGAATTTTTGTTCACAAAAATTGAAGAGGAGGATATTGGCAATATTTGGTTTTAACAGGACGGCGCTACGTGCCACACAGCTGAAGCTATACTCGATGTTTTGCGCCCTGTTTTTGAAGATCGCATTATCAGCCGCAGAGCTGATGTCGTTTGGCCACCTCGGACCTGCGATTTGACACCGTTGGACTATTATTTGTGGGGTGCCGTAAAAGATAAGTGTTACGCCGACAAGCCAGAGACAATTGACGCTTTAAAGGACAATATTCGTGAAGCCATTGGTGAAATACAGCTGCACACAATCGATAATGTGCTTAAAAATTGGACCGATTGTGTAGACTACTGCATGGCCAGCCGAGGCAGCCATTTGAATGAAATTATTTTCCGTTATTAACCGGAAGGATTGTACTTTCAAATAAAAAAATAAATTTTAGAGAATATTCAGTAGTTTTTTTATAGCATTTTCAAAAAAAAAAAAAGTTATTTGGTGGACCCTTTATAAAGCAATATTTTTGTGATCTTCTTCAAAGCTTTTCTATTTTGCTTCAATTATCAATTTATTTAAAATTCGTAGACATTCATTTCCTTTTTGTCCAAGGCAATATCTACACCGTTGGGTTCCAAGTATCTATCCCTTAAACTGTGTAATGTGTATAGTAGGTACATTTGCCCTATTCGATATTATTCCGACCAAAGACCGGCGACTACGGGCGACACGACGACACGTTTGCAAAGCAGGAAATGCAGAATTGAAAATGAATTGCTAGACATATACATATGTATAGGTATACTGCCCGTTTTGGGGTTGTGTAGGAGAGTCATGAACGTCGAGACGTGATGGCCTATTTTGGACTCCATGACGATGACGGCAAATTCAATTAAAGGGCCCTAGGGCGATAGTGTCGCATTCACATTTTTAACTATGTATTTCCCTTTCTCTTCTTAATGCAGAGAAATACAACAAACTGAAAGAAGGTAAACAAAGAAGTTGCAGATGGTACCTATAAATGCCAAAAGGTGTTTAAGGTTTGCCAAAATGGCATACCATGGTTACCTATAGTTGAAGAAAAAAAAAAACTTTATCCAATTAAACGTTTGCCTTTAACTGTAGTTGATTGTTATTAAAAATGTGCACACTGCACACAAAATGTATCTATTTATCTATCTACCTTATATGTGTGATATATTCTTAGGATGTCTGGTTGCGTGCCTTTTTGTTTCATTCTCTTTTTGGTTTATGATTATGGTTCTTGGCCGAAAGTGAAAATTGTCATTTCAATTAATTTTCTTTTGGTAATGATGACTAAAAATATTAAAAATTAAACATTGATTCGAAGGGTGCGTTTAGTTGTGTAAGAATAAGTATCTAAGTAATAATTAGTCGCAGTTAGTTAATATGTACTTAGTTTGGGCTTGGTTTTGGTTCCAAAATAGAAGGCTAGCATTTAAAAGGTAGTCGACAATTGAAACTGGAGTTTATGTTTCGGACAAAAAAGGTGTCGTATGAATTGAAGAAAATGTGCTCATCATATGCATCCGTTGTGTAGATAGTTTAATCTACATAATCGATTTTTTTTAAATAGAAGTGAATTTTGCCTAACAAATAGGTAACAACCTATACTTTCCGTTTTCTGTTTTTGGGCCGTTAGTAATTTGACTGTTGGTAATTTGATGTAATATAAGTTCGTTATTAATTGCCTGGACAGTTTTGATGTTCCTATGCAAATAGATAATAAGTATCGCCTATATGGAATTTAAATGTCGGGTTGAATAAAATTTAAACATTTATTACCTTTAGGCCTTTTAATAATTAGCTATATGAATTCACAAAGACTACCATTCTATTCAAGTTGGTCAAGTTACCAATTAGCAATTCAATTTTTAAAAGAACAACTATTGGATGACTTGTCGTAAAAAAATTGTAGCTTTTTTAAGAGTCCTCGCCAATGGTTGCTTTACACAGAAGTTAATATTACCACCTCAAAAAATGGTTAAATGAATTCAATAAAGAAACGACTGGATCGCGCGTACTTCCTCTTATGTTCAATGACATCGTCAGCACAAGATTCTTACTGGAATTGGCTAAATATATTTATTAATTAATTTTTTATAGGTATAGGGACAATATTTCTAAAAAAAAATTTTTGGAAAAAAAAACTTTGGTATGGCAATTTTAAGTTAAATAATATAAACTTTAAAACAAAATATCAAAAACAATATTTCAACTGTTTTCGAAATATCAGTTTTTCCAAAAAAATCATTATTTTTTCTTTCAAAAAATCCCAAAAAATAGTTTTCGAATATTTTGGTACGTACGCAATATTATTTAGAATTTGAAGGAAACATTTTATCGATATCCGTGATCAGTCAAAAAATTGATTGTATGGCAGGTGCCGTTAATAACAAAATATGTAGAAGAGTTTTTAGACCAAAGTGCAGAATATACCTATAGTAGTGCACAGATTTTTTTAAATCAAAATCGTTAGAGCCGTTTTCGAGATACAGTGGACGTCCAGTATAACGAATACCCGATATAGCGAATTTGCGATATAACGAACGCTTTTCAGATTTATATTAACACCTCTACGAAGGTAAAATGACTATGGTGACATTGTTTTTTTTGCATCTGTTCTTATGTGGGGGTGGCCGTGGCGCAATAGTTGTGTGTTCGCCTGCCAATCTCATGGTCACAGGTTCGATCCCTGCCGTAGTCTATGTCCTCTTATTTTTCCATTAAAAAACAATTTTAAAATAAATGGTCATACGAGTTGCTGGCTTAGTCATTACATGCTGTTTAGGCATAGAACTATACAACGTGTGGTTGAGTAAAACTAGTATTCTGATAAATATGACAACAGCTAAAAAAATAATGCCAATTAGAAGGGACATAGACAAATATAACACGGAAATTTCTCCGCATTAGTTCAGCCGCCATACCTGGAGATAAAATCTGAGACAACAACCACCTCCAGTCTCAGAACATCATTTTTCCTATGCTTCTTTCTCTTCCTAACCTAACGCCCGCGCTGTGTTGAAACATTTAAAGGGTAGTATAATCCCTTGAGCGCGTGTAGATTATAAAAAAAAAATGTCAACACGAAAGTTTTTCCGTATGCGTGTGGCCCAAAGGGCTTACAACTGTATCAAGTTTTGTGTCTCTTTCTCTTTAAGTGGTCGCTTGATATAACGAACGCGCTCGATATAGAAAATAACCTCGATTATTATATCATTTGTTATGAACAAAATTGTATGGCAGGTACCGTTAGTTTTGGGGCTTAAAGAACGACTCAAAAATCTATTTGAGATAATCCCCTATAACGCTTAAATAACCAGTTTGAAGAAAATCACTTCAGTTGTTTAGAATGTAGCTCGTTGACATTTTTTTGTCATTAACTCACCAACTCAATAAATCAATTACTGACTGACTGACTGACTCACTCACTCACTCGCTCACTCACTCGCTCACTCACTCGCTCACTCACTCACTCACTTACTCACTCATTCACTCACTCAGTGGATGTAGCATCCACCCACCTTTTCAGAATTGTTTTTCATTGACATTTTCGTAGAATGGAAAAGAATACTACTAGTGTCTTCCGAGATTTTCACTTAAACTACTTCACTCTTTTTGAAAATATTTTACAAAATATTTGTTGACATACATTTCCTATCCGGGTTGTAAATTTTTTCTGTGCTCCAATACCTCACTTATATTCAATACTGTTCCAATGCATTATTGATATTGATTTGAAATATTTTCAGTTTCTGTCATGCTTAAAAGAAAAATTGTACATAAATAAATATTTCAGTGTCATTTAAATTTAAAAATATTTTTATTTTGTTTATTTTTCTTTACCCTATTATTTTTTTTAACATTCTCACCGGAAAATTAATAATAATTACCACACGATTCCAACTCAGTAAACCATCGCGCTCTAGATCTATAGCAAGTGCATACTCTTAAATTATATACATAGTACTCTTCGTATGTACATGCTTTTATATATATCACTGTCGGCAAGAAGAACTGCTCATTAACCTAATTTGTTTTACTCGAAAATAATTAAAAAAATAAATAAAGAAAGTAACAAGCTGAAAACATACAGTTGAACTAATACTTCAACTAAGCTTCGAATTCGTTTTCAATGCAGTGGCTTTAGCAGTAGCAGCGCGCGTCTGCGAACGCATTTCGCTCTTTCTTTTTGTAAATTCATTTTTATTTCATATTTATAACTATCAGCTAGACAAAAATGTTTAAAACTAGCCTAATTATCAATAACTTACAACTAATTTACTGGCCCTTTACGGGCGCTCTAAACTAAACAATAACTCTTAGAACTAATGTCTTTCGACCTATAAACTATTTAAATTAAATCTAATTATTTTATTTTAGTTTATTTTTCAAGGAAACTTTTAACAAAAAACTTAATATCTTATAATTTTTTTTTTTTTTATTTTTTTTTACTTATAAACTAAACCTAAATATAGATTAAAAATAATTAAAACTTAATAAAACTAACTTATATTAACTAAAAATAACTTAAACTACTTAAAATACCTAATAATACTTAAAACTACTTAAAAACTAGAACAGCCACAACAGCATTGTTTTTCGTTTTTTAAAATTTTGTTTGTTTATTTTTTATGTGTATGCAGCCACACAACTAAATGCAACCCACCCATACATGTACATACGCACATGCATATACGTACGCACATGCATATACGTACGCACATACATGTACAGACACGCAGATACATCCACGTATGCCCCCGCATACATACATATTTTTAATTTTTTTTTGGTGCCACCCCGACTGTTCCCTATACCTGATTGCCCTAAATCTATGTAAGTCGGCCAAGATATACTATCTTCATCGGCTTTAAATATTATGATGCTGTTCAGAGAGCCACCAGAACTGGTTCTCCGGTTTCGCCCTATCCCTCCGGTCCCGATCGAACGCAGTCCTACTGAACCGAAGGCGCTCTTCTCCATCTTGAGCGATGACGTCTCGACCATACAGGAGTCGCCTATCCACAGTTTTCCGGCTGACGTGGTAGATGAGCGGAACCGCCCCTCCATCCTGTATCAGCCCTCGACTGTCTAAATAGAGGAATGCCTCGGGAGGGATGTAACCACTTAACCGCGCACTCGCGAAATATTCGTTATTGGGGTAATACGCCCCAAGAATTAAGTTGTTAGTTGAGGACATCGCTCTGGCAACGTGCCCCCGAATCAGCTTAAACAAAAAATTATTTATTCTGTTTATGTTGGCTCCGTTGTATAGAACCTGGTTGGAATAATATCGTTTGTACTCCGACTCTGGTGTTCTGTGTAATCCAAGGCAACGTCGAAGCCACTGCCTCTCAAACACCCGAATCGTTTCCATTTGAGATGGGGCAACGCTGAAGCACACCGGGCATCCATAGGCAATCATCGGCCTGATGAGGGCCATGTAGCAAATCACCTTCACCCTGCTGTCAAGACGACTGCTATAAAACAATCGTTTTGTCAGGGCAAAGGCTCCCCTAGCCTTGGCCAGAGCAGCACCTATATGTCTGTCGAAATACAAGTACTGATCTAACCAGATGCCAAGGTACTTTACTACACTTTTACTCGCCAGTTCTTTCTCGTATCCCTTGAGGCGTTAGACAACGAAGTTCTAAACAAAATAGTTTCTGATTTCTGGAAGTTGATCTTCAACTTCCAGTCTTCACAATATCGCTGAATCTTGTCGAAGTCACGCATTTCGCTCTGTTTGACAAAACATGTAAACAAAAACAAAAAACATCCTCCACTTCAATCAACCAACCTGTCACTTTATAGTTTGTGATTTGAAAATATACAGTGCGTTGCATTTGGTGATATCACTGGAATTGCAGAATGTATTCTTTGACCGGCTCTAGATTAAATTTTGGGCTCACCTATACACTGTTATGAAGATGCCTAATACTGGTTATATTCTCAGGTCTTATCTAATATAAAGTTCGGATTACATATCTGGAACATAAAATTTTATAAATGGATCAATATTTAAAAAAAAAAAAAATTATTTTCCTCGTAAAATAGTATTTCAAAATGCTGAAGGCTGTACCTAATATTTTAAAACGTCTGCACACTGTAAGTAGACCGTGTGAATAAAAATACTATCTTAATTTGTTAATAAGAAAAGTTTAAAAATTGGAAATTAATTTAATTTTGTTTACTGAGTCTACTCAGTTGAACTGCAGTGTTATGTTGAATTTTCTTTTAATTTACCATCAATAAAACCGCTATAATAATGATAAAAGGCGACTTTTATAGCAACGAGTGCTTTAATTGAAATTTTCAATTTAGCGGTCCATTTTAGCATCGAATAGAGAGAGAGTGTGTGTGTGTTATTTAATTCAAAGTATAATTTCAGCAAAATAAAAAAAATCGCTTAACTCAAACCGTCATCATCTATATACTCGACCACTTAATGAAGTATCATTCTTTTAAAAGTTAGCATCTCATTAGAGTAAACTAACTGAAGATAGCCGAGGACATTTTTCTTTCCAGCTTTAAAACTAATAAAAAATAAACAAAACCAAAATAAATGCTAATTGCTCTTAACGCCAATCATTTAGCGATTTATGTTTATTGCAGTCCATGACTTTGGCCATGATGGCCTTAACTTGATGTGTCATTAACTCGCCGCAGTCATTTTGACATACAATCAATGTCATTAGTGTCACGTTTGGATGATGGGAATGCAGTTAGACTGAAATAGTGTGATATGTAGTTGCTTTGTGAATTGAGGTTTTAGAATTTATTTAACAGGAATATTATTTTCTTGATTTTTGACTTTCGCGAGCACGATTAAACCGATTTCGATTAAATTTTCTAGATTTATCCCCACATTTTTCAAAAAAAAAAAAATATTTGAAATAAAAAAAAAATAAAAACTGGTGGCACTGCCGCAGTGGATATAACTTAGACGGTTGGGTTCGAGTCCCACGCAAGCCAGCATAATTTACTATACCTCCAGTTTTAATCGGATGCCGCTTGTGATTTATGATGAAATGGTCAAGACCTTATTCTTAAATCCAATGTGCCAACAAAAATTGCTTACTATCTTTCTCTTCCTTATAACTAGGCTGCACTTAAAAGACCTTCGGTCTTACATATAAGCATATAGTTAAAAATTATTATTATTATCGTTTTCGATTATTATCTTAATGATTGAACAATTGAATAATACAAAATTAATAAATATTTTTTTTATTTCAAAAATGACTGGAACGATTTAACTAAAAAAAAGTACTGTGACTACAAGAAGTTTCTCTCACAGAATTTCTCAATAAGTAAATAAATAATAAAAACCAAGTAAGGATTTTTTTTAAATTAATTTTCGAAAAGAATTTGAAATGTTTTTTTAAAGTTGACATTCTCATTTTTTATGTGCAAAAATTTAAACTACAAAAATTCACAATATTATTTATTTTTTCGTAAATTCAAGTTTATTTACGAAATTTTTGTTTGGGTTCAAAACGTACGACCTAGTCATGGATTTTATTGTCCTAATAGTACTTTTGAGGTTATAGTTATTTCATCGTTAGTCCAGCTGACGGGTAAGCCACAGAGTTGATTAATGACTGCTGCACGGTTTTTCATTCCATTTTCTCCAGTAACTGATTACAATGTTTATGCTGAATCATAATTTATTGTTTGTTGTGCAATATATTTGTTGCCGATTGCAACAAAGCTTTATCCATAGATACGAGTAAAGTTGAAAAATTAATAAAAAAGTGTGTATAGTCTGAAAGTTGTGTTTGATTGATTATTTTGTTATCAATTTAATTTAATTTTTTATTTGTGCAATTCAAGTTTTTCAACAATAAACTCGGCGATTAGATAATATATCTTACTAAATATAAATTAGCTTCACGAAAATTTGTGGTACCATTCTCTTAAAAAGTATTTTAGTATTATTTATACAGATGTGCATATTTAAAAAAGAATTAAAAATCAAAAATCAAAAATCAAAACCAAAATTGTGTTTTTTAACAATTTTCAATTGCAACCTTCATGCGTGGCAATTTTGTTTCCCTCGGAATATTTTATTCCATCTAATGTTTTTCTGCTATCGTCAGCCTCCCACGGAATAAATTTCCATCGATCAAAAAATTTTATAAAATTAGACCTAAATTTTTCTTGAATTGCCAACAAATTCCGAATAAAATATTTGAGAATCATTCACATTCCTAAATACGTATGAAGGAGCGAAAAATTTCACGCGAAATTTTTATTCATGTTAACCCCCCCTAATTCCCAAAAATCTATGGTATAGATGCAATAAAAAGATGAGTGCGAATTAAATTCTGTGAAAACACTCATCAAATTGAAGTAAACCCAAGTTACTAGTTGTATTCCTCCCTAATTCAATAATGAGTTTACGTTAAAGCAAACTTTTCCGCACTACAAGAATGTTTTATTATTTCCCTAGCTCCAATTTTAATTGTAATTCTAAGAAATTCAAATCCAATCTGCTCATCGGTATCTACTTATAATCCATTCCTCATTTTTGTAAATCACTTGAACCTCCCTTGAATGTGTACACTATACACTGTTTAAACTCTGACTCAAATAAATTTTCTTAACATCCAATAATTTGGATGAATTTGTCAATTATTCTACTTGATAAAACGTATTAAAATGAGAAGAATTTCTTATAAAAAAAATTATTTTAAATTTAACGTGATATCTAGTTAGAATAAAATGATATCACTTTAATTCAACGAAACATCCATTTAATTTGCCTACCATGCCAAAAGATATCAAAATAGCCATTCATTTTTTTCACCAAATTTAGGGCGATTGGTGTTTGGTATTTTTTTTCTTAGATTAGGTAATTACTAACCCATTTTAAATCAAAGTATAATAACTATTAAATTAAATTAAAATCTTAAACAAGAAAATGTTTAAGATTAAAACTACATTATAGCCACAGTTCAAGAATTTTTCTCCCACAGTGCATTTCCGATTTCCTTTCGACATAAAATAATATGCATCTACTACATGTTGCTTTTACAATTATCAAAATAGAAACTAGGCTAATCGCATAAAAACGTGATAAAAGAAATTCATTTTGATAATAAAGTATTATAGACGAATTTAAAAGCCATACAAATATGGCAGTGTGGAATAAAATTACTTTTGATAATCAAAATCAACTTGTTATTTGAATAATAGCTTCAAAAGTAAATTAGAATAATGTGTACGAGTATGTTATATGTTGCTGCAAAAATACAGGGTGTTTAAAAACAACCAAAAAAGTTTGTGAGTTCCCGACAAGAATCGACCAGTATGTAAGTTGAAATTGAAGATTAGGTGTTAAATTGTAAAATGGGTAGAGCAGGTCACAATCACAATCTGTACTCTACAGCTTTATGTCACTTCACTAATCGCCCGAAACATTCAAAAAATAAATTTACTGCTGATACTACTTTTTTCATTTCCACTCTAAAAGGCATTCGGTATAATCACTCATTTCGATTGATCAATTGATCAGTCTGGTTTTTTTTTAAATATCAGCCCGGCGGCGGAAACTCTTTTATCTGTAGCATTTATTTAACAATTTGTTGTATGTCGTATACATTCTCATTAAAAGAATATATTGTGGCTTTTAATAAGAATACAAATTAGAGTTGTTAAAAAAAAAAAAATACCTAAAATATATACATCTTTTTTAAGTCCCACTTGCACCAATCAAGGGGTCTTGAGGAATAACAAAAACTAAAACTTACAAAAAGTGATATTAAAATCATAGCGGAGGCATCTGTAAATGTAGGTGTTATGTTATAGTATTGAAAAAAAAAACGCAAACAATACGTACATATTATTAGTATTAAAGCCAAATTGAAGATTTTTATGACCAGGTGCATATTTAAGCACTACTACATGTATAATGTAGCATTTTGACTGTTGTATTACATCAGTTCTAATTTTTGACCTTTAGTCCAAATTATGCGTTTCGCCCAGGTACTACAGTTGGGCTCATCAGTTAGATGCTGTAGTAAGCAATACCTACGTACATGCGTTGTATTGTTTTTACATTTCTTCTTAAAATTACATCAGTTCTGTTTCACAGGTACGTTTGGTTCTTAGTTGTAGTACACAAGTGTAGATATGGAGATTGTACCAGAATTATTGGAAAAATGTATGATTCTGTTTCACAGCTTTTTATCCTACATTGTTGTAGTACAACTTAGAGTCAATTCTTGCTACAATCTAACAATGAATAATGTTTATGTAGCAACGAAAAAATGTAGGAATGTTTGTAATATTTTTGTGTTCTAACGTAACAAGTCATAATATTATAAGGCTTAATTTTCATATTTTTTTTTTAGTAAAAGAAGAACTAATGCTTTTCTGAAGGAATTTTATTCTTCGAAGAGCGTTTTGTTTGCTGCGTTAACACGCCCTTAAGAAAATACGATACTGCCAAAGATCCAGTTTTTATATTTTTAATTGTGTCTAGCTTCGAAGAAATAAAGGAACAAGTGCAAGTTAACACGTACCTTCATTAAATATTAATTAATATTTTCCAGCTTGTATACATTTAATATTTTACATCGTCCTTCTTTGGAGAAACCAAATTAAGAATGTAAACCCACCATAAGACACTTAAAGTTAACTACATCAACTACATCAAACAGCCACATCATACAGCACTTTCAGTTTTGGCTGTGAGACAGAAAAATGTAGCTGATGTAGTTGAAGACTGTAGTTGATGTAGCTGATGTAGTAGGGCTGAAATATTCCCCTGTAGTCCAAAATGCGTTTCGCCCGGGCACAATAGTTGGGATTATCAGTTAGATGCTATTTTTTTTTTTTTTTTATAATCACGCGCTCAAGGGATTATGAATACCCTTTAAATGTTTCAACACAGCGCGGGCGTGATGGTGAGGTTAAGGAAGAGAAAGAATGATAGGAAAGATGTGTGGCGTGATATTTGGAGACTGTAGGTGGTTGTTGTGTCAGATTTTATCTCCAGGGATGGCGGCTGAACTAATGCGGAGCAATTTTCGTGTCTTATTTATCGATGTCCCTTATAATTCGCATTCATTTTTTTATCCTTTTGTCATATTTTATCGGTATACTAGTTTTACTCAATCACATGTTAGTGTTATGCCTAAACAGCATGTAATGAGTAAACCAGCAACTCATTGTATGACAATAATTTTTAGAATTGGTTTTAATGGAAAATAAGAAGACATAGATTACGGCAGGGATCGAACCTGTGACCATGAGGTTGACAGGCGAACACACAACTATCGCGCCACGGCCACGGCTATCGTACCCTTCTAAGACGCAATATTTTTTGCTCGATGATTAGGTGTTATGCTATCTCCAACTTGTAGTATGTTGCAGGGGTATTCGTAAAACGTACAAAATTGTACCAAGAACACTTTTTCGTGGGCAACACCAGTATGTGTTTCATAAAAACACGAATATTCCCAGCCTTGTTGAACTCGAAATAGCATTTTTTAGAAGGTACCTACTATTTAAGGATGTAATATATATTTGGTCTGGAAACACGTGCCACAGCTTATTCTTTAGGCTTGTCGAAGTCCGTTTTATTTTAGCAGAAGCATAGCTAGAATAATATAAGTATTACTATTTTAAAATAAAGACGCTAATTTCAAATGTGTAACTTTAAGTTTTTTTTTACAAATGTGTTTCAATGGTTTGTGATTGAAAATAGCTTAAGCTAAAATATTATAGCAAAAGCAACACAATTCAACATTCTTACATACCTGTCTATTGGACCATTATATACACAAAAAATAGTTTCAAAGTAAAAAAAAATCGTTACGTCATTTCCTACCTTCTGGCTTCTGGGTCATGCATACATCCTACTGCTTAAGATAAATAGGGGATTTAAACTTTTATTGTTTGTTAATTTTTAAAGTTTCAAACTTAAAACATTTTTCAATTCCGAATACAAGAAACTCCCTATACCAAACAATCATAGTAAACTTTTATCTTGGTACGAAATCTGCTTGTACAAATGAGGGTGTTGGTAGACTTTCGCTAAGCAAGTTAACTCAACATTATGTAAATGTGTACTTCCTGAACTGATACAAATAAAAAAAACTGCAATGCAAAAAAAAAAAATAGCAGAATATATTTTAAAAAAAGTTTGAATTACAAAAAAAAAGGAAGAAATTTGGTGAAACAATAGTTCGTGGAGAATCACGGTTTAGTGACTTCAACTCTCAACCATTCGATCCTTTGATGAACTTATGTGAATTACAAATATACAGTAGCTCCCACGACTAATCGGACAAAGAAAAGAAAAAAATCAACGGTGCAATTTCGCTATTAAAATGTATGGAGGGTGTAGAAATTTACCTCTGATTTATTAAATAGAAACCGTAAAGTTTATTTTTCATTAATTTAATATTATTTAGAAAATGTAGAAAAAAAAAAACTAAAACAACTCAAATATTCCGCCTTCCACACATAATCGGACACTTGTTACTGATGCACCGTAGATTGCTCAGTAGCAGTTATTTGATAGGCTTTAGTAAGTTCTATCGCGATTCATATTCAATTTGTTTTTTGAAAATTTTTCCCCTAAACGTTAAAATGGTCCCGAAAGGCAAGAGACATCAGTTGAAATAAGAAAATTGGTTATAACGCGTATTCAGAATGGAAAATGAGTTCGATAAATAGCCAAAATTGTCCAACGAAGCAATTCAACCTTTCAGGACATAATTTCATAATTTTCAAAAAATAGAAAATAAATGCTTCATTTGCAATGGAATATTTAAATAAAGATACGTCGTTCTGGAATAAGGTAAAACTTCTTAAATGTTTATTGTTTAATTACGGGTGCATT
Organism: Philhelius pedissequus; assembly: GCA_910595825.1. Taxonomy (NCBI): domain Eukaryota; kingdom Metazoa; phylum Arthropoda; class Insecta; order Diptera; family Syrphidae; genus Philhelius; species Philhelius pedissequus. Next base: position 47,651,736 of record OU343160.1, read on the forward strand.
TTAAAATATCAAAAAATAGGTTTTGTTCACGGATGAAAGTAAATTTAACTTGAAAGGACCAGATGGACGAATGTTTGTATGGAGAAAAGCAAATGAAGAACTCGCTCATAAACATACATGGGCAACTGTGAAACAAGGCGTAAGGTTTGTCATGGTATGGGGATGTATGTCGAGTTCTGGTGTTGGAAACTTACACTTTGTGGAAAGTAAAATGTACCAAAAGGGTTATATCAATATTTTACAGCAACATTTGGTGCCAAGTGTTAGTAAGCTCGGAGAATTCCATCTTTTACAAGGACAACGACCCCAAGCATACATTTTATACAGCAAGGTCCTAGTTGTTGTATAACTGTCCCAAAGTGTTCAAAACACCGACACATTCCCCTGACCTTAATACAATCGAGCATATTTGGGATGAGCTGGGACGTCGAATCGTTTGAAAGAACTTTCGAAATATTCAAAAGCTTAATGCCGATCTTCAAGACGAATGGGCAAAAATACCACCTGAAGTTTGTTCAAAACTGGTTTCTTCAATGCCTCGACTCCTTGAGGCGGTTGTTAAATCAAAAGGATACGCCACAAAGAACTAAATGCAATCTTTCCAATTATTTGTGAGCCATAAAATTGTGGAGTTGTCTTAGTTTTTAGTTTCTTTTTTTTTAATAGTAACTTAAAACGTTGTTTTTGTTTATGATAAAATATGATGTTTAATATTAACACCCCGATACATTTTCTTAGAGAAATTGCACTGTTAAAATTTTTCATTTCTGTGTCCGATTAGTCGTGGGAGCCACTGTCTATGTATGTAATGGCATTACCTGTGATAGCTTGTAAAAATAAAATTTTAAGCGCAATCATTTTAAGGAAGTATCTACATTAAATTAGATTACTTTGACATTTTATCATTGTATCTGTTCAGGTACAATGCCATATTGTGGAATTTTCCACTCGTCAAATTTTGCAAAAAATAATGGGAAATAGAGAAATGTCAGATGACAATCAGGAGTGATAAAAAAAAAACATGTGCGACTGCGATTATTTTATACAAATTTGCAAGTGCGTTTGTTGACATGCAAAGATTTGTAAAGTGACAACTTGACAATTGTCAACCTTTTTTTTAATAAATTGGCCAGTTCAGAAAATGAGACCATCTCAAACATTTTGCTCAGCAATCCTATTTATACGGTTGATTCGCATAAGGTGTGAAAAAAAGTTAGGGTGTAGGTTAAGTTTTCTTACTTGCCGTATATGTATGTACATATGAATGCAGATACTATAGGGCACGCTTAACATTAAAAAAAATCAACCTCGAGATTTTAATCAAACTTGACATTACGACGGAAGTGAATACGAAAAAAAGCCCTGGAGCGATTTTCTTTAAACTTGGTACTTAAGCTTCTATTCTTTTTTCTAAACTCTTTGTTAGCCCCAAAAATAACGTTACATACAATTTTCTGAAACAAAAATCGAAAATCTTAATTATCTCGAAAACGGCTCTAACGATTTTAATAAAAAAAATCATTGCAGTATTATAATAGGTATGTCTACATTTTGATCAATGAAAATACCATATAACATTTTTTTTTTCATTTAGAGGCTCAATGGATTTCGATCCACCTTATTATACGGTAGGTCCCTCAAATTCTAAATAATACTGCATACTAAAATTTTCGAAAACAAGCTTTTTAATTTTTTTTAAGAAAAATCATTTATTTTTTTCTACTTGCGGGCAACTCCAATAAGCGAACAATTCCCTTATACGAACACATTTTCGGGAACAAACTTCTTTTTTGAATTTCTCATATCTACAAATTACTTTCCTATAAACGGACACTTTCATGCTCATTTTAGATAGAAAACTTCCCATACGCGTGCACATAATTTTATTTAGAGATTTATTTTGTATCAACAAATCAAACGGCAAAAAAACCAAAAGGACCGTTCTTATAGAAAATCTCTTATAACCGAACGCTAAGCTCTAATAACCAGACAGAACGATAATTTGTTAAAACTTTTTTAAGAAACTTCCCGGGTAACTTAGTAGGTGTAATTTTGAAAGTGCATAGTTCACTTTTCTGATGGCGTTCCATTATTACACATGTAATTTCCTTTCTTTCTGTTATTCATTTTGGCAGTTATATTATTTCTTATTATTTCTCTTAAGAGGACAGATCTCATAATCGGACACAAATTGGGAGACCATGAGTGTCCGATTATTGTAAATGTAAACAAAACCGCAGTGTACGTATAAACAATATTATTCTTCCGAATATACTTCATAGTTGCAGCGTCGTTCTAAAACAAAATCAAACAGTTTTAATTTTATTTAAAAAAAATGTATATCCCATCCCCAAGGGGGAGTTCTTTCGCCACTTTTTTGGATTTTTGTAATGAATAGTATACTTACTAAACTTAAACATAGTGTGGCCAAGGTAGTAGCCTATGCCGATGACTTAGCTCTAAGTGCGACAGGTAAACTCTCAACCACTATAAGTGAACAACCTAATAGCGCTTTAACCAAAGTCTCTAATTGGACCAAAAAATGTGGTTTAAAAGTTAATTCCTTAAAGACTGAGCTGGTCTTGTTTACAAATAAAAGGAAACAAAAAACTGATTTTTCAGTACCCACAACAGATGGGATCCCACTTAATATCTCAGATCAAGCCAAATATCTCGGTGTGATCCTAGATAAGAAATTTAACTGGGGTCCAAACATCAAAGAAAGAGCTAACAAATCAGTGAGCGCATTCTATTCATGCAACAGGATTTTTGGCAATAATTGGGGCTCTAATCCTAAAATTATCATGTGGATGTATACGGCAATCGTTAGACCTATACTTACATACGGTAATCTTGTGTGGTGGAACGCGCTGGAAAAAGCCACGAACCTAAAAACCATAACAAAAGTGCAAAGAATGGATTGTATAGGTATAAGTGGAGCAATGAGGAGTACCCCCACAGCGGGATTGGAAGCAATACTCAACCTAAAACCCATGGACCTATACGTACAAGAATCAGCAGCAAACAGTTCCCTACGGCTAAGCCAAACTAACGTCTGGAACACTAGCCACATAGGACATGATCAGATTCTGCATAGAATTATAGGCAACAATGTGTGCACAGACTACATGCCAACAAAATTGGACTTTGATCGACCATTCAAAACCTATTTCCCTGATAGACAAGTATGGCTAAACAACGAACTCCATGATGAGTCGCCAATAACTACCTACACCGACGGCTCTAAAATGGACACTGGGGTTGGTGCAGGTTTCTTCTCAGAAAACCCTAAAGTAGCTAGCTCCGCTAGACTGGTCAGGCCACAGTAGTGTCTTCCAAGCTGAGGTATTGGCAGTGAAAAATGTTGCTAAGTACGTGTCGAGACTGGAGATACCAAATACTGATATCACCTTTTTTATTGACAGCCAAGAGACAATTAAACCGATTTCTGCCGCAGTTACCAAGTCGAAGCTTGTAACCAGCTGTCGCAAAGAGCTGAAAATTCTTGGCACGCAGCATAACATTAAACTATGTTGGGTCCCGGTTCACAGTAATATACCGGGCAACGAGAGAGCTGATGAACTGACAAGGAAGGGTTCAACACTTGATCCTACCCAAATAGAGCAACTCTGTGTCACGAAACAGAACATTGGATAAAATATTCTTTCAAAAACCAACGAAATATGGAATAGGCTCCACACCTGTGCCACATCCAGGAAACTATGGCCCAACTTCGACAAGAAAAGAACAGAAAGTACCATCCACATAAGCAAAAATTTCCCTTCGAACTCTTGTAAGCGTACTCACCGGACACAATCTTCTCGGCTACCATAAAAAGAAAATGTGGGTAAGCAACGATGACCTATGCAGAGGATACCTCTCACTTTTTGTGTCATTGTCCAGCACTTTGCCATATAAGGAACAAATTCCTGGGCAGTTACTTATTCAATGATTTAGAAGAGCTCTCGAATCTTTCAGGCAAAAGCCTGCTGAACTTCACAAAAGCCTCTAAATGGTTCGATAATGATTATCCATAGAACTCAAAGGTTATAAATTAGAAGTTTCAACACTTCAGGGTACTATAATGGATCCACTTTGATCTAAGTGTGCCGGTAGCAAGATCAACTGGCAGCCCATTTACCTATCCTAACCTATATCCCATCACTCTTAATGAAGGACCCTATGCATGCAATTCATGTTTTTTCTTCAAACGCGTTTTTTTATGACCTACAATTTTACGAGACATTGTAATTTCAGGTTTCACAGAAAAAAAAACAATAAATCATAGTCTTTTAACCTAAGAAAGTTAAACATTTCAACATTAGTTACTTTAATAAGTTCAACAACCCAAAACCAACCTTCCCTACTGAATTATGCAAAAAAAAATAAAAGCAACTACTTACCATGATAAATGACCGTCTCGCTTTCAGGGCCAAGTTATGAAAATAACCAGAATTATGTAGCATTAAGGGGCAGCTAACATCGCTTAATATAAATTGCTATAATTTCAAGCATCACCTGGGCTTTAATTTACAAATTTTTTAACTCAAAATGGAAGCAGACCTTCTTCCATAAATCTTTTTTTTTATCTCAAACAAAATAGTAATTTTTTTGCTTAAAAAAAAAACAACACAACAAACCACAAGAATACAAAATTGTTTCACTCGTCTTTTTTCATACTTAGTAACTTAGAAATAAGTTACAACAAAAAAAAATTAACTTATCTTATATCGGTGTAATGCATAAAGATACGAACACAATATCGCTTCACAGCAAAGAGTCAAAAGTAAACGACCTTAGAGATAAACAACAAGCGTATCGACCAACAGATGATGGAACTTGAAGAAAAAAAAAGAAGAGAATAAAAGAAGAATTAGACGAGATAATAAAAAAAAAATTAAAAAAACACAAAATGCACTACACACTACAACTTCACACGTAATAAATCATTAGCTGGTATCTGTAGCAGAAGAAACTACAAGTAAAGTACAATCATAAAGCTATATACAATATGAAGAAGCTCAATTATGTTTCATGTATAAACTGGGTCGCACTGGGGTATGGCGAGGCCCTTAGGCAATATTCGTACGTGTCTTTTTGATTTCAATTCCATTTTCTTGATCTTTCTCAATCAAATAAAAAAGTCAATACAAATAAATAATTAAGTTAAGAATCTTAGTGCTACCGGTCTTTAAGAAAAAAAAATGTGGTGTCCTAAAAAGATTGAGGCCCTATATAACATACATTGCCTTTCAGATAACCCGGCCGGCACTGTGTAAGTGTGTAGTAGTGATTTTTTGTTGCCTTGTTATGAATTTACAATCTCGTTTCTTGAGTTTTGAGTTACTCACTCGGTGGATATAATCACTGCTCTCGTCGTCGTCTTCACTGTCAAAAGAATACAAACAAAAACTAAAGAAGCCGAAGAAGCTAAAGATTTTCTTTTTCTCTACTCCAATGCCAGTTTACACTTCACTTGCTGCATGAGACCTACTTTATGTGCAGGGCAACATTCATGCGCTGATAAACTCAACAAACAGGAGCTAATTCCAGAATATCAGCAACCCATCATTCTGGTCTATTCTGCAATGAAGCCTCTGAACTGAATGCTAGTTAAAGTTTGAAAATCGGAATCGGAATTGAAATTGTTAAACTGGAGAGCAACGGCTGCTGCGGCTTAACACTAGTCGAATAACAGCGGCGTGCAGTACAAAGAATAAGAATTACATTATCGAGTGATATGGAAAATTTGAAACGAGTTCAGTAAACGCTCGTTCTAATCATACACTCGAACAGCAGAGTTAGCATTAGAAAAGTATGGGTATGGATATAAACGGTGATTTTTTAAGAGCTTGGTTTTTGAAAATTCAAAAAAACACAGAAACTTGTAAAAAGTGAATGAAATTTTTATTTGGATCGATAAATCAATTTCTGCCATTTACTTTTTAAAAATAATTTCACTTAAATGTTGCCCGCGGCTACGCTTCAGGTGGTCCATTCTGAAGGTCCAATTTTGGCAAACTTTTTCACACATTTCGGCCGGAATCTCACCAATGACGAGTTCAGTGTTGGCTTCCAAGGCAGCAATCGTGTTTGGCTTGTCCACATAGACAATAGACTTAACATAGCCCCACAAAAAATAGTCTAACGGGGTCAAATCACATGATCTTGGTGGCCAATTGACTGCGCCAAAACGTGAGATCAACTGCTCACCAAATTCGCCTCTCAATTGATGCATGGTTTCGCGTGCAGTGTGGCATGTGGCACCGTCCTGTTGGAACCACATGTCGACCGAGTTCAATTCTTGCATTTTCGGCAAAAAAAAATCTGTTATCATCAAACGGTACCTTTCTCCATTGACCGTAACCCTGCGGCCTTCATCGTCCTTGAAGAAGTACGGCCCAATGATGCCGCCTGCCCATAATCCGCACCAAACAGTGCATTTTTCGGGATGCATTGGTAGCTGCTGAATTGCCTCTGGCTGCTCTTCACTCCAAATACGGCAATTCTGCTTATTCACGTATCCATTTAGCCAAAAATGAGCCTCGTCGCTGAAGACAATTTTGCGATAATTTCATAATTTCGACATTTTTCACAGAGCACGAATTTTGATAATAAATTTCAATAATTTGCAAACGTTGTTCAGGCGTAAGTCTATTCATGATGATATGGCAAACAATACTGAATCGAAATGTCAAATTTTCGTGGAATTTGTCATGTGTGATCTGTCAAAAATATAAACGTCAAAAACCAAGTAGCAAAAAAATCACCCGTTATATATACTTACTTGGAAAAGAGCAACAAGGCAAACAGTCGACGACGGACGTCAAAAATCATACTCCTTTCATGCTCTATTACCAAGGAGAATTTCATTAGTTTTTTTTTATGTTTGTTGTTAATTTCGTAAGCAGTAAATGAAAGTTGCAAATCGATAAACACAAAATAAAGCTTTGAGGTTTGGAAGTACAATACCCAGGCAGGTTCAACAGGTGTTGTTGATATTCAATTTAAATGTCAATGTCAAATTTTCAAAAGTTAAAGTTCAAAGTGTCATAAATGGTCTACTAAAAGGCTGTACTTCTGTTGAATACTTAGGAAATTGGTGATTCCATAGAATTTTCGGATGACACTTTACGCTCTGTAGCGATTTAACAATTGAAGAAAAGCAAACAAGGCTTAAAGGTAATTTGTTGGTTATTAGATTGATTGTAAGTCAAAACATCAATGAATCTAGCAATACCATATCAAAAGCTTGTGTTCTGATACTTTTTATTTTGAGTACAATTTGTTTAATCAATTGTCGTTCGACACCAAAAAACGTGGGGGTAAAAATGTTTAAGAGGTTGCACGTAGTTGTATAGAACCAATATATTTTTACTTTCGTAATTATTTTTCTAATAAATAGCTATTGGATGTTTTCAGCATCTAAAATTAACAATGCTGTTCTAGACGTTTCGAGATATTATTGTTATTGTTCTTTTATTAAAATCGGTCCTTTATAAAATCGGAAAAGAAAACTAATCTAAAAGGAAAGCTTACTTAGCATGTCGTGTAATAGTTGCTTTAGTTTAATATTCGAATGAAGCATAAATTCACTTGACTCTTTTTTTTTTGATAGGTTGTCAAAAAAAGAAAGAAATGAATTTAAATATCAACTTTAAGAACAGTATGGATTTTCTGGTAATCTGTAACCAAAGGGGGTCGAATTTATTGTTGAGTGTCATAGAAATATATACAGAAGAAAGTTGGACTCAATATAGATCCTTGTTGAAATCAATGTACGTCAGAAAACGTCTCTTTTTGTAGGTCGATCTACAACCTAAACCGTTAAAGCGATTTTCTTCAAACTTGGTACTTAAACTTTTTAGGTGATTGCCTCAATTCTTTTTTTCTAATCTTCATTTGTATCTCCAAAGCTAATGGTACATACCATACAAGTTTTTCGGAGAAAAAAAGGAAAATCGTATTTATTTCGATAACGGCTCTAACGATTTTGATAAAAATCAGTGCACTCTTGTAGATACATTCTACATTTTGGTCGATCAAAATGTTTAATTAAAATTTTATTAACGGAACCTATCTGCTATATAAACGTTTTTTTTTCGATTTTCTACTATCTCATTAACGGCTCAATGGAGAATTTGTATACAGGAAGTCCTTCAAATTCTTAATAAATGATATTGCATAACTAACATTTTCGAAAAATATTTTTTGACCTTGACAATGAACAAAATATTTCAAATTTTCGATTTTGTCCTTCGTTAACGCCGTATTATCTACCATTAAGAGAAAGTACAATCTTTCGGGCAGCGCACAATATTTTGGATTAGTAAGTGTGTGAATGTGTATGCAATTGTCGGAGTTCTTTATTTCAGGAACTACTATTAGATTTAGTTTAGAATTGAAATTTGGTGAAGCTCATGGGCTTGATGAGCTTAGCAGATAATGCGAATTTGGAATGCCTGACTTTTCTGGAATTTATAGTTAGAAGGTGTCAAAAAAGGCTGAGTTTAATCGTATAAAAAGGTTTTACTGCCAGAACTTTGCTTTGATTCACACTATTCTGCTTCCACTGCGATCAAGTTAAGTAAAAAGTGAGTAAAAATGGGTAATATATGGCAAGATCATATTGAAATAATGCTTTAGAGATATTTGTTGCCTAATTCAATAACCTTGATTTTAAAGATGTACAAATTACAACATCTTCGTCACAGCTAATTACCAGAAACTTTGAGAATTTTTCCACAATTTGCAATTGTTATTATAACGGATCAACTATCGGTCTAAGAGTGTCTGTTATTCGCCAAATTCTACCAAGACGACATACATTTCAAATAACTTTATCCTCATTCCATTGGGTCCTGCTTTTAAGTACTTCTTAGTAGATGTTGAAAAGAACACATTTCATTTTGACAACTGTAAAAATCTAACCTCAATATGAAATGTCAATTTAGTTGTTTGGATTTGGTTTGGATGTTTGGTTTGTTGATTCTCTAACAATAGACAAAAATCCTTTCTTACTGTAAATATGATATTTTGTAAGCAAACGTTTTGAAAAATTGGACGTATAGAAAATAGGAATACCAGAAAACCAGAAACAGAAACATTATAGGGAAAGTGTGTAAAACAACAATGTATATTTATGTATATGCAACTTCTTTTTACTGATGGTGTCGCCGTCTATCGGAGTTACATTTCGTAGTTACTGTGATGAAGTACTATCACCACAAAGTAAAAGTAGTTGACTGCATTGCATTCAGAAATACTTTGCAGTAGTTTTCGGCAGAAAACTTTAGGTCACCTTAGGAACATTATAATTAGCCTGAAGAAACTCTTAATTATACTTAACAAATCAGTGTGAAGCATATTCTTTCGTTAAACAATATCGAAGACTTTTGTGACCTCCAAAATGCTTTTCGCCCGGGTACGATAGTTATCCGGCTCAACAGTCGTGTCCGGGTAAAACGCATTTTGGACTAGAGGTCATACAAATATTCAATTTGGCTTTAACCCACACGTCCAACAATAATATTTACATATTAGGCGCGTTTTATTATCACAATGATCCAATCCAGATCAGATTAAGAAAATAAAACAGCTCGTATCATCATATATTTGTATTTCAAGTTTAGTAATTGTTTGAAATTTGTTCTGTCAAAAATGACATTTTAAAATAAAGAAAATGGAGATAGAATGGAAATAGTAAAACTAATTTTTATATCACAAGAATATATCAAACCATAAAGAAGGATTTTATTTTGTTTTGTAACGCAATTAAATAGATGATCTGAGCTGCATCACTGGAAAATAAAACAACTTTAATATTCAATATGTCATACAAGATCTTAATATTTGGATCTGATCAAGATAAAATAAATTTCTCTTAACTTTCTTGAAAGACCAAGTGGCACACTTGATGAAATTCACCTATCTTCTGCATATTATATTGCCGTTAAAAGTATAATGTGTTCTAGTAATCTCTACTGGTTCTCCTAGAGTTAGTTGATCTATGTAACCAGACGAGTAGGTATATCTATCTATTTATCTGTTGGGTTTCTGTCAATTTTTCGAAAGACTTTGCACATCCGGAGCAAAATTACCTCCGGCTATACTTTCTGCTAAAATACTTACTGGTGTCTATCCCGCATCCAACAGCAGTGGTCCTCTTATAAGAAACTCGCAAATTGGCAAGAATATTACACCGGAAATTGTTAGATTATACCCCCATTGTTGTACATTAGCAAGCTTTACATACATACATATGTTTGTATATTAGTATATTTACGCTTTATGCTTTTAGAATAATCAGACACCTCTTGAAGCCACTTTCGTCGCATCTTGTGAAATATTTTCTAATTGCAAAATTATTCTTTTGTTTTTTCTTATTCTTAAATACATACGTACACAATATGTTATTAGATTTTATTTTTCAAATTATAGGGCTCACGTTCTTGCTGTCATTTAAACTGTACATTTTTCCTAAATGCATTTTGTGTATTTTGTTTTATTTTTAGATTGATGGACATTTTGTCGTAAATATTTGAATTTAAAATATTTTCTATACATCCTTTGTGTGCTTGAGGTGACAGTGGCAAGAAATTGCATATTTATGTTATATTGTTGCTTGAAATGTGTGTGAATGGCAATGAAGAATTATGAATGAAAAATTAATGAAGGGTGACACTTTATTTCCTAGGTTTTCTTTGTCAATATTTATAGAATTTATTTGTAAATGGAATAATTTATTATTTGAATAGGTTAGATTTCTATTTTTAGACCTAGACGATTGACTCAGTAGACGGTATCAAAATTTTCTTAGCTGTTGGAAATGTGCTTAAATCAATAAAATAGAAAATGTCCTTTTATTCAAGGCTTAGACAACCTATTCCGGTGTATTAGTTAGACAATTCTTAGAAATTAATTGAAAATGTATATTTATGACTTCTTGAAAGCTTGGATGACTGTCTAGTTTAAAAGTAGACAAGGTTGTATGAATTTTTGAATCTGATGGAATGTCATGAAATAAAAAGAAAATGAAATTCTCAATAAGAACATAGCTTCGTGCGTAATATTCAATTATTGTCTTTTAGGAATTTCTTTTGTAATATATTTTTAAACCTGCGAATTGGTTTATGATGGTGTTTTCTATGCTGAAGTCGAAGTTCAAGCAAGTAAACCTCGGTTGAAATAGGAAAGATGTCTTCTTTTTTAATTCACGATAAATGAAACTTATTCTAAATAACACGTCAGGTCACGAAAGACTCTAATTGATTGAGAGGGCTATGAGCACCATAGTTCGATCTACTAAAAATTTGATTCAGTGTTCTTTGAAGTCGTATACTTGAGCGACTAAAACTAAAGTTAAGACGATAAAGAACCGATGGTGATGATACTGCTCCATTTATTATTGCTGCGATAAAACAAAATTGTAAATATTTTCTACGATTTGCCAAGGAAGGAAGGTTCATTAAAGCAAGTCTTTGAGAATAAGGGGACAACAGAGGGTTTCCAAGGAACCAAGGAAGAAAACGGAGACAAAAGCGCAAGAACCTCCTCTGAATTGCTTCAATTATCATTATATGTATAGAATAATAAGGTGCCCACACTACACAGGCATACTCAAGAATTGGTCTCAGAAATGAAACAAAAAGTAGTTTGAGAACATAGGGGTCACGGAAATCGCGGCCAAATCTCTTAATGAAACCAAGGATTCTATTTGCTTTTCTAACTACAAAACTCAGCCCTCTGTATTCTCTTGAAAGAATTTGACTGCAGAAAAACGGTAAAAATCTAATGCTAGGAGCGTAGAAACGATAGGAATAAAGAGTAAAGACGGTGCAGTGGCTATTGCTTTATTTTGGGAATTTATTTTGATAAATTATTGATTGATAAGTTATCAACCGGAAACGGCCGGTTCTACTCCGCAAACAAGAAAAATTCACGAGTCTGTAAGCTTCGAATTACAATAATTATTTGCTAGCAAACTATGAACTGAGAGGCACCGAACGAAATATTTTGAATTTGATAAAGTTGCCTTTTGTCGAATACACAGGTTGACAATTTTAAGCACTTTTTCACCGAAAATTAATTTGAAGGTGTCAAATTGATGATATTAAGCTAAACAATGATATCGCTGTAACGATATTTATGCTCAGCTTACTGTAGTTTGAAATGTTCTTAACAAACCATTTGGCTTCAAATTGTTGATTTCTTTTTTAATGTTGGCTTTCAAGATTTGCGATGTATGTTGCTCAGTGAACGAAAGATTTTAAGAATTCCCAAATGAAGAAGTGACACTGATGGGGGCGTTAGACTATGAACTGGCTATCAAAGGGTGCGTAAATTAATATTTCCTAATCTCTATTTGCTGAGTTATTGGGTAGTTGATCCGTCCTTCTACAACCAAAATTGCCTCGTTTATTGTCTGCCTGTAGCATTCACTAGTCACGGGTAAGTTTATGAGGCTAACAGTTGGTGTTCTAGATCCAATGTGATACCCAGCCATCTTTGAACTATCAACCCAAGGTATTGATAAAATTAAATGTAACAGGCTATTCCCCTAAATATTCGAAAGTTCTTCTAAACTAAAAACGAACATTTTCAAAAAATGTCTTTGTCAAGTAGCTGGCGGCTGGACATTGGCAAAGGAAATGTGATGTGCTCTCATGTGCTTCTTCGCCACCACATCGTCAGCATAGGTAATCCGTACAGAATCTCATTTTCTATTGGTGGTAACAGATAGGTTTTGTCGGTAATCGGTTATAGTACTACAAGTGGCCGCAGTTATTACTTGTTAAGTTAGATGATTCTCCTCTATTCTTTGTTTGTTGAAACTTGGTTCCATAATTGTTCTTGGTTTAACAAAAAATCCAACTCAATCAACTTATCATTTCTCTTTCGTTGCATTTGCGTCCAGCAACCTAGCGCAGACTAATATTATGCAGCATGTTAAGAATACGAAGCTCTTCGCGACATCATTTTACAAGCTTCGATTTGACGGTAGTAGGTTGTGCCGTTGTTAACATGCTAAAAATAAGAGCCAATTTATTTTTAATAGTCGCTCTGCATTTCATGTGTCGTGTTTCGGCAGCGACAATTTTGTTTTCCATTGCGCTTAACCAATTTACCAGAAATTGCTCATTCAGGTGTGTATCGCATTATTGCTCAACCAGTGCTCTATCTATCTATATGTATAAAACAAAACTTCAAAATTGCATTATTTGCCGTTTTGTGTTTTTCTTGTACTGAAATATAAAAAAGAAATATTCACAATTTTGCAACTTCTATAACAACACATTAATCAACTAAGGCTTCTTTTTTAAGGGCCAGTTGCACAAATATTCGATCCTTGGCTAAGAATTTTTTCGGAAAAAACCCTAAATTTCAGCTATCACATATGTAGTTTAACCATCGTTGACCCACAGTTAAATCGCCAAAATCGGAAGTTAACATTTCTGAACACCGGATCAAATTATTGAACCACGTTTGTACAATTGGCCCTTAATGTTTTAATAATTGAAAATTGATTATTATAATTTTTTTTTGTAATAAGGAAAAATTTGAGTGTGCAATCTTTATTATTAAAACATAAAGTTCAAATTTTGACACCAACAATGCAAAATTAAAATTTCCACTCTTTGGTGGCACACCCTAATTATTTTCTCAAACTTTGTTTCAGTGTGACCAATGAAAAATGACTTTAAAAATCCTACTAAAATAGTAGATTTAGCAGGAATTTTTTGACATTAAAAAAATCCTGTCAACTCTGGTAATATTGAAATTAGAACGAAAACAAAACGTAAATACTCGAACTTGCCATAGGGTGACGTTTAAAATACCGAATTTGAATTTGAATTGCAGTTGTTTGCCTCTAGTGTGTTGAATCTTAAATAAATAATCAAAAACAATTGTTTAGTTTGTGAAGTTTATTAAACAAAAAGAAAACTCTACAAACAGTTAGTAATCCATTTTTTGGGCAATAATATGTTAATCTAATTAAATAATTATTTACTAAATTTTTCGACTTTATTTAAATGTATCGTCTTCGTAAATAAAATTTCAATCGCGCAAAAAGCTTGATGCTTCTTAATTTAATTAAAACTTGGTTCGTTCAGTCAATTCTTATTTTGCATAAAAATTGATTTGGGTTAAGGATTGGACGCATTTATGTTATTAACCTTTTAACTATGAGTTATTTGAATTCCAACTAGATTTCCTGCTTAAACCAAACCGACTAGATTTAAAGAAATATAATGCTGAAATCAAAACCATATGTTACAAAGTAACTTGTTCCAAACCGAACCATGAGCATTTTTTAAAAACCCTTATCCCTTTTAAAAATCTCCAACAATCGCTGCGATCTTGTTCAACCTTCTTACCCTAGGTTAACTAAGTCATACATGACGACGAAAAAAACAAAAACATTCCCCGGTTTACTTAAAAGTTGTTAATCTTGTTCTGCTTGTCTCCCAACTGACGACCCCTAATTGTAACCTTTTTTTTGCATTAACTTCACTTAACTCGTTTAAAGACATTAAATATTTAATTCAGCTTCTTTTTTATATTTCTAGGCAAAATGGTTAAACAATCTTCGATACATTAAAGTAATTGCAAAGAACTCAGCCTAATTGGATTACACAGAACAACAAGTCGAAAAAACTTGTTTTGTGCGTTTAAGTATAACAACAACAAAAAAAATACTAAAGAACTTTAAACTTCACAAAACAAAAAAACAAAAAAACTAAACAAACTAATTTAAAATGTCGTGTCGACGTAATAAATTCCATCTTTTTGTAGTTTGTCTGATGTTAAAGAAAACTTAATAGTCGTACGTAAAAATAAAAATAATGTCAAATATTGTGTCAACTAATAATAATTAAAAAAGTGAAATTATAATTGTGTTTATTGTGTACAAAAAGTTGTATAAGAATTGTGTTTAAAAAAAAAACAACCAAGTGGTTGATTAGTTTTCTCAAAAAAAAAACTTTTCGCATTCCATTTCTCTCCCAACAAGAATTAGTTTCCGTGTGATTTTTCACATCGAGAACTTTTATTGTTGTAAATTTTTAACGACACATTTCCTGAGCTAAGAGAATCTCAGAACTCATCATCACCATGGATCTTAGTTTAGAACGAGATGGATCGGTCCTTGGCAGTCTGTTCCAGCAGATTATTGCTGATATGAAGGTAAGTTTTTTTGTTATTATTTTGATTATTAAAAAAATATAAGAAAAAAACTGGTTGCATGTATAAACTTGCGTATGTGACAGTTGCAAATGCGTGGTAATATCATTTGCATCACAATACCGCCAGCAAGCTGTGGTGGAAAAGTCCGGTTTGTTTGGCGTTATTATTATTTTATTTTGGTTTTTTTTTTATTTGTAACCAGAATTTATAAATTATTATTATTATCGGAATGATGATACCATCTTAATGGAATGAAAGTGTTAAGATATGCAATCGACAACGACGACGATGTAGACTGTGGGCGTGGCGTAATGGCCATTTAGCGCCTCTAAATTGTTTTGTGAATTAGTGACATATTGACTTGGTTTGAGTATCTGTTTTAACGTAGTTTAACATTTTGAAGAACCGGTAACATAAAAAAGACAAATTTTGTTGGCTTGATTGAGGTTTTATTTGATTTTTTTTTGTTTAATTTAACTATATTGGAAATTTTTAATTTGTCACACCCAAAGAGTTGCGTAAACATGTAATACTTGTAGGTTGTTGAATTGCTTTATGAAAATTGTCATGGCTGTCAAGTTAGTACTACCACTTTAAATTTTTAATAGAACACCTATTGCATTAATAATTGTATTAAATTTGTCGTAAAAGAAAAAAAGCAGCGTTTGTACAAATTTGGTTATTAAAATGGATGTGTTAAAATCTGTTGTAACTTTTTCAGGAATAAACCGTAGCTTTTGTTTTAAGATAACCTCATAGGGTTACCACCCCTCAAAAATGGGTTAAAGAAACTCAAAAAGAAACAGATATGCTACAAATTGTCGTAAATAAGTGTTGAAAGAAAACAATTCCTTCTATTTTTTTACTTGCGATTATAGGTACTAAACGGTGATTTTTTAAGAGCTTGGTTTTTGAAAATTCAAAAAAACACAGAAACTTGTAAAAAGTGAATGAAATTTTTATTTGGATCGATAAATCAATTTCTGCCATTTACTTTTTAAAAATAATTTCACTTAAATGTTGCCCGCGGCTACGCTTCAGGTGGTCCATTCTGAAGGTCCAATTTTGGCAAACTTTTTCACACATTTCGGCCGGAATCTCACCAATGACGCGTTCAATGTTGGCTTCCAAGGCAGCAATCGTGTTTGGCTTGTCCCCATAGACAATAGACTTAACATAGCCCCACAAAAAATAGTCTAACGGGGTCAAATCACATGATCTTGGTGGCCAATTGACTGCGCTAAAACGTGAGATCAACTGCTCACCAAATTCGCCTCTCAATTGATGCATGGTTTCGCGTGCAGTGTGGCATGTGGCACCGTCCTGTTGGAACCACATGTCGACCGACTTCAATTCTTGCATTTTCTGCAAAAAAAAAATCTGTTATCATCGAACGGTACCTTTCTCCATTGACCGTAACCCTGCGGCCTTCATCGTCCTTGAAGAAGTACGGCCCAATGATGCCGCCTGCCCATAAACCGCACCAAACAGTGCATTTTTCGGGATGCATTGGTAGCTGCTGAATTGCCTCTGGCTGCTCTTCACTCCAAATACGGCAATTCTGCTTATTCACGTATCCATTTAGCCAAAAATGAGCCTCGTCGCTGAAACGGACGTAGCTTGCGAAACACATTCTTTACAGAGCACGAATTTTGATAATAAATTTCAATAATCTGCAAACGTTGTTCAGGCGTAAGTCTATTCATGATGAAATGGCAAACAATACTGAATCGAAATGTCAAATGTTCGTGGAATTTGTCATGTGTGATCTGTCAAAAATATAAACGTCAAAAACCAAGTAGCAAAAAAATCACCCGTTATAAGGCAAGTTATGCATTTGTCGAAAAAAAAAGTTTTGAGATAACAATCAAACATGACATTACGATGATACCGAAGACGGAAAAAGATGGTGTCAAAATTCTGTCCGTCCGTATGTCTGTCTGTCAGTCTGTCTGTCTGTATGTATAGACACCTACAGCCCAAACGGGTGGGCCGAATTGCTTCAAACTTGGTATATAGAGATTTTTAGGTATTGTACAGAGGGGAAATTGAAATTTTTTTTCGCTCAAAAAATTACAGTACCTGCCATATAACCGTTACGTTCAAACCTATTTTTCTCGGAAAAGGCTCTAACGATTTTGATTATATGGTTGAAAAAAAATTAGAAAAATGTCTAAAAACGGTACTTTCCATATGTCCGTTTTTTTTGCTTTCGACTCTCTCATAAACGGCTCAACCGATTCTTTCGAAATTTCACACATATGTATATAGGTTTAGGTTGCCCAAATTATACCACGTACCAATATGTTTAATTAGTATTTTTTTGTATTTTTAAAATCATTAAAAAAAATTTAAATTTATATTTCAAAAACTGCTCATTAAATTTTTTTTCAAAAATTATATTTATATGTATTTATTGAATATCTATGAATTGGCGTTTCTGATTTTTTTTTTAAATGTTTTCAAAATGTTTAAAAAAAAAAACTTTTGTTCTCAAAAACCGCTCCACACATTTTTTTAAATTTTTTTCTCATAAGTTCAAATTTATCTAACAAATAAAATGGCGTACATTTTTTTGAGCTTAAATTAGTTTAAGTATTTATTTCAGAATTTTGAATTATTTTTTCTTTGATTAAGCCGATTTAATATTTGGTTTTTAAGTTTATGTTATAATATTTAAGACTGTCATACAAATTTTTTTTTAGAAAAAAATTAAAGATATTAAAGATAAAAATGAAGTAAAAACTGCTTTAAATTATTTAGATTTTAACAGAAATCTTTTGCATTCGATGTGATCGAACATAAGAGCAAATTCGTTCGATCCAGTCGTGCATTTTATTTTGTTTATATTGAAAAAATCTTGTTTTATTGTATTATTCATACTTATTTAAAAAAATCAGGAATTTTTTTCTGTCGCCATTTGTACGACAATTTGTATTTTTTTTAAATGCATTTTTGAGATATCGCTATCTAAAAATCTCTTAAAATCTCCAAAAGCGGTTTTTCGGTACTTTTGAACCGAAAGTGTTTTTTTTCTCACAAACAAACGATTTTCATAATCTGTAAATCAAATGATTGACACAATTATTTATATGACGGTCATTCATTTCGAATGACGATCTTAATCACTGTTCATATATCTACAAAACCCATATAAACTTTGAATTTACTTGATTGACATGCACACATTTCTCTTAAACTTCAAGCGCATCATCTGTCATTCTATCGTTTATGTTGTAAAAGTGCATCTCTTTATCGTTTGTTATTTATCTGACAGTAAGACATCAACAACAAGCACCTTAAGTTTATAAATGTTTCGCTCAAAACCAATCTGTTGAACAAAGTAGCTTATTGACATCTGAAGAGAGATGAGAGAGAAGACGACTTCTCCATCAATCATTGAAATCGAAATGTGTGAATGAATGCGTGTTTCATATAAGTACCTTAGGTAGTAATGTTTCCATCGCATCTATTGGTTGGTACTAAGATTTCTTTGACAAGCTACGGAAAGATGCAAATGACCTTATTTTCCCGCGACGAAAAATACCCACCAACCGACCAGTTAGTTTTGTCTTTCATTGTTTGCATTGTTTCGTTTTTAACACTCTCTGAGAAACTATTTAAAAGACGAACTTGTGGAACAATATTCTCATGTGTCATAAACATTTTTCTTGAATTTCTTGTTTTTTTTTTTGTTTTTAGTTTTTATTGTGTTCATGTCGTTTATGTTGTTGTCATGAAAAGTGTTTTACAAGATTTTTTTTGACACCCGAGAAAATAAGTGTCCGTTACAGTTTAAAATGGGTCTCAACCCAGATTGAATAGTGCACGCACACGAATGTGCCTTTTTCGGTGTTTCGGAACATTAGTTGTGGTTGACATGAGCTGCACTCAAAATCCAAAAAAAAAAATAATTAAACACATGTATTTACGTGTAGGGAAGAGTTATATAGAGGGACTCTTTTTTGGTAAATATGTACAATATTTTTACTTGCGATATATGTAGGTACTATCTATAGGAAAAATTTTGCATTTGGAAAAAAATCGAGCTCGAGATTTTAATTAAATTCAAAATTGATGATAGAGTACACCAACAAAGTGGGTCCCGCAATTCTGTCTGTTCTATCTGGTTGTCTGTCTGTACAACGAGCTACAACCTAAACGGCTGAATCGATTTTCTTCAAACTTGGTATTTAAGCGTTTTAGGTGATTGTTTCAAATAGATTTTTTAATCGTTTTTTAGCCCAAAAATAACGATAATTGCTATACAATTTTTCCTACCATCTTAAATATCTCAAAAACGGCTCTAAAGATTTTGATAAAAAACAAGTGTGTGCATTTAGATAATAGTCTACATTTTGGTCAAACATTTTTTTACATACTTATTTTGTTATTAACGGTAGGTACCTCTAATACAACATTTTTTTGTTATTTTCGACTTTCTCATAAACGACTCAAAGGATTTCGATCAAAATGCTTATATAAGAGTTCCTTCGAATTATGTATAATACGGCATACCAATTTAAATAATAATAATTTAATAAATTTTTTATATTAAAAATTAAGTATCAACGATTTTAAAAATATATTTAGATTCTTAATAGAAATTTTTTGCAAACGATGTAATCGAACATAAGAGCAAATATACGCGCGATTCAGTCTTTCATTTAATTTCTTATTCTTCTGAAAACTGCTCCAACGTTTTGTGAAAAAAAAAATCATTTAAATAATATATCCCCTTACTTACTTTTAATTATTTTTTTGTCAAAAAATGGTTAGCACTAGTAGTAGGGTTCAGGTGATTTTTTTTGGTTTCTGTAATAAAAATCTTCCTGACTCGTAAAAAAGAAATAAACTCCAAATTTTGGAAACAATACATTAAAAATTAGTAGCACTGATAGCGCCGTGTTTTTTTTAAATTATCGTAAAGTGGACCCCTCAATACATTTTTGTTTCATCAATCTTGATCAATTGGATATCATCCTCATTGATCCACACTTTTCGCGACATTTTTATATTTATATAAACCACAAATGAATCGAAAGTTATCTAATCCATCAAGACAAATCACCACTGGTTCTGGTGCCTCAGAGAACGATAGAGTCGATGCTTTTTCTGTATGTTCAGTAAATGAATATCAAGTAGGTAAAGCAATATTTTCTATTAAGTCCAAATCGACTGGACTTGACAACATCCATCTAGACTTTTTAAAAATCATTCTTCCGTTCATACTTCCTCACATAACACACATTTTTTAACACCATCATAATGACCTCAACCTATCCCACTTCCTGGAAAAGATCTAAGATTATTCCCATCCTTAAACGAGGAAAGAAAATAGAATACAGACCTATAGCTATCCTTCCTTTTTTATCCAAGGCTTTTGAATCTATATTAAGTAACCAGATACAAAATTATATTGAAGGCACACATCTTCTTAACCCACTCCAATCAGGATTCAGATCTGGACACAGCTACATTTCAGCCCTTTTAAACGTCTCTGAAGATATCAGACAGAATTTAGACTATAATTATACAACTGAGATAACCTTACTTGACTTTTCCAAAGCATTTGACTGTGTTAACTCTAATCTTCTCTGTGATAAACTGACTACTTATTTCAATTTCTCTGACACAACTAAAAATCTTATTTATTCGTACTTAACAAATCGCATGCAAGCCGTATCGCGTAACGGTAAAATGTCTTCGTTCCATCCTGTCAATGGCGGCGTTCCTCAAGGATCTATCCTTGGACCCTTACTGTTCTCTTTGTTTATTAATGATTTGCCATCTGTAATATGTAAAAATAAACCCCAGCCTCAAAACTTTCCTTCCCTTTTCTTAAACGCCTGCCAAATCGAATATGTAACAAATGCGAAAAACCTAGGTATAATTTTCAAAAATAGACTAACGTGGGATACCCATATAGACTCTGTTATCTCCAAAATGTATGCTTTACTTCGAGGACTATCTGTTAGTAGATCAATTCTGCCTACTCAAGTTAAATTGAAGCTGGTTAAATCTATTATCATACCAATAGTATCATATGGGTGTGAGATATTTGCAGATCCTGACTCACATTCGCTTTGTAAGCTAAAGGTAGCATTCAATGCCATTGCCAGATCTGTCTTCAACCTCCGAAGGTACGATCACGTTTCGTCTCAGGCTCGTCAACTATTAAATTGTAACTTAGAAGCTTTTTTCAAGTATCGGTGTTGTTCCTATATCTTCAAACTAATTGCTAACAAAACTCCTAACTATCTGTTTAACAAGCTTGATTTTTGTTCCTCAAATCGTTTTACCTTGTTGCGCTCCCCCAGGTTTACCTGTTTGACATCACGGAGGCAATTTTTCGTTTATGCTGTTAGACTGTGGAATAATCTTCCCAGTCACATGCGGTCTAGAATCGAACATAGAAAGTTTCATCAACTTTGTTTTGAATATTTCTCAAATTTGAACTGATATAATTTTTTTGTACTTTAATTTTTTTTGTCTACTTATCTTTTTTCTTGCGACTTTGCTTTGCTTTTTAATTTTATTAAATTAATTTTTATATATTAAATTATTATCAATATTTTGCTAAAATTGTTTAATATTTAATATTTACATTCTTGCATTATCCTAATCAGTAAAATGTATTATATCGTGTTCTATTTATAAGTGAATCTTGATGTACAGCAGTTATTTCTTAAATTAATAAATAAATAAAACTCACTCACTATCTACTATCAATATAGTAAATGCTTGGGAAACAAAGAAAGTTTTCTATTCGGAATTGGAAACGGAGAAACATTTCAGAGATGGTTCGTGAAATTTTTCAGAAATGTTTCTCTGTTTCTGAAATGTTTTTTTTTAATGTTTCTGGAATATTTCTTAAATGTTTCTTTGTCTTGGACACATCTTAAGACACTGAAATTTAATGGAATAATCGAGTTGAAAAAAAAACCAGGGGCAACCACATTCGATAGCGTTTCGACAATAGTCTGGCTTTACGTAACATGAAAAATTACTATCATATCATCATATAAGCCGATAATCGTCCAAATGCTATCGTCGAAACGTTAACGTCTTCACGATAGCTAAATCTGTATCGTCTTGCATTATTTTTTAATTCCACATGTGATTTGTTTTTTAATTTGCTAACGACTGTAAATTTAATTATTGAGTACCCAACAGTAGTTTCCCAAGGCGTTAGAAATTGTAGTAAAAATGTTTCAGCGGAGAAATTTAATGATTTGCAAAAAAATAAACATTTAATTCAATGAATGAAATAATAAATGTGAGAAAAGTTCGAGTATTTCTAAAAGAAACCAAAACTCAAATAATCGATGAATGACGCGTAAACATTTAAGTTACGTGAAGCAAACTTCTGAGAATATAAAACCTTAAAAAACTATTTTTTTTTTTTAAGACATTAAAAACGTAATTTTTGAACATCCGATATAATACAATATTGGTACCTACTATATTGACATTCGCTATACTACTGGACCACCACTGTATTCATATTTATGACATGATTTTTTAAGAAAAATGGTAACTTGTTCAAGATGACATTTGTTATGAGATTGAATTAGATAGGCTATGCAAAGGATTTCTAAATATCAAATTTACAACGCTAACTTCCAGACTATTACATATGAGAGTTGATTTATACTGCAAAGGTTCAAAGCAAAATTATTGTCAAGTTGCATCGTTTGCATGATACAGTATATTTGTCCTAAAACAAAGCATCGTATTTCGCATCGCATGCAAATTACTCATTATGCAAGACATGTTTCGCCTGATGTGTTTTTGTTTTGCTAATAATGTAACATCCTTACGATAAAATGGTGTACGTAACTACTCCTACATTCTATTGTTGACAAAAATCTCACGGATTATATAACTATTTATTTTTCTTTTGTGTTACTGCTGCACATCACAAGAACTGAGTATTGAAATCCAGATGAAAGCTGCTGGCAATTTTCTTACATTATAGAATCCATATTCTGAAAATCCTTGCTTATGAACCATATAGTACCTAATGCACCCCATATTATACAAAAAAAACATACATACCTATAAATTTTCTAGTTGAACCTTATAAATATTCTCGACACTTTAATATTCTTTCGAAAAGAACACAAGAGGTGGTAAGTCAGTGTAATTTTCTTTCGGGAATTTATATCAATATATAAGGCACCTCCAAGAGGTGGTAAAGCAATTATTTTTTTTCTGGTGTCTTATAAAGCCAATTCGTGTCATGAAGAATTGGTTTTCTCCTTGGCTACAGCAACACCTACACAATGCACACAAAATTATGCCCTTCGTGTTAAACTTTTTGTTTTAAATTTTGAAAATCCCATCTACCTAAATTACGTGCTTAAAGAAAACAAACTTAATGGATTGTTTTTTTTTTTGTTGGGTACGTCTTAAAGACATAAATTCATGGCTGCCAACGGTGAGAGAAAAAATCCGTTGTAAAATTATTCAAACCAAACAAGTTTTAACTTTAAATCGTTTAAAATTGTCGAAATTATTAAATCATTTTTGTTTCGTTTTTCTGATAAAACTATCAATCTGACACGGAAAATACGGATTCATATCGGAATCCCCCTTTATCGGAATCCCGCTTTTCAAAAATTCCAAAAAAAGTTGTAGTATCCCGCCTTTTAAAATCCTTCTTAATGAAAATCCCGGTCTATTATAATCTCATTTTTTAAAAGCCCGTTTAATCCCGCTTAGCCCGTTTTGTATTTTGATAAATGTTACACAAAAAACTTTGCATACACACAAACTCGACCCCACCCCAAATACTAGAGTTGGTCAAGCAGGGGACAATATGCACCACATACCCGCCGCCCTTTTTGCATCTTGTATTAATTCCAAAAGCGAGAATTTAATAAACAGGATGGTAAAAAGCGGAATTATAAAAATCAGGAGTATAAGAAGCGGGATACAAAACCGGGATTATTAGAAGCGGGAAACCCCAACTCAATAGTCCACATATTCCGAACACATTAGTGCCCAAAGTTGACTTATGTAAGTTATTAGAAAAAAATGGTGTTGATTGTGCCTACGTCCGAGATTTGTTTTAATTTCGGACATCATAAATTTATTTTTCGGCACTTGTGAAGTGGGAAGTCCTTTAAGGCCGGTTTGCTGATTCGAAACATAAATCCTGTAAATAGCTAAGTTTCACATAACTTTTAAGTTATACATACATTTATTTATGTTGCACGTAAAAATATATGTGAAACTTAGCAAAGTTACAGATTTAAAATACATCTAAGTTCACTTCGAACTTTTACAAATTTGGAAATATTGCATACAGTTTTAAAATTAAAACAGGGAAATTGTGTTATAATTGTGTATTTTTTGTTTATAAAATAAAAACAAATTTCGGTATTTGCACGGTACACAAATTCACGCTTCCATCCGCACGCTTCTTGTAGTCGTCTGTTGGCAATCGCGAATTAGTTGAGTCGAGTTAGATGGTATAGGCCATAACGAGACAAACATAATTTCTTCATATTAAGATTCAATTTCTTCTATTGATTTTTGACTCTTCTTCGGCGGTGCGATACAGCCAGTTTCATGGCGACAATATAGTCGCCGTTACCGTCGACACTTTCATCTTAAATCGTGGCGTCCACTTCCATTCGAATAAGATGAAGACTTTGTTTTCGTTTGAGCAAAATAATTTTAGTTTTTTTTTTGACGTGCATCGGGTTAAGTTAAATGGCAAACGCCTTCATGAAGCGAGGTTTGAAAAAAATTAAATTGCAATTTGCGCAAGCACCACCACATGCTATACATAAGCACAAGAGAAGAATCGAGAAACATCGCAAAATATAGTCCCACTTTAATTGCTCCAATCTTTCTTCTTCTTGGATTTTGAGGTCACTCTGTACTCAGATTCGAACGCAGTTTTATATAATCGAAGCTTCAAAAAGTTATTTATTATTCATTATTCTTTTGTTAACCAAATTTTTTTTGTAAGAAAAGAGGTCATCAAATGAAGAAAAATATTCATTTTTCTAGTATATTTGACGAGGAATTCAAACCTCTGAAATTTCAGAGATGTTCAAGTCAAGCACATCCAAAATTTCAAAATCAATTTTTATTTATTTTTTATGAGTTGATAAATAAAAAAGCAAATATCTATCCAAAAATTGTTTTTAAGAGTGCTTCAATCCCTTATGTCATACTTAAATATTTTATGTGGTACTTTTCTAAAACATAGGTTTATAGGTTTTAGGTTTCAGTTTGGTGCAAAGCTCTATGTATCTATTGCTTAAGCGTTTATGTGCAACATAAACTTTTAAGTTTCGTATCAGCAAACGAGTCTAAGACCCGTTTGCTGATACGAATCATAAATATTTATGTTCAACTTAGACTCGTTTGCTGATGCACAACTTAAGCATTTAAATTATACTTAAGAACTTATGTGACAGTTTACGCAGAGCAAAAAGTAGCCCATATGCGTTTTAAGTTGAACATAAATATTTATGATGCGTATCAGCAAACGACCCTAAGTCTTCTACATATTGGGCCGATGTTTAAAACATTATCTTCTCAGTGAACAAGTCGTAGTGTCTTGAACCCACAACCCTATCTCCGAGTGATACCACGAGACGAGCAAGGTGCATTTTCTCAATTTAGACATATAATTGCGCATTATTCACAATTTTGAGTTGTTTTGAAATCAATTATCTCGCAATATATTCTCCTCGCTCCTCCATTCCGGCCTTGAGGTTCAGCAAAATTTTGCTGCATTTTCATATAATGTGAATATTGATATTTGTTTATATTCCACTTGCTGTTATCATTTTTCAATACTAAAAAAACACTGGTCCCTGACCGGAACCGTGTGGCACTCCAAAGAAAAAATTTAGCAAGCACAACGTAACTGTGAGTTACGTAAATGATGTTTCAAATCAAGGTGTACATTTTGGCAATTTTTGAGAAGGGAAATGTCAGCGGTGCGTACTAATTTCTTTAAACCTAAATGATACGCATCCACAAAATAAGTCAGTTGTGATTTAAGAAAAAAAATATTTAAAAGTCTCATTTTGTTGAAAACTAATTTTGACTTGAGCCTTTTTTCAAATATGTGTTTTTTTTTTTTTAATCTACACGCGCTCAAGGTATTATAATACCCTTTAAATGTTTCAACACAGCGCGGTCGTGAGGTAAAGGAAGAGAAAGAAAGATAGGAAAGATGTGTGGTGCGATGTTCTGAGATTGGAGGTGGTTGTTCTCTCAGATTTTATCTCCAGGGATGCCGGCTGAACTAATGCGGAGAAATTTCGGTATCTTATTTGTCTATGTCCCTTATAATTCGCATTAGTTTTTTTATTCGTTCTCATATTTTATCGGTATACTAGCTTTACTCAATCACATGTTGTTAGTTATATGCCTAAACAGGATGCAATGAGTAAGCCAGCAACTCGTATGACATTTATTTTAGAATCGGTTTTTAATGGAAAAATAAGAGGACATAGACTACGGCAGGGATCGAACATGTGACAATGATGTTGACAGGCGAACACACAACTATCGCGCCACGGCCACCCCATTTTTTTACTGCACTATTGAATTTCCAATATATAATAATTTTGAAAGAAATTTACTAAAGTGGTAACCATGCACTGAGGCGCCTTCTTGACACAATCTACACATGTGTACGTCAAGGGTCGGGAACTTGTAAAATATGAGCTGCATTATCTTTGTCACATTTATATTTTTAAGCCTTTTTTTGTAATGAATCGCCTTGATTTAAATTTATTCATATAATTAATTCAGATTGCTCCATTAACATAGTTTTTAAGCATTATTATGAACCAAAACAAAACATTATCCCAACCTTATAATATACTAATAATTCTGGATCAAAGATGTAACTCAACCTAATGTTTATTTTATTTTATTTTAATAAAAATTCCTAATCAAGCCTTAAAGCCCATCAGCCACTTCTATATTAGTGGTTCATTTGTTAAACAAAACAAAAAAAAATAAAACAACAATAGTGGCGCAAATAATTTCCATAATTTAGGCGTTTGTATTAATAAAAAAAAACTTTAGCTATTATAATCAAACTAACTGTATCCTCAGAGTTCTGATTTGAATTTATTGGAACCTACTACACATAACTAAGTGGATTTTGAAACATTTAAATGGAATCGAAATGGATTTTTTGTTGTTTTATTTTAAACAATTCGGTATGTGGGTGAGACTAATTTATACAACCATTAGGAGCGGATACATGAATTGACATCTGTTTGTAGGTTTATCGAATATTATCCACTAGGTAGCGCCACTTGACATATAAATTATATCCATCTATGAATTTTTGATAAGTTTGAGTAGTAGGTATATAGTTTAGTTGGTTGTGGTGTTTGATTGTTAAGAGAAATGTTAAACATAATTGGATGGTTCAGGTTTTTCCAGAATGGTTTTTCCGATTTTGATGAGATTTTACAGAATTATTGAATTTTAAACTATAAGTTTTGTTCTCAATTTCGCGTCACTTTTTAATTGTCAACATTAATCTTTCGTGAGAATCACTTTTGAGCAGGCTCAGCAGGGGATTTCTCGAAGTGGAGATTTCAATCGAATGCATAGATATTGTGATTTAAACCTTTTGTGCCGTAACCTGTTCCGCGAAACACTGCCACAATTATGCTAAACCTCTATTCAAAATTTGGGCAGTTATTGTATTCTATCTACCTCCTTTTTAGATATGAATAAAAATATCACAACTTGTCAAAAGAAAATCAAACAGAGTTTAATTTCCAGGGGGAAACTCCTCAATCTTTAAAATTTCATATCTATTTCACAAAAGGCTACAATCTTTTTGTCTTGTTTTTTTTTTCTGCTTCAATTGACTTATACCAGAACTTAGTTGCCCTAAAAAGTTAATTTGTATACATATATACTGTCTGTATTAAAATTTTACATGTACGTAATTTCCCTTCTATCCAAAGAATGTAATTGATTTTCCAGATGATACTCGTATGTCTACCCGTGCAGGGTGGTTAACTTTATAATTCTCATGCCAAAAAACCCTACATACTTAATTCTTACTAAAATAGCTAAATATATTTTTAGTCTTATTTTTTCCAAATATTTTTGTATGACAATTTGAAACAATTTAAAAAAAATAGTCCACCCGTGTTCGAAATAGTGAATTTTCAGAAAAAATAATTTTACAAAAGTTACAGTTATTATTTTAGAATTTGAAGAACTCTTGCATACAAATTTTGATCGGAATACGTGAAGCCGTTAATGAGAAAGTCAAAAATAAAAAAAAACACCGTTCTATTTCAGCTACCGTTAATCACATTTAATATATATACATTTTTTTCTACAAAAATGAAGACTAATATTTAAATAATTGCAAAGATTTTTTTTAAAAATCAAAATCGTTAAATCCATTTATTTTTGTGATAATTACGATTTACCTTTCTTGCTTCAAAAAAATATATGTCAGTTACCGCTATTTTTTTGAGTTTAAAAAATGATTCAAACAAAAGATCTGGACATTAAGTACCAAGTTTGAAGAAAATAGCAGATAGAATTGCAAACGTCTCTATGATAGTAATGTTATGTTTGATCAAAATCTCAAGTTCGTTTTTTTTCAAATGCAGAAACAAATGGTATCTACAAACTCGCAAAAATATATTAAAAACAATTTATATTTTTGAACATTTTTTACTAGCGATTAAAAAGGTACTATATATATTGCAAGCTTTGATTCTTAAAAAAAAATACGAACTCGAGATTTTGATCAAACTTGACATTACAATCATAGAGAACGCAAAAAAGTGTGTCTCACAATTCTGCCTGGCTGTCCGCGAGTCTACAGCCTAAAAGGTTTTATGGATTTTCTTCAAACTTTTTTAATTTTTTTTTCGGACCAAAAATAACGGTACCTACCATAAATTATTTTTACCAAAAAGATAAATCCTATTTTTCTCCAACGATTTTGTTAAAAGACCTACATATTTTGGTATTAACGGTAGGTAGCTACCATACAACCAATTGTTTGAGTTTCCCCTTTCTCATAAACGGCTTCACGGAATTCTTTAAAAATGTTAACAGATTGGCCTTCAAGTTCTAAACACTACATTTTTGAACAACAACAAAAAAAATATTTTTGAAAGTTCAATATTTGGAAAATGGGTGGGCTTTGATTGTTTTGAAATTTTGTTATTAAGTTTATATTATATAAAATTGTCATATAAATTATTGGTTTTAGAAAAATAATTAAAGAAATTGTATATGTAAAACATTAAGTAAAAAACCAGCCTACTATAATATAGTTGTAATAATTTACAAATTACCTACTGGCCCTTTACCGGCGTTCTAGGCTAAAATAGCACTTTAAATTAATGTATCTCGACCTAAGAACAATTATAATTTTATTAAGAATCTTTTGCGTACGATGCAATCGAACATAATAGCAAGTTCGTACGATCCAGTCGTTTATTTTCTAATTAATTGATTATCGAATCCAAAATAATTCACTCCCTGGGACTCATGAACTTTTTGCGCTATTTGAAGGACTTGCTTTTTTAAACGATTCACCCTGTTTTGCTATTGCAAAGGAAAAAAAAAACAACTTATAAAAAATGTTCACAAAACTCAATATTGCTCCAAGTAGCCATTGTTTATTGGGAATGTTGGAGAGACTAATTTCACAAGCAGCCAACCAATTGGAAACCCACCCCCAAAGTAATTAAGAACTTTTCCTCTTCAAACAAACTTTACCATATGTTATCTATGTTAGGGTGGTTCATTCATTCTTTTATATTTTTTTTTTATTTTCTCTTGGTAAAACTTTTGCTTTGTCGTAATGTATTCCAATTGGTTAAATGGCATTGTTTCTAATACAATAATGTTATAGATAGGTAGGTTATAAGTTGACGAGAATAAGCTAGTGAGTGTACACTTCTGATGAGGAACACAATCACAACCATTTACATTATGACATTACTTCTGCGACTGGCCCACCCTGTATTATTTCAGATGATTAAAAATTAATTTGGGACCAGGAAGCCATAATTAATTAAAAAAAAGAAACAATTTGTGAACCACCCTTATGCACGATAAGATACGCAGAATTAACTCATTGCCTCGATTCGATATATAATTTCGCATTCGCCAAAAATTTCAGCATAGCAAATTGTGTTTCGAAGATTTGGTTAAAAACGAAAAATAAAATGCTCCTCACCGACGAAGAGAAATAAAAACCCACCATGTCGGTTCGGTTCATCGTAAATGGGAATTAGCCCGACTAAGTCAACAAACCAACCGACCGACACACGACGGCATGGAAAACGTGCCTCAACACAACACTCGAGGGTCTTTACACTCATAAAACATGGACTAATATTGTTAAGTGTAATAAATCCAGAAAAAATGAGTAACATTTTTATTCGGCTTTGGGAATTTTCATGGAAAGTAAATAAAATTAAAAAATTTAGCTACGAGTACCTGCCTTCCTACATACATATTTGAAGTTGAGTTAAGATTTTATGAGAAAACATTTTTCGTTTATACAAACAAACAAAACCAAAGCATACATACATAGATCAAGAGGAACTCTCGAACAACAAATTCTATATGAATTGTGAGGACAGGAAAGTGATGTCGCCCGATGATTGCCTGTTATCGATCACTTCAAAGGCAAACTGCACCCAATCCGATTATGTATTCGTAGGAGGGTTTTTTTTCTCGAAAATTGATTTGACAAAATGTCATTGCATCAGTCACAGTCACACCTTTCAAATTGCTTCTTTATATGCATGCAGCTTTGAAAGATCTAGAGGATTGAAGAGATTTTCCCGCAACGTGTGCTGGAAAAATGTAGGATAATGCTCTCGTTGTGGATAAGATGTATGCTTTCAGGTTCGCAGTGATAAACTTCGTTTTTACCTGGTTCTCCATACAAAACACTTCTGATATATATATATTATGTATATTATTTTCTAAATCAGCACTCTGCATCATGGTGTTGACGTAACGTGTTGTGAATTTTAAAAGCGATTTAATTATAGAATCGCATACAGTGCTGAGTAAATTCTTGAAGAAGAGAAAATTAGTTAAGTAAATCCTATTAAATATAAATAGTTCAAAAGGTTGCGTTGTATATTTGTATATTATTCTCAATTTGGGACTTGGGTTCCTTATGCTTATTTTATACTTATTAAAATTGTTCGTTAGTAAGTACGGGTTAACTTATTAATCGGATTTTAGACTGATGTGCATTCATCGGAAGTATTTCGCGAAGTAAGTATAAGTGGACATGAAAGTTGCCGGTTATTGCGTGATTTTAATTTCGAATTGTATAGGGTGGTGGAGCCAGTGTTTGGCCACCTAACTATTTTTACGTTTGACTGTCCCTTCAAGTTCAAGTTTTTGATATAGAATTTAAATTTTAAAATTTGAAGATTTCACTTCTTCGGCTTTTTTGGTCGTGATAATTTATTAATGAAAGATATTCATTAGTTTTCCCAACGTTTCGACTGAGTTTTCAGTCTTCTTCAGGGGCACTTTATTAACCATGAAATAAAAAAATTAAGAGAAACATTTGTATGCTTACATTTAGTTGTTAAGATTTTACACTTACAATTATTAATGAAACTATTTTATCCAAATTACATATATATATATAAAATTTTTTAAAAAAATGACAGTTTTTTAATTGAATATTTAAATTAAAGCACTTCTTCTTAGTTAGAAGTTAAGTCAACAACTGTTTAATAAAATTTTCTTTTAAAAGAGCAACAAAACTATTGATGTATGTATGTATGTATCGCAGTTATTTAGAGACTAGGGAACAGTACACCGACGAGATACACTGTGTATCCTGCTTCCTGTTCATGTTATTTTTGTTATTCAAAATGTGCAAAGTTTCTAACGTATATCGTTTCGATGTATGTTTTTCCGTTTGAAGAATTTGCACATTTTTAAAGTCTGGAGCATGATTTTTTTCTAAGCTGTGACTAGCAAGAGCTGTTTTCTGAGAACTTTTGGACTTTATATCAGATTTGTGATTTGAGATCCTTTGTTTTAAAAGCTGCTTGGTAGTGCCAATGTAACATTGTTCACAATTTTCTCTTTCGTTGCCTAGGCAATTGATCTTATATACAACGTCTGTACTTTGATCCTTTTCACTTTTCTTGTTAAGTTTTGTAAACAGTGTGTTAAGTGTTTGGTTGGATTTGTAAGCAACATTGACATCTTTAGCTTTGCTAGCGAATCAATGTGAATCAATGCATTCATATAACTTAGTACTTGATAAACTGAAAACAGACAATTCTCAATATTTTACTCATGCCTTAAAAAGTGAAAAAGCTTTTAAAGCTATTTTATACGGCTTAAATGAATTAGACACTACTGTGTTAAAAAATGAATTGATTAAGCTTGGTTTATTATGCAAAGAAGTGAAAATGATCACCAAACAATATGAACAATATACTGATACGTTCTACATAGTATCTCTTGAAAGTGGCTCGATTAAACTTCATGAGCTTAAGAAAAAAATAAGATCTATATTTCATACGCAAATAAATTGGTCATATCAACGCAAACAAAAAAATCGTTTGACTCAATGCAGAAACTGTCAACTGTTTGGTCATGGGGAGAAAAATTGTCATGTGAAAACATACTGTTCCATTTGCGCGGCTTCTCACAAGACTGAAGATTGCACCAACACAGAAGTTCTTAAATGTGCCAACTGCAGCGAAAACCACAAATCTACTGATAGCGCATGCGCAATACGAATGAGATATTTAGAAATGAGACAAAAGCTCTCTAATAAAGCAAGTCATCGTACCCAAGCTCATGATCAGTCAAATATTACTAATCCCGTCAACATACAGAAGTTCAACTCTTCTCATCTGTCGATGGACGATTTCCCAGCTTTACCCCAACGTATGCATGGAAGACAAGGGCAGAACTACAATACTACAAAAACAAATACATGGAAAAATATAACACGTATGGTGAATACGCAATCAACTGCAACTCATCAAAACAAACCAACATTTACCCCGAGTGGTGAGTTATTCTCAATGGAAGAACTAAATACTTTGGTAATGGAGATGATTTCTAAATTAAGTTTATGTAAAACAAAACAAGATCAATTTCAAGCTATCGCACAGTTAGCTACTAAGTTTTTATATTCTAATGTCAAGTAATATGTTAACAAATAATATACTAGCTTATAATTTAAATATTATAACATGGAATGCCAAAGGCATTCGTAATAAAATTATCGAATTCTCAAATTTTTTGTATAACAATAAAATTGATATAGCTTTTGTGACAGAAACATGGTTAAGTTCAGATGTATATTTGTCCACCCCAAATTATAAATGCTACCGCGTAGATCGAATAGATCAAAGGGGCGGAGGTGTAGCAATTTTTATAAAAAAATCAATTCAACATTTTCTCTTGCCCGTTGTAAGGACTCGTTTAATTGAAAATGTTGGTGTGGAGGTAGGATTGAGAAATCATACAACGTTAAAATTGTTCTGTGTATATTTTCCCGGTAAAAATTCAAATGAAGAAAAAAAAATGTATTTTAAGAGAGATCTTAGAAAATTGATAATAAGAAACGATAATTATATAATCGGAGGTGACTTAAATTGTAGGCATAGAGATTGGGGATGTGTTCGTGCAAACTCGTGGGGTAATGTTCTTGTGAGTATGTCGTGCTTGTTTCCGTATTCCATGTTGTTTCCGTTTAGTCCAACCTATTTTCCGTCTGGGTCAAGGGGAAGTCCGTCCGTTCTTGATTTATTCATAACTAATATTCCTTCTTTTTTTACTCAGCCTGAGACAATCAATGATTTAAGTTCTGATCATATTCCAGTTTTATGCAAAATGAATGAATTGGCTGAGCATAGAGCAGAGTACTTTTTGGATCTTAAAAATGCAGACTGGTGTCGTTTTAGATCTGAAATTAAGTCCAAACTTAGAACAGTATGCACAGATTTAGATACAGTGTGTTCTAGAGAAGATATTGATGTGCATGTCAATACCTTCTCTCGTCAAATACTAGACACAGTGCAATCATGTGTACCAAAAAAGACAAAAAAACCTTTCTTTATTAAGATGCCGGAACACATTCTGGAATTAATAAGACTAAGAAATTCTTTTAATAGGCAGTGGCAACGTTATCGCCTACCAGAATATCGTGATGCAGCAAAACTTTATAAAAAAAGGATTGATAAGGAAATTAGTAAGCACAGAAACAGAAATTGGAACGATAAATTAAGTAAATTGGAAAAAAATGAAAAACCTTTTTGGAACATTGTCAAAATTATTAAAAACAAAAATAGACGAATACCAACCCTTGATAATGGAAATGAAGTGGTTTATCAAGACTCAAATAAAAGTAATTTATTCGCATCTTCATTTCTTACTAATCATACTGTTTCACAACACCTTAGTGATGTCACAACTGAAATTCTTGTAGGTAATACGTTGAGCATGGTAAACTCACAAAACTTTGATACACCTAGTGATCAATTTGTATCTAGGGAGGATGTGGGGCATATAGTTTCAAACCTTAAGTCAAGGAAATCAGATGGACTAGATAATATAAAAAATATTTATATAAAAAAACTACCCAAAGCAGGCCTTATATTTCTTACCTTTTTGATAAATGCATGTCTTAAGATTCAGTATTTTCCAATGACTTGGAAAAACGCAAAGGTAATTCCAATTCCAAAACCTGGAAAACCTGCTAAGCTTCCTACTAGCTATCGACCGATAAGTTTGCTTAGTTGTCTAAGTAAAATATTGGAAAAGATTATTAAACGTAAGATTTTGCAAATCGTTGAAGATTTAAATATTTTTCCAAATGAACAATTTGGATTTCGAATGCATCATAGCACCACTCATCAAGTTTTAAGAGTATGTGAACATGTCAAAAAAAATCGTTCTCTTGGGAAATCAACTGGTCTTGTTCTACTAGATATAGAAAAGGCGTTTGACACAGTATGGCATGATGGGATTGTCCACAAGATGGTACATTTTGGTTTTCCCATGTATCTCATAAAAATTATTCAAAGCTTTCTTTCTAACCGTTGCTTTAGTGTTTTTGTTAATAACTGTCCTTCAATTTCTTACCAAGTTAATGCAGGTGTTCCACAGGGATCAGTGTTGTGTCCTTTTTTGTACAACATTTACACATCTGATATTCCCAGGCTACAGGAATGTGAAATTGCTATATTCGCTGATGATACAGGCATCTTTTCATCACATGAATTTAGTCTCAACATTGAGACAAATTTACATCATGCACTCGAACTGATGATTCAATATTATCAAAAGTGGAAAATTAAGCTGAATGCTGATAAATTAAAAGCTATCTTTTTCAGCAGAAAAAGAAAGTCTTGCTATCTTCCCAGTAATCAGCTTATTGTAAATGGCGTTAATGTCAAATGGGACTTGAATGTAAAATATTTAGGGGTTTATCTAGACCAAAAACTTACCTTTAAGGAACATATTGCGCAAACCATGCGCAAAGTAAGCATAGCAATCAATATGCTCTATCCATTCATTAATAGAAAGTCATCTCTAAGCAACGCTAACAAAATAATTATTCACAAAGTAATATTTCAAGCAATCCTTTTGTATGGATGCCAAGTGTGGGGAAATTGTTCCAAATGTCATCTTAACAAACTACAAGTTTCACAGAACAAATTACTTAAAATGATGCTTAATCTTTCTCGATACCATGCCACATTAGACTTACATACAAGAGCAAATGTGGAAATGATCTCTGTAAGAATTGATAAACTCAACAACTCTTTTTTGAGAAATTGTGAAATTCCTGAGAATCCATTAATCAATCAATTGTTTTCTTAACCATATCTTTGATGTTGATTTTATTATATGTTTATATGTTTACATGTATTTATTTATTTATTTATTTATTTATTTGCTTTTTGTAATTATTTATTTTATTTTTTTGTTTATTCAATTATTTATCTATTTATTTATCTTGTACTTATTTAGTTATCTACTTCTTTTTGTTTATTTACTTATATGTTTATATGTTTACATGTATTTATTTATTTATTTATTTATTTATTTATTTATTATTTATTTATTTATTTATTTATTTATTATTTTAATTTATTTATCCATTTATTATATACATATTTACTAACAAACTACTAATATACATTATATAAATTATATATTATTATTATTCACTAACTCAATTCATACTAACTTAACATTCTTCTAAACTATTGTTTTGAAGTTTTATTTCTTATTCGAGTCAAAATGTACCTGCCTTTTTTTTTATATATATTGAAGGTTTTAATTGTAGTTTCCTTCAAAAAGTAATTTCTAAACCCTTTGTGAACTTGAAATTTATTAAAATACTTATTCAGTAGAAAGATATTATTATAGTATATCAAATCTCTGTGTATAAACTGTGCGGTAGCTTACCAAATGTATATCCAAATACTGAAAATAAAAATCTATCTATCAGTCCCTTCCGATGTTCTCGATCCATCAGTGTACCACTTGATGGTGTTTATTTTCAGAGTTTAGTTAACTTTTCCCTTACCCACTCTTTCTTGCTACTTAACTTCGTTTGAAAGTTATTCTCGAAGTTATATTTTTTAATCATACCATCTCTTGGAATGTCAATAAAGTTTGTTACTGAATACTTCTGAATGTTGTCTCTTTCCCTGAGACCTATACATTGGCCAGTCCCAGTTCCCTCTTTGGCAATTCTCATAATGGCTCCCTTTGCAGCACTTCCAATACATTCGTGTAGAGGAGGCAGATGAAGTATAACCTCCATGGCTGATGTAGGGCAGGTTCTCATTGCTCCTGTTATGACCAAGCATGCGAACCTTTGTACTTTCTGTAGGGATTTCCTAGTTGTTAATAGTTCGGTTCGTTTGTGCCATGCGTAATGATGGGTCTTACCATCATGGTGTACATCCATCTAAGGATTTTCGGCTTGCAACCCCAAGATTTGCCTGCAAGTCTCTTGCATATTATTAGGGCCTTTGTGGCTTTCCCGACGGTTGATTCTACATGTTTGTTCCAGAGGAGTTTAATATCTAGTATGATACCTAGGTATTTTACCTCCCTCTTGGTTTCTATTACTTCGCCAGCTACGCGGATAGGTTTCATGTGTGGTAGAAGACTATATGGATAGATATCTCCATTTGCATGGACCAATTCCAATACAGATTCAGGAAGTGAAAAACCTCTCGGATGATTTTTACATCGTAATTTGCACAATGTAGGTACTGGTACTTGCACCTACTCGTCGTCTATCGCTGGTCTTCTAAGCCAATATATCGCTGAAAAGTTCGCGGATGACATAGTGTTGTTTGCATATTCACCTGAATCTCTACAACTAATGATTAACAAACTTAGCGAGTATTGCAAAATATGGAAACTAGTTGTCAGTCTAGAAAAGTCGAAGGTTATGGTTTTCGGAAAAGGTGGAGGAAGAGCAAGTGGACGGGAACGGTTAACCTTTAATAACGAGAGAATCGAAGTTTACATCAAAAGGATATTTCAACTACCACCAAATGACACGAACTACATGATTATGCTAGAAACCGGTATCGCTCCTCTATTTATTAAAACGCTCAAATTGCAAGTTGACTATACATTTGTAATGTTCTGAAAATGTCTAATGAGCACCTCCCAAAAAAAGCGGCACTTCAAGCCATAAATAGTGGATCGAGTTGGTTTAGGGAGTGGATGGAGCTAGCTGAAGAAGCGAATATAGAACTTGCGAAGGATCAGTATATAATGTGGAAGCCTTCTTTGTATAAGCTGATTTCTGTTATAGATGATCGAGTTAGATTGGGGTTCGCAGCTGAGGCAGAAGAATCGATCTACAGAATGTTGTACAGTAAGCTGAACCACATCCTAAACCAAAAGAACTACTTCCGTGATGACTACACGACGGAAGAAATATCAATGATATTTAGAGTCAGAGGTGAACTCCTTAATCTGAACTTCATTCCGCACCGTGAAGATTTGCCCTTGATGTGCGAATTGTGTAATGTGGGCTAAAGAGAGGACAATTTTCATTTTATCGGTAGATGTCCTGTTCTCCAGGAAATAAGAAGACATATTTTTGAACGGATTTTCTATCAGATGAGCTAACTATACAATATCTAAATGAAATTGATGTAACTTTACTGTGCAAATTTTGTAAAATAGCATTAATTTATAGAAATAGAATTATGAACTTTAAAAAAAAAAAGAATGTTAAAAAATGTATGTGATGTTGTCAATCAGGCAGACGGCAAGTGCTATGCTTTAAAGATATTTAATTTATAATGTAAAATATAAATACAAGTTATAGGAAATAAAAATCTAATCTAATATATCGCTGAAAAGAACAATGCATATTAAAGTCTTAATGATTGGCTAGCTGCGAACCCTATACTGATCAATATTGTAAGTCGTATTTGGTTTTCACTAAAACACTATTTCCATCCCTGGTGTTTCTTAGCTTTTTCTTTTATATTACGATATGGCTTCTTTTAACTGCTGTGCAGCTCGAATTCTTTTACGTAACGTCTTATGAGAAATTCTCAATTTTCTCATACATATTAACACAACGAATAAAAATGTAAGTTTACACCCCCACATATTTTTCTTTCGTCAAACAATTTGTTTTCTCTCAAAAGAAATACATTCTATCTCTGTAATGTTAACTTTGTGTACTAACGCTTTAAAAAACTAGGTTATAAATATACTTAAGGGGGGCTAATAGAAGATAAGACTTGATAATAAATAAAGACCATATGTTGCACCTGGGCAAATCAGAGAAATACAAAAAAAAAACAGAAACAGATAAATTCTCTCTTAAAGAATCCCCTTTCAAACT
Source organism: Philhelius pedissequus (assembly GCA_910595825.1). NCBI lineage: Eukaryota > Metazoa > Arthropoda > Insecta > Diptera > Syrphidae > Philhelius > Philhelius pedissequus. The sequence continues at coordinate 47,690,806 of OU343160.1, forward strand.
TCCAGGGACAAAAGATTTAAAATTTGAGAAAAAAGATACAAATATTTATTTATATTTGTATTTTCATTGACAAAAACTTCCAGCGGATATACATACACATAATTCTTGTAAGTTAAATTATGACAAATATTTGACCTTGGTAAATAAGATAAATAACGCAGCGCATCGCCTATTACTTTTTTTTTTTTTAATAAAATGTTAGAAACACACAGGTGGCGTCATAAGGTGACTATATCTATCTCTGTGCACACTTAAAAGCGTCATGGAAATGGAGTTTGTGGTGCTTAGTCGACCGGAAATACAGTCATTTAGTAGTGAGCAGAGTTGGTTTATTTAAGCATATATTAAATTAAGTAGAGTCAGTCGTTCAGGTCTTGTGATAATGGTGTCATATCATCATCATTATTGTCAACCGCATTTATGAAAAGTGGAGAAAGTGTGACCTTAATTGAATGTATGAACTATTTGTCTTAAAAACAAAAACAAAAAATAACATAACTTGGAAAACAACTGAAAATTCGAAGGCGGATTGGGACACCTACGTACAGTAGAATTCGGTTATAACGACCACTCATGGCGAACAAATTTTCCGTCGTTATAAGCGAATGTCGTCGCTATATCCGAAAGAATAAAACACATTGATTTGTTCCCGAAATTGATAGAATGAATAGTTTCCTTTCTTTAAAAAAACTTTGAAGTTACCATAAACAAATAACACTTTTCAAGAAAAATAACAAGCACAAGCACAACTCATTCAAATTTGTATCAACCAAAATAAACTATGTATCTAAATATGTAAGGCTAACTGTATTATGTCTAGACACGCAACGCAGGAAAAAGAAAAAAAAATGGGAAAATTCTCTTAAATTTTGTTTTCGGTCGTTATATCCGAATTTCATGACAAACACAGCCCGTCTAATAGTCGTTATAACCGAAATGATCATTATAGGTGAAGTCGTTATAACCGAAAGATATTATTCACTATTTAGTGCGAAAACAAACTTTACCTTTAAGTTTCATCTTAATAACCGAAATGTCGTTATAACCGAAGTCGCTATAAGCGAATTTAACTGTATTTTACCAAAGAGCATATTTAAAAAAAAAAATCTCTTCCTAACCATAATATGCAGACAAATGTTAAACTTAGTTTTCACGTGTAACAAAATGGGATTTACTGAAATATATCTAGATCAATAAAATAAACAGTTTAATCTGGCGTTTTGAAAGAAGATTAATGGAATGTTTTCGGTACACCCAGAGACTGTCAATAGGAATTATTTTTTTCTTAAACAGAGATTACTCGTTACTTAAAATGTTTTGTTCCTTATGTTTGAATGTCATAATAATCCATTTAATAATGATTATTCTTAAACATTAAAAATACTGTTTAAAATAATATGTACAACTATGTCTTACGTACTTGCTTTAATGTTCCATCACATCAATATTTTTAATAGGTAATTTGTATTTAATTACTTGCGATATAAATACGTATGTAGGTACTATAGGGCATGTTTTGCATTAAAAAAATCGACCTCGAGATATTAACCAAACTTAACATTAACATAGTAGAGAACTCGAAAAAATGGATCACGCAATTCCGTTTGTCTGTCTTGTCTGTCTGGTGGACTATATACAGCTTAAACCGCTGAAGCGATTTTGGGGTGGCCGTGGCGCGATAGTTGTCGCCTGCCAACCTCATGGTCACATGTTCGATCCCTGCCGTAGTCTATGCCCCCTTATTTTTCCATTAAAAACCAAATCTAAAATAAATATCATTACATGCTGTTTAGGAATATCACTGACAACATGTGATTGAGTAAAACTAACGGGTCCGCCATCTAACGTTTTTTTTTTCAACTAGTGCTCATTTCGTGAATGGTAACACTTAGGTTATGTCTGATTTGACAGATAATTAGTCTTATCCTTCCGCTGAACGAATATGGTTGTGTGTACGCTTGAACAACGCTCGCTAAGTGGGCTTGCGATCGACTTAGAGAAGATACCGATTTTGCCAAAAATCATCTTCTCAGATGAAGCTCATTTTGATCTTGGCGGGTATATAAACAAGCAAAATTGTCGCATTTGGGGCACAGAAAACCCGCACGCATACATTGAAAAGCCGATACACCCAAAATGAGTCACTGTTTGGTGCGGATTTTGGTCCAGAGGCATAATTCAAAAATGATCAGGGAGTGGCCGTTACAGTCAATGGCGATCGTTATCGGGCCATGTTGAACGAATTTTTGTTCACAAAAATTGAAGAGGAGGATATTAGCAATATTTGGTTTCAACATAACGGCGCTACGTGCCACACAGCCGAAGCTACACTCGATGTTTTGCGCCCATTTTCAAAAAAAAAGTTATTTGGCGGACCCTGTAGTATACCGATAAATGTGACAACGAATAAAAAATAATGCGAATTATAAGGGACAGAAATAAATAAGACACGGTAATTCTCTCCGCATTAGTTCAGCCGCCATCCCTCGAGATAAATCTGAGACAACAACCAGCTCTATTCTCAGAACACATCTTTCCTATCCTTCTTTCTCTTCTTCCACCGGATGCCGCGCTGTGTTAAGAAAAACATATAAAGGGTATTCATAATCCCTTGAGCGCGTGCAAAGTTATAAAAAAAAAAAAAAAAAAAAAAAAAAAATTAAAGGGTAGTACGTATAGTAGTATAGTAGTAGTAGTATAATCTCTTGAGCGCGTGTAGATTATAAGAAAAAAAAACTTCATTATCGTGAAAACGGCTCTAACGATTTTGATAAAAAAAAATAAAAATCGGCCCGCTATTATAGGTAAATTCTACATTTTTTGTCAGTAAAAAAAATGTAATGTTATTAACGGTAGGTACCTGCCATATAACAGTTTTTTTTCTCGGTTTTCTACTATCTCAATAATGGCTCAACGGATTTCGATTAAAATTCTTATAGTTTTTAATGTGGTTTTCCATTGGTATAAGAACTTAATTCTTTTTTGATAAAAATATTCCAAAGCACGGATTTCTACAATTATAACATTGTTCAAGCACATATTCGACGTATCTACGACGTTGTGAATGGTCAGCTGGCTTCACTTGTTGTGTGAGCTGGACTTTATATGGATGAAGGTGTAGATCCAAATGCCAAATACGCCATAATGTGCCGTAAGACAGTCCTAATTCCTGAGAACGACGAGGAATCGACACATTCGGGTCTTGGGCAACACTTTCACTTAGAGAAGTGAAACGATGATGCACAGACCTTACAATATCTGTAACCAATCCAGTCTCTTCAAATTTCTTCACAATTTTGCCAATTGCTTGCGTAGTTGGACGATTATGTAAACCATAATTTCCTCTTAAAGCACGATATGTGGCTGTGGCAGAATTACAATTTTTGTAGTAGGTTTTAACAATTTTTATGCGTTGTGCGATAGTTAAGCGATCCATTTTCGTAAATGTCAGATTTTGAACTGAAAAAAAAAATTGGTTTAACAATTTAGTTTGACAGATGTCGAATTCCAGCCCTATACTTTTGGATAACCCTTTATACTTCCATTAGGCAACAAAATATTTTTTGTTTTGATTCTGAATAAAATTCGCAGATCCGTATTTTTCGGTGAATCTACCTCTCTTTTTACTAATACCACTAAACTCTAGTACAATTGGAAACATTAATTTTGAAAAATATATGAATATACGCCAATACCAAAGAAAATTTAATTCAAAAAATATCAAATTCCGCATCAAATTCTGAAATTACCAACAGAAAACCCAAGTTTATAACATTGAATACTTAAAATTTCCATACTATTTTTTTTTAAGAAAAAATTAAAGACATTTTGTATATGTATAATACTAAATTAATTAAAAAACTACTTTAAAATTTATTTATCCGTTTTTACAAGGAATCTTGTGCAAAGGATGTGATCGAACATAAGAGCAAGTACGTGTGATCCAGTGGTGAATTTTATTTCCATATACCTACATAGACATAAAATTTCTGCGAAAAATTTCTAAACAAAATTTCGGTTTGCAAATTTTAAGTATTTAACAATGAGGGTATTCATGAAACGGCTGAAAACCCGTTTCTGAGGTTTATGTTAGAGTTTTCCGCCGTTTCATGAATATAGGTAAATTTAACGACATAATTTCAAAAAAATTCGTCCAGCCGTTTTCGAAATATTGAATTTTTTTTTTTGTTATTATTTTTGAAACAATATAAATCTTCCCTCGCTTGTCAACAGTTGTAGTTTCGCGTGTTTCTTGTGTGAGAGAGAGAAAGGGAAGACAAGGCAAGAAAAATACAGCCAGTTATCGATCAGATTTCACCGTGAAATCGGACGAGTTAAACCAACGTTTTAAACTCAGTTTTAGGTTCAGCTGATCTTAAGTTTAAACTCCCACTGTGAAACTGGGAGTAAAAAATAACAATTTTTTGAAAGTTTTAATTATCAGTATTATGTATGTATTTAGAATTTGAAGGACCTCTTGTATTGAAATCCGTAGAGCTGCGAATAAGAAGTAAACATAAAAATTTATGTTAGACTTCTTTTCCCAAAATGTAGAACATAAATAATGTGCCTGGTTACACAAACGTAAAAAGTAATCAACTTAAGAAAGAGAGCGGATGATTTTTCGAATGAAAGAAAGGGATGAAAAAAGGCCAAATTTCCTAATTTTCCTCATATTCAGATATGAGTATTGCGTTAAAAACCATATTTCCTTCTTAAACGTTCCCGTTTGGCAGATATTTTCATTTTTATTTTGCCGCCGAAGGAGAAGGTACCTACTACCCAATAGCTTTGTTTTCCTCGTACCATTTCCATTTCGTTGTATTTGTAACAGACTGGGTTCCTAATTTACCATCCAATTCCCTTGCATGCTCACTCAATTTGTTTTCTGTGTGTATCCACAAAACTGATTTGTTTTTACGCTCGTATAACCAGGCTCAATGTATGTACATACAACATTTTTTTTATAGTTATATGGAATACACCGTTATTTTTGGGACTTAACATTTTTTTAAAATTTCTTCTCTAGGGAATCAACTAAAACCCTTAAATACCAATTTTGATAAAAAATCGCTTCGAACAGCTTTTTCGTATTTCTCGCATCATAAAGCCAAAGTTTGGTCACATTCTCGTGTTTACAATTTTAAGGACAAGTGAAAAATATTCCCATAGACATTTTATTCTCTATAAATACCTGCATTAAAATAACATTTTTTTTCGTAATTATGTTCATTCATCTTCAAAATTATTATGAATTAGAAGTGTTGTCATTTAATATGTGACCAGTGTTAAATGAAGGGTGTTTTTTTTAACGCAGAGAATTTTAAATTGAAATAAAAAAAAAATTATTTTAATTTCCATGACATTGGTTTTATTTGCCGCCGCGGCCGTCCATCAAACATGGCGTCATCTGAATATCCAATCTAAAAACACTATTCGCAGGCTCTTGGATGTTTTAGGAACTGTCATCTCATCTGTCCATCGCCTAGGACAAAACGTCACTGTTGGTAGCAGTAATTTCGAGGTAGTCAAGGAGTTCACCTACTGCGGAACAAACATTAATTCCACGAACGACTCCTTAGTGGAAATCCGACGAAGAATTACCCCAGCGAACCGCTGCTACTTCGGTTTGGCCAAACAAATGGGTTCAAAAATCCTGCCTCGAAAGACAAAGTGCACGCTTTACAAAACGCTAATTTTACTAGTTCTACTCTACGGCGCCGAATGCTGGACGATAAGTAAAAAAGCGGAATTGATACTGGGCACTTTCGAGAGAAAAATGCTTCGGAGAATATTTGGTCATATATACGAAGAGGGCGAATGGAGGAGAAGATTCAATCGAGAATTGTACGAACTGTACCAAGATGTGGATGTAGTCCAAAGAGCAAAAGCGTGTCGACTACACTGGCTCGGCCATATCGAGCGAACGGACAACAACGCTCCAGCCAAGAAAATCTTCGAATCCCAGCCCCCAGGTTAGAGACGACCAGGGGGTCAATTCCCGATCTGTGAAGATGTGAAGTGATAAATTTTATCACGCTCTCACGTCTAATTCGATTCTCGATTCGTGAAAAAGTGAAGTTAAATGCCAAACATTTTTCATATGATAATTTGTTTATCACAGTCAATTGTTTTGTGAAGAAAATGTTTCTAATCGAATATTAAGAAGAAAAACAGAATTTGGCACATGACAAGTAAGCAACAATTATATTTATACACAAATTTATTTTGGTAGTAAGTTATATTTGTGTTAATTCGAGTAAATAACGAAATTGTTAAATCAAGAGATTCACAACAGCGGACGCGACGGTGCTCATTCCCGCCACAGATCTCTGGAAACTAGCCATTGCAAAACAAATGTAGAGCATTTTACCATATTAAAATGGCTTTGAAGCGCACTTATAAGTTGAGTGTTTTTCAAGAATGCTCCCAATTCACGTATTAAATCCATGCATAAATGTTTTGGGAATCTATAAAGTTTATTAAAGTGCTCCTAGTTGTAACTTCGAATAGATTCTGCCCATCTCGAAGGGAAAGCCTCAATATCCTCACATGAAAAAATAATAAATCTTACTCAAAACAGAGATACTATTGAATATAATATAAAACCCACAATTGTTCAGTACGACGTCTTTTATTAATTTGTTAAACGAATTATTATTCCGGACATTATTCTTAAGCAAATTTAGAAACTGAAATGAAATATTTACCTTTCCCAACAAAAAATCTAATCAGAAATGACAGAATTTATCATTTAGTACTTTTTAGTACGAACTTTATCATAATGAGTTCTAGAATCGCATTAGGCGTGTACGTGAAGTTGGAAAATGATAAACCTCTGTGAAAACTGAAATGATATTTTTTTTTTCACTTCAAAACTTCATAGATCGGGAATTGACTCCCAGGGAGACCATATTCCACCTTAAATATTTCCATGGTAAGTAATGCTTTGGCATTAAATCGTACCAACGTGGTAGTCAGTCAACAAGGCAATTTAGTGACAGTAATCGTTCATTAATCGCAATCAAAGGTATCGTTGTTCCGGCTGGATGATGAATTATCAAACAGAACTGCCCTCAAAACAAACTCGAACTGTCAAACCTGTTGTCACAGAAAACATTGCTGCCATTTTAAAGTTCTCCTCCGGCTATAAAAAAACACCCTTTTTATTATTATTTAATTGCATCGGAAATACACATTAAAAACCAATTTTTCACATCTCTCCGGATGTTGATCCTTAAAAACACATAAAAATCGAGTTGCAATAATAATAAATCCAAGGGCTCTGTCATTCCTTCATAACCACAAGCACTTAAAATGTTGAAAGACCAAAAGAATCATTTGACAACTCCAACGACGACAACGGCGATGTCGATTCTCAAAGCACTTCCACTTTCAAAGAAGACACCACTTTCGTTTTCTTCTTTGGATTAATTATTATTATTCTTTTATTTTTTTTTTCTTGAAGATATGTATAAACATCTCTATATTTTTGTCTGAAATAAAACTGAAAATCCTAAAATAACAGTGTCAATCTTATGCTGACGCTGACGCGCATACAGACTTGATAATGTAAATGTATGCCTTATGGGGGGATTTGGTCTTCATTTTTTTCTTATGAATATGTATACGTGGTGTTTTTTTTTTGTAAATGTAGAGACACATTATTTTTCTTATTTCAAACGAAACAAAAATTTACCATAGTAACGAGTTGTATTGTTAGGGGAAGTAAAAAAGTTACCTTACTTTTTTCTTTGTGCCCTGCAGCTTAATTATGCAAAGGAAGGATGCGCTACTTTTTGTATTTTTGTTATAATTATATTCGAGGAAGGGAAATACACACAAAAAAAAAAAAATGAGATGAAACTGGAATAAGCGGAACGAAACACAAAAGAATCCGAATTACACGGCAGGTGTTCTTCTGTGTTTATTTTTTTTTTGTTTTGTTTATTTCGTAGTGCTATCGTACTTCTTTTGTTTGGTCTTTGTTTTGAAAGGCAAGGACATAGCCATTTCGACATTTCATTAGTGAGTATGCTAAGTCTTCATGCCAAGGTTGCATCAACATGACTTAATTAAATTTTAATCTGTGATTTGAATAAAATTTTGACACATGATACTTGTTAAGCGAGTCTGTATCCACTGTATAGGATCCATTGTCAAATCAAGTGCTTCTCAGTTTTTGGATGTAAATTTCCTTAGAACAATGTTGAACTGTTGCATGCGTTCTATTACTTACCTGCTAGGATATGCAAACGCAGTCGAACATTTTAGGATACCTCGAGATTTGTGTTTTATAGCAGGTGCTTTCCCTATGTTTTTCTAAGGAATTACATCAACACAAGCCAATCGAATTTGCTTTGGATAAGTTATCGAAATATCTATTTGGCTAAATATTGTTAAACGTACTCTAGACATCTCCGTATTAATATCTTATGATATATTAACAATGAATGAACTATTCAATACACATTTTATTTATTTTTATATAACTAAACGACCACTTGGACTTTCCAAAGCATTTCCATAATTTTTCTTGGAACTTCGGGTCCAAGCGCCCTCACTTCCTCTCGGATATGTGCCATACGTTGTTCCAAGGTTCTTGGATTATTAGAAACTTTACAGTTTAAGCCCTTATGGATCTTAAAATCAAAAATTTTCCTGAGGAGAGACATAGTTGGACGAGCTGTGGCTCAATTTTGTTGGAACCAAAATTCTGAATTGTTATCTACCTCTAGTTTAAAAAAAATCAATAATTGTCACGTATTAAAGCCGTTCAACTTTTTCGTGGTTTTCGAAAAAAAATCGACAAATTATGTTCTTTTTTTGTGCTGAGTTTTTACCTCATAAATCTGCCATATAATCTTATAAGTATCCGAAAAAATAATCTATGTAATTAAAGCGAGTCTAACTTAAACTTAACTTTACTTATAGACCACCCTGTAGTGGTGGTATAAAATGTAGAACTTTTCACTTTTGTACACCTGCACAACAGTTTGGTCTATTTATCTTCTTATTTCTTCGAATTCCTCTGTTTCTTCAGTTTTCTAATTCCTTTCTTCTTCAAAACTTTCTGGATATTTTTTTTCTTTGTTCTTAAAACTTTTTCTCGACCTTTTTTTCGTCCTTATTTAATTTTCTCGAAACCCTTTTTAAACACTTCTCGCTTGGATTGCTCCCTTTACACTGAACTCTTCTAGCTAAAATCAATTTCTTTTTCGGCTCTTTCAAATTACAATCACTTCAGCCAATATTTTTTTTTTATCAACTAAGGTCAAAATAAGCACGGATTCAACACGTTGGTGAAACTTGCGGAATTTTAATAACCAAAATCAGACCCATTGGAAATCAAAAAGAAACAAACCCGAGAAAAAGTTTTTCATAAATTCATTTCTTCAAATCTAAATTCGAGGGGTGAGGCATCATTTTAAAAGCCGAACCCTTTTTAATCAATTTCGATAGTCGCCCTTGCACGAAATAAGATTTTAAATTTATTTAGCAATTTAATAATTAAGAAGTTTGAAATATTTTTTTTTATTATTTTTTTTTGACAATAACTGACTACATTACTTTATAACTTTTAAGGTTTTCGCGGTTGTTGGACATAATTAATTATTTATTTTTCTCGGATTAACCGCGTAGATTAAAATTAAGAGTGCACTTTGTTGTACTCACCCCGAACGTTTCGCATCAAGTTTCATTGAGTGTTGCACCGGGAAACTGCTATTGAAAAAATTATTGTGTGTTAGATTGGCTACGCAGGTTGTAGTTGTGCTTTGGTTGTTCTATTTCATTGTGTTGTTTTTGTTGAGTTGCAGGTTGTTGGGAGCAAACAATACTCACTGCATCACAGGGTGTTTTAAACTTTATCTGGGACGATCTTGAGGTGTTGATGATCAGATCCCATGACCGTGAAAGCTTAAAACTGTCGTCCTGATTGAAATTTTTATGACGCTTGATCCCAATCGCTTCGCGTACTAACCGTGGGGTGTAATGGGTTTCTTGAGATAAAACCTTTGCTTGGTCAAAAACCCATGACATCCCCCTGTTAGTACGCGAAGCGATTGAGATCAAGCGTCATACAAATTTCAATCGGGACAGTTTAAGCTTTCTCGGTCATGGGATCTGATTTCTATACGCCAAAGCTTGATGAATGGGGTCCAATTTGATCCGTTCAGTATTTCGATTACTTCCTCCCTTAAAAGAATGGATTGGATGAAGTGATATTTTCTTATTTCTTGAAGAATTTGGCATTTTTCTAAGAAGTGGTAGATGTCTTGTTTTTCTCTCAAGCTAAAAAGCGTGCATTTTGATGGGATATCTTCCCTGTACGGCCTGAAATTCAGAGGCAACAATTCACTTCTCACTTTGAATATCCTGTTTATTTGATGAATAATATAGCTCTAATTGAAGTAGTTCAGCTGTTCAAGCTATGGTTCAGTTGAATTTAAATCAAACTACTTGAAGAATGTCTATAAATTTGTGGTAAATCTTCTCGTCTAGCTTCCGAAGAATTTCCTTAAAAGCTATATTCCAACTGGACCAACCTTCCCATTTCAAACAAACAACTATTATTTCGTACTACTAATTCCTCTGTCATTTGTTGCCAGTTTTGCAGAAAGTTCGCTCTTCTTTCAAGCAGTTGTCGTATCACTATTTTTAGTGAAGTCGGTTGATCATTAGTTGGAGCGTATTAGGAGTCACAACTAACAGAACGATGTCGTCTGCATTAAATTCAATGCCTCCAGGCAAGTAAGTTAGAAGATCATCCAAATAGAAGTCGAACAAAATAGGGATTAGCTAGCAACCTTGTTCAATTCTAAATGACGTTCTAAACCAATCTGGCATAGTGTCTCCATCCCATACTTGCTTGTTTCTTCTCCTACAATGTCTCTAGAACCCGAAGTGTAGAGGAATTGGACCTGAAAGTAGCTGGATATTCTCTTAATAACCTATTACGTTCTACCCAAGCTGTTAAGCGAACTAGGAGTATTCTTGGGATCAGTTTAGGGAGAGTATTTTGAAAAGAAATTCCTGATAAATTAGTATTCCGGCTTACTCCGCTAGTACATCATTTTGTAGATAAAATAGAAAAAAAAAATACTGTCATCACTGTGAATATATTGGTTCTTTTGAAATAAAACTGATAATTCGTCAAAATTGTCCTTGCTCCTTTTTGATAATCAGTAGTTTGAACATAAAGTTAGTATAATTGTAATTCGTAGAAAAAGTTATCTGTTTTGCTGAACTTGCCGACAACTTTCAAGCTTTCAATTTTTATAAATTTGAGTTGGTATGCAAGATGTCCGAAGTGAGCTTAAACATTCTATAAAATAATCAACATTTTTGTTATAGTATGTGTTTTTGATTATTTCCCAGAGTATTTCATTTCGTATACTATCGGTCTTTCAGTGACATGATAGCTGTCAATTATCAAGCGATACCAAAGCTGTCAAAATGAATACCGGGCTTATTTACAGAAAATCTAGATGAGACACACAGTCACACAGTTTTTTATACTACTTTTATACGGAAGTGATTTTTTTTTTAATTTCACACAGTTTTCTTATACTATTCTTACACGGGAGTGAATTTTTTAAAACTTTTACATGCTGCGTTGACGTGTGCTGAGTTAAAACGAGCTTAATTCTAAACTAATGCCACAAACTAACAAAAAAAAGTATTTTTGCGAAGAATCAAGGAAGAAGTCCAAATAATAAATTTAAATTTTTCGTAGTGAAGAGTATCCGTTTGTCAGAAATCAAATTTCAAAAATGTCCAAAGATTTTATTGAAAGATTTTGTACAAATGTGTAAAGGTTAATTTAGTTTGACAATATTAATGTCACCAGATCAAAAGTTTGCTTCCATTTTTCATACACCTTAATCTGATCAAAAATCGATTTCAATATGTCAGCTACAGCTTTCAAAATATCGACTGTTTCTCGATTTTTAGTTTAAAAAAATTCATGCAGTTTATTTGTTTAATTTTTTGACTAATCGATTTTTTAATTATGTATATGATATTTTTTTGAGATATTTATCGATATTTTATATGTATTCGACTTATGATATCCAATCCACAAACTGTTTCCTCAATTTGTCTTAAAAATCTTTTCACTCTAATCGTCCATAAAGCTAAGAGTATATTTACTAGGTAGTATCCAACAAAAAAAGAAAACAAAATTGTCATCACTGATAGGAAATTTGATAAAACAAAATTAATAGTTTAAAATAAACAATCACACCTTTTGATTGTTTTTTTTTCGCTGAAGCTTCGTATCTTATAAACTTTCACAAAGTTTAGAACTTTCCAACCTTTTTTGTAGGGTAACCCCCTATTTTGGTCTCCTATGTAAACATAGCTATTAAGGGCAAATACGTTCTATCGGCTGATGCTTTTCTCCATCTGTGGAGAAAATTCAATTTTAAGTTCATTGTCAAGAAATAAAATGGATCACTGCCAAAGGAATACAAATGCAATCTAAAATCGATAACCGATAACATATTTTGAAAGACATTTCAATTTTCAAACAGATTTGTATTTGTTTATTGTCTGTAAAGTGTGCATATATGTATGCATTTGTCTGCTTTGCACAATTCAATGCTTGGATGAATTGGAGCAAATAAATAATATAACAAAAAGAAAATTATCTGCAGAAAATCTTCGAAGGTAGAATAATAATCATGATTGTAGTTTCATTTCGACATTGTTCGTTCTCCGTCCGCACTACAAAAATGTAAGCCAATACAAAAACAATGGGCCAAAAACTGCACCAATTGTCTTTTTTTTCCAGTTGAATGAATTGTCCTGCTGCATTGCAATTTCAGCACCATCATGTAGGTACTCAATATGGAGAGCAATGGATAAGGGAGAACAAAATGAATACCAGACACGAGTCTATATAGCAACTTGGTGGTCATCGCCAAGATCACGTCTTGTGTAAGAAGCACACAATATCTCTATGTTTCCAGCTCCTGGTATTCCATTTCGGGACAATTAAGGTGAATAGTGGGTATTTTTCGCTGATGCATGGGTTCGTGATGTTAACAAAAGTTGGCATTAGGTAACCATGATGACGACCGACGACGCATATCGCTAGCATTAACCCATCAGCTATATCATTGTTAGATATTTTCTGAGCTATGTATGTACGAGTATGTGCGACTCGATATGTCATTATATCTTTTAGACTTTTGTATCATAGCACTTGTTGTTGTTGTTGGCGGCGAGACGTCTCTGATTTGTTATCAGCTTTTGGAATCACACGCAATTGCAAATAAGTCAAGTGCTAAGAAACATATATGTACACAAATTTACCTACACAGTTATAGATACGGAAATAGAGAGACATAGTGAGGATAAGATACCTACAACACATGTCGACACACTGAAAAGTCAATGACAGTTTGTCAGCAATATAACACGTTTTTTTCCGTCGACTAACTGGGGAAGTGACTTTAAAATTCCCTTTTATTCTTCTCAGGTTCAATGTTGTGTACTTTTAACTTACATATATTTAGCTGTTCTGGGTTTAGTATTTTTTGTTTGTAACGGGTGATTTTTTTGCTACTTGGTTTTTGACGTTTATATTTTTGACAGATCACACATGACAAATTCCACGAACATTTGACATTTCGATTCAGTATTGTTTGCCATTTCATCATGAATAGACTTACGCCTGAACAACGTTTGCAAATTATTGAAATTTATTATCAAAATTCGTGCTCTGTGAAAAATGTGTTTCGCAAGCTACGTCCAAACCATGCATCAATTGAGAGGCGAATTTGGTGAGCAGTTGATCTCACGTTTTGGCGCAGTCAATTGGCCACCAAGATCATGTGATTTGACCCCGTTAGACTATTTTTTGTGGGGCTATGTTAAGTCTATTGTCTATGGGGACAAGCCAAACACGATTGCTGCCTTGGAAGCCAACATTGAACGCGTCATTGGTGAGATTCCGGCCGAAATGTGTGAAAAAGTTTGCCAAAATTGGACCTTCAGAATGTACCACCTGAAGTGTAGCCGCGGGCAACATTTAAGTGAAATTATTTTTAAAAAGTAAATGGCAGAAATTGATTTATCGATCCAAATAAAAATTTCATTCACTTTTTACAAGTTTCTGTGTTTTTTTTGAATTTTCAAAAACCAAGCTCTTAAAAAATCACCGTTTATATAGACACGCATATATAGAGTCGGAAAATACTCTTTTTTACAGCATATATTCATTTTTATTGGGAGAATCTGTTATTAGTTTCAACTTAGTACATTCCAAGCTTAAACAAAAAAAGATTGCAAATTCTTGTTATGTTCAAGAATTGCAATCTTTTACTATTGAAGAAGGTATAGTGGAGGAATTTCCATATATATTTAAACAAACTTTCGCAAGAAAGAGAGTAACTTTTTTTTATTTTTTTAAAAGTTCTTACATTTTTAGCAAATTTGATTCATCGGTTTCCAATGACCGAACATGAAAATAGTTGAAGTAGAACTAATACTGAAAAGTTCTTTCCTCAAACTAAATATATGTTCGGCTTTTGATTGAAACTCACACTCACAAATACCTATGTTTTATAAACAAACTTTTGTGGATACGAGTATATGGACTTACATAAGGGTGGCTTACAACATAAAATAAATTTGAACCCCCCGTGCGCTTAAATATTTTCAAATACTAAAGAAACGTCCATGATTATTTTTTCCAAATTTTATCTCTGGTCGTAGGGACTGCTTAAAATCTGAACCGATTTTGTTTCAATGTGACAAATAGGAACTACTTAACGACACGTTACAGAATTAAAACGTTTTTTTATTCCCCATTGGGCAATATTGTCGAGATCAGAATTTACGGTGCCGTGAAATAAGATGAATATGTTTTTTTAGTGGACTCTATTTCCTACTAAAATGGTAATGATTCGATCAGCATTTTGGCCTTATTTCCTGTAAGTGCACAAGGAAATTTTTTTCAATGTTATTTCCATTTCGTTCGATGTTATTTCCATTTGAAAGAAAGACAATTCTACATTATTACCAATGAATTTCATATTTAAAATTTATGTTTGAAAAGCTGGGTGCTAAAGGAGGGGGGCATGCTGCCATCCAGCTTGTCCCAGTTATGAGATTTGGCGTGGGGTCCAGTTTGGGTGTATACAATTTGTTTTTGGATTTAAATTCACAATTTTTTAGTGCACTGTGATGTATGACCAGATAAAAACACTAATTTCCATTTGCTTGCATCCAGAATTTTACCAAACAATTTGGAAATTATTACAATATGGGTAAAAGGCATTTCGGTTTTATTTCCATATTTTTCTATATTATTACCAATCACAAATTGCCCACTAAAACACGTTTAGCAAACATTTCTGTCGCTTTTATTGCCTAGTTTTTCATTCGACATTATTTCCTTCGGTTTAGGCAATAATGCAGACAATGTAAAATTTGATCTTATTTCCAATAAATGGAAATAAAGTCGATTGAGTATCAATCGACCTAATTGCCATGTCCCTTATTTCACGGCACCGAATGTACTTGTAATAAGCTTATCATTCGCTGCTTTTGTAGTTGTAATTTAGTGGCTTAGAAGTTCCAAATAAGAGAACATTAAAGAAAATGAGAAACAGTGTTGGAGACAAAACGGAGCCCTGGGGCACACCTGCATTTATTTTGTGAATATCAGACTTGAAACCGTCCAATACAACTTGTATGCTAATCTTACGAAGAAGAGATTCATCGATCCATTTTCGATAAGAGAGCTTGATGCCAAATTTATTTAAATGCTTTTGAAATATCAAAGGCATTAGTCTTACTATCTCCAAAACGATGTTAATATTTGTGCCACTGTTCGGTGAGTTATGCCATTAGATAATAATCCGTGGCCCTATTGCTACGAACACCATATTGCTGGTGATTTAAGTACCCATCGTTCTTCAAGATATTTATTAGGTTGATAATATATCAGCATTTCTATAACCTTCTAGAGAAGGGACGTAAGTGCAATTGGACGTTAGTTCGAAGTTAAGGAGTAAACAAATTTCTATGGAGCTATCAAGCCCACCGACAATGTCCTTTCAAAAAATATCAACAATGAGCTTGTATATTTCAAAACTCAGGACGTGCTTAAGTTCTTATAGAATCCATCCATACCTAGTGTTTTGCAATTTTTTGACGATAATAAGACAGCGATAATTCAGGCGCTTTGATGTCGAAAACATCTGAACTTACATTCAAATCATCCAGTGAAAGCGTAAGGAAATTCTAAAAATGTGTTTTGAATTTCTCAACTATTGACATTCTAACGGTATCCCGACTTATTTCTTTACCAATCTTAAACAAATCCCTGGCTGTGCAAAATGTTTCAAAGTTCAAAATGAATGCTATATATTTTGAAAATAGTGCTGCCTCTTCATTCTACACAGATTTCTGTATTTCTTAATTGCCGCTTAGTAGTTTTTTTCTATAAGTTTCAAGGTTAAATTCATTCTTACAAAATAAGTTTTTCGTCGCGGAATGTCAATTTGAAACTACTGATTGCGGATCGTCTAATGTAAATTGTCGAAATATACTCATGTCTTCAATTAATTATGAATTCCTGCTAACTCCATTCAATATATCATATGTCGTCTATTAATATTAATATATACTGTCTTCATTAACACTTTCATCAACATTGTTTTGCGGACATAATCATAAATCGAATATATTTTCCAAACTCATGTTGCTCGATATTTCACAACTGCAATGTATCCCAAATGACTACACCTATTAAAATCAACTCCATTCAGTGCAATCCCGTGCAATACATTGAATAATAATTAAGTAATCCCTGACTTACCCAATATTTATCTACAATGTTTGCAATTTTGTTTTTGTTTTGTTTTATAACATCAAACCCACAGTTCACTAAACACAAGTCTTAAACATCTCTTTCACATATATATCTGTATATGTACGAGTATTAAAGAGCACCTATTCTATATTCCAAGTGTAGGATGGCGCCTCTAGTACTGCCAGTCGCGCCAAACCATAACAATAACTAACGATATGTCTTTGTTTTTCTCAAACTTGCTTTAGACTTTTAGAAGGTAAAGTATTTGATTTGTGTTTTGAAAATTAAAATCAAACACTGAACAAAAGACACATTCCAAAATATTGACTGTTTTGTTGAAACATCAGTAAATACTTAGTGATCCTGTACTTCTGTGTACTTAAACGACGTTCATATATCTTCGGTCCTATTACTCACTAACTAACAATATACATTTTCAAAGAAAAATAGATTTAAAACATACTTTTTGAAACTTAAAAGTTGTTGCAAACACATAATGATAAAAATGCCGACTTTTTAGCTTAAACAAATGTTCCAACGGCGAAACTACCTTAAAGTTATTGGAAACTAAGAGCAAATACGTGCGACCAAATCGTTCATTTATTTTATGATTCAATTTTATTATAAAAAAGTTTTCTTTTCCTCTTTTGTTTTCCAAAAAAAAAAAGAAAAAAAAATTAACATCTGGCTAAAGATTAAGTAATATACATGTTCTTATCGACTAACCGGCGATAGTACAAAATTTTACACGACGGGGTGCAGTGTGGTGCCGTTGGTAGTAGATCCAAAGACAAGCTGCCATATGGTACCAGCAATGGCGGCGACATAGTATCCGTATTTCTACTACTTAGTCGACTATAAAACACATAACCATACCCAGAGGCAGCTTGTATGATGAAAAAGTGGAAGTCGGGGTGGTGGGGT
This sequence comes from Philhelius pedissequus, assembly GCA_910595825.1. NCBI lineage: Eukaryota > Metazoa > Arthropoda > Insecta > Diptera > Syrphidae > Philhelius > Philhelius pedissequus. The sequence goes on from OU343160.1 coordinate 47,708,558, forward strand.
CGTAAGAGGATCTCAACTGAATTTTTTATTCAACCACCCACTTTAATTGACAATCCTCGTAGGTTTCGGCTTTTGCTGTTCCGCTCTTAGTGCACAAGCTTCTTTTCCCGCTCATGTTGGTAGCGCAAAATGCAAAGTATCTTTCTATTTCTATGGATCTGAATTTCTGAATAAATGTATCTAAAGCCCATTTATTAACGAGTTATTAAATATCAAAGGTTCTTCTGTTCAACACAGATTCAACAGCAGCAACAGCAACAGAAACACATTCCTTGCGGTTGGGCAAGTGGAAAACCTTTATTACAGTCTTAGTACATGAAGTTATATTATTATATGTACTTGTTCGCTCGCCGACATAGTCTATGGCGGTCGGTTGGGGCGACTGCGGGTGTATCTTGCTTTATAGATTTAAATTCAAGTGGTGGAATCATTTCGGAAAGTAAGTCGCTTGAAGAACCCATTCACAACTTTAATAACATTGCCGGTCTTAAAAGAGAGACTTGAATTTCATTGTTCATGAGTTCTAGGTTTAGTGCTAGTCGAGATTTCTCGATGTACATATGTATGTATAATGTATATGTTTGTATATCGATGGCGACAGTAAGTAGAGTCTTCTAACTTAACGATCTGAAGTGGGAATTAAATACCTCTGTTGAAGAATGTTCTGCTGTGAGAATTAAAATGACACATTGTCATTAAAGACATACGTGATATGATGCTAATCTGTCGTAAGGTTGCTGTGACATGAGAGCCAAGCAAGTATTTAGCTTAAGAGGCTGAGAAGTCAGCTAAAGAATTTAATGTATCTATCACGCTCCAATTGGATTGTTTGTTTGGTTTCTATCAAGTTTAAGAAAATAAAAAAAAGAAAAAGAACAATTTTTAGTGGTTAGAAACGGACAAGAGCAATGCATCAATTTGATGCAAGGTTTTTTTCTTGCAAAAACCGATATGTTTTCGTAGAATTGTTATTGGAATATAAGATACGCAGAATTTCTCACAGTTGATAATTGAGATATTTTAACAGTTCGCGGCACCTTTTGTGGGTTGGACGGACTTAGTTTTTTCATGTTCAAAAATTTCCCAGAAAATTCCGAGAAAATGTCAAATACACCAAGAATATCACTGTCTTGAAAACGTGCTTCCCAACACGCAACAAACAGCAACTTATTGTGCATGCATTGCCACATATTGAGCTTCGTATGGGTTGACGTGGGTGTCATCACGGAAATGTTTGTTAGAGAAGTCTGCTAAATCCATCCATTTTTTGAACCAGAAGGATCTCAAGCTAGCAATGAATTCTGTTTTTTTTTTCTCGGTACCCTATTGCTACTTAAGGATATGACTTTCAAAATATAAATAAAATTCAGTTTGAGAGGTGGATGTACAACATATAAAATTTGGCCCAGTCTGTGTAAGTCTGAATAGTCGTTTTAAAATTATTCTTAGTAATATTTCCACGCTTTCTGATTCCAAAACCCCCCAGACCTGTGCTTCATAACCTAAGATTGACTGTCCTTTAGATTAAAAACTTCATACTTTGTATTGAGCGGTACCAGACGGCTTGCCATTCCATTTTTCCAAGTTGTATTTAACGCATTTGTTGCACTTGCAAGTTTCTCTGCAAGAAATTTTTCAAAACTACCATTTGTCGAAATAAGTATTCCAAGGTACTTTTACTTTCGTAGACTTCTATTTCGTGTCCGGTGTAGAAAAACTGCTTATTCCTTCCATATCCTCTTCGAAAAACCATAGTTTTCGATTTATTTAGATATTTACATATATACACAGTGAGACTCCATGTATTCCAGTATTCCACAAGTGGGTTGATCGTTAATTGTAATTAAATAACCGAATCGGCCATGTCATCAATATTTTTATGTAAATTCCTGCAAAGATTATTTTTGCTGGGAGGATTTCACTTAAATCCTCAATGAACAAATTGAACAACCTTACGCTTAGCCAACATCCTTGTTTAAGTTCTTCTATCGACCATCTTAAACACTCCAAATAGTGATGTGGTATAAACTTTGGATAACTTAATGTATTTATAAGAAAATCCATTTCTAGATACAGTCGACTCTCTATAATTTGACACTCTCTAATTTGAATCTCCTGATAATTTGAATTTTTCCTCTTGTCCATTGGAAAACACTCAATAAATTGAAAAAAAAAATCAATGTAATTATGTCCACTCGGTAATTGAAGTTTTAGGAATGACATCTCGATCACCAATATTCTATAATTTGAATTTCTGTTTCCCCTACTCTCTATAATTTGAAGTCTGATATTGTTTTCATGCAAAAACGTGTCTGGAGGTACGAAGTTGTAGGTAGGCAACTCGAATACCAAAGCTCCCAGTCTTGAGTTTTCTTTCTAGTTAAAAATGTTCTGTTCAGCGCCATTGTACAAATTTGAAAAAATCAAATGTACAATTTTCATCAACTCTTGTTTATTTGAATTTTTGCCTGCCTCCCTCTTGTTTATTTGAACTCTCTTAAATACGCGTATCTTTTTGTATGCACTTGGTAAATAATATTCTTTAAACTTTCTTGGAACTTAACCTGTGTTAAATATTACATTTATTTCTTCTTAATTTATTTTCTCTTATTATTATTGCAATTAAAATATAATATCAGACCAAAAACATAAATGTTAAAAAAAGAGTCAAGTTCTACTATACACAAAATCCTTTTTAAAAGCTAGACGTGAAAAGTAGTGAGATCTAAAAGTACGTCAAGTTCTTACTTCATGAATTTTTAGTTTTAAATATTTAAAGAACAATAATATTGAAACAACTACAAATTAAGAAATAAATGTTATTATTTATTGAATACTAACTAAATTTTGGTGGTTTCATTGGTCAAATTTTTAAAACATTTCGGATTACGAATCTCAAATTTAAGTACTTTAAGGCCTTCCATTCGACCACATTTCATCACTCTACGTCAATCCACGCCCTATAACAAGAAAATATCAAATTTTATATTTTTCTCTTTATGTCTCTCTCTCTACCAAATTTCATCATTCTACATCTACAGCAGTCTGAAATTCTCGATATAAATTAAAATTTTTTTTTTTAGAAAGTGTGCGGATACCACCATGCCTGAAAAAACTCAAATTTTGTATTTTTCTCTTTTTACGCAACTTAAGGCCAACCACTTCACCAAATTTCATCACTACGGCAATCCGAAGCAGTCTACTTTATTGATAACATTTCTGAGGAAGTGGGCGGATACCACGCCCCTGAATGGGAAGCTTTTCAATTTTTTCCTTTCACAAGATTACCGCCTTGCAAAATTACATGATTTTGATAATCAATAATTTTGGGAGCCAAATAAGTTACGTTTGTTGTAATTTTTGTGATTTTTGGCGCTTTATATTTTAGGAACCACTTATGCTTAAAGTTTGTGCTTAACTAGCTTAGCAAATATTCGGAATTTGAAGTTTCTAACTTTATTGGTACTTAAGATAGAGGGGGTCTAAAATCGCCTGAGTTTGTTTTTGTAAATAAATGGGGCTAGTGTCAGAGCTTTTATGGACACTACTGTGCCTTTTGATTCAAAACAAGGTGGAGCTAACAGAAATTGTTGAGAAGTAAATGATTGATTCAGCTAGCTTTAAAAGTTGGCCCTAAGATTCTGCATACAATTTTCGAAGAAAACCTCCTAAAAAGGCTTGGGCGACTGAACATTTTATTTTGACCATTACAGCAAGATTTTACCGGGCACATACATCTCGTTTATGTTTAAGTTTTCCTCGAGAAATGTGTCAATTCATATATGCCGCTGATATTTTTATTATAGTCGCCATTATAGTTCTAAATGTATTCTGATAGATTCTTATTGAAGTAGTTTTTATATTTTTTTTCAATTTCTGAATCCTTCCACCAGAATTTTGGCAGAAGTTTTAAGCAAAATGATATTTAATTCGGAATTCACTTGTATTGGATGTTTTATAAAATAAAATTCAGTACACTTACTTAAATTAAATTAAATTAAATATTATAATAATTTCTGCACCTTAACTTAATCAATTAATAAATGTTTTTCTCTTTTTTATTTCAGGTAAGGACATTTTCCATATATTTTTTCAATTAAACTTGTAAGTAATAAAGAGTTAGTTAATAAAATCACATATTCACATCGGGAGTGAACCATTTAGGGTAAAATTGCATTTGCATATACAAAACTATCGATAACAAGAAGCTTATATCCACCGGTAAAACATTTTTTTCCAAATTAAGATTTTACCCCCGAAAATTCTCTACGCTTAATATGATATTGTTTATTCCATTACGTTTATTATTTGTTCCAAATTGTTTAGGGCTTGGGTAAAAAACACGCCTCTCAAAGAAAGTGAGATTATTTATTTATCGTTATTATAATACGTGCTCTGATTAAGATATTTTGTCACACGAACTAACTTCCCAGTCCCCATTCCATTAATTCATTTGACGTTAATGTCCTTATTACTTCAAATACCTACCAAAGACTGTTGATCCGAATAAAAGGATTAAACTTATAACTTACCTTCATGTTGATTATAACTTCGACAACCAGCTCAACTATATGGAAATTCAAAGATATTAACTTTCTTCAATTTAATTATATGCCATTACTCCTTTGGTGCTTCTTCTAATAGAAGAAGAGAGGAAGCCATATACGACAATATAGCACTTGAACCCTCTTCTTCACAAACCTTATCCTTTTCTTTTGTAACACAAAACTGCAAAATAACAAAATTCATATTTAAACAAAAAAGGAAAAAGAAAAAAAAACTTCTTGAGGTTTTTCACATTAAGAGCCCCTTTGTTGCGCATAGTGAAGTCATAAATAGATATAAATTCAGAGCTAAGTACTTATGAACTCTACATAATAAATTTCATAGTCAAAGGCAGATTTATAAACAAATTTCAGGTTTTACTTTGTTATCATATACTACTTTACGTCCAATACCTCCTAGCAATCACCGGTTATTAAAAATACATAAAAACAATTAACTAATGTGTTGATACTCCTCAATACCCAGCCAAAACCTCAACAGCCACCACTGATAAGGTATTGTGGAGAAAAGTGATGGGACTTTTTCTACAGTTTTATAGTTCACATTCACTGCGAACCGAAATATGTATAAATGAAGGTAAACAAATGATGACAAACCAAGTGCTGCCTTAGTAGAAAAGTACCAATCAGTTTAAGAATTAGACCAACCTTTTGAAGGCAAAGGAAGTTAGATGTGACGAAATGATGACTGTTATTTCAGTTTGTAATCTATAGTGGATAGTGCTATCTAATTCATAGATATAAGCCCTTTTTGATTGGTAAATGTATAGGGAGCGCAGCAAAACTTTATTCAGTAAACAACAACAAAGGAAAACTGAGAATAAATTACGCAGTAAAAATAGTGCCGACAATATCCAGTGTAGATAAAGATTTGTAATATGTTTTTGGAATGGAACGACTCTCTCGGGTTGCACACAAAGAGCATGGTTGACAGGCAGACCGAGCAGGCTTGTCAGATGTGGCGATTTATCGCCAAACTGGCGATTTGAAATTTATTTTTGCGACTCAAAAATTTGTTTGGCGATGTACCCTAGAAAAGGCGATATTTCTCGTTTTTGGAGATTTTAATTTTTTGAATGGAAATTCTTATACTTTTTTCTAATTTGCACTTAAACTTTATATCTTTTCCATTCCTGCATGTAATAATACTAATATTATTAGGTGAAGTTCCTTTTTCATATAATTGTACGTAAATACATAAGTATGATATGTTTTTGTTGTGTTTTGTTTTTTAAATACATTTTTTGTCTCCAACATTGCAAGTTGCCTTTATTTTTTTTAATGTACGACGATTATTGAGTTTGGTGATGTATGGTGGAATTTTTTTTTAATTTGGCAACCCTGAGACCTAGATGTAAAATAAGAGTGTATATAAAAAGTGCATAACGGTTTTATTCAGACTCTCATTACTGCGGTGCCTATAGCTTATCAATAAAATACGGCTATGGGCAATATTTTAAGTTATATAAAGTTAATTGTTAAGCCATAAATAATGATATATTAAAATTCTAATAAATTAAATAAACAGAATTTTGAATACAATTACCTCAAATACACTAAAGTTTTGTTGCTTCTTTAGCCTACGACAAAAAAGAGTCTCACAAATTATATTTATGTAAGCTTAGGCTAGATTAAATTAATGAGCTAACAGTTGGTCTGGTTACCATCACACACGGAATTATTAAGATTGTTCAGTGACGAAAAAGTTAGAACAGAACAGAATAGATTCGTGAGAAACTTCAGAACAACTTAGATTAGGCATTCAAATGACATATGTTATAAAAAAAAATAATTGTTGATTACCTACTATTCGAGTTCCTTTATTCTTGCAGACAAATTCTTAAAAATAATCTGAAATGAAATTGAATTTAATTTAAAAAAAACTTTTTTCATGAAATTGAGATGATACCGACATGGAAAATGATTTATCAACTAAATCTAAATCTACAACCGAAATGTTTTTTTTTTAACAACAACAATTGGTTTTGACAATTCCCACAAATCTGTTCTAACGTGTTCTACCTAAAAAGCAAGTGCACAAAATCCTGTTCAAAAGTGTTCCAAACTGTTCCAAATTGACTCCAGAACATTTTAGAGCAAGCAAAATCCTGTACTTTTCTGTTCTAAAGTGTTATAATTTGTTCCGAACAGCCTCATTGAACACACATATTGTAACTTCTAATTGTAATACATATGAGTTCTTGAAAGATATATATGGCTCTTCCAAGTCGTTGAAGAAATAGCTAACCAAGAATGTGTTGCTTATATGACAGAGTACTACAGACATTACTAATATTTTACTCAACAGTCGGTTAATATATATAATATAGCTTGTTTGTATAAATAAAGTCGGTAAAGGTACATAATGCCGAAAGTCAAATATTGAGAATCCTAAATGGATAAAATTCCGAATGCCATAATTTCAAAATGAAAATAATTTAAAAAAAGTTTGCCCATGTTCAGTCACATGTGTACTTACTTGCAAATCGACCTTTGACTGTAAATTGAATGCCCAAGACCGCATTTATGGGAATTATGAGGGCAAAGTGAAAATTGCAAAACCATTAAAGTGAATTCTTTTACTATTAATGCGATTTTCATTTTAATATCTTCTTTTTTTTTATCTTGTGTGCCGCAAGTTTATACCACATACATACTACCTAACGATTTTCTCTTTTTTGTTTCTTGAGTTGAAGTGTGCCATGCTCGCTTATTTGTCTGACAGTATAAGCTTGTGATGAGTTTATGTCTTGAGAAACTATTCTATATTTATAAGCAGCAGCAAAACACTGGCTGAACAGAATAGTGGCGACATGGCTGACTTAAGGTTGCACGGACACTCACACTTGTAGAGATAAAAAACGCATTGGATAAGTACGTCTCTAGAGATGAGAAAAACTTGGAGAAACCTTAAGAAATTGTTTAACTTAAATCAATATAAATGCTTTTCTATAGCCCATAAGTATGTCAAGCTTTTATTTATTTGATCTATAATATACTATGTTGGATTATTTTTGCACAACTGCTTTGTGCTATCGGAAATCGTCAGATTTCGATGTCTGCTGGAGATTGTAAAATGTGTTTTCATTAAAAATGGGGTTATTAAACGAAGACTTAGGTTTTAATGCAAACCATTGAAATAGATGTTATTCAACAGTTAAGCATTTTTGTCTTCAATGGTCTCGGGCTTCAATAGAAGATATGATACCTTTACTCTTCCAAAACTTAGAATGTCGAAAAAATTGATCCTCCAAAAAATTGTTGCAAACAATTTTAATTAATTAATTGAGTTATTATTTTTCATTTAAAAATAGGTATTGTTCTACTTTTATATTGTTGTTTTTTTTTTTTCTTTTTAATTCTAATTTGATACTCAACTTATTCCAACAACATAAATGAACGCAACCGATTTCTTATCGGTTGATTTTACCAAAGGGCATATTGTTTTGGGCCGACCATGGCTAATCTGTGCTTATTGTGTACAGATTTCCATGAAAGCAATCAGTAGGTACAAGAAAATAATAAAATTGGTAGAAGCGCTTTGTGGGGAATTTTTACCTAAGTATTTTTAAGACTACAGCCGTATTCATAAATGCATTTTAGAGACTGTGTAAAGTTACAATGATTCTAAAATATTATTTATACAAGTTATTCAAAGTTGAATAGAGACAATTTAAGCTGAACGCGTTTAGGAATTAAATAGTGGCTAGGCAAGGATATATACAAGGCGATATACCACATGGCAAGTCTTGAAATTGAACACGAGTTCTTAATCAAACTTGATATTGCGATGATAGTGAACAAAAAACGGTTTAGGTGATTGTATTAAATTGATTTTTAAATCGTTTTTTACCCCAAAACGTACCTGCCATAAAATTTTGTCTACCATCTTAATTATCTCCAAAAAGGTTTTAAAGATTTTGAGAAAAAAATACTGTGCACTATAGGTAGAAATACTCATAGTCTACATTTTGGTCTAAAAATGTTTTTACATATTTTGCTATTACCGGTACCTGCAATACAACCATTTTTTTTTATTTTCGATTTTCTCATAATACACAAGAGAAGTCCTTCGAATTCTAAATAAAATTGCATACAATTTTTTTTTATTTTTGAAAAATAAAATTATTCTGAGAAAAAGAAATTCAAGGCACTATTTAAAGTATAGTTAACATTTTGACTAACGGTAGCTGTCATATAAAGTTTTTTTCTTATTTTCCACTTTCTCATTAACGGTTCAACGGATTTCAATCAAAATGTTAGTACGGTAGGTCCTTTAAAATTAAGATAATACTGCTTACTAAAATTTTCGAAAATAATATTTTTTTTTTATTTTTACAAAAAAAAAATCAATTTTATTTAATTCAATATTTCTAAAACATGATGATGATGTTTTTTTAAATTATGTTTATTGATGTGCCACTTATCATTTTAAAAGCTCTATTTTGGATTCTTTTCAAAAAGCGTTTTCGGGACGCCTGTCTATATATGGGAATTATATTTATATTACAGCGGACGTGGAAATGAATTACTTACATTTTCAAAGGAGTCCTAAACATTTGACAGTAGATGATTTGTAATTTGCACACCAAGAACAGAAAGCTTTACAAAAAGCTTTTTGTGCATTAACTTTCAGATTTTGCTCTTTTTCCGTCATATTAATAAGATAGTTTTAATTTTGACAAAATTAAAAGCAGAGCACAAACTTTCATTCCCCAAAGTGTTTTTAGCAGAAAAAGTTCTTTATACAGCAATTCACCAAAATGTGAAGAAGCTAATATTTGTATATATTCCATCCTTTTATGTGTAGGTACATATTTCTTTTTCTACTTCAGTTTTAATTTAAAATAAAACAAAAAGAATAAATCGATATTAAATTATTTTCTTCGGATGTTATCTATCTGCAGACGTCATTACTAATCCTAACAGTAAACAGATTTTTTTCCATTTTAAACCATCCACATATCTATCTCAATAACTAACCATAATTCCACAAATAAAGCATTCATAATGACAATCCAACGAAAACAATAAATTCGATAAAAAAAAGGAAAATTATAATCCCATCCCGAGGGCAATTTGTAAGGAACAATCGAACAAATAATAATAAAAGAAAAACAAACAAATCCTTTTCTATATTTTTCAACATGTACCTAATCCCTTTTTTTGTTGTTCAATTTAAATCGATAACGAATACAAACAAACAAATTATACATCTTCATAGGTACATCCATATATTGAAAAGCTGCACCTATATTTTCATCCATCACACAGAGAACTACAATATCGATGTCAACGTTTCGGTCTTTGATATATTTCATTTTTTGTTTCTTTATGAGTTATCAAGTGTATGTCTATTGAAAGGGTATGTAATGTACATGTACATATATTCATAGAAAGTCATAAAGATTTTTTAATCCTTTTATTCTGAAAATAGTCGCATAACTAGCACAACATTCTTCGCATCGACAAACCGCCCCTTACTAATTCATCTATAGCAGAATTTCCACTGCCTTTTAAAGGAAGGCGCCAAGTTTTGAAGGGCGGCAAATCGACATTTCCTGTTCGAGTCAAAACAGTCAAATAGTCATTAAGAACACGGATTATGTTCTTATTCAACTGAGAAGGCGCCACTGTTGACCCTTAAAGAGTCGCCTATATCGGTTCTTAGTAAATTGTCGACAAAATGGTTTACTATTTTAGCTGAACTCTGCAACCATGTTCGCCCCTTAATTTACACAAAGGATGACCGCCATCTTTGAATTCATTAGTTTTAAGGGTGAATTCAATTATTTTCGAATATATTAATTTCAGGAAAATATTGTTAAAGACAATTCTTCGTTAGAATTTCTAATAATATATATACATATATATATTTCTATAATATCTATTATAATAAATCTCGTGTCATGTTGAATGAACTCCGAAACTATCTAACCGATTTTCATGTTTTTACTTGCGATTATGCATTCGTCGAAAAAAAAGTTTTGAGATAACAATCAAACATGCCATTACTATGATAGCGAAGACGAAAAAAGATGGTCTAAAAATTCTGTCCGTCTGTATGTCTGTCAGTCTGTCTGTATGTATGTATAGACACCTACAGCCCAAACGGGTGGGCCGAATTGCTTCAGACTTGGTATATAGAGGTTTCTAACCCTTCAATAAACCGCAACAACAGAAATTCCAAGGACAATGTATGATATCAAAATGGTACCAACCTTCTTGAAGTCTTGCGGATGTATGAGTGTATAATTTTGAACGGTTGTACTAACGGAGACACTGAAGGTCAGTATACGTTTATAGGAGGTCAAGGCAAATCTGTGATTGATTACTGCGCTGCAAATAGTGAATGGATTGAGCTTATAACAAAAATCGAAGTACAAAGTAAGAACTACTCAGACCACATGCCAATTGTTGTTGAATGGTCAGATGAAATAACACCATTTCAAAGAAATCTTCGGCTGATTCCGAGGCTCAAATGGAAACAGGATGACTTATTGGCATACCAAAACAGGCTTGATATACATTTTGAGAGACTGAATGAGAGGACTAATTCAGCGGATGAACGTGCAAATCAATTTGTTTCTTGTATAAGAAACTCTGTAACAAGAGTACCCTCAAAATTTCGTAAGGCTTTTAAACAAAAATGGTTTGACAAACAGTGTATGAAAGCTAGAAAGAAGTCCTTTGTCCTTCTAAATGCACTCCGGAACTCAAACTGTCAAAACTTGAAAAATTGGTACAACATAGCAAATAAAAGATACAAAAATCAGTGTTTCAGGAAGAAGACTGAATTCGAAAACCATCTAGCTGATAAACTTGGTAAAACAAGAGATTCAAGAGAATTTTGGAAGGTGACAAAAGAAATAATTGGATCGAATTTTAAAATAGGACCAGGAGTATCTGCTAACGAACTTTCAACTCACTTAAAAAATATTTTAAAAAATAAAGCAGACCTTGTATTTTCTTATGCAGAACCTTTTTTCGTTAACAATATATTGGATATTGAAATCACTGTAGCTGAAGTACAGCTTGTTGTCGTCAAGGCAAAAGATGGAAAAGCTCCAGGAGAAGATGGGATTCCATACGAATATTTCAAGAACGCCATACCAACCTTTATATGTCAACTTACATCCTTTTTCAATGAAGTGTTTTCAAAAGAAGAAATTCCTACATCATTTAAAAAGTCTGTTATATTCCCTATTCACAAAAAAGGAGACATCAACAATGTAGACAATTATAGAGGCATATCGTTTATGAACGTCATCGCAAAATTGTTCTGTGGAGTACTTGTTAACAGATTGGAGACTTGGGTGGAATATAACGATACATTGACCCAATTCCAAGCTGGCTTCTGGAAAAATTGTTCAACCATTGACCATATCTTCGTACTAACCTCCATCGTAAAAGCATTTCAAGCGAGGAACAAGAAAGTCTATGCATTTTTCGTAGACTTTAAGTCTGCTTTTGATCTTGTGAATCGAAATGCACTTTTCTACAAGCTCTCACAACTAGGCATATCCTCCAAGTTCATCCGTGTAGTAAAGAAGATGTATGCAGAATCGAAAGCTGCTGTGTGGGATGGATCAATTTATTCAGAATGGTTTGAAACAGATTCTGGTGTTAAGCAAGGATGCCTATTAAGTGCACTTCTATTCGCCCTTTTTATAAATGATGTTGAATCTTACCTACCTGGAGGTATTCGGATTGCTGATTTGACCATAAATGTCCTCTTATATGCTGATGACTTAGTGATACTTTCCGAGACTCCAGTCAATCTCCAGCTAATGATTAATCGTCTCGCAGATTATTGCAGAAAATGGGGACTTACCATTAACGCAGATAAATCAAAAGTAATGGTATTCTCAAGATCTGCCCGGTATCAATCAACATATAATTGGTACTACAATGGAAATCTTTTAAAGGTAGCTTCTGATTATAAGTACCTTGGAGTAATTCTTAATAAAACTATAGATTTCAACAATCATATAACCATCAAAGCTAAAACTACACAAAGTCTGTTAAATCTATCTTGGAGAAATATCTTTTCGAATCAATGCATAGTACTTTCAGCAAAATACAGGACATTTGATGCTGCTGTTAGGAGTTCACTTTGCTATGCTGCCCAAGTATGGAGAATTAACGAATACGAGTCGATAGAAAAATTTCACAGATGCTTTTTGAAGAAACTTTTTAATTTACCTTTAAACACACCGAATTATGCTTTATATCTGGAAACAGGGCTACCCACAATTTTTACTGGCACTCTGAAATCACAGGCAGACTACATTGTCAAGGTGTTGTCTCATCGTGATGACCGACTGACTAAACGAATGGCACTATACGAGCTAAGAAACGAGGACTGGTGGGTGTCAAAATGGAAACATCTGGGAAGCAATTGTGGTGAAGTAGTATCGTTAAATTCACAAAATTTGAGTCATGTAAAAGAACAGCTTTACAAAATAATACAAGCGCACGAAAATTCTGAACGCGATGGGTTTATAATACAAGCTCGAGAATCAGATAGCAGACTACTTTACTCACAACTGGAACTTAACCTTATGCAATCAAACTACTTTAATGATTCACTTAATTACAGGGAAATATCTTTAATATATAAAACAAGATGTGAAGTTCTTCCGCTAAACAGATCTCCTTACAACAACAGTTTTAACCGATTTTGCACGTTATGTAATTTGAAAGCCAAAGAGGACTGTTTTCACATCATAGGTATATGCCCCATTTTTGCTTCCCACAGAAAAACATTCGTTGGAAAGGAAACTATGACGCTCCACGAAACTATTTCAGTGCTAAATGATTCCGACTGGAAAAGACTCTATTCTTATTTGAAAGTTATTTATAAATATAGGATGTTACTTCTTACCGAATTTGTTTAAATATTTATTTAAAAAAAGAAAAAAATCAGTATTAATGTTTGTACTTAATTTGCTAACCGAGCTGACGGCAATGCCATAGCTATAAAATTCATCAAAAATTATAAATATTATATCAAAAACGAAAACGAAACAATAAATGAATTCCTTACTTACTTACTTACTTACTAGAGGTTTTTAGGTATTGTACAGAGGGGAAATTCAATTTTTTTTTGGCTCAAAAAATAACGGTACCTACCATATAACCAATACGTTAAAGCCTATTCTTCTCGGAAACGGCTCTAACGATTTTGTTTTAAAAACATCTCAGCAGCTTTTTAGCTACGACCGATCATATGATTGAAAACAAAAATTTAAAAATGTCTAAAATGTCCATATTGCCGTTTTTTTTATTTCGACTATCTCATAAATGGCTCGACTGATTCTTTCGAAATTTCACACGCAAATTTTTTTTAAATTTATATTTTGAAAACTGTCAAAAAACTTTTTCAAAAATCATAGTTATATGTATTTGCTGAATAAAAAAAACTTTTTTCTCAAAAACCGCTCCACAGATTTTTAAAATGTTTTTCTCATAAATTCAATTTTATCCAAGAAATAAAATGGCGTTCTTTTTATGAGCTTAAATTAGTTTAAGTATTTATTTCAGAATTTTGAATTATTTTCTCTTTGATTTATCCGATTTAATTTTTTGTTTGTAAGTTTATATTATTAAATATTTAAGATTGTCATACCAATTTTTTTTTTAGAAAAAAATTAAAGAAACTATGTATAAAAAATAAAGTAAAAAATGACTTTTTAAAAATATATTTAGATTTTAAATAGAAATCTTGTATACGATGCGATCGAACATAAGAGCAAGTTCATGAAGGTCCTTCGTACTATAAATAATACTGCATACATAAATTTTCGAAAAATATTTTTTTTGATTTTTGAAAAAAAAAAATAATATTTTTTTTTGAAAATTCAATATTTCAAGAACGTGTCAATTATTTTTTTTTTTGAAATTTCGCTTTTAAGTTTATATTATTAAATGTTTAAAATTGTAGCACCAAGTTTTTTTTGTTTAGAAAAATTTTATATATTAAAAATTTAGTAAAAACGACTTTAAAAATATATTTAGATTATAAATAGAAATGTTTTGCATACGATGTGATCGATCATAAGCGCAAGTAAGTGCGATCTAGTCGTGCATTCTATTTTATATTCCATTTACAAAAAAAAGGGAAACTTCAAAACAAAAGATTTGCACGAATGTCTGCGTCGTTGTTGTGAGCCAATCAGGGCTCAATTTCATTAATTTGATTTAGTATATAGTTTAATAAATATAGAATGAAACCCCCTTTTTGAGTATTGGTTTTTGGTCTCACAATAAGTATTCTAGAAGGGAATTCAGTTTTTATAGAAACAAACAATTATATGTACATGTATGGTAAATTCGTGTACAGATTTCGTATAGGTTAATTCACAGAAGAAAATTCAATGATTGGCAACACTGGTCAGCAGCGAGGTTGATTATGTTATTTCCAGTAAATCCAAGATTACTTGGCAAATGAAATAATTGAGTGGTTATTTCATTTACCAAGCCATCTTGGGTGTTTACGTACGTATTACGTATTCTTATTTGCTACAAAATCATGAAACTTTGAAAATTGCGATTTGTGGCAACTTACGTAAAACATATTTTCATTACAGGGTGTCTGAAAAAATTACATATGCGCACTTTAACTTTAATTTTATTCAATAATTATTCTACGGTTATACTCCGTGGTTTTAGTTGTTTTTGTGATTGTTTCTGTTGAAGATATGGTAACTTTAAATTCCTCCAATTCTTCGGTGAAGATTAAAGATGTTTCCCTCGCTTCGTTCTCAGTACTGATCGTTTTTTTAGGACACTCTGAAATCAAAGTAAAATACCAGAAAATTAATATACAGGGTGGCGCACAAATCGTGCTACGAAAATAAAACGTAATAACAACGGATACTTCATGATGACTTAATCTTGTTTCCCTACAAAGTCCAAATTACAAGCAAGTTAAACACTCAAGATTTGACTGTTCGCCTGGAATTTTGCCGAAAAATGATTGCAATGGTCGAAGAGGACAACACATTGATAAATTGTTTGTTCATGTCTGATGAGGCCCATTTTGACTTAAACGGCAATGTTAACAAGCAAAATTGCCGTATATGGATTGAATCTAATCCAGAAATGCTCCATGAGACGGAACTGCGCCCAGACCGAGTCACTGTGTGGTGCGCAGTTTCATCAAGGTGTATTGTTGGGCCATACTTCTTTGAAGAAAACGGTGTAACACAAACTTTCAATGGGGACCGTTATTTAAAGATGTTGAAGGAGTTTTTTTTACCCAGAACTTCGCCGAAGACGTATCCCTTTCAGCAGGATTTGGTGTCAACAAGATGGAGCAAGTGCACACGTAGCCACACAAGTTATGGCGGAGCTCCAACGACAAATCCCAAACAAATTGATATCCAAAAACTGCACTTTCCGCTGGCCCTCAAGGTCATCTGACCTGACTGCACCAGACTTTTTGTATGATTTTATGTCAAGCAGGAAGTGTACAAAACGAAACCCAGGAATTTGACTGAATTGAAGCAGTCCATTAAGACAATAATTGAGGTGATCCCAATTTCAACCCTTCAGGCCGCAATGGACAATTTTCTGATCAGGTGCCGCATATGCGTGGATGAGCGTGGAGGTCATTTGCGGTCTATCATCTTTAAAAACCATTAGTTATTTAAAATAAAATTTACCACCCTGTACATAATATTGGTTGTGTGTTCTTGTCATCAAGGTCCTCATCCAGCGTCAAAATGTAAATTTGAGACATTACATTTATTCTTTTAAAATTTGTATTGCCAGGTGATTTGATGACTTTGAAGTCAATTGACAATTGATGAAAATCGTCAACCTTCGGACAGAATTTATAAATTCTCTGGATATGCCAGGAATGCCGTCACACAAGCTCTATCTGAAAATTAGTTCACCGCTCATTCGTTTGTGGAACTCAAATCCACCAAAATTATGCAAGGGTGTACGATTAGTCATCAAAAGAATTACCGGAAACTAACTTGAAACAACGATATTGAGTGGAAAGTTTAAAGGAGAAGTCGTTCTATTACCTCGAATACCTATATGATTCTGAATCAATAATACCTTTCAAAAAGCTACAATTCCCGATACGTTTGGTTTTCGCGATGACGATATAAATAAGCCTCAAGAGCAGACAATTTGATTGGAGAATCCATGTTTCTCACATGGTCAGGTCTATGCTGCATGTTCACGTGTTTGAAAACCATCAAATTTATTTGCTCTAACAAAAGGCAGATTAACCAGTATAATATTGTTCATCCTTTAATCCTTATAATTAATGGAAAGCAATGATTGCTACTAATTGGAATCTTTACCAATCACTTCCGTAACACTACCAATTTTAATATCTAATAATAATGATCGCAATACAATTAGGTCGCAGCAACGCGCGGCCGGGTCTGCTAGTATATATAAGTATATATAATTTCAATATAATATAAGATTCCCATGGAATTTGTAGTTTAAAAAAACCGTTTTTGAAAATATTGTCCTTAAAAACCTTATAAGATTTGTTGGCGTTTATGTTTTATGGTTGGCAGTTTTGAAATAATTTCGCCCTACAATGCACAAGTACTTAAATATCGTTTATATATAAGTCCGGCCTTTATGAACATGCATATATCCCACGCTTAGACATTTGCTGGTTCGTAAAGTGTATGCAGAAAGGGCAAATAAAAATGGCGCCAACGCGCGGACATCAACCTTTTTCGCAAAATTCCATAAATAAACTTCGTTTTCCGTAGTATAGGGTTTCGATACTGCATATGGCAAAAAAGGGTTGTCTGGAGTAACCCTTGACGCGCAGTCACCCCATTTGTCACCAAAACATTGTAAACGATGACGAACGTGAATGTTGTCGCCGCTTATGTCAGCCCTTAATATAAGAACACACATTCTGGGGGAGTTTTTTTTTTTGTAACCTCATAGAAACGAGCAACAATTCTCTCTGAATTCATCGCTGTTTTTGACACACTTCATAGAATATTTTCAATGAACCACTAGACTTCGGTTCTTGATTATTTTTTTTTTGTTTAATTTTATATTTTTTTCTGTTAAATTTTTTGCTGCTAATTGACAGAGAATAATGAAGCAAATACTTACAGTAAATTGACAAGTGTGTCATCTTAACAACAAGAGCTAATTTATGAGAAATACCGTCTGTACATATTTTTAAACTTCGGTCCTAAATATTCTAGGATGTAATAAAAAATCTGGGCGAAACTCAAAAAGCTACAGCCAAGAAATAAAGATGCAGTTCCACCAAAAGCCACAACAAGTTGATCTATGCTAAAGACCACTCGACGTCTATATCCCATTTTTGGTAGAAATAACTTGATGACGAGAGCCCTTGAAAATTTGGCTTCCTATAAATGAAATGAAGAAAATTACATTGTAAAAATATATGTATCTAATATCTTAAGGCAAACAATTTTGAAGTGTTTTTTTTTTCGAATCAAATACAATATGTAAATTTAAAAAAAAATAAAAAGTTTAAAAAAAAATGTACGTTTTGATTTTCTATAAAAATAAACAACAGAAAAATTATAAAATTGTTGGGGGAAATTTTCAAAAAAGAAAAAGGAAATTTTACACATATGACGTTTGTAAATATTGATGGGTTAAACTTACAAAAACATGAGCACTTGTCTTGTGTACAGTGTATGTTTTAAAAGCGCACAGTCCGAAACATTGATCACACTTAGTATTCGTCCAATTAGCCTTTGCCAGACAAAGTAATCCCTGAATATCACAAATCGATACATTCGGACCAACAACATAAAAGAACGGTTTACATTGACATAGTTTTATAGCAGCATTTATTCGACACTCATTTCTACACAATGCACGTCTGTAAGTCTAAAATTAAAAATTTGATTTAAACAAAAAAATTAAACTATTAATTCAAAATTACCTTAAAATATTTTAAATTATTTTCATTGGAAAACCGGCATTTTCTATATTTAATCGGAACATTTCGAACTTCTTTTTCAGCAGAATATGATCCCAATTCAACTTCGAGATTTAAAATTTCGTTGTTTTTTAATTCACGTTGAATGATAGCTTTATTATCAAGCTCGACAATGTCCTTGTTGTCGTGAATGTACTTCAAAATAATTTAAAAAAAAAAGTTTCTTAAGGTGTCGCCCACACATAAGGCTTAGATTGTGACAGAATAACTTACAGCAATGAGTTTATCCCCAATATCAACATTTGGTGCTACCTTCAAACTACATAGATCAAAAGGGGTACACATTTGTGGTCGAGTAACTTTAACTGGTTCTCTTAAGTACATTAGAAACCAAACAAATTAATTATTTAAAAAAAAATTCTATTAAATGGTGTAAATACCTTTGATATCCAAGAGGATTCTGATATTCGTGTAAAAATGATGTCGTAAAGCACATGCCCGCTTCAGTGATGACACTGCGAAACTCTTTTGGATCTGTAGGAGTCTCTTCAATTGGTCTATATACCACAGATAGACCATAATGTAAGTCTCCACCTAGGATTTTGTTTTGTCCAGTTTGATTTCCAAACAGACTAGAATTAATCTTTAAAAAAAAGTTAACTTATTTACTGTACTATTATTTCAGCTTCTATAATGTTTCGGTAAAGTGATCTTATCGAAGCTACAATGTTATTTGAGTTGTTTTCAAAAACTAATGAATATAATGTTGTTATGCGATTAGAAATGACAAAAAATATCTCTGGTTTCTCCTTATTTGTGTGTAAAAGTGTTATCATTGAGTTGAAAAAAGATACAGATTTCAAAAAGTTTAAAAGTTTGAACTAAAGGGTTATCCATTTTGCGGTTTCAAAAGTATAGGGCTGGAATTCGACATCCGTCAAACCAGGTTGTTAAACCATTTTTTTTTCAGTTGAAAGTCTGACATTTACATTGCTCGTACCACTGAAAATATCGCAGCTGTAAGTGAAGGCGTTGCCGAAGACCTGATTGTATCGATTCCTCGTAGTTCTCAGGAATTAGGACTGTCTAACGGCACATTATGCCGTATTTTACATTTGGTTCTACACCTACATCCATATAAAGTCCAGCTCACACAACAAGCCAGCTGACCATTCATCACGTGCGTCGTAGATACGTCGAATGGGTGCTTGAACAGCAGGCGGTGGACGGCGATTTTTCGAACAAAATTTTCTTCAGCGACGAAGCACATTTCTCACTCGGTGGGCATGTTAATAAAAAAATTGTCCTATTTGGGGTTCTTAGAATCCTCAAGTAATTGAAGAGAGGCCATTACATCCACAAAAAGTCACTGTTGGGGGAGATCTTTGGACCGGAGGTGTGATTGGAGCTTACTTCTTCGAAAACGACGATGGAACGACTGTCACCGTCAATTCGGAGCGTTATGGTCATATGATAACCGACTTTTTTTTCCTGCTATTGAAGAATACAACTTGGAGAATATGTGGTTTCAACAACGGTGCCACATGCCACGCAACTCGAGAGAATATGGATTTATTGCAAGAGACATTTCCTGGCCGCGTAATTTCTCGTCTTTGCTATATCAACTGGCCACCAAGATCATGCGATTTGACACCGCTGGACTTTTTTTGTGGGGCTACGCGAAAGACCGTGTTTATGCAGATAAGCCTTTAACTCTTGAGCACTTGAAAACCAACATTCGTCAAGTTATGTCTGAGATACCGCCCAATATGTGTCAAAAAGTGGTCGAAAATTACCTCAAAAGAATCGATGCTTGCAACAATTCGCGTGGTGGTCATTTAAATGATATAGTGTTTCAAACATAATGCCAATGTTCAAACTTTATAACAAAAAAGAAATATGAAAAAAAATATTTTATATGTGCTTTATTTGCGTTTACTTTTGAAACCGCAAAATGGATAAGCCGTTATGATGTGCGTCGTAGAACGTTAAACAGGATATCACACTGTGTGGAAGTTAATGATTTAAAATCTTCAACGTTGACTGAGTTTTATAAGCTTCAACGAGCAATGCAATAGACCAAATTCAGCAATTTGCCTCAATAGGAATTCCTTTATCATTTTTCTTTAGAACTCACAAAAATACTCGTAACTTGGTGATGTCTTCGGCGTCCTCAAAATAATAGGAGCCAATCTTTTTTTCATTACAATCGGTTCGTTTGAGAGGGTGCAATATCTCTTCTTGAAATTTATGCATTTGCGAGCCGCAGAAATTCAAATATAGCGTTTTTTTAGATAACCAATTATTCAGTGAAAAAAGGTGTTGTCTCCAGAAATCGAAACAGTGAAGTGTCATTTTTTCCATTAATCGAATTTCTATATCTTGATAATAACTGATCCCAGCGAATCAAAGTCGAAATAATTAAGATTTGTTCGATATTTAATGTTTTTTGTATTTGTTTGTATCAGGAGTTGGTATGTCTGTTTCTCCTTCTTCCTGTGTGTGTAATTAGAACTTCGTATGACATTAGGTGTATTTTTTTTTGTAGCCCGGGGAGAATTGAACTATTGACGGACGCCAGAAGCCTTTGAATGCTATTTTGAATCAATAATTCAACAAATTGCATTTTATAATGCTAAGTCTCATATACATATATAGAATTTGTTTAAAAAAAATCCTTATGTAAATAATTTAGCCAAAACGTGCGTTGTCTTTTACCAATGATCTTCTAATTAAGATTATTTCTAAAAATTAAAGCTTTATCAGATCGCCTGTCATGTGAAAAATCCCCATTTAGTACATTGTCCAGCCCTGTGAAAATTTTGTAAGCTTTTGATATAATGGACATATTTCCGTCACAGAAGATTTCGTAATATCATCTCACTCAATTTACATTATGCCGTACGATGGTAAGATTCAAGATATTTAGACTTTTCACATCTTTTTTTTATAATCTACACGCGCTCAAGGGATTATACTACCAACACAGCGCGGTCGTGAGGTTAAGGAAGAGAAAGAATGATAGGAAAGATGTGTGGCGCGATGTACTTACACGGTGGTTGTTGTCTCAGATTTTATATCCAGGGATTGCGGATGAACTAATGCGGAGAAATTTCCGTGTCTTATTTATCTATGTCCCTTATAATTCGCATTAATTTTTTTATTCGTTCTCATATTCATTGGTATACTAGTTTTACTCAATCACATGTTGTTAATGCTATGACTAAACAGCATGTAATGAATATACCAGCAACACATTGTATGACACTTTTACTTTAGAATTGATTTTTAATGGAAAAATAAGAATACGTAGACTACGGCAGGGATCGAACCTGTGACCATGAGGTTGACATGCGAACACACAACTATCGCGCCAGGGCCAACCCCATTTTGGATGAACTGTTCAATCCAAATAGAAAATGAGTAGTATATTTTTTTCGTCTAATATGGTACCCACTCCCTCTAAAACTTTAATTGCTCATTGTAAGTATGCATCATCCTCAATTATGATGACTGTGATGTCTGTTTAAGGCTCCTCATTTCACCTGCAAGTAGATGTAACTAATAAAGTGTTATGGATTCAATTTGATACATTGGTGCACTCCAACATTCATTGGGAATTCTTCTGTGACACCCACTGGTCTTCTGACCGAATTGCATATTAACGAAAAAGATTGCGTCTGCTTAATCGCTTTTCTGAATTGTTCACTCTTCTTGACTGATTTGATTTCATGCTTTTCTTTGCAATCACATAGACTCGACTATTAGAAAGTATTAAATGGAATATTCTTCAATAAACAGTCGCCACTTGAGCACAATTTTTCATCACAACCATAAGTCCTTAATAAACTTTAGTTATCAATTCTCCCGAGACTGGATTTAAACGAAGATGATTCGATTTCGCCCATTCAAGAATATCTTGAAGATCTTTATTCATTCTGTCTGTCGTTTGTTCTTTTAAGCAAGGCGTGCTTTTTATGAATAGCTGCACATCATCGGCGTATACATGGATAGGGCAATACTTTATGACTTCAACGGGTTCGGTTATATATAATGCAAATAGAATAGGTCTAAATATAGATACCTGTCAAACCCCACTGCACGTAAGCACAGATTTGTTGTTGTTTACCTAACTATATGCCTCAATTTTCTCAAAAGATAATATGATATATGAAAAATATCAAATTATGTCAGAAAGTATACATTGATTGCTACATTTTTTCCACAATCGAATAGTTTATTTCGCAAACAAGCTTGCCGAGAGGCGGAAGAAATAAAGATACATTTTTGAAACAAGTGCATTTTGACTATAAACTTAGAGCCAACAAAAAATCACGAAGCCTTGATACAATGTTTAGTTTCGATTTCCTTAAAACTTTCATATTACAGTGCGGAGAGCATTGTAAAGGGCACACACATACACACACACCATTATTTATCATTAACCATGCCAATATTTAGCTATTCAAAATTAACTTACATCCCAAATAGTTTTCAAAATATCAGTTTTCCTCAGGACATCATCATTTTTATATGGTTCAAGAATTTCTAAATTATCATATTGGAGTTTGGTTAAAATGTGCAAGAACTCCATGTAATAGCTATATTTTTCGTCAGCAGCTGTGAAATTCCAGTTTCTGTAATGGGAATAAAAATTCAATTATTAAAACATTGTTTTTTTTGCTAATTACTTAGCTTATGTATAATTTATGAATTTTAAAAGAAGAAAATATTTCAACTCCAATTTGTTAACTACTAGAAAAAATTCGATGAATATTAGCAACGAAACTTTAATTGATCATCAACGCACTTCTAATTTTATTTGCCTCATTTTTCAAACAAGCTTTAATGACTCCTTAAAACCCGATCAAGCTTATTTTAATTAATTACTGAGTTTTCATTATGTTATTTTTTGACAATATTCGAATTGAAAATAAGTTGAGTCAACTGCTTGAAGAATATATAAGAATATGCATCCTTTCACCATCTTTTTTTCGATGTGAACTCTCCGAGAATGGATAACTTCATTTAATTAATAGAAAAACGAGCAAACAATGATGGTAAGAACAATCGTCCCATTGATAAACTTTCTCACATTCCAAAAATATTTGAGTGAATCCCATAACATATTTACTTATAAGCTCCCTAGCAAAATGGCTTTCTCAAATGAAAATCCACTACGACTAAAATTAGCAATTTTTTCAAATTTGATATTCTGTTATTGGCAAGCCTTTCCTATAGTGTGCTTGCTTTTCATGCTAATGTCGGAGTCCCTTAAGGAAGTCATTTTGGTCCTCTTCTTTTAATTTTTCCATTAACGATATCGAATTTTTCATTAAGCATTCCCATTTCATCGGTATAAATTATTACATTTTAAATTAATTAGACAAAATTTCAGTTTGGTATCCTAAAAATTGCTTGGTGCTCAATATTGACAAATTTCGAACCAGTAAGGGGCTCTAGTAAGTTTACGTGAAAAGTTTACTAGATCCTCTCTCGTAATTATTTGTTCTACAATCAATCCATTACGATTGTTGAACCGACCCTAATTCATGGTCATACAATATGTAATCGTAAACTTTATTTCCTGGCATATAATTTTGAAGGCCAACTCAGCGCTCGGTTTTTATTAACCGATTATATAAGTATACTCTTTTACAGTTCAGTTTTCTGTCCAATACTTTAAAATTTAATTTTTTTTTGACACTGGCCTCTCACATTACCTAATATGCTTGCAACTAACCTCTTACCAGAAAGATTTTAAGTAAAACTTCGAATTCTCACAATTTTGAGTACAACACAGCAGGTCATCATTACTTTGTCTAGTAGAAAATTCCATTTACAAGGCCGTCCCAATTTATCCTTTTAGCTATAAGTTTTAAAGTACTAGTTTAAAGTTTAATAAGATTAGGTTTTTTTTTTTAGTTTCTTGTACTCTGAATTAAGCTGAATAAATAAGGATAAGTTGCGCCCTCACCAAAATTTCAAATTCTCATGACAAAGATTCAGTATTTTGTTAAACATTTCTTCAATTTTTTCCAACTACACTAACCAACAGGAAGCTTTGATTGCAAATACTTGTTAAGGTATTAATTGAAGTTTTAAAAAATATATTTAAAAAATGATTAAATAAAAAAAAAATGTAGTAAGACACACAAAAATTGTATTAAGACAAAATTAATTATTTATTTTATTTAAATTTTAATTGAAGATGAAGATGAAGAGGAAGATAGAAAAATAATTTTAAATTGATTAAATCCAATTTACCTTTGAATTATTACATCTGCTTGCTTTTCATCAAAATAATTAGAACACATTGTAACGCCCATATATGGAAACTCTCGCGTTCCCATAATACGTTCATAACCAAGCACGGTGGGATTTTCCTTGTAACGTTCCCATTGATTCCAGCATATACTTCCAGAAAAATAAGTCGCAATAATCAATAAAATCCCCCAAAGAGCTCTTTCCAAAATATGAATGTCCCTACGTACAATATAGGCAAATCCATGTATGGAGGTTTTTTCAAAAATCTTTCGTATCAACGCTTTCATTCTTTAATTCACAAATTACTATAATAGAGCTGTCGGTTGCGGTCTTGAGAATTATTTGATATCATTAACTGAACAAAAGGATATAGTGAATCCTTTTATAGTAGACAAGAATTTTTTTAGTTCTTTTATCGACTCGCAAAAAAACTCAGGGTGTGATTGGGATGTGCCATGTTTGCCTAATGGGGTTTAGATGTTTTCAGAGCAATTATGTAACCGTAAATTATTGCAATAAACATGTTTATGTATGTAGATGGTATCATGTCAGAATTAGAAGGAAATGTGTAAATACAAACAAAGTATCTCTTGCATGTGAAAGTAATTTTTTTACTTGTGATTATAGGTACTAATGGGTTATCCATTTTGCGGTTTCGAAAGTAAATGTAAATAAAACACATATTAAATATTTTCTTTCATGATATTTCTTTTTTATTATAAAGTTTGAACATTGACATTATGTGTGAAACACTATATCATTTAAATGACCACCACGCGAATTGTTGCAAGCATAGATTTTTTTGAGGTAATTTTCGACCACTTTTTGACACATATTGGGCGGTATCTCAGGCATAACTTGACGAATGTTGGTTTTCAAGTGCTCAAGAGTTAAAGGCTTATCTGCATAAACACGGTCTTTCGCGTAGCCCCAGAAAAAAAAGTCCAGCGGTGTCAAATCGCATGATCTTGGTGGCCAGTTGATATCGCCACGACGAGAAATTATGCGGCCAGGAAATGTCTCTTGCAATAAAGCCATATTCGTTCGAGTTGTGTGGCATGTGGCACCGTCTTGTTGAAACCACATATTCTCCAAGTCATATTCTTCAATAGCAGACAAAAAAAAGTCGGTTATCCTATGACCATAACGCTCCGAATTGACGGTGATAGTCGTTCCATCGTCGTTTTTGAAGAAGTAAGGTCCAATCACACCTGCGGACTAAAGAGCGCCACAAACAGTGACTTTTTCTGGATGTAATGGCCTCTCTTCAATTATTTGAGGATTCTCAGAACCCCAAATACGACAATTTTGTTTATTAACATACCCACCGAGTGAGAAATGTGCTTCGTCGCTGAAGAAATTTTTTTTTCGAAAAATCGCCGTCCACCGCCTGTTGTTCAAGCACCCATTCGACGTATCTACGACGTTGTGAATGGTCAGCTAGCTTCAGTTGTTGTGTGAGCTGGACTTTATATGGATGTAGATGTAGATACAAATGCAAAATACGCCATAATGTGCCGTAAGACAGTCCTAATTCCTTAGAACGACTA
Organism: Philhelius pedissequus; assembly: GCA_910595825.1. Classification (NCBI taxonomy): domain Eukaryota; kingdom Metazoa; phylum Arthropoda; class Insecta; order Diptera; family Syrphidae; genus Philhelius; species Philhelius pedissequus. The sequence continues at coordinate 47,734,858 of OU343160.1, forward strand.
GGAATCGACACATTCGGGTCTTCGGCAACACTTTCACTTACAGCTGCGATATTTTCAGTGGTACGAGCGAAACGATTATGCACAGGCCTAGTTAAGCGATCCATTTTCGTAAATGTCAGACTTTCAACTGAAAAATAAAATAGTTTGACAGATGTCAAATTCCAGCCCTACACTTTTGAAACCGCAAAATGGATAACCCTTTATAAGGCAAGTTATGCATTCGTCGAAAAAAAAGTTGTGAGATAACAATCAAACATTACATTACGATGATAGCGAAGACGAAAAAAGATGGTCTAAAAATTCTGTCCGTTTGTATGTCTGTCTGTCAGTCTTTCAGTCTGTCAGTTTGTCTGTATGTATGTATAGACACCTACAGCCCAAACGGGTGTGCCGAATTGCTTCGAACTTGGTATATAGAGTAGAGTTTTTTAGGTATTGTACAGAGGGGAAATTAAATTTTGTTTTAGCTCAAAAAATAACGGTACCTGCCATATAACCGTTACGTTCAAACCTATTTTTCTCGGAAACGGCTCTAACGATTTTGATTAGATAAAATCAGTGTGTGTTTTTAGCTACGACCTATCATATAGTTGAAAAAAAATATTAGAAAGCTGTCTAAAAGCGGTACTTTCCATAGGACCGTTTTTTTTGCTTTCGATTAAACTTAACCGATTCCTTCGAAATTTCGCAAAAAATATAGGTTTAGGTTGCCCAAATTATACCGCGTACCAATATTTTTAATAAATATTTTTTTTTGTATTTTTAAAATCATTTTTAAGAAAAAAAATTCGAAAATTTCTCATTAAATTTTTTTAAAAAATTATATTTATTTGTATTTTGTGAATACCTATGAAGTGGCGTTTTTGAATTTTTTTAAAATTATTTTAAAAAAGTTTAAAAAAAAAAACTTTTTTTTCTCAAAAACTGCTCCACAGATTTTTAATTTTTTTTTATAAATTCAAATTTATTCAAGAAATAAAATGGCGTACTTTTTGTTGAGCTCAAATTAGTTTAAGTATTTATTTCAGAATTTTTAATTATTTTTTCTTTAATTAAACAGATTTAATCTTTTGTTTTTAAGTTTATATTATTAAATATTTAATATTGTCATACCAATTTATTTAAGAACAAAATTAATGAAATTTTGTATATGCATATACAAATTTTGTATATGCATATACAAAATTGAGTTAAAAATGACTTCAAAAATATATTTAGATTTTTAATAGAAATCTCTTGCATACGATTTCATCGAACATAAGAGCAAGTTCATGCGATCCAGTCGTGCATTTTATTTTAATTGATTTTTTCACGGAAGTGATTTACGACATGCAAATTTATAAACCAAACACAGGGTCCTCTGCCGGTGGGCATATTTCGGACAACCATCATTTTTCCCGAACTGCGTTAAATAATTCTGTTTTTCGCTCACCACACAAATTTCGTGACCTGGAATAATTACAACGTAGGGGACTCTCTTGTAAATTGTTATATCTGTCTCTTCGAGTCTAGTTACTAAGTCCCAGTATGATGAAATGACGGGTGGGAAATCTATGCAGAAATTAACGTTTCGGAAAAATAACTCATGTAATTCACCCGTACAAAATATTAACTATTATGTCTAGGGCTTTTGATAAGTAGAACGTCTCATGCCTTGCCCTCGTCCATCCTGCATCTGTTGACAATACAGTAATACCCGGATAAGTGCCTCTCGCTTAAGTGCCTAACCCGCATAGGTACCTTTATTATTTTAGAATCAAAATTCTGAGCATTTTTTTCATATAAAACTCATCTTATAAGTACCATCCGCCTAACTACCTTTCCTGCTTAATTGCCTTTAATTTGTATACTTTTATTGAAATTTACCTGACAAAAATTCTTTTAAGTATACATGAAAAAGCTGATAAAATACAACAGTTTGTTTTCCTTTTGTTTTATGCTTCAAAATTCATAAATAAATAAAATGCACTACTGGATCGCACGAACTTGCTCTTATGTTCGATCACATCGTATGCAAAAGATTTCTACAGGGTGGCCCACGAGTCGTGCTACAATAAGAAATTTAAATAACTTTTATTTTAAGCGATGTATTTCATTAATTTTTTTTTATTGGATTAAAAATTAAATTTTATTTTAAATAACTAATGGTTTTTTAAAGATGATAGACCGCAAATGACCTCCACGCTCATCCACGCATATGCGGCACCTGATCAGAAAATTGTTCATTGCGGCCTGAAGGGTTGAAATTGGGATCGCCTCAATTATTGTCTTAATGGACTGCTTCAATTTAGTCAAATTCCTGTGTTTCGGTTTGTACACTTCCTGCTTGACATAACCCCATAAAAAAGTCTGGTGCAGTCAGTTTAGGTGGCCTTGGGGGCCAGCAGAAAGTGCAGTTTCTGGATATCAATTTGTTTGGGAATTTTCGTTGGAGCTCCGCCATAACTTGTGTGGCTACGTGTGCACTTGCTCCATCTTGTTGAAACTAAATATGGGATAAGTCTTCTGCGAAGTTCTGGGTAAAAAAACTCCTTCAACATCTTTACACCGTTTTCTTCAAAGAAGTATGGACCGCCAATACACCTTGATGAAACTGTGCTCCACACAGTGACCCGTTCTGGGTGCAGTTCCGTCTCATGGAGCATTTCTGAATTGGATTCACTCCATATACGGCAATTTTGCTTGTTAACATTGCCGTTTAAGTCAAAATGGGCCTGCCTAACGCGCATAAGTGCATATTAAAGTGGGGCATTTAGCGTGAGGCACATATACCGTTTTTACTGTATATAAAAACAAACAAAAAATAACAATTGGCTACTATTTGCAATAGTTTCGTCTTCTACCACAACCTGTGTATACCTGTTTATTTTTAAAATTTCGTATAGTCCAGAATTGTTGAACCTCAGCCTACTATTCTGTTCACTTGATAATTGTACATTTTTCCAAAAAGATTTTGAATCAATAAAATCAAGAAGCCGACTTTTTAACGTATAATTCCTTTTTAAGAATACATACAATTTATATCCTTTTTGTGCGCGCACTTTTATACAAAAAAATCAATACCGTAAATTTATTCAAAGCATTTATTCATCACAGAAAACCCTCTTGGAATTTAATTTTTTCAAAAATTCTCGTTAAATTGATTTTGAGGGTCCACCGTTTACTCCACTTTTATAGTGTCATTATGCTAGCTTTGTTTTTTTTTTATTATCATTTAAAATTGTTTGCATGACCCTCGCCTCCATATTGGAACATCAAAACAAAAATATGACCCATTATTCCATTCCACTAAATCTTCAGCCAGACTGCTGTAGCCATAATGACACCACATAAAAAAAAAACATAAAATCAACGACATTTGTTTATATATTTTCTAAACAGCGCCCAAGTCCGAGAAGGTTCGCTTTTATGTGTCCTATACTATAAATTCTCATCTGAAAAACAAAAAAAAATGAAGTGACAAAAAGAAATATCTTTCATAAAAGTTTGCCCTATTTTTCTTTTTTTTGTCCTTTATTTTTGTTTCTCTGTTAACATCATAACATACAATTGCTGGTGGTTGTCGTCATACATGTGTAGCATATGGCTGACTGTGTTATGCAAAAAAGCGACTCCATCGCATATTAATCCTTACTTGGCATACTGGCCCAGATGTCACTCAAAGAAAAGTAAAACCAAAACCTACCATACTGTGTTCTGGGCGATGGGTTTCTGACAACGGGCAGGAAGCCTACATCTCGTGTCGGTGCGCGATATGTGGGTGGGTATTTTTTTTAAATCTGAAGAAACTTGTTTTATTCATTGGACATCAAGGTCATTACATGACCCCAATTCCAAATACAATCGGAATAGTATGAATGGAGTTTAAGAGATTCGATTCTCAAGTGAGAAAGAGTCTTACATAAAAAAAGAACAGAATTAAAAGAAAACTGGTAAGTGGTGCGTGCTAATGGTGTCGACTCAGGAGTGCTTGAGTGGACCCCTTATGAATAAAAAGTGCTTGTGGGTGAATGATTCAGATTTACGAACATATGAAACGGAAAGTGGCACTTTTATCTCGAGCTTAGCTTCAATTATTTTCATTTTTTGTCGAAAATGGCACTATTTGTTGGACACGGCCCAAATTATTTGGATGAAGTTGCGTTTTTTTCGAAAGGAAAAATTTAAAAGAAATTGTGTAAAATCCGCCCACTACCACACCCATCCAATTTAACAATTTATTTGTTTCTCAGAAACGGTTCTAAAAATTTGGATGAAATTTTCAATGTTTGTTCTGCTGTGGGCGGAAAAATTAAATAAATAGTATCTTCTATTAGTTTCTCTCAAATTGCTCTAACGATTTGGATAAAAATTTCACATTTTTATTTTAAACTTTTAATAAAATAAATTTCAAAATCAGTTTGTGTAAAATGTGTCTAATGACACGCCCACTTTTATTAATTCTTTGTTTTTTTAGAAATGACGCCCATGATTTGTATCAAATGTTCGTTGTTTGCGCTTATGCTTGAGAAAAGAAATTAAACATTAAGTGAAATCCGCCCACTGTCACGCCTAGGTTGGGTTAGGTTATAAATGGGCGGTGAAACGGTAAGCCGTCTCATCTCGGACGTATATCAATGGATCAATTGCGGTCCCCAGTGTAGAAGTGGGATATGATAATGAGAAAAGAAACGGGAGTGAAATAAATGAGGGGGGGGGGGTGTTTATAGATTGCCTCGCTAACAATCCTGACCTGATTAAAGTTCAGGATAAAGTGGCTTAGTCGAGACAACCCCCAGTTCATCGAAAAATTATTCTCGTATGCCCATTCTACTCATTTGGGTTCCCATTCAGTAGTGACCTGTTAGGATGCCCATCAAGACGGATAGTTGAAGTCTGTTAAGCCCTGGTAAATATTCTGTCTTTTTTTCTTATCTTATATACATATATACATACATATCTAGCCAAAGATTCCTCTTAACCCGATAACTGTCGTCGATTCCTGACCATCTGTCGTTTACTCATTTTTAACATTATCTTGCTCCAGTAGCATAAGTATCCCGGAAGCAATTTGTTTCGGTTCAAGAGTGATGATGCCGATTTTGGCCATGTCGTCTGGGCATTCATTCTCTGGTGTGTCACACTCAAAATAGGGTGAACAAGTTCGATTCGTTGAGGCAGAGTTCTAGTAGTCACGCCTCCTTTGATTTTTATTTTAGTATCTTTACAATTAACACCAAGTTTATCTGGGCATTTGTTATTCAGGGTCGTATCCATGAGTTGCCAAGGAATGTTTAATTTATAACACCTCTTGAAATTTTGAACAATTTTATATAAATTACATAGATATCCGAAGGTTTTTATAAAAAAAAAACGCACAAATCAACTGACATTGAGCTTCCGCCCTGAGTAGACACTTCTGATCTTCAAGTTTTTTTGTTTTTAAACATGGAACAAATGTATTAAGTAAAGGCTTGAAAGTATTTTACAAGGAGAACAAGCTTAACTGACTGCCATTGAAATTTTCAGTTATTTAAGTATATTAAAAAAAATAGATATTCGTAGACGTCTTTTCTTAACCTTTGAATAGGATTAACTCATAAAAAAGCAATGGACAAATTAGCTATAATATGCTATCTGGGTGTACAGTTTTTTAACAGTTGTTCGCCATTAAAAGTTGGAAAAATTTATCGCGCGGTACAAACGAGGTTCAAGTATTCATCCGTGGATTCAGCCATTTTAACTCAACTTTAACTATGGCTTAAGCACTTAATTGGCTATGGTCACTTACCTGAAAGATTCAACTATCCTTAAACCTCATTTAGTCTGCCAAAATCTATGAATTCAAATTGCTGAATCACGAATCCAATATCAAATCATGTTGGCAGAACTGTTTGTTTAAATGAACAGAACTAATATTACATAAATTGGCATGTCTGAAGTCTCTCTCAAATAATAAATATTTGCAGGTGTCCGTTTTTATTATTTGCATAGCTATGTTCTTAGAATCTTTTCTAAAATATCCCTAAAACATACGTAAAACAATTTCTAAGAAAAAACAATTTCTGACGAAAATGCTTCCTCGACATAGGTTTTCACTTACAAAGAAAGATCTAATTTAATTTCTTGCAACTCTAAAAGCTTAAAACAAAAAATCTTGAGTACTTAACATAAATAAAGAGGGAAGTTTAAGAAAATTTTCAGTTTCCATACATCGAAATATGTACAATAAATCTTATTTAGAAGCTTTTTCCACTACAAAAAGATATGCCAGCGGTATTTCGTAATTAAAAGATACATCGAATAATAAATTATACAAAATAACCTCTAACAAAGGTCTTCTAAGAAAAAAGTTTAAAAACAGAAAGAAAAAAAATACACAAATTAAGATTTCCAAAATAGAAATTAATTTGTTGAAACATTTATCATTTTATACTGACACATCTTTCATATGCATCGTGCCCGCCCTTATCCCTTATCATGATAAGGTCGGCTTGTAATTATCTGGTTGTTGTCTTAATACATATCTGTCAATCAAAATGCGTAAAATTGGTTTGTTTTATTTACATCATACACAGAAGATTAACAAAAAAGCAAAACACAAAAAAAAAACAGAATTAAATTGTTTTTTCTCCGTTAGATGTAATTTCCATAGTGTTTGTTTAATGGAGGTATGCTTCGCGCCTTGAAGGCGGTATAATTTAGAAAACAATACCAAAACTTGTTTGGATAACAATTTGTTGAAGCTTCTATACCACCGGATAATGGCAAATAAATTAATTGACACTTGGCTGTTGGGTTGTAAATTAAGCTTAATGTATAGAAAGTTGATGGCCTTCAAGAGGTTTAAAAGAGGTAAGTGGCTACAGCTATTATTATGTCAATTGCTTTTTAGTGGGCGGTTTTATTGTTTGAATGTGTCAGTCAACAAACAAAAGTGTAATTATTGTGGATCTGCTAATAATAAAAATAATGTTTTTTCTTGTAATTCTATTCACAAGATAATAAAAAAAAGAAGCTCGAGAGGCTATAGAGAAATATAAAAAGTTCGTGAGAGTGAAGTTGAGACTTCGCTTTATAGTTTAAACTTCGGTTCAGCAATGAATTCGGTTTTACAGTTTCGTTTAAACCTTGAACATTGGCCACAGTACTTTGTTCATAAAACAAAATATCTGTTGTTGAGAAAAAGAATACAATGAAAGATTCAAGAAAAAACCGTTTAAACCTACGCATCACAACATTATAATTAAAATACGTACTATTGACCTTAGGTTCAGATTGCAGCATTCAGCCGGACTTAAGTTTAAACTTCCACTGAGAATCTGCAAAGTTTTTGATTAATTTTGCATTTATAAAATAAGCAAAACAGTTCTGCATGTCTGCTTAAACTTACCTAGAATATATATTAATAGTACGTTATGTCAAATTTTTCGAGATTTATAACAATTTGGCTATTATAATGATACGAAAAAGTGGGTCTCACAATTCTATTTCTTTGAATGCCTGTCTGTCCGCGAGTCTTTAGCCTAAACTGATGGATGGATTTTCTTCAAACTTGGTGAAAATTGGTTTTAGGTAATAGCCTCTTATTTTATTTTTATCAAAAATAACAATACATGCCTTAAGACAAATCTTATTTTCTCAAAAAAAAAAACGGCTCCAACGATTTTTATAAAAAATATTCAGATAATGATTTTTACTTGTAATATAGGCAAGTTATGCATTCGTCGAAAAAAAAGTTTTGAGATAACAATCAAACATGACATTACGATGAAAGCGAATACGAAAAAAGATGGCCCAAAAATTCTGTCCATCTGTATGTCTGTCAGTCTATCTGTATGTATGTATAGACACCTACAGCCCAAACGGGTGGGCCGAATTGCTTCAAACTTGGCATATGCAGTTTTTTTAGTTATTGTGCAGAGGGGAAATTGAAATTTTTTTAGCTCAAAAAATAACGGTACCTGCCATATAACCGTTGCGTTCCTATTTTTCTCGGAAACGGCTCTAACGATTTTGATAAAAAAAAAAAATCAGTGTACCAATATTTTTTATTAATATTTTTTTGTATTTTTCAAATCATTTTTCAGAAAAAAAAATGTATTATTCGAAAACTGCTCATTAAATTTTTTTCATAAATTATATTTATTTGTATTTTCTGAATACCAATGAATGGGCGTTTTTGAATTTTTTTTTAAATATTTTCAAAAAGTTAAAAAAAAACGTTTTTTCTCAAAAACCGCTCCACAGATTAAAAAAAAAATGTTATCCAAGAAATAAAATGGCGTAGTTTTTTTTTTAGCTCAAATTAGTTTAAGTATTTATTTCAGAATTTTGAATTATTTTTTCTTTGATTAAGCCGATTTAATATTTTGTTTTTAAGTTTATATTATTAAATATTTAAGATTCTCATACCAATTTTTTTTTATATAAAAAAAATAAGTTAAAAACGACTTTAAAAATATATTTAGATTTTTAATAGAAATCTTTTGCATACGATGTGATCGATAAGTGCCAGTTCGTGCGATCCAGTCGTGCATTTTATTTTTTGTATTATTTAATTTTTTTAATCCGTCACGAAAACGGTGGTACTTTTTAGACTAGTTCTTAATTGTTTTGCTCTTTTGCAGGATGACAAGGAAAATGACGACGAAATTCAAACCTGAAATTGGTCATTTAACCAATAATAACAATAATTGCTGTACTTCAGGAGTACATCACTCCTTTGCTTGTTACCATTCTTTGTACAACACTAATTCCAAAGCACTGTTACATTTGACACTTTTGCAAAAATTATGACAAAAATCTCTTTTCTAATTTAGTTGTAAATATACCTTCTGTCTTCACCCTAAAAAATACATTCCATATTAAACATAGGAAACCCTCTTTAAAAAAAAACAATAATTCACTTTAGCGCTAAAGTTACATTGCTTATTTAATAATAACAATTATTTTTAGGGACTGTAAGAACAAGAAATATCTCTTAAAAAAAAAAAAAAAAAAAAAAAAAAATCCCTTACAAACAAGATCTCTTAAATACCGTATGACTTTTCACAGACTACCTATAAAGTTACACCAGGTAAGTATTCATCTTACTCAACTTTCCACTAACAAACAAATTGAGTTTCACCCTAATTCACCAATTTTCCCCTTTTTCAGCATCTAATCTTCCATCAAAACAAATTTCAAAAGTCCTTAAAAACTGTCATAAGAAAAAACTCCATTAGTCAACAACCAGGTACCTATGCGAAACCATATCATTCAAATTCTGACTACAACACAAAAACCACATAATAATTGTACTTAATGATTACAACGACACGGTGACGTACGATGGAATGAAACTCCATATTATAATCTCAAGGGTACGTCTATAATTTTTTATTTTTGTTTTGGTATGTGTTAGTGTGCTTTGTTCAAATTAAAACCCACCATCAAAATTATAATTGTCAACTTTATGGGATTTGGGATTTATATTTTAAAAGCTCCAAACTCAACAATAAATTATTCTCTTAGCTAAAAGTATGGAAATTCCCGCAGGTGAATCCATCCTTTAAAAGTCTCGAAGGATAGGCACCTAGATTACAAAAAAAAAAATTATGCAATTTGTATCTCATCTTCGTATAAAAAAAAAGCCTTATTTTGTGTTTCATATCCTCCCACCAAAGAACTCTATACCTACTACACACTTTGACACACTGTTTATTCAAGTTAAAATCTGGGTCAGTCCTTACCACCCTTACTGCACAGCACACTGCATGTGCCAACATCAGAATAATAACTCTCTCATAGAAAAGACATCACACACAAAAAAAAAAACTACATGCATACATAAATAAATCAAAAGCAACACTAATGGCTCATAATACTTCTCCTGCAGATACATAGTCTCAAATCAACTATCACTGTCGTGAAATATATATAAAAAAAAAAAAAACACTAACAAAAAAAGATGGAAGTAAAATCGAGAATTGAGGACACAATATTCTATACCCCATCTTTGTTATCTGTATAGAAAGACAGACATACACATACAACAGAGATAGAGGAAGGGCACCCAAGAGGGTTTTTTTCTGTTTGAAAAGATGAATGGCAATGATGCTGATTCATTCGGTTTGAAGGGTTTTGGGTCTTTAGGCCCGATATACATACAAAATTTATGTATCATCATCGAAAGTATTTGGGACAATCTAAATGGCTTTGATAGTTGAGGTCTGACAGAAATAAACGCCTATTTTGTGTCCTTATTGCAAACGTGATAATAATAAAAGCAACTTGGGTATATCTTGGTACTAAATAAAATTGGCTAACTGAAAAAGGGTCGATTACCACATTATGTTGGTGCTTTCATTCTAACTAATTAAAACCCTAATTAATAGAAGTACCATCAGAATTATTACTTTGGCCCAGTTTTATTTGACAAATGTTAGGATGTTAAAATGTTGGTTAAATTGTCTACCATGGTTAAATTTTGACACTAGAGGGGTGAAGCGGCTAAAATTTAACCTGGTGCAGCAGCATGCTATTATTTTATCAATTTTTGACGTTTCTGAAGTTTATGAGAAATTTGTATTTGTTTTTGCAACCACCATTTGTTGTCAGCAGCTGACAACTAGTTTTCATAATACTCAACAGACAAACTTATTATTGGATTATTGGCTTAAAACCGAGGAAAAAAATAATTCAATTGATTTTTTTTTTGCTTTTTATGAGCCACATTTTTAATTTTGATGCGGTTTCTCTATAATAAATAAATTAACTTAAAAAAATAAAAGTACTTTTTTCAGGGAAATTTTATAAATCCTAAAGGAATTTTAGCCAAAATAGTATTTCAATAAGTCCCTTTTAACGCAATTCACAAACCAAAAAGCAAAATTTCCCAAAAACTTATTTAGCATTGTAGAAAATTCAACCAAAATATTAACCTTTCATAACTGAGTCAATTTCCTTTACTCAGAAATACAGTACCATTTTTATAATTTTTTTGATAAAATTTTTGATCATTGAATTTTTTTTCCGTGGGTAGGTATACCACCTTCAAAAGGCTCTATGAGGACCAAAACGCGTACTCATAGGAGTGTGAGATTCTTACTGCACTAAAAACACCTCCTCCTCCCGATGGCAACTAAGTTGGAACTTATCTAGCAATTTATTTTTACCGAATTTAATTAACGTGTTGCAGGTAACTATCCGTTGATAGTTCCTGCTTATACCGCGATTTTAAGGCGGATTCTCGTTTAGTGTACCAGATCGGAGGGCTTAGTCCTTCGCAGGCGGCATACTAAATTCGTCTCACCGATAATTTCGATTATAGTACTATTACAGTGTTGTAATAGCCGTTTTCTATGATTTCGTGCAAAATTTTTTAGTTCATCGCAAACCGTGGGAGTCCCGAGATCTCTGTGGATATCTTCGTTTCTAATGTACCAAGGTGCGCTTACAAACGATCTTAGGAGTTTATTTTCAAATGTTTGTAAGGCATTTAAATTAGAATCTCGCGTACAACCCCAGAGTTGTGTACCGTAAGTCCAGACAGGTTTAAGCACCTGTCTGTACAAAATTAGGTCGTTTTCGATACTGAGCTTAGAGTGTTTCCCGAGCAACCAGTACATATCTCTGAGTTTATTATTTAACTCTTCGCATTTCTTCTTAACATGCGGTTTCCATCTTAATTTCGCGTCTAGAGTCATTCCGAGATATTTTGCTTCATTAGCAAACGGAACTTGAACCGTATTAACAAATACCGGTAATCTATTAATCTTTCTATAAGTAAAATCTACATGGACTGATTTTACTTCGTTAAGCGATATCCCGCATGTTTTTGTCCATTCACTGACATTATTCAGAGCTTTTTGTAATTTAGTCATAGTTTGGTCCACTGCTAATATTGCAGTGTCGTCAGCAAACGTGGCTTAGATAATTCTTCTCTTTGAGGTACGAGTATATCACGTGTAAATAATAGGTACGATATTGGACCTAAGACACTTCCTTGTGGTACCCCAGCCACTATATCTTTGAGATCTGAGTAATCGTTTCCATGTCTTACTCTAAAACGTCTATTCTCTAGATATGCTTTTAGAAGCGTATAAAACGCTTCAGGCAGAATTTGTCTTAATTTAAAATCATCATTTGATATTGGTATATGCGAATTGAAGTATTGTCAATGAATTGTTGTTCAAGTTTTTTATCCAGAATTTTTAAAATACCAAAATTTAATAATTTATCCGTGTAATTTGATTTAAATTGGTGGCAGAGTTCGGGAATTCAGTGAATTAACTGGTCACTATGCTTTCTTGGCAGTGACATAGATTTCAGCGCAGATTTGGCACTGATTAATCTCTTCTTCGTTAGATTAGAAATTACCTTCCTGTATTTTACGGTTTCAAGTCTGTTATTCATAAAATAAATGATGCTGTGCCACAGGGCTCCGTTCTGTCTCCCACTCTTTTTTTTTTTTGTGTTCCTTAAAATTATTAATACATTATAAAGAATTTAAATATATAAACAAAAATTACAAATTCATAATCATTCATTTGTATTAAATATATTCTAATCATTTTTAGAAATAGGTATCATTCTTTAGCACTTGCGTGACTAGTGGCGAATAATCCGGCAATATATAATTTCAGTTTTTTACTAAGTTATTTGTTTGTGGTATAAGATCTAAATTTAGGTAAATATACAAAACGAAGCACTATTTTTAATCGAAAAAGTGACTCAAATTTAGGAACAAATTTATAAGAGTAAAAGAAATACATTTTATTAATTAATAGCTGAATTCATTAAAATTTTGACCATAGAACTATCCAACGTGAACAGCCAATTTTTCACTTTATTTACGAAAGTGGATTGTTTTTCTTTTCTTATTTCGAAAGGTAGTCTATTAAAAAGCTTAGGTGCAGCTGCAGTATAAAATCTATAAAAATGTGTTTTCCTAGCCAAAGGAATGTTAACCATTGCCATATGGTTACCTCTCAACCCGTAAGCGTTTGAGCTTCTCAAAGTTGCACTGTACCCGCTTCGCATAAAAAAAACCTTTAAAACCTTGCAGATATATAGATGAGCTATTGGAAGAACTCGGATTCTATGGAAAAGAGGCCAACTACTCGCGAGTCTATTGGCTTTACATACAATTCTTATCAGATGCTTTTGGGCAACATTTAATAGTCCAATTTTGCAATTATATATTCCACCCCAACATGCAATACTATACTGTAGCTTGGAGTGTGCTAATCCATTGTAAATCATCAAGAGGATTTTGGTAGAGCAGAGGTGTTTCAAAAGATACATTTTGCGCGGAACAAATAACATATATTTTTTTAATTCATCTACATGAGCTTCCCAGTTTAAATTTTTATCAATTAATAATCTCTTTAATATTCATCAATGATCTTTTATCTGAATCTTCTAATCCAATATATTGTTTTGCTGACGATAGTGCCCTCATATTATTTTTTTTTAGAATCACACTCATGTCCTTCGCGTGTAGAACTTCAACGGCAGCTTATGATAACTATCGCCTTTTAGTCCTTGGGATGTACATCATTTCATAGAAAACTTCTTGTGGAATTAACACATATTCGGTGTCCCCAAAAACACTGCAAAGTGCTTGGGCTTTCTTCAAAGATTCAAGAAATTCTTCTCCACTTCTGATGTTGCTGTAATCTATAAGGCCTTCATTCGTCCAAAGCTCGAGTATAATTCTCACATATGGGCTGGAGGTCCGAAACTCATTTGAATCTTTTGCGTATAATTTAAAATAGAGCTCAACACAATTATATAGGGTGATTTTTTTGCTACTTGGTTTTTGACGTTTATATTTTTGACAGATCACACATGACAAATTCCACGAACATTTGACATTTCGATTCAGTATTGTTTGCCATTTCATCATGAATAGACTTACGACTGAAAAACGTTTGCAAATTATTGAAATTTATTATCAAAATTCGTGCTCTGTGAAAAATGTGTTTCGCAAGCTGCGTCCGTTTCAGCGACGAGGCTCATTTTTGGCTAAATGGATACGTGAATAAGCAGAATTGCCGTATTTGGAGTGAAGAGCAGCCAGAGGCAATTCAGCAGCTACCAATGCATCCCGAAAAATGCACTTTGTGGTGCGGTTTATGGGCAGGCGGCATCATTGGGCCGTACTTCTTCAAGGACGATGAAGGCCGCAGGGTTACGGTCAATGGAGAAAGGTACCGTTTGATGATAACAGATTTTTTTTTGCCGAAAATGCAAGAATTGAACTCGGTCGACATGTGGTTCCAACAGGACGGTGCCACATGCCACACTGCACGCGAAACCATGCATCAATTGAGAGGCGAATTTGGTGAGCAGTTGATCTCACGTTTTGGCGCAGTCAATTGGCCACCCAGATCATGTGATTTGACCCCGTTAGACTATTTTTTGTGGGGCTATGTTAAGTCTATTGTCTATGGAGACAAGCCAAACACGATTGCTGCCTTAGAAGCCAACATTGAACGCGTCATTGCTGAGATTCCGGCCGAAATGTGTCAAAAAGTTTGCCAAAATTGGACCTTCAGAATGGACCACCTGAAGCGTAGTCGCGGGCAACATTTAAGTGAAATTATTTTTAAAAAGTAAATGGCAGAAATTGATTTATCGATCCAAATAAAAATTTCATTCACTTTTTACAAGAAGCATTTACATCTCTCGAACATCGTCTAAACATTGCATGTCTTTCATTATTTTCTAGAGTTCTTATGGTTTTAAAAGTTGTTTTTCCTGGAATAAGCATTGAACTGAAATTAGTTTCCTAAAATGTAGTTCTGCTTCTTCCCATCAGGGAATATCCTTAGATACTGCCTGTTTTATAGCGTCGAACATTAAACGAAGCGAATTTTACACGATTTTTCTTCGAAGGATATTTGATATTTGGGTGAACGAAGGAGACTACAACCACGGTGTGTTCTATAATTCATGCCAATACAGAGAAGTCCACATTGGTAGAGTCTCATTGATCACAACAATGTTATATTTTGAAGATTCTTCAAAAATTAATACCCAACCTCTGGTGTATAGACCAAGCGATAGCGGATGCCAGTTCGCATGGCTTAAATGACTACAAGCAGTCTGCTCAGGATTGTTGACTAAGTCAAAACCCACCATTATACTCTATTCAATAATATAAACTTAAAAAGCCATTTGACGAAATAGATACACCAGATAATAACAATCTTGGCATTTATAGTAACTTTTTTACCATTACCTTAGCCAATTAATTCTTAATTATTCTTCTCAGCGAATAACTCGAGGATAGATGATTTCAGCATATATAAAAGCTGTCATCATTTAAGTAAAAGTATTTTTTAAAAACTTAATTGATTTTCTCCAACATCATCCATTGGAGGAATGCCGTCATATGCTCGGTTGCCCTATCTGCTAAACAACATAAACAACCTCTTAAACTGCTGACATCGAGTTAGTCTCAGTACACACTTGTCACTTGTGTTTCCCACTTAAAGAATAACAAAAATGATTTTTATCACGTTAAGTGATATGAATTGTGAATTTTTTTTTTTAAATTCTAAAAGATGTCCCTCTCTCTATTCCTACATACATACTCATCATCTCAATGATGTGTGAGACTTGAACTGGGTGTTGTTTGGCATAAGAAGAAGTATCTCCGTCGGACACGACGCGACGCGACGCGACGGTCGGTTGAATGCCTTGAGATTGTACACCAGAATGATTTATGCAAACTCATATAACAGTCCACCTCGGCCTTCCTCATTTAAAAGTGACGGCAGAGGCAGCAAAATAGACAAAGGAGTCGACAGCATGTCGGACTCCAAGTGACAACGGCAACAGTAGTTTTTGTTTATTTAATTTTTTTTTGCTAACTGCAAATAATTGGCCAATTGTGGATTCTTGACTGAACTTAGCATTAAGGGCACATGACGGTTATTTGGCCACCTTGTTGTGGGATGAAATGGAGCTCTGAGATAATTTGAAAACTAAAAATAGGTTGTTATTTTGTCTTATAGTAAAATAAAGAGAATGTGAACGTTGTTGGGACTGTAATGAGGCCAAGCGTTTAGTGTAACAAGCTCTATTGACTTAAATTGGCTAGAATATTTTAAGCATTATTAAATTTAAAATTATTAATATCTCTATGAATATGTGTACCAACTTGTATTCGTTTGACTGATTAATTCAATTGTTTTTGTTTTTTTTTTTGCAGGTAAGGACTGAAAAGAACTCAAACATTTTTATGTATATAAATGGTGAGTTAGTAATAAAAAAGACTTTAATTTGAATCCACTTATTCAGCAAAGGAACCATCGGATTGTTAAATTTTGGTTGCCATACAACTTCCCAGTTCAATTTATTTATACTACTTTTTACACGAGTACAGCGGCCTTAAAATCTATACATCTAAAGGAGTATTCACATTAGACGACGAACGAATGAACAAATAAACAAAGTATAATCCAACATTTTTCAAAAATTCTAAACAAAATCGTATAGAATACAATTATATCAATGGTAAAAAATTAGCTTTTTAGTTCCCAAAATATGATAAATTTCAGATAACAAATTAAGGCTCGTGCAAACTGAAGCGGTAGCGTTGGCGATCACGTATGTAATAATATGGAGTCTGCACATGTAAATCAATAGAAGGCCACATATCAACGCGTGGATTGCGAATACGTTCCACTGATGCATTCAGTCCCATGAATTTTATTGATCGCTGCATTACCATCAATTTTAAATATTTAAAATTTTTGTTTTGCTTCAATTTATAATGTTTGTTATTATTTTTTTACAACTTGCTCGCAACAACATGTTTCGCGATATCGCATTGATGTGAGGAGGTTTTTTATCGCATTTTATTGCAGGACCAACGCTATCGCGATAGACATTGCCATCACTTCGGCTTACGCATGACTTTAGTCGACACGAACTGTCAAACTCTATTCGTGTTCCACATACCATCCACACTTCAAAGATTAACCTCAAAATTAGAGTTTATCCATTATAGATAACGTCATTCGTGACGAATAAAAATAATCCAATGTGAATGAAATGTCAAAATGGACGATTTGGTCGTTCGCATGAGATAAGTCCTCATCTTATTTTACAAATAGCTATTCCTCCAAATTTATTTCTCTAACTTTAAGATTTTGATTTCTTTCAGTGATGATCACACGTTCCCTTTTTTAAGGAGAGGCAAAAGTAGTGTCATAATGTGAATCTACCCGGATTTTTACAAATGGTGTAAAACGTCATTTTATTTTGACATTTGATTTGTATAGAGATAAAGAATCAATTGACAACTAGTAAGAGAGGAATATTCGGTTGATGGTTTAACGCAGCATTAGTTTCGTCATTGTCATGCATCATATCCACAAAGAATAAGATGTTTTGTTGAACGCCTCGTGTAAACTTGGTCCACTTGGTTCGTTTGTCTGAGAAAATAACTGTAGTGAAACGATCGAGCTGGTTTGGTCAACAAATATCGCCTCTAGTGCTACAGGCAGATATTAAACGAGTCACTAATATGCCTCCCGATTTTTTGCGAGCAACAATTCAAAATGCGGTAAAACAAGCAAGTACTCAAGAGATGCTCATTTGATCAAAGAGCAATTTCCGATGATGAAACTTGTATGTTCCTAATAATGCCTTAGGGGCCTACTACTTTGTGCATAAGTGAATTATTTCCGCCAAGTACATATTCTAACGTTTCTTCGGCAAAAATACCAAAAGCCTCTTGGTTTAGGTTAGGTTAGAAGGGGTGGTGAAACGGCAAGCAGCCGCACCTCACTCGGATCGCAATGGACCCATTCCCGTCCGAAGCAGGGTAGGAAGGGGGAAGTTTAAGGAGGTTGGTAAATGTGGACATTATGCTTGAGGTGCTCCCTAAGCCATCTTGATCTTTGAATAAATGTCAGGAAATGTTAAAGAGGCTTATTAGATATATCGCCCAGTTCGTCAAAGAAGTAATCTCCGAAGGCTTCTTTCCGGGTTCGGGCTAGGCTGGGGCATTCACAAAGGAAGTGATGTGAGCCCTCTTCCGCTTCTTCGTCCATACAACCTCTATATAAGTCAGTTGTGCTGATATCCATGCTGTGCATGTGGGTTCCCGTAGAGTTGTGCCCCGTTAAGATGTCCATCAGGAGGGACAGTTTAGGACTGTTAAGCCCTAGTAAATATTCTGTTTTTTTCTTTCTTATCTGTCCAAAGATTTCTCGAAACCCGACAACTATTAAAACATAACCATCTGCCATTTGAGGTTTTGAGGAGAACTTGTTGGATTCTAAAATTTTCTTGCTTCAGTGGCACAAATATGTCGGAAACGATTTGGCTCGGTTCAAGTGATATTCCGGTTTTGGTCAGATTGTCTGCGCTTTCATTCCATTGTTTGCCACTTTGTCCTCGGACCCAGATTAGGGTGACTAAGTTCGACTTGCTTAGCAATCTTAGTTCGTTTTGGCAGTGATCTACTAGTCTTGACTGTAACGATTGACGAAATGGCCTAGATTTCCGAAGGGCTGTCTACGTTTCTGTTGACCAGTTAACATGGCCACTTATTGCGAGCACCACCGCTTTAAATATTGAAACAATAATTTGAAAGTGTGTATGATTTGGTTAAGGGAGGATTTCTAAACAGATTCCTGACCATAACCCATATCTGACTTAGATCCATTCGTATAGACCGAAACATGATTTTTGTTACTGCGACAGGGCTAAAATCTATCTACAGTGAAATTAGGTCTGTTTGAATTGTCGTATTTGTAAAACTTATATTATTGTGACTGTAAAGGCCTATTTTTCAATTCCTAAAGACTTTTAGTCTAAGAGCGCTCTTGGCCGCTAACACTTTCGTAAATAGGTCAAGTCAGGCTAAAGAAAGAAAGCTTCTTACTAAACACGAATAATACTTATTTGCTTTCTAGCTTACAGTGGCTAGTAAGGGGACTTGTTATTATTCCTAGTTGACCCAAATGCATCACACAACTCGAGGGTCCCACCTCTAATTTTCAGAAATAGCGAGAACAGGCAGTTTTAAGAAAGGCCCCGAAGTGCACATTTTAATGAAAATATTGAGGCCCAATGCATGTGACTGGTGGTACTTGGTTCCACACACATAGCAAGCGAGTTATTATTTATAATTTTAGGGATGTTTTTAATTTGCCGTCTATAATGTCTTCTTTTGTCGATTTACACTGGCATTCTAGATTGACCAATTTGACTTCTCTAAACTTCTCTTAGATTGATTTTTTTTTGCAAGTCATTGGAAACAATCCACATAATATGGAAGCCAAATTTTGAATGACTTTTCTCCTCGAATCCTCAATTGAAAATGTTCTATAGAGAGAGAAGTGGCCTGTAAGTCATACACTCTTTTGACCGATACTTTAAAGAAGTAATAAAAAACTTAAATACAAACAAAATTTTACATTAATAATTTATTACTTGTATTATAACATGGTATGTTTTTATATCAATTTTTCAACCTAACCAGCAATTTCTGTATCAGTCCCTTCAATCGTTCTTAATCCATCATATAATTTTTTGTAAAAACATACCTCACTGTTTAAACCTAATTTAAATTCTCATACTCACGCCTAGTCCCAACCGTATTTCAGCCTTCGAATAGTCACTAACTTTGACACCCAAGACTCCATATAAGCTCAATTGAACGTAATAAATCTGGTATTCTGATTTAATGTGCAGCTACTGTTACACTACCGTATCTTAACTTATAGAACTTCCCTTCGACCAAACTGTCAAAAATTACAAAATCCAAGATTTCTGTCAGTGTTAAAAGTTGTCACACTGACGTATTTCGACGAATTTCGAATTATCAACGCCACCCATGACGATGCGTCTCGGTTTACTTCTTTTAAAATATTTTTTTAATTTTTAAATAAATTTCTGTATGCTATTCAAAAATTCAGAAATCGAAACCGTTCTGATTGACACATGAAAATTGACACATTGCATAAGGCATGGCACTCAATACTGATCACATATCCTATCCATGTTGTGCTTTATGGGGTTATCGTAAAAAAAAATGAAAAAAAAAATAAAAATAAATATCTTCAACCAAGAAACCCGTCATCGCTGCGCTGTTGCAGTGGAGAGGTTCAACTTGGTGTGGTTGATAATATACATGTACTTTGTGTATATAGGTTTGGGGAAGAAATGAATAAACCAAAAAAAAAAGTGAAAAGCACGGGCCATAAGATTGACGAGAAACTAATCTCTTCCCGAAGCCCTGGCCTGGCTTTGGCCATCAGTCACCAGAGTTGGTCTGACAGAGAAGCAAGGCAACAACAGCAGCAGCAGCAGCATGATGCGGTTTCTCAGATTACATGTCGACGGTTTGTAGGATAAGATTTCAAATAGATTTTTTGTTCGTTGTTGTTGTCATCCTTTAGGTTGGTTAAAGTCTTAAACAAAAGGGCGTCTTCGTTACAATCATTTAACAACAGAGCAAGCAAGCTAAGTCGACAATGCTTCATGGTGGTTAATGGTGGCAGTAATTGTAATTAAATATCGGATTTAAAAAAAAAAAAACGCAAGCATGTTGTAAACGATGCACAATTGCATATCAAACTGGACAAAATGGCAAAATTGCAAACAATGCCACTCGCTGAAATATTTACTATAGTGGAAGAAGCATATATGCGATATTTATGTATGAACTTTTGATTAAAGGAATCGTGTTGCGTGCCACGCAGTATTTACCACTGCTTTGTAAGACGTGTCAAACGCAAGTTGAAATGAAATGTATCGCAAAGTGAAGGAAAATTTGTATCTCCTTAGTGGAAGTGAAAATTTATGATATACTTTGTGTGGTGGTTAGTTAATCAATGTTCATTTAATCTTAGTTTGGTGATCTCTATAAAGTAGCAACTGCAGGATGGCGCACGAATCGTACTACAATAAGAAATTTAAATTACTTTTATTTTAATCGATGTATTTCATTAATTTTTTTTATTGGATTAAAAATTTAATTGGTTTTTGCGGTCTATCAGCAAATAACCTCCACGCTCCACGATCAGAAAATTGTTCATTGCGGCCTGAAGGGTTGAAATTGGGATCGGCTCAATTATTGTCTTAATGGACTGCTTCAATTTAGTCAAATTCCTGAGTTTCGTTTTGTACACTTCCTGCTTGACATAACCCCATAAAAAAAGTCTGGAGCAGTCAGGTCAGGTGACCTTGGGGGCCAGCAGAAAGTGCAGTTTCTGGATATCAATTTGTTTGGGAATTTTCGTTGGAGCTCCGCCATAACTTGTGTGGCTACGTGTGCACTTGCTCCATCTTGTTGAAACCAAATCCTGCTGAAAGGGATACGTCTTTGGCGAAGTTCTGGGAAAAAAACTTTTTTAACATCTTTAAATAACGGTCCCCATTGACAGTTTGTGTTACACCGTTTTCTTCAAAGAAGTATGGCCCGCCAGTACACCTTGATGAAACTGCGCACCACACAGTGACTCGTTCTGGGTGCAGTTCCGTCTCATGGAGCATTTCTAGATTAGATTCACTCGACATACGGCAATTTTGCTTGTTAACATTGCCGTTTAAATCAAAATGGGACTCATCAGACATGCGCAAACAATTTATCAATGTGTTGTCTTCTTCGGCCGTTGCAATCATTTTTCGGCAAAATTCCAGGCGAACAGGTAAATCCTTGCTTGTAATTTGGACTTTGTATGGAAACAAGTTTAAGTCATCATGAAGTATCCGTTGTAATGGCCGTCTGCTAACTCCAATTTGACCCGATAAGTTTCGAGTCGAAACACTTGGATTTGTCTGTATTGCCGATGCAACAGCCACGATTGTATCCTGAACCCGAACAATGGGATCTCGATGATACGGTCTTCGTTCGATGCTTCCAGATTAGGCAAACATGTTCACCAGCCTCATAATGGTCCATCTACTCGGGGGAGTACCGCCAAACTCCAGCCTAAATTCCCTTTGGACGGAAATGGCGGACTGCAAAGAATGGTATCGCTGCACTATCGAAATCCTTTTTTTCAGTATCCCAAGCATTCATTTTGATAAATCTAAATAGTAGCCTATAAAATAAAAAAAAATAAGCCGATTACTCGCACTGAAAAAAAGTTATTACGTTTTATTTTTGTAGCATGATTCGTGCGCCACCCTGTACAACACAAAAGTTGTCAACCCATGTTTCTGGTTGACATCATTTATTATTTTTGTGAATGAAAAAACTTTGATTCTGCTTTTGGATTATGATTATTTGATATTTTAATTTCTTTTTTATTCAGTCGAATCGTAAGTAAGTGGCGATCGTCAGAATTGATGATATCTCTATTTTAAACTGTTGAGATTCTGAGGCTTGTTGATATATGTACCTCCCGATTTAAAGAAACTCCACAAAGAGAAGTCTCGAATAGGGCTGGAAACGAGACGAGACTACTTCAAAAAGCACCCGAGACGAAACCGTATTTTTAATTCACTTTTCAGACTTTGTTTCCCCCTGCGGTAAAAGGTGACTTTTAGGTGACATTTGGAAAAAAAATATTATTTAAACGTCAAAATATTGTCTTTTGCCTACCTGTCAAGCCATGAACTATCAAAATCGATTGAGGGATGGCTCCGATTTAAATGGATTAAAAACCTCTACAAAATGTTACCACAGAAAATTTGAAATTACTAACAAACTGACGAGATATTATACTCCATCTTTTCAATCTGAACACGCGTTTTATGTTACATCTTTCAACTACCAAAAAACATGAAAGCAACCCCAAGACCGAGACGAGACTGCAGAATAAAATTTTCACGATGAAAAGGCGAGACTAAGATCGAGACGAGACTGAATTTGTTCGATTTTGACGAGACCGAGACGAGACTAACAAAAGTATCGCCGGGTCTTGTCTCGTTGCCAGGCCTAGTCTAGAATGGTTATATTGGGAGATGTGGGTGTAAAGGCTCTTCGTAGGATTTACGCGGATTTTTGGTGTCCCTGAAGCCATTATTTTGCTTACTCATCGATCATTATGAATTTCCATGAAAAGTTGTTTCCCTGATGGTTGTCGATATTCCGGGTTAGGTAAATTTCGGTAACACGCGTTAGCGGTCAACAACTGATGCATTCTGTAAGGGAACATCTTCAAGTATCTTACCAAAAATATTTGAAGAAATTGCCGATTAATGTCCAATTGCATAGCACTTTGTCAGGGGTCCTATGCGACATCTTATAAACGGTGATTTTTTAAGAGCTTGGTTTTTGAAAATTCAAAAAAACACAGAAACTTGTAAAAAGTGAATGAAATTTTTATTTGGATCGATAAATCAATTTCTGCCATTTACTTTTTAAAAATAATTTCACTTAAATGTTGCCCGCGACTACGCTTCAGGTGGTCCATTCTGAAGGTCCAATTTTGGCAAACTTTTTCACACATTTCGGCCGGAATCTCACCAATGACACGTTCAATGTTGGCTTCCAAGGGAGCAATAGTGTTTGGCTTGTCCCCATAGACAATAGACTTAACATAGCCCCACAAAAAATAGTCTAACGGGGTCAAATCACATGATCTTGGTGGCCAATTGACTGCGCCAAAACGTGAGATCAACTGCTCACCAAATTCGCCTCTCAATTGATGCATGGTTTCGCGTGCAGTGTGGCATGTGGCACCGTCCTGTTGGAACCACATGTCGACCGAATTCAATTCTTGCATTTTCGGCAAAAAAAAATCTGTTATCATCGAACGGTACCTTTCTCCATTGACCGTAACCCTGCGGCCTTCATCGTCCTTGAAGAAGTACGGCCCAATGATGCTTACCAAACAGTGCATTTTTCGGGATGCATTGGTAGCTGCTGAATTGCCTCTGGCTGCTCTTCACTCCAAATACGGCAATTCTGCTTATTCACGTATCCATTTAGCCAAAAATGAGCGGAAAAAAAAACGGACGTAGCTTGCCAAACACATTTTTCACAGAGCACGAATTTTGATAATAAATTTCAATAATTTGCAAACGTTGTTCAGGCGTAAGTCTATTCATGATGAAATGGCAAACAATACTGAATCGAAATGTCAAATGTTCGTGGAATTTGTCATGTGTGATCTGTCAAAAATATAAACGTCAAAAACCAAGTAGCAAAAAAATCACCCGTTATAATATTCCCAGCAAAACGGCTGTCATGACAGCAATCGAGACAAGACATGACAGCATCTCGTGTTTCATACTCTTCTAGGCACGTTGCAAAACGTCGTACTTTGTTTCCCTGCTGGTTTCGTAAGACCGGGATATCTGGGCCGACAGTAATTATTATTCACAACAGAACTGACAAATTTGTCCGCAAAAAAATCTAAACAATTATTTCGCGATATTTAGGAGCTTGCCAATTCTTGTCCTCTATTTGTAATTGGAATTTGGCTCCATTTGCAAAATATAAAATATCTTCTGTAAAGGTAATGGCGCAAAAATTTAAACAACCCATTGTTAAGGGCTTAACAATTTACTAGTTAGCAATTTCCTAAGTGCTTATCGATTGAATAGCTATTTCAAAATTTTTAAACCTTTTCTAAACTAGTAAATTGCTAATTAAACAGAAAGCTGAGCATTTGTAGGGTTTGAATTTTGATGAACACAATTATTGTTGTTATGCGTTGTAAATTAATTATATGCTGATGAAAACCCAACATGTGCTCTAAAAAGGTATTACTTATTTCTATTTTCATCATTTTAACTTCATTATTTACACAAAAAAAAAAAAAAAAAATTGCACCAGCAGGACTCGAACCTGGGCACCCCGCGTGCAGGGCTGATATACTATCAGATTCCATAATGGATTTAGCAAATTTCTAAAAGTTAAAGTAGCCATTCCGTGATTTAACTTTAGTAAAATGTTAAAATCGTTTAAAATTAGCTCAATCATCTTTTTTAGCTTAGTGAATTGCTAAAAGTGGCCTTAACATTTTACTAAATCGTTTAAAATTTTGCGTCAATGACTTTTTCTACTTTGTTGCAGTGTCAGAAAAGCATTCTAACACCTTGTGGGAGATCTTACAAAACGCTGCCTAACCGTATCGTCTAAATGAATGAAATAGACTTTGTAAGGTGTATTACCATTGAGGTTGGTTCTTAATTGCAAGTATTGTAAGGATTGTACAGTCTTAAGTTTGAAGATTTTTAAAACTTTAACCTTGAATTTCAAAATAAATATTTATGTAGGTCCAGTTTCACTCTCGGAATACTTACAGCTCTTTAATGCCAAATATGTGATGCTGAGAAACATTGTTTTTGTTTCCTTTTATAATAAATTTATAATAAACGATGTTGTACTCCTATTGAAGAAATTGCAGAAATTCAATAGACAGTGACATCTTCCTGCGACTGGCAAGGATTTAGTGGATATTTTGCTTGACTGCTATCTCTAGGTGTGAATTTGAGCTCCAAGCTCGTGTCATTACTGCTGCAATTACACAAAACCGAAGCAGTCTTCTGTACAGTTTTTAAGTGAAAGGCAATGATTATAAGTTAGTTCGCTAACTTCAAACAAGTAAACAATATTTTTCAATCTAAATATTTATTGCTGAAGTATTGCAAACCCACACTATCTCAATTTTCCAAAACCAATTCATCTTAATGTTTATTTTTCTTGTATATTTCTTGCATCTTAATAGGATTCCAACCAATGCGCCTTCAATAAAATAAATCAAAACAGCTCTCCAAAATTATGTTCACCTCTTTAATGGGAACAAAGATCTCAAGCCAGTCGTCTAGTTGCTTATCGGACATAAATTATTTCACTAAACTATCAACTATTAACACAAATAGTCCCACTAAATCAGCCCTGAGGTACTCCGGTGTGCATATTTTTTTTTCATCATCGGGGAAAATATCCACGGTAAAGTTTCTCTACAATACCCCCGTTTCTCCCATCCGCTTTTTACTGCTATACTACAATGCATTCATTTTTGGTTTCTTCATTCTATGCGCCGCGCCAGTGTCGCGCCGTAAATCTTTTTCAATTACTCCTTAAAGGAAAATCAATTCGCGTGTCTTCTCATCAACAAAAATTCCCTCCACTAGAGATATAGCATAGCTCTATATTTGGACTTTGCAGACCTATGCAAGCAGTGAAGTAAGAGAAGATTACTCTATCGAGATTGTAAACTGCTGTGAGTACAATTTGCGTGGAAATTTTCCCATTCGTGATGGCATCAAGGAAATGTGTTTTTTTGTCAATTTTTTTTTAAAGAAAAACTGCAAAACTAAGCAAAGTCAAATAAACCAAAAAAAAATCCTAAAAATCACCAAACTACGAAGCCATCAATCGTTTACAGCCAACGTCAGTGTTGATGGCAGGCTTTCGACTCCCCTTCGACAGCTCAACGAGGCTGGTCAAACAGAGGGACAAAAATCCTTCATTTATTACATCAAATTAAAATGCACAAAAAAAACGGCGTTTGAAATCGAAGTCAAAAGATTTCTTGAGTCTATTTATATTTAGGTATATTATACTGTTTTAAAATTTTCAAAATTGAAAAAAATTATTATACATTTTAACTTACAATAAAAACAAAACTTTTTAACTCATATTCATAAAAAATGATTAATCATAGTCTTATTTATAAATTAAATCAAAAGTTAGTTCAGAAGTTAGAATATCTTATTAATAACAAGCAAACTCCTTGCAAAACAGTTAATTTTTATTTAGTACTAAATCATTCTGGTAATCTACTACAATAAACAATAATTTTAAAATAGCTTTTAACGGCCTTTAGTCCAAAAAAAATTGGCGTTTCGTCCCGGTGATCTCACATGGACTCATCAGTTGACTAGTGAGGACCTTTGTCAATACGCAATTTTTGCCAAGTTCAGTTCATCTTACATAGATTTCGTGAAGAACATCTAGTGTGAACTATATCCAACAAGACTAGAATTCCTAATCATTAAATTGGAAATTTTTGTTTTTTGCCCATGGCCTGGCATTATTTATATAAGAAGTTTTTTTTAATTTTAAAATTTCCAATTTAATGATTAGGAATTCTAGTCTTGTTGGATATAGTTCACACTAGATGTTCTTCACGAAATCTATTTAAGATGAACTGAACTTGGCAAAAATTGCGTATTGACAAAGGTCCTCACTAGTCAACTGATGAGTCCATGTGAGATCACCGGGACGAAACGCCAATTTTTGTTGGACTAAAGGCCGTTAAAAGCTATTTTGAATCAATAATTCAACAAGTCCAAATATAATAGTGCTAAGTCTTCTACTTGGCTGATGTATATAGAATTTGTATTATTAAAAAAAAAAACTTCTTAAACAATAATTTTGTTAAAAAACTAAAAAATTTAAAAAAAAAGAACTTGACCTACATCTGTTTGATTGCTCTGAATTCAAACATTCCTTACTAAAATTATGTAAATTAAAATATTGTAATCTAAACAATAAAAATGATTTACCTAAATTTTGTCCACTCTATCATGCAAGCTGTTCCACTGTGCTGCTGGTTGAATGATATTATTTTTGTTTTGATTTTCTCTTTGAATATTTTTTTTTCATTATGATATCTTTTGTCTGGTGGAAAATTATTTTCCCATTTCCATGGAAATGAGATTTTATAAATTTTCTTTCGCAGCAGGCCTACATAAGATATACATATTCCGAGCCTTCTATTCGAAACGCAAATTATCCACGAAAAGATATATACGGAATGATAGTAACAGTAACGCTATACTACAGCATACTATACATGTACATTTGTGTTTTTTTTTCATGATTTTAAAACAATAATTTGTTTTGCTTTGAGAAATATGGAACATGAAAATGTGACTCAACGATGTGCCCTGTAACTTACATATCAGAAATGGAATTAAATGCCATTTTGAATAATAATAGTCTATATAACTAAGTTCACTTTAAAATTTGTAATTACAAAAAAGTAACAACTTGATATTAAGGTATATAGTGATGGGCATAATCGAATGATTTCAATAATCGAGATATTAGTATTCGAGTGATCAAAATAATCGAATCATTCGAATTGTGAAAGAGTACGAAAATTTAAATAGATTACTCTATTTTTTTACTACATATTTCGTTTGAATTGATAGATGTCACGAAAATGAATTATTTTAACTACTAACATACTAATAGATACTTATAAAATTAAATTTTAAGTATATAATAAATATAAAATAAATACATGACATTTGTTTTAGTTTATTTAAAAATAATAAAACAAACCAGTTTGATTCATTCAAAACGAAATAAATATCACAAACTATGCCTTTCGCGATGCGGGGGTTTTTGATTTTATTTTAATTGTAGCATATTTAGGTATTATGTCTAGTTGGAGACACATTTTATTAAATTTGATGTTTTGTGCGATCTTGAATAATTTTATTTTCGATTTTTTTTTTGTTGTATACCACTTTGGCTTGGCCGGCTTCGATATGATACATAATGCATTGATTGTGATATGTTTTATAATTATAGGTGTTCTAGATTTAAAATATATCTGTTTCGGCTGTTTTGGTCGTAATGTTTTTTTTTAATGAAACAATTTCATTTCCTTTCCCGACGTTTCGCCGGTGGTTTCCGTCTTCTTCAGGGGATCTTTTATTTACAAAAATAAATTGAACATATTATACACATAAGAACATTTGGTGTAAAATTTTGGCAAACTTACATTTAGTAGGTATCACAGTAATTTACATAAATAATACAATGAAAGACAAATATAAGGCAATGTTTAAAAAAAAGAATTGTTTATGATACAAAAAACACTTCAATTGAAGTTTAGTCGGCTTTAAATTGTCACGGATTCTGCCTAGTCACCAAAGAGCAGTAAACCGATGAAATGTTTTGGCTGTCTTATTTACGATTCATATTGTTTTTGTTATTAATAATATGGAGCGTTTCTAAAGTATAGACTACGTCAGTGCACTTATCCTTTTCCGTTTTTGTTTTCATGTTGGTGAAAAGAGGTGCCAGCGTCCTATTGGATTTGTACGCTAAACAGACGTCATTAGTACTATTTCTTACAGTCTCTTTAATGTTTTCTGACAGTTTGGGAACATAAACTATACTCTTATAAATACCTCTCTCCTTTTGCCTATTATCAACAGGAGCTTTGTGTTTTTGGCGAAGTATCAAGTTCTGTATGATTTCCATTGGATAGCCATTATCTAGGAGAATTTGTGTGACTATTTTCTCATTTGCGGCGTGAAATTCCCGATCACTCAACGCAAAAACTTTTTGAACTAGATTAGATGCTGTATTAATAATAATATGCTTTGCTTGATTGGATCTAAAGTTGACAAGTCTTCCAGATGCTGTGTCTTTCTGATACCAATTGAAAGAGAGTACTATCATTAACGCGATGAATCTTGACGTCTAAGAACGTTATCGCTCTGTTTTGTTCTCTCTTAAGGCATCGTAAAACATTGTCGACCTCCCCCTCATTAACAACTGCAAATATATCATCTACATATTTGACGATTATCTTTGGTTTGTTATTATCGGCAAATTTATTGTCCAAAAGGTTGTCCAAAACTAAATCCGCAATGGTAGGAGAAAGTGGATTTCCCATTCCATGAATTTGTCTGTATAAGTTATCTGAAGGTAATTGTTTTCTTTAAGACAAAAATCCAACAACTCTTTGAATTTGGTTTGGCTCAACTGTGTCTGTTTACTAATTGTCTCCAATTTTTTCTTAATGATGACTACTGCTAGTTGTACAGGAACATTAGTAAATAATGAGACAACATCATAAGATACTAAAACATCAGTTTGTTCTAGAACCAGATTATTTACCTTTTCTTTAAATTCATAAGAACTTTTAATTGAGTAGACCGAATCTCTTGTCACGCACTGTAAAATTCTTCCCAAGTATTTTGCAAGTTCATAACGAGGAACTCTCATTGATGACGTTATCGGTCTAAGAGGCATCTTTGGTTTAAGAATTGTCGGTAATCCATAAATTACAGGTATTTGTGCTGTGTATGTCGTCATTACTGTCTTTTGCGTATCATCAATCAACTTGCTTCCATGCGGCCATTTCACTAGTTCATTGTTTTTATTTTGCAGAGAAGAAAGTGGGGTTCCCCGAGTAGGGCGGTATACAGAACGATCAGACAATAGGTCTTTCATTTTGTTGTCGTAATCTACGCGATTCAGTGCAACTGTGGTATTGTTTTATCCGTTGATACAATAATAATTGTTTTTTTAAGAAAGTAGGTAGTGTCTTTATGAACTTTCAGTATGTATCTGGTAAATCGGTCGTTGGTTAGATGACGTTGGAAAGAGTGAAATTTGTTGCTGTATTTTATATCGGACAAACGGGTAGATCTTTATAAACGAGGTATAAAGAACATCTACAAAAAACTGATATTAAGAAAACTCAGTCCAATTACACACAACATCTCATTGATTTATTTTTTTTTATCGACGATATACGTACTCCTAATAAATAATATAAGAAACATAAACTTAACAATTGTAACTGTCTTTGCAGACGCGCTAGTGCAACTTCTCCACGATACACGTAGTCCTATGTGTAAAATTTAGTTACAAACAAAATTCTGATGATGGCATTTCAATAGCCGAAACACGTTAATAATTAAATAATTTAAACGAAGTCAAGAACGGCGGATATAAATAAAATGCTCGACTATATTGCACGAACTTGCTCTTATGTTCGATCACATCGTATGCAAAAGATTTCTATTAAAAATCTAAATATATTTTTAAAGTCGTTTTTTACTTATTTTTTTATATAAAAAAAAATTGGTATGAGAATCTTAAATATTTAATAATATAAACTTAAAAAAAATGATTAAATCGTCTTAATCAAAGAAAAAATAATTCAAAATTCTGAAATAAATACTCAAACTAATTTGAGCTCAAAAAAAGTACGCCATTTTATTTATTGAATAAATTTGAATTCATTAGAAAAAAAAATTAAAAATCTGTGGAGCGGCTTTTGAGATAAAAAGTTTTTCTTTTAAACTTTTTGAAAAAAATTAAAAAAAAAAATCAAAAACGCCAATTCATAGGTATTCAACAAATACATACAACTATTATTTTCGAAAAAAAAATATTAAGCAGTTTTCAAAGTATAAATTTATTTTTTTAAGTGCTTTTAAAAATACAAAAAAAATATTAATTAAAAATATTGGTACGCAGAATAAATTGGGCAACCCAAACCTATATTGTTGTGAAATTTCGAAAGAATCGGTTCAGTCATTTGTATCGTTTTTAGACCTTTTTTTTAATTTTTTTTTCAACCATATGATCGCTCGTACCTAAAACGGTGCACTCGTTTTTTTAAATCAAAATGGGTAGAGCCGTTTCTATTGATTACTATTACTATTACTAATTCATTCGAATGATGAATGAAAGAGAAGTTCTCAATTCCAGGCTAGAAGTCTAAACATACACGTATTTACTGCCTACATACAATCCACACTAAACTCGGCACTCACACATCACAATACTTCTTAGCCCTTGATATTGCCTTTTGGCATTGCATTACGCTTTTGTAGTAGTATGACAATCTTGAGGTGAGCAGGATATATGATAATGCGAAGGACCACGCGAGATAGATGAGACATCATTCGAATGGAAATTATTCGAATAATTTCAGACGAAATATCGACTTATCTCGAGATAATTCATTCCTTCGAGTGCCCAGATCATTGGTATTAGAATGGTACTTCTTAACAAATCG
The DNA here is from genome assembly GCA_910595825.1 of Philhelius pedissequus. NCBI lineage: Eukaryota > Metazoa > Arthropoda > Insecta > Diptera > Syrphidae > Philhelius > Philhelius pedissequus. The sequence goes on from OU343160.1 coordinate 47,766,531, forward strand.
CTAATATTAAATGCCTTTATTCAAACTTTTTTTTATCATAAACACTTTTACTCCAAAGCCGTTATATTACATGATCTAGCCAAAATAGACTGTTGCATTCCTTCCCTAAAACTATTATACTGTAATACTAGGACTATGTGATTTCTATTAAGGTGTAAACTGTGATAAACCCAATATTCAAGCAAAAACTCTATTATTTAATTTAGATGTGTCGAGTTTAAGTTAGGTAAAAATTTACGACAAAGTGTGATCACTACGTATTAATACCTATATGTAGATATCAGTAGCGTGGCATCCATAACACCCCATTCCTACCAAGTTACCTTTTAAAATCTACCTTTCAACAAAGCTTATTAAATAACGAGCAACGAGAATTCTAATGAATACATAACCACAAACAGTTAGTCGTATTCAAAATAATCCGCTAAAACTAACTGTCAATGGTTAATAAGTTGCGTAGTGTATACATTTTTAGTAATGCTCTATTCAAAGTTCCATAAATTAATATTAATAAACCCATTTTAGTTGCCATACCCTTGTGTCAAATGAAACACCAAAAAAAGAAATCTATTATGTTTAAATCTCATAAGAAACCCAGTTTTTCAAGTTTTGTCCGACTTTCCATTTGAAATTTCCATTTCTGTGATAAATGCGCCATTTTTTTAAATTTATATTTTTTTATTATCTCTGAAACTTTTTTAACAGTTAAACCATGAAAGTTTTTCTTTATATTATAGTTTTCGTTTTAAATTCCTCTTATTATCATTTGCATGCATTTTTAAAGTTTGGCAACACTTAAGGCATTTACTTTAAATTGTCTGTTTTTAAACTAAAAGTATGTTCCTCTGGGAATTCGGAACAAACAAAAAGCCCACTTAATTACCCTTCTTTTCAAGCCACCACCAGAAAGTTTTCAACTCTTTTTTGTGTGTGTGTGTGTGATTCTTTTTTATTATTCTTGCATTAAACTTTGTTAAGGGAAAAAGAAGTAAGATGAGAATTTCGTAGAAATTTGGTAAAACGATTTTTTTAAGCTTATATCTTCTGCAGGATTTGTTCTATATTATTCTGTTAAATCATCATCATCGTCATGACCTCCGCTTGATTACTGACGTAGAAGATGACTTTTTTCTTCCACATCTCTTCACAACAATAACTGTCAGACAAAATACATTTGCCATCACAATATATCACAATAAACTTCAACCTTTACGACCAACGTCAGTATCGTCAGCTACTTTTTGCAACCCGCAGCTCTTGAAAGTAATCTCATCGCTACTTCCTTTGATCCAAAAAAAATTCTCGGTCGAAATTAGGTGCCGAGAGGAAAGGGGAGGGGCGCTGTCCGTTACTTTAAGCCCACACATCCATTCTCGTCGCTAATTGCCCGCAAGTATACAATGAAAAAGCCTCTTATTCCTTGGCTTGTTGTTTACAGTTGCAAATTAATTACTCGTCAAGTCTTAAGCGAATGCATGATGATGATGGAAGTCATACTAAATATATGTAGTACTGTATGTCTTCTACTTCGGGACTACCCCTTGATGCTAATGATGGACAAATCTCTTATATTTGAAGTCCTCCTGCACCCTTTTGATGTGATGTGATATATGTTTTCAAATGTACTTCAGACGACCTCGTGCCTGTTTGCTGGGATGTGCGTCTCATTGTGTTAAGTCGTTTGGCTGGAGAAGTCTTTGATTATGAACATCAGCAAGCGCCAATTAACTTTTTGCATGAAATTGATTTTTGTCGGAGAGATGATGATTTTATGTGTTGGCCTCTGATCTAATTGTAAATTTTGTCAAGAGCGGACGTGGTTTGGTAATAAGGCGCCATTGGAGGTGACTTACGTCAACCACCTTGGCCCCGATGAAAGCATCGCTTCCCATAGATCAGCGAAATCAAGCATCGTTGCGCGTGGTTAGTACTTCGAAGAAGGACCGTCGGAAACCAACAACGTGTTGTTGACTTGCGTTTCTTCTGTTGTGTGTTCTTCCTTTTTCTGTCTCTCACTGTTCTATTAATGTATGTAATGTTTAAAAGCGAATGGTCTCGTTGCCAGTGCTTCAGTGTCTCTACTTCGTAGATTTATCTACGGAGTAGTATAATATATAATGTAATGTAATGTATAACAGTTAGTTTTATAACGCCCTTAGAAATATGAACTAGATACTCCTCTATGCTATGGATGTTAAAAACAACTAAGTTATGGAAGAATATTGCCCATCTGATACTGTAGGGCCGAACTTGTATAAACAGAACTGTTATAAATTGACATGACTGACTTCCAATTATTTATTGTCCTTAAACAAAAATTTTATGAAAATATGCATACTATTTTTCACAAGTCTCTCCCATTTGAAACAATAACAATACTCAGTGATTGAACAAAAAAAAATCAGTTTCGTCTGCCATTTTGGAATTTGAGTTATAGACTTCGTAGAAATATTTAGTTTCTTATCTTTTAAGTCTTAATAATAATTTTAAACTTCAAAAATGTCATCGATTTTTTTTCGCGTCAGTTGAAATAATCAAAATAACTGAATTACCTTCATCAACAAAGTCCGCTCCTGTAAAATGGTTCCATAATAATTGAATAGTTCTTTTCTTTTGAATACATAGTCTTATTAATTCATGTGACATCATCCTAGAAGATGAAATAAATAAATTGTACGAAGTTCTGAAGCCAAGTGATGTTCAATTGTCTTCTAACAATATTAATTTAAATCTTAATTGAAATGATACTCTGTGCTAATGATCCCATCCAGACTTCTAGGTCTTGTTTCACAATCTATTAAATCATATAAGTACCAAATTGATTGATTTGTGTGTCAAAAATAAAATGCTGTGATGACTTCATTTTTAATTCTATAAGCCTTATTTAGCATTAATTTTATTTGTACAGGAAAATGAAGAGCTTTGAATATACTGCTGAATTAATAAGTATATATAGCTCAAGTGGTCAGAAATCAGCTCGCTATTTTAACCAAGCCTATATACAGTGAAATCTCCATTGGACGGAAAACCATGGTGCAGAATTTTGTGTCCGGCTTAAGGAGTATTTTTCAAAAAAAAATGTTTCAATAAATTTTTTTTTGTTTTAGAGAAGACCTATGTATTTTTGAATCTGGCCTGTAGGTCAACGAAAAGTTGAACACCTAACTTCATTATTCTTGGCCGTTAAATTTTTTTAAATTTTCGATTGAAGTGTTTGTTTCTTGGTACGAATTAATAGATGTTCACATAAGGTCCTGATCCTATTCCTCAGATTCACTGCCAGACTCATGACATAACAGAGATTGATTTCAACAGGAACTGCAGTATTTTCTGGCATAACATCAAAGTCATATTTCACGTTTACATTCTTATCCATCAACACAAATATTTCGGTTTCTCATTCATTCTGCATTCACGAAGGAAACAATTATTAACTTTTACAAGCATTACTAATACCAACAGATACCTACAATCCTTCAAATACAAATACAACTGGCAAGGATTTATTTTTTCATTACATTAAAAGAATTTGATACTCGCTGTAGACTGCAACTTAAAAAAAATACCGTTGAAAAAATTATTAGCGTGATGACATATTCAATCCTGCTCAGGTGTCCGTCTAAGAGAAAATATTTTACCATTCATGTGTGAAATTGCTGTCCGTGTTCGTCCAAGGGAGTATCCATCTAAGAGAAACTAACAACAATGAAACTTATATGGAGGAATTACCGTACAAAAAAAAATGTGTCCGCCTAAGGGAGGTGTCCGCAAAGGGAGATTTCACTGTATTTGCTACAGAATAAATTAGCATTTAGTTATCATTTGTCGACTTCAAATGAACAAAGTTTCCAAAATCCTGGAGACGGTAGTTATTTTACAGCGCGAAATAAATGTTGAATTGGGGTCTAAAAATACCATTTTGACATTATCGAAACTTCAGAAAACAAGGCAGATATTTGCGAGAAAGATACAAGTGCACAAGACAACACCATCACCGTATAACAAAATAAATTAATAGTTTTGGTAGAAATTAATAAATAAAATCCAGTCGATTTTTCCTTACATCTGTTTAGATGTAATTATTAATACAATTGTTATTAATTATTAAATTAACATGGCGCTCTTTTTAATTAGGTACATTGTTTTTGATGAATATTCCAATCTTATTTGCACATGAAATTCTTGTAAATAAAGCAAATACCAGATTTATTTCATTTTAACAGGGTATATTGTAAATTTGGATTTAACAACCTACTTATCGTCTCATTTGGTTATTTTTACAATATTTAAAGGGTTGCCTATTTTTTTGTTTTGTTTTTTTTCCTTAATATGAGTGCAAGAAATGATACTTTCTATATCCTGAAGACAGTGTTAATTTAACAATATGCTCTCTCATATCTTGTTAAAATGTGAAATTAACTGTTGTTTGTTCATGCTTCCTGAGATAATTGTTTACTCTATATTTTATCTGTTTATATCAAGCCAAAAAATAACCACATTATAGCTTCTCAGTCTATAAAAGAACAGATATTTGTGTTTCGATTTATCTGTGTCTCCATTTTTATATTTGTCAAAACTACTTTATTAAGTTATTTATCGAAGAAAATGAAGTATGTTTACAGATTAATTTGGAAATACAATCGTTTCAGCCGATTTGTATGCAAGTGTAATATTGTCACAATTTTAATACATACGCCAAGGGGTCAGGAACGGATGGCATTGCCAACATTAGTGTTCGCCTTGTTATCGTGCAAATTTAACCATTGCTACGAGTTTAATTCAACAAGAGACGTTTTCTTTGTTCGGCTTTGCCAAAAAGCATACTCATTGAACTTGTTCCGAATAGAGCAAGCTCTGAACACTCTGATCTGTTGTTTTTTAAATGCACTTGAACCACACAAACCAGATTGAATTTTCATTCTAATAAGCTGCTGAAGCGAAGCGGTGGTCTTCACTAGGAGAGCGAAATTCTAACGAAAAAATGAACGACACAATTTTCAAGAAAAATAAAAACCCAATCAGAAAAAAATCAAAAATAAACAGGATGCGATGAAAGAAACAACAAAAAACACGACTAAATCTGAAATGTTATTTTTTCCGCACATAATTAATTGGTCTGGGTAAAGTGAGTGGAGACTTTTAAAATTTAGTCATGATTTACTGCAGAGCAAAAATTTTCGTTTATGATTTCGTTAGGTCATTTTTGTATGGGATTTTTCGTTTCGCAAAAGCAGCGTAATAGGCTTAACCATAAAAAGCAATACCATACAACACAAAACAACCCTTATTTTGTGTACAGATACACAATAGATACAAAAAATCAACAAGCGACCACCTTCTTCCACCATTTAATTCTATCTGATTATTTTTTTCTACACATTTTTTTTTATAATCTACACGCGCTCACGGGATTATACTACCCTTTAAATGCTTCAACACAGTGCGGGTGTTATGTTAAGGAAGAGAAAGAAGGATAGGAAAGCTGTTTTGCTTTTTAACCGATATTACATTTCGTATATTCAGTAATTTATTCAGAATGCTCAGACAATTATATGAGAGCACATCGAGAGCGCTCTGAACATTTTCAGAGCTAAAAAAGAAATACACATTCGGAGCTCTGAACGCTCTGAGTGAAAGAGAAACACAAACAATTTTGTTGACAACTCAGGCTCTGCTCTGAACTAAAAAAGAAATACGCCTATAGCGCCATGTCAGTACAATTGGTAACTAATTTTGGATTAATAGTAGATCAAGTTAATTTATCTAGGTTTTAATGTTGATTTAATAGGATAAGTAGTTGGAGACCGAGATTTCGAATTTGACATGAAAATGTTAAGTTATTAGTTCCCTTAGGAAAAGTAGCTTGTTTTCCAATAATAGACATAATATAGATATTTACATTTACATATTAACGGATAAAAGATTTTTTTAAGGACCGGGTAGTGGATGTATAACAAAAATAAAAATAAGAACATGATTATCCTTTCCTTATAAAACCACTAATGCTATTTTTCGAAATTCTAAAATGTTGTATCAGCTTTTGCATTCTTAATTAAATTAAATTAAATAAAACTTCCTTTTTTTTCTTGTTTATTAAAATAACGTCTGAGAAAATATTTAAAATTGTTTGAGCGGTTTCCGAGAAACTAAGAAATAAGATATGTGCGCGTGTCAGCAAACAGATCTTACTTAAAACATTCTTTACAATTTCGTTCTTGCCCATAAAAATTAACTCTAAAATTGTCTTCTAAATCTTTACAAGAAACTAATAAATCATAAAAATGGTCGTTTCAGTAGACGGGATTTGCCAATTACCAATTTCTTATTTTTTTTTCGTTCATACAAAGAAACACTCAAAATGTTATTTAAATCATTTAATTCATTTTCCAAAAACTACGAAATATAAAAGCGGGTGTGTGAGCTTATCTCACTTAAAATATTAAAAACTCTGAAATCTTCTAAAACATTTGAGTCGTCTCCAAGAAATAGAGCCATATCCGAAAAAAAACATTAGAAAAAAAGTAGACGTGGCGCAGGGTGGATTTAAGTAAATTTACTTTTTTCTAGCCCATAAGAGCAAACTGAAAATTCCGATAAACCAACAATATATATGTTAGGTTTAGCTCGTTAAAGTAGTAAGATTAACCTAAAGTACTATGAAGCTTACAAGAAATCATTTTTGTAATATTTTTAAATTAGGTTGGTTCAAGCCGTATTTTTTGTACAAATTTTATATAATCTATCGTATTGAAAATAACAACCAGACAAATACTTTATGTTTGGTTAGTTTTACCACATATTTTTTCAGATGACAGTTTTGTACAAAATGTCTTTCAGAAGCCAAAATTTGTCACAAAATACATACACACTTGAAATAAAACTGTAAAAGTTGTCAAAAGTGAAATTCATACATAGTTGAAAAACATTTGAATAAATTAGCGCAACATTGTATTACAATACATCCAATCAAACCACTTTTATAAAAGAAAAATCTTGTTTCGTTCCTAACAAGATGCTATTTCTGGCAAACATACATATCTGTCAACTTAAGCTACAAGTTGATGAAAACATAAAAAAATTATAAAAAATAATTCACGTGGGTCGAAGTAACATGAAGAATCAACTATACTAACGAATTATTTGACGTAACGTAACAATCGCCTGCGAGAAGTTTATATGCGAGTCCTACGCGCAAATTTATTAGCTCCAGCTGCCACAAGACTTCTCGTGACATCATTCTTGTGTTCTTCGCATTCATTCATATCTGCAAGACGACAACTACATTCAATTCGACATCGACATCGATTCTTGTGGGTTAGCACACGCGAATCGAATTGAATTGAATCGAAATCGACCTCACCGAAGCAACAAACTACGATTGATGATGTCTCGACCGCACATGGTTCCAAAAACAATGCTGATGGCTGAAGGCAGACAAATTGGAGTTTGGGAGTTTTTCTCGCCCACCTGATCAAAGCGAGAGAACTACGAATAAGAAACAGTTGCTTTGAAATGTAATTAGATAAAAGATTGATTAGGATGGGAGGGATATGTACAGTAAAATCCCTGTGGAGATTTGTGAAGAAAAAATTTAATGATCCGAAATTGACAGGAAATCTCCGTTGAGTTAAGTTTACGTTTTAAGTGTTGTGTAGAATAAAGCGAATTTAATTTTACTAAAATATAAACTTTACTTCTGTAAGAGGAACACAGTCATCAATCACAAAATGTCATCTCAAAAAAGGTACGAGCGAATTTTGAGAAAATTAACTCCCCGAAAATTTGTTTGTTTTATATTTTTCTATCTTTTAGGTTTGAAATATTAAAGAACAAGAAAACAGTGATAAAAAGTTGTATATAAACTTAGAGAAAACATTAAATTGGAATTGCAATTCATGCATTTGGATAATGGTGGTATTTTGAATCAAAGGGTTTTCAGAATATTATTTTCAAAATTGCACACTACTCGTATGAATATAATTATTCTTAAAAAGCTTAAAACCAGAAATAAAGAGTAGATTTTAGCTTAAAAACTTACACAAAACCATTTATTTGTTATAAAGTGAGAAGCCCACAAAGATAAAGTATTTTTTCGTTAGATGGCGCTGAATACACAAAATAATTAATAATTGTGCTTATCACGCATTATCTCAGAAAATATTCATCAAATTTGTGTCAGCTGAATTTTAAAATATTCTTTATTTCTATAAGAATATTTCAGCCATTTTTTCTTTATTAAATTTTGATTTATTTCAAGTCTTTTTGGAAAAATTTTTTTCAATTTTCTTTTTTCACTTCGTTAATTTGTTTTTGCTTATAAATCGTCTAGACGCAGTCTCAGTTTGCAAGTGTATTTTGAGTATACAATTTCTACACACAATTTCTCGTCAAACTAGAAGATTTTTTGTCATTAAAAACGTACCTTGCATATACGAGTATCCATTGAAAAAAAAAATTAAAATTATCTCGAAAACGCCCTAACGATTTTTATTAAAAAAAAAAAACAAACCTCTACTATTGTAGATGTCGTCTACATTTTGGAGGAACAAAAAATTAACATAAAATGTTATTTATGCTTTCGACTTTTCATTTACAGCTGTTCCGATTTCGATGAAATTTTTTTCATAAAAAAATTAAATTCTCAATATTGAATTTGGAAATTTTCAAAAATTTTTCTTTGGATTTTGAAAAAAAAAAAAAAAGAAATCGCAAATATTTCGAAAAAGGGTGAACGATTTTTTTAAAAATGTGTTTTTAAAATTTTCTTACTAAATATCCCATTTCCGTATGTCTTTGTCGGTAGGTCGATCTAGAGCATACATTTTCATCAAACTTGGTAATTGACCTTTTTTTAACCCAAAAATAAAACGACACCTGTCATACAATTGTAATTGTTTGTACCAAAATGACATATCTTTTCTTAATCGAAAACGCTCTACTCTAACGATTTTAATAAAAAACAAAATGCACGACTGGATCGCACGAACTTGCTCTTATGTTCGATCACATCGAATGCAAAAGATTTCTGTTAAAAATCTAAACATATATTTGAAGCAGTTTTTTACTTAATTTTTTATATATACAAAATATCTTTAATTTTTTTCTAAAAAAATTGGTATGACAGTCTTAAATATTATAATTTAAACTTAAAAACAAAATATTAAATCGGCTTAATCAAAACAAAAATAATTCAAAATTCTGAAATAAATACTTAAACTAATTTAAGCTAAAAAAAGGACGCCATTTTATTTGTTAGATAAATTTGAATTTATGAGCAAAAAAAAATTTAAAATCTGTGGAGCGGTTTTTGAGAAAAAGTTTTTTTTTTAGACTTTTTGAGAACATTTTTTTAAAAAAATTTCAAAAACGCCAATTCATAGGCATTCAATAAATACATATAAATATAATTTTTGAAAAAAAATTTAATGATCAGTTTTCGAAATATAAATTTTTTTTATCTTATTTTTTTAAATGATTTTAAAAATACAAAAAAATACTAATTAAAAATATTGGTACGCGGTATAATTTGGGTAACCTAAACCTATATATGTGTGAAATTTCGAAAGAATCGGTTGAGCCGTTTAAGAGATAGTCGAAAGCAAAAAAAACGGTCCCTTGAAAAGTACATTTTTTATACATTTTTCTAATTTTTTTTTAACCACATGATCGGTCGTAGCTAAAAAGCCGCACTGATTTTTTTTATCAAAATCGTTAGAGCCGTTTCCGAGAAAAATAGGTTTGAGGTTATAGGTTATTTTTTGAGCTAAAAAAAAATTCAATTTCCCCTCTGTACAATACCTAAAAAACTCTATATACCAAGTTTGGAGCAATTCGGCCCATCCGTTTGGGCTGTAGGTGGTACATACATACAGACAGACTGACAGACTGATAGACAGACAGATATACAGACGGACAGAATTTTTAGACCATCTTTCTTCGTCTTCGCTATCGTCGTAATGTCATGTTTGATTGTTATCTCAAAACTTTTTTTTTCGACGAATGCATAACTTGCCTTATAGTACCCATAATCGCAAGTAAAAATCAGTGTAATAGTAGTAACATTTTGGTTTAATTTTTTTAGATCCGTTTTTTAATACTTATGAATGTCAAAAACGGCTTGACGATTTTATTTAAAATTATGTTGTTAAATATGTATAATTAAATAGGTACTTAAAAATGAATTTTTTTGTAAAAAAAATTTGCGAAATTTTTATATTAAAAATTAAGGAAAAAACGAAAAGCATCCACTTAAATTCGACTAGCAAAAAAACGTTTAGTTCTAAAATTATTGTAAACCAGTCCAGCCCTTTGATCGATATAGCTCTTTACAATAACCTTGGGACACACAAAATTTCAATATTTAATAAAAATGGGGCAACATTTTAAACAACCCATTGTTAATTGATTAACATTTAACTAGGTGACAATTTCCTAAGTGCTTATTGATTGAACAACTATTTCAAAATTTTTAAACCTTTTCTAAGCTTGTAAATTGCTAATTAAGCAGAAAGCTGAGCATTTGTAGGGTTTAAATTTTGATGAACACAATTATTGCTGTTATGCGTTGTAAATTCATTATATGTTGATGAAAACCCAACATGTGCTCTAAAAAGGTATTAGTTATTTCTTTTCTCATCATTTTCACTTCAATATCTACAAAAAAAACAGAAACAAATTGTGCACCAGCAGGACTCGAACCTGGGCACTCCGCGTGCAGGGCTGATATACTATCAGATTCCATAATGAATTTAGCAAATTGCTAAAAGTTAAAGTAGCCATTCCGTGATTTTAGCTTTAGTAAAATGTTAAAATCGTTTAAAATTAGCTCAATCATCTTTTTAACTTAGTAAATTGCTAAAAGTGGCTTTAACATTTTACTAAATCGATTAAAATTTTGCGCCAATCTCTTTAAATGAATGCTGACAACACATAAATGAGCCTGCCATTTTTTTAAATATTATTGAGTGGCGTCAACATAATTCGAGACATTAACTTTGAACTGCACTTGTGTTTTGCAGAAACTCAAATAAAGACAAACTATTAACCTCAGATCGACTTGTTTGACATATTTTAATCAACAAGAATAACCTAACAATTTTTCAACACAAGTTCAAAGACAATCTTCATAATCAAACATTTTAAAGGACAAACAAATAAAAACAATTCAACTCGCGCCATCCGTCTGTCAATCAGCTCAATTAAGACGACCAAATTAATATGCACAATTATTAATATTATTTTTTCAGGACATCCTCGCCTTGGACCCAATAATTCCACTTTCGTTCTCTCTCGCGCTGTCAAATTTGATTTATTTCCGACCAAATTTAGAACTCGGCATAAGTTTCTCGGTCGAAAGCGAATTCGTTTTGATTATACTCGTATGTAATACGAAATCAACATGGGCTTGTGCATTGTTTCTGCCTCACGTGTGCGTCGTCGTATGTATATTTGCATTTATGCAAATTAAAGAACTGATTCCGTTGCTTGAACTTACGAAAAACCCCTCCTTCAGATACAATGTGACTTGAGCGCTTCACATCATCGTGTTCGTCTTATATCAGGCTTGATGGGCGGCGCGGAGCGCAAATGCTGCTCATGCATAAATTGATTGTGATTATTGTATGAAGAAATTCTTAAAAGGCTCTGCAAAGATGTTGCCTCTTAACGTTTAAATAGCTTCCAATTTATAGCAATTTACGTGGCATGACACCGTTTTGTGAACATCATGCTCTCATCCATAGAGGTCGCTTTTGTGCGAAAGTACATTTGACAGAATTCTATTCGCCTATGAATGTACAAACGTGACTATACAAGACTATACGTTACGTACGGTCTCTTTGTACGTTAAGAATTAGTTAAGCTCGATGAACGATGACACAAAGTAAAAACGAATTCGGGACGTATCTTGTGTACGCGAATACTGTCGTTTAATTTTCCTTTGGCTGTGCAATAAATTTCCATTAAGCGCGATAATTTTGATGCAATTGAGATTGCATGTGACTTCCTTTAGATAAAACGAACCAAACGTAGACCTTTGTTCTCAAGGTCTGTAACAATTTGCCCGTATTTTTAGGTATACCAAAGGATGGAATTATGAATGTACATGTATTTATTTTTGTGGGGCGAAGTTCTCCAACTGATATTGATTTTTGAAAGAAATTGTTTGGTAATTTTTTTTTGTAAAAATAATATTGTAGCCGACACACAACAAAAAAAAAGGCTTATTCGTTTGACAATTTTTCTTCTTAATAAACATATTTTTGCTTTAAGATATCTATATGGTCTTTATTACTGACAGCACAGCAAATCTTCATTAAATTTTGTAAGGATCCTAAATATGGTGGGACAAACGTCATAATGTAAATAAGCCATCGTTTTTATTTTGCAAATGGCGTCAAATGTCATTTGTGTCTTGACAGATAGAGAATATATTGACAACAAGCAATGAATAGAAACAACAGAATAACGGAAAATTATTGTTTTTGACACAGCGTGAATTTTGTTCTGTTGCGTCGTGTCAACAATCAGTATTTGGCACTTATGTACGTGTCGCAAGAAGTGGCTGCCTTGTTTTACCCATAATATCGAAAACGCTGAAATATAAAATATACTTCGATGAGACAACGATGCGCACCAGCAGATGTTCTTTGTTCCAACTTTTGGTGAATATATTACCATCATTGACATACTAGAACATACTAACCTATAATAAGTCAATGGTTACCATATCTTCCTGGTGGCGTATTGCCAAACTGTATATCAGTACAGATATCGGGCGCTCTACAACAGGCTATAGTATGCTCATTGAAATTAAGAGCAGATTATGGACTGTGTCAGAGCAAGAGCAGTTTCTTGTGGGTTGTTTGGTGTTTGAGTTCTAGGTTGGTTGGTAAGCTATACACTTACGTTGATAATAATCATATGTATCTTGTAAGGTGTGTTTGAATTCTAAAATGAAGTACATATCTGGCTTTCAACCGAACCGATTTAAATCCAAAAAAAACTTTTGGTACACCCAAACTTGACCCACACCACAAATCCTAAAATTGGGTTAAGCAGGAGGGTTGCAGGGGGGCATCATGCCCACCTTACGCACCGTGCTTTTTATACACTTTGAACTTTATATGCCTACATTTGTGCATGTATAAATCGTTTAAAAGCCAGATACTTTGCTCTTAGAACTCAAACAAACCATATAAAATATATTATCGATGTAAATTTGTAGTGTACCAACCAACCTAGACGTTAAATACAACACACAACCTGAGCCTGAGCAACATGAATACCATACAAACCAACCCAGAAGAAACTGCTTAACAAGCTAATTGCCTGTAGCAATCGGGGAGCTCTGTAGTAACATACAGTTTGCTCTATAATGCTGTCAAATTCGATGAGCAGAAAATGGTTCAGCACAGTGTATGGAGATCTGTGCTGATATACAGTTTGACAATACGCTTCCTGGTGACCTCCATCCAATAATTAATGTTAAGAAATACTCAAAAATCGTAATGAGCTTTTACTCATAATTCGTAGTACCTAATTCATATCCTCGACAAACCTAGTACTCGTATCAAGAAGTTTTTCCGCAACGGCAATGTGTTGAATTGGTTGTAGACTTCTCGTCATTTCTTGGTTCCGGACGCAATAAACGCCAAATTCCTCACCGTTTGACCTCCCGGCTTTTTTGCTTGCGATATAGACGATATAGGGGAAGTCTTGCGTTTGGAATAAAAATTTAACTCGAGATTTTAATCAAACTTGACATTACGATGACAGGAAACAAACAAAAGTGGGTCCCGCAATTCCGTCTGTCTGTCTGTATGTACAACGCTCTATAGCCTAAATGGCTGAAGCGATTTTCTTCAAACTTGGTATTTAAGCGTTTTAGGTGATTGTTTAAAATAGATTTTTAAATCGTTTTTTTTTTTAGCCCCAAAAATAACGGTACTTGACATACAATTCATATTTTGTTATTAACGTCAGGTACCGCCCCTACAGCAATTGTTTTTATTTTCGACTTTCTCATAAACGGCTTGACGGATTTAGATCAAAATGTTTATATGGGAAGTCCTTCGAATTATTAGTAATTCTGCATACCAAAATTTTGAAAACATGAACAAAATTTTTAGAATTTTTGAAAAATAAAATAAATGTTTTTTTTTTTTTTTGAAAATTCAATATTCAAGTTTATATTATTAAATATTTAAAATTGTAATACCAATTTTTTTTAGAAAAAAATTAAATAAATTTTGTATCTATATACAAAATTGAGTAAAAAATTGACTTTAAAAATATATTTAGATTTTTGACGGCTAATTTCTTGAGAAAGTTCTAACCCCCAAAACTCAGCTTAACGAAAAAATAGAACTTGATTTAGGTCTAACTCATTTCTTCAACAAGTTTTCACGCCTTAGAACTCAAATTTAGAACTTTGTTTTGGTTAGATCTTGCCTCAAAATTGGGGGTCTAGCTCGTTAGAACTCGGTTTAACTATAATTTTGTTTCTTCAGCAAAAAAAAAATTGTTTCAGTTATGTGTGTATGTAATGTATTATTTTTATATTAAATAAGAGCAGTTTTTATTTTTTTTTTTATTTTGATTAAAAATGATTTTGGTTTTTGCCGATTAGATTTTTCTGGACCATGAGTAAGAAAATTGAGGAAATGCGCGTTCATCATTTGTCCCAATGGGCTAACATTACTGGGACGATATCGATGACTATTTCGCTTGACGAAAACAAGGCTCATCGAGGTGCTTCAGTTAGTTGCATATGATTTGCTGCATCCACAACCAAGATAAGAACAGAGCTGCAACTAATGTTTTTTTCTTTTCCAATTTTAATCATTCTGCCAAAGTGAACGCGTTATATATTGGCATTTGGAAATATGCATTTGTCGTGTCGTGTACCAGTGTTGTATCGTACCAAAAGTGTGCAAAGCTTTACTGTGCCACTTTCACAGATATCTCAAAATTTCTTCAAATGCAGAGGAACTCAGAGAAGCTGCAGCTGATTTTTACAATATTGGTCAGAGTACACGACAAATTACTGCTATTGATTGTAAATACTCATGTTCAAATTCAATCGTCAGGGGGAGAGTTGGTAGGTTCAGCGTATGTAAATATTATGTACCTATGTATATATAGGAAAAGTTGCTTCTCCCTCAACGTGCAAACTGTTTCATCTGTCAATTTAAAAACTTAAATATCGTTGTACGTTGGGTTGGCTCATTCCACGATCAAACAACTTTTAAAAACTCAATTGTACGAGGTCGGTGATTCGGGATATGCAAACACTTTTTATCTATCCCGAAATTTCTAATAATCGTCAGATGCAAATTTAACAATCTCGAATTATTCGCACAAGAAATATAGTTTAACGTCAATACCGATTTCTTAAAAGTGCGTCGCTTTCCCGTACTAGTATGGCTTGCGCGTCAAGATATAAACGGCACATAAGATTATTGTGTCTTGTGCTATATTGCACCATATTTGCATTGAGATAGGAGAAGGGAATCGCCTACATAATACTGCTGATGGTAAGTTATTGAGACAGTATCTGACAGAAATATGATATTGCAACACATCAAATTGCATCATAACCTGACCAACGTAATCGTAATCATCGAATAGCTCGCGAAAAAATTCTCGAAATGGTTTTATTTTGCCCTTTTCCTTCTCACTTAAAGATTTTCCGCGACCCATTTTCGTCATTAACAGGTAAAACACAATTAAATTAATTGACGAACTAAATTTTGAGCACACATGACTGGTGCAACTCAACGTAAACTAAAGTTTTTGCTATTGAACCTATTCAGATGAGCCAAAGAATATGTTTGTTTTTATGAATGCATTTGGTCTAGCTAGGATGTGAGAATAACGGTAAAAGCATTAAGAATTTTTTTCTCCCAAAATATTCGCGTATAATGTTGATCTTTCATTAAATATATAACAAAGATATATCATTGCAATATATATGAAGAGAGGCTAGTTTGACAGTAGGGTTGAGAAAAGTTGAATCTATTCAGATGAGCGGCAGTGTATGTATATGTATATATGTAATCATTTTTCATACAAACCAATTAAATCTTGGAACACTTTTACGTTTTGTTTCCAATAATTAAAAAATAATCAGAATTTTTTGTCAAATAAATCACCGGGTGACTAAAAAGCGGAAAAATATTCCTTAGAACTTAGTTTTTAAAACCGATAACTATATAATTTTAGTTATACTTTATTTGAAGTGCAAAAATAACCGAGTTCTAAAACCAAGTTCTAAAGATAAACCCAGAGCTACTAGATCTAGTTTTAAATTGATTTTAGAACTTTGTCAAGAAATTAGCCGTAGTAGAAGTCTTTTGCGTATGATATGATCAAACATAAGAACAAGTGCGTGCAATCCAGTCGTGCACACTAAAAGGGTTTTTTTAAGACTATACTTCACAGGATCATTTCTGTAGTAAGTCTTCTTTTGAATTTTGACTTCCCTTAAAATGTACTAGCACAGTGCGAGCATTAGGAAAGTAGGGATGGTGGATGTACATTGATTTTGAATTTCTGAATATCAAAATGTGAGGGGAAAATAAAGTAGAGCCGGGCTTGAGAATAAACGAACAAAAGTGTTCATCAATTCAGAATGTAGTCATTTGCCCGATATCAATTTTGCAAGTTAATGTCATCAATTTTACACTTTCGAAAAATTTTTCCATGAAAACATCTCAATTGGTATTTCATGCCTAACAAAATGGCCGCCAATTCACATGTGACTTCACTTCACTATATATTAGGGGGCGCAAAAGTTACCACCCTATTGGAAGATTCTATACGTTCTGCAAATGGCGGCAATTGTCAATTTGTAAAATAAACACACACAAATTACACGTGAACAAGTTCAAGTCCAAGTCATATATCGATATACTCCTATAAAGAAAGGCGAATAATTGTTTTGATTGACATTTGCCGCCATTGAAAATTTTTCAGAACTTTTAAATGTCATATGAGTAGGTAGTTGGCTTGTGGTAAAATTCTCCTTCAAATATCCACAGAAAGCAAAACCTAAAATTTTACTTCGATTTTATAAACGTAGGCCACGAAGATGGTGATATTAAATAAAGCCGTAGAAAAGGAAAAAGAAAAAAACAAACTAAATTTTGCATCCAACTCTCTCGATGCACACGTGACTGC
This sequence comes from Philhelius pedissequus, assembly GCA_910595825.1. Taxonomy (NCBI): domain Eukaryota; kingdom Metazoa; phylum Arthropoda; class Insecta; order Diptera; family Syrphidae; genus Philhelius; species Philhelius pedissequus. Next base: position 47,783,712 of record OU343160.1, read on the forward strand.
CATTTGAATTTGACAGTGGTGAAAATGTCTGGGCAGAAAACTCGCGTAGGATGTTAGTAGGGTATTGGAAAGCAAAATTTGTGTGTGTGTTGTGTGTGGTGTAGCCTCCAGTCCAGGGGGTACGAACGTGGAGTTCATTTGCTTCGTGAATTATTTTTCAATTTGAAAACTCTGAATACAAGTTTGCCTTTGGATTATTTTAGCCACGCAAATTGAAGAAGAACGTCTAGTATGTAGGTTCAATGTATGTATATGAACAGTAGATATACATAATAGTTACATATATATTCCGTGGTCTCTAATGTTTCCTAAGCGACACGTTTTTTTGTTGGAAATTTAGTTGCATGGGCTAACTAACCCACTCTTTTTCATGGTTGCAACTGCTCTTGGAGGAAAAACTTGTTGTTAGCAGACTCTTAGACGCGCAGTTTGCGCAGATAAAATTGTCAAGTCTGCAATCAGATTTTTGTTTGTAGTGCTGATCCAGAGGTGCTTCGAAGGATGCGATATATCTACAACTTTACGAATGGTTAGAAACTAGTATCCAGTTGATTTGGGCGAAACTGGCTCCTTTTCTTTGTGGCTCCAAACAAATCTTAATGTAAATTGGGAACATTTACCTGGGATTTTTTTTTTGATAAAAGTGTACAGCAGAGTGTTTTATTAAATCCGCAGTTAATTACTGAAACTTTTAAATAATATTTAAATAGAGAATTGCCTCCAGTCACCAACTGACAGCAGTTTTTTATTACATCTGCAAGTTTACACTAAGTTTTAAAAAAATTCTTGAATTTCAGAGTCGAATTTTTTGAGTTAAACATGCGATTTCGTCAACAAGTTCATCTTCTTCTTTTTGTTTAGAGGATCTATTCACTTCCATTTTTTTCATTAAAGTTAAGCACTTAAATTTAAAAAAATGAATCTTAGACAAAACTCATATAATCCAACCATTCGTCAAAAAAATTTCCAGAAAAATCGCAAAATACCACCTTTGTAACGGGGCATTTCCTACAATTTGCAAATCATCGATTTAAGACATTTTCTTATGAGCTTTTGCGTTAATACTTCTAGCAAAAGGATTAAAAATTTCTTCGTGTAAACAAGAACAAAAAACTTTGAACATAACTAACTAAAACACTTTTTCCTCACTCATCATAAACTCCTGTAAGTATATCAGAGGTGTTCGTTTTCGACAGTCGTTTGTAACTGACATAAATCTTGTAACTAACAGAAGTGTTGTAACTGACAGAAGTCTGGTAACTGACCGGTGAGTTTTAACTGACAGTAGTCTTGTTACTGACAGAAGTTTGCCAACTGACATTAATGTTGTAATTGTAACTGACAGAAGTCTAGTAACTGACAGAAGTCTGGTAACTTACAGAAGTCTGGTAACTGACAGAAGAGTTGTAATTGACAAAAGTATTGTAACTGACAGGTGCGTTGTAACTGACAGTAGTCTTGTAAGTGACAGGTGTCTGGTAACTGACGGAAGTTATGTAATTGAGAAAAGTCTCGTAACTGAAAAAAATCTTGTAACTGAGAGTAGTTTTGAAAATGACAGTTATAGAAGTACATTTACTCATAACTTTTAAGGCAATCCTTCAATCAGGTACATACAGTACATTAACACAATTCAAAATGAATATAAAGTAAAATCTTTAAAAAAAAAAGTCTAGGTTCTAGTCGATTCAAGCCGTAAATGTGAATGTTTGATAATGTTATTTAAGAATTACTATTACAGTAAGCATACTTAATTATCGGAAGTGCTTTAATATCAGCAGTATTCACCTTTACCCTGTGCTTCAAAATATTGACATCTGTAATGTTTTTATCAGTTCCGATGCACTTCGTCTGCTTTTAGGACTTTCACTGATAAAGTGTCTATATTTAAATTTTCAATACATATTTTCATTAGAATTCTTTATGAGGCGTTGTAAATCATTTATCAAATTTATGTCAATATATTTTCTATGGCATTTGACAGTTAACATTCTTTAACCTTATCTCTGCTCTGGTTGTCAAACCCAATGAGCTGTAGTCACATAATAAATTAATGCAGACATTGCATATGTAAATAAAATGTAAATAATCAATTTCCATGTGATTGATGCTAATTGAAGTTGTTAATTTATTTTTAAACAACAAAATACATAATGTATGTATTTTTTGTTTTAGTTTAATTTAAATAGATCGGTCATCTGATAGTAATAATCTATCAGTGAACTATTTTTAAGGTGTTAAGGTGCCTAATAAAATTACACAGCCTTAGCAACACCATGTTTACAAAAACAAATTAGTGAACACGAAAAATATATCATTCAGATGTTAAATAGCCAACCGGGTAGCTCTTAGTTGCTGATTATTTCAGTGGCTAAGTTAAATCTGACTTAAATTCAAGTTAATTCTTTATGCAAATGCAGTATTCGACGGTAGACTAATATTCATTTGTCAAATAGAAATTCCCTTAAATAGATGTGCAGCGCTATGGATATGTGGAAATCGGGTTTTCCATTTTGATAACTTTTTAATAATCAATTTATTTCTTGCGCAAAAACCAACAAAAACGTCTCCAAAAAAAAAAAACAATCGGAATTAAGTGCTAAACTATTATTTAATATTTAATTTTAATATTTAGATTTATTTTGACCTTTCAATTTATTCATTTTTAATATTACTATTTTTTTCCTTGCAGGTAATAAAGCCAACAATAAATTAAATAATAAAATCTTCCCTTAAATCGTAAGTATGTTATGTAATGGAATGGTAAGAATAAATTTTCCAACATTTTATTGTTGATTACCAAACCAATTTTATTTTGTATGAACAACTGTCAAACTCTTCGGGCTCCACATACAATCCACACTTAAACTTAGCAATTATTTGCGTGCGACTAATATCAAAATCAGAGATTATTATCAATCATAAAACGTCGTTCATGACAAATGAAAACAAAAAAAATTTAAACGAAATGTCAAAATGGACAACTATTCGTTAACTCGTCGGAAACTCTCATGTGAATACTTTTTTAAGAACTCGATGTGACACACATTATTGACAAGCTGTCATACATAATGTCTTCGTTGTCTTAACATTTATAATTTCATCTATAAATGCTCTAAGATCTGTCAGTTTAATTGTAACATTACACTGACATCGTGTAATTATTGTGCCGACTTTATTTTGCAAATTATGACAAGAATATTTAAAAAACACCATTATTTTTGTCAATAAGAATTGATATTTGGAATATTATTTTTCACGATTTAAAAAAAACGCACAATTAGATGTTTTCAGCATTTGGACTCGGAAGCAACTGTAACCCAAATCAACATTCAGTTCAAATTATCATTTTGGCCAACAAAACGAATATTTTTCGAACACATCCCTCAACTTATTCTAAATTAGTAGCTATTTTAGCTCTACTCAGCACTCCAATTAAACAGCAACCCATACAATTTGGTGATTGGCGTAGCTGTCCATTTATACTTAATAAACTCAATTGAATGGTATTTTTTTCAAATGTAAAGAATATTATTACAGGGTGGCGCACGAATCGTGCTACAATTAGAAATTTAAGTAACTTATTTCAATCGAAGTATTTCATTAATTTTTTTTATTGGATTAAAAATTAAATTTTATTTTAAACAACTAATGGTTTTTAAGGATGATAGACCGCATATAACTTCCACGCTCATCCACGCACGATCAGAAAATTGTTCATTGCGGCCTGAAGGGTTGAAATTGGGATCGCCTGAATTATTGTCTTAATGGACTGCTTCAATTCAGTCAAATTCCTGGGTTTCGATTTGTACACTTCCTGCTTGACATAACCCCATAAAAAAAGTCTGGTGTAGTCAGGTCTGGTGACCTTGGGGGCCAGCGGAAAGTGCAGTTTCTGGATATCAATTTGTTTGGGAATTTTCGTTGGAGCTCCGCCATAACTTGTGTGGCTACGTGTGCACTTGCTCCATTTTGTTGAAACCAAATCCCGCTGAAAGGGATACGTCTTCGGTAAAGTTCTGGATAAAAAAACTCCTTCAACATCTTTAAAGAAGTATGGCCCGACAATACACCTTGATGAAACTGCACACCACACAGTGACTCGTTCTGGGTGCAGTTCCGTCTCATGGAGCATTTCTGGATTAGATTCACGTTGTAATGACCGTCTGCTAACTCCGATTTGCCTTTATTTCCGAAGCAACAGCCAGGATTGTATCCTGAAACCGAACATTGGGATCTCTTTGATACGGTCTTCGTTCGATGCTTCCAAATTCTTCATAAAGGTCCATCTACTCGGGTGAGTACCGCCAAACTCCAGCCTAAATTCCCTTTGGACGGAAATGACGGACTGCAAAGAAAGGTATCGCTGCACTATCCAAATCCTTTTTTTCAGTATCCCAAGTATTCATTTTGATAAATCTAAATAGTAGCCTATAAAATAAAAAAAAAATAAGCCGATTACTCACACTGAAAAATTATTACGTTTTATTTATGTAGCACGATTCGTGTGCCCCCCTGTATTAAGGGTATTCATGCATTGATATAATTTTCTGCTTTGCAGAAAGATATAACTTTCCGCCGGACGTTTGTATGAACGCCCCCTTAAAAATACTTGCATACATTTAGGAAACAATCAGCTGTTCATTTAACTAAATTTATGAGCCTTATCTCTATTCTTTCTACATCAAATTCGCGAGATAATTTTATCTGATTTGTAGAATATTTTTCTTATATAAATTTTGACATTCATTTCTGCGGAGATAAAATTATCTGGTTTCTGAGGTTTATCTGGGTTTTCCGCCGTTGCATGAATATCCGTATTATTTTTTTCTAAGAAGTTACACGGTTCGAATTTGTTATTGTTGGTTAAAGCTTAAATTCGCATAATCCGCTCAGACATACGAGACGAGTAAACAGCAGCTACAGTGTATCAAAGTAAAACTTGTACAAAGTGTTAAAAGTTTGTTTTCCGCTAAGAAAGTTTGATTTTGGACATCAAGAAAATTAACAGTATTTTTCTTGTATTTTATAACACTAAATAATGCTGAAAATATTGAATTGAATTTACAAAAATAATAAAAACAGGCTAATTTAGGACAACATTTATTATTACACTTTAAATTTCACAGTTTATGACTTGTTTCAAGAATTGTTAATCAATTTGCTCCGTGTAGAGTATGTAAAGTCGCTAGGCAGGCAGGCTCTTATGTCAACAGGGTTTTTTTTGACAACAAATAATCGTTTTTTTAGGCTTTCGGGATTATGGGTTTTTGTTTTTTGGGGATTGTGTCCATCTCCATGAACATTAATAAAATTGATAACAGATCACCTTCTTAATTTTTGACACTGGTATTCCGTTGTTTATTTTATTAACTTAAAGCGTTAAAATTTGAAAAAAAAAGAAAAATATTGCCTAGTTATAAGCAAAAAAAAAAAAAATTATTTTATGATCTTTTCAGATCAGCACGGAGACTTTATTTTCTATACCTAATTAATTTTGGCAAAGTTCTCAATTTTTTTGTCTTTTTGGCTTTTAAATCTATCCTGTCTAGAATACACAGTTTAAAAACTACTCTACGATATCAGAACCCTATATGCAGACGATCCCGGGTCACAAAAAAAAATGCAAACGTTTACACCAAAATCAATTATTATTACTTTTTTGTTTCTTCTTTTTGGGATATTGTTTATCACTGTTTTTATTAATTAATTAGATAGTGTATTCACTATATGCGAAGGCCCCTCGGGCGAAGGAACAACCCTAGATATCAAGTTCCGACGATCAAACATGGCTGACCTCACACCACAAGTGTAGGATCAGCCATTTTAGATATTCTTGAAATGTAATTTGTACTAATGAATTTTTTAAGATTCATTTTCAAGTCGATGAGTGCGCCAGTTATGTCAAGTTAGTAAGCGGAGATGAATTCCCAAACAGGAATAATGTCCAAATGAATAAAGGAAATTCTGGAAAACTATATGCTTCCACATTTGCAGCCAAAATGCCTGAAAACAAACGATAATGACTCCAAACACACCATCCGGTTTGTAAGAAACTTTTCGAATGGTGTGGCTATCGCAATCTGTCGATCTAAGTTTCATAGAAAAATTGTGGAATATCGTATATGTATATCGGTGGATAATATACTAAATGATTCAAATTGTATCAAGCTGGTTTCACAAATAAGGATAGAATGGGAACAAATGTCACCAAACCTATTGGTGTCTTTGATTTACCCAATGTCTAATAGGTTGCTAAAAAAGTGTTTGCAGCAAAATATTAAACTATTTAAAACAATGTGTTTCGTTGTAAAAAATTGCATTTCTTCTTGCTCGAAATCAGATTCGGTAAAAATCAACTGTCAAAAGAATCAATTTCAAGAGTTTATACAAAATTTGAAAGCATTACTATGTAAAATGGATTATTTTAAATTCAATGACAAGATTATATTATTTCCTTTACATTTTATGTTTTGCTCGCTACTGTACATATTCGTGTTATACATATTTAAATCTGTAGCCAGTTAAATATTTTATATTTTTTTAATAACAGTATATCAGAAAAAGTAACCAACCAAAAATTCAATTTAGATTGTAAAGCAAAATATAGCTTCGCTTAAAACCTTTTACTGCCTTTACATCCTTTAATTTGTATGTTTATTACTTAGTCCTTTTTGGTTTGCTCTAAAGCAAAAACGAAAAACAAAAAAAATTATCGCAACGTAAACATTTCTTTTTCTTTCGAAACAAATTGAACAAAATATTGGAGCACCCCCCCCCGTCCCACTTTTAAGAGCACATTAAACTAAATTCTTTTGTTTTATGTTTCCCCCTCACATCTGGAAACGAATATTTTTTTTTCAATGATTTCAACTTTTTCAATTGTTAGAACCAAACCATTCCGATTCACTGGAAGCTCATTGAATTGAATTTAAGTATTCAAGCAAAAAAAAAACAGCACAGACGTGACGTACGTAAAAATTTCGTATACCCCAATACAAAAAAAATAAAACGCACGACTGGATCGTACGAACTTGCTCTTGTAGCTAACAACTTTTATGTAGCTATTTATGCTTATAAAGGGTTTTCCAATAAGAGGTGTTATTTTGATATTCAAAGAAAAATGGCATTTTTGGAGATAAATGATCGGATGTTTATTTCATTATAAAGAGGAAGGTATGCCGTTAATAATGAAACACAACATCAGCCAAATGGCCGCCAAGACCACCCTTACAGGACCATATCCTTTTCATGAAATTTTCCATAACCAAATCGCAAAGTGGCTGCCCTATGTCCTCGATAGCCTCACGAATTTCATCTTTGAGGTCTTGAATCGACGCTGGGCTGTTGGCGTAGACCTTATCTTTCACGTGGCCCCAAAGGAAGAAGTCGCAAGGTGTTAAATCACAAGATCTCGGTGGCCAATTGTGATCACCTCTTCGAGAGATAACACGGTCCGGAAACTTTTCCCGTAAAAGATCGATGGTTTCATTGCTTGTGTGGCACGTAGCGCCGTCTTGTTGAAAGTAAACGTTGTCCAGATCAATACCATCCAATTCAGGCCATAAAAAATCATTAATCATCTCTCGATAGCGCAATCCATTGACCGTAACTGTTGCTCCAGCCTCATTTTCGAAAAAGTAAGGTCCAATGACCCCGCGGGACCATAAACCGCACCAAACAGTCACGCGTTGAGGATGGAGAGGCTTTTCAACAATAACTCTTGGGTTTTCCGAGTCCAAACAGCTCGAATTTGTCCACCAATTTCTGTATTGCGGTCCGACAAGGTGCTTCACGACGACCCAAAAATGTTTTAGTTTTACGAACCGTCTCTGCCAAATTTTCACCATTTTTATAGTGAATTTTAATAATTTCAATGCGTTGTTGAAGCATGTATCGTTCCATTTTTATTAATAGCGTAGTTTCTACTTGTCAAATGTCAAAAAATGACAGCTTCAAAAGTGACAGCTACCGAAATAGCGGGCTATTCAAAATAACACCTCTTATTGGAAAACCCGCTATGTGACCATTGAGGTTTAGTTAGTTAGGTGTAGTTAACCTATGCAGGCGTAAAGACTATGGAGCAAAATTTTAAACGATTTAGTAAAATGTTAAAGCCACTTTTAGCAATTCACTAAGCTAAAAAGATGATTGAGATAATTTTAAACGATTTTAACATTTTACTAAAGTTAAAATCACGGAATGGCTACTTTAATTTTTAGCAATTTGCTAAATCCATTATGGAATCTGATAGTATATCAGCCTTGCACGCGGGGTGCCCAGGTTCGAGTCCTGCTGGTGCACAATTTTTTTCTGTTTTTTTTTTTTTGTAAATAATGAAGTTAAAATGATGAAAATAGAAATAACTAATACCTTTTTAGAGCACATGTTGGGTTTTCATCAACATATAATTAATTTACAACGCATAACAACAATAATTGTGTTCATCAAAATGCAAACCCTTCAAATGCTCAGCTTTCTGCTTAATTAGCAATTTACTAGTTTAGAAAAGGTTGAACATTTTTGAAATAGTTATTCAATCAATAAGCACTTAGGAAATTGCTAACTAGTAATATGTTAAGCCCTTTAATAATGGGTTGTTTAAAATTATGCGCCTATTTAGGTAAGATTACCTCGATTCTTAGTATAATGAATTGTCGAATAAATGATTAAATGAATAGTTACATACAAATGTATATTTAAATCTAAGTTATGGATTTTAATTATGTAAGTTAGGAGAGTAAAATATATCTATATACATATATAGACATATTGATGGAACCTAAGTATGTAAACATGTACATATAATAATGAAAATGAAGGATGTAGGTGGATAGGTAGCTATATGCATATAACTTTATAATGTAGGTGCACCATGCATATATAAGTTTCATGTGATTCTTAGACACATATGTTTATATACATAAATGTATAAGGGCCTACATTGTATTTAGTATTCAGTGATGTAGGCAAACATTCGTTAAAAGGGAATAATAATAAGGTAGACATAAATGGATAATACACATACTTAAATGTTTTTATATGTTTAATCGTTATAGTTTGAGGGAAAACAAAGATGCAGTTTGAATTCGTTGATTAATAAGAATATATAAAAAAAATGAAAAATCGTTTGAGCGGGTTTTTAATAGATTAATTTTGTATGTATAAAATTTTAAAAACATTTTTAGAAAAAAAATTTGAAACGTAATTTTGAAGATAGTATTAATATACATATAAAATTCGAATTTAAAAAGAATTCTGTGACTGGTTTTTGAAAAATCGATTTTTCAAAAAAAAAAAACATTTTTATTTATTTTTTAAAAATCGAAAAAACTTTTTTTTTTTGAAAATTTGGGTATGCAGTTAGTTTTCTTAACAATTTTAGTGAGCATTTGTCTAAAAAAAAAATATTTTAATGGGTTCATCCAATATTGAGAAAGTCGAATATATGAAAAGTGGTTCTACGCAAAAAAAAATATTTTTATACTTAAAAGTGAAGTGTACTAATTTAAGAACACAATTTTTTTTATAAAAATTCTTGAGCCGTTTTCGAGAAATAATTTTTTTTCTTAGCGGTTTTTTAACATTTGTGTGGGAGGTACCGTTGTTTTTTATTTTAGAAAAATAGTTTTTTTTTTGACTATTCAAGATAATGTCAAAAAACCACTAAATACGAAGTTTCTAAAAAATCTATTGAGTCGTTTTCGAAATTTTGAATTTTCAAACAAAAAAAATTATTTCCAAAAAAAAATTGCTATACAATAGTGTTTAAACTATTTAGGAGCGTCTGCGTAAAAAATTTCAAAAAAATCAGAGTAACCGTTTCCGAGAAAATCGAAAACCAAAAAAATGGTTCTACTAGAGGTACCAAAAATAACATTTTTTTTCCAAAAAAAAAATTATCAAAAGGTACCATTTCCCTTCATTAATGAACTGATTTTTTTTGGATCCGTTTTTGAGAAAAATAAGATTTTTGTTTTCGGCTAAAAAAAGTATGGGAGCTACTGTTATTTGTCGTCTTAAAAAAATGAAATAAAACGTGTGAGCATATTACCGAAAAAAACAAAATGTACCAAGTTTGAAGCAAAACGATGACAGACATACAGACTGGCAGACAGATAGACAGCAAAATTGGGGGACTCACTTTTTTGGTTTTCTCTATGATCGTAATGTCATGTTTGAATGTTAGAAGAAAAAAATTTTTTTACGAATACATAACTTGCCTTATAGTACCTACGAGTATAATCGCAAGTAAAAATATGTTAATAAAGTCCTCGGAAATGCAGAAAAGGTCAAATATTTGTCCTAAGCCCAAAGGTACTCGTATGGCGTTTCATTCTTTTAGGAGTTATTGCCGTTTAAAGATTCGGACTGGATATAAAAAATAAAATTGTATTTCACTGTAATTTTCGGATTAAAACTTGCAAAAAATAAGCTAAAGCAGCCAATGCTGTAGAACAATCCTTTGACCTGGCATGTTTTTTTTTTTTGTTCGAAATAGATTTTCATTTCATTTTTTTTTTTGTAAATGGTCAAAATCGGTAAATTGCATTACCTATCATGATTTTTTTTCTGGTGTCATGTGCAGACTTTTATAATAATAAATGCATTGAGTGGATTTTCTGGATTTTCGTTATGTTCGGTATATGGAGGAGGATTAACAGTTCTTGTATTTGACAGGTAGGTACTTTTAGAATATAGAAAAGTAAGGGATATTTTTTTTTGAATTTATAATAAACAGGAACAAACTAATTTGCATATACAAATAAGGGGAACACGAAGATAAATGGGAATGGACAATCAAATATCTAATTTCTTCTAAAATATGAGATTTCATTTAGACTTATTTGTGTAAGTACCTAATAAGATCAGTTAAGAATATATTAAGCAGCAAGGTTGGAAATAAGATAGAAACTTTTCCTGTTTGGCCGAAGGTAGGGGATTTGGATTGGGAGTTTTGCTTATCCTTACAAGTTAAGGATAAATAATTTCGTTTCATTGTCACTTTCAACATCTTTCAACACAATTTATGGAGATATATTATTCACAGTTGATTTGGATAATAAATGCGAGTATTTTCAATTTTATTGCCATAATAGTTAGTGCGTTGGACTTAAGCCCCAGAGATTTGGGTTCAAAGCTATTGTATCTAAATAAAATGTTTTTTTTGTGCTTGTCTTCTAGTGATGAAGTGACAAATACTTCGACAGCATTTCTTGTCATGATTATGTGTCTCATGTCTCAGAATCAGCATATAATTAAAGAAGCTCTCCATTCCTGTCATCTAAAAGCATGAACACAGCAATGGTTGAGATGATAAGTCACATTGCGATACATATCTATTTACAACTCGAAATTTTGAAAGAGAAGACGAAAAGTGTGTTTTGTATTTTTGTAGCTATACATCCTCAATGGCTACTTTTATTCCTATGAAGGTACTATAGAGTAAGTACATAGGGCAATTTAACATGTGGGAAAAAAAAATTAATAATAAAAATAATTTTAACTATAAGTACCAGTGAGACCTGAGGTATTTTAAATGCAACCTGAATTGCACGGCACTAAGTTAGAAGAAATAGAAAGATAGGAAAGAATTATGTTTTTAGTTGGCATAGTGGACTTGAGAATTTGGTATTTACTACAGGGTGGCGCACGAATCGTGCTACAAAAATAAAACGTAATAACTTTTTTGCAGTGTGAGTAATCGGCTTATTTTTTTTTATTTTATAGGCTACTATTTAGATTTATGAAAATGAATGCTTGGGATACTGAAAAAAGGATTTGGATCGTGCAGCGATAACATTTTTTGCAGTCCGTCTTTTCCGTTAACAAGCAAAATTGCCGTATATAGAGTGACTCTAATCTAGAAATGTTCCATGAGACAGAACTGCACCCAGAACGAGTCACTGTGTGGTGCGCAGTTTCATCAAGGTGTATTGTCGGGCCATACTTCTTTGAAGAAAACGGTGCAACACAAACTCTCAATGGGGACCGTTATCTAAAGATGTTGAAGGAGTTTTTTTTTACCCAGAACTTCGCCGAAGACGTATCCCTTTCAGCAAGATTTGGTTTCAACAAGATGGAGCAAGTGCACACGTAGCCACACAAGTTATGGCGGAGCTCCAACGAAAATTCCCAGACAAATTGATATCCAGAAACTGCACTTCCCGCTGGCTACCAAGGTCACCTGACCTGACTGCACCAGACTTGGGGTTCTGTCAAGCAGGAAGTGTACAAAACGAAACCCAGAAATTTGACTGAATTGAAGCAGTCCATTAAGACAATAATTGAGGCGATCCCAATTTCAACCCTTCAGGCCGCAATGAACAATTTTCTGATCAGGTGCCGCATATGCATGGATGAGAGTGGAGGTCATTTGCGGTCTATCATCTTTAAAAACCATTAGTTATTTAAAATAAAATTTAATTTTTAATTAAATAAAAAAAATTAATGAAATACATCGATTAAAATAAAAGTTATTTAAATTTCTTATTGTAGCACGATTCGTGCGACACCTTGTAGAGATGCGACAGATATCCGGTAGGTATTCGGTATCCGGCCTATCCGGCTCCTTTTATAATATTCGGCCGGAGCCGAATAATCTTTTTATATTCGGCCGGACAACGGATAGTCGTTTTTTCAGTTAAAAAAAAAAACATATTAAGTTTTATGATCTGATTGATTTTGTTTCATATAATAAAGATGGGCTATCAGCAATTTATTATTGTGCGCCAAATTGTGGTGAATAAAAATTAGTTTTTCTGCATTCATGTGTACTTTTATTTATTCTTTTTTTTTTTCATTTTATTAACTTTCATCAATTAGAGTTTATAATAATACTCACATTTGACTACTTAATAATAAATTTAAAACAGAAAATAAAAAGAACTTAATATACAATAACTAACATAAGTTCATAATTAATAGTTTGTTAATTAGTCTATAAGCCTAGCATATTTTTAAACGAACTTCTACTAAAATGAAAGTTAAAATCTAAGTAATTTCTATGATCTTTGATTTCCCTGGTACTGCGAGTTATAGGCTCATTTGAGGCATAACTATAATCTATGAGCAATCTCATGAAACAATGTTCGAGTTTTGAGAGTCCGAATAGAATATTGTAATATGGATTTCAAACTACGCAGCAATATTCAGGAATCGACCTTACGTAAAGGGATCTTAATGTAGAAGGATCATTTAAATCAAAAGCCCTTCGATATATGAAACCTAACATGGAGTTTGCTTTATTATCGAGAAACTCGATTGGGTTAGTAAAGTTTAGTTTGGAGTCAAAAATAACTCCAAGATTTTTTTTTTTTTTTTGAAATTTAACTATATGCCTGTAAGACCTAAGGTCTTTTAAATGCAACCTGAATTGCACGGCACTAGTTTGGTACAGTGGATCTAAGAACCAGGTACTGACTGTATCATTTTAACCCATGGGCGGCATCCAATTAAAATTGCGCCATTGCCACCTATCTTTTTAAATAAATAATAAACGATTACGTTTTTCGTATACCATGCCAACAAAACTTCTGCCAACAATTTTTTAATTCTGATATCGACAGCATTGTCCGTCCAATGGGGAATAAAAAACCGTGTAGAATTAATTGTATCAAAAACTCAATCTTCAGTCGTTATAGCAAAACGCGCCCCTAGGCGCCAATTGCATTAAAGAAAAAAACTGATCAGCTTTCAGTGATTGGTATCTGCATCGCAGTTCGCAGACCACCATGTCCATGGAATGGCCACATATTCGATGTCGCCAAAAACACTCCAAAGTGTTTGAGCTTTCTTAGAAGATGCAAGAAGTTCTCCTCCCTTCTTATTTGGCTGTAATCATAAGATCTTCATTCGTCCAAAACTGGAGTATAATTAACATTTGGGCAGGAAGGAGGTCCCCGGAATAATTTACACGGGTCTATTTTCCCCTCCCATTTTGATGTTAAGAAATGTGCATCGGTATCTCCTTTTTCCTCCTTTCCTACATTATATCTGTGCTTGATCATTTTAAGGGTAGTCAAAACCCCTTAGCTGCGCGCATCATTATAAAAAAAATACAAAACTTGCAGAAACGTTGGATGAAGTGTATCGAACTAAATGGAAATTATGTTGAAAAATAAAATATTTTGTGCCAAAAAGAGTGCTCTTTATTCCATTTTTTAGAGAATTATTGACCCACTATTCTAATCAATTGTATACTTAAAAATGTTAGTACCAAATTTGGTGCAAATGCTACAGTAATTTTTCTTTATATTGTGCCCGCACTAAAGGGATTTTGACTACCCTTAATATGTTCGAGCACAGTGCGAGCGTTAGTTGTTCAAATGGACCACTTGCTTCATTATTTAAATGTTAAATTTGATCAAAACCTGTATAAATGCATGGACTACTTTTGGGTAAATTTTGACCAATTTTTACATGATTTTTACTTGCGATTATAGATACTACAAGGCAAGTTATGCATTCGTAAACAAAAAATACATTCTAACAATCAAACATGACATTACGATCATAGAGAACACCATAAAAGTAGGTCCCGCAGTTCCGTCTATGTTTTTCTGTCTGTCCTCGAGTCAACAACTTAAACGGTTGATGGTTTTGCTTCAAACTTGGTACATAATGTTTTTTCTTTAATATGCATACAAGTTTTTTTCAATTTTTTTTAGGGCTAAAAATAACGGTAACTGCTACATTTTTCTTTACCATAAATGTAAAAATTCTTTTTCTCAAAAACCTCTCCACCGGTTTTTATATGAAAAAAAAATAATTTCATTAATTCATTAATGAAGGGAAAAGGATTTTTTTTTTTTTTTTGAAAAAAAATGGTTATTTTTGGTGGTTTTCGATTTTCTGGAAAACGGTTGATTTGATTTTTATTTTCAATTTTTTGTATGCAGACGCTCCTACAAAGTTTAAACACTAATGTAAACCAAAATTTTGTAATTTTTTTTTTAATTAAAAATAAAACTACTTTTTTTTGAAAACTCAAAATTTCGAAAACGACTCGAATTCGTATGTTAGTTTTTAGACATTATCTTGAATAGTACAATAATAGTAAACTGTGTTCCTAAAATAAAGAAGAACGGTACCATAAACGGTGTAAAAAAACAAATTTTTAGAAAACGGCTCCAAGAATTTTTTTATATAAAAAATGTGTGTCCTTAAATTAAAACAGTCGACTTTTAAGTAGTTGTAGTTTGCCTACCTACTTAATAACGGTTCTCACCACAGAACTGCTTTTCATATTTTCGACATTCTCACTATTATATAAACCGACTAAAATTAGTTTTCGTATGTAAATGCTTCCTAAAAGTTTTATTGCATACACAAATGTTCAATAAAAAAAAATTTCGATTTAAAAAAAATAAATTTTTTTTTCAAAAACCAGTCACTGAATTTTTTTGAAATTTGAATTTTATATGTATACTAGCTGACCCGGCGAACTTCGTTCCGTCTAAATTCATTTATGTCAAGAAAATAATAATTCCGTGCATGCACAATGTTGTTTCATGTAATGCGGTCGATTAAAATTATTTATTCTAAAGTTTTATTAAATACAATAAAAATAACTAAATTAACAATGTCTATGTTTATCAATCAAATCAAAATGATTGGCGTGTCGGCCAGCCTTACGCTTTTTTACTGAAGTGCTTTATGGTACACAACATTTTTAGGTGCGTACACTTACAAAGCGGTAGGTTTGCCGATACGTCAGCACACCACATATAATTGACCTTTTGAGAAACATGGGAATTCCAGATTGATGCCACAAACATCCATCTTTAATTAGCGACTTATTGATTGTCATAGCAAAAGCGAGACGCACTGGAAATTAAAGACGCTTAAACACGAATGACGGAATCCGTGGAATGAGAACATCTTCCGTGGAATGAGAACATCTTCCGTGGAATGAGAACATCTTCCGTGGAATGAGAACATCTTCGCCTTCGATTTTTCCCGCAAAATCGTGGCTTGAATTAGATTTGATTTGATTTTGTTCACAATCAAACCCGTTCCGTCACAAAGTTTCGGTGCATTGAGGTTACGCAGCAAAATTATAACTGAGCCGACTTTCAATTTTAAATTGTGTGGCGGATAGCCCGGGACATTCAAAAATTCCGTGGGATAGCTAGGGGCTTCGTTTTCATCCATTCACGGAGTCTACGGATTAAATAAATGTAACTCACCGGCGATTTGATTTTGAATGACAAAATTCAAACAATCGACATCCTTGTTTTTCGCAGCCAAGATCGCTCTTGAACTCAGCCAATCATGGTTAACATAATTTTGAGCAATATTCGGGAAAACATTCGTGATGAACTCTTTCGGCGTTGTTGTAAAGTGGCAAACATTCGGCGGAAATTCAATCAGGCCGGCGACTAAGTCCAATGGTATCGACGACATTGCCGATCGCCAATAATTGCCTGGAGAACTCTGCAGCGAACTGGTCATTTCGTAAAGCGAACAATAACGTAGCCGCTATCCCAGAAGAGGCGAGTTCTAAAGCAATCTCAGATCTCGAAGGAATAGTAGACAAAATCAATGAAATAAGGAATGTTTTTCCAGTTCCACCGGGTGCATCGAGGAAGAAATGCCACCATTTCGTTATCGTCTGCCTGCATTAATTCATCGTATAAATTATTTTGTTTTTGATTCAACATTGGCACATTTGTTCGATCTGTATGACTCAATGCGGGTCGGTCGAAATACTTTTCTAGCTCTATTTCTCGATTAAATGTGTCATGTATTGGCCGATTTGGTGGTGGTATTCCCAATTTGAATAACAAATTGCCACTCATAAGCAAACACATGTCTTCGATCAAATTCAAAGATTCGTTGCGTATTTCATCTGACATTTCTATTTCATTATCATTAGTCGCAGTGCGAACTCCTACACCAATACCATTATGCCAATTTCCATGCCTTCAATATAGCACTTAAAATGCATTTGTATATTCTACTAATTGCATTGCCAGTAAAACATTGTATGTAAAGAATTCTCTTCGAAATTGCAATAAGCCTTACCTGACGGCATAAAATAAATTAAATTAAACTTTTGCTTGCTTTTGAGTGAATTGTAACTGCAGTGTTTTTTTTTTTTGCATTTTTCTCGTAATTCCTTACAAGTTTAATCGTTTAGTTTACATGTACCCCCTTCAGAGAAAATTGCGTATGCAATTCTTACGTACGAGGTCGCTAGGCCCGCATGTCGCATTGGTCGCCTTCGTTGTCGTCGTCCAAAGTCAAGTTCTCGACGATTCGAAGCCAGTAGCATGTTGTTATTATGTAAAAGCTTGTTTCATTGAAATTGTCAATATGCCTTCTTTTGGAAAGACGTATAGACACGACACAACAGCAAAATGACTTCGGCGGCTACTTATTGTAAAAAAACAAGTCTACAGTCATTGTTCGTCGTCAATGTACAAGTAGTTAATATTATGGATATGAATGTCTACTCTTTTTGTTAGCACCAATGCCAATTTGGGTGCAGCGAAATGTCTTCATCGTTTATTTTCCATAGCGTGAGATGGAAGTGTGATTGTCATCGATTTTATGTTAGTGTGAGCTTTATTGGTTTAATTATTCTTTTATTTTTGATATTATTTTTTTTTTTAGAATTCTGCATTTGTCCTTTTTTTCTATTGGAGCCTAAAGTGGAAATAGAAGGCATATGTATCGAATTAATTATTTTTAATTGTTACGAATTGCATTCTTACTGTTGAGAACTCTCAAACTTTTAAATTGATTCCACCTCTCATAAAGCCCACCAAACTGTCAGTTTTTTCAGGATGTTAAGGCACCTCAATAATGGTTTGAGAATTATTCACATTCCAAATGCGGCAGTTTTGCTTATAGCTGAACAAATTTTTCTTGTATGAAAATCGGCATCAGCAATAATCTCATTTCGAGCCCATTCACCGAATGTACGCATGGGTTGTTCAGGCGTCAGTCGATTCATGATGAAATGTCAAACCAAACTAAAGATAAATCATATGGCAGATACAAAATGGCTGTCAATTAAAACAGTGCTACCAATTTCAGTTCTGTTCCTCTAAAACAACACCTTTCAATATCAAGGAAAGCGAACATTTAGTAATTATCCAGTTAGTTATGTTTTATTATTTATTTTATTTATTTTTCTTTTATTTTTAATTTTAACTACATGCCTGTAAGACATAAGGTCTTTTTAAATGCAACCTGAATTGCACTGCACTAGTTAGAAGGAATAGAAAGATAGGAAAGAATTTTTTTTCTGTTTGGCACAGTTGATTTGAAAATTAGGTATACTATCTCATTTTAACCAACGGGCGGCATCCAATTAAAATTGGAGGTATAGAAAAGAATGCTGCCTAGCGTGGGGATCGAACCCACATGTCTATGTTAGCAGTCAAACACTATATCCACTTCGCCATTGCCACTATTATTATTTTATTAATATTTTATTTTATTATTATTATATTTTTCTATGCTCCATTTAGTTTGGTTGGCAGCCTACAAAAAGGACACTTCCAAATATATATAGACGATTGTGATGATTTGTCCTGAAATAGTATACGTAGTGTGCATTTGATTTGCCATTAGATCTTACTAAATTATTTCTTATAAAGACACAACTTCTCCTCCCTTGAACCCAACCAAAAAGAATACCATCATTTGCACTCCCTATAGTCGAACAAGTAGATTTCCTTGGAGAAAAAATATCAATGGCGAGATGAAATACACTTTCAGTGCATACTTTGTTGACATCTGCGTCAATTAGACGCAGAAACCCAAGTAATTATTCACTAGACTACTTAGCTCCGTACGTTAACCCCAATTTCCCCATAAAACAAGTATTACATATCTATATCCCGCCACCAATACACGCACTACAATCCGACCTCCTGCAAAGCGAAAGAACTTAATCGCGTCAATTTGCATTTCTTTTAGCTGGCAATTACCGTAAATTATCTATTTCATGAGCATTATCTACACAATACACATTATCCACACATCCTCACACATTGCATCACCTTCACCCCGAAAGCATTTCCTGTTGGTCGGCAATATTCTATTTATGTTTAGTGTTTCGCAATTACATTCGAAGTTTGCTGTCCATATAGCTTGAATAGGTTTTAATCAATTTTATATCTTGAACCACAAATAATTTTCATTTCCTATGCTTGGAAAACCTATTTCCGTTTATACCGGCCGGCGTGCGCCAAATATTCATTTCCCCACCACCAAAAAATAGAACAAATACATCTCCAATGTTTCAAAAATGCAATATTTTTCTGTTGTTTTGGTACATTTCAATCACCACTACTTTTTTTTTGTTTTTTCATTGAAGTGGGTCAGACAAAAATCCAACAAGCACAGAAAATATGCCACAATTTGTGGGATTTTAGTTTGAAAAGCAAAACAAAAATAATCAAAACAACTCAATACCGTTCGCCCACGCTCTTCAAACATATAACAGAAAAACTAATAAAAAAAAATCAAAGCATATCAATTTCCCGAGTGCGCTATTTTTGATTTTCTAGCGCGCGCATTATTGTGAATGAATTTTAAACTTGTTGTAAAAATGTAGGTATCTTTTTACAGCCCACACTGTTTTGCTTTATTTGATTACATGATATAGATAAGCCAGTGCCGCCGCAGCTGTCATCGTCATCGTCGAAACTGAAATTAATTGAGCGAATAAAGTTCCTATATCATAAAGGGCATATTATGGAATCAGTTAAAAAAATAATTTGAATTCAATAGTTTAATCAAACATATACAATATTTTTAAGTATGGTCGCCTAACTGTCAAAATGACTTTACGTACGATAGTTTGACATTTTGCTTTTGTTTTATTTTGTTTTTTTTTTTCGATTGGTATAACCATGTAAAAAGTAAAGTGTAATGGTAACTTATCAAAAAAAAAATTGGTCAGTCAGGCCGGAAATGAATGACTTGATGTGCTTAGGCATATCAAGGAAATTTCAAGATTGCCCTAAACAATAGAATTTTGTAAAATATATTGGGTTTGCTTACATAAAAGAAATATCGTCGGCAACCCTTTTTCCCAAAACTGAACATTAACGCTGAAAATTCTAAAAATAAATACAAATAAAATTGGTTTCTTTACATTTAAGTAAAATTTTGAGCATGTAATCATTAAAGATCATTATTTATTCTAACTGAAACAAAATGGTTGATTTATTTAAAAAAAAATTAATGGCAATCCTGCGAATTATTTTTTTTTTTTTGCTAGAATTAAAAATAAAACTTATGGAAGTATTTTATACACTCCATAAAGGCTCAATTTGTGTACATATTATCTAAAACGCACAAATCTATAATTTCTTTAACTCTTAAAAAATAAAACCTGGCAACCTTGTTTATTATGAGTTTTTTTATTTTAGTAATAGCAAAAAAATGATATCGAAATGACGCTTCAAATAGTCTTGTTTCAAATAAAGTCAATTCACGTGAAAAATTAACTTTTTCCCTGAGATTTCACTTAAAGTGAAATAAAAACGCGTTCCACAATATTTGAAAGTTCAAGTATTTGATTTAACATGTGCATTAAGTTAATGAATCAGGAAATATCAAAGATTGTGGAACGTATGTTTCTTTTTCATTTCACATGACATCATTAAGTCTAGTATTGGACAATACATAGTGAAATGACAAATGAATGCGATCCACTATTTATTACATTATGTCGGCCAAGAAGAAAACCGTATATGTAGGTAAGAAAATTATAGAAAAAAAAACTTGCCAAAAGTTAATAAAGAAATATATTTTAAACCATCAGGAATCTCCCAGAGAATTTCGTTTCTCACGAAATATTTCCCTCGAACAAAAAATCGTATGAAATGGCAGAAAAACTCGCTGGGAGAAATTAACTCCCGATACAAATAAATTCCGAGGGAAAATTTGAGCATCATTCATATTCCCAATATTCGAATGAGAGAAAAATTTCCAGTGAAATTTTTATTCACGATAAACCCTCATTACTAACTTTGATACAAATCTTTGTAAATTGTGCGTGATTATGAGTACAAATTTACTGTTCTTGCTTAAATCGAAAGCAAGTACATTCAACACACTCGAATACTTTATTATTTTCCTTTTTTGGTAGATATTTACTTTCCGGTGCATCACCCACATCTGAAAACTGAAAATTAATATGCTGACCACTTTCTACAATTTCATTTTCATTTTCATTGGATGCCGTAGTTATTTAAATTTTCGAAGAATTGATTCATTGTACAAAGGTATATTGTGCAAATGTCAATCACGGTCATGTATGTTATCACAGTTAACTGTCAACTGATTTAGAGGAAGTTTTTGTTTTTTTGTTTGCATTTCGTTTATTAATATTTGCCATTTATGGTGGTGACTTGTTAGCAAAATCTATGTGACTATCAGCCATCACATCACCATCATTAAGCGTCAATTTTTCGAGGCTGACTTCTTTTTATATGTGAAGGCCCCAGAAGTGTAGATTGTTTTCAACTTGGTTTAGACAAGTGCATTGATTATTGATTTGATTGTGAAGTGAATCGATTTGTTTTGTGGCCAACATAAAGTTCACTTTTTTTTCGAGAACAGGTATTCATGTATAGACAACTAAAATCTGTGTCATTTTGCAGTTTTCATTCTTTTTTTTTTGCGTTTTGCTTAGGTATCTACGGGTGTTGGGTGATTGTTAACTGAACTGGTCCACTCGAATTTGGCCATTAAAAGTTGAAAATTCGACTGGGAAGGACGACCAACGAAAGCATAAAATGTGCGCGCAACGCTGCCAATAGAGAACTCCAATTTTCGTGATAAAGCTTAACCATTTGCGAATTTTTTCGAAGCCGTAAATGCTTCCGTCCAAAAAAAAAAGAAAAAAACCATGGCCGCCATTAACTTTAAAATTTACCTAACCTTACAGTCAAACTCTGAGTAGTTTTTTTTCTATTTAGGCTTTTCTATATACCCCAGAGACGAAATGAAATTAATAATTAAATTTAACACTTTTAGCAAATATCTTTCAACCATAGTCCTTCTTCCAAATAAAAACGGTAATTAAAGAAAATTTTGAAATTTCGTTTATCGTGAAATTTAATTTTGGCGAAAAATGTTAGTTTTTGGTTTTTTTTTGGAAATACGAATTAAAATGATTGTTTCCAATAAGTTTAAACTCTAAAATCAAATTATAAATATATTTTTACGCTCTGCGCACAGAATGGAAGCGATGTGATTTAGGTGTGTTCAACTTATTCACAAGAATTTACATAACGCTACTTGAACTGATCTCCACGATGCTTCTCACAAACGCACTCTTTTGGTTATATTTTTTGTTTTGGCTGGCTGAGTCAGTGATAGGCGTCATTGTTGTTAAGATTTGTTAAAAATAACGGCTATTGCATTCAGGCATTTTCTACTAGCAAGACAAATTCTTAAAAATGTTTGAAAGAAATTATCACAACCGAATTGTTGTTGAAATTTCACTACTTTGTATTTTGCACTGATTTCAATCACTTTATTGTATCCCGTCGCTCAGCCTTAGAACTTCATCTATAGAATTGGGGAATTGCGGATAGTCAGAAGTAAATTATCATGTGATGTCACCTTAAACTGCCGGACACTAAAAACAAATCATCTTAGCCGATTTCATTTCAGATTTCACTTTGTAAGGTTTCCAATAATTTCGATTTTCTTTAATTCCCACGCATTGTTGACACTAAAAACGACCTCTTAGTTTGAGTTGGCAGAGTGTCAAAATTTATTGAATCATACATTTTCTTTGGTCACAGAATGAAGTCTAATGAGGTAAGAAGAATTGTCATAAAGATTTCTATTGTTGTTTTATTGAAACACGCAACTGGTTAACTAATCGTAAATTGACATCAAAGAAAATAGGACACAAATCACAATTTACAACAGAAACTGTATGTATCATTATATTTTCTGTTTAAATGATGAAAAAAAAAGAACAACAATTGCCAATCATACCGTTTTTTTTGTTGCAAAATCTGTCACATTTCACCCCCTGATGAATAATCCAACCATAACGAGGCTATGCAGACAACAATGCCATCATTTTTGTGTCATTCATTGCAATCATGACGAACTGTGCAGCAATAATGCCCTCAATCTGCTCAACAACATCCCGCTGCAATTTATAAAATACAAATTAATATTCATCTCTCATTTGGGTGGAAATAATATCCCACGACCTAACGCACCCTAAAAATAAAAATTGAAAAAAAAAAATCACAGTTGATGTGCATCATTGTGCAAACATCAAACTGAGATTTCCTCTGCAACCGAAGCTGCTGATGTGCTCTAGCATCACTTTCCAAAATCGTGCAATCTGACATCGCACGATTTTGTGTGACAAACGATGATGCTTCCATCCGTTCTGTCAGAAGAGAAAGAGCACAACAAACCTATTTACCCAGTTCCACTGCAATGGCATATACAGTGGGATAGAAGACTGAACAATTATTTAAATTAAGTAACGACGGAAATTGACTTTCGTAAAATTTACAATGTATTTTTAAAATCAATTCTTCGGTGTGAAATTTGTAAAATTATATTTCACAAACTTCTATACTTAAAATAAAATTTTAATCAACAATGAAATATACAACTTTTGATTCCTTTGTGATATTTTTTTAAATGTCAAAAATAAATAGACTAGCTCTTACATCAAAGTGAATTGAAATTCATATATAAAACGATCACTTTTAACATGATATTTCACATGAAAATTAATTTCACATTTTTTCTTTGTGAAAATTTAAAATATGGTTTGTGGAATGTATTTATTTTTCCTTTTAATGGATTTAAATATATCTCTTTAGCATCATAGAACTCGATGTCAGTGAAAAAATTATTAAAATCTTTACATACATATATATTTGAAGATGATAAAATTTTATGATAAATTGAATACTGTCAAATACAAAATTAAAGACATTAACGTAATGTCTTTTTTTGGACAAAAATGAGATTTTTTGTAAAAAAGTCTTTCAAGAATTTGAATAAAAAAATACATCTACGTATAGGCAAGCAATTTGATACTGGTTTTGTCAATTTCGCCATTAGCCAAACACAGGGAATACAACTTAACTTAATTTTAGATAAAAGTATGTTATTGGAACACTTACTTACATAAATATTGTAATTTTCTCCCGAATAATTAGCCCTATCACAAATTCCATCGTAATCGGAAACTATTTACGAATCCCGATAAAACGATCACCGAATCCGTCCGTAGTGGCAATTTATATAAAATTTTCACTACTATGGATTCTGTGATCCGTTTTTTTAGTGATTCTTAACAAGTTTCCGATTACGATGGAATTCGTGATAAGACTGAATATGTTACTTTCAAGAAATCCATCGCACTTCGCCCGAAATAATTTATTTGTAAATAAAAGTATTTTTCCTGTAAAATTTATGACAGGTAAAATTTGATTTTTAAGCTTAAAACAAAGCCCAAAGTAAAATATGATTTCATGTGGACTTTTTTGTGGAATTTTAATTTTATTTTCACCCAAACTGGGTTGAATGTAATTATGAATATATCAAAATGTGTTAAAGTGAAAATTAAATAATCACAGAAATGCAAGTACACACAAAATAAAGTGAAAGCGAGTGGAATTTAAATACAAATCTATATACGTGAATTTTTCAATACAAATTAAATTGTTTTACAATTTTTCTTTTTACAAGAAATCTGTATGTAGTTTGTAACAGAATTTTCAAATTTCTCATTTCACATGCTGTGAAAAATTTTATTCTTAAAACTTTAAAATTCGGAACTCTTTTTTTGTACTTTTTGACACCTATGTAATTGTTAGGCCCCACTGTCAAACGTAAAAGTGGACACACTCGCAGAGCATAATGTGAATAGTTTTTTTTTGTTGCCCAACACATTTACTTTTGACCAGCTTTTTATCTAGGTCCATTCACTGTCAGTTTTTCCGTTCAATTTGTAAAAAAAGGAAGACAGTAGTCTGTAGTTAACGCTCAGCATGTGGTTCATTCCGTCATGATGTTTAATGCACACAAGTCAACCAGACACGATGATGAAATGAGGAGAAATGTGCGTCTATTCCGGGACTGCTATGTGGTCAGTTCCTTCGTAACGTTCCAGTTATAAACTAGAAAACTTAGAATCCATTTTGCATTTTAATTAAAAAGATAAAGTGCGAGCAAAAACTTTGTTAGCCCCTGAAATTTTGTTGGCACACATAAAATAACCCCCTCTGGGCCTGAGCAGTAGGTACTAAGGTAAAATAATGCCAGCTGCAAAAACTTTAAATCGAGTTATCGGAACTGCAATTTCT
Source organism: Philhelius pedissequus (assembly GCA_910595825.1). Classification (NCBI taxonomy): domain Eukaryota; kingdom Metazoa; phylum Arthropoda; class Insecta; order Diptera; family Syrphidae; genus Philhelius; species Philhelius pedissequus. The sequence goes on from OU343160.1 coordinate 47,809,037, forward strand.
TTCATGAGAAAGTATAGCAATTCCCAACCCGCAGCGTTTACGTTGTACGGGTGCAAATTTATATGAATAGCGAAATGCATTTTGGGGCTTCTTCTTCCATTGAATGAATTGTTTATTTGAATATATGTTATAGATAGCGACGGGGCTCCCATACTATCATTATATTGGCGAGGGATGAATTTTGAATTTGGGTTACCAACTTGCTGTTGCATCAAGGGTGCGAAATATGTGAATAGTTAAATTGCGTTTAAAAGGGAGGGGGGATACCAAAATACTATTATTTTCCACAGAAAAATAGATACCATGTAACATTTTAGATGCCAACCTCAGAGGTTCATTTTATTTAAAAGGAAAAATTCCATCACGAGTTACAAATTTCGTGTGGTGTGGTGTATTGTTAAAATTTGAGCATGAAATTATTTAACTAACCGACAAAAATGAGTTAAATAGGAAATATTATCGAGCTTATTTTTTGCATTATCTATATGATTAAAACGAATTAATGGAGTAGCTTTAATGTTTTTATTAAAATGTCAGTAAATATTTCAAATATATTTTTTTTATATTTAAATTGTATTTATTTAACAAAATTTAAGATTAATTCACATGTTCAAATATTTCTTTTTTAAAAGAAAGTCAAAAGTCTGAGCATATTTATTTAATCGAAATGTATGCGTAACTGGTACAAAGACTAAAAGGTAACTACCATGCTAAATTTGTCTTCAAGTGAAACTACGGTCAACACGGTAACGACTGTTGAATGTTTTGAGAAAGAATAAAAAATATTTCAAACTTTTGCCCAAATTTGTTCATATGTGAGTAACTGGTATAAGGAAAAAAACAATCCAATTTTGCCAACATTTCTGCTAGTTTATACCAATTTACTATCATAAATTGCTGTAATGCTATGACAAATAATTGGTATAAAATTACAGAAATATTGAATATTATCAGTTTCCAGATTCCAGTAGTGTAAATCCAGTACTTCTCATTCGGTAATTGGTATAAACAATACTACACATAAGATTTCATTTATAAATCGAGGTTGAATGTAAATTTTAGGATTTTTTTTTCAACTGAAGAAGAAAGTGGCTTATTCAACATGTGGCTTAGCCCAGTTTATACCAATAAGCTGTTAAATAAAATATAATATGTAAAGTTTAATATATATACTTTATCAAATTAGTCGAGGTTTTATGTATATACTATTTGTTTTTTAATCCACACAGCCTACAAAAACAAGAATAATATGTAAATATTGTTTGCGTTTTGTTCGAATATTTGTTTTTATTGATCCCTTGATTGGTATAAACTGGTTTGCCCCAAGTTTTTTTTTCTGAAATCCAAGATTCGACATGTGGATTAGAATAGCTTATACCAATAAGCAGATTAACAGAGAAAGATATGTAAAGTTCAGTTATATGACTTTATTTTCAAATTTGAAGGGGTTGTATTTACATAAAAAATAAATATGTACAATAATACCACACATATTTGTATTCATTCATCCCGTGATTGGTATAAACTGATTTAACCGAAGTTTTATTTCTTATAAGACCACAGGCACGTACCTATTATTTTGGTTTCTGATTTGGTATAAATCGAGTAATTATTCGTCATGTGGAGTTCAATAAACTGAAATATACAAGGTGTTGTCTGGAGAATACCAGAGTTATCATCAAAATTAATACAAGAAAATGGCCGGTTTCAAAAAAAAAAATAGGAAAGAAGAAAAAAGATTATAAAATTTACATTTTAAGATGAGGAATCAATGGAAATAATGCATGATTTAATAAGTTTTGTAGTAATTCTTTTTCCTTATACCAGTCATACGCATACATAAAGTATTCAATTTAAATTTGTCCAACTTCACAAATCTCTGCATTCAATTCTTAAGCACTGTTTCCTCAACAAAAAAATCAACCCTCAACTATAAAAAAAAGGTTTTAACGCATTTCATGAAAATAAACTCAAATCCGCTCTCAGGCTTTCAAACTCTCGACAAAACGTGATCTTTCATCTTTGATTTGCACACGAAGTAAATTTGAGTAAAGTACTTAAAAAAAAAAAAAAAAAACAAATCCTGAGCAAAACTGAAAATCAATATCTATTATTAGTCCTTGTGCCAAAAGTAGCAAGCGAGAAGTGGCAACAAAGTAAATTAACGTTTTTCATCCCCCTGCGTGATGCTGTTGCCGGCAGGCGAGGCGGTGCGTCGATGTCGCTCCCTCACAATGCTACAATCTGTAAATTTCCTAACTCAATGATAATGCACGTTTCGTTTTTTACATTCATTATTTCAAGAAGCGGGGGTTATAATTTAATTAGAATTTTATATCACGGAAAAGAAGATGAAATTTTATAAGGATATCTTTTAAAGGAATGACATGAAATTCTATGAGATGAGCCATGACATCAGTCTTATAAATAAAAAAAAACACGAAACAGAAGTCCAGGTAGTCTGAACCAACTGATATCAGCATCACCTTTGGGTATGCTATTTCTTTTAACAATCTTTCGAAAACACAAATAACTAGAAACTAGATTAAATTGTCAAAAAAATATGCTGCATTTTTGATGCTAAGGAACATCCTGCATGAAAAGTATTTTGACATTTCATTTAAAGTATTTTTTAATAAATAATAGGGGTATTCACGGTCCGGTGTATCTGGTCTTGTATCATTGTAAAAGTGTAGCATTTTTTTGCACTACAACATCAAAATATACTGAATGTCAAAATCTTACACTTTTACACTTTTACAATACCCGGACCCTATTGTAACAGAAAAATACAAGGGTGTAAGATTTTTTTATCACAAACTTAAGCCTTCTTCAGAACAAATGTGAAACAGATTTTGACATTTGCTTCAGTGTTGCTACAGATTAGTAAGGCACCAGTTATAGCTTTCATTGAAACTCATCATTGAAAATTTTGACTATCAATTCTGAGACACTTAAACACATAAAACTGATGTCGTTTTGGTACCAAAATGAAGGCAATAAGATATATATTATTTTTTGTCAACAAAATATTTTATTTGCCCTACCAATTTCTTGTAAATTCACTTTTGATTTTTCAATGATGAAAAGCATTTTCAATGATCATTCAATGATCATTGAAAAATCAAAAGTAAATTTACAAGAAAGTGGTAGAACAAATAAAATATTTTTTTGACAAAAAATATTATAAACCTTTTATACCTTCATTTTGTTACCAAACCAACATCAGTTTTATTTGTTTAGGTGCCTCAGAATTGATAGTCAAAGTTTTCAATGATGAGTTTCAATGAAAGCTATAACTGGCGCCTAAAGGTGTGTTCACAGTCTGTTGTAAAAAAATAAAATTTTACACTTTTACAAGACATGGTACACCAGATCGTGAATACCCCTAATATTAGTACCTACTACCTGAGGAGTCTAAATCGCTAAGCAACTGTTCTGTTTACTTCGTCATTTGTCCCTTTGAAAAAGTTGCTAAATAAAAGAATTTCATTTAATTATATAAAATAAAATGCACGACTGAATCGCACAAACTTGCTCTTATGTTCGATCACATGCAAAAGATTTCTAAATATATTTTTAAAGACGTTTTATACTTAATTTTGTATTATATACATACATACCTACAAAATATCTTTAATTTTTTTTTTAATATTGTATGACAATCTTAAATATTGAATTATATAAACTTAAAAATAATAGACTAAATCGCCTTAATCAAAGAAAAAACAATTCAAAATTCTGAAATAAATACTTAAACTAATTTGAGGTCAAAAGAAAATACGCCATTTTGTTTCTTGTTTAAATTTGAATTTATGAGAAAAAAATTTTAAAAATCTGTTAAACTGTTTTTGAAAAAAAAAGTTTTAAAAAAACTATGTATTTGAAAACACTTTCAACAAAAAAATTAATGAGCAGTTTTCAAAATAAAATTTTTTAAAGTTTTTTTTTTAAATGCTTTTATAAATACAAAAAAAATATTAATTAAAAGTATTGGTACACAGTATAAATTGGGCTAGCTATGCCTATATATGTGTGAAATTTCGAAAGAATCGGTTAAGTCATTTATGAGATAGTCGAAAACAAAAAAAGATGTTTTTTAACCATATGATCGGTCGTACCTAAAAAGCTGCACTGATTTTTTTAAATCAAAATGGTTGGAGCCGTTTCTGAGAAAAATAGGCCATATAAAACGTAACGGTTATATGGCAGTTACCGTTATTTTTGAGCTAAAAAAATTCTAATTTCCTCTCTGTACAATACCTAAAAAACTCTATATCCAAAGTTTGAAGCAATTCGGACCACCCGTTTGGGCTGTAGGTGTCTGTAAATACATACAGATAGACTGACAGACACATACAGACGGACAGAATTTTTAGACCATCTTTTTTCGATGTATGCATAACTTGCCTTATAGTACCTATAATCGCAATTAAAAAATGAGTATACAATTCCAAGTACGATCCACATTTAAAAAAAAATATTAACCGTAACTGTCATTTAACCGGTTTTTAATTTTCCCTTTTCTCACCGATTGGGACAAAAAAAAGATTAAAATGTAATGTGCGAACGTATAAAATGCATTTTTTTAAGTAACTTTTTGTATCCCATCTATAACTTCTGTAAATAATTTGAAAGTTTCCATTTTGACAGTTGTTAATATGTTTATGATATTTCATAACTTAAAAAAACCTGAGTAAAATGTATCCTTACAGTCGTGTCATATGTGTGCTAACCAGAATTCAAAAAAAAAAAGTTAACGCAACCAACCCACTTCTAATAACTTTTTAAAATTTTACCAATTCATCACTTTTTTTTTGTATATTTACCCATACATAGCAATACAAAAAAGTTGGTTCATCATACTTCATCAAGTCTCAAAACCTCTGCAAATATATTTCTTTAATTCTTCAAAACTGGGTTCCTCTCATAGAGTCTCATCGAGACTAAAGTTTACTGTTTCCACCAGAAAACAAAAAAAAAAAAAAAACATAAAAATAAAACTTCACAACTCAGCAAAATTTATAACCTGCAAAATCTGCTCTCGATATACTGCTTAAACATTTTATCCTTAAATGAATCGACATAAAAAAAGGAGTCTCTTCATACCCGCCTCGTAACATTTCATTTGGATGTGTTCCAAACACCCTTGAAATGTCTCTTCAATGAATAGCAATTGGTATCTGAGACAATAGTCGTTTATAACACACCCCCTCGACTTTCATCTCCATTTGACACTGACAACCAAGATTAATAGATACAATTGTTGCAAATAGAATTTCTAGATACAAACAATATACATATGTACTTTGTATATTGTATCGACCGAAAATAAACCATTGTCACTATTTTTAGTGCCAGAAACTGAGAAAAAGACTGTTTTGAAACCCCACCTAACTATTGTAGGTCAAAGGTGACGATAAATTCAATTAAATTGTATCTAGACAGAATATAGTTAGTGGGCGGGCATTCTGTATTATTAGAACACCCGCAACTTTATAAAGCCCGCACCTTATTTTTTTTTTTATTTTGAATGCGAATCAGGGAAACAATTGCAAACCGATATTAACAGTGGGACTGTATATGCATGGTATACTACAAAATTAGAAGCAATAATTAACAGATATGGGTATTTGAAAAAGGACGTGATAGTCTGACAGAAGAATATTTATTATTGTTATTATTATTATTTATTAATCTTAACATAAATGTACAAGATTAATTCTTAATTTAACAGCACTAGCTAACAGGGCTTTTGGCTGGGATCTTAAATAGTGTCTTAAAAATAATTTTACTAATAAAGTTAAGTAACTGGGGAGCAGCCGAGTGTGACAAGAGGGTAAGTTTATTTACTCTCCGCCCCGACACACTCGGATGCTCCCCAGTTGAAGTAGAATTTATTTAATAGTTAAATAAACTTATCTAGTTTTAGGTGTTGTAATAGATTGTATACATCTTTAATTTTTTTTTGACGGTGGAATTAAGAGAAGATTTATTAAATTACATTTAAATAAGTTTGAACAAATTTGTCTATTTTTATTACATTCAATGGTAATGTGCTTAATGGTTAGTAAACTGTTTGTTTGGCAAATATGACATCGGGGTTGAGGTTCATTCTTTAGTATGTAGTTATGTGTTATCCATGTGTGTCCTAGTCTTAGTCGTAGGAAGCATCTGTTCATAATTGATGTGGTATCCGTCGGGTAAATTGCTGGTGTGACTTCTGGGTTGATTGTGGAATAGTGATAAATGTATCTACTCAAATTTTCTTTCTTTTTAAGAAGCCACCTTGTATTTATGCTCTTCTCTAAATCTCTTTTAGTGGGTTGCCGTTGAGTGACATCCGTGGTGTGACATGTGGAAATCCGCTTAGCTTCCTGATCAGCTGATTCGTTTCCATGGATATTTGTATGTCCTGGGATCCAGATGAAAGGGCATCCGACTTCCGGAAATTAGTTATCTGATGTCGTAGCCCCCCAACGATATACATATTTACCACTTTTAAGGGCGAATAACTGTTATAAAACTAATATAACTGTTATAAATTGGAATTTCTCTAGTCTCGTCCTTTAAAAAGTTCTTAAAATATATTACTTCAACTGTTTGATGAAAAAACATGAATTTCAAGCTCGTTTTTGTCTTGGCTATGTCCCACTGTAAAACGAGGCGGCAAACCTAAATCTAAGCTACTAGTGCGCGCAATAGTACCTATATATGGTTGACTAGGCATAGAAAAACTTTCAATGGTTGTTTATACGTATGCAGATTTAATTTATAATATTGTATCTTTGTTGGCCTTGCTGCCAAAGAGGACTCCCATTTAAAGGCGAGCGAAAAAATATTCCTTTTTATTCAGTTTTTGTTCCTTGGTCGCACATTAAATTAGGTTAGATCCGCACAAAAAGTCTCCCAGGCTGTGATGTTGGGATGGGAATGAGACATACAAAGCATTTAGGATAGTGAAACAGACATAATAGAACTTCACCGAAAGACCTTCGGGTGTGAATTGAAAGAGACTGAAAATATTATGGGCTTTTGTTGAAGGTGGAGGCGTCTGCCATTCAAAGTTTATTATTGCATGGAAGCCATCAAAAGAGGGCTAGGTTTTTTTTTTATTTTTTTTATGTGGTCGCTTGGATGGTGAGAAGGTGGCAGGTTAGAGAGCTTATGATGATATTTCAGTTATTGTTCCATTTTGGTTGATATTATTGCTGTCGTAAGTACTTTGCATATACGTATACCCACAATTCAGCCTACAATCGGCTATAAATAAAATTCTATATTTGAACTTCAAGTTGTAACGAATCGAAATTAGATTTCACTTGTCATATTAACAAAGAAATGATTTTTAAATCTCGACATGTATATATTTTGAGCCGGGTTTCAATACTCTCCTGATGATATAATGCATTTCACAATATTCAAAATAATCAAGACTTATTATTTTGGTTCGGTTAGAAATAGATTTCAAAATGAAAAAAACATGACAAACTTGACAAGAAGGATTGTGTTGATTCAAAAAAAAAATATATGGGATGACGTTTACTTCCTTAATAATGACATAGAAAAGCATTTGATGTTGGAAATGGGTTTGGAAATTATGCAGAATAATATGGAGAGAATTTTTCTATTATGGAAAAGGTCGTGTAACGGTAAATTGTTGGATAATTATGTATGTAGTTCTTTTCAACATTGAAAGTCTAAATGGTGTGACAATTTTGGTATGGTTTCAATGTAGATGAGTGTTTTCGAAAGTCGAAAATCATAGACTAGGTATTCAATGTGTTTGGGTCTAAGAGTGATAGTCAAGAGATGTATTGCTTTCAAAGTTGTTCGAGAAAGTGATGCAAAAGTGTACACAAAATGCCAGGTTTTCGAAATATACAAAAATGAAAAAAGCTTCAAAATATCGAAAAAAAGAAACACTGATTTGTTGAAAATAATCTACCAATAAAGCATAAAATCTTAGAAAGAACGTACAAACGTTGGCCTGGGTTAAGTTAGGTAAATGGGATGCTAGTTGATCTCGTGTTGATCGTCGTGATCAAGGTAGATCTATTGTGATACCCCGAAATGTATAGTATAGAATTGTATACAGGGTGGCGCACGAATCGTGCTACAATAAGAAATTTAAATAACTTTTATTTTAATGGATGTATTTCATTAATTTTGTACATAGGTACTATAGGGCAAGTTTTGCATTTGGAAAAAAATCGAACTCGAGAATTTAATCAAAGTTGACATTGCGATGATAGAGAACACCAAAAAAGTGGGTCCCGCAATTCCGTCTGTCTGTCTGTCTATCGAACGATCTACAGCCTAGACGGCTGAAGCGATTTTCTTCAAACTTGGTATTTAAGCGTTTTAGGTGATTGTCCAAAATAGATTTTTGAATCGTTGTTTTAGCCCCAAAAATAACGGTATACTTGCCATACAAATTTTTCTACCATCTTAATTATCTCGAAAACGGCTCTAACGATTTTAATGAAAATTGGTGTGTGTTCTACTTTGGATATGGACTACATTTTTGCCCAAAAAAATTTTTTTTTTAATATTTTGTTATCTGCAATAAAACCATTTTATTGATTTTCGACTTTTTCATAAACGGATTTCGATCAAAATTTATATACAGGAGCTCCTTCAAATTCTAAATAATACTGCATTTCAAAATTTTCGAAAAATAGTTTTTTTTTGGATTTAAAAAAAAATATTTGTTTTGAAAATTCAATATTTCGAAAACGGGTGGACGATTTTTTGTGAAATTTTGTTTTTGAATTTATATTATTAAATATTTAAAATGTTCATAAAATTTTTTTTTTTATTGGATTAAAAATTAAGTTTTATTTTAAATAACTAATGGTTTTTAAATATGATAGACCGCAAATTACCTCCACGCTCATCCCCTCATATGCGGCACCTGATTAAAATTGGGATCGCCTCAATTATTGTCTTAATGGACTGCTTCAATTCAGTCAAATTCCTGGGTTTCGTTTTGTACACTTCCTGCTTGACATAACCCCATACAAAAAAGTCTGGTGCAGTCAGGTCAGGTGACCTTTGGGGCAGCGGAAAGTGCAGTTTCTGGATATCAATTTCTTTGGGAATTTTCATTGGAACTCCGCCACAACTTGTGTGGCTACGTGTGCACTTGCTCCATCTTGTTGAAACCAAATCCTGCTGAAAGGGATACGTCTTCGGCGAAGTTCTTGGTAAAAAAACTCCTTCAACATCTTTAAATAACGGTCCCCATTGACAGTTTGGGTTACACCGTTTTCTTCAACGAAGTATGGCCCGACCATACACCTTGATGAAACTGCGCACCACACAGTGACTCATTCTGGGTTACGTCTTATGTAGCATTTGTGGATTAGATTCAATCCATAAACGGCAATTTTGCTTGTTAACATTGCCGTTTAAGTCAAAATGGGCCTCATCAGACATGAACAAACAATTTATCAATATGTTGTCTTCTTCGGCCATTGCAATCATTTTTCAATCAAGTTTATGTCATCATGAAGTATCCGTTGTAATGATCATATGGTTGGAAAAAAAATTCGAAAAATGTCCAAAAACGGTACTTTCCATAGGACCGTTTTTTTTTGCTTTCGACTATCTCATAAACGGCTCAACCAATTCTTTCGAAATTTCACACATATATAGGATTAGGTTGCCCAAATTATACCGCGTACCAATATTTTTAATTAGTATTTTTTTGTATTTTTAAAATCATTAAAAAAAAATTTATTTATATTTCGAAAACTGCTCATTAAATTTTTTTCAAAAATTATATTTATATGTATTTATTGAATACCTATGAATTGGCGTTTTTAAATTTTTTTGAAAAATGTTTTCAAAAAGTTTAAAAAAAAAAACTTTTTTTCTCAAAAACCGCTGCACAGATTTTTAAAATTTGTTTCTCATAAATTCAAATTTATCTAACAAATAAAATGGCGTACTTTTTTTGAGATTAAATTAGTTTAAGTATTTATTTCAGAATTTTGAATTATTTTTTCTTTGATTAAGCCGATTTAATATTTTGTTTTTAAGTTTATATTATAATATTTACGACTGTTATACGAATTTTTTTTAGAAAAAAATTAAAGATATTTTGTATATATAAAAAATGAAGTAAAAAACTGCTTTAAATATATATTTAGATTTTTAACAGAAATCTTTTGCATTCGATGTGATCGAACATAAGAGCAAGTTCGTGCGATCCAGTCGTGCATTTTATTTTACTTGCGATATATGTATGTACATAGGTACTATAGGGCAAGTTTTGCATTTGGAAAAAAATCGAACTCGAGAATTTAATCAAAGTTGACATTGCGATGATAGAGAACACCAAAAAAGTGGGTCCCGCAATTCCGTCTGTCTGTCTGTCTATCGAACGATCTACAGCCTAAACGGCTGAAGCGATTTTCTTCAAACTTGGTATTTAAGCGTTTTAGGTGATTGTCCAAAATAGATTTTTGAATCGTTGTTTTAGCCCCAAAAATAACGGTATACTTGCCATACAAATTTTTCTACCATCTTAATTATCTCGAAAACGGCTCTAACGATTTTAATGAAAATTGGTGTGTGTTCTACTTTGGATATGGACTACATTTTTGCCCAAAAAAATTTTTTTTTTAATATTTTGTTATCTGCAATAAAACCATTTTATTGATTTTCGACTTTTTCATAAACGGATTTCGATCAAAATTTATATACAGGAGCTCCTTCAAATTCTAAATAATACTGCATTTCAAAATTTTCGAAAAATAGTTTTTTTTTGGATTTAAAAAAAAATATTTGTTTTGAAAATTCAATATTTCGAAAACGGGTGGACGATTTTTTGTGAAATTTTGTTTTTGAATTTATATTATTAAATATTTAAAATGTTCATAAAATTTTTTTTTTTAGAAAAAAATTTAAGAATTTTGATATATGTACGAGTATAAAAAATTAAGTGAAAAACAACTTTAAAAATACATTTAGCTGGTTCTTTTAAGAATATTTAGCATATAATGTAATCGAACATAGCAGCAAGTTCGTGCGACCCAGTCGTGCATTTTATTAAAAAAAAAAAACAATTTATTTTTTATATTCACAACTATTAAGACTATTTTTTTCTCTTAATTCCAGAACACAACACCACTGTGGGATGACTTCTTAGCAAAAGCTGGCAAATTACATGCGTGTCTTAGGTAAGTTACAAGGAACGTTTTTAAATTTATCGCTTTGATAATTTTACAAAAAATATTTTTTATTTTATTATTTTTTCGATGCATAAATTAAATTGTACTGTGTTGTGGCTGCAACACTTGAAATTCCTGCTTCTTGGCGTTTTTTCTCTCTATTGATTCTCAATGAAATGGCAGTGGATGGGTTGAAAAAAAAGAATATAAAAACTAGTTCCTTACGTTCCAATTCCCACACAAAAGTGTCGGTCACCTGAGACTGAGATGTCTTCTTCGCTTGATATCCGATAGGTACTTCATCTGCTTCTAGCATCAGCCATTTCCAGCGCATAGCAGCACCATTCATCTTCTAGATGAAAAGTAGAGAACACTCTTCCAGAACGAGACATTCAACCATCCATGCACAGCACACGAATTCAAGGAAAACATAGGCATTCCATAGGTATACTAAAAAACATTACTATCACACTTAGCCAGATCCACGGGGTTCCAGTTCTCGGAGACTGGAGCATTAGAAAGGCTCTGGGTGATGATGATGATGATGATGACGCGGGTGCTCGTTGGTTCCTTCACATTTCTATAGTTCGTTAGATTTACTGTTCCATGGATATGGCGGATGGAGCATATACAATTATTTTGTTGCAATTTTCTTCTGCCTTTTTGAGGTTCTCCCCACGTTCGGGTTTTCGTTTTGCGTTGTGTTCTCTTAGCAGCGGCAATTCTTACATCTTTAATCGATGATGATTCTAAAGAGTAAAGGGAATTAGGGGTATTACATCAATTGGGTTGGTTATGTCTTTGCCTCTCGCTGCTCACTTTTGCGAATGGAGATTTAAGCTATTTAGGTCAGGAATAGGTTATAATTTAACGAGCACCGACAAGGCGACGTTTCCTTGTTGAGCTTGAGGAAGAGTGTGGTTGTTTTTGTTAGGAAACAGCAGAGGTGTGCCTTTGGACCACTTTGGTCGATCTACACAGGTGCTTATACGCTGCCAACGTTAAAAAGGAGCTAACTTGTTTTGTATTTAAATTGAAGTCGTAGACGTTATGTATACATAATATGAACTAGCCAGTTCAGAGGCGTTTCTTTTTTAATCTTTGGCGATATGTTCAGAAAATCTAGGTGTAGTGTGTTGGAAGTGTGACTTTTATGTGATTGAATGGATGTAGGATTATGCATAACGAGATTATTTTTGATTTATGGTTATTACGAGTTAAGTAGAGTGCTGCTAATTTTGTTTTTAAATTACAGATTTCTTGATATTTGTCCGTTAACTAAATAAAAAATGTAATTTTTTGTAATCAAAAAGCACCCGGCATATAATACTTAAGGACATTCACATTCACATTAAAAACGACCAAGAAAATAACGAACATTGGTTCATTTTGACGTTTCTTTCACATTTTTTTATGCGTCACAACTGACGTTTAACTTTGATTTGTAATTGTCGCCATGAGCATGTTAACTCCATGAACCAATCACCACTTGATAATAATTAGCCACCGTAAGGTAAAGTTAGTAAAGTAAAATGAAATAAAATAAAATCAAATAAAATAGAATTAAATTAAATTTAATTTAATTTAATTAAGTAAAGTAAATTAAAATATAAAATTAAATAGAATAGAATAGATGAATCAAATAAAATAAAATAAAAAAAATAAAAACAAATAAAATAGAATAAAATTAAATTAATAAAGTAACATTAAACAAAATAAAATAAAATAAGGGAAAGAAAATTAAAGTAAAGTAAAATAAAGTAGTAGGGTAGAGTCGGCAACCTCTGATAGTGGGCCACCTCCGACATTCATTATTATCTCTGTGTGTAAACCTTTAAAAAATATGTAATGTGAACTTGCCCATAGACGTGCAAATCATATGTCAAAAAGTTCAACAGTCTAGCTGCGAATCCTGCCAAAGTGTGATGTAAAATTTATTTGGAGTAGGTTTGATATAATTTTCAGGGCTAGTTCTTAAGATGTTTATATTCTTGTTTTTTATATTTTCTTGAAAAGAAGTGGTTTTTGAAATACAATATTTAGTATTTATTTATATTTTAATACTTCATTTGAAAGATCTTCCTTTGCTAAATAATGAAAAAAAGAAAAGTAAAAAAAAATATGCAGTGGGGCACCTCCGACAGTTTAAGCCGGGGCACCTCCGACAGACTGTCATCCAAAAGATTGCTAAAACAGCAAAACATTTTCGATGGCTATAAATAATGGTTTGGGTTTATGAAAAAAGCACAAAGACCTCTTGTGAACGAAGAGTCTATGAAAAAGGCATTTACAAATGTCATTAACAAAATGGAATCACACAGTTCAGCATTGGCAAAATATGGCGTTTAAAGGATTACCGTTATAACTCGTCTTAGGAAGGGAAAGTGAAGGTTGTCACATCCGGCTGATGATTCCGGCCAAGAACAAAGTGATACCGAAATCTTTCCGTGTCAGTGTAAATAAACCTCCTGCCAAGTGCTTACAGCAAAACAAGAGCAGGATCTAGCAAGTTATTTTAAAAACTGTTCCAACCTCCACTTTCGAATGACTTATCATATGGCATGGTTTGTATTTAAATTTGGAGCTTTTTTAAAAGCCCATATGCCAGAGTCTTGGGTCGAAAGAAAAAATCTGAAAAAAATTGGATGCTAGGGTTCATGAAAAGGTACTCAACAGTAAGTTTAAGAATCCCAGAAAACACGACACTCATGCGGATGAATGGTTTCACTAAAAAAGCAGTTGAGGAGTTCCATACATTTTTTCCTCTGTCCTTTCTGCGAAAAATGACAACCTCCTGGACTTTCATAAACCCAATTGTATCAGACATAAGCATAAATTTAAGGAGCGATATTTATGCTAAAATGCCGAAGCCTACGCCACCTCCGCGGACATCAAGATCCCAAAGGAAGAGTATCTTCAATATCGATTTAAAAAACTTAAATGTTCTTTAGATACTGATTTAAACAGTGTGGCCTCATATTTTTGTTTAGGAATTTATTTTTACTACTTAATTATTTTTCGTTAAAACTATTTTTTTTTATAAAAATAATAAAAAAAATGAATTGGATTCTTGTAAAATATGACTTTCATTTATAAAACTAACATAGCGGGTTTTCCAATAAGAGGTGTTATTTTGAATAGCCCGCTATTTCGGTAGCTGTCACTTTTGAAGCTGTCATTTTTTGACATTTGACAAGTAGAAACTACGCTATTAATAAAAATGGAACGATACACGCTACAACAACGCATTGAAATTATTAAAATTCACTATAAAAATGGTGAAAATTTGGCAGAGACGGTTCGTAAAACTAAAACATTTTTGGGTCGTCGTGAAGCACCTTGTCGGACCGCAATACAGAAATTGGTGGACAAATTCGAGCTGTTGGGACAAGTTAGTGATGTGAAGAATAAAACCCGTGCACGTCGCTCAAGAACAACTGAGAATATTGCTGTTGTAGCCCAAAGTGTTGAAGAAAACCCAGGTTTGTCCATTCCTCGTCGTTCTTTGGAATTAGGCATTCCACAAACGTCATTACACCGTATTTTGCATAAAGACTTGGGTCTTAAGGCTTATAAAGTTCAGTTAACACAAGAATTCAAGCCGGCTGATCATCAACAACGTCGTGTCTTTGCTGATTGGGTCCTTGAAATGCATGAAAATGAACCGGAATTTCATCGAAAAATCATCTTGACTGATGAGGCCCATTTCCACCTCGGAGGCTACGTCAACAAGCAAAACTGTCGCATCTGGGGCTCGGAAAACCCAAGAGTTATTGTTGAAAAGCCTCTCCATCCTCAACGCGTGACTGTTTGGTGCGGTTTATGGTCCCGCGGGGTCATTGGACCTTACTTTTTCGAAAATGAGGCAGGAGCAACAGTTACGGTCAATGGATTGCGCTATCGAGAGATGATTAATGATTTTTTATGGCCTGAATTGGATGGTATTGATCTGGACAACGTTTACTTTCAACAAGACGGCGCTACGTGCCACACAAGCAATGAAACCATCGATCTTTTACGGGAAAAGTTTCCGGACCGTGTTATCTCTCGAAGAGGTGATCACAATTGGCCACCGAGATCTTGTGATTTAACACCTTGCGACTTCTTCCTTTGGGGCCACGTGAAAGATAAGGTCTGCGCCAACAGCCCAGCGTCGATTCAAGACCTCAAAGATGAAATTCGTGAGGCTATCGAGGACATAGGGCAGCCACTTTGCGATTTGGTTATGGAAAATTTCATGAAAAGGATATGGTCCTGTAAGCGTGGTCTTGGCGGCCATTTGGCTGATGTTGTGTTCCATTATTAACGACATACCTTCCTCTTTATAATGAAATAAACATCCGATCATTTATCTCCAAAAATGCCATTTTTCTTTGAATATCAAAATAACACCTCTTATTGGAAAACCCTTTATAATACATCAATTGCCAATCATGTGCGTTACTGTCATAGGTGCCCCACCCATTGTCCGAGGTACCCCATGCTGGGGCACATTCGACACTTTTTTACTTTAAAAAAAAAAAAAATAGTAAACAAAATTTAAAAAATCTAAAGCTAAAAGGCAATATGTTGATAAACTCATAAATTTCAAAAATTATTTTTAATATTTTGAAAAAAAATAAGAAAAATGCGTATGCTTTTGCCTATTTTCTGCAAAGTTGTCGGAGGGTCGGCACCCTCTACCCTATATTTTTTTTTTGTAAATGCTAATTCCACCACATTTTACATACTTATGTGTACATACGTATACTTTTTAATATACCTAAGTCTTGTCAATTGTTACTGCTTTTGCTACTCGTTTTAAATTACGGGTTATAATTTTTACGGGGAATAACTTTATGTTTATTTAAGCGTTGCACAGTGTTCATTAAATTTTGATGAGCGTGCTTTCCACATCGATGATGTTTTTTTTTTTAATCGCCACATAACTCATCACTTAACCGCACAATACACTACTAGGTTCACAAAAAATTAAAATCTAATTGTTGCCTTTTTTGAATCCAACTGAAACGAGTGTCCAAAACAAATTGTCTTTTGACAAGAAAAAAAAAATTAAATTGGAAATAAAAAAAAACTCATTAACCTTATTATCACTTTATTTTGTAAATTGAACAATTTCGCAAAAACTTGGCAATTTTGAAAACTGTCTTAGACACGATGCTTGTACTTCAACTTCCTGACGGTCTTGTATTTGTATCCTTCATCGTGAACGGAATGGGGTGCCTGTTCTTGTGGTGGAATATATTGCGATTCTGGATGTGACACAGGAGCTGGAGCTACTGGTGGAGCACTGTGTGCGACTGGTGCTGGGGGGATATAAGCTGGAGCTGGTTTCGAAACTGGTGCTGGAGGAATGTATGATGGAGCTGGTTTCGAAATTGGTGCTGGAGCCCTGGACTCTGGTGGAGGAGGAATGTAACTTGGAGCCGGTGCAGCTGGTGGAATATACTTAGGTCCTGGTTGAGCCGGTGGAGCGTATTCCGGCAATGACTGAGAACTATCCTGTCCTGGTGGGAGATATTTGCTAGCCAAATGCGAAACATCTGCTGCTGCAAAACCAACAATAGCAACAAGGACTACGAACAATTTCTGAAACAAACAAACAGAAAAATTAGGATTATAAAAAAAAAACACCAAACGTTTATATCTTACCATCTTCAAAAGATTTGAATGCCTGAACCTGAGATCACACAATTCGATAATGACTGCTCAATGCTCGTGTTCATATTTATATCTTACCGAAATTTATGATGTCATTAAAAAAAAAAATACACATTTATAGAAACATATGTATGTATGTATATACGCATACGTAATGGTAATGACCCTTAACAGACGGTCAAACATCTTCAAGTTAGATTTGAAGACCACAACAACTTTAGAAACTAGGTATTTAAATTAGTTTTATAAAACATAATTTAGAAGAAAAAACAAAGAAATAGCCAATTTCATCAATTAAAACCATGGGAAGCAGTCCAATTTAAGGTAGACTTTGTCTATATTTGCTAGCCTAATGGGCTTGTTATAGTCAGCAAAATTTATGTTTATTTTACGATTAGCAGTTTACCACGGGCGCTGTGCGGTGTGGTGGCAGAGGATTCTGAAGGTAATGGATTAGCCTGATATCATCTCGCGACCTTAAGGCCTACTATCTACAAGTATAATATAGCTTTAGATCAAAATCTGTAAGTTATACAAAATTAACTTCCAATGCGAGTGTCACTAAATAATGATTTCAGTTCTTAAATTATTCTTTAAAGACTTTGTATACCTAGTGGATGGATCTGTGAATAAATTTTCAGAAGCATGAAATACTGTTTTGATAAAAAAAAAGCCAAACGATCGCATTTATCAGGTTATAATTCCGGCAGGGTCTGCGAAGGTCATTCTAAATATGTCTGTAATGGGTTGTTATCTATTTTTGGCTTGATAGTCGTATTTTTATAGGATTTACTGGGCCTCTCCAATTAATGAAATGCAAGAAGATGATTTTGATTTATCTTTAACTCACTGAAATTAAGTGTTTTTATTAATAATCTTGTTTTTATGATTAAATGATGATAATTCTTGTTAACGACTACATTTTATGAGGCACTTTGACGACCATCACAAGCTCATGCATCAGGGACTTAGTGGTAGAGTTTTTTTTTCGCTGACGGTCAAACTCTATCACCCAAATTAATAAACATAGACTAGGGAAGGTTTAGAACTTATTCCGTGGACTTAGTGGGAAATACTAGATATTAATAAAATACAATTTCTGGTATTTGACGTTTACTAACTTAGTCCTTCGCTAGACCATCGAAGACGGTGGTCTAGCGATGGACTAAGAATTTAAGAACAAAATTTACAGGGACATAGAATAAAAAGAGATAGAGTTGATACTTATTGTAGTAGATTTTGTTCGATTTTTTATTTATAGGAAATTTTAGTCCATGGTCTAACTTTATTTTCCATGGTTTTGTAAGTCCATGGAGTAAAGGTGGACTAAGCGTTTCTTATATGTTCTCAGTAAAAACAAAAGATATAGATCCATTTACCAAAATAAACAAATAAAATCGTTGTCCTCACTTTTGACAATCTCCAGCGAACGCGCGTCATTTTCATAAATTTCCCGGACTCAAATATATTCTGACTTTATATCGGTGGAACGGTTTTTTTTGGAGACATACCAAGTATCACCATTGATTGTTGAATGTTGAATTATCGAGAGTGTAATCATAGCCCAATTGTACAGGCTGTTTTCTTTTGCTGATGACGTAATTTAGGCTTGTAAAATCTATCGGTCGTGTATGTAAACATAAAGCATAGAAAAATCATTGAAGATTGTTAGCTTTTTTAAGGTCACAGTTCAGTTATTATGGTGACGATGCTTTATTGCATCTTATTAACGGTTTTTGAGCTTTCCCTCCATTATATGTAAACATCGTTTCTTTTTTAATTCGCCTCCTTAATGACAGGTCGGTTACGTGTTTTTTTTTAAATTTCCAGTTGGTTGGTAATTAAAATAATTTTCAAAATAATAGCATAATGACTGTGCAATTACAGTACAGCACCTCTAATCCGGAACATTACACATCAAAATGGTCGTCTTTTTAGCATCTTAGCCTTAAACCAAAAATTGCAAATATTTTATTAGAAACTTTAATAAAAAGTACATACACACTAACCGACTTAACAGATCCAAACATAATGTTCGGTCACAAAAACTAAGAAATGAAAAATTAACGAAATTATTCAATTACTACTCGTATACCAGAGGAAAATAGATTAATATTCAAGCTTCGTTTTAAGCAAACTTTATTTATGTTTTCGTTTGCGCTGTGTATAGACGATAAGAAAAAGTTTTGCATTTGGAAGAAAAAACGAACTCGAATTTTACTTAAACTTGACATTACACTAATAAAGTGATCCCGGATTTCCGTCTGTATGTACCTCGATCTAACGCTTTTACACTTTCTGATCACATATAGGTACCTCGATCTAAAACCTAATCGCCTGGAACGATTTTCGTCAAACGAACCAACTTCCATGGTGAAGTAACCATATAAATATTTTTTCTTAGTTCCAAAAGTAATGCTAACCTCCATACATTTTTTTTGTACCAAAACAGTTAAGAAAATGTTTTTAAAAATTCTGTACACTATTGTATGTATAGTCTACATTTTGGTTTCAAACAAATTCGGATAAAATGTTATTAACAGTACCTGCCAAAGAACCATTTTTTTATTTTCGAATTTCCCATAAACGGTTCTACGGACTCCGATCAAAATTTTTATATAGGAGTTCCTTCCAATTCTATTCAATATTACGAAAACGGGAAGACGATTTTTTTTAAATTATGTTTTTAAATGTCCCAAAAAAATTTAAATTGCTTAGTACTTAAGATTGCTATAACAATATTTGTTTTAGAAAAAAATTTTAAAAAAATGTATAAAAACGATGGATATAAAAAAATTTATTAAAAAACAAATTTTTAAACATTATTCATATGTTTCTACCAAGAATATGAATATATGATCAAGGAAGCGCAATACAGTCGTGCAATTAATTTTTAAGAAAATTCCGCCACACACATTTTTTTCTCGCGCACTTTTAACTGTTTTCTTAGAATATTTTCTTTGTATAGAAGCACTCAAAATTCGATAAAATCTGAACTCCTAACTTAACTTTGGAGGGAGTTTTACAAATTAAAATAATTCCATTCGAAAAACTATTTATAATTTTTTAAGCGTTAAGCGGGTAACCCCGTCAGCTAAAAGCTTACATATACGCCTCTTTACTAATTTTTGTAAATGTAACAATGAATTTTGGTTAAATTATACCAATCCACTTTGCACATCAAATTCGTTGTTAAATTCCAATATAAATGATGAAACTTCATTTGCCTACCACGCCCACTTTTTCAAAATGTAGAAAACAATATTTTCTTATAAAAAAACAGCAAACAAAAAACAGCCATTTTTTTATCTTAACTTGCGATAATAATATTTTATTTTTTAATTTATTTAAAAAGAAGTAATAAAATTGAATTCAAAAATATTTGTTATCTTAAGCTTTCAAAGAAAAACTTAAAATTCAATTTTAGTTAAAATATTATTTCGAATAATAAAACAATTACAAATTGTTAAACCTTAAAAAAGGTCAAAGTATTAACAATAATACTGAAGTAAATACGATAAAATATATTGAAAAAAAATGTGAAAACTCGTATTGCGAGTTTTGTTTGAAAATCCTAACCTTTTTCCTAGTTAAATGTACGAATTTTTATAAAAACCCATTTTAGCCGTTTTCGCAATATAGACATCGAAGCTACTTTTGGTTCAGAGAATTCAATCTAATAATCCACGGCTGTAAAAAAAAAACAAATTGTGTATTACTGTATACGTCCCTGAGAAGACAAAAAGGCAAACAATGTTCTAGGAAGGTAAGCTAATCTGATTTGACAATACTTCGTAGTGGTAAGAAATAAATCAAATATAACAGTGGTCTCGTTCAAGGCATTCATTGTGACTGAATTTCGGTATTGTGCGTGGGCAGTTTATGAAATTACAAATGCAAATTTTCATCTGAATGATTTCGACGATAGTATTGTAATTTATTAATTAATATAAAACTTACTTAATTACCAAATATTATTATTAAAATACAAAAATACGTCTGACCTGCTACCAAAAGCATTTAGTTTATTCTAGTTGAAAATTGGCATTGGACCAAACTGGAAATTATGTTAAAATCGTTTACATTTTAAGTTATGTTTCTACCGAAGATCTTATGTGAACCGAAGTGAAACAGAGAGCTTTATTTGTGTCATATTGACAATTTGGGCTCTGTTTACTGGATATTTAATAATTTTGCCGAAAACTTCGGACTATAACTTCTCGTAGGATAATCTCATCAAACAAAGAAGTCTGGAAGTTCATGCGATCTTACTGGCCAAACGAGACATTGTAGACATGGAAATTCATTCTTCTAAATGGCACACCATGTTCGGGTTTCCGCCAGATTATTGAACCCGACCACTGTGCGGCGGTTGGCGCGAGCAGCTCTGCTAAATACATAATAATCTGACAGGAAAATGTCCGTCGTCAAAGTCACTTCAAAATATACAAAAATTATTATTAAGAGTAAAACTGAAAAAAATGACTTCTATGTATTTTACATCAGTCAACTGGTTACTTCATAAATATCAGAATCAAACTGACAGTTAGGTACCGCCATTTGCAAAAGTTATGACATCTTGAAATTGTATGATACATTTTGGGTCACCCTATTGTTAAAATTGCAAATAAAATGTTAATTCATAATCGTTTACCTTTTTCGAGAAAAATAAATGCACGACTGGATCACACGTACTTGCTCTTATGTTCGATCATATCGTTAACACAAGATTCTTAGTGTTCAATATATTTTGTATATATAATTTGTTTTTTAATTATTTTCTAAAAAAAAAATTGGTATTATAATTTTAAGTATTTACCAATAAAAATTATAAATTAAAAAAAAAAACGTTGTTTCTATTTTGAAATATTGCATTTAAAAAAATTATTTCTTGAAAATGGTGGTTTGCAATATTATTCAGAATTCAAAGGATCATCTTCTATATAAACATTTTGGTCGTTAATGAAAAAGTCGAAAATCAATAAAATGGTTTTCTGGCAGATACCATTACTAACAAAATATGTAATTTTTTTTTACCA
Source organism: Philhelius pedissequus (assembly GCA_910595825.1). Classification (NCBI taxonomy): domain Eukaryota; kingdom Metazoa; phylum Arthropoda; class Insecta; order Diptera; family Syrphidae; genus Philhelius; species Philhelius pedissequus. Next base: position 47,830,917 of record OU343160.1, read on the forward strand.
GAATATAGAATACATACATCTATATTATAGTAGTGTAAAGAATTTTTTTTATCAAATTCGTTAGAACCGTTTTCGAGTTAGTTAAGATTTACATTTTTTGGTAGGTTACAAGAAATTACTGGCAGGTACCGTTATTTTTGGGGCTAAAAAAAAGATTTAATAAGACAATTACCTAGAACGTTTAATTACCAAATTTGAAGAAAATCGCTTCAGCCAATTAGGCTGTGGATCGACCTACTCACAGACGAATTGGGAACCTACATTTTTGGTGTCTATCATCGTAATGTCCAGTTTGGTTAAAATCTCGAATTCGATTTTTTTTATTTTTCAAATGTAAATGTAAGTAAAAACACAGATAATCAAGATAGGGAGACTGTACTGTACTAAAATTATTTATCCATAACAACCTGACGTCAGAGAAGAAGTGGCTTTGTTTACTTTTTTTGGCGTGCGTTGTCGTCGGTGTAAGAGAAAAAAAAAAACAAAGTGCACCCCGAATTTTGTGTACGCAGAATAAATTTATTTTCCAATTTTAAAAAAGAAATCGAAATAAATTAATTTAAATTTTCTTTCTATTTCTTTGCAGAGCTGCCATCCAGGCTATTGCCGCGTATTTGGATGCCTTCCAAAAAATCGCAGACGCCGCAACAAATTCACGAGGTATGTTCGTTTTTATTTATTTTGTTTTTTTTTTCCTCAAAGAGTTGTTTTTGGTCTTCGTGATGTTGATATTATGCGAAGGTATATTATAAAGAAGGTTGTTGAATAAGCGAAGCCTCTTGTATTGCGGGAGTTTTGAAATTATTTTTTTTTCTTGTTTCCCATGCCAGACTTTTGGCAGTCGATTCAAAAGATATTTTTAGATGACATTACTATATTTTTGCTTTTTCCTACGGGCAAAATATGTTATGCAAGCGTTTGTTGCCGAATTCAAAAAGAAACCTGTAGGCCAATGGTTTGGTTTGACTTCTGGCATGGGATTTGCTATATGAAAATACGACAAATAAGTTTAGACTTGTGTATGTAACTCGTCTTTTATGTTTGAACTAATTTTTTTTTGGGAAGTGTGGTGGTTGTGATGCCAATATTACATAGGTTTGTAATCTCATGCAGAATGTTTTGATTTTGTCTTTATTTCAAATATTTTTTACAGATTTTATGTTTTCAAAATGATTGGATTTAAAATATATTATTTGTTCGCTGTTCCGATGAATAGAAAAGCGAATGCTTACGTTTTTCGTTAATCAAAGCACCTGTTGGAAAATTGAAGAACATCTTAATTAGAAAAGAAATTTGTAAACAAAATCAAATTGAAATAAAAACATACATAGTCGTACTGCTGTACGACTCAAATGCTCCCTTAGGCATTTGAGGGTAGTCAATATCTGAAGCTCCTCGTGTCTCTCATAACTGATACATTTCACATGGTTGGTGAATGCCTGATACTCCGATGCCAGTAACCCACTACAGGGAAGTTCAAGCTGCAACAATATATTTGTCGTAATTCTGGCTAACCCTTTAATATCCTTACTATTTAGCTACTATTAGCTATTAGTATTTCGGAGTAGTTCGCGAAAGGTAGTAGGAAGGTAGCAAGTAGCCTAGCTAAAATTCTGATGATCTGGTAACTTCGTCCTACAGTTTTAGGTACACTTTTTGATTTAGATTGACATAGTAGATAGTAATTACATCCCCATTCATTTCGAAAGGACTTCTCGGCGTCCTCGCCCTATTATAGGTTTCACTAAAGCAGTCACCCGATGAAGAATTCTACTAGCAAACTTCTGCCACTTTGAAGCAACCTTCAAACTGACCCCAATGATTAAATTCCTATACCTTAAATTGAGAAATTTCAAGTAAGAAATTAACATAATAGAGTAAGATCCCAGGGCCGGCAGAAATACGTCATTTTATCATAGCTGAATTTTTTTCTGTGAATAGATACCAATGTAGATAAGAGCGAATGGACATTCCGAATTTTCAAAGATGGGGCTTTTCGGAGATATGCAGTGTTTAAAGTGCATACCACAACTACGTTATTTTATCGAAGCTGATTTTTTGATATGTATAATATGACATCTTAAAGGTGTCTGCCAGACGAATTGCCCCACTGTAGGCGTTTGACAAGTGTCAAACATAAAACATACTTTGAAACACTATCCCCTTAAACATATCAAAAAATCAGCTTTGATAAAATAACGTAGTTGGGTATGCACTTTTAACACTGCATATCTCCGAAAAGCCCCATCTTTGAGAATTCGGAATGTCCATTCGTTTTTATCTACTTTGGTATCTACTCGTATTCACAGAAAAAAAATTAGCTATGATAAAATGACGTATGTCTGTCGGCCATGGGATCTTAGTCTATAAGTATTTCTTCAATAAGATTACATTACCTTGTCGAATTACTTTCTTTCATCCAATAATACCCCAACATCTGTAATATCCTTGAACATATAAAGTACATTTCTTCTATACGTAATAGAACAGTATTTGTTTCATACCAAACAAGAACGTGCTTCTTATAGAAATGTTAACGCAATTTACTAATTCTTGTCAGTTCTTATCACAACATCAATCATTTTCCTTAAGCCTTGAAATTTCCATAAAGAATACTTCCTTTTTCTATCGTTGGTCATTAAAAGCGATTTTAATCGATTTATTTTCGAAAACAAAATCGAAAGTGTCGGTCTATCGAAATTGCAAAAAAAAATATATAAACATTCCGTATAAAAAAAATCTAATAAAAGAAAAAAAATATTTATTCAAGTCAACTCTCATAAATTCAATCAGAAATGAATATTCAAATTAATTTTAATTTTTCAGTCCTCGTTTTGTTCGTGATTTCTGCAATGTGATGGCTTTAAATGTATATACATTGGTAGATGGTGTATTTAAACACGACACATAAACCAAATTATCATTCTGTTTCGTCCATAAGAACAGGTTTCTGCAAACAAAATTGTATCTTTTTTTGCGTACTGTGCCTACCTATAGATACATGTACAAACAACTCTCTGCATGACTTAGAATAATCACAGAAAATAAATCGTAGGAAAAAAGATAGACTCAACAAAAAAAAAATGTAGGAATAAAAAACAGTCAGTCTCCTCTAGATAAGATTCCTTACTGACCTGGATTTGACTTGACAAATGGACAGGGGACTCTAGACAGACAAGATTTAGACTCTTTCAAGTTTGAGGCAGACTGTGTTTGCGGTGCCAATAACAGAGTGGCCATTCACTCTATTGCAACCAGTTGCAGACTAATGTATTTCCTAACTAATCGGCTAGTTGTGGTAGCCTACTCTAGGGGGCCCCAAAAACATTTTTTTTTTAACTTATATTTTTATTTCATTTTTGCGTATAGGTACTCTTTGAAATTATATAAACAATTAAATATACAAATTATTTTGTAATGTAAGCTTAATTATACTATGTGGATTAAATATTTGCTGGGGCCCAGGATTTCAGTCCTGGGCCCCAGCATGTTACTTGATACAATCAAGTTTTTTCAATACAATCATGAATTGTTTTGATTTAATCGAGTGTCCTCGATTGTATCGTTAGAGAAAACTCGTTTGAACCGAAATATGTGCTTCCAATTCTCGATTGTATCGACAAAACTCGATTGTATCAAGTTACGTGCTAAAAAATTTTATTTCATACTCGTATTTTTGAAAAAAAAAATCCTTACTTTGAAGGCACTTCCGTTCCTTTTGTGACAAATCTGTATTCTTTCAGTTCAGCGAACGTGGTTTAATCTGATTTCAAAATATCGATACACCTGTATATTTGGATTAAGTGCGAAGTTCAACGAGGGTTCAAGTGTGTAAATATCTATTATCACTTCCTTTGTGGCTTAACATCATGAAACGGAGCTGAACCCCACGATGTGTTTTCAAATGTTGGCAAAACCACCGCGTGAGCTTTTCTATCTATCCAAATGTATTGTTTTTTGTTGTCTTTTGAATGGAAATACCATTTGTCAAGCGAAACTTTTCCCCCTTCTAACTATCGTCCAATTACGTCCGTTCTTCCCAAGGCCAATGAAACGCTGATTAATCATCAGTTTTATCAACACCTTGAGGAACCAAGACACTTAATAACCAGCAATACAACTGTTTTAGTAATATGTCCACTGGTGATCTGATGGTATGTCACCCAGAAATCAAACCAATCTTTCGTTTCGATACAGTTCGATTATTGCAGTTGATATTTCATATCATAAAATTCTCTTATCTAAATACGTGAATTTGGATCAATTCATCTCTCGTTCTCTGGTTTAAAAATTAGGTTTACACAAAATAAATACGGGAGTAGTGGAGTGCCGCAGGGGTCTGTCCTTTCTCCGACTCTCTTCCTTATATTGAAAATATGATCTTTTGTTTGAAACTTCTAATACCCTGAAATTTTTAAGGTAAAGTACCCTCACCTTCACACATTTGTGTGTATGATGTCGATATATAATGATCAGCGTATGATAAACTTGTTAAATTTTGAATAGAAAACCCCGCGTAGAATGTATTGCTCAATGAGCGGAACATTGTTTTTCTTACCGTTTTTTTTTTAATAGTCCTTAGGTGGAAAAAATATTAAACATTCTACTAACATCTATTTTCGAAGATGCAAGAAATTCTTCTTGAGTACAACTCTCACATCTAGACAAGAGCTCATACAACTCAACTGAATCTTTTAGATACTGTTCGAAATTAGGCCCCAGAAATGTAGACAGAAATATAACGAAACGAACGTCACATGTCTGTCAGTATTTTATTGCTATTTTTATAAACTATACTCTTGCGAAATATTCAGATGCATTCCTCTTCTCATTTGCCTCTGTTTGCAATAGTCAGAGCTTGAAAACTAATGTTAAGGGTAAGTACCCCCATTGTTGTTGTCTCCCATTTCGTCTGCATAATTATTGTAGCGTGTTAAAACGGAAAAGGTTTTATTTTGGCTTAAACAACTAATAAACGCATCTTCTCGGACAGTCAAGCTACCCTTAAATCTCTGCACTGCAAAGCAGTTTCTGGGTTCTGAGACAACTATAAGGATGAACTCGCAATACCTCTCATTAACAGTTGTGAATGAATGATATTGGTATTTTGGAATAAAATTATTTTATCAATGGAACCTTTCCATCAATCTACATACAAGTTCTCAATTTCAAATGACCTAAAGTTCTACTTTTTCTTAAACGCCACACTCAATTCTAACCATCTACTTAAAGTGGCCCCATATCGGTATGAATTTCATTGAACATAGAAATGTCAAAATCCGATACTGATTGCACAAGAAAATATATACGAAATAAGTTTTCCTAAGCACGTTTCTTCGTAGTGAAGGTGTGAGGAGGAAATGCCAACAACAAATAAAAACCACTAAACTATCAAGAAGACATTAAGGTGCTTTTGGCTTTGCTACAGCTTGTTCATGTGACCATAACGAACATTCACCTGCTATTTTATAACTGCACAATTATTGTATCCAGTAGTAGATATATGTAGGTACTTAAGTATGTACGTTTCGAATGCACAATCCGTCTTGTCTATTTGTATTTATTTCTCTGCATTTTGACGTAACAAGCCGGCACTGCCGATGCTATGTTGCTGCTAGTTCTGCAAGTTCGTTGGTCTTTCGCGCTCGAAAAAAAATTAAAAAAAAAAAATCTCATTCTCCAACTCGAATCGGTTTCATGTTGCACTGAAAACACCGTACTCGTATACAACCATCAAGTGCTGCAAACCCAAAACAAGTGGAGCAAGCCTGTTAATAATTCATGAAACTATCTCAGGCTATTCAATATTTATTTATCTTATTTTGTTTTTATTGATTTCAAGCTCATAACTCATAATTGCTTTAGTGGAAATTCTGTGGAAACTCATTGCAAGACAAGAACGATGTTGTTGCGGTGTGTAATACTTCCAGTGGCAGTACAACCAACGACATTTGGAAGGAAAATTGATTTGTTGTTGTTGCAATTTTGAGTGGGACACTTTGGAATTGCAACAATTTACTTAGTGGAGGTTGAGAATTTAAGCTAAGTGGGTGAGATTGTTTGAAGGAAATCTGAGAAACTGAAATCTAGATTTAAGATTTCAGGTTTAACACAGAATGATTGGATCTAATAGTTGAGGTTTGGTTGCACAAGTAATTTCCTGTTTCTTCATTAGACAATTTGACTGTAATGTTTTGTTTGCGGATATTGAGGTTTTTGAACTTCGTTAAGAACTTTGTTGGTTGGCAATTTATTTTATAGATGAACAACAATGAAATAGAAGGAGTTAGTTAAATGCCTTTCAATTTGTTCAACATTTCCTTCTGCTCTAAGAAGCTATCTTTGAACTCTATGTTCGAGGAATGTTACTTTAATTCCAACTTCCAACATGTTTTCAATCAATTTCTTCGTATGAAAATAAAAACAAGTAAATTGGTAACGACCACACTCGTATAAAATCCAGGTCGAAGGACCAATTATGAAATTGTTTACATAATTTCACTTCTAACCTCTGGATTGGATAGAAGAATTAGGCCAAAATAGACTCGACTAGGCTAGTATAGAAAATAAACAAAATAAATAAAATTAAATTAAATTAAATTAAATTAAATAAAATATAATAAAAGTAAATTAAAATAAAATAAAATAAAATAAAATACAATAAAATAAAATAAAATAAAACAAAAGAAAAGAAAATAAAAGAAAAGAAAAGAAAATAAAATAAAATAAAGTAAAATAAAATTAAAATAAAATAAAATAAAATAAAATAAAGAATAAAATTATAAAATATAAAATAAAATTTAGAATAAAATTATTATTATTATTAAATAGAATAGATAAAATCGATTATTATCCTATTTGTGTTCTTTCTGGTAAGAAAACTGAAAAAATCGATTTTTTTGTGAATGGGTAATGATAACTGAAATTTGTATGAAGCTATACAATTATTATTGCGGGAAATGAAAAATTTCAATTTTGACGTGGGGAAAATGTCAGATCTTGTCAGTTTATGTAAAGTCAATAAAATCCTTATAACAATAATAAATAATAAATTGAATGTTTGATTGAAAGGAATTCCAAAATTCAATGTTGTTACAGCATCATCTGTGGGTGGCTCCTACTACAATAGGACTGCGTCTTCGTGAACCTAATTATTCCGAATTATTGGTTCTGCATGAAGAAAAATTGTGAGTAAATGTATTTACTCTGCCTTATGGTATAGAAAGGATGTTCCGACTGTCTTATGTGGATTTCCGTTGATATTTTCTAAACTCGTATATCATTTCTGTAGTGGAAGCCCAGTTTGTTCGATTCCATGATCTGTATCCCGTTTTGAAAAAATTCCGCCGCCGGTAATAAATTTTAAACTGTTTTGTCATTTTCGTTTAGCATCTGTATAATTTTTGTTTTTACTTTAAATTGACAATCTGGCCATTGCCACAGTGTATTTTATAATACAGTGAAATCTCCCTTGGACGGACAGCCATGGTGCAGAAATTTTTGTCCGCCTAAGGCAGTTGTCCGTTTAAGGGAAATCAAATAAAAACACCAATTTGCAAAATTAAAAGTATTTATTTATTAACAGAAAATAAAAATAAAAATAAAAATAAAAATATATAAACTACACTTCTTTTTTATCACATGAAGTGGAATAAAATTATTAGATTTAACACATATGTTAATACATATAAATATCAACCTCTAAAAACTTTGCAATAATAGAAGAAGATTCGTACTTTTTAAACAAAAATACTTCAATATTTGCTTGTTTAGTTTTAGAAAAGAACGATTTATTTTGGAATCTGGCCTGTATGTTAACCGAAAGTTGGACAGCTACCGTCATTTTTCTGGGCCGTAATTTTTTTTTCTTAACTCTCAATTGAAGTGTTTGCCTTTTTCCTAGGAATTAATAGATGTTCCGACTAGATTCTGATCCTTCTCCTCAGATTCACTGCCAGACTCGTTGATTTCACCAGGAACTGCAATATCTTCATCCACATTAACTTTTCCATCCATCAACACAAATCTTTCAGGTTATTTATCCAATCTGCATTCATGAAGGAGCTTGGAAATTTCTCTTAAATTTGCTATAAGCGAATCATCTTTGGGATCGAATTCACTGTGCTATAAATTTAAACTTGAAACTACCTGAGCCAAAAATAAACCTTTTTTACGTCCAAACAAAATCACTTTCAGCACGTGTGTGAGAGAAAATAATTTAATGCTCGCTGTAGAATACTGCAACTTCAAAAAAAAACATTGGTGTCAAAATTATCAGCGTGATGACATATTCAATCCAAGAGAAATTGAAAACAAAGAAACGTTTATGGAGCAATTTCCATACAAAAACATGTGTCCGCCTAAGAGAGGTGTCCGCCCAAAGGAGGTGTTCGCAAAGGGAGATTTCACTGTATAGGGTTTCTGGAAAATTTATTTGTGTGAAATTAAAGCATTTCTCATTTAGCCGCAACACCTAATACCCTAACTAACTTTTAGCCCTAAACAAAAAGTATCTACAAGCCCCAAAACACTAGACCAACGGATTTTATGTATCTTCGATTGATCTATTTGTTTACATGGTTCCGAATTAAACCATCCCAGTCTAACAAACCCTACTGTTGTATAGCTAAGAAGTCGTGTGGGCGGTGCTACGAATTTAAAGCCTTGTGCTTCCACTTAAATTCAGACATCGTTAGAGAAAAAAGGAAAGAATCTATTTCCTATAAAGACATTCTCAACGTTAAATTGATTTTCATACTGCATAAACATTTCTTTTCTGAAACCTCTTAGGAAGTAACGTTATTTCCTATCAACAACGATTAGAATCCCCTCGAAGAAGTCTGCAAAAACTTCCCAAAAATAATTGAATGTCGTCTATCCAGGATATTAGTCACAATGAACTTCCTAATCCCTTAAACTTTCAACTCTACATCGAAGAAATGCAATTAGACGACAGGCCTCTTAACTCCTTTTCAGCACCCTCTTCTACTCTTATATGTATGCTTAAATTCAGATTTTGTTTCGTTTCTTTTTTCACTTAAATTCAGAGTGCAATTAATTTTTGTCCCTTCATATTCCTGTTGAGGAGTTACGAGAATGTGCAATTAGGGATACCATACGTGTTCATATAGGTATTTTACCTAGCACACGGCGAAAAGTTAGTAACAGTTTTGCTTCTATACAGAACACTTGATCCTGGTACTTGTGTATCTGGTTCTGCTTATGTGCGCTACTAGCAACACCCACCCTGGTTGGCTTTACATCAAGAACCAAAAACTCTCCAGGAAGAGGATTAAAGAAACTATATTCTTGCGCACAACATAATATAGTTAAAGCAAGCCAATCGGCCAAGGGGGTTGAAATAGTGTCAAGTTGTTTTAATGTATTTAAGGACGTTTTTAGGACTTCCTTGATTCTTTTTTTTTATTTGTTTTGCTCGTCTTTTGTCCTAAATATATTTTTTTTTTCAAAAGTACTTTGTTTTTGTCGCATTCACTTCCCTGTTGGGTGTGTACGTGGAGTGTAGCAGGCGCTTGCTTCCTACCCGTGCCAAGTGTAATCTTCAAGTGCAAGCTTGTTAGGATTTGCAAGGTGGGTTCGTATTCTTATGTTTGCAATACCACCCTACCACCGTTTTCTTATACACTCGACCGGACAAACTTATCCCCGTTTTGTTGTCAGTGAACCGCATTTAAGTACCAAAAGAAAGAAATATTACACTAGTGGTTGGGGGCTTTAGGCCAAACTGTTTGTGTGGCGGTCAGGGTATATATCCAGTACCGGATTATCTACCTCTATGAAAATTGCATAGAAAGCTTCATTAAAATTAAAAATTATGGTTCTTTTTTGATGGCATATTTTTAGACACTGTAACTCTGTAAATGTACTATTTTTCGTAAATGATATTAGTCGACAACATTGTGCCCAGAGATTTTGGTTGTAACCATGAGATAAAGTTTTCTACAACTTTTTCAAGAATTTTGAGGTAGTCCGTCTCAATGACCTAAATGCAATTATTTTTTAAACAGAAGTATAATTTTTGACAAATTTTATAATCTGTTCGAATCGATTTCATTTTATCCTGGCACTGTTATGATCTTCATTACGGGACATTTTAATATTCACACTTCTAGTCGACTTAGCTTTTTTAGCCGGACAAACCTGGAGGAAGCTATGTCGAGCTCTAAGCTGCAATAAACACTCTTACATAGCTTGATGAACCAACTGAATTTCCTTACATTTAGGGCCAACCGCCAACGCTCTAGACTTGTTCTTAACCCCTGATTCTGATAAATTTACTATAAGTGTATGATCAGCTCTAGACAAATCAGATCAATGTGTTATATCTGCGAGTTTCTCGTACCAACATAACCAGTTAAAAAATATAACCCCCGGAGAACAGTTTGGCAATACAAATAAAGCCAACTGGAACGGTCTCGGCGAATGCCTCAGGTATTTACTTTAAGTGTTCGCTATGTTTGTTTTCTCGATAGTAACAGAGACTCCAGAGTCGTAAAGCCAACCCTAATAAGAAAAACTGGAGGAAGTTCAAACTAGCTAGAAGGACCTGTAACTGTCATACTCAGCAATCCAAATTTGTACATGAACAAAATTTAAGACAAATGATAATTCGTGAAAAAACATTCGGTTCTTGCAGTAAGGTTTGATGTAAATTCGACGCTGCCAGAAACTGTCATGACTTATCTTTGAGAGCGTTAACGATCTTATGGGGAAATCTTTTTGAATATTTGTACAGCTGCCAGATGCCCAAAATGCTTCGATAAACACAAATCTCCTAGTCGGGATAGTACACCTCCCATTGATCTCTTTCCGAATGGATGGAATACAGCATTTGTCCAGTCTGTCCCTAAAAAGGGCGAATCTTCTTCACCCTCCAACTAAAGTTCAATTGCACTTACGTCCCTTCTTTGCAAGGAATCACTTCTTCGTTTATTTACTTACATTTCGGACCGTTCAATACAAGTCGTGTTGGATGGTTTGAAGTCTGATATTACAAAATAAATACTGGTGTGCCCCAGAGCCCCATTCTATCTCCGATCTATTCTTTATATTCCCAACAAATAATATTTCAAGACTTACACCTTAAAATATAGCGCAGTCAAAGATTTTAAGTTATTAAAAAACGCACAAAAGATATTTATCCATCACCTCAATATTATTATCAAATCCATCCCTGAGAAACATATCTCTTTGTTATTTCCAAATACAAAGTGTGTGGCACGGAATTTCAAATAAACCTATAGTTATAGTTTTTAGCCCTGCTTAAAGAGGGTGATCTGATTTGTGCTTGGTACTACTTTCAATAGAGCTTTTGTGGTAATTGAAACTAAGAAGAGTTCATTCCGATAAACTAAACAGGGTAGTTCTATAAAAAGTAGACTCTCTCATAACCTACACCTAACCGATTGTACAAAAAAAATTGTTAATAAATCTTGTAAAAAAAACGCGACCGGAATGTATAGATGGAAACTTTTAAAAACACAATAAAAAAAATTAACAATATTTTACTAAACATTGGATTCAGTTAGACTTAGTTAAGAGAACATACTACTAATAGTTAAGCTTATCATAACTACAAAATATGTAAATTGTGCTTATTTTAATTCTTTTCTATCCGGTTATTTTCCGTTGTCCACGTTAGAGAGAGTGCACTGTACAAAATATACATGTACAAATCCCTTAGATATGTTGTGGAAGTTCTTATTGTTTTCCTAAGGTATCTTCTTTTTGTTTTATAACAAAACTTATTTTATTGAGGTTTTAGATAAACAAAGATATTTTAGTAAACTATTGTCTGCTATTGGGCGCCACAGAAATAATGAGAAGAATGAAGTTGTTTACCAAAAGAAAATAATTGCAAAAACATGCATGACCACAAATAGCCCAAAGTGTTTTTAGAAAAGATATTTTTCTTTTCGTACAAAAAATGAGATCATTCGCTATTTAGACGAAATTGAACATCGACACTCTTGCTTAAGTTTACCAAACCAAAAAACTTAAAAAAAAAATAGTATTTCAAATAATTTAAAATTATTTCAAGTGCGGTATTGCTTTGGAAGAATTTGGTGCCCGTAGCAACTATATTAGGTATTTTATTGACTAGTCATTTATAGGGATTTATTGTGTAGGTCTACTTTTTCCTAAGATATACTGTAGACAATCACGCATTCCAACCTGCGATTAGATTCCGATAGATAAATTGAGAATAAATTGCCCTAAACAATCTTAAGGAAGGTGGAAGTTAATTTTTGTTTGCCTGTAGGTTATTAAGGGATAATCCTTGCTGCGTGGGCTAGGTTCTTATTTCAGAAATTGGTTTTTGAAATTACTGAAAGTAAAAAGTGAAGTTATGTAGGTACTAACAAAATTTTAAAAAAAATGTTGTTTAGTGCTAACCTCAACTTAAATGTATATTTCAATTTAGAATTGCATCGAAGATAAAAAAAATAATAATGCTTTTAAACTAAAATGCATATCAAATATGTTTAGCTTTATTTGTAGCAGTTGCTATATACTGTATTATAGCTATTTGTGAAAATCTTAAACAAATGCGTTTTTATCTAACAATTCACAATTTAGTTTTAGGGATCACCTTCAATGCATTAAAATTAAATTTTTTCAAACCTTTTTAAAAAAAAAACAAATTGCGTGCAAATGAGATGCAACATAAATACACGCAGTTTCAAAAATACCTCTTGGCTTTTTTTTGGTTATTTAAAATTGTATTGTATAATTTCCACTTAAGAATCAATTTTTCTGGACAAAAAGAACATTTTATGAATAAAATCGATGTTATTCTGTCAAAACAAATTTTGCATTTTTAGAATGATCTTACTTTACGTACACTAGCAATATTTGGCATTTTTCTAACGCCACATCCAAAATTTTTATTTTTATAACATTCGAATTTGAAGTTTCATTTTTTTATATTTTACAGTAGTGATATAATAAACTTCAAATAATTATCTGCGTTTTATTATCACATGATCCAATTTGGATTAATTTTGGCGCACGAGGTTTTTAATAGCCTATTTACACCACACTCGTTTACCAAAACGAGTAAAGCGTTCACACCGAACATTTACTTGTTTTTGCTTGACATTTGAGTTGTTTTTGAAAAAGCTGTCAAAACGTTGATACAACATGAATGCTAAGCAATCAAATCTTATAATGCTGCATAAAAAGAGACTAAATATGATGAGTTTAACCAAATTTATTTTTGAGCCAGAAGTATCTACAAGCAGGAAGAATCGTCTTCTTCATTGGAAAATAATAATTGAACGTATAAAGAAATGAAAAATAATAGTTCAAAATTGTTCAATGCATAGAAGCATGTGGACAAGGGTGAGCTTTTAATAAGAATATTCAGCCCAAAGTTCGATCAAGAACTTCTCGTCCTTACTTCACCAAAATCGTTTAGTTTTTTTCTTTTGCATTTCCAGTAAATAAAAAGAACTCGTGCATTAAACATGTATTACAAATAAGTATTTGAAAAAATATCCTTACCGCTGCCATATTTGTTTGAACGATTTGAAATTAATTTTTTTGACAGCAAGCAATCAGCTGTTCTTTTTTTTTTCCTGAGGGCCTATTCACAATAATATCAATTTCCCTTGACGGAAGATCTGTTCGTTTAATTCGTCTTTTAATTGCAACGCTTTATCAAAAACGAGTCGTTTTGCAAAACAAGTCGTTTATGAAAAATGTATTGGAAAATGTAACCAAAAACTTGGTGTTCGTTTTGAGGAAAACAAGCAAAATTTCGGTTATGGTTTGGTGTGAATAAGATATAAGAGAACACGAAATTCAAACGAGAATTCAGCGTTGAGTTAAGTCTAAATTAGGATTGTTTACCACTTCATATGAGTTAATCCGAGTTCAAAAATTGAACCAATGCTGGACCACGATTGTTAATCCAGTTAATCGAACACCAATGTAATGTCGTTATCATTTAAACCAAAAAATCGATCACTGATAGGTTTTTTGATCCGCGGCCAATTTTCGCGGTCTTTTCGACCCAAAAATCTTTTTTTTTTTTTTTTTTTTGGTCCAGGATCAAAATCACAAATCCAGTTTTTTAGAGCGATTTACTAGTACATAAATCTCTTGCACAAACACACCCAAGTTAACGTCAAACGGTTTTGCGTACTCTACAGAATATATTAACAAACACAATTAAAAATAAATGTTAGCGTTATTTTTGCAACGAAAAATCTGCAATATTGGATCAAAATCCCTACTGGCAAATAGAAAACGACATAATTAAAATGTAGTATCATTGCGGGCGATCACTCACTTATTAGATATGTTATCTCGGATACCAAGCTATCGGGGTATATCTGTGGACGAATCAGATAGGTTAGCTGAAAGCTGTCAAAAAATCAAAGCAAAACGCATACCAACGAATTTTGCGGTCAGCTGGTTCTATACATTTGTTGTCGGATAGCTAGTTATTCCAATTTTTTTGGGATGACTCAAGATAGCTTTCATGAGAGCAGCTGTTTTTTCATCAGATGTGGTTTTGCACGCATTACAACAACAGAAAGTTATTCCAGATTGCTGAGAATAATTGAGTGAACGTCCCCATTGTGTACGTCCTGCACGTAATAAAGTTTTGAACACATCCCAAAAATAGTAATTCACATTGGCGTCTTTCAATTACCGAACTAAAGCTCTCCGGATAGGTTGGTGTTGTTGTATTCCCATGTAAAAACACAGCCATTACATTGGAACACAACAACACCAACCTATCCGGGTAGCGAATAGTTCTGTTTGTGAATAAGGCCACTGCATTGATATTTGAAAACCGTAAAAGAGGTTTGTAGTCGAACGTAAATAGTCTAATAGATCCACCAGAATCGAGAATATATTTAGGTCATTATTGGCAAACAACACCAACAATAATATACTCAACAATATACTCATTTTGTTATAAATTATTTTTTAAAAAATTATTCTTTTTTGTAGGTGCTTCCAAGGAAATCGGTACCGCTCTTACACGTGTCTGTCTGCGTCACAAGGCAGTGGAAACGCGTCTGAAAACATTCACATCAGCAATCATGGATTGCCTGGTATTACCTTTACAGGTGTGTTTACTTTTTAACATCGAAATCTCTTTTATTAAATGTATAAACAAAATATACTCTTATAGGACAAACTAGAAGACTGGAAACGCCAAGTCGCCACAATCGACAAAGAACATGCCAAAGAACACAAACGATGTCGTGTCGAGTTGAAAAAACGCTCAACCGACACACTACGTTTGCAGAAAAAAGCCCGCAAAGGCCAATCGGATGCTATACAATCCCTGGTTGATTCACATATGCACGATGTCACGATGCGTCGTGCCGAATTAGAAGAAGTCGAAAAGAAGTCACTGCGCTCTGCAATGATTGAAGAACGTATGCGTTATTGTACGTTTGTTTATATGCTCCAACCAGTGGTGAAGGAAGAATGTGAAGTTATGTCTGAATTGGGTCATTTGCAAGAAGCAATGCAATCAATTGCTAATGTTACCAAAGAGCCCAACATTCTGCCACCATCGTCGGAGGAATTAATACATGATGCTAAATCAACTATGAATTTGTATCCAGAATCGCCTGGTGGTGGATCGGGCTCACAAGGTTGTTCCAATTCATTGGGATCACGAAAGAGTTCGGTGTGTTCAATAAGTTCAATGAATAGCAGTGGGTCTAGTGGATCACCTGGTCATCATCATTATCCACGATCCTTGTCGCAGGTAAATGAATGTGTAAGACAAAATATGAGTGTTAAGCTTTTGTTGTTAAATATCCGTTGAGTTGTTTTTTTTTTTTAATTTTTTTTAGTTAATTTCGCCTACGATTCGCCTTAAGCCTGGTGAATCCAGTGATAGTGGTTTTTGCTCATCGCCAGCTTTAACTTCTCAGGTTTATTTTTTTTTTTTGTTATTTAATTCAGTTTAATTTGTGCATGCTTGCTCCTGCAAAAGCTTTTGCACTTTGATTTGAAAATCACTTACTTATTGTTTTTTGTTTTTAATCATAGGCTTCTACTGCAACAAGTCAATCACATGCTGTTTCCACTTGGCCACCACATTCCCAAGACGTTCCAGCCACAGATCGCCCACACACTATATCATCGGCGTACGAAAAAGGCCACCAGCGTCCGGCTCTGACAGTGTATACTTTTCAAAATCCAGAAACCATAATGGAAGCACCCGCAACTCCTGGTCCAACATCTCAGAAATCCCCCGGAAACGTTCTATGTCGACCACCATTACCAGTAGTAAGTTATCAGTTTTTTTTTAAGCCTTACAATTGAAAGTTACACACATCTATTTTGTATAATCGGGATAAAATTGGCACATAACAAGAAACTTCAAAATTGTTACATTACTTTCGTTAAACACACAAAACTTCACATATCCTTTGACATTATTTTAATTCTTTACATGGCCACAGTCAGGATATCGGCCGGTAAGTAAGAGACACTCACTTCTGGTTACCTGCCAGTGTCTCAGCCTTTTTGTATCTGCCTGCGCCTGCTTGCTCGAATGATAACAACAACCATTTTTCTCAAGGCCCTATTAATTTGTCTTTTATGATTTTTTTTTTTTGTTAGAGCACCTTGTCCTTTAGTTAGTACGTACATACTTAGCATACCCTTGAATATGACACCTTCATCAATAATATCTAATTTATAATCATAACCCTCTACAGGGATTTGGATTGATGAATATTTTCAAGTAAATGACAAATTATTTTAATTTTTATTAAGACAGCTTATTCAATCCAAAAATTCTTGGTAGTAAATTAAGAAACATGACCTTTAGTCATATAGACCCTTGTGCCATTATGCCTTCAATAATATAACTGAATTAATCATTTTTTTAACTACTGAAATATCCACAAACATCCTATCATAAAATATTCCTTTAACAATTATTAATAATAAACTGGACTATTTTTGTCTGTTTACAGAGATGCTCATCGCTTGAACGTCCACTGTCAGCTAACACCAATGCACGCAACGGTACAGTTTTACTACCACGCCAGTGTCCATCACCAATTCCAGCGCATGTAACTAAAGGTAAGTTTACACGCAATATTAACGCTTCACTAATAAAAAACTAACTTGCATTCATTATTAACACTTCAGAGCTATCACATCTGCCACAATCACAACAGCAACAACAAATGCAGCAACAGCAATATCTGCAACAACAGTCTCAACCGCAACCAACTTATGTTAATATGTCTGAGCTAGCCTCAATGGCAGCTCAGAAATTAACAAATCAACAACAACAACAGCAGCAGCAACAACAACAGCAAATAATTCACCAATTGCAACAACATCAACATCAACCTGTTCAGCAGCAACATCCACAATCACAACAAGCGAATCATTCTGTATTACAACAGCAGAAATCAACCGATTCTCACAGTTCGATTTCATCTGAATCCTCTCTAGCTAACCATCCCAATCATTCCTCATCGAATACTCCCTCCTTGCATAGTCATCCATCCATTGAATCACATCAAACTAATGTCGGTTATAGTACATACACACCGTCCAGTGGTGCATCAACACCACATAATCACTATTCGCCGCTGTTAACTAATTCGCCTGCCACACCACTATCTGCGAATTCACCACTAGTTGTGGGCTATATTAATCCAGCTTCAAATAATAATTCCTCTTGTTCTCCAACATCGTTAAATTTAAAAGACGACGATGGTGGAGAAGCAGAAGATATTTTGAAAATCACAGAGACTGACAGTGCAACTAATAACAGTACTAACAATGCTTTTAATAATTCGATTGAAAATTGTACTATTGCATCATCATCAACAGAACCAAATAATCAGGATTCAACTGAATGCGATGATCGAGTAAGGGCATCGGTGTTGCAGAAGGCTTCGATGTTCGAAAAACAAGCTGCTGCTGTTAATAGTAGTCCAGTTCTACCTCTAACAGGTGGACGAAGCAATCATTCGATATCATCGGGAGAGAGTGTTTATTCGACACGAAAAGATGAACTCACGGTAAAGATTGCAAATGAATCAGCTGCACCAAATGAAAAGGATAACGGTAAGTTAAGACGTTCTAATGAGAATGTGCCTCTTGTAGTTGAACTTTTATTGTTTCCATACAAAATATTCTGGTTGTAGACTTAGTTTAGATTGTTTAGAAGTAAGCATATTGTCGTAAAGTAAAATTGCCTATAGAGGATGTATCAAAATAAATAAAATCATTAGCGAAGTAGGCTAAAAAACCATTATACCTAATATTACGTAGTAAATATTACGTAACAATTTATTAAATCGGTTGAATGCATTATACAAATAATATTTGACTGAAGTGAATTTGATGAATTTCATTCGACAGACATTTTCAATCATTTTTTTTTTTCAATATTATGTGTTACACTTACAATATTATGCCTCGTTTTTGTTGGCATCCCACCAACTTAACGTTTCCCCTGAAAAATCCAATCAAAAGGCATCAAATCACAAGATCTTGGAGGCCAGTTGACATGCACATATCGCGAAATTTCACGTTTATCGAACTTTTCTTTGAACAATCATTTGCTTTTTGTGTTACAAGAAGGGCCATACTGCTTAGTTATTTTTTTCCACATTCATTTCCTTGAAAAAATGAATAATCTTGGCTTTATAGCCGCAGACACCATTGTCCTGCAAATACTCCACCAGTCCACAGAGATATAATTGAGTTTCGATATACTCATGTGGATCATTCCTGCATATAACGAGTTTTCTCGATGACCAGACCATCAATTAAACAACAGATCTGATGGCAGAAATTTCGCGCTACAATGTCACGATTGGCTATTTGGAGTTACTTTTTTCTCACTCCTGTAACTCCACCAAAAACATTGGTTTTGCTGTTCCGAGTAATGTTTTCGGAGTATTTTTCTGTTCTCGATTTCATTTCAATACACATATCAATTCAAAGTTTTTCGTCGGATTATTTGTCAAAAATAATAATTGTTTGAAGAAGCCATTTTTAAAAGGTAAAGACGTGTGTGCGTACGAGTGTGAGTGCTTAAATTTGTGAATACACCTTTTTCATATTCGATTAGGATCAAAAGGGAGTAGAATACTCCGAAAATCCAATCGAAAACGACATAAGTTTTCATGATATAAGTCATGAAATTAAATGACAATTTGTTTGACAGATATCTGTCTTAAGTTATTGCCCCGGAACACGTTCACCCAATAAAACACCCGGTAACAATTTAACTGATTCTGAATTGTGTATATCACTGTATTTGTGAAAATTAAATTTTAAAAAAATCACATCGGCTAAAGAGTATTTCTAAAGCACTTGATTTCAATTTAGATATACATTTGTTTGTATGAATAATAATTAACTTGCTTATATGTATGTAATTTTAACCGGAAAAGTAGTTTAAATTCAATAAAACATCGAAATTACACAAAAGAAATCATTTGCGATTCTGTTTTCAATTCTGAAATTAAATCCAGAATCGTTCTGTTTAGAGTAACAACTGTCATTTTGTGGGGGTGGTAACAGTTCTGGACGGCCAATCGAAAAGGCCATTAGTACCATTTTAAAAACGCGCGATGTACATAAGTATTATACCGTTCTTGAAAGTAATATAAGGATTTCGTTTTCTTTTTTATTAATTAGTGGTATTCCTAGTTCTTTTAAAAGAGGTATTGTTTTTAGAATTTCAAAGCAGAATGAAACAAGTGTTGGTAATTTTATTCACCTTTAACGAAGGAAATGATAGCAAAAAAGAACAAACTATGTCGTATTTTGTCCTTTATTTCTAAATTTCGACTTTTGGTTATTTTGTAGTAAATATATAATTGTGAAATTCGTTCTAGTTTTGTTATCATGCTTTTAGCAATACACCCTTAAAATATGAGAGTTTAAAATAATAAACATTATTTTTTTTTGAAAAAAAATACGTATACGCCATAGTGTACCCAAGGCAAGACTTTGTTTTGATAAATAAAATCTTAAATCGGAATTTAGTATTATTATTAAAAATGTCGCTTCAATACAATGATTTAACTTCTTTTCACGGTGAACAACGTTAGCTAATGAAGGTTGTCGCCTATGATCATTTGATACACCTGTACATTACGCGCCAGGCGTTTAATTGATTCCATATTATAGTTTCGATGAGTCCGTCTGTGACTTGGCATGAAATCATCATTCAGTTTTGTTTATTTAGTAAGACAGTGCGGAATTATTTATGACTGCATTGCATTGTCGTTGCCGGCACGAAAGGATTGGCAAATATGTGCAACATATATATATTTCTTTAAGAATTACATCACGTATGAGCAATTAAAACAATGAAAATGGTAAATGAATTAAATTCATGAAGACTTTATGTCTTATAAATTATTTATCATATATGTTTTTGAATTAAAAATGAGACTGTGAGATGAGACTGTATTGCTAGTAACTAGACTACCAAACGAAGATATAATGATTTATGCTTGAATTATTTTTATATAATTAAAAGATAGGTAATTAGAGGAATTAAAGTAAGGAAAATGGAGAGAATAGTCTAAGTTTGATGTAGTTAGCAATTAGCTGGCCTTTGTGAACCTTATTAAGTTTAATTTAGGATAAAAATGTACCGTAAACGTTTTAAGTTAAAGAAAAGATTCTGCTTCTTTTCCTCAAAGGGTTACTATACACACCAAGTCATTCCAGATATATTTGGAATACAGGATCATTTTAAAGATTTTCTTTAGTTGCAATTGTGTTGGCAATGTGACTTACAAGAAGAGAGTATAAGTTCACAATATTCTAATTGAATTCACTAGGGAGCGGCTGGCAGACGCCGATTGTGTGCGTGTTGTGTAAAAAGGAGTGGAGTAAAGTGATCCCCGGTAATGCACAAGCAATGCATTGAATATTTCATGATTTATAGTTTTATTTAAAGCAATTCTGTGTGTAAGAATCGGTTTAATTGCTGAAGTGCAATTGTATAGCAAGTATCCGATAACAACAATATTTTACAGCACGGTCGCTGTAGTCGAACCTACCCTTTGATGGAGAACCAAAGTAACACCCTCAGCCTTCCACTAATTGTTTTGTTTTAATTTATCGTATGGTCGCTCTGGTGCATTTTAAAGAAATTTAAAAATTATATCAAATTGAGAAACACTTGTGGGGTAGTTTGTTCCTTTTTAACCTATGTTACCACACCACCTGATTTTAAGAAGGAGTGAAATCCAGTATGTAACTAACGTTGTTAAATATTGAAAAACAGATCAACATTACTGTGTTAAAATTAAACAGTAAAATATTACGTTTAGAAAATTGTTTTTAATTCTAAACAATCTAACGCTAAATCTACAACCTTGTATCCCTTGAATATAGCACGATACAGCACCTTTTCTACAACCATAGCACCAAACCAACCATAAAAATACCTATATTATGAAACTGTAGCCTACAAGGTCTTATATTTTTTTTTATTTTATAGAAAATTATGCTTTGTGATTTTTTATTTAAATTTTCTTTTTTTTTTCTTTTTTTTATTTTTTTCTTTTACTCACCCGCTGATTACACTGAAACCAAACAAAAATACCACACCAATGATCCCGTAAATAAAAATATTAAAAAAAAAAAAACAAATTTTCCTTACTATCCTTCTCCAATTGTTCTCTCTATCCACAACAAAATGTACACAAAATACACAAACACCACACCACACTCTTAACAACACAACACGTGTAGACCAAATAGACAAACTTTACGAAGACTCCATTCAAGAACTAAATGATCTTATTGGCGAATTAGACTCCTTTCAACGAGAACACGAAGCACGTGAAAAATCCCACAGCAGTACCGATAATGAGAATACATCAACAGCAACACTGATTCCATCGCTGAAGGATGTCACTGCCATTAACAATACACAGCAAGCGCCAACTACAACAATTAGTAATGGAAGCGGAACCGACGTGGATTCCGACAAGATCTCTATCGGTAGCTTCAATTACTCGACACAAAGCACAACAGCCAGTGATGCAGCCAAATTTGCCTATTCGGACTCAGAGCTAAGTCGTTTTGTGAGCGAAACAAGCTCGTTGGGATTTGAGAATCCTACGTTTGCTCATTTCGCCCAATCAGAAGCAAATGGTGATGATTTATCAATTGCTGGAGATGATTCCGTATCAAATGCACAACGATCATTGAACGACAACGATTCTGGGAGTGGAGTAGTTGTGATTTACGATCATACAATACCTTGCACTCCGGACATTGATTATGTCAAACAAAATTCCGAAATCGTTGTGCTTCGTACTAAAGATCCACAAACTCCAGAACCATCTTCGTCCACATCGTTGACAACAACCTTAACACAACAAGCAACCACTGGTCTGGAGAATCCCAAACAAAGGCTCAGCTCTTTTCGCAGCGAACAATATATAACACCGCCGGACAATAACAATCGCAACACACTTCTCAACAACAATCAAGGTACGAAAACGCTGAAGAAGCCAATGCAGCTTCCTCCAGCCGATAGTAATATTAGTAGTGGTACAGGTGGCGAATACAAGCTGTCCAAGTTGAACTTGAACCGTTTCGTCGATAGGAAAATACCAAATTTAAATAGTTTAAGCAATAACAATAATAATGAATTAAGTAAGAACAACAACAACAGCCACAACAACAACACCATTTCACCATTGAGCAAAGATTTTAAAATGAGTTTAGATGAGAAGCTACGTTCTCAACAGCAAAAGTTAGATTTAAATCAGCCAAAACAACCATCACAGCAACAACAGTCACCTAAACAACAACAAAAAAAGTTTAATTCGAAAATTATTTCAAAACCATTACCACCATTGCCACCAACTGCACATTCAATACCATCAATGCCTTCGCATCAAATCCTTAGATCACCATCATTATTGTCATCCTCATCGGCGGCGATGTCGCCAGTGCAGTCGTCGTTGCATCCACAAGTGGCAACAACGACAGCGCCACCAGTGGTAGCAACGGTGAAGCCGAGCATCTCACCACGACCGGCTTCGTTGTCGGGTTTGTTTTTGTTTTTTTTTTCTTTTGATTTCATTTTTTGTTTCTGTTTTGTTTTGTTTCTGGTTGTTGTTTAACATTTTTGTTTTGTTGTTCAGTTTTGTTTTTAAATCTAACCTAATTCTAATTTATGAGACTGATATAATATGCAATACACTATTCAATTGCTTAGGTTTAAGAAATAATTTATAATATTCAAAAGGGCCATAATATAGTTAATTGGCACCCAAAATGTAATACTAAAGAGTAAATGGCCGCAAATGGGATCAATTACGCAAATGCAACTTATAGACGAAACTAGATGAATACTAACTTATAACAGTAACAGTTTTAAGACATTAAGGCCCATTTGCTGATACACATTATAAATATTTATGTCCAACTTAAAATTTTCATGTACTACTTATTCCTCTGCGTAAACTGTCACATAAGTGCTTATGTAGAACTAAAAAAAAAAGTCGAATGCGAAAGTGAAAGTGCGCCCACGAGCCCCATAAATGCGTATTTCTTTGGTTTCTGCATATCATCTGAAACGTAGAGTTTTGTCTCTCCAAAGAAGAAGGTATTTAATTTTAAAATAAACATCATGTAACTGGCAATGTCACTACGGCTGTAAAGTTAGAAGTTTATGTTCGAGCCCCACTCTAGACTGCATTTTTGTATATGTACTAAATATACCGGATCCGTGGAATTGAGTACCACTTCTCTATCCTTCCAAATAGTGTTGTGCGATAAAGATTGTATATAAAAGGCCTTAAGTCTTACATGCATATGTGCGAAAAAAATTGAATTTAGCAACCATTTTGCTGGATCACATTTTCTACTCTTTTTTTTTTTTTTTTATAATCTACACGCGCTGAAGGGATTATGAATACCCTTTAAATGTTTCAACACAGCGCGGGCGTGAGGGTGAGGTTAAGGAAGAGAAAGAATGATAGGAAAGATGTGTGGCGCGATATTCGGAGACTGTAGGTGGTTGTTGTCTCAGATTTTATCTACAGGGATGGCGGCTGAACTAATGCGGAGAAATTTCCGTGTCTTATTTATCGATGTCCCTTATAATTCGCATTAATTTTTTTATTCTTTGTCATATTTTATCGGTATACTAGTTTTACTCAATCACATGTTGTTAGTTCTATGCCTAAACAGCATGTAATGAGTAAACCAGCATCTCATTGTATGACATTATTTATTTTTAGAATTGGTTTTTAATGGAAAAATAAGAAGACATAGACTACGGCAGGGATCGAACCTGTGACCATGAGGTTGACAGGCGAACACACAACTATCGCGCCACGGCCACCCCCACTCTAATAGGTTTTGTAGTTTTTTTCAGGAATCTATTAGCTGCGACTTGACTCGCTAATTTTATGCAATTCCACTTGCAAACCTCCATTATAAGTCGTCTTTAAATTTAGTCTCTTAATTTTGTTCTTAATTAGAAGCTTATTTATCAGTCTCATAGTTAGATTACATAACCCTTCTCTATGGATTCTGATCTGTAACTATTAAAACCTTTAAACATATGTATCTTGGTGATGGGGTACTTTAAAGCGGTCTAATGTATAAAACGGGTTCACCGGCCTGTGTTCTCTGTGATGTTTTTATTCGCACTAAATTCTTCCTTACTAGTTTCGCCACTTCCTTAATCCTTTTTCTGTATTCATTTGTTTCTGGTTAAAAAAAACGTATTGTTTCAGCATTTATCTTTTTTTATTATTAAAATTTAAGCTTTAGTTTATAATGTCCTTGATAATTTGTTGTTTAGATTTCTTTGCATTTTGTTGTTCATAACTCATTATCATCTATCTCGTTCACTCACACACGAACATATCAAAATTTAATTTAAAAAAAAATATATATAAATTTAAAAAAACAACAAAAACAAATAAAAATTCAAAATTGCATTAATTAATTGGCAAAGAACAAAAATAAACTTGGTCTTCTTGAGATGATAAAATGTATTAAAACTATTATTGGTGTCTTGTATGGTTAATTTATTGTATATATACACTTATATTTATATACTGCATAAATTAATATTTGTTGAATGTTTAAAACTGTAAAAACATGAAATAATCAAAAAAAAAATAATACAATAATCATAAAATATTTTTTTTTTATTTTTACTAATCTTACTTTTTGTATACAAATAAATATAGGCTGTAGCACTCGAATTGCAAGACGTTCCTCGGTAAATACAGCTAAACCACCGCCCCCTGTGAGACGTAGTTCGTCCGTAACACCAAGTCATAATCAATCGACACCGGTAAGTAAATTGCAATGTTTATATATGTAAATAGAATTGTACGAGTATAAAGGTTATTCTTTTTTCTTCAACTTTGTATAATTATACTTTAGTTTAAAAAAAAATACTTCATATGTTTTTTTTTAATTTATTTTATGCAAAATTTTTTTTAGAGTTTTCGACTGATTTTTATTAAGTTTTACTGTTTTTAAACAGGACTAAATACATTTTAACATTTATAACTAATATTAATAAAATGCTAGTAGAAGACTACTTGGTTGATTAATTCAGTAGTATAAAGAATTTGTATTATAAACATGCATATGTGTTACCCTGGACAAAATCTTTAAATTTTAATGATTAGGATTTTTTTCTTGTTGGATATAGTGTACATTGGATTTTTGTCAAAAAATCCATGTAAGACTACTCGTAACTGAACAAAAATTGCGTATTGATAAGGCCCTCACTAGTTAACTGTAGAGTGCAAGTGAGATCGCCGGGGCGAAAAGAAGAATTTGTTGGTCGCGAAAAGCTATTTCGAATCTTTATTACGATCTTACTAGAGCGTTGATAAGTTAAAACAATTATTATTATATATATTGTACAGTTCGACGTAGGATATGGTTTGCGGCCATCGGATCTGAGTAATGTACGATCGATACACTTTTTCCCAATTTCGCCGATTTGTGAAAAGTCACTTTTGTTGCTTCTCCCGCCGATTTTCGACTATTATTTGGCGGCGGAATAAATTCAGTACTAAGCATTAGTATTTAAGAGTACGTTTTGGTACGTACGAACTATTTTGAAATTTATTTACTATTTACAAAACTTTGTATACACCCAAACTCAACCCCCAAAATATTTGGTCAAGCCGTGTGATTCCAGGGAGGCAGCATATCCCCCAACCCCTTGCGCTCCTTGTAAGAACCACGCAGCACCCTCATTTATAATACTAATTTTATAATAATTATAATAATAATAATAATAATTTATTAAATGAGGTAGGATAAACGTTATGCCCGATCCGCAGACACATATTAACGAAACTCCAGATCATTTCCATGTTTAACAGGCTTAAATTAGCTCAGATTTTATTTTATTTTTTGAGTTTCAATGGGGAGTATAGTGATATTTTATTTTAATTTCAGACGGGATATATGATTCCAAATGCACAACGGGCTTTGTTTATTCTACTGGTAGCGTTTAAGTATGTTCCCGCATCAATTGCTACACAAATGGCCTAAGAGTTAAGCTATGTGACTACCTTTACGGTTCCCTGATGAATTAGAATAATCTGTCGCTGTGTGTTTTGGCATATGGGCATTATTTTGGTCATATTAACGTTGACCCGTAAACCAGACACCTCTGTATTAACTTGAAGCGATTAATACATTTGATTCAAGCCAGCAGTGCTCTTTGCAAGTAGACAGATATCATCGGCATAGTGTATATGGCTTAGCATATCAAACGGTTTCCATTGGATACCATGCCTCTCACTTGAACCCACATTATCACATCATCAAATATGTAATTGAATTGTTGACAAAACATCTCCTGTTCTAAAATTTGATTTTACTCGTGAAGTAACTGTTTCATCCAAACAATTGGACTTAGCCTTAACATTTAAAATGAATGGGGTACATTCATAGTCGCTGATAAACCTGGGTTTTACTAAACTACAGCTTACGACAGTTTTGGCTCAATGAATACAACCCGATTTTACTTACAAATTGTTGGTTTTATATTTTTATGAGATTTGTTATTATTAACTTGTTTTACTACACATAGAGCTTTAAATATTTTGGAATGATAAACTTAAACAAATAGAATCATCGTTCAAAAATTCAACTAGAATAGTTTTAAAATGACTATGAATACGTTCTAATAACTATTTTTATTTAGACGTCTTATTACATTTTTTTTAACACAAACAATTTGATTATACTTAAAAGAAAGAGTTGAACTTAGAGTTTTTAACATCAATTATGAGAACGTGACAGTTAAACAGACAGACGCTTCTTTTTGTAAAAATGGGGTAAAATAGCTCCGACGACACGATGAATGCGATTATTTTCAACTTGTGTTGAATGACATATCTGACAACTGAGAGCTTTTATATATATATTTTTTTTCATTTTTCATAAATTTGCAGTATCTGAAAATATTTTACTCTCTGGGGAGTGCACTCTTCTGTGAAGAAGATGTCCA
The DNA here is from genome assembly GCA_910595825.1 of Philhelius pedissequus. Taxonomy (NCBI): domain Eukaryota; kingdom Metazoa; phylum Arthropoda; class Insecta; order Diptera; family Syrphidae; genus Philhelius; species Philhelius pedissequus. The sequence continues at coordinate 47,858,434 of OU343160.1, forward strand.
CAATTTTAAGAAGTACGTGAACACACCTTAAAAAGTATGTAAAGTTCTGAAGTTTACCACTTTACAAATGAAACAACCTTCAGTTCTGACAGTTCGATAGGTTTTTCGAGAACCAAACATAATTTCCAAAGCCGATTTGAATTCTACTTCAGAGGAAGTGCAGAACCGAAGTGAGACTAAAGCGTCTTTCGATTGGAATGAACAAAAACTGCAATGTATATTTAAAAATCCATATACATGAACATATTTTAAATATAGTTTTTTCATCCTGAATAATTTAAACAATAGGTTGTCTTAAAATACTTTTATACTTTCTTTATTTTCAAAATTACACAATCATAAATCCTTAAAATCTTAAATTGAATTAACATAAAAATTTAAATTGATGAAAACTAAAAAAAAAAAATAAACTACACCCTACTATTCCTATTCCCAATGCCTTCCCTTACCGAATTCTAAACATGAATCCTAAACAAAAAACGAAAAAAAACTACCGTCCACAGAATTCACCAAATCTAACTCAACAAAACACAATGAATAATTCGGTGGAGAATTTGCCACCACCGCCAGCCTATCTTTTGGATCGGCAACATTCGAACAGTGTACCACAGACAATAGCAACTGCTGCGTCATCAGTAAAAGTGGCTGAGACCGTTAAAGCATTATCTGCGATACGGCATACGCCGGCGAGTCCTAGCGCTATCAGGAGAGCACAAAACATGTTAAATCAACATCAGCAGCAACAGACTGCAACGATTCAGGTGAGACATGACGTAGACGGTTTCCCATCAATTCATCCTAATTATGATTTATTTACCATATTTGATTTAAATGCGTTTTTTATTATTTGAATTTTAATTTATTGTATCATCCTTCCATTCCTTTCCGAACATAAAAAAAAATCAGAGTCAAGTCCATGAGAACAACATTTATTCAACAACTCCCTTGATGCATGATGCTTCCCCAGTAGTAGTTGAGAACATATACAATAAGTCACCACCACAACCACCACCGAAAACACAACAAGTTTACCAACACTATCAACATCCTCAACCTCATTCACAAGCATCCCAACAACAGCTGGCGCAGCATTATAATCACAATAATGATGGTGACCACTATCGGAACCATAACCACCATCAGCAGCAACAAAGCAATCATCATCATCATCAGCAGTTGCAGAAATTTCTGCCTTCGCCACCTCCTCCGCCGCATGCGCAGTCAATGGTACCACCACCATTACCCCCACCAAATCCCCAACCGCCAAAACACCAACAACACAATACAACGAACACAAACAATCATAACAATTGTGATAGTAATTCTGTAAGTTTTTTTTTTTTTGTTATTTTGGTTTGTGTTTATTTCGTATTTAGGAATATTTCATGGACGACCTAAGGGTTGCCAAATTAGACCTGTGCTATAACAAGTTTTCTAATGAATTTTCTATTCTCTTTTACAGTCCTTCAGAACGAGTTGCAACTCACCGGGTATTTATGCTCAGCCAAAGCAGGTGAGCAATATGTCAAGCTTCCGGTCGTCCAGTCCAGGACCACAGCTGCAGCAGCAATCACACAATCCACCGGCCCAGCCAAAGACAAATCCTATTCTGATTGCTCAACTAAATGCCCGACTTAATAAGCAACAGCAACAGTCTGAATATGGAACTTACCAAATAACAGCGCACCAGCAAGACAATAATCGCTCAGTGATTAGCGCCCATCACCAGCCTTTGTATGGATCAACACCAAGTTCACCACACCATCAGCAACACCATCACCATCACCACCACCAGCAGCAGCAGCAACAGCAACAAAACCAAATCTACAACACAGCCACGACAGAGCAAATATACTCACGCCAAACGAACGATCGTTATCACCAGGGTCAGCAGCAACATCAACAACAACATCAACAGGCGCAGCAACAATACGATGGTAAACAAACTCAAATCTATGGTAGCACTATAAGTAACTCTTCCACCCACCACCACCATCACCATTGTAATAATCCACCTTCATCACATTCTTCTCTCTATCACCCTCCATCTCAACCATCACAATCATCTTCATCTCAATTACAAAATGCAGCAGCCCAATCCATTTCGTTCACCCATGCTAATGTCAATCAACAAACAGTTGCCGCTGCATCAGCAGTCCATCAGCATAACCATCAACATCAGTATCAGCAGCTTCACTATTCTGGTCCTCCTCCCCAAGAAGAGCCACCACCACCACCCATTGCTTCAGCTACAATGCCGAGGAGCCTTCGCGGTTCTAGCATAACCTCCACCTCATCTAATCACGCTGCTGTAGCTTCTTCTGCTGCTTCCTTAAACGCTTCATCGACATCTACTATTCCAAAGAATCATCATTTACGTTCGCAACAGTACCACAATCTTCAGACGAGCAACAGTTCCACCAATAACAACAATCACTCAACACAACGACCACAGTCCTCCAGCAGCGGTGGTCTTCATCTCCATCACAAGCAACCTCCAGTTCCAACTCGACACAGTAGTGCTCAGCAAAAGATTTTCGTCACCACAAATCCATTTATGTCTACAACAGCTATTCATTGTAGTCCATCTGCAAATGCTCCAATAATTTATGGACCCAGTTCAACTGTAGCCGGTGGCGGGGGCAGCGTGGTCGGTTCTAGACAAACCTCGTTTGGCCACGGTCAGCAGCCGCATCAACAACATCATTACCAACAGCATGCCGCCTCTGTAGGAGCTCCCTCGGGAGGGCAGTATGCGACGAACACAAGTAAATGAAAAACAGCCAAATCATAAAACCTGTGGAGAGTGATTTTGTGTTTGGGTTTTGTTTTTTTGTATAACTCTCTCTCTCTCTCTCTCACTTGCCGTTAATTTCGGGGAGAGAAGTTTTTTACAAACTCGCAATTCTGTGAGTTCGTTTTTTTGTAATTTGATGGAGGAATAAATGACATCTTCCTTGTATGTGTGTGACACGCTACAGCTCTCTGGCATGTGGAAGGAAGAACATTTTCACCGATATGCTGCATTTTGTTTGATGCTTAATATGATTTTGTTCTCATTGTGTTTTATTCTTAAATATTCTAGCTTACTTTTTAAGTTTCGTGTACCATACAATATTTGAAGCTTGCCAATGTTTTATTTTTTAATTTATTTTTGTATTATTTTTTATTTGTATTGATTTGTCTTTTATTTGCGTGAATCAATTTGAAATTTAATATAGGAACTTGAAATGGGATTTACACCACTCAGTTCTTACTTACATACGTAAAAAATATGACGACCGAAGTCATGAATCTTGCTTGAAGGCCTTTGTTAGATAAGTTTTCACTGGTACTAAACTATCCGAATATATTTGTTAACGAAAGCAATAAAAAATCAGAACATAACTCATATCAAATAAAGTTTGGATTCATGTGTTGTAGAAATGTTCGTGTCAAACCATTTACTTGACCATCAAATCGTAGGTATTCTATGTACAGGACATCAAATCTGATCCGACTGGGTGTTGAAATGAACTTTCGAATGCGCCCAAGCACCTTTTCAAAAGAAAGACTGTTGAGATTTTTTAATATTTGCATAATTAATTTCATATTTAGATGACAATCTTTGAAATTTATAAAGCAGAGTGCACATAATATTTTGTTTTTGTTTTTATTTCTCGCTGCTTTCAAATTTTCGCAGAAAAAATGTCATCTTTTTTGGTGTTAATTTTTCGAAATTCTGCCCTATTGAGGTAACCGTCGGAGCGGAATTCTCTCCGATTTACTACGAATCGGAGACATTTTGCTTCGAGGTAGTTCTCCGATCGGCTGATGGGAAATTCTGTCCGACGAAAAAGTAATGAAGAAATACAGCTTATGTACGTTAACTTGTGGGCTTTTTGTTTTTAGGCAGAACGAATAAACAAGTTCACAGCAGTATGTGCAGATTATAAATCTGCCCAGCGAATATCCCGATATTGCATATCTAAAATTACACAAGAAGTTGTGGCTGTGTTTTAGTTTTGAATACATCATATATTTATTAAAGGTTTGGAGTGACACCATCAGACGGATAATTTATTTTCTATTTGTGTTGAATCTACTCCAAAACAAAAGCAAACGCATTTTTATTTCTTGAAGGGAATTATAGAATTAGAGCTGCGTCAGGTAGTCAGCGTATATTGTTTTCGTTCTTGCAATGTTCTTTTATTTTCTAAGTTTTCAAAAGTTTTTTTTTCAAATTATTTTTTTTGTTCAAACGTAAACAAAGCATGTGTTTGGAAATAGGGAGGGGACTTTCTTCGATAATTTTGATTTTAAAATCGGTGCATCTAATTACATTTCTTAAAAACTCTAGCGCATTATAATTGAAAAAAATACTTTCTATAAACAATAAATTACACTCTCTTGCCAATTTTTCATGGTTTAAAACGTTTATAGTGTATATTTAATAAAAAAAAAAACTATCCAAAATATATCGCATTTTCGATATATCAGTTAAGTTGCTCATGCTCATGCTCTGCCTGAAGTTTATATCCATCGCAATGCGTCGTCGTATTTCTTTAAAATTTCTTCCGATGACAGCTACTTCGAACTGAAATTGAATTTCCGACGAAGATGCGTTGCGGAGAAAACTCCGCTCCGACGGTTACCTCGATAGGGCAGACTATAAAAATTAACTAAATCCATTTATAAAAGACGTAGCTATATTCAAAGAAAACGCAAACAATATTTACATATTATTTTTGTTTTTGTTTTTGTGGACTGTGTGGATTAAAGCCAATTGAAATATTTCGTGACCTATAGTCCAAAATGCGTTTCGCCCGGGCACGATAGTTGGGCTCATCAGTTAGATGCTATCGTACCTTTCTAAGACGCAATATTTTTGGTCGATGTCTACCGACTCTAATAGAATTTGCAGCATATATATACTGCAAATTATATTTTTCTAGGGGAATTTGGTTAAATTCATGCACCTAGAAATATGTATTGATTTTATGCCCGTGGTCTGGCCAGTAATTATAGTAATTATATTCGAAGAAAACGCATACAATATGTAGCTCCAAAATGCTTTCCGCCCATATTTTGTATATGTAACTCATTCTTAATGACATTCATTATACTCCAACTCAAACTTTGAACCGCATATAAAGGAAGTTCATAAAATACTTAATGCTTTTATTTTCAAGAAGTAAAAACAAATCATGTTGATTTTTTGCATTAAACTATTTGATAGATGATCAGGAATTGCAACATTAAAATGTAAAAATCAGGCAGGTGCGGATCCCAAAAAAATAACAAATTCACAAAATCTATAGCAAAGCATGGTAAAAAGTTGATTCCACTTTTGTGCTACTATATATACATATGTACATATTTTGCATTTGGAAAATAATCGAACACGAAATCTTGATCAAAATTGACATTACGATGGTAGATAATACCAAACGGTGCCTGCTGAAGAAATGTTCTTAAAACTTGATACTTAAGCGTCTTAGGCGATTCCCTTGATTCATCTCAGAATTTTTTTTATTCCAAACATAACTTTACTACCGTAGAACCATTATCAAAAATCTTAATTATTTCGAAAACGACTAACGATTTTGATAAATAAAATTTTGTGTTAAGTTTTTTTTCGAATTTCTAATTAACTGTTAACGATTTCGATCAAAATTTTAATACAAGAGTTAATTTATTTAAAATATTATTCGCAATTTTAAGCTTTCGATTTGACGCAGCTTAATTTGACCAAATGGCTATTCTTTTCGAATCAACTAATCATAACATATAGTCTTTTGCGACCGAAAGAGTCATCAGAGCACATTCGCATGAAAAGTCATAATTTTGACGTGAGATACCCTTTTTAAAAGCTCTTGTTATTCAGTAAAATTAAGTACTAGACTTTTCAACACGTATACGCCACAGTGTTCTAGTACGTCCCTATGCTAAATTTAAACCACCGATAAAATGTCATTATTTCTATTATAACATGTTAGTATCATATGACAGATATGAATACATTAATGCGCTTCTTTTCCTTTTCCATCTACAAAATGGCCGATCTATAAAGCTGGCGATTCCTTTTTCAATAAGTTCTTGGATCTGAATTGTTTATTTTCTGAATTAAAATTTTTATATTAAAGTCAGTTTCAAACAAAACCTGCTTTGTTTTAGTTTTTCTTATAATTTTTAATTTGGCAAGATAACTTATTCCAATACATAATACAAAATATTCGAACCTTTGTTTTTACATTTTGCTTTTTTAAATACATATCTATAAGATTTTCTTTACAATCAATATATACTATGTTGCAAATGCATTTGTCATGTCATTTGAATTTTATATTCGTTCTTTTTTTTCATTTCCCGAGTGCGATGATTTTTAATTCTCATTTGCAAAAATAATAATAATGTATAATGTTTATAAAAGCTTTTTCTGTTTTTTTTTTTGTAATAATTAAATATTATACGATTATTGTAAAATTATAATAATTTTGAATCTTCTTTTCTTTATGTTTTTTAGACTACTCGTCGGTGAATAACGATAAATCAGGTAGCATCCGATCAAAGACCAAAGCTGAATTCTTAGAGAATCTTAATGCAAAATTGGCCAAACAGGGCATCTCTGGACGAGCATTCGCTGTGCGAAATCTAATCAACAGTAAAGCATTGGTAATGTCTTAAATAAAAATTTAAAAAAAAATACAAAAAACACCTTCAAAATTTACTCAATTTCCTTTTTTTATTTAAAAAAATTTATAAAATTTAGTGTTATCAAAATCCGAAATATTTGTTACGTCCAAGTTCTCAGTATCGACGTTCGTCTAATAGTTACGAGCAGAACTAAGAAAATCAAAATAAGAAAACAAAGTAAGAAACAATATGTTAAAGGAATTAAATATTGTAACAGTGTTTTTTTTGGTTATGTTTTGTTTCGTTAAAACACTAAAACAAACTAATGTTCAAAAACAAATGGTTGTTTTTATGTATCCATACATTTTGAACTTAAATATGTATTTATTTATGATTCGCTTGTGTAAATGGGCATATTTTTTTGTTTGCTAAATAAAAAGCAGCAACCTTACTAAACGCACTTAACTAAAATTTAACAACTTAATCTATTTATCTCTTCCAAAAATGGCACAGATCGATGAAAATGTATATTGTTGGATTTATATTTATAAAAAATAATGAATATTATATAAAATTAATATAAAGTTTTCAATGATCTGTCGCCTTAAACAAAATTTTTATCACCACATGGTACGTACTCTAAAGTGTGAACAAAATCTTCGGAGTTTCTTTAAAAATGTACTCCCATACTGTGAGTATAAATTATCAACCAATTGATAGTTGCTTAAATTTATCAATTGATTGAAATATTAAAATGTGGGTACTGAATCGTTTTCATACAAATATGTGATCAATGTGAATTACCCTGATGTTGTGATCTGAACACAATTTATTTGAAATTTTAACAATTAATCGACAGTATGTGATTGCAATTCTGGAGTTTTTGATGGACCGGCATTTGATTTTAAAGTAGTAATTTGTTTATCTGACCCAAACTCAGTCCCGAGTGGATCGATTGACCATTTGAGCAACAGCTGATTTATATCATAGTAATATAGGGTCACCGTGTTTTTTTGTTGTTGTTTTTTTTTTTCATTTCATATCTAGTTTATGAAATAATCTAATTTTACCCTTTGCCATTTACGTTGGAGGGGGTTAGGGGTCTATACATTTCCCCGCAGCACAGCTGCCCGCGTAACGTTTGCCCGCCGATTTATGAAAAGTAACTTTTATTGCTTATTCCGCCGATTGTCCCCTACTAGTTGGCGACGCCTGACTTGGCCTTCAGCAGCCGGTCGTATTGGTTTTGATTTTTTTTTTCTAAAATAAGCAAAATATATACAATATGCTCACGTACTATATGTAAATCATAGATGTAAATATAACATCTTACTTACAGTTCAGATGAAATCTTCATGTCTAATTCTATTTGTATTTTTTATTTATTTTTTGTTACCACCTTATCACCTCGTCGGTTTTTGACATTTAATCGTCAATCCTCGGATGAATTCGGAACGCGCTGCTGTGATTTTGAAGTTTTTAACGAATACTTCAATTTTTTTTCAGAAGAATGTCCGATTGATGAATGCGAACGGTTACCATGATACAAAATCATTGTAATGTTTTAAATCTATTTGAAATACAAGTACCATTAAAAACAATATAAACCGCAGTTCACCAATAAAATTCAATTTTTAAATCGAAAGCTGGAAAACATTTCGTCATCATACAGCCCTATTTTATTAAACGTTCACGAGAATATTTATATTCTGCCATCCGACGGAAAAAACGAATTGTTCCAAAAATCGAAACGTAAATCGAAAGATTCGATCGGATCGTACGAGTATTTTAAATTAAGGTTTTCAACAATATCGCTCTCTTGTAATTAGTAATGCATATGTCTCCATATTCACGGCCGTTTTACCAAATTCCATGATATGTAAACAAATTGGCAAAATCTAAAGAAGATCGGTGCTGATAATCCTTCCTTTTACCATGATAATAAAAGGAAACTCACAGTTGCATTTAACAGTCCTATACGATACGTCCATGGGTTACGCCCCGCTTTTAAAACATTTCACAGCGTACATCACGCTTTCTCGTAATGTCTTTTGACAATCTCCTCAAATGTAGGTCCTTATTTTTTGTTTTCGGATATTCTTTTAACTAACCAAACAGCTGATCCCTACAGTAAAATCACATCTTTAAATTCAAGTAGATGGTCATTTACTGATCCCCCGTTTTAACTTTTTGATGCCTGAACGCCAGTTGTTTGTCTATTCTACACGTTTTTAGAATTCACTCCCAAAACAATGAAAAAACAAATAGCACAATTCTATTGAAGAAAGAACTTAAAAACCATTTATGATTTTTTTAGAAATTAATGAATATTTAGTTTAATTAACCTAATGTTTAACAATTTGTAGCTACATATTGTAAAATTATAAAGCACACTTAACTAAAATACTTAATACCCATTGGGCGATTCGTATAATGATTTATAACTCTCAACCGCTTTAAAACTTACAGAATAAACTTTAATTTAAAATGCTCTTCATATCTGTCTCGACGACTATCGCCGTACTCATCAATAATCCATCCACCGGTTAGATAGACTACTTACAAGATATCGAAAGTCAATTATGAAAGTTTTTATATAAATCCTGCTTGTTTCGCCATACAAGAAATATTCAACATATCAAAAACCAAATATATAAATGTAATACAATGTTGGTTCGTTTTCCAAAAGGGTTCAACATGTTTTTTCCTAATAACTTTTAAACAATTCGGCCATTTTAACTTGCTTATTTTTGTAACATTAATTTAAGCTAAAAATAAGATTTTTTTTAATCTAATTATTTATTTGTTTCTCTTTGTTTTCAGCCCGATCCTCGATTGTGCCACGAATCCTTGATGGATCAAATCAAACGTGGCGCAAATCTCAAGCGAAATCAAAAAATTAACGACAGAAGTGCCCCAAAAATACACTAAACAATAAAATATAATTATTTATAATATATACAAAATACGCTAAACTATTTTTTAATATATAAGAAACAATTTATAATTATTGAAAGTAAATTTTTGTTTCCTTTTCTTTTTTTTATTAATTTTTGTTTTGTTAATTTTTTTTTATGAACTTTACTAACTTATTATTTATTCATTCAAGTGAAATATATATTTATATAAAAAACAAATTTAGGTTATTTAATTTATAATAATTTTTATTCAAAACGAACATATACGTCGGAAAAAATATTGAATTACAAAAAGAAAACTCTTAAATTTGCAGACAAATAATACTGTAGGGAAATTTATTTTATGCTTTAGCTATTTAATTTAAAAGGAAATGAAGAAAACTCTATTTTATTTTGCGTAATTATTTTTTGTTTAAAAAATTGAAGAAAAATTAAAAAATTGTACCGAATATTTATAAATATGTATAACTAACTTTATATAGATATTGTGAAAAAAATGTATTGTATGGATTTAAAAAACAAAATATTAACAAAATAATTTTTTTAATATTGGAAAAAAAAAGTAAAAATAATAAGGAATGTGGATGAAAAGAGTATTTTTGAAAATATGAGATGTGTTAAAGTGTGAGGTACTAATTATAGTTAAAATTAACGTATTTGTTGTTAGATGTACATTTTTGCATTTCTTTTATAAACAAAACTTGTTCCCTTTTTTATACATACAACTAGTTTTTTTGGTTAACGTTATTATTTATTTGCCGAAGAAAATTTGAATTGTATTTCTTGTTTGCCCCTCCACAATTTTAATTTTTTTTAAAGAATTAAAAAAAATTATTTACATAATATAAATAAACACTGCTCGAACAATACTTCCTTTGAATTAAATAAAAATATCTTACGTTATGAATTCAATAACATATCTTTTATGAAATCATTTAATTACATATTCGGCCACTTGCCGGACATACGTACATATACATATGTATGTTTTTATACCGTTAAAAATATATCAATTTTAACAAACACTTTTCAAAATAAAATAAAGCATAGAGATGTCAATTTAAAATATTACATAGGTATTAAAAAAAGAACTGGAATTTTGTAAATAAAAAAGGCTGAATTCATGAAAATCTTCAGATCATGTGTCAAAATTGTAAATGATTCTTTAATTTAAAAAAAAAAACGTAAAAAATACTTTTTAAATATATTTTTGATCTTAAAAAGGTATTTTTCACCAGTATTCTGATTGTATTGCATACTAATATACACACTTTTATGTATATGTACATTATTTTTCATTACATGGGGTGGCCGTGGCGCGATAGTTGTGTGCTCGCCTGTCAACCTCGTGGTCGCAGGTTCGATTTCTGCCGTTGTCTATGTCTTCTTATATTCCATTAAAACATATTTAAAAAATTGTCATAAAATGAATTGCTGGTTTACTCATTACATGCTGTTCAGGCATAACACTAACAATATGTGATTGAGTAAACTACTAATTAGTATGTCAACGATATAAATAAAATAATGCGAATTATAAGAGACATAAATAAATATGACACGGTAATTTTCTCCGCATTAGCTCAGCCGCCATCCCTGGAGATAAAATCTGAGACAACAACCACCGTCTCAATACATCGCGGCACACATCTTTCATATCCTCTTTCTCTTCTTTCACCGGATGCCTCGCTGTGTTAAAAACATATAAAGGGTATTCATAATCCCTTGAGCGCGTGCAAAATTATAAAAAAAAAAAAAAAAAAAATGTTCGTCTTCTAATGCTGAAAATCCACAGTGGAGAACAGTTTATTTGTTTCAGTACATTTTATAAATAAATGTCAAGCCTCTATATACCTATATAAGGATAATAGTATTCGAATTTATAAGATAATACAGAAACATCAAATATTACAATTTTTACCGAAAATATTCGGCGAGGTATTTAGCTAGATACCGCCAACTAGTTAATTCAATGTGATCCACCTGGGCCACCTGTGTAAGCTTAAGAATTATAATTATGACGGTGAACCACTTTAATTTATATTTCGTTTAACAATTGTTCCGTACGATGCTTGCGTTGCCCAAGTTTTTCGTAGTTTTAGTGAAAATTGTTTGCGACATGCATTTAAATTTCAATTGTGCCCACTCATAAGAATGTAGGAGGGAACATTTTAAAATTTTTCATGCACCATTTAATGAAATCAGCAACTGGAGCATATCGCTTATAAATTTACACAGGGAAGGAAAATACTCCAAACCAGATTTAAGATTCAGCTGTCGGGTGTTTGACTCCTTGGCAAAAGGTGAACAAAATCCAAGGTTAGCAGATATTACAGGCATACATTTCAAATTTTAAAATCACTAATTAAAAAAGACAGAAGTGATAGCCAACAAAAGGATAGTCATGACATTTACTCGTATTAATGTTTAACAATATTGACAATATCAGAATCAAGCCCAAACAAGAAACGTAATAAATCTTCTGCAGGTACAAAATAACCATGGCTGGGCACCGTTAATCAAACAGTTAACTTCGTGAATCGTTAATCCGCTACTAAAAAAGTTAGCCTCGTTAAACGTTCAAGCGTTACATTTCGGAAGAATTAACGAAAGTTAACGTTAATCGTTAATTCTTTAACATGTGATAAAAATTGCATTTTTTATATCGTTGCATTAGTGAACTTATAAAACCTGTTTTTATTTCACTCGCCGCGCGACACTTGTATCATACTTGTCTGAACCTATTTTTCGCGCAGCGCGGTAAATAGTAAGCGTTGGATTAAAGGACTTAACGTGTCCGTTAATATTTTTAAAAGTTAACTTATAAGTTAATCCGTTAACATTTTTAAAAGTTAACTTAAAAGTTAATCCCAAAATTTTAACTTTGTTAATTAACGATAAACGGATGAACGATTTAATGCCCAAGTATGAAAATAACCATTAGTCCTAAATACTTATGAACAGTAGGACTGCAATTCAACTAAGTTAGTCTGACCGAAAATCTGACATTATGAACACGTCTAATGCAGTTCTTAGTTAGGCAGACGTTTATGAAAACCATTAAATGTAATACTCGAATTCAATGTCTGTCATATATAGTGATATATAGGTTTGGTCGCTTTGTCCTCAACCTGTTGAAGTTTGGTAACTTATCTTGATAGACCAGTTATTCAACGCATCTTTCGATCCTCTTCATCAAACGTCCATAATTGCCTCTCGAAGTTTTAACAAAGAAACATCAAGAAATAACCATCAAATTTTCTAAATCGAATGCGAATTCTGAATGTCATTAAATTTTTCATAATCGACAGTTTTATTTAGCTGATTGAGAAATTTGATAGCGAAGAAATTAAATCAATTCGACGGGTATTTCATTATCAGACATAACATGCGGTCTCCATTATCGATGAACCTAGAGAAAGCTTTAAAGCATGCTTTCAGTATCGCAAATGGAGACCGAAATCGCAACTATATTTTCATAGCATGCGATTGATAGTATGCTTTCATCGCTTGCTTTATCGCAAGGAGAACTCTCATTTTGTTATGGCGTTTTCTAATATCATTTGCTGTTGTTGTCTCTACCAGCATTAGTTGCCTTCGACATTCTTCAGTAACTAAAAAGTCAGCTATGATATGCCCACCGAAGAAAATTTGTCTGTCCTTCTGCTATCTGCTATTGCTATTGCGTTTGCTTTTGAATTTATCGCTAATGGAGACCGCGTATTAGGTTCATGGTTGACCCTCATTTGATCCTGATGAAAAGATATTAAAAAAAAAATAAACCAACACAAGCGCTACATTATTATAACAGAAGATTTTGTTCAGTGCATTTTTAACGGGTACCAAAATCATGCACATATAAGAACCACATTCGGTTTAGTGCCCTCTATCTGCGAATTTTTATTACTCCCATTTTAACTACGCACAGAGTGATTATTGTGAATTGTTCTATTGATAAACTTGGTGTTATCAATTTTTCAATCAATGACTATAATTATTAGTCGAAATATATTTTCACGCATTTTTTACGATTATTTTGTTTCTGTGTTGCTTACAGTTGATCAAAAATGTATCCATCATTGTTCATATTACCGAATATTCCATTAATTGGCAAATCGTTTCAATCGTCAACTAGTTGATCTTTGGCAACCGTAACTGGGGTGTTAGTTGATCTGATCCCTGATTTGTTGATGTACATGGCTATATTGATGAAGATATCTAGCTTAATGTTGATTGGTATCGTTGCAGGCATACAAACAAATTCTTCAATAAAATTTTGTATTAAATGCAAAAAATGTCAAGTGAAAAGTACCTTTTATAATACGAAAATTTAATTCATCAACGATGTCAATGTAAATTTTCAAAAGTATTTAACTCTTATACATTATGTATTTCACAAAATTACTACTAAATGGACTGATGATTTTTTTACTATCTGAGCAACAATATTATAATAGAAAATACATAAATTCTTTCCAAAGATTTACTATATACATATATATGTAATAAAATAATAATAATTCATACACCTCTTTACCAACATTAATGTAGCTATATGGCACTAAAATTTGTATCTTAACGATTGTATAGTCAATTTCAAAGCATCTAACGAAAAAAAACGTCAATAAACTGCATTTGCTTACACTAAAAGCATTTAATTTAAAAACAAATAAAAATAAAACTTGTTTTATACGCAAAGTGCTTTTAGAATGAAACAATAATATATTAAATTTAATATTTTGTTTTTAATTTGAAGAAGTAATGTATATTTGTATTTTTTACTGCATATCAAGCCAAATTGTTAAACTTTTGCTTTTCAAAAGTTCTAAATTGTATTATTGTGTGTTTGTACTGATACATATTTATTTTAACTTTTTGGAATTTTTAAAACTTAACTTATGTCCTATGTAATAATTCCACCGAACAAATATTTTAATGTCTTTCAAAATTAATTTGACCGACTCGACTGGGAGTTAACAATTGCTACCTTTACAAAATGAAATATCATATTATACCTTCCTTGACATAAACATATTTTTTAATAGTATCTACATAAATGTTTATTTATCGATGATTAGCTAGAGGCTATTATAATTCCGTTAAATACACATATGATAAATTTATATTCATACAACGTTTTGTGAAATTAAATTGTGTAAACTACTTTATTTCTGAGTAATATATTTATTAATTAACTGCATTATTGTATATACAAAACCTATTATTTAAAATAATTAACAGTTCTTTTTAAGATTATAAAGGTTATTAATTGTATGCATATTACGTATATTAAAACTACCTACATACATAATTAACATACTACTACTTCAAACAATAAAAAAAACAATAACTATATTTAATTATGTGTATCTTTTGTAATGGACTATATCATAACTATTAAAACAAAATAATAATTCATATTAAACTAACACTTAATACTAAAAATTAAATTATCTTAATAAATTTGTATTAAACTGATTATTGTCAAGCTTAGATAATTAATATAAAAAATTAATTAAATCTGAAATTAAACAGTAATTCAATATAAAAATATTATATATAAATGTGGAAAATTCAATACTTTGTAATAAAAACAAAAATTGGAAACTAATGTTTGGAGGTGAAATAAAAATATACACATAAAATGTGAAGCTAAAAGTGATTTTTTTTAAGCGATTAACTTAACAGAAAAATCGAAACCCAGAGAAACGATAGCCATTGCTAAGAGCAATTATGAGAAACGAAAATGGAATAAAGAAAATTTTGGAGACAAAATTTGAAAATGATATTTTTTTTAAAACGCAATTTGCTTTACACATACATATTAGGTCTGATCCACACTGCTAACTGGCACCAATTACTGCCAAATCCTGTTACAGACTTACAAATTCGGTAGTTTTGGCAGAAGAGAACGCTCTTGAGAGCGTAAAATATTTCCCCTTCCTGGAAATTTCTTCTCTTGAGAAAATGTGAATTTTAAACAAACAAATATATATATGAAAAATCTTTTGGGTTAACGTTTAAAAATTGGTAGAAAATTGTGCTCAAGCTGTTCCAGAATTTTTTGGACTTTATTTCTTAGGCCGTATGTGAATTAGAATAATAACAACCAAGACACAATGGACTCATTCAATAACAGAACTATTAGATATCCGGATAGGCTGGTGTTGTTGTATTCCCATGTAATTTTTTTTTTTTGGCACCAATTGCTTTGTCATCAGCTTGTTCTTACATGGGAATACAACAACACCAACCTATCTGGATAGCTATAGTTCGGTTACTTAATGAGGCCAATGACTCGATTAATCGACGCCGTGTGATCGTCACTGCTAAAAATGATAAATGTCATTCAGTTTATGCTAACGTCCAATGATCAGCTGTTTGAGAGTTGTCACGTCGTATGATAATCATTGTTTTGCATGTCATTACCGTGACACCGAGACACCATAATATCACAGTGACACACTATGACGCTCATTGTATTTTGGGACAATAATGACATACATATATGTCATTCGCGTGATGGTCATTGTGGCTAGCCATGACACGATTACCTTTGTCACGGCAATGATGGTGGTAGAACATATTGTGTTGTGACGTCAGAGTGTCACGGCAATGACAATTTATAAGGACCGTCTAATACTAGCTTTAGATACCTTATTTTTGACAATATTTGAATTTTTAAACAGAACTGCTGTTTTATAATTGGAACTCATTCATATTTTAACTTTTTGAATTAAATATCTATAAGAATGTGGCTTCAATTCTGTATGCTAAAGGTTGATGTGAGACGCAAATCAGCATAAATATATATTTGTTAAGTGATTCATATTTAATATATGAATATGTTTATTCTTCAGGCCTTTAAGGCTGATGCCATTGACAACCTGTTACTTGGAGTTGGAATGAGTCGTTTCAATTAAAAACCTATAATTGCAAAGATATTCGTATGGTCTCACACAAGCTATATTCCGATATGACTAAATCCTGCACCTGGAATTTAAACATTCTCCACAAAAAGTACAAAGGCCCGTTTTAATGCATTTATGTACATTTTTAATACTCGTATACAAAATTAAATGTCATGGAAACCTTGGCCTTTTGGACTAAAAAGATATTGAGTTTTATATCTACAATATTTTCATCAAAATTGATAAATTTAAAAAGCGAGTTACCAAATATATCAACAATTTTCGTTCATCTGTCAGCATAATATGTAGGAAGGTCATATATCTATTTGTTTGAATAAAATAATAACAAAAGTTTTATTAAGCTTTTTCACCTTCCACATTTTCTTGACTTCACTTTTTTCAACATTTTAGAAAAAAATCAAGGCTAACCCCTTGCAAGAAAAAATTAAATTTTCAACTATGTTCCCAAAACCTATGGGTATATACATCAAAAGAAAGGTCTGTTCAATCCCTATCCACAGCTGAGGACAAAAAGTATATGCGGCTTCTGGTTCTTGAGATATTTCAATTCGAAGTTATTCGCATGATTTCCACACAACTGCATTTGACTTACTTTTTCAACAATGTTCCCCAAACCCATCGATATATATGTACGTCAAAAGAAAGATCTGTTCAATCCCTTTCCACGGCTGAGGATAAAAAGTATATGCGGATTCTGGTTCTTGGGATATTTCAAATCGAAGTTATTCGCATGATTTTCCACCCAACTGCATTTGACTTGATTTGGATGGTGATATCTCCGCAACCAAACCCCGCAAAAATCTGCGGCTACCAGTTCTCGAATGGAATTTTACAGACCTTTCCATTAGTGTTCAACTTGTTTTACAATTCTTGACTTCACTTTCTTCGACATTTTAGAAAAAAATCAAGGCTAACCCCTTGCAAGAAAAAATTAAATTTTCAACTATGTTCCCCAAACCTATCGGTATATACATCAAAAGAAAAGTCTGTTCAATCCCTATCCACGGCTGAGGACAAACAGAATATGCGGCTTCTGGTTCTTGAGATATTTCAAATCGAAGCATGATTTTCCACCCAACTGCATTTGACTTGCTTTTCAAATATGTTCCTAAAACCCATCGATCAAAAGAAAGGTCTGTTCAATCCCCATCCACAGCTGAGGACAAAAAGTATCTGCGGCATCTGGTTCTTGAGATATTTTAATTCGAAGTTATTCGCATGAGTTCCCACCCAACTGCATTTGAATTAATTTGGATGATGATATCTCCGCAACCAAACCCCGCAAAAATCTGCGGCTACCAGTTCTCGAATGGAATTTTACAGACCTTTCCATTAGTGTTCAACTTGTTTTACAATTCTTGACTTCACTTTCTTAACCCCTTGCAAGAAAAAATTAAATTTTCAACTATGTTCCCCAAACCAATCGATATATACATCAAAAGAAAGGTCTGTTCAATCCCTATCCACAGCTGAGGACAAAAAGTATCTGCGGCATCTGGTTCTTGAGATAGTTCAATTCGAAGATATTCGCATGATTTTCCACCCAACTGCATTTGACTTGATTTGGATGGTGATATCTCCGCAACCAAACCCCGCAAAAATCTGCGGCTACCAGTTCTCGAATGGGATTGCACTGACCTTTCCATTGGTGTACAACTTGTTGTACAATTCTTGACTTCACTTTCTTCGACATTTTAGAAAAAAATCGAGGCTAACCATTTGCAAGAAAAAAATTAAATTTTCAACTATGTTCCCCAAACCCATCGATATATACATCAAAAGAAAGGTCTGTTCAATCCCTATCCACAGCTGACGCCAAAAAGCATATGCGGCTTCTGGTTCTTGAGATATTTCAATTCGAAGTTATTCGCATGATTTCCACACAACTGCATATGACTTGAATTACATGATGATATCTCCTCAAACAAGCCGCTCAAAAATTTGCGGCTACCAGATCTCGAATGGGATTGCACTGACATTTCCATTGGTGTACAACTTGTTGTCCAATTCTTGACTTCACTTTCTTCGACATTTTAGAAAAAGATCAAGGCCAACCCCTTGCAAAAAAAATTACATTTTTCAACAATGTTCCCCAAACCCATCGATATATATGTACATCAAAAGAAAGGTCTGTTTAATCCCTTTCCACGGCTGAGGATAAAAAGTATATGCGGCTTCTGGTTCTTGAGATATTTCAATTCGAAGTTATTCGCATGATTTTCCACCCAACTGCATTTGACTTGAATTACATGATGATATCTCCTCAACCAAGCCCCGAAAAAATCTGCGGCTACCAGTTATCGAATGGAATTTAACAGACCTTTCCATTGGTGTTCAACTTGTTTTACAATTCTTGACTTTACTTTCTTCGACATTTTAAGAAAAAATAAAGGCTAACCCCTTGCAAGAAAAAATTAAATTTTCAACTATGTTCCCCAAACCTATCGGTATATACATCAAAAGAAAGGTTTGTTCAATGCTATCCACAGCTGAGGACAAAAAGAATATGCGGCTTCTGGTTCTTGGGATATTTAAATTCGAAGTTATTCGCATGATTTTCCACCCAACTACATTTGACTTGCATTGGATGGTGATATCTCCTCAACCAAACCCCTCAAAAATTTGCGGCTACCAGTTCTCGAATGGGATTGCACTGACCTTTCCATTGGTGTACAACTTGTACAATTCTTGACTTCACTTTCTTCGACATTTTAGAAAAAAATCGAGGCCAACCCCTTGCAAAAAAAAATTAAATTTTTCAACAATATTCCCCGAACCCATCGACATATACATCGAAAGAAAGGTCTGTTCAAAACCTATCCACCGCTGAGAACAAAAAGTATCTGTGGCATCTAATTCTTGAGATATTTCAATTCGAAGTTATTCGCATGATTTTCCACCAAACTGCATTGGATGGTGATATCTCCATAACCAAACCCCGAAAAAATCTGCGGCTGCTAATGGTCGAAAGGGATTTCAGACCTTTCTTTTGGTGTACAATCACAGGGAATATGCTATGTTCTATTTTAGATAAAATACAGAATGTTCGATTCGGAAACTTTATCTCCAAGAAATATGAAGTCGGTAGATTCATGTTTTTTTATTGTCTTAATGTCAATCGCCAACAATTCTTCTTTATCTTCGGTTCTGGAAGCAGACGATTATTTTCCCAATAATAATTTTCTCGGAACATTTTCATTTAAAATATTATACAACACGAAATCGAGAATAATTTTTAAGAGAAGATGCAACAAAATGTATTACAAACAAATTTGAATTTGACAGAAAACTCTCAAGTTTGCTCTCTCAACTTCTACTATTTTCGGAAGTTGAGAAAACCAGAAGTTGATCAACTCGAGAGTTGAGAATCGAAAGTTGAAACTGTCAACTTTGAATGAAGAAAAACAAAATCACAGAAGAAAATGGCCCTAAATGTACTTACTGCCCTACTATGTTATTCACTGAATTGTGAATTCTATTAACTCCATTCTACTTTCCATTGGATAAACTGCACTATCCAAATCCCAAGTTCATATTGACATTTATAACAGATGCTCATGCTAAAATCTTATGAAGTTTGGATACAAATGTTTGGTTATGTTTTTTTTTGTTACAAAATTTTGTATGTATGCATCGGACTTCTTTTCCCTGCCACAAAAATAAATAAGGAAATTCCCAAATTGATAACTACCGAGGAACAATATAAAGATAAAATTGAAACGTGATGATTTTTTAAATAGAAAATTTGATATTTTAAGCTTATAGATTTATTTATAAACAACTCCATCACAGTTTTCTAGCCATTTTATTATATTTCAAGACCCGCTAATCTTTTAACACTCAGGCAAACAGACAACAAATGCCAAATCCGCAACAATTGATATGCGGGTTTGAATTGTATGGAATAAGTGGGTTCACGTGAATATCAGAATACCGATGAAGCTGAAGATCGCTGCGTTTTAATTTGTTTTCCCTTTAGAGTAGGAGATATCGATAAGTAACGGGTGCGCCATCTAACGTTTTTTTTTTCAACTAGTGCTTATTTCGTGAATGGTAACACTTAGCTCATGTCTGATTTGACAGATTATTAGGTTTATCCTTCCGCTGAACGAATATGGTTGTGTATACGCTTGAACAATGCTCGCTAAGTGGGCCTGCGATCGACTTAGAGAAGATGCCGATTTTGCCAAAAAAATCATCTTTTCAGATGAAGCTCATTTTGATCTTGCCGGGTATGTAACAAGCAAAATTGTCGCATTTGGGGCACAGAAAACCCGCACGCATACATTAAAAAGCCGATACACCCAAAACGAGTCACTGTTTGGTGCGGATTTTGGTCCAGAGGCATAATTCGAAAATGAGCATGGAGTGGCCGTTACAGTCAATGGCGATCGTTATCGGGCCACGCTGAACCAATTTTTGTTCACAAAAATTGAAGAGGAGGATATTGGCAATATTTGGTTTCAACAGGACGGCGCGCTACGTGCCACACAGCCGAAGCCACATTCGATGTTTTGCGACCATTTTCAAAAAAAAAGTTATTTGGCGGACCATTAAAGATATCGAAAAAATTGAAACACTAAAATGTTGGTGCGATGTGCGTTACTTTTTTCAAAATGTACCTCGTTATATTTTTTTAGTGAGATTTTGAAATTTGAACTTTTTTTTAGATGAGGAGATGTACCAAACTAACTGTCTTATAATAAAAATAATAATTACCCTAGGTAGAGCATACCCAACTCTAGGGGCGATGTTCCTTTTTATTAATTTATTTTTTAACCATCAAACTTAAAAAATAGTACAAAAAAGTTTTTCCGCGTATAACTCTAACTTCGGATCAACGAATGGTAGGTAAATAAAATGTATGTGGCATACATGCAAAAATCAGATTTTTCAAACTCTAGAGGCGATATTTTTTATTTTTTTTTTATTTCATCTTCTTAACACAATTTTTTGTACCTAGCAACAAATTATAACAAAATCAATCATTTGCAAGATTCACTTCGAATGAGTAGCACAATAGTGAAGAGTAAAAATTCCGCTTGATGAATAGCAGAATAGGTCTGTTAAATGTATTTAAATTAGACAATTTTTGTTAAATCTATTCCTTTGATATAGAGTGTATGTGAAGTTGACTTTAATTATTTCGGTTGATGAACATCCATAAAATAATGAAGGTATTTGAGATTTGAATCAAAAGTCGACCCACATACATAAACACCAACTTAATTGGCAAAAAAAATTACATTTACCTTTTTTTTTCTATCAAATGAGTTTTCCACCATTTAACGATGTAGGTTATCAAAGCGAGATTAAATAAAATGAACGTGTATGTCTAAGCTTCTTTTGGAATTGATGGATTATCAGTTCTTGGTAATGGTGGAATTGCATTAGTCATCGTATTAAATCATAAGTTAATAGACATGAGTACGATAACTTAGGAGCCATGAAATAATAACGGTTTTTTGTAGAACCGTTCAATACATGCATATTTTAGTATGTGAGGGGGTATATCTCCCCCATTTGACCGGCAGGGGCAATTTCATAAAAAAGTACTAAAAATGCAGAAAAAAATATTTAAAATAACGGTAATACATACATATAAGTATTATACCTTTTACCAATAAGAGTGGAGAAGAATTCAATTCTTTTTTGATACAAATTTCTACAATTAAATCATTTCCATTGGGCAACAAAAATTTTTTTTTTATTCTAAATCAAATTCGCGGATCCGTATTTTTCGGTGTATCTTTCTCTTTCTTTCTAGAAACTTAACTCTAGTATAATTGTATATGTATGTATTTTTTATTGAGCTTTTTTTCCCTTTTTAAACATTGTTGAACAGCATTGATAACACCTTTTGTGTACATTTCGAGCGAAACCATCTACGAAACTACTTATAAGTTAGAGTAGAGAGAATAGTTTATACCAAGTTAAATCTTAAGCTGTCAGAATCTACATTCAGCATTTACACAGATTATTGAAAAAATATAACGAAAAACGAAGGACAATAGTGGAAATATATATTTTTTTTAAATATATTTTTTTCAATATCTGTGTAAATGATGTATAATTATTTCTAATTTTTGTTGCTGTCTGATGAAGAGTGTATTAATGCTCGAAACGTTGTACACCATATAACACCGTGTTTTATTGACTTGGAGCCTGCTACAAATATTTTAATACAATTATACGCCAATTCCACAGCAAAAGAAAATTCAATTCAAATCGCGTCCCATTCGCCACGAAAAATATCGCAACAAATTCTGAATTTACCAATGGAACATGAAAATATAACAGGCCCATTGTCAATGCATGATAAAAGAAATACTTTTTTACAAGCGCAGATTTTTTGCATTTACGAGAACACCCTATTTTATGCACGCAATTCATTAATATGTCTAAAAAAAAAACCTGTTAACTTTTCTCACACAAAAAATACAATTTAGAAAGTTAAGTTATTCATTAAAAACAATACACTCATGTATAATTGGTAAATAAACCTTTTTTTATTTAGTAAAACATTTCGATTCTTATGAGCCTTGAGAGGGCCGTCTTAATTTCATAATAACATGCATAATCCTTTTAATACAGTTTTTCATTACAAATTATGGAATATCATTTCGGTTGCGGTTAAACAATAATTTAAATAATATAAAACACAATTAATTACGATATTATACATACGATAATATACATAAAACGTGTGTATTTAAGAACGAATTACAGAAACGAAAAATATGTAATTGTCCTCGAATTACAAAATAAATCAATAAATTTACATATGAATGCATGAAAATCATTTCATTTATGTATGTATTGAATATATATATAAGACTGTCTTTTTTTTAGCTACACTGTGACTTAATCCTAGGCAAATATTAATAATAATAATAATAATCAATGCTAGACCTTTCCTAGAAAGTCATGAGCATATGGCTTTTTCCGGTAACCCTTGAAGGCGAACAATTTAAATGCAGCAATCATCATCACAATACAGAAACCATACAAGAGCATTCCCATTCGCATGTCTATGTCCGAAAAGACATTACCAATCATACGCTTTTGACGAATCTTTTCAACGGTTTCTTGAAGAACGTCCGGATCGTCTATGCCGAATCGACTAATATATTCTCGATTGTTGATATTTTTGAGGAAACTTAAAACTGCTGCTCGATCCCAAACCAATTGTTGTGGAGTGGAAGTGGAGTTCTTTTGGCACTGTTGACAACTCTCTTTAGTAGGGAATTGAAGTTTTGGAAATAGGGGATCTTCGGTATCATCGCCAGCTAGACGGTTATTGACTTCGTTATGAGCATCCCACAACCAAAGAACTGCTTCGTCATGGTTAGGTATACTCCATATATTTCGTCGCTTGGCCATATCCTGCAATAAAAAGGAGAGTAGATAATTAAGTTTTGCAATTTTTAAATGAAACTGAACTAATAAATTATAATCCTATTTTAAAATACTGATTTGATTTGAAAAAGAAACATGTCATTAACTTAAAATTTTTATCAATAAGTTACGCAAATATAGGTGTTGTTTTTGTTTCATATTCGTTTTCACAGCGTATTTCAATTTAGTCCCTTTTTACGCTGGGAAACTGAATTGCTAGCTAAATTCATGGGGTTTTCGTTTGGTAACAAAAATCAATTTATTTTTCATTTAAATATGTCAAAAACTGGTTTTGACAATTTTAGCCCTCGATTTGGAAAAAAAATTCATTTATTTAATGATTTTAATGGGGCTTTCGTTTGGTAAATTTATATTTTGATCGATAAATTGATTTTTTTTGTAACGAATGGAATGCGTTTTCAGATTGATTTTTATTTGCTATAGTATTGATGTAAATTTGTGTCTGTGAACTAGCTAGCGGTATCAGCTGTTTTAACAAACTGATGGCTGTCAACTATGATGCATCGTGGTGTTAGTAAAAGAGGGACAGATCCACAGATCTGCAAAATTGATTTAAAATCATAAAATAAATCAATTTTTTTGCCAATCGAAGGCAGAAATTGTCAAAATAAGTTTGTTGATAGATCTTAATCAAAAATAAATTGATTTTTGTTACCAAACGAAAACCCCATAAATCAATTTTGCAGATCTGGATATAACGACAGATCTACCCCTCTTTTACTAACACCACTTTGAATCATAATTGCCATCAGTTTGACAAGACATCTGATAACGCTAGCTGGTTCACAGACACAAATATACACCAATACTATAGCAAATAAAAATCAATCTGAAAACGTATTCGATTCGTTACGAAAAAAATCAATTTATAGATCAAAATATAAATTTACCAAACGAAAAATCAATCAGTTTGTAGGATAGAAGGGCAAGAAGTAAGAGGAGTAAAGAAAATATGCCCGGTCAACGATTTGAAGAGATTTTTTGACGTTTTGTTTTCACATTTTCGAGGGATTATATTTTGAAGTCTTTCAATTCGATTTGTTTTGTGGGTGTTCAAAACATTTAATACATCTCGGGCCAAATACCACAAGCAGAGTTTTCTCCGTATACACCAGGAAGTCATATACACACATGTACATATTTGCGATTGCGCAAAGGTGTGATTCACAACATACCACATTTTCCAGGTCCGAATTTCTTAGCTTCTGGGTTTCTTACAGAAGTGAAACCTTAAAATCAAAACTTTGCAACTAAAATTTGCTTTTACGTTATATACATACATATTCCTACAGACGTATTCAATAGAATTCCCTAAACACCTCTTAACTGTTGAAAATAGTTACGCCATGAATAAGAATTTATTAAGGCTCTATTCAGCGTAGATTCATATTACAATGAAAATGTGTCAAATTAAGTACCAAAACAGAAATCTATTACCTGAAGGTATTATGCCTTATAATATAAAATCAATATATAATAAACAAATTAAAATATTATGGTTGTTGATTGAACTATTGATAACAACTTTATAACAAATCTAAATTTAATACTTGTGTGTAAAATTTCAAAGGCGACTCTGTAGATTTTTTTTATTTGCAATCGCTTTTTACATTATTTTTTTTTGTTTTGATTATTAATGTCGTATTCCAAACAACTATTTCAAATCGATTTCAGATTGATTTTATTTTTGTAAGGAACTTACAAAAAATAGAGTGGTTAATTCTATCAAATATTTCTAATAACTTAAGATCTGTTTTGACAGAACAGAATCGATTTTGTTTACCTAGAAATAATTCGATTGTGTTCAGAAAAAAGTGGAATGTTTGTTTGTCAGGAATTCGGCATAAAATTATTTTAATATACGCCTTGTTCATATAGAGGTGGTGAAGTACTCGTTACACGTGAGTAGATGAAAACAAGAATCTAGTACTGTCATCTATACATGATAATATTGTGCGTTTAGATTAGCCTAGTATTTACGCACTTAGCCACCACAAGAGGCCGTTTAATACAGTTGAGATTTTTTATTCAAATTTGCTGTCATATTAATTTAGATTGTTATTTTTTTCGGAAAGAAAAAATTCCATCTCAAAACCAACGAAAAAGTAAAATAATGGTTCACTTGCAAAAAGTAATAAAAGAATGGACAAAAGCAGTAGTTTTGTGCGTTGCATTGAAACTGACGATTAAAGTACTCACAAAAAGGCTGCCACCCCCAAACATTCTTAAAATCAGCAACTAGCCACAAACAAAAGACGAAAACAAATTGCAGAAAAAATAAACCTTTTTTTTATAATTTTTTTTACAACTGCTTACCGGTTTTGTTTGGCTGACATTTATAATTTTTATAATTTATTCTGTGCTGCTCTGTTCTAACCTGTTATTTTCTTACTTTTTTCGTTGAGCACAACTTACATAATATATTTCCTAAATGAAATAGTTAATAATCTCAACACAGTCTTACAATAACTGAGTTCCATTGGGGCATACGAAATAATTTTTAGTACTTCATAGTACAAGTAATTGAATAATGGAACGCATTAAATTTCAACATGAAAGGCACGAGTACGATAACTCAGGCACCGCAAAATAAAAACGGATTTTTTTAGAAGGGTTTAATACAAGTATTTTTTATAATGGGAGGGGGATCTATCTCCCCCAGTTTGTCCGGGAGGGGCAATATGATAAAAAAGTACCAACAATGAAAACAAAATATAAGAAAATAACGGTAATACCTACAAACAAGTGTTATAACTTTTTTTAAAGCCAATACCTTAATATATTAGCTAATTTTTAATTCAAGTGGAATCTATGCATAGTTTTTGAAAAAAACATGTTTTAAACTCAAACTTTGGGAAGAAAAAGGTAAAACAAAAATGCTTAAAGTGTAATTTACAATTATATAATATTGTTTTTTTACAAACTTGTTGATCTGATTAATTCTTAATCAAAAACTGTAAACTATTTGATTCTATGTGTTCTACTTTTTGAGAAAATTGAAAATTACTAAAACTACTTTTTTCATGAGTATTTTTGTTTGCATTCACTTTAAGGGGAGAGTACCATAACTACGGTGCGGCAAAATACTAACGGATTTTTGTACAGGGGCTTAATACAATCAATTTATCCTACGGAAGAGGGGAGTCTATATCCCTCCTTTTAGGCGGAAGGGACAATTTTCAAAAAAAATTATTTAAAATATAAAAAAAAGATTTAAAAACAACGGAAACACTTACAATAAAAGAATATAGGTTTTCTAAAATCTAAGAACTTGTCCTCTTATCATTTGTTTCAATCTAGTTATATAGACCCCTCTTCCCTATTAAAAAACAAAAAATACTTGTAACTAACTGTTATACAAGAATCCATTTTTATTTTTTGGCGCCTGAGTTATCGTACTCTCCCTACATGAAATGTCAATTTGGTTGTTTGGATTGGGATTGAATGTTTTTTTTTTGGTGATTGGTTAACAATAACAAAATAAAATGGTAATAATTTAGACAGAAATACTATGAAAAATTGGACGGTTAATGAAGGAAAGAGGAATACCAGAAACAAGAACATTTTCGGGAAAGTTTGTAAAACAACAACAATTTATATGCAAATTCTATTTACTGATGGCATCGCCGTCTGTCGGAGTTACAGTTCGAAACTACTGTTATGAACTACTATCACCACTGAGTATAAGGAGTTGAGTCAGAAGTACTTACTACTTAGCAGTACATATACTGAAGCTTAAAGGAGCGCACCAAATGACACATGAATAATATATTTGACATTCCAGCATAAGTCAACTACTGCTTATAAAAGATCACAATTACGAAAAACTATTTGCAAAACTTAATATGTACACTACACATTCATGTGTGTCAAGTTAGCACTACCACATCAAAATTTTAAAAGAAATTCTTATTGGATTAATTGTCGCAAATTTGTCGTAAATTTGTCGTAAATTTGTCGTGAAACAAAAAAAATTGTCGCGCTTGTTTTTTTTTAAATAACCCCTGGTAATGCCAACTTGACAGTCACGTTAGCATTACCACCCCTCAAAATGGTGGATACAAAGTAAAAAAAAGGGAAAATGCTAACAAAAAATTCGCTTCAGTTTTTTTTTTAATAATTAAAATATTTCTACCTAAACCACGATTTTTCACCTAGCACTTCCATACTAAAAGTATGTGTTTTACTCCTTTTTTTGCAATAAAATTTGTCTAAAGAATTGTCGCTCGACGTCCTTGAGTAAGTTGTGTAATCAAATAATTTGTCGCGCGCCTTTTTCTAACAAAAAACGACCTTTTAGTACAGCCTATACCAAAAATTAGAAATTTTCACTAAATCTAGCACTACCATACCAAAATTAGTTGTTTTGCTACTTTTTTTTGTAATAAAATTTGTTTAAACAATTATCGCTCGACAAATTATTTGATTACACAACTTATTCAAGGACGTCGAGCGACAATTGTTTGAACAATTTTTTTTGGAAAAAAATAGTTAAACAAATACTTTTGGTATGGTAGTGCTAGCTGAAAAATCGTGATTTAGGTAGAAATATTTTAATTATTAAAAAAAACTGATGCGTTTTTTGTTTGCCATTGATTTACGACAAATTTATGACAATTAATGGCATATCTCTTTTTTTTACTTTATATCCACCGTTTTTGAGGGGTGGTAACGCTATATTGACTGTCAAGTTAACATTACCAGGGGTTATTTTTTAAAATACAAGCGCGACAAATTTTTTTCTTTCACGACAAATTTACGACAAATTTACGACAATTAATCCAATAAGAATTTCTTTAAAATTTTGATGTGGTAGTGCTAACTTGACACACATTACAAATTCATAGGTTTATGTGGTGATAAGTATGAGCACTTTACAAATAACTAATTTGAAAATAAATTTCACCAACAACGGAAAGTGTTGAATAATATAGTTAAAATGTCTAATTTTTTTGTAAGTCATTTAGTTTTGCTTGACGTTGACTAACTAATTTATGTATTTTTATTGGTTTATCTAAATATGGTATCAAAGATATAACAATATACGTAACCTTCTTTAATTGAAGTAAGTTAATTATGAAGACAGAGATAGTGTGGGTGAACGACGCACGCAGTCTTAAAAAAAATCAACAACGTGTGCGAACTTTTTTTTTATATGATGTTATTGACTCAGTTGGATTTAATCTCTGGGGACTGATGTTAATAATAGACAATTTGATTAAACAGATTGTATTCTTATTTAGCGAAGAAATGTATAGCAACTACAAATAAATTACATTGTTTATATACAAATTAATAGTAAAAGTTAGCAAACTATGTATACATGTATTTAAGCATTTCTTGAATACATAATATTGAACCGATTAAAACATTTATGCGGATATATGTATGTATATCTTTCAATATTTGATTTAATTGATTGATTTACAAAGTGCTATTTCTTGTTGATGCATACCTATATAAAAAGTCATGACACAATTAAATGCCATAACTGAGAATACATTTTCGTTTGCCATTTAGAGTTATCTTCTGTTTGTAATCTATTTTGCCCATAGCTAATCTGACTATACCCTCAAATGGTGGCTTGATGGCCAGCAAATAGACATAGACTTGATTTATAAATTAATTGTTTTATTGATAAGAAAAATTAAGTGCACCAATTATATGGGTCCTCTAGGTTAGGTTAGGTTGACGTGGTTCTGGTGGACAGTACTTGGCACATTTAGTTGGTCTATGAGGGCCATTGTGGTACCACATGCATCTAAGAGATTTACTTAATTTAAAGTAAAGTAAACTAGAATACTAGTATTTAGATTTACCAGGTCATTGCAGTAGAGTTCTTACAAATATATCATTGGGATGGAGGACGTCAGTTTCCGATTTGTAAAGCTGAAATATCATTTACAATAGCTGTCAAACTTTTACTAAAAAGTACTAAACGATAAATCATATAAAAAAAAGTTGTAACATTTGAAATCAACTGGCCAGTTCAGACAACTGACAGCTCACAAAATTCGAATCGTCGTCATAGGAGGCAAATCCAAAGTTTGTTTTCTTCAGTATTTCACAGTAACACTGATATTTCCTGTTCATATGAAAGAGATTTTTGACATTTCAGACATCTCATTTTTCTGAACTATCTTATGTCGAATTCCAAGCAACCATTTCAAATCGATTTCAGATCGATTATTTTGTTTGTTGCAAGGAACTTGTAAAAAATAGTGTACGCGTAAAGTCTATGACATCTTGGTAATAACCTAAGATCTTTTTTGACAGAATTTGTTCAGAAATAATTCCATTGTGTTCAGAAAAAAAACAATGTTTGGTTGTTTGGAATTCGACATTCCTTTTTCACACAACAAGCTGTCAATCTACCTCAGGTCCATCAGCTTATACTACGTTTCCACGCAATTTTAATCTCTTGTAGATTTACTAATCTCAAAAAGTGTTTCCACCGATCCAAATCTATATTAATTTTGACAGCACTATTCAAAATGCATATATCGTTTCATTTTCTCTTATGATGTAGAAGTGAGACAGGCAGCTCCATCTGTGTCAACCGAAAAGAAAAATTCACTTTCCCGATGAATGTGTTCATTTCGATATGGAAATAGGTTAGTTCGATTGAGGATTTAAATGAGATTAAATTTTAAATCTTCATCTGAGAAGATTAAAATTTGTATGGTAAATGCTTAAGATTTGTAACAAAATTTAGCTAAATCTACTTAAATCTCGGCTTAGTGGTCGATGGAAACGTTAGATTAGACTATCAGATCTATTTTCTTGCCAAACAAGTGGTTAGCGATGGGCAAACTCAAAACTGTTGAAAAAGGTAGGCTGTTATGGAGTTTGTAGAGATGAAATCCATAAAATTTAAAAGCAGCTTGGCTATATAAGAAAAGGCGGATATCAGTATTTGTTATCACGTTTTCTTTAAGCCACGACACGACTTCTTTCGTTGCCAAAAGTTCCGCCTGGAATACGTAATAATGATTTAGATGGCAATAAGCGATAAACAGTTCTGCACACATATACAGGCAATCAAGAATATCACGATTTGTCGCTTTATCAAGAGCGATCCACAACACTGGTACGCCGCCCCGTATGTTAGGATTGCTCTAATTACTGAGGTATTATATATATATAGCTAATAATTACATATTTGGGATTTTAACTTGGATACCTAATTTATTTCTAATGCTGTTTTTCATTGACGAATAATTTAAAAAACTATTATTTTTATTATACATTTATCATGTTTTAGTAAAAAAAAATACATTCAAGGTTCAGATCTCAACGAAAAAAATACGGCCAAAAGCTTGGAAAATCTGATCTAAATTCACAACACATGTGCACAGTTCTGTCTGTCAAATTGAAAAACATCTTTGTTCACTGATCTATTGAACACCTCTTGTTGAATTTGACCTGAACATTTACTGGCTGAACATAATGGAGAGAGACAACTGGAATAGCTGTCAAAATATTGAAGACGCACAAAATCATTGATACGAGCACAACGTAGCGGAGCTGCAGATGATAGTGCAATTGTTGGTCAATTTTAAGCTTCTGTGTGCTGTAGTTTTTTTTTCTAAGTTTCAGAATCGAACGAACATCTTTTCGCTTATTTGTTCTTCTCAAAAAAAATGTATAGCTCTATTGTGAACTCGTACAAAATATCACGAATGACATTTTATGACAACTATTATTAGACAGTTAAGAGTACATTTTCTGAACTTATGTGTTCTCTCAAAATTCTGTTCTAGTTTGATCTTAATCAAAAGCTGGAACGGAAAATTCTGATCTAGTAAAACTCAAAACTCTATATCAAAGCAGAACATTTTAGTAAAAATACCGGAACAGTTCAGAACAATGGAACTGGAACACAGCTTTTGTGTTACAACTCACTGAAAAAAACCTTTTAAAATGGATGATAGTGTGAATTTTATCGCCCCCGCCAACGTTAAAAATCAGAATCGAAATCAGAATCGGAACCAGAAGCACTAACACATTCATATACTTGAACGCCAAACTCGACTGTTGTCATTTTTTGTATCATATTTGTGCAACAAACATTATTTTTTGAATTTGAATATTCTCACGTACACAATTATTTTTACACATAAAGTCTCATTAAAATTCAGAATCGTCAGAATCACACAAAAGTTGGGATCCCGGATCAGAGAAGAATTCCGGATTGCCAAGTAAAAACGCCATAAATATTTCTACTACGATACATGCATCGTTAAGGCTTTTAATAATTTTATTTTCAAATTTTTTAAGTAAAACTTTTTAGGACGTGTCGAAGTTAAAATTTCAAGATTGATTTTTTTGCAAATAAGAGAAAATCCCGTCTTTTTTTAATACTTGTTGGATTTTTCTCAAAAACTCGATGTTAGATGAAATGAATCATTCCCCCTTCAATAGAAAAGAATGTGATAAAAAAAACTACTTGTTGGTTGAACAATTATGCAGTGAATACGCATTTATGAAGGTTCTATTCAACGTTATATAAATGCATATTCATAAAACAATGTTAGACCAATTTTAATTGCCATTTGTCACATGAAGTAACAAAAAGAGAAAGAAGATTAGATAAGCTATTCTGTTACACTAACTGTACGCAGTTTTTAAAAGGCGTTTATGAATAAGGATTTTTTATGTTTTATTTACATATTTTCAATTAAAACATTAAAACTAAATTTTTTTTTATTCCATTTATTAATATTTTTTCTTATAACAATGCTGCAGATTAGACAAATTTTGTTGCGTAGATCTTCATCTTTTATTTATCAGCGTTTTGTTTTTATGTCAAAATACACGAATTGTTTTTAATTATGAATTATAAAATTATATCGTATTCACTTTCCAATTTTTAATTTATTTCTTGGTTTTGATATTTTTGTAAGTGTTATGCCAATATTTATGATGCAAATAAATTATCATCATTTAAGGTATATACCTATTACGATTTGAATAGAATCATTGGAAAGAAAGTCATTTAAAAGAAACCTGCCAATAAATTCCTGGAATTGAAGAGCTAAAAAAATTGTGCAAATTTGTAGTTGTTTGTTTGGAGGTGTTTACGTCATTTTTTTTACGACACGTCTTGTTGAACAAACGTGATCGTGCCATTTTGTTATCTTTTATCTAAAAAAAAATATTATTATTGTGTATTTAAATTTTTATCGTGCCACACTTCACTAGGTATGAATTAATGAATTTGCCTTCGAAATATATCCAGATGTACATACCTATATGTATTTAGATAGTTATATAATGATTATCGTTAGTGTTTTTTTTTTAAGAATCAATACATTACATTCGTTTCCAATCAATGCGGATAAGATATTTGCAAAAAAAAATTATTTCTTTCTTGCAAAACGATTAAGAACCACATTAGATATTATTATTTGATATGTACATAACTTATTCCAATAAAAAGAGGATTCAGGTTATAAGGTATGATAAAACAAAAAAAAAACTGCGTACACTCTTGCACGTTTGTCAAAAGTTATAATTCATAGGCGTGATTTTCAGTCTTTTTGCTTTTGTGATTATTGTTGTGCTAGCAACAATTAAATTTTCTATTTCTATATTAAAAATGTTATAAATTAAATCCCGAAACAGAAGTCGCATTTAAGGCATTTACATACATACATAAGTGAAATAATTTATTAATAACTTGATGTTTGGCAAGTAACAGGAAACAAAAAACTGACATTTCACAAATGTTGCTATATCAACAATTGAGGAGACGAATTTAATTTTTTTTCCTGGTTATTTGACAGCAAAACTGGGAATTTTCCGAGGAATAATCTTGAATCTTGTTCATATAAAAGAGATTGCTGATATTTTATTTTTCTTAACTAACCTAATTATTTATAAAAACTAAATTTCTAGCAATTGTTTTGTTGTTGTTGCAAATAGTTGAGTGAGTCTAATTGACAGCTAAAATTTTGAGGAAAAAACAACCATTCTTGCCATAAAACGTTAGAGAAATATCCGACCGAAAAATTTAGTTTGACAGCCTAAGATCGATTTTGTTTAGAAATCATACGACCCTGTTCAGAATGTTTGGTTATACAGAATTCCATATACAAATGTTCATATGTATTCCACCACAAATGTCAATTTCGATTAACTAATTAGGATCAAGATAACGAAGCTCATGACAAGGAGAACAAACTACTACATTTTTCCTTGCCCATCTAGAATTTGTTTTAGAGGTGTACATTCTGATAGCAATGTTGTTTCTGTGTTGGTTTCGTTAGACTGACAGTAATCTAGTTACCGAGAGTCCCATAATGATATGTTTACGAGTATCTTTTAAATGCTAAGAACGCAAGATTTGTTTTGACAGCTCAACATCAATTTTGTTTAGAAATAATTCAATTGCGTTCACAATAAAATCTAATGTTTGATTAAGGAATTGGAAATTAAAGAGTTACAACTTTAAAAATATGTACAGTATGTACTCGTATGTACATTTTTCTAATGTTGAATTCCAAACAACCAAACATTCGATTTTTTTTTGAACGCAATCGTAGTATTTCTAAACAAAAACTATCAAAACAGATCATGGGTTCTTAGCTAGATTTTATAGTCTTTAAGGCGGCTTTACATGGATCTGCATCTGCAGTCTTGAAGAAAAGTAGAGCGGGCCAATAATATAAAACAAACATAAAAGTAAGACAGTGTACACACTAATAACTTACTCGAACTCTGCTATAACTTTCTTGACACATCTCACAATCACATGTTCTTAGCGTTCAGGTATGTAGTTTTGAGAAGAAAAATTTCGCTATTTTCGTTGTTTTTAAGCAAACTGAGGTAAAATGGTAAAACAAAAAAACTTGAAAATTCGTTATCTGAACGGAACAAATTATGGTGCAGATGAAAATGCTATAATGAAGATGAACATGTTCATCTTCACTATAATCTGCAATCTTCAGGTTCGTACTTCCTATAATCTTCATACATGAAGATGATCTCCATTTTGGTTTTCGCTCTCTATCGCACAAGTATGAATTTTTTATTTTGTTTCCTCTTTTTTTGCAGATGACAATGCAGATGAAGATGCATGTAAAGCCTCCTTTACACGCAAACTATTTTTTGCAAGTTCCTTACAACAAACAAAAAAATCTATCTAAAATCGTTCATGTTTTGACAAATGAAATGCGCCCTACAGACGACTAATGTTACCTGACAAGTATGATTGTATTGACGTTTTCTCTTGTCAAGTAACATTGATAAAAAATCGCCACCACAGAGTCAATGAATATTAATAAAATTGTCCGAATATTACGCATCATTATCACAATAATTCCCAATACACAATGACAATTAAAACCAATTTTAGGCAGTTTTTAAACGTCAACATAAAAGTATATTTTTGAAAGTGTTTTTTTAAGGATTTTCATGAAATTATTTCTTAAAATAACCAATTTGATATCACAATTTTAATTTATTGCACGAATAATCCAGATCAGACTATAAATTCCATTATTTTCAACTTTTGTTACGATACACATATGGCAGCTG
The DNA here is from genome assembly GCA_910595825.1 of Philhelius pedissequus. Classification (NCBI taxonomy): domain Eukaryota; kingdom Metazoa; phylum Arthropoda; class Insecta; order Diptera; family Syrphidae; genus Philhelius; species Philhelius pedissequus. The sequence goes on from OU343160.1 coordinate 47,893,859, forward strand.
GCAGCTTATGTATTGTTTTTTTTTCTTTTTTCCTTCATTTGACACTCTTCATAATTTTGTCCAAAGAAATTTCACTCTCTCATGAGCGATCTCTTCTCTTCAGTTTCGCAGTTTCTGTACAATTAGATTGTCGGCGTACGCAATTGCCTGAGTTAGAGTACCTATCAGATCGCTTGCGTAAATGCTGAATAGACTCGGCGAGTTAACCGCTCCCTGCTGAAGACCATTATTAATATTAAAAATTGCGTTAGAAGTTACATTGCCACTCTTGACAACAAACTTTCTACCATTTAGCATGTCATAAAACATATACAATAGAGGTTTACTTATACCTAGTTTGGTTAGCTTTAGATAGAGACCTTCTAACCATACGGTGTCGAAGGCCTTCTCCAATTCAACCAGACAGGCACCCGTACACTGCTTTTTAGTTTTGTTCCATTGGATATCAGAAACTAGTTTAGACGCGGCATGAATTGTGTCATGTCCTTGTACACTTGCTGGAAAGCAGCACCCACAGCCTCCACTCTCTCCTGCGGATCTTCGATTATATAGAGGTCATCGTCCAATACGGCATCCTCTAGGTCTATGCCTGCTGTCAGAAGTACGTCCCTGTTTTCTGACGTCCTCTGGAGCTTAAGGGAGGCTTTACATGGATCTGCATCTGCAGACTTGAAGAAAAGTAGAGCGGGACCATAATTTAAAACAAACATAAAAGTAAGACAGGGTACACAATAATAACGTACTCGAACTCTGCTATAACTTTCTTGACACATCTCACAATCACATGTTATAGGCGTTCAGTAATGTAGTTTAGAGAAGAACATTTTTGCTAATTTCGTTGTTTTTAAACAAACTGAGGTGAAATGGTAAACAAAACTTGAAAATTCGTTAACCGAACGGAACAAATTATGGTGCAGATGAAAATGCTATAATGCAGATGAACATGTTCATCTTCACTATAATCTGCAATCTTCACATTCATACTTCATATAATCTTCATACATGAAGATGATCTCCATTTGGTCTTCGCTCTCTATCGCACAAGTATGATTTTTTTATTTTGTTTCCTCTTTTTTTGCAGATGTCGATGCAGATGAAGATGAAGATACATGTAAAGCCTCCTTAAGACACGGAAGATCGTTTTGATCCTTTCTTCTAAAAATCTTATTAATTTTTGGGAACATACTTGGGTCGCTAGAGTTAGCGGCACGAATTTTATTGTCCCAGTACAAATTAATAGCCAACCTATAATTTTCTTTGATCAATTGGTTGATATTTTTGATGGACGACTTCAGTGTCCTAATCTCCAGATCTCGTGTATCAGTAAACCATCTGTACAAGCGTTTTAGTCTTATAGTTAATAGCTAATAGTTCTGTTATTGCGGGCGTTCACTCACTTTTAGGATATGTTATCTCGGATACCAAGCTATTGGAGTATATCTTTGGACGAATCAGATAGGTTAGCTGAAAGCTGACAAAAAATCAGAACAAAAAACATACCAAATGAATTTTGCAGTCAGCTGTTCTATACATTTGTTCTCGGATAGCTAATCATTCCAATTTTTTTGGGATAACACAAGATAGCTTTCATGAGAACAGCTGATTTTTCATCAGATGTGCTTTTGCACGCATTACAACAGAAATTTATTCCAGTTTGCTGAGAATAACCGAGTGAACTCCCCCATTGAATGAGGCCAATTGATTGATCGCCCGGAAGGCTGTTCGATTGGTATCAAATGATCCAGCAACACGCACACACTCACACCCATTAAATTTAAAACTTAATTGAATTCAATGTTGTGCCGACCAGTTTGCAACACTAACAATCACAAATAGTGCGTTGTGAATTTATGGTCTTACACAATTCAGACTCGAGAATCTAGTGTTAACTTGTTCCATTGATATCCCAGATCGGAGAGTTGTTCCGGACGACATTAATCATGGTTAAGTTGACGCGTAAGTTTGCAAATTATTATTTTTATTACCAAAATGTGTACCCAGTGGTGGCAGACCAATTTTCGGTACTATTAAATAGCCGCCATGCCTACATAATTCGAAACTAGTAATTTATTGCAAATATTTGCTCATGTTAGAAATAAAACCCGTTTTGGATAATGCCAGTGGTTTTGACAACTAATAGAAACAATCGATTTCCTGATGTAACAAAAAAATAATTATGCATTTCCAGAATTGAGCTGCAGTTTAATCTCTACCTCCTCGATCGTGTCGACTTAACGTTAATGCATTGGTTTATACCCTATACATGCCGTGGTTATTATTATGAAACAAACTTTATACATACACAATTCTCAATAACGTTTTATCCATTGTTTTATGGAAAACAAGTGTCGCTATTTTTAATGTGTTGTATTCTGTTGTAAGTCACGGAATTAGTTAGGTAGGTACATGCTTTTAACTAATGCGAATGTACACATGCATTGTATTGAAAAAGAAACTGTAGATTGATAGATTTCTTAGAATTATTGTTGGAAAGCTAAATAAATTAAAAATATTATTGATTAATTTATTTAATCAGAGGCAAAAGGCTGGGCAAAACAATTTATTTTTAAATGTAGAGAGGAAAAAGCCTGCACAAAATGTTTGGATTGTAATTTTGAGCTATTGTCGTTTTTATTTTTAAATACATTGTGACATATTCATAGTCGCTGATAAACCCATGTTTTACTAAACTACAGTTTAATACTACGAACTTTAATCTCTTGTAGATTTACTAAACTCAAAAAGTGCAGCACTATCTTTGTATATGAAACCTATAGTACTACTACGAGACTGAATTTTTTAGCTAGTAGTTCCGTCGATGAGGGCGCTAGTTTCTCTTTACTTGATATTGAATTGTTTATGTGGACGAAGTAAATGTAGAGGCAAATACGAAAAAAAGCAAGAGAGATGGTCAAAACTTATTAGTTCTGACAACAATATAGAGGGTAAGGGAGAAAACCGAATAAGCTGTTTTTGTCATGGCAACCTTCAAAATATGGTGGGCATAAATAAATTATATCAAGGCTATTGGCGTATACATGAATTTGAAGTAAGAATGTATATGGATATACATGCATGTATAGGTTATTATAGAATTTATTTTAAATTTTTCTTTCAAATTTTAGATATTTGGTGGATTTTAGGATTTTGAATTGTAGCAACGTTGCTACTTTTCACTTTTTCTATGCGAAAATAACAAAGCAATGTTGAGATATTTCAATATGTCTTGTTTAGGTAGGTACATGTGTACCCAGATACCCATCTACATACAATATGTATGTACATACATAGGTACTTTTTGTTCTTTTTCAAATATAATATCTATTGAGAATAATTTAATTTTTTCTCTAGACAGTTTTATTAGGAAATAAAGTAGGTATACCTAGGCAGTATTTTTTTTATTTTTTTTTTGACTAGCGATATTATATATGTAGGTACTATATTACAAGTTATGGATTCGAAAAAAATCGAACTCGAGATTTTGATCAAACTTGACATTACGATGATAGCGAAGACGAAAAAATGGGTCCCCTAATTCCGTCTGTCTGTCTGTCTGTCCTCGAGTCTACAGCCTAAACGCTTTGATAAATTGTCTTCAAACTTGGTACATATTGTTTTTTTTCGGTTTTTTAATTTTTTTCTAAGACGACAAATAACAGTAGCTCCCATACATTTTGTTTGGCCAAAAAGAAAAATCTTATTTTTCTCAGAAACGGCTCCAACGATTTTTATAAAAAAAATGAGTTATTTAATGAAGGGAAAGGGTACCTTTTAATAATTTTTTTTTGGAAAAAAATTGTTTTTTTGGTACCTCTAGTAGAACCATGTTTTTGTTTTCGATTTTCTCGGAAACGGTTAATCTGATTTTTTTAAATTTTTTTACGCAGAAGCTCCTAGAAAGTTTAAACACTATTGTATACCAAAGTTTTTCAAAACAAATTATTGTGGAAATTATTTTTTTTTAATTTAAAATTTCGAAAACGACTTAATAGGTGTTTTCGAAACTTCGTATTTAGTAGTTTTTAGACATTATCTTGAATAGTTAAAAAAACTATTTTTCTAAAATAAAAAACAACGGTACCTCCCATACAAATTTTAAAAACCGTTAAGAAAAAAATTTATTTCTCAAAAACGGCTCCAAGAATTTTCAAAAAAAAAATTGTTATTAAATTTTATTTTATTTTTTAGATTTTGAAAAAAAAAACAATATTTTGCAAATAAATATTAAAATGTTTTGAAGATTTTTTAAATAATATTCTCAAATATATATATACATATATTGCTAAATACTCATTTAAAAAAAATAAGTAAGAAACGACTTGAAAAAATATATAAAACCTATTAATAAATAATTCTTATTTGAAAATTCGTCAACTCCATTTTTTACGAAATTACTTATCAAACCTGAATTTTCAAAAAATACTATTTTTTTTTCAAAATCCAAAAAAAAAAAATATTAATATAAAATAAAAAAAAAGTTGTCACAAGAAAATTTTTTTTTGCACAACGATTAACAGAAATCTCAAATTTTAACTCTTAAATTATTATCATGTTTGTTCATTTGGTAAAAAAGTTTATTTTACTGAGTAGTGACCGTTGCACACAAGTGTATACCTGAATATTTAAATATTCCCTACAGCCATCAAACAATTTTCATTCTATCTGCCCGTAGAATAAAAAAAACACACACACAACCAGTTCCTACTCAACAAAAAAATCCTCATAAAAAAAAAACAAAAAAACCTATGAAATAAATTGTTTTCCGTTCCTCCTCTAACTTATAATAAATTTTTTATATATTTCTCTCATCAATTTATTATCACACTATTTCCCTTCATACGCATTTTCATAACACACCAACACTACCTAACCTCAGATTTGGTAGTGGAACTCATGATGAGTAGTAGAACTTATTCCAGGCTGGATGAATTTCGTCGTCATGATAGTACTATTAATATCTATATACAATGGCACTATTAAAAATGCATATCTCGTTTCATTTTCTCTTATGATGTAGGAGTGAGACAGGCAGCTTCACCTGTGTCAACTGAAAAAAAAAATTCACTTTCCCGGTGAATGTGTTCATTTCGATATGGAAATAGGGTATTTCGATTGAAGATTTAAATGAGATTTATTTTAAAACTTCATCTGAGAATATTAAAATTTGTATGGTAAATCCTAAAGATTTGTAGGAGATTTAGCTAAATCTAATTAAATATCGGTTTAGTGATCGGTGGAAACGTAGTATAAGACAATTTTGGCCCAATGAATACAGACCGATTTTATTTACAAAATTTTTGGTTTTATATTTTTATGAGATTATTAACTTATTTTACTACACAAATAGATTGAAAAATTTTGGAATGATTATCTTAAAATAATAGAATCAATGTCCGAAAATTCAACCTAGCTTTAACTTAGACACAGTTTAAAATGATGTGAATACGCCTAATTATCTGTAGGTGAATGAGAAATGTTTTTTTTCGTAGTCCTGGGGTCTAATTTCACTGCGTACACACAACTTGGTGTTGGCATACATACATATTTCTGATTCTAGAAGAGTGAGATTAATTTTGTTTTACAGAAAACTTCTACACATGCAAATTTATTCACGCATATTTAGAGTGTGTATAGATTTGTTTCACGGGAAATCATTTACGCATGCGCCCCAGACAATAATTGGATGAAAAATCGACGTCATCACACAAAAATATGACAAGACCAACGAATTAACGAATACTCTTCCAATTTAACGAAGATTCGTTCACATGGCAATATTTTTAATTTGTTGCGAATGACGTCTTATAATTGATCATTTATGATTTTAACTTGCGACTATAGTACAAGTTTTTCCAACTCGAAATCTAACTCGAGATTTTAATCAAAGCTTACATTTCCGTTCGTCTATCTGCCTGTCTGTAGAACGTTCTACAGCCTAAACGGCTGAACCATTTTTTTTAAACTTTATACCTACTTAGGCTTTTTAGGTGATTGTCTAAAATAGATTTTTAAATCGTTGTTTTGGCACCAAAACTAACGGTACTTGCCATACAAATTTTTCTAGCATCTTAATTATCTCGAAAACGGCTCTAACGATTTTGATAAATAAATAGGACGTGTACTACTTTAGGTATGGTTTATATTTGGGCCAAGAATTTTGTTTACCTACATATTTTGTAATTAACTGTACCATACAAACTTTTTTTTTTATTTTCGACTTTCTCATAAGCGGCTCGACGAATTTCGATTAAAACTTTAAAATAATACTACATTTCAAAATTTTCGAAAAATTGTTTTGCTGGATATTTGAAAAAAAATATTTTTTTTTTGAAATTTAATATTTCGAAAACTGGTCAACGATTTTTTCTGAAATTTTGGTTTTAAGTTTATATTATTAAATGTTTAAAATTGTCATAACAATTTTTTTTTAAAAAAAATGTAAGAAATTTTTTATATAAAAAAATTAAATAAAAAATGTTTCTATTAAGATAATTTTGCATACAATGTGATCGAACATAAGAACAAGTACGTGCGTTCCAGTCGTACATTTTATTTAGTTTAGTCGGACGCAAGCAATTTATTCGTTTAAATGTGGATGGTAGTTCAACGTGAATAGTTTGACACCTAGTAAAGAACTACTCACACGAGAGTCACTTACGACCAACGAATATTCGTCTATTTTGACATTTCGTTCATCCGTGACGAATGACGTTTTATAATTCGGTTAGTTCGTTGAACTTTACCTAGGGTCGACCTAGGTTTTTTTGAAAAGTTATGTTATTAAATAATTATAACTCCAAATATGTTAAATTTAAGTTCTTAGTAATTTTTTTGTTTGCCCTATACACAATCAACAACTTCAAAGGGTTCTATATTTGCATGTATGTGTCCGAAAATAAATTTGAGTATATTGTTTTAATTTCCATTTTAAAAATAACAAATTACATACAAAACGAGAATTCACACCAACGCAAATACTTATTACTACAGATGAGCGATGTTCATCTAGGTTAACGATAACGACACATCGATTTTAAAACAAAAAATCGATGATTCAATATCGATGTTGAAGGTAGAATAAATGAAATTCCTCAAAAGCATCATTCGATTCGATATTAACATCGATGATGAGTATTCAATATTTTTTGCCCAATATCGCTCATCACTACTTCAGATCCCATGTGAATTTGGCAGTTCATTTTCATTTACCTCAACTTGCCCCAGCTAAAAACCTTGATCTACTTCAGGGCGATTTGAACGCGACCCTAGGTTTAAAAACACAGGATTTGTTAGTTCAGGTTTTTCAAAAAACGCTTAAGAGAGACTTCAGGGCTTAACGAACAAACCTATTGATAAATCTCTAATTTTTATTTTTTTTTCGCGCGAGAACAACAAACTTATTGCAGTGTGGACAGCATGTTTTTTTTTTTTTTATAACTTTGCACGCGCTCAAGGGATTATGAATACCCTTTTATATGTTTTTGTTAACACAGCGCGAGCATACGGTGGAAGAAGAGAAAGAAGGATAGGAAAGATGTGTGGCGCGATATTCTGAGAATAGAGCTGGTTGTTGTGCCAGATTTATCTCCAGGGATGGCGGCTGAACTAATGCGGAGAGAATTACCGTGTCTTATTTATTTATGTCCCTTATAATTCCCATTATTTTATTTATTTCGTTGTCATATTTTATGGGTATGCTAGTTTACTCAATCACATGTTGTTAGTGTTATGCCTAAACAGCATGTAATGAGCAGAGCAGCAACTTATTTAATGACAATTTTTAGAATTGGTTTATAATGGAATATAAGAAGACATAGACAACGGCAGGAATCGAACCTGCACCACGAGGTTGACAGGCGAGCACACAACTATCGCGCCACGGCCACCCCCAAATGTGGAACGTTAATAGAGTTTGACATGTCGTTCGTAACGATTTGATTGCAATTCCTATTTTTTTTAATTTATTTTATTTTAGCAGTTAAAAAGCAAATTTTAACATTTATAAACATTAATAAATATAGTTCTACCACTTTTTTTTGGATTTGTGAAAAGTTTAGATTTATAAATTGATTTAAATCATATGTATTAATTCATTCATTTGTCGGTCGTTGGTCTCCCTGCTTCGAATAGTCCTAAAGTCAATTCTGTAAATTCTTAATAATTCTTCAACTAGTATCAACCATCCATATCATCATGGAAACCTATGTTTGTCTATTGTGTTTATTTATAATTAGCCAAGGTAAGTTGCAGGTTTTCTTCATATCTATGACATTAGACCAGGTATTATATTATCATATAATTATGGAAACCGTGAAGCGCTTCTCTAATAAAAAATGGAACTGTAAAATAAAACTCCTCATCTAAATATTTACGCATACATAAAATATATGTACATAGATCTAGTTTTTATTATAATATAATAATAAGTCGATGCCTGTTAGTTGGTTAGGTACTCGTATTTTTAATGCGAATCAAGGTGCAAAACGTTACCTTGTTTTTTTTCCATAGATTGTAGTCACACCTTAAGGCTTTATCAGTATAATGACATATTTGTATATTCAAAAAGAAATAATTATTGTTACAAATTAAAATGTCATTAAAGATAACACTTTACACGTTTTAGCCGTTGTTATATATTAATTATCTTAATTAAGACACATTAGAAAAAGAAATATTGTTCTTGATAAAGTTTTTTGTGTTTCAATTAGCAACAAATAATACATGTGTTGAACAATTTTTTTTTAGATTCGCTATACGTCAGTTTATAACAGTTTTTCGTCATTTAGGCCGTGTGTGAATTGCGTTAAAATGTTGGTTAAATTTTCTACCTTGGTTAAATTTTGAAGTTTGGTTTGTGGTGGGATCAAACTTAGCTTTTGGCTGTGTGAATTGCGTTAAATGGGATTCATTTAAACACTATTTTGGCTAAAATTACTTGAAGATTTAAGAAATTTCCCTAAAAACATTTTTTTTGTTCAAGTCAATTAATTTCTTTCCCAAAATCCGACTTAGAAGAAATAAAGTTAATAATTTGGCACGAAAAAAGTAACGAACTCTCAGATTTACGAATATGTTTCGGTTTTACATCGTTTATTTAATATTTTAAAACAACAATTCCCATTATGGTTACTTTGTTGATTTAGTATGTAAACACTAGTTTTCACAGCTGAAGAATTTGACAAGCTGACAAATCAATCTATTTGTATTCAATTTGCAAAATGAAATACAATGAGTATTTTAATTAATTATTTTATATTTGTTAAAACATCAACGGATTATAATATTTGTTTTTTTCCTCTTGAGACCCTACACAAACAAAAATAATAATGTAATTTAATTTTTTAATTGAATAAATTAGAACTTACATTTATTATATGGTTTCCCAGTATATCTGAACTTTTTGAAATTCATTTTTCTTTTCGGTTATCGTTTACAGTTTCAAATTTCTCTATATTGAGAAACGTTAAATTTTAACGCAAATTTAGCCTGCTCCACAGCTGCCTACATTTTAACCCATTTTATTCACCACGCTAGTGTCAAGTTTTAACCAAGTTACAAAATGTAACCAACATTTTAACGCAATTCACACACGGCCTTAATACTAAGAACAATGGCGCACCAGCCTGATGTTAAGGGTTTAGCATCTTACTACTTAACAACAGTTTGCTGATAATAAAGCACTTTACTAATATTTTCCTAATTTTTTTAACTAGCACCATACTAAATCTATTTTCTTAATAAACTACAACTAAACACGCCTAAAATAGTGCAAAAAAGTAAGCGAACATAACTTTTTGACGTTTTTAAATGTCAAAGTGGCATATGGATTTAGTACGATACTAAAAAAATAAAGTAGCCATTTTGTGATTTTAACTTTAGTAAAATGTTAAGAAAATAGTAAAATACTAAACTGGTTTAAAATTAGCAAAATCCTCTTTTTAGCTTAGTATCATAGTAAAAATGATTTAACATATTACTAAATCGACTAAAATTTTGCGTCATTGGCACACAATTTTAAACAACTTGACGCAAAATTTTAGTCGATTTAGTAATATGTTAAATCATTTTTACTATGATACTAAGCTAAAAAGAGGATTTTGATAATTTTAAACCAGTTTAGTATCGTACTATTTTCTTAACATTTTACTAAAGTTAAAATCAGAAAATGGCTACTTTATTTGTTTAGTATCTTACTAAATCCATATGCCACTTTGACATTTACATACTTGAAAAAGTTATGTTCGCTTACTTTTTTGCACTATTTTAGGCGTGTTTAGTTGTAGTTTATTAAGAAAATAGATTTATAATGGTCCTAGTTAAAGTATTTAAAATTAGGTAAATATTAGCAAAGTGCTTTAGTATTAGCAAACTGTTAAGTAATATCATGCTAAGCCCTTAATATCAGGCAGTTTAAAATTTTGCGCCACTATTTATAACCCTTTAAAGTAATACCGTACTGGGCGGAATTATTTTAGTTAAGCGTTTAGGTGATTGTCTCAAATAGATTTTTGAATCGTTTTTTTTAACCCCAAAAATAACGGCACTTGTCATACGATTTTTTCTATCATCTTAATTATCTCAAAAACGATTCTAACGATTTTAAGATAAGAAAAAGTCTGTGCACTAGTTTAGATATAGTTATTAACGGTATATGCCATATAACCATTTTTTGATTTTCGGCTTTCTCATAAACGGCTTGACGGATTTCTATCAAAATTTTTGAGTAGGAGGCCCTTAAAATTTTAAGCAGTACTGCATAACAAAATTTTCTAAAAATATATTTTTGGATTAAAAAATATATATTTGAAAATTCAATACATATTTGTTTAATTTTTGTAGGATGTAAAGATATACAAAGTGATTAAATCTTCAACAGATTTCGAGCAACTTCAGAATGACATTTCATTAAATACCAACAAATGTAGAATAATTTCTTTTTCAAGATCTTCTTCTCCGTTCGTTTTTTGTTATAAAATTTTAAACTACAAGCTTCAGCGAGTTTTTTAATAATAAGGATTTAGGAGTGATATTTGACTCTAAGTTAGAGTTTAAGATGCATATAGATTATATATGTTTCTAAAGACAACTCTTTGCTTGGGTTTCTAACTAGGCATTCTAAAGATTTTAAAAGTCCATGGACATTAAAGTCTCTTTATGTTAGTTTCGTCCGTCCTCTTTTGGAATATTGCAGTGTGGTTTGGAGTCCGTATTACAAACACGCTTCAAATCGAATTGAATAAATCCAGAAAAGATTCACGAGATTATCGCTTCGACAGCTAAACTGGAATTTGTGCCTACCTCCATATGAAACTCGATTTATCTTAATTGACTTAAAAAGTTTTGAGGCAGAAGGGTTTACTTCCTCGTTTCTTTTGCGAGAGATATTGTGACAGGACATATAAATTGTACACTTTTAGTATTATTGTTTAGACCATACATTCTAGCTCGATTTTTATGACCTAGAGTAAACAATTTTTGTTCTTAATCCTGCAACATTTAACAAACTACGGTAGTAATTAACCAGTTGCAAAAGCTTGTAAGTCTTTTAACAGATATGCTGATTTAATCGATTTAAATTGTTCTACAGATATTTTTAGAAGAAAAATTGTAATCAAGTAACATGAAATAAAATAATTATATTTATAGTAGTTATACTTTTATTCAGTGTTTGTATAATGAATTGCTATAGTAATAGTTTTGTAATTATGGTAATTTAAATTGTTAAGTCTAAGAAAGTTTATACTTGTAGGCAATAAATAAATAAACAAATATTTCGAAAACGGATTACAATTTTTTTTTCGAAAATATATTTGTAAGCTTTTATTATTAAATATAAATTTAATGAAAAATTACTTAGAAAATATAGTTAGCCGTTTCTACTAAGAATTTTATGCATACAATGTGATCCAACATAAGAGCAAGTACGTGTGATCCGGTCGTGCATTTTATTTATCAAAATCATTAGATCCGTTTTCGAGATAATTAAGTTAATACCGAGTTTCATTCAAGAAAAGATTGGCTCTTTTTGAAGCACTAAAAATCTGATCTCTATTGGGTTGGCAGATTTGTTCTGATTGCACACATACATGTAAAAAGTCTTTTCTGTCAACGGTCAATTTTTAAATATTTTGATATTTTGTTATTAATTTGTTGTGAGCTTGCGAACTAGTGCTAAAATAAATTTAAAAATTAACAAGAATGAACCAAGATGTTAATAATTTAGATTTTATAAATTGAGTGGAATTTTTTATTGCTTCGTCTTCGTCTTCCTCGTCATCTGATGATGAAGATATGTTTCTTTTTTTTTGTCAGGAATGTGTGTGTCAGTCATTCACTAATACTACAATAAAATCTGGAAATAAGTTTAATTGAAAAGATCAAATCTTGGTTTTGAGATGAGATCTTTGAAATTTGAATGAAACCCGCTATAAGATATAAGGTATAAATTTAACGGTTATTTTTGGGGCTAAAAAAAGATTTAAAAAAAGAATCAATTCAATGACCTAAGACGCTTAAGTACCAAGTTTGAAAGAAATCGCTTCCGCCGTTAGACATACGAAATTACGAGACTCACGTTTTTGTATTCTCTTACGAAATTACTCTCACAGACTGCAGGAAACCGAGCGGAAAGAGGCTGAGTTCGTAATTCTAAAACTTCCGCAGTCAAACAACATAAGCTCTGCATGAGCATGGCAACACTTGTGTTCATAACAGTAAAACGACAGTCAATTTGCGATCAAATTGGCATTTGTTTTTATAATGTTGCTGAATTTGCACGAAAATGCAGAGGAGCAAATGTGAGTATTTTTGTAATTAAATTTATAAGATTATTTTGTTTTCTTCTTTTAATATGAAATTAATTATTTTTCTTTCACGGGACTGAATCTGAGTCCAAACTGTGATACTGACACCAAATAAGTTATTTCTATTCGGTTAGGAATGAAATCCTTTAGCAATATAGAATAAAAAGCTTATTTCTCTAAAGAGCAATTATTTTCAGGCTTCCAAATAGTTAGGTAGACTGTCAACCTCATATCTATTTTCGGCCGTATGAAATTTGAGTTTTTCCAAAAAAACTTAAGTTCTTTCAAAACAAAGTGTTGGAAGTTCTGTGTAATTTCATTTAGAAACAGTTATGAATACAAAGCAGTTTACTTGAAATGGGTCCATGTTTCGAATCGATAAAAAGTAGTCGAGAAACAAAAAAAATTTTTGTTTTGTTGTTAAGATGCCAAAATGAGTTTTTTCAATTTATAGCCTTAAACTGGAAAATCCCAGGCAAACAAGTTAAAAATTTAACGTATCGCCACGACTTACAGAAACCCAGTTTTTCAGAGGCTTTAAGTGGGGAAAAGTTACAGAACATGGGCCCTGGTCATCCAAAAATGGTTTTGAAAAATGTCATGCGGAAATTCCCTGATCGTTTCAAGGAAATTGAATTTTTTTTTGGAATATGGCTTATTAACATCGTTTTTAAGGTTTTCATATTCAAAAACATTTTCCTTCTTCGTCGGTTATCTAATTTTCTTATTTCTGCCAATTTTTGTCCCATGTTTTCAAAAACGGTTTCTTCCGAAAAACTTAAAACAATAAGTTTTCAAATATTTTTATTGATATCAATTTTTAATATATGTATATGTTCTACAAATCACATCAAAAGCTTCTAAGAAATACATACATATAGCGCCGGTAAAAAAAATAGAACCATAGGTACAACTTTCATTTTCACTTCTTTAAAGTGAATAGAAAAATATTTTTAGCCTCTACTATTATTATGTTATTGCTTGAACTATCACATCTCTCTATTGTATATCTCTGGCGTTAAAATAGCAACGGTTCTTTTCTTACGAGGCCATAATGGCGAAAATCCCATTTTTTGTGCGGTAAAAATAATAGCACTGATCGCAGTTTTCGTTAGAAAAATATATTTTTCTTGTGCATATTTCAAGGTAAGGCGGTCAAGGATTAGAATTAGTTTATACTTAATTGCTATCTTCATCTATCGTGGAAAGCATTGTACCGACAAAAAACGGGAAATTATTAAAAAAATGATCTCGGAAGGTAAAACGTTTGGAGAAGTTCGGCGGTTTGTTCGCTGTTACAACAAAATGATTCGAAATGCAATAACATACACACCTAAAACCGAATCTCGTGGACGAAAACCTATTATGACGACAACTCTCATCATGCGCCTAGTCCGGGAAAGCCAGAAAAATCACTTTAAGCCTGCAACTGAGCTAAAAAAAAAAGGCTGAATATCACAGCTTGCAGAGAAAGATATGAACTTTTGTGGGTCTTCCAACAGGACAATGACTCCAAGCACACCAGTAACAAGACTAAAAAATGGTTTGGATATCATTCAATTAATGTGATGAAGTGGCCAGCGCAATCGCCTGACCTAAATCCGATTGAAAATCTGTAGACTGACATGAAGAAAGCAGTCTCTGAAATCAAACCGACTAGTAACACAGAACTATGGGCTGCAGTAAAGGTCTCCTGAGAGAATATTCCGGTAGAAAGGGCCAAAATTTGGTAAATTCAAGAAAAAGAGTTTTTATTTTTATGATGTTTTAGTTTTAAGTTGTATGATGAAGCAATGGTGCTATTTTTTTTACCGCTTATTTATTTGAGTTTTCGAAAAAAAATAATTATTTTTTTAATAAGTTGATGAATAAAAGTTGGAATTCTCTTTTAAATGTGAACTTTTGGACTTCATATAAGCTTTTCGAATATTCATCAAAAGATTATCTTTAACTTCATTTTTAAACGAAATCTGGTTTTCGTAATGGAGCAATTTTTTTACCGTAGCTGTATGTAATTTATACTTTTCATTTTGTCAACGTTTGCTATTATGAACTCATTTTAAACAAAGTATGATGACTGCACACTTCCAGTTGTAATTGTGTTCATAAACGTATTTGAGCATATTTTAGGCAGGACATGAGTCACAAAGCCTGCAATTACGAACTCAGCCAGATATTACACACTAAAAATTTTTTTTTGGGAGATGTTGTTAACACAGAAATTTGACGATGTATATTGTTCTTGGCAATTATTTGCTATACTCAAATTGTTGTCTTCGAATAGAAAACTTGACCCAATACTTTCAGTTCGATGTAAATCTTGTCTTTATGTTGTAATGTCGTTAAGTCAAAACTCTGATAAGAAACCAACAATCAGTTGCTACTTTTCAAAATAACTCTCCAGAAAACCAATTAAGAATCAATATATTTTGATAAAAAAAAAATAAATAAAGACATTTAGATTATAGCCACCAATTAAGCACAAAAGGTATACCGCATATTATGTATGTCAAAAAGCGCAAAAAAATCTATTGCTATAATTAAATTTGATTCGATTCGAAAAGTTATCAGCGTTATGTGAATATTTTTATTTTAAATTTAAAAAATACAACAGTAAAGCAATTAGTGTTGTTTTTAGTTATTTAGAAATAGATCGTGAAATATATTTAAGGATTTATTTTATTCATATTTCATAAGAAATTGGTAACATAAACTGAACAGTTAGGTGCCACTGTCCTTACTATAGTTTTTGTTTTCAAAAGGCATCGAATTTAAGTAAAGCAAAATCGGCGTTAATTGTATTAAGTTGTTCTGTTAGCCCTGAGAAACTTCAATGGTGCAGTGCAACGCACCTACATCGTTTATTTTTTTTTTAATAACTATCGACTATATTCTGCCTGACTCATGTGTGGCATATTTTTCAATCTCGCTTCTCCTATTTGTTGAATTGTTTTGCAACAACAAAAAGTGTTCCTACACCAGAAATAAATTTAATAAAAAAATAAAATAAACAGGCATACAAATTTATGTCAAGCAAGTTGCATTGGTCATTCAACCGGTTTTTTCCTTATAGTTTCTCTAAAGCTACAAATAATTTCAATATAAAAAAAGCCCTGCGCTGGCCATTCGATTTGTTAAACAAAGCGTACTTATTGCAGTTTATGGAAAAAAGAACAATAATTTCCTAGCATTTTTTGAAGGCCAGCCTAGAGGGGTAGTAGACATAAATTGAAAGGCTTCTTTTGAACTCACCTGAAAGTGTTGCGAACAATCTGTGCAGCCAAAGAAATACTTCACATAACCATGAATGGCAGAGAGCACCTCTAGCGGGTCCGATGATTTGCCTTGGGTAGCCGCTTGCACCGTTAAGAAGTGGAAGAGTTTCCACAAACTGCAAGTGAATCCTCGTAGGCCCGGTTTCGATCCGGTGCACCCTATATATCGACTAGATGAATAAATCGGTGACAATTCCTTCTCCAACTGATGCACTTTGTCTTTGAAGTCCTTCCCATCTATGGCCTGGTTGTTATTAGCTAAATATTCCTGCAACCGATTGACGCAGGTCTGTCCGGATCGTCCGAGTGGGTTGTATCGTTGGAGGACATTGATTAGCTTTGTCAGGGCTAATAGGCGTTCCCCAGATATTTGGCCGACTCTGGGAATTTCGTTGCTTAGTATGTGACGAATAGCTTCCTCCAAATCAGCTTGGTAGGTCAAATGTTTGTTTCTTTTCACCTCGTCGATAATTTCCTTGTTCTGTTTCTGCTCTTGCTCTAGCTCTTCATCAACGAGGGTATTTTCTTTGTCATCTGGAGTGGTATTGGGAGTGACTTGTTCCTCAGTCAATTTCTTCATCTGCACAAAATGCTCCAGAGCTTCCTTGTAAGCCTTTGGGGTGTTGTCCTGATACGGGAGCGTCTCCATATTCATGTTGCGATCCACAGCACACAAGCGACTAGTCTGATTCATGTGGAACTGTTCAGCTAGCTTCTCATCGGTAATCCGCCGAATCTGCATTTGCGGATAACGATTGAAGTTCAAGATTGTCTGGGCACCCAGATTGGAAGAATCGTCGCTGGGACTCAAGATAAGAACTACAAAGAACACATTTTGCGGAAGCTCTTGGAATACATTGGGGGCCTCTTCTTCGGTTAGATTAGAAAAGTTGGGCCAATTCTCAGTAGGAGCAGTCTCATTCATGACCAGTTTCGAAATCTCGTTCTTAATTTCCGGGGGATATTGAGTTTCAATGGGAGTTCCGTAGTTATTTTCACTCGGGTGATATTTAGGGCCAAAATATCTCATCGTTGGATAGGCCATCACTTCATATTCCCGACAGATGTCGTTGTTTTCTTCGGCAGCACAGTCTATGGCATTTATTTTAACAATATCCCGCCATGGCCAGCAATCTTCTGCCAATTCTTTGTACACAGGAGCGAAGCGCCTGCAATGGCCACAATACGAGTTGTAGAACTCGACAAGGGAAGCATGATTCTGATCTATGACAGAACTTTTGAAATTCGAGTCAGTGAGAATATTGACTTTGTCTGTGGAATTGTAGAGACCTAGATTTTCTTTGGGAGTTTCACTTTTCATCATTGCTTCATTTCGATTTTGTGGAACCCCCGAGTGACTAAGTGGCAAAATACCAAATACTACAAATGCCAGAACAGATGAACTTACTAAATTCTGCTTCATGTTACTTAATTTACTATTTGTCTGGACAACAATGGAAGACTAAACATTTCACGATACACGGACCGTTTGAATCAAAAAGAAACTTTCGAACAAGACGAATTCAACTACGGTTTGGAACTGAGGAGTAAAGATAATTGATCGCTTACTTTTATGATTTTTTTCTAGAGAATGATAATAAACGAATCGAGTGGCAAAAACAAATTTATAAAAAAAATAACTTGCTGCAAGATGCTTGCTTTCGGTTCGGTGTTGTTTCGTTGTATATTCTCTGGGTAGTTCTCTTTACTTTTTTGTATTTTTTTGCTGACGTTTAAAATGTGACATTTGGAGGTTTGACAGTTGCACAGCTGTCTTCGATGAACGCATCCAGCAGGGTCATTTAGACAGGGTTGGCAAAATTAACAATGTGGAACGTGTTTCAAAGAAAGTGGGAAGCATTCCGGTATTGTACTCAATCATTTCGTAATTTTTTTTTATAAAAGTTAAAGCATCTTTTTTGGTTTTACTTTTGTACAAAATTTAAGTAGCACTTTATCAAAATAATAAGCTTATTAAACTGAATTCACATATAAATTTGCAGCCATATTAATTAAGAACAAATCGTATGCCACGTTTCAGTCAATTTGCGAGTTAAGCCCAGTACTCAGATCGGGAAAAATATTATTTCTCACGCAATTTTTTTCCCAGAACAAATTTTATCTGTAATTCTTTCCGACCAGTACTCACCTCAGTGCAAAATAAAAAAAAATTGTTTTGACCTGTACATATATAAATCTCCACTTAATTTTTCCGATTGTCCTATAATTGTCCGAATCATTATTTTGCTAGACAAATTGTGATGTTGTATGTACATTGTGCCTTTTATCACCCCATAGCATATCCCCTATTTAGGTTTAGCAATATGAAAAGATATTAGGAGGTATATGACCAGACAAAATTATTGAAAAAAATAGTTAGGTAAATTAGTTGCAAGAATTTAAACTTACTTGGTTGTTTTTCTAATTTTACAATTGGCTTTATTAATCTGGTACGTTGTATAAATTCACGTTTACCTCGTGGCGAGTAAGGTTATAAAAGAAATCTTAAATCTAGAAGGATCGCAAATATTGTTGAAATTTTTGACGTTGGAAAGTAGCTCCACCAAACAGTCAATTGGCGCAACTACTTATAAGGCCGAGTGGGCATCATCCTTACATCTGTTATTCTGCTACGAATTTTCTGTTATGATGCATAACAGATCTCCACCATAAAAGATATTTTATAATTGGTATTCAGGAGTTCGATCTTTTATAAAAGTCTGTTATGGAACTTCGAAAAAGAAACATTTATACGAACAGACCTAAAATCTGCTATCAAATTATCAGATGTAGTAAATAAAAATCCTCGGCAGTTGGCACTGACGAATAATAATAAATTAACCTGTGGAATGATCGTATTTTGTTTCGCGAAGATAAATTTTTATTTTCTGTAATTTTTCCATAACAGTTCCTGAATTTAATATATCCATTATAAAAAGTTGTACAAAACGCACACCGGAAAGATAAGCGACTAATTTCTAATGTTTCATCCATCAAATGTGTTCTGTGCTTTAGTGTTTTGAAATAATTTAGTTTTCAAATTATTTACATATTTGAGTTTGTTATTATGCATTTTAATAATTTTTTGTTATATCTGTCTCCTTTTAAGAACAATTCATTAACGTAATAAAAGTGTTTACTACATATATTTAAATCTTTTATGATAAAAGTAACCAAAATGTGTCTTTTATTCTGTTATGATTCATAAAAGATTCCATAACAGATCGTGGCATCCTGAATACCAAAAACGCAGTTCGTAAAAGATTTGTTGAGAATTTCGAAGTTTTGAGAGCTCATTAGCAGATTTCTTAACAGATTTCATAGCAGATTAAGCATGCAGAATACCAAGATTATAATTCATAAAAGATTTGTATGAAAATTCATAACCGAATAGCAGAATAACAGAATAAAATATCTCGCCGAATAGACCCAGATATCTATTAGATATCTACATAATAAATCTTCTTTTTTTTCTTAAACACAAAGGTAAATCAACATGAAATTTAGAACAAAGCAAGTTAAACAATGTATATTATTTCCTTAAAAAACAGTAACTAACATTAATGGCATCAGTGAATGTTGTTATTTTCTCCTACTGAAAGTTTCTTAGATACGCTACTATTCGCATTGAAATTGTATGTTTATCTCTACAACAATCGGGAGTTGAAATAACTATAATAAATGTTTGAAGAAGTAATTTTTAAAATAAAACCGTACAACTATAGACGTTTTTCTTTTTTTTAGCTCAGAACAGAGTCTAAGTTGTCAAACAATTTGTTTGTGTTTCTATTTAACTCAGAGCATTCAGAGCTCCAAATGTGTGTTTCTTTTTTCGTTCTGAACGTGTGTAAATCACACTCGACGTGCTCGGACATAATTGATTGAGCACGTGAGTAAATTGCTGAACGCACCAAATACCATGTGTCCCAAGAAGGAAAATGTGAAGAAAAAAATAATTAGATACATAAGTTAGCGAAAGAACTTGATCGCTTGTTGATTTTCTGTATCTGGTGTGTATCAGTGTACAAAAAAGGGTAGGTATTGCTTTTTATGGTTACAAATAAAAATGTATTCTGATTTGCGTGGTTCAAGTGTGTTTAAAAAACATATCAGTGTTCCGAGCTCGCTCTGTTTGGAACAAGTTCAGTCCATATAATCCATGTGTTCGAACTCTGTTCAGTGCTCTACTCTGAACGAAAAAAGAAAAACGCCTTATGTGTGTAGTAATTTATGAATTCGTCATTTTATATTTAATTGGAATCAAAAAAGAGGAGAACGGCGAAAATCTAATCGAAAGCGACTCCAAAAACATTTCTCAGAAACCTTTATTTAATGACTGTTCACATGGGAGCGACCAACGACCGACGAATAAACGAATAAATTCCATTCAAAACAATTTACCAAACTAAATTGCAATATTATTTATATTAATGTTCAGTCACAAACATTTACTTTTTAATCGCCAAAATAAAATAAATTTCAGAAAACAATATTGGTCGTCGCGAATTGTATGTGATTGTTAAGCGCCTTTCATATGATCTGCGAACTGCTAATAAGAATATAACTTTTTAAGCAATTTCAAGGGAAAATATTAACTTATTTTTATTTTAACTTTTGAAAGAAGTTAATAAATAATCTTATTTACAGAATTTAAAAAGAAAACACTACAAACAAATTGTTTAAATATTAAAATATTAAATTTTAATATTTTCTACGCGATCAACAACAGACTTCTGCGAACAATCAAATGTAAATTCGCAATCCACAACAACTGGACGCATTCCACAAATCGGCGAATAAATAATTCGCTCGAATTTAACATCAAATTTTAGATTGCACATTATTTGGTGGTTGTTCTTCTCCATCTTCACGACGATTCATGTTAATGAGATGTGTAGCTTATGTCTCTTTTTAAAACTTTATAGCAAAAAAAAACTGCACAAAAACCACTTTCTTTAAATTAATATTGTTTTGAAATCATTTTGCAGCAAACCAATTGTGAAACTTTATTTACATGTGTACATATGTATAAATGACATTTGTCAGTTGGCTGTTCGGCGACCAAAGATTATATTCATATGAAAGAAACTTCAGAATTTGCGACCATTACCAATTCGCAATTCGCTGCTCATATGAAAAGCGCTTTACGAATAGTCAAACTCTATTCGCGTTCCACATAGCATCCACACTACGACGAATATTTTGTTCGCTCGCGTCTAACCGAAAAATCAGACTATAAACTAAATAATCGTGACGAATCAAATTAAAGTCATGTGAAAGAAATGTCAAAATGGACGAATATTCGTTAATTCGTTGGTCGTCGGTCGATCTCATGTGCATAGTACTTTAGAGCTGTAGAATTGAAAAAGGAGTAACTCGTTTGACCGATACCTATAACTTTTTTCTTAATCTCCAAAAATGTTATGAATATTATCAAAGAGGTTATATAATTTCATACAAATGTCGGCCAGTGTCCCATTTTTAATGGAGAGTGAACAGAAAAAAATTAAACATGAATACTAATTATATACTCGTAGCATGGAGCGCTAAGATTAAATAAAAAATTAATAAAATTGAAAATATGCCAAGCATTTAAGCCAAAAGATTCGCACTTCAGTTAAACAATATAATTTTTTCGGTATATAACTCTGTAACTAAAATTTGCCTGACACTTATAAAATTATGTGATTTTTGTGAATATTACTTCGTGAAAATAAAAGTTTAAGTTAAAATTTTTGTTGCAAAACTTCTTCGTTGAGGCCTGAAGTTTTTCTGAAGCGTTTTTTTTAAAAACCAATTACCGTGGTAAACAAAATTCCGTGTTTTTTGACAGCTAGGGTCGTCCTGAAGTAGATATAGGTTTTTACTTTGGGAAAGTTGAGGGAAATGGGCCAGCACACACGAGAAAACTGCAATATCGATATTGAAGCATCGATGTTTTTTTTTGTTTTAACATCGATGGACATCGCTCATCCTTAATTTGAAGCATTTGCTTTCTTGTGGATTCGAGTTTAGCATGCAATTTGTTTTTTGTTTGTATGGAAATTAAAAGAACACTCAAATTTATTTCCCTACACAGAAATAAATAATATAAACCTTTCATGCTGTAGATTGTGGTAGGGACAAAACAAATGCGCTCAGAAATTAAATGTAAGCATATTCTAAGTCTTAATAATTAAATGACATAACTTACTCTTCTACAAAATAAAATTAATGGCTCTCGGCTGTTTTCTGAGAACCGAAAAACAGATTTTTTTACAGCTCTTGTTTATGTCAAGAAACCTGGGTCGACCCTGGTTAAAGTTCAACAAGCGAAACTTATATTACATGTCAAGAGGAGAATATGAGAGACAATATGAATACTTTATTTTGATATAAGCAAATTATAACTATAATAGGTAGAAAAATGTGTATTTTATAAGGATTTGCATAGCGTCTTGAAGAAAATTATTCAATCAGTGGAGGTTGTCCATGTATTGTCAATTTTGATCGAAATCTCGAGTACGATTTTTGTTCGTATATATATCTTGCCTATGTATCACATTTCCCTATCAATAAAAAATGCTTATTCCACCTCTAAACCATGACTTTACTAACCCATAGAATAGAGTAGGTTATATGCGGCTTAAAATTTGCATTTAATACAAAATCGAAAATATCCAAGAACAAATTCTAATACTACATAGATTTTCTATTTTTTTTTATTCTGTCTCTGTAATTTTGTTTTCTTTTTGTCAATTCTTAGTCCTTCACTAAACAACCTTCTTTGATGGCTAGCGAAGGATTAAATTTGTAAATGCCAAATAGCAGAAATTCTGTTTTCTTAAAAACATTTTGGACTTAGTCTACGTGTTAACGATAATCCGTCCCTAAATCGCGTTTTTAAATATGGATACAAAAGAACAGGGCCCACAAAGGTCAAGGAAAGGACAAGATTATTCGTTTTTGCTTGGGATGTTTAATGTAGGTGTACCTATATATTCTTCCAGTGGCAACCATGACTTGGCAATCGAAATCAAAGATTCAAATACGAAATACTTTGTGTAGATACATTTTCAGAGTGGTTGCTTGGCATTATGTACATTGTACAAGCATATGGAATGGACTACGGTCAGTTTTGTTGGTTACAGTTGGTGAATGTTCTTGTGTGTTTATTCCAGCAACAAAATAATGGCTCAACTTTAAGATACAATCGATGAAAGTTGCATCTTTTAGTCAGAGTTCGTTTGTCTCCCATGCGAGATTGTTGTGCGAAGAGAATTGAAATTGTGTAATCAGAAGTTTGAATTAAAAATTAATTCCCATTTGAAATTTTGCAATTTATTAATTTCTTATAATTGAATTTATTTTAAATATCTAAAATCAAATACATTGATGACGTATTAAATTCAAAACCAGAAAAACATACATCGTGTATTAAAATTCGAACAACGGGCTATCTATCTCTTGTCCATTGTGTCGTCATCGTTGCGGTCGCCACCGATGGTGTTGCCACGGTATTCTTATTCGAATATCTTAAGACCGGCTATAAACAAAATAACGAAGAAGAAAAGCTCAAGCTTAAAACTCTATATTAAACACAACTAGAAATTTAGTCTCATATAAGCGGTCAACGTTAACGGTTGACAAATGCAAAAGGTGTCGTTTTGAATTTCACTTATTGCCGATTAAAGATAAAATATCTTTTTAATTTTGTTATTTTATTGAAAAGAAAGTATCTATCGCGGAGATCTGAAAGATTTTAATTGAATTCTTTTCGAATTTAGATTTCTTAAAGTTCGGACTTGATATGATTTAAAATTGTTATTTTATTAATTTACAAAATAAAAGGATCTAGATACTTTATCTACAACCAATTTAAAAAATAACATTGAAACATGCATTTTAGCTGGGAACAGATTACAAAGTATCTATAAAGAAGTTACTACCTGTACATCAGTTAGTTGTCTTCTTCTTTTTTGTGGATCCATAACGATTAATCAATTTTTGTGAGGTTCTTAAGTGTTAGTGTTTTGTTGTAATTTACGTGTTGAATATTCAAATATTTACGAGTAAATTAAAACAATTTTTGGAACATCTCAACTCGCGTGTCTGTTTATTTATAATGTAATCTTTTATTTTTTTTTAATTCAGCCAACGGCAGTGTTTTGAATATTTTATGGCCTGTGATTAATTAAAATAAGAATTAAAGGTGTCATACGGAAACGTGGAGATTTTTTTAAAATAAGAAACCAAAATCTAAATATTTTTCGTTGATAAATTAAAAATTTTTTTTCTTGTTTGTGCTAATTTTATAAACGAAGATTGTGCTATTAACCAATTTATTCCTTTTTCCAGTATATCTAAATATCTTGGCTGATTAGTAAAAGTAAGTACTTTACATGTCTATCTAAATTAGTAACAATTTTTTGAGACAATACAAATAAAATAAAAAATTGAATTAAAAATTTACTTTAAAAAACATTTAAATGTTTACTTTTGATTAAATTTCCCAACAAAAATATAAAAGATTTATATGAAATTTAACCTCTAATACTATCATTTTCATACGCAGATTTCGGGGAGTATTTTAAGTTCAACCAGAGTTCCTTCAAATAAATTAACCAAAAGTTGACTAGAACCTTAACTTTCAAAGTCAAAAATCTATCAAAATCGATATGGGACACTATGGAAATCCCCATTTCACTATCGAAATGAAGACGGCGACACTAATCGAATCGCCATGTCCATTATTTCGTACATTGATTTCAATGGTTTTTTGACAACTATCTTTCTAAAAATCTATTATAAATTGACTGAAAAAAATACATTCTAGGAGTTAACTCAAACTTAACCCATAAACAAGGGTGATCTCGCACTAAAAAACTATTCCCAATCATGTATAGGTTCAACTAGGTGCAATCGTGTAAGTGATATCGAATAAAACTTTTTTTTTTGGAAACGATTGAATTGATTCTGGTTGGGCTTAATTTTGATCGCGAGTATTGCGGTGTCCATATGTTCTAAATAACCTAGACTTTTACTTTTTGCAATGTTGCGGTGTACGAGTATCTCGAAATAACTCTAACGATCCTATGCGAATAGTTCATTGGTCTATCATCTAATGGCGATTTCGTTTCAAAAAATAGGGTTCACTGGTAAGACCAATATTTATTTGCTTCGTAACGAACGGACAAGGATCGAATCTCTTTTTGTGATTGTGTGTTGTTGGAAGCTGTAAAAAAAATCATCAATTCAGTTATTCATCATCATTTCGTATTTGCTTTGTGGTTCTGATGCGGTGTAATGTATTTTTCAATAAGTTTTTAAGAATATTTATAATTTTTTTATAATATTAATTTATTTTTTCTGTACAATGTCACAAAAATTCATTGACAACCCAACATTTGAAAAACTTCAAAATAAATATTGTAGTGTGTGTGAGAATCTGTGTACAAATCCGTTTTTTTGGAAAAAAACGACAAAACAAACATAACATATAAAATTGTGGCCTTTTTTTCCAAAAAAAAAATTCTGGCATTTTTTTTCATTTCCTAAAACGCCAGAAAAAAAATCTGCCTTGTGTAAAGTGTTTTGTTGCAATTAGGTTCACGGCGTACAAAAAGCTAGGCCTGTTCGTTTTACAAGCTTATGTATATGGAAATAATAATGTAAAATTCTGGCGTAATTTCCGGGAGCCTAGGTTTTAATTTGAAACGAATCTGAAATTCAGAAAAAAATGAAGGAGCATCGACTGCCGATCGATGTTTCTATTGAAACAAGATCGGCATAACAGTTCTGCTAATTTCGTCGAAACAAATTCACAGCTTATGTCAAACTGACAGTTTATTCGTTGCCTTAAATCACCACAACAAACAACTTTATCGAATTACTTTCCATCTGCCGAAATTAATTTTCTCCAACATTGTATTCTTTATTGTAAGAAATTTGAAAATAAATCAATTTTATTTATGATGATTGGTGTAATTTCTTGTTATTATAAAGATCAATTCACAATTTGTAAGACAATTATTCAAAAAATGTCAAATTTATTTAATTAAACAATAAAATCTATTTCGCTTTTAAACATGGCAAAAAATAAAAAATTTCAATTTGACCTTGACGTAAGAAAAATGTCAAATATTGCTAAGCTCAGCAGAAAGATATGTCTCTAAGCTGGACTTTTGCATGAACTCCCCTCATAAATACTTGCGTAAATTTATGAAACAATCAGCTGTTCATTGAACTAACTTTATGAGGTTTATTTCTACTGTTTCTACGTCAAATTCGTGAGATAAATTTATTTACTTTGTAGAATATTTTTCCCATACACTCTTTGACAGTTCATTTCTGAGGAGATAAAATTATTTGGTTATTATGGTTTGTTATTGATATTCCGATGAAATCAAGTGGTTCAAGATCAATTTTAACATTTCTGTAGTTGTACAAATGTCAAAATTGAGTCCATAATGCCCTCTAGAGGCCACTCTTTAAGCTTTGTAATCGATGTGAATCAGGAAAATATCGATTTTTTAGTTAAAAGGAATTCGAAATAACATAATATTTATATTAGATTATAAAAAACTTTATTTTTATTTTATACACTGTTTTATACACTGGCTCAAAAAGTTTATAGTAAAAACAAACTTCATACTATAGATATTTTTTGCTATTGCTTGTGGTGGTTGTTGTTATAGATAGGTAAGCCTACGCATATTGGCAGTTAAGGCAATTAGCTATCAGCCACTTTAAGAAAGTCTTTGCAGAATTTCAGTGGACTAAATGGCTAAATAAAAACTTTATTGACTAAGCCTAAGCTATACAAATCCTCCAACCTAAAACTGATTTTTTAGAATCTCTTTCATCGATTTATTTGTAGTTCAAGAATTCTCGTTCATTAAACCTCGAATGGAATCATTTTATCGCTTTTGCAGTCAACAATTTCTTGAAGTAACATTGTGTCTGTGAACATTGTATTATTCATACAATCTCTGACCATATTTCTTGGTGTTTTTTTTTATGACTATACAACCAATGTGCAACTAACTTCTATCTGTATAATATATTTCTTGAATGTAGACCAAGTACTTGACGACCTATTAAGCCTATCGTTGAATTAAACAAAAAAGTAAAAGTACAGCTAAAAATAAAAAACAACAGTACACAATGGCACCACAATACAAATATGTGAAATTTTAATCTATCCAAGATCCTAAAATAAGCTTTGCTAAGAGGAGATGACATTTTTAGATGTGTTTATTCTCCTGAAGATAAAGATCTAATGAGTTTATTGACAATCGTTACTGATTTTAGAAATGGAGATTTGAAGTCTGTCTTTCAAGGTTTTTGTTTTATGGCATCTCTATAAGTAAAAGTAGGTATAGCCTGATAAAGTTCAATATCGCTATTTTGTAAGAAGCTGGCGTGAAACTATAAAAATGTGCTGCCAAAAACATAGTCACTGGAAGTTGTTTATTTTTATTTCTTAATATGCATTATAAAGTATACATAATCTAGCGCTGACAAGATAGTGATAGTGTTTTGTTTTACTTTTTTTTCTATTAGATAAAGATTTTGGTTTTATTCAACAAATGCGCTGACACTTAGTCAAAGGAAAATTTATGATCATTTTAAGATTGAATAATGATGACGGAGATTTAGGCTGTGGTGGCAATCGTGCACAACATACTTGACAGTTTAAGAGAGGTAAAATGATAAATGACATTCGGGTTTGGATTTTGATTTAAAGCCAACTTTCTAAAATATAAACAACACATTATAAACAAGCCTTATGTCAAATATAGCCGCAATAGAGTGTACCCACAGGCAACAACTTCATGGTGATGACAATGTTGTTAGATGTAGGACCTTCGTAGCGTCAGATAAGTTATTCTTGTTTATATGACAATGCAGTACAATAAACAGATTTAAATGCTAAATAATACTTGTCAATCATAAATGATTTATAGAGTTTGGATGCCCCCTAACTAATAGAGACGAAGTCAATTAGAACAAGTTAACTCACTACCAATAATCAGGGTAACCTTTGACAACTTTTTAACTCTAGAATGCTAACATTCGTCAAAATGGCACACATCGATCAAATATTTCCCTGTTTGACTTACATAATCGTGCTTTCACGCCAACTCAGCCCCCGGTGGCTTGTCTCGCGTGGTAAATGCGTTTTTCTTGCAAGAGTTATTGTTTATTGTATATGTTCAATTTACTAGTCATTTTTAATAATAGCTATTTCCTAACAAAATCTTAGCATGACAGTAACTTTTTGATGTAAAAAAAAACATGTGCTATGAAAAATGTAATTTCAGTATTAAAAACTATAGTAAACATTTATTTTAACTTTAATTTCCTTTTATTTAAAACTAATTTTTGTATAAATATCATAACCTTTAATAAAAAGTAATAACTTATTAAAAAAAATTAAATGTTCGTCAAAAAGTCGAATGATTAGCTTTTCATTGCAGTCCAGACACCTTAGGGTTAAAGTCTGCACTTCAGGACGCCACTTTTGTAAAATAGTCGAAAATAGACTCTTTTTAAAAACTGAGGACTCTTTTTAACAATTCAAATATTTGTGTTAATAGATACTAAATCTTCGTTGAAAACTTTTCTTCAAAATTAAAAAAAAAAAACATTTAGAAAAGTATTTGTTTCAAAACTGAGAAATAAAGCCATACATACAAAAATTGGTCTCATTTGATCATTAATTTGGAAATAACGCAGATTTTTGTGTTTGGTTTAATTTTACTCCTTTAGCGGATGAAAAATCAAATTTTATATCTTTTTCTTTGGTGGTCTCCTTTCTCCTTCACATTTGGGTCTATTTCGCTAAGGAAATGGAAATAAAGCTGATTTGGCAAAAAACTCGTGCCATAACTAAAATGTAACAGGCTGCCTCCATAAAAAAAGCCAATGGAGTCCAAACATTTCCATTTCCATGTAGCGACATGTCGAAAAAAATACTTTTGGAGCTTTATGACATGTTCAAAACTTGGACCTAAATTGACGTTTCATGTATGTGTTTAATTTTTTGTTATGAATTTTGATTTTTTTTTTTCAGAATCGTATACCGTTAGTCAGGTATTATACAGCGCGTGACTGTAACGCGCAAGACTTGTTTATTTTCTTTTGAACTTCTATTCGGTAACGCGCGTGTTATTACACGAAGCCTTTTCTTATTTTCAGTACTGCGCATTTATTTGACAGCTATCTTTCATTTTATCTTCTTTGCCCAGTGCAGATATTGAACAAAAAATAATTTTTAAAAGAAAAATTGAAGGCAAAGTTATTTATATAGGTATTCCGGATGACAAAGACAAGGATTGTACAGAATGGGGTTCAATTGGTAATTTAGAATAAGCTTAGAAGTTTTTTCTTTGCTCCATTTAAATTCTTTAGCAATTTGGATTGGTGTTCATTAATCTACAGCGAAAATTAAATCCGAAAAAGAAAGAAAGATTAGAAAAAGAAACATAAAAAAAAAGCAAGGAAAATCCTACCCGCGCGTGTTCAGATAGATTTATTTCTGTCTCATCTTTTCGTTCTTTCTTTCTCTTTCGCACTTTATTCACGCAGGGGTAAACACTCACCGTGTAATACCAGACTAAACTTACTAATTTCTCGTATCAATACAAAAAATTTAATGTGATTGAAAAAAAAAAGTAATGGTGGAGGAAAATAACAACTTGACATGAAACTGCTCAATGAGTAAAATGCACTTTTTGTGGATTGGATTGTGAATTGGATTTTTGACATCTGTATGGCCAGTGGATTTGACCTATGTTTGAAATACATCAAAAAGTTTTTCGTTCACAATTCTGTCAGCGGACCGAGGGAAATTGGAGACCAAGTAATTGGAATGTTTTGTTTCACTTTGTAGCAAATGGTAATCAGCTGGCATGAAAAATGAATCTGCTTCAGGAAAATAAATAAATAGATTCATTTTTAACGAAAAATATAATTGTTCTATTGCAAATATTTTTTACAAAAAAAAAATCGAGTGTCATTTGTCATCGATTGTATTTTAAAACATCATAAATTATCCATTAGAACTTTTTTTTCTGTTTCGTTTTCCTGATCGCTACAACTGGGCACTATAGGGCCATACAATTGCCATTAATAAATCTTCTTACGATCACACTATTACAAGAAAGTTCAATAATAACCATCTACGAGTACCAACAGATTACATCGCTCCTTCTTAAAGAAGTAAAATGTCCGAACTCGGACATTTTAAATTGATTGATCTATCTATCAGATCTGACAAGTGATTAACTTTAATTGACTTGTGTTATTAAGTTTCATAACAATATGATTGTCTATTTGAAAAATAACTTATTACTCTTACACATTATAGTCGAGCGGATGATTTATTTAATACTCATGCTGTGCTATATATATGGAAACGTACACAAAATCAATCCATTCGAAGAACTGTAATGTATACAAACATTTGTATTTGCCATCGAAGAAGAGTTGATTCATAAATATTTGCATAGAATCGTATATCTTCACTGAGTCAATTGTGAGTAAGAAATGCAGCTGGCTTGAACTTTGTTATAAATTTAAAAAAATAAGACCCTAGGTCGTATGGAGTTGTTTTTAAATTTAAAAAGAGCATATAGCAAATTATTTGATCTAATGCAAACAAAACAAACTATTCAAAAATCCACCAATAAAAATCAATATTAAACTCGCACAGTCGTATTTTTATATGATTTCTTTGGACATCCTTTTGAGAGTTGAACCTTGTACATATAAGCGCATTCCATTTCCAACAGTATTAGGTGTGTTCCCGCACTACCTAAGACTTCGAAAAACTAATTTCATGAGGGCATACAATATATCTCCAGGTTGCAAATCTTAGTCCAAGAAATTTCTTTGGACTATATTAATTCTGATCCAGACTTTTTTGGACAGAAATTGACAGCTTATCAAGTTTTGAAGAGTGGGAATGAAATTCGCTCATAAAGAAATGAAGTCCGAAAAAGTCTGGAACCGCTTGAGCACTATTTTCTACAATTTTTTTATTTCTCTTATCAGAATATATTTTAATACTTTAAAGGGCGAACAACTATCATAAAACTGATATAACTGTTATTAATATGGCATTCGCCGAGTCACGTCCAAAATAAATAGATACCTAGAACTGCGCAATTTATACCTATCGTTTCGATAAAAAGCAACAATTTTATTCTGATAAAAATCCGACCAAAGTAAGATAATTCTATAACATGAGTGATAATGATTCATTTACACGGATTGTGAAATTTACTGTTTTAATATGAAATTTATTAATTTTATTAATTTTTTTTACTTATCCATAACTTGACCTTTATTATACGAAAGATAAACATTTTGCCCATAGAATCACAAGGGAGGTGTTTACTTACAATGTATTTAGGTATATTTGAAGAATTGGCAGTCTTGTTAAACCGGCGCGGCGGCGTCTAAAAGTTAATTACCTTCATTAAAAATTATGACTACCTAAGTTTTTTTTTTATCTTGACTTATTTAACATTTTGTTAATGATACCATAGAATTCGTCAGGTAGTGATATCTGATAGGAAATTTTATTCTAGATTGATTAAGAAGAATTGTATGTGCAATGTATAATATGAGGACGATGAAACTAAACATCAGCTTTTAATCAGTTAGACTTTCTGTATCTTATTTACACTGCCAACCATTGACGTGCAAGTGCTGTTATTATGTTAGTCACCAGAAATATGGGGACTCAAAATAGTTCTCTGACGAATCCGATCGATTAAGATAAGAGCTACCTTATCATGCCAATGATACTCTTCGAAAATTTGTCACTTCTTCGTTACCTGAAGTAGCCAATTTTTTTTTATCAAAACAACCCGAATTACTAGTAACATTATTTAACTATTGTGTTGGACAGATCAATGAGTATGCACTATTTGAAAATCTTCGATGAAATTTTATAATTAATATTGTATTGATTTCATAATGTACATGTACCTATTAATTATATACCAAATAATATATTTGATTACTTGATCTCAAAAAAGAGTGGAGATTGTGACCACTTTCGATTAACTTTTAATAATTTTTGACAGTCTATAGAAATATTAAATTTACAATTTAAGAAAAAAAAAAGATATTACTATATTTGACAATACTAAAAATAAAATAAATATTTTTTCAATTTCTTTTATTCTTTAAATTCTTTTGATTTGAATTTATCAATTTTGATTTTAGGAAAAAATAAATTAAAAATTTGTGCAGTACTTTGAGGGATACCAACAATTCATCACAATATTAGGGTTATTCACGATCTGGTGTACCAAGTCTTGTAAAATTGTAAAATTTTATTTTTTTACAACAGACTGTGAACACACCTTTACTAATCCGTAGCAACACTGAAGCAAATGTCAAAATCTGTTTCACATTTGTTCTGAAGAATGCTTAAGTTTGTGTTAAAAAAATCTTACACTCTTGTATTTTTCTGTTACAATAGGGTTCGTGTATTGTAAAAGTGTAAGATTTTGACATTCAGTATATTTTGTTGTTGTAGTGCAAAAAAATGCTACACTTTTACACTTTTACAATGATACAAGACCAGATACATCGGATCGTGAATACCCCTAATATTATAAACTAACTAAAAAGCGCATGTGTGAAACCAATTAAAATTTTCGTTAAGAATTCAAAAAGTTTTGAAGTTACATTATTGCCCAGAAACACCTGCCAATGTTGTTTTGTAGCTTGAAAACTGAACAGCATACCCTAAGTTTTTTTGAGGCCATTTTTGTCGAGTTTTTAGCGCCGTTGCTTCTGACTATTATCTTCTTTTTTTACACATTTTCTTGGAAGTTTTGTTTGGAAGTTAATTCAGAAACAATTAAACAATTTGATTTGTGACAGTCGGTTTGTTTGATGTTCTCTGGCGGACAGCGCAGTAAGGAATGTCAGTGCGTTTTAGTCAACTTTCAACATAGGTTTGTTCGATGTTCTGTCTCTTAGAGCACACTTAGGAATGTCAGTGCATTCTAGTCAGCTTTAATTTCACTTTAGAGATATAAGTTTGCACATATCGTCGGTTTATTTCGAAAAGTCGCTAAGTATACTTGTGAAGATATTATCTTCAATTTATTGATATTTGCTTAATTTATATTAT
This sequence comes from Philhelius pedissequus, assembly GCA_910595825.1. Taxonomy (NCBI): domain Eukaryota; kingdom Metazoa; phylum Arthropoda; class Insecta; order Diptera; family Syrphidae; genus Philhelius; species Philhelius pedissequus. The sequence continues at coordinate 47,927,077 of OU343160.1, forward strand.
TTAATAATAAAGGGTTATCCATTTTGCGGTTTCAAAAGTATAGTGCTGGAACTCGACATCTGTCAAACTAAGTTATAAACCAATTTTTTTTTTTAGTTGAAAGTCTGACAATAACGAACATGTATCGCTTAACTATCGCACAACGCATAAAAATTGTTAAAACCTACTACAAAAATGGCGATTCTGCCACAACCACATATCGTGATTTAAGAGGAGATTGTGGTTTACATAATCGTCCAACAACGCAATCAATTGGCAAAATTTTGAATTTGAAGAGACTGGATTGATTACAGATATTGTAAGGCCTGTGCATCATCGTTTCGCTCGAACCACTGAAAATATCGCCGCTGTAAGTGAAAGTGTTGCCGAAGACCCGAATGTGTCGATTCCTCGTCGTTCTCAGGAATTAGGACTGTCTTACGGCACATTATGGCGTATTTTGCATTTGGATCTACACCTACATCCATATAAGGTCCATCTTACACAACAACTGAAGCCAATTGACCATTCACAACGTCGTAGATACGTCGAATGGGTGCTTGAACAGCAGGCGGTGGACGGCGATTTTTCGAACAAAATTTTCTTCAGCGACGAAGCACATTTCCCACTCGGTGGGTATGTTAATACACAAAATTGTCGTATTTGGGGTTCTGAGAATCCTCAAGTAATTGAAGAGAAGCCATTACATCCACAAAAAGTCACTGTTTGGGCGCTCTTTTGCCCGGAGGTGTGATTGGACCTTACTTCTTCGAAAACGACTGTCACCGTCAATTCAGAGCAATATGGTCACATGATAACCGACTTTTTTTTGCCTGCTATTGAGGAATACGACTTGGAGAATATGTGGTTTCAACAAGACGGTGTCACATGCCACACAACTCGAGCGAATATGGCTTTATTGCAAGAGACATTTCTCGTCGATATCCGCTGGCCACCAAGATCATGCGATTTGGCACCGCTGGAATTTTTTTTGTGGGGCTACGCGAAAGACCGTGTATATGCAGATAAACTTTTAACTCTTGAGCACTTGAAAACCAACATTCGTCAAGTTATGGCTGAGATACCGCCCAATATGTCTCAAAAAGTTGTCGAAAATTACCTCAAAAGTATCGATGCGTGCAACAATTCGCGTGGTGGTCATTTAAATGATGTAGTGTTTCACACATAATGTCAACGTTCAAACTTTATGATAAAAAAGAAATATCATAAAACAAATTATTTTATATGTGTTTTATTTACGTTTACTTTTGACACCGCAAAATGGATAACCCACTGTATACATATAAAAAAAAACTTATTTTTACTCCTTTAAATTCTGGTGCAGCGCAAAAAATCGTTCGTTCAATCTTACACAAGGTTGATGCAGATTTTTTTGACAACTCCAAGTTGTTTTTTTCGTTTTTCAAAAGCACTCAAGGGTCACCAATGTTCTTGTTGTTGATGATATAGCAAGAAAAAGCAAATTTTGTTCCCTAATAATTAAAACTTAAAATTTGTTTAATTTTATATTAATTCCTTAGTGGTGGTTCGCGCGGAACACCCATAATCCATTACTTCAATCTTACTACTTTTCAATTTCTATTTATTAAATTAAATTTGAGCACGCTTTTATTTTCCAAAGACATGCGATTTCCAATTTAAAATAAAATGGAAAAATTTGGTATGCTGTATTATTTATTATTTGAAGGATATCCAACATAAAAATCCGTGAAGCCGTTTGTGAGAAAGTCCAAATCAAAAAATTGGTTACATGGTAGGTACCGTTAATAACAAATTATGTAAAGAAATTTATGGACCAAAATGTAGACTATACCTAAACATACTTTTTTATCAAAATAGTTAGAGCCGTAATTGTATGGAAAATACCGTTATTTATGGAGCTTAAAAAATTCAAACATCTTTTTGGGGCATTCACCTAAAACGCTTAAGTACCAAGATTGAAGAAACGCTTCAGTCATTTAAGCTGTAGATCGATCTACAGACAGACAGACAGGAGGAATTGCGGGACCCACCTTTTTGGTGTTCTCTATCATCGTAATGTCAATTTTGCTTAAAATCTCGAGTTCGATTTTTTTCCAAATGCAAAACTTGCCCTATAGTACCTACATACGTATATCGCACGTGAAAAAGAAATTGCATAAGTACCACAAAACGAGAATCCACAACAAAACAAATGCGTGATGCGTTAGATCTCATATGAATTTAACAGTTTATTCGTTACCTCAACTCGCCATAAAAAAAACTAGATCTATACTTTAGTGCGAAAATTTGTTCACCAGGTTGAGCTCAGGTTATTCAAAAAGCTCAACCAACACACCTAATGTTTGCTTGCAACTAATCTTCATGTAATCAACAGCTGATTTAACAATAATTGTCAGTTCTGAAAACTTTCCTCGAAAAAAATCCTGGGGCTTGTCAGGTCAGTGGTCATGTGCGGACTCAGTGCTGGAACCGAAAAAAACATCTGTGTTGTGTAATGTTTTTGTTTTGAGCCCCTGAAAATGGCCTCATTCAGATGTCGGTACGATAGGCTATCTAAGGTATGTTAGTCATAAACTAATAACTTAAAGACCCGAAACCTCTGCTTTCATTTGACATTTGCCTACAAGCTGATATACGCACACAAGTAACATTTCTGTTCCTCTTCCAATAGACACATTGAGAAAACGCACACAAGAATCTTTTCTGTTCCTCTTCCTAAAGACACATAGACAACACAGCCCTAGTAATTTGTTTTTGTTTTGCTTTTCGATTTCCCATCTATTCATGGATAGAGTTTCAAAGCTACAAATACAACAATGTACACAAATGGGTTTTGGGGGGTGAAGCGAAAGTTTCAAATCTTATTATTGTGATGTTAGTATCCACTGAAGTTCCTGAACAACCAACATCGAATAAGTTGAATTTGTATGGGTTTGTGTATATGTTTTTGACATTTCTCATGGGATACAAGAGTATACCAAAGTTTTTCGGATAGCTTAAGATTTTTTTTTCGGCAGCAGTTGTTTTGTCATCAGCTGTACTCTTACATGGGAATACAACAACACCAACCTATCCTGATAGCTACAGTTCGGTTATTGAATGAGGCCAATAAATTTAGTTAGTCAATTGGGCATGTTCCAAACAAAATTGAATCATATTGGATTAATGAAGCTTATTAATAAGACGTCAATTCTTTAATATCTTCAGCCTAAATAATATGACATCGAATATAGGGAAGAATCTAAAAACATAAAAATATATCATCCTTATATTAGAATTATATTATTAAATTTTCATTATCACTGACCCTTCTTTGTATAATTTGTACTCGTAGGTACCTAATGTTTGTTAACTATACTTGAATATTTAATATTGCAAAAAACCTATTATGTATATGCATAATGTTAACATCGAATGCTATTTATAACTCACAGTTTGAGACTTAATGTTGCTTCTTAAAAAGGCTATAAGGCTTCATTCAAACCAGATTAATCGGAACTGATTAAGAAGACATGCGATCTTATAACATTTTCGTGTTTCAAATGGTAGACCATATTATTATTGTAATTGTAATATTTTGAAAATGAAGCAATATTATTTCGAAATAAAATAAGAGCTAGATACATATAAGTTTGATTTGTTCATGTAAAACATTTTTCGCAATCTGTGGGAGTGATTTGGTAAGCAAACATAAAAAAGTGTGTCCCGTAATTCCATTTATCCTAAACGACTGAACAGATTTTCTTCAAACGTGGTATTTAAGTGTCTTACTTAGGTTTTTCTTTAAATTTTTTTAACTCCAAAAATAACGGTACTTGCCATACAATTTTAAATGCATTTTTATAATATGAATATGAATAAGTGCACTCTACATTTTTTTACATAAAATTCCATTGAAAGCTTTCTTGATTTTCGACTTTCTTATTAACGACTCCACGGATTTCGATTAAAACCTTTGTACAGGAGAACTTTCGAATTCTAAATAATACTGCACACAGAATTTTGGAAAAATAATTTTGTTTAGATTGATTTTTAGATGAAACAAAATCAATTTATTTTTTTTTTCTATTTGTATTATCTTTGTATTTGAGAAAGAAAAAAAGAAAAATAGATTATGATAAAAACAAAATTAAGGTTAGGAAAGTTAGTTATAAATTGGAACGTCTCAGATCACTTCCATGTTTTAAATGACCATAAGTAGCATGACTATAATTTCGTTAAAATTTTACATCTATTCGAATTCGAATGCGATTACCAGATTTCGAAGCCGTTTTACCCTGGGCGTATCAGATATATTATTTAAATTATCAAATAGAATGGTAGTTGTCAGACAAGTCAGAAACTTCAAACTTACACTATCTGATAAGCTCATCAAACAAATTTCAGCTCAATAGCTTTGTTAGTCCTTCAGATAAAGGGCACCAATTATGGAAAAAACAGTAACTGACGGAATCACTTACCAAAAGTTCATAAAAATTATGGAACACTTCCCGACAATGTAGAATCGTCTACTTCCTTTTGAAGAAAGCAAAAAGTTGAATTTTCTTATTTTTCCATTAACAGGAAGTTTCATTTTCAAAATTTCTATAAAATTGATACCAGTTACTTGGCGCACTTCCGATTACGATTCTTGTAGAGTAATGACATTTTCTATAGTGGAAGGTCTGGCGTAGGGTTGCCAGATTGAAAATGACAAAAAGGGAAGCATCGCGAGTCTTCTAAGGGGCAACGTATTCAAAAAGTGCTACAAAGCAGGTTCTTGAAAAATATAACACCAGAGTAAAAAAAATTTAAAGTAAAAATTTTCATTCGATTTTTTTATAAAAAAGAAAAAACAATCACAAAAAACTAAAATTATATCTTATCAACTGAACTAAATTAATGAGAAACAAAAACCACAAAAATAATTTACTTTTTCCAAAATATAAAAAAAAAACACACAAAAGCACGGTAAGTGATTGTAAATTCATAATATAATCGAACATGAATACTAACGGCAGAGTTAATGTAAAGAGTATATGATTTATACATACTTTTCACTTGACTTGATTTTGTGCAATAAGCTGTCACTCTCCTCTTAAATAGGAACGAAAATAATTTAGTTTGTAAATAAAAATAACAAAGGAAAGATATTAGCACAAAACTTATACTGACAAATAAGGGATACCTTTAACACATGATGTGCGATGTAGATCATTGAGTGCACGCGTTCAGCTTTGAAAGAATTTTGAACTTCAAACAGATGTGCTCACAGAAAATATTTTTTAAGTAGATATATGTAGGTATTATGTATGTAATGAAAATTTTATTACAGTTTTCAATAGTTTTTTTTTTTAATTTTTACTTAGCAGCATGAAAAAAGGGGACATCTGGCAACCCTACTTGCGGTAAATAGAAAGCAATACACCCAAAACTTGTAATTTTTCATTCCAACGTTTTAACCTTTCTTATCAATAATAAACTTTCGACTACTAGCTCACTAAAGAGTATAGTCAGCTCCGAAAAACGTCAAAAATATGAAAGAAAATTGTTATTTAATGATAATTGCCTTAAATTTGGCAGGCACCGAATTTATTTATTTATGGTAAGGATGCAAGAATTTAAAGAGATGTAGGTACTTATATAGCTTTCGCCACATAAAATCAATGCCGATATTGCAGAATCTAGGTATAGGTGAACCTTTTTGGCACACAAAGTTTTCTGTTTATCGTGCAACGCTACTTCCTAGACTATTATTGGCTCAGTGATTTCTATGTACCTACATATATATAAAAAATTAAACGTGCATCTGCTTAAAAAGTATCCCATAGGCACAATGTACACCATACTCGTATAGACATTCCACTAAGTTTAATTTGCATAGAACGTGTATTACAAGCAATGCACAATTTAAAAACTCTCGCCCTGCCCATCATGCATGTATGCAAACATTTCAATTCTTAGTACCCTCCTCTGCTCTGCTGATTGCAGCCCCGCCGTAACAACCATACAACCGCACCAGGTGTCTTCAATCCCACAAACACCTTCCTTTTTTTCGTTTTTGTAAAACCTTTTTTAAAATTCTCTAAGGACACATTTTTCTTCAAAAACCAATGAGGAATAAACGAATCCTCAGCTCGAAGTTGAAAAAAGATAACTTAACACTCGAAAAAAAGACGAATACCTACCTACCTATTTTGAAAATGAATGCAAAAATGCATTTACCACCGAAACAGGTTTCATTAGTCCTCCCTCCTGGCACTCCACTCACTTAAAACTATGGTTACATGTTAAATTTATGAGATAGGTACTACGAACAACACCGAAGAATGCCTGTTAAGCATGATAAAAACCCACCAAGCCCACGAAGATTCTACAAAAAAAAATATCAAAAAAAAAAAAACAAAAAAGGCAAAATATGAACGAAACAAAGATTCGAAATTCCAGACACAACCTGCGTGGAGGACCATCAAAAGACAAGGCAGAACTGCAGCAAAAATTAAAGAACAAAAAAAAACTATCTGTACGAAGGCTAAAAAAAAATCCTTCAGGACAAAGATGACTTAAAACCACATTTGGCGGATGCCCCTCCATCGATTATTCTCCAGCCATTGCGATTGCCTTGGGCTTGCCGCAGTCTGTTAGGCTATGGATGGCTATACTTGCTCCAAAGCAGTGTCTTTTTTTGAATGTTGTTCATTCAGCCATGGTTGCCAGCCACAAACCCTTGGACTGAGTGAAAACAAAACGAACACCACTGAGGCCGGTTCTTGTTTTCTTCGAACAGTGAACCGTAATTATCCAAAAATTGGCGAAAAAAAAGTAAAGTATAGAATAACATTATTTAATTGGACGTGTTGAAATATGAAATTCAAATATGTAGCTTTTAACTGCATTTAGTCCACAAAAATTAAGGCTTCGCTGCGATGATTTTCCTTGGAGTCATCAGTTAACTTGTGGGGACCATTTTTCTTAGATTCAGTAGTTATATTGTATATACAATGGTAGTTCATATTGCATATATGGACTTCTTGATATTGACATTAAAATCTATTACAGCTCTTATATATTTGGCCTTTAAATTATTACAAAAATGAAGTGATTGTACTTCTACCGCCGCCGCCGCCGCCGGCGGCCTGATTAAGTGTTGGGTAAATTCATAAAACATTTTGCAACCCATTTTTGTTACATTGCGCTTGTGTCAAATAAATAGTTCAAAATGCATCTATTCAACGTTACACAACTTTATGAGTAACATATTCCGTGTGTAGAGGTATTGTAAATTTATGCAATCTCTAAAATACATTTATGAATAAGGCTGCTCGATATAGGACATCTTGAAAATCTCCTAATTTAAACACACATTTTATACATTTTTAAATCGATTTCTGAACACTCGGCATACCTAAAGGATGTGTTTTTTAGAGTTATAGAACTATAAAATATTTTAATACACTGACAAATTATATTATAATTATCATAAAGCTAACTTTATTTGAAAGATAATTCTTTGGCATTTTTATTTGAATAGGATAACACATAGTCGAATCTTGAGGTCCAATTTTCGATCACTCTTTGTAGCATTTGGGGCCGAATAATGGTAATATTACAGCGAATTTTATTTTTCAACTTTTCAAATGTCGATATGGCTTATCGGTGTAGACTACAGAGTTCACATACTCTCACAGCAAATAATGGCACGTGCTTATGACATGTTACGCCGTCTTTTTGAAACCACAGCTCCCCGAATCAAAGCGATTTAATTCAGGAACAAAAAGTCATTGATCATGTCTCAACAACGGTTTTTATTGACTGTAACCATCTGGCCGACATCGTTTTTAAAGGAGTAGGGCCCAATTATTCTTCCAGCCCATAAAGTAAACCAAACTGTCAAATTTTCTGAATGTAACGGCGGCGTCTCAACTATGGCTTGCGGACTATTTAGAATCCAAATGCGGCAGTTTTGCTTATTCACGTAGCCATTCAACCAAAAATGAGCTTCATCGATGAAACAATTTTCTTGTAAAATCGGGATCAACCATCAATCTCGATTCGAGTCCATTCACCGAATGTACGTCACTGTACCCAGTAGTTAAGCGGCTTCAGCAATTGCGCGATTTGGATTTTGTAAGCCAACAAACAATAAAATAGATGGACACCGACCCAATTGTTGTGTCCGATGGCGGATTGAGTCATGCGTGTTTTCCTCGATGCTGCTCTCTACAGCAGCTCTACATTCTTCGGTACGCACCTTATGATGCAACATTTCAAAAAATGAGGTAATCTTATGTAGAATAAATTAGGTGCGAAAACGTTCCATCGTGTGTCGACCATATGATGGGATTAATGCGCGGTGTGATAAAAACATGTTTTTCGAAATAAATCTACGCAGTTTGCATATGTTGTGTAAAAAATTCAGTCGATTCATGATGAAATGGTAAGCCAAACCTTTGTATATAAAAACCATATCTGGTATTATCTTCAGACAGATTTTTTAAATCGAGCACATATAGCCTTTTAATATCGCGACTCTCGTTCGTCAAGGTGATACTCGTATTAATTTCTATGGCGCAAGATTTTAGTTTACCTAGTAATATGTTAAATCATTTTTAGTATTATACTAGGCTAAAAAGAAGATTTTGCTAATTTTAAACCAGTTTAGTATCGTACTGTTTTCTTAACATTTTACTAGAGTTAAAATCACTAAATGGCTACTTTATTTTTTTAGTATCGTACTAAATCCATATGCCACTTTAACATTTACAAACGTCAAAAAGTTATGTTCGCTTACTTTTTTGCATTATCTTAGGCGTGTTTAGTTGTAGTTTATTAAGAAAATAGATTTAGTATGGTGTTAGTTAAAAAGTGTTTAAAATAAGGAAAATATTAGTAAAGTGCTTTAGTATTAGCAAACTGTTAAGTAGTATCATGCTAAGCCCTTAACATCAGGCTGTTTAAAATTTTGCGCCTATGGTTTTATATATACAGAGACCAAACTAAAGATTAATAAAATGACAAATGACAAGATGGCCTTCAATAAAACAGTTCTGCCAATTTAAAGTTCTACACCTCTAAAAAAAATCACCTTTTATAGGGCTAAATTGTGAAAATTTATAGTTACTCAGATAGTTAGATTTCTGAATTATTTTCCATGGTCATAAGGCTGCGCCTCCATTAGTAATATCAATTTCGGATGCTATTACTGAAATTTATATTTCTCAGCTATGTGGACAAAAATAAGTCCCGAGATTTCATTCTTCTCTAAGGAGCGCTTAGTGCTCTTGGTACTTTAAAATAGGTATACCTTACCTAACCTGTTTTTATATTTAAGAAATATTGGAAAATATGATGAAAATAAGCAAACTATGATTAAGAATCAATTACTTGTGTGAAATTTGTGCACGTTTAATGCGGAATGCCACGTAACGTCAAATTTTATTTCTCCATTTATTTCTTATGGGAAGACAAGAAATAAATACTGAAAAGTAAGCCTGAAAATATTATATTCAAGAAATATTGACTATTTGCCACATTTCTTGCAATTATTTATTTCAAGTGGAGGCTTATACTACGTTTTCACCTAGACATAATCAGGTTTAAACAAAAGTAGATTAAAAATTAATCTTGAAGTGTTTTCAATATAGAAAAGAGATTATTTTGACCTTCTCTATAACTCCATTTCTTTCTAACACACATATAAAGTTAAAACTCGGAGATGATTGCTGCCATGAACTAATAATAATAAGTATGGCTTATTTGCGATTGTTACGTGACTACTCTAGCAAGATGGCGTCCTTGTTTTCTGTATGGATAGTTGACATTTGGATGGGTGCATTCTGGTCGCGTTCCACAGAATAAAGTTTGTTTGGGGTGTATTGAGAAAATAATTCCCTACTTTTAAGAAGATTTCAATGAGATTAATTTCTAATCTTCGTTTGAGAAGATTGAAAGTTGGGAAATCTCCAAAACTAAGAAGATTTCGAAGATGATTTATGGTAAATCTAAATAAATCTGGATTAAGTGGTAGGTGAAAAAGTAGTATTAGGGTAATAGGTTTGTTCCTTGTTCTCTTGTCCAGATCGAACTGGGGATTGTCAATCAACTGTCAAAAGAAGCTGAATAGTTGCCCGACTTTTGATTTATTTATTTTTTCGTATAACAAAAATTTACAACTTTATAATTAAAATAAAATAAAAACGAAAATCAAAAAAAATTAAGAAAAACACAAAATTCAAAATAATGGCCTTTTCGATTGCCCGCCAAGAACTGTTCTGACCCCCACAAAATGACAGTTGTTACTCTAAACAGAACAGAAAACGATTATGGATTTCATTTCAGAATCGAAAACAGAATCACTAGTACACTTACACAATTAAAATGTCAAAATAATCGGCTTGATTTGTTGTGTAATTTCGATGTGCTTATTGAATTTAAACTACTTTTCTGGTAAAATAAGGTAAAAAGAAGCAAGTTATAATTATTATTGATACAAGAAAATGTGTATCTAAATTGAAATCAAGTGTTTTGGAAATTCTTTTTAGCCGATGTGATTTTCTTTTAATTTAATTTTCACAAATACAGTGATACATATAATTCAGAATCAGTCAAATTGTTTACGGCAGTTTTATTGGGGGAACGTGTTCCGGACGGCCAATCGAAAAGGCCATAAGTATGTATTTAATTTGAATCACTCAAATTCTCGATCATCGCAAAAAATATGTTTTTGTTTTGAACTAATTTTTTTCGCATTTGACAGCTCTGAAAATGTTAGCATTTTAACTGGTTTCCCCAAAGTTAAAAGGGATGTTTAGTGTTAGAATCAATCCGAATATGCTGCAAATAAAATTGATGTAGATTAAATTTCCAACACGATACGAATGATTTTTTATTCCAAGAAATTACATTGATTTTTTTACATAAAAAAAAACTTCTTTTTGTCCAACTTTACAATGCAAACACCCCAAGGTGCGTGGTCGTGTCTTTCATTACAACCAAGCTACAAGACGTACGCGGTATCTTTGGCGTCACTCTGTCTGGCAGGTATTTGGTGGATCAAATGGCAGAAGAGTGGGCATGTGTTCTTGCTGTTAACTCGTTTTTTTTTTATGTTTTTATCTTTGATACCTCGCCTTGTTACTCGCACTCACGCCAGATTGTCTGGCTTGGTCAATAGAATTGTAGATCGGAATCGGAATCCCGGAGTAGCCGGCTTTGTACACGAGGAAAACGGAGTACGAATACATATATTCGTATAAGACAATCCAGGAGGATCCATCTATCCGTATCCAATCCATTCAAGAAGGTTCTCTCTTTTTCAAGTCAGGTTGACATTATGTCTGATAGCATTATCTATGCCTCTTGTATAGCTTGCTAAGCTGAGATATTATGATTTTTTTTAGCTGCTGCCTGCAACAATCTTGATGAACGTACGTTGATGTTTTATTGTTTGGAAGTGAGAAAAAAGGATATGTGGATGTGTTTGTGTTTATTTAATCACGGCATTCGTGAATTATTTATTTAGTTTTCTTTTTTATTATTATTTGTGTTATGTTATTTTTCTTACGTACGGGGTATATACGTAGTATCTTTACATAAATTTATGTACATAAACACTTCGAATTTAATTTAGTTTCAGTTTTTTGTTCGCTTTATTTGTGTGTGTGCCGAGATTCTTTTACACTTCTTATGAGTGCAGCAGAAAATAACAGTGATACGTTATACCTATAGCGAGATCTTTTTTCATGTGTGTAGGTTTTTATGTTTATTTATGATTATGATCATTTGTTCTTTTTTAACCCATTTTGCTGTTGAATAATTTTTGAACCAAAAATAAAATATAGAGAAGTATGAATATGTGGGTATATGTTTGTATGTATGTACGTGGTGTACATACATACCTACCTTACTAAATTGAATAATTTATAACGCGTTGTGAGAAAAGAAAGAATAAAAAGTGTTTTTATAATTAATGAAAAATCGCACAATGTCGATAGGACCTTAGAGGGAAAGCAATAAAGTTGATAAAGGACGATGCTATACATTCGCAGTGCATGAAACAGAATCAAACAGCTCCAGCATCGTCAACAAAAAACAGCACTCTGGCCTGGAAACATTTTCTAAACACATTGGCGCAAAATTTTAGTTGTTATAGTAATATGTTAAATCATTTTTAGTATGATACTAGGCTAAAAAGAGGATTCTACTAACCTTAAACGAGTTTAGTATCGTTCTATCTTCTTAACATTTTACTAAAGTTTAAATCACCAAATGACTACCTACTTTATCTTTTTAGTATCGTGCTAAATCCATATGCCACATTTACAAACGTCAAAAAGGTATGTTCACTTAGATTTGTTGCACCCTTTTGAACGTGTTAAGCTGCAGCTTATACAGAAATCAGGTTAAGTATGGTACTAATAAAAAGTGTTTAAAATTAGGAATATTTAGGTAAAGTATCTACTTAGCTTAGTGCTTAGTGATTTAGTAGTGCTTAGTAATAGCAAATTGTTAAGTAGTACCATACTAATAACTTAATGTCAGACTGTTTAAAAATTTGCGCCATTACCTTGTTACTGGCACGGTCTCATTTCCATCTGATTGACATTTTGTATCGAAATAAACATAGCATCAAGTTCCATGCATTGTTTTTTTTATTTCTTGCAGAAGGTAGGTATGGTGAATATCGTGGTGGGAAAGCTGCCTGTAGGTAACACTTGTACAGGTAAGAGATATTATAGGACTAATCACGCTGTTGGCATTCCTGGTGCTAATAGTAGCGTGTGCTGAACAATTGAAATGCATTGGTTCTAATAATAACGGCGGCCGCTATTGCTTTTCTAAAATGATTCGCATTCCTTAAAGTGCCTATTACCTTCAATTGAATGGTTTAATATGGGAGTATAATGTATTAATTGTGTTATTTCAATAGAGCACTACTATTAAAAAGGCTACAAAATAATGCAAGACACTGGTCTAGGGTTACCAGACTCTTCCCTTTGTCATACCTTAACGCTGTTTGTCCCATCTATAAAAACCCCTTATTAAGGAAAAAATAAAAAAAAATAAAACCATCAATTGAAACTTCAATTTTCATTAAATATGCTTAAAAATATTCACTGTGAACACATCCCTTTCAAGTTCAAAATCTTTTCAAATGTGAACGCATCCACTCAATGAATTTCATCTCACATCACAAGTTAAAGTTATTTTTCAACTGTCAGCTTATGATTCGTGAAAATTATTTTTGTTTTTATTTGGGAGTGGCCGGGGCGCGATTGTCGTGTGCTCGCCTTTCAACCTCGTGGTTACAGGTTCGATTCCTGCCGTTGTCCATGTCCAATATTCCATTAAAAACCAATTATAAAAATTGTCATAAAATGAGTTGCTGGTTTACTCATTACATGCTGTTCAGGCATAACACTAATAACATGTGATTGAGTAAACTACTCATAAATATGACAACGAAATAAAATAAAATAATGCGAATTATAAGAGACACATATAAATAAGTTACTATAATTTTTTCCCCATTAGTTCAGCCGCCATCCCTGGAGATAAAATCTGAGACAACAACCACCATCTCAATACGTCGCGCTACACATCCTTCTCTTCTTTCACCGGATGCAGCACTGTGTTAAAAACATATAAAGGGTATTCATAATCCCTTCAGCGCGTGCAAAATTATAAATAAAAAAAAAAACAGCAGTTTTTTTTCTTTCAGGAATTTGTGTCATACAGAATCCGATTGCTTTGTCGGTAAGGTGTTTCGATACTGTAGAGATGTGTAAATCATGAATAATTCGATATACATATTTGATTCGATCATCGAAAAGTATTGATAAATAAATAAATAAACGAGTCAATCGATCCCAATTTCGATCATTTCGTTGAATCTCAGTTCTCAATCGCTCTTGACTCGATTCCAGTGGTTTCAATAACCAATACAATATTTTTATTTGACTTTATCATTTCAATTTCAATACTCCAAATTTTACTATGCATGGTTTTTGGAGTTGGAATTAAAACTTGTAATTTTAGAGTAATTTCATTTTGGATTTAGGTATGTAAGCATTGTACATGTGCATGAACATATATACAGTGACATAAAGCATTCGATTTTGGGCTTCAGTTCAATTTGGATTGGAGTAACGCAAGTGAAAATAATCAAAATTGAATAAATGAAATGAAAATGACCGAAAGATCGATCGATTGAAAAAATCGAACAAACCGATACTTGAATAATTCGATCTTCTCAAATGATCGATTTACATACAGCTATAGATACTGGCGTATAGTATGGGTATATACGTACTACATAAATTAGAAAAATTACTTTATAAAATTGACAAGTGAAATGCCACCGACGGCAAAAGAGCACTTATTGAAAAGTGAACACATCTAATTTGCTTAGGGTTAGTTAAATTACATGAGATGTTGACCATTAGTAAATTTTCCTACATACACAATGTATATTAACCGATCTGTTGAATAATAAATGGCCAAATTAGCTAAAATGTTCATGCAAATAGGCGTTTTTGAAGGCGAACAGAACTGAAATAAAATGGTTGATCCACAACATATTGAATTAACAAGTATCATTAATAAAAGCAAGTAAACTGAATTTTTGCTATGATATCAGCTTATATTATATATATAGAAAAATTAATTTTATTATTAATTTCTTTGTTAATTGTCTAATTAAAACCTTTCGGATGAACCGCGAGAACAGGTTTATTATTTAAATATGAACAAATAATTAGAAATTCTAAAAACAAATGCAAATTATAATATTTAATAGGTTTAAAATGTAGATGGAAAGATCTGTGTTGCGGAAATTAAGCAAATATTTGATACTCCAGTCGAATTATGTCTTCTTTATTAAAGAAGATGATCTAGTATCTTGCCAATAAACATCAGACTTCTTCACAACATTTATTTAGAAAAGGTGACAAATAGAATTCAAAATAGAATTGGACACTGTCGGGAATCTCACAGAAAATCTTATTTTGCTTCGAATATTTTCTCAAGTCAATGACATTTCGAATTTCATCGAAATTCCACTGCAAAAGTTTAGTCATGCGCATGATACCAATATATTTCAAGTTAAACTTTCGAACACAATTCAGCGAATTGCTCCTGTCGAAGAAGGGTAAATTTTTCAGTGATATTTTTGTCACGATAAACGATCGGCAGTTTCGAATAATAATTTCTGAGTCTTTTTCTGTCAATGATATTTAAAGTTTTCCCTTGGATTAAGTGATAATTGCATCAAGAAGCCATTTTGTAAGATAGCTATGCGACGTCGAATAAGTACATAATCTGAAAAAAACAATCACAAGATGATAATGTAACCAATCAAACAAAAAAAAAAGTCGAAAGAAGAAACTAATCACAACTAATCGATGCCAAAATAAAAAAAAATCCGATAATTTTCGATTTTATTGAAAAAAGAAGACATCACTTTAAAAAATACAATAGCACTGCGAAATTTTTTCATACATAGAATCATTATTCGAAATAAGGTCCACGTATCGAAGTTGTCAATTCGCTTAATTTAATTCAGAATATCTCTTAGCGTTGGCTTTTTTCTATTTCGAATTTTTTATTGCATCACCTAATGTTATTTCGCTTTTTTGCCGCATAGATTCGACCAGTTTCGTTTAACTGGAGTTCCGTCCAGTGCGGTCTTATCTTTATCTTTTCTTTCGAATGTGCCCATCACTATACGATGAAGAAAGCATATAAGACTTGACAGCTTAGTGTTTTGGTATTTTTTACACCACTGACCCACTGAAAAATTGGTGTAGAAAGAATTCACAACTTTTTCAATGTAGGGGAAGTTTTTTCCTTCACTTTAACAATGCTTGTAGCAATATTTTCAAATTAAAAATAGCACCCATGTGAAAATTTGTATACAAATTGTTACGAATTCATCATAACCATCCTGTGTATACTTACCTGATTTTCATTCGCAAATGCAAAATATCTATTTAAAAAAACATGCACCTAATGGAAATCACGTTGGTTTTCGTGAATCGGCCATATCAATCCGGATATGTCATTCCAAAGGAAAAAAACCCGATTTTCAATAACAAGCTTTAATTCGACCCGTTGAATTCCTGCATATATTTTTTATTAATTCATTTTAAAGTCTTTTATATTATTATCTGTCATAATATTTACATATGCTTGTACCTACATTTAAGTTTTGTTATTTTCTTTTCAGATCCGCATCAACTTACCACACACCTTTCACCAAACTTAAGGCAGTTGAAATTCCTATAACGAAAGATTAATTATACTCTGTCACAACCAATAAAAAAGAAACAGCAAGAACAACAACAACTATGTATATGTATGTTTAAAATAATATCGATAGCGTGAATATAAATAAAATAAAAAGGTCATCCATCTAGTGATTTGATTTAAATGTGTGACTCTTTTTTTCGTTTCTTGTGTGTATCTTCGCGCCCTGATCAGCCTCAAACCCTATCTTCATACGCTAAGAGTGTATAAAAATATATTTTTGAAATAAAGTGTGCGATTATTTAAATTTACCTAAAATATTCCTTTAGTTTTTTTTTGCTTTAATTAATTTGTTGTTAAATTCAAACGGTTAGGTACTTTGAATAGCTTAAGGTTCGTTAAGTGGAATATAAAACGGAAATAAAAAAACCACACAATATTTAAATATGATTTTAAGAAGTTGTTTCACTCTGCTGTTATTGATCATTACGGGACTTACAGCGACACCTGCCAAGGATAAACAAGAACCCACGGTGAGTTTGTATTTTTTATTTTTTTTTTTTTGAATATATCATTTTTTGTTTTGTTTTATAAGTATTTCTCTAATTTATCAAGTTTTATTGGCAATAAATAATAAAACTCACGACAATGTCTAACCTATTGGAATATATTCGTGCATACAAAAATGTGTGTACAACTGTACATATTACTAGTCCCAACAAAAATATATTTAAAAAAACTAAAGAACTCGCCACATGAGTGCGATCAACGAATTAAGTGAATATTCATCCATTTTGACATTTCGTTCATAGGTTTTTTTCTTCGTCTCGAATGACGTTTTATAATTGATAATTTCTTATTTTGACGTACGTCACGAATGTACAATTTATTCGTTGAAGTTTGGATATTATATGGAACATGAATAGAGTTTGACAGTTCGTAATAATCAAATTGCCGTTCGCGACGACCAATTTGTTTTCTCAAATGTATCATATTTTGACAATTAAAATTACAAATTTAGCAATTAATAATAATGTCATCCACATCACTTTAACGAATAATTCGTTCGCGCGCGACTTACATCAAAATCCGATTATCAATTTACATTCGTGAACAATAAAAAAAGGCATGTGAACGAAACGTCAAAATGGACGAATATTCGTTAATTCTTTGGTCGTTGGTCGCTCTCATGTGCATAGTACTTAACACTGATCTAATTCAGAGCTTACGCAGTGGAAGTATAAATGTTTTATGGAACGTGGCCTTAGGCTTCCGCGAGATGAGTTTTCAACTCATTTGTTTCGCCACATCGAAGTAGTAGCGGTTTGCTAAAGTGATTTTGCGTTGGATTTCTACTAAGGCAGATGAACTCCTTAAACGACCTCGAAATCGATTTTATCAATATTATGATGTTTTGTCGAAGGTAGTACTCTCTAGTTTTACATTGCACCGAATATTTTCTAGAATCACACGACACAACTGAATTGCTGAGTTCGGCCATCGGCAGAAAGAATTCTTGCACATGATTGCTCTGATGTATACAGCTTTGAATTCGAATAACACATTACTTATCTACTCCTGGAATTCGATGATCTTTTCCAGGACTCGTCTTAGTGTGAAGATTTGGTCTATGGTTGATCTGCCGGGTTGAAAACCACAATTTGCTAATTAAAATGTCGCAGAACGCCTAAGACGGCGTTCCTAAATAGTTCTTTATACAAAAGCACAACACCAATAATATTTGTATGAAGACTGGAACATTTTAAAATCATTCTTGGAAAATAATTATAGTCAAATGTTAAAGAAAATCTGGAAAAAGCACTTCTGAGTGTAGAACGTTTTTATTTAAATTTCACAAAAGTACGAGTTAAATTATATTTCAAATTCTTAATTTAAAGCTAACCAGATAGTTAGTATTGTCAACTAATTCAAAAATGTTGTACATTTGCAGGTGTATCTAATTTTAATAAAAATCAAAGATCGATTTTTTACAAATGCTTTACTTGCCCTTAATGTCCTACGACGATTATTTATGACAAGGTTTAAAAAATGTTCAAAATAACCTTATATATGTGCTTAAGATTAAATTTTGTGGCGCCAAGCATGGAATTTAAATAAAACAAAGAGCAAACAAATTTCCAAATTATTTCATGGTTATTCTGTTTATGTAGGTATTTAAAAATTCATATAAAGAAGACGATTCACCAACCTGTATACTCGTAAGAACGACTAATAACAGCGTGGCATCATCGGAAGTTGATAACAAAATATTTTAGAAATATTTATCTCCGCTGTAAAAAATATGCATACATACATAATGTAAAATCCCAAAATAATGTACCTATGTTTATTATATATGTATGTACATTTTTGTTAATAAAAATATATGTCTGTAAATGTAGGTATTGAAATCGTGCAATCGCCATTTCAGGAAGAAATTAAATTAAATTATCTGAGATTATTAATATTAATTGTATAAAATTGAATTTTTAGTTCTTTTTTAGTATTAAAATATATTTAAGATGCAATATAATAATTTTATTGATGGGTAATTTAATGACGTGAGACCAATTCTACGTGACTTTGCGATTGGAGTAACCTTTAAGAAAAAATGTTATTTAAAAATATGCACGGATTAGCCATCAGACTTTGAGATATTGGTGTTGTGTTAAGTGTTCAACAACAAGGTGCGGTGCATTAGGAAAAATAATTAAATTTGGCTTTGGTGACATTTTCCAAAAAAATAAAATAAAATAAAACAAAAATCTATTAATGCCTTATATCGGGCTCCAGGATCTTAGCAGCTCATTTGTGAAATTAAAACAAGTATACCAGACAGATTTAGAAAGTCAGAAAATTATGATAAAAGGTCAACTAGTTTCAGTAGTGGTCAGCTATAAGATATATATATTCATATTTGATTGGTTATAATTAAAACTAACTAATTTCCACTTTAGCGAAAAAATAAAAGATAAACAAACTCTCACTTTTTTCAAGATGGACTCAAATCATTTTTGGACTTGAGCATAACGAATTATGTTTCAAATGACTTAGCTTTCAAACTATAATCGCTTTCTGTTTGCCAGCTGTACAAACGTGGTTCAATATTTGATCCGCGGTTCATCTAGCTTAACTCACCGATCTTGGTGGATCAACTGAGGTTCAACGATGGATCAAGCATTTAATTGGCTATAATCACTTGCCTGAATTTTGAAAAATCGTTCAACCTTAGGTAATCCATCAAAATGGTAAATTAAAATTCCGGAACAAGCGATCAAATATTGAACCACGTTTGTAGAACAGGTCCTAAGTCATCTTAAGCAAAAAGAGGGAATTCATAATGCTATAGTTGAACATGCCTATAATAGACGCGGCTTTGCTAAGTTCAGTTTCGTTTCGGTCACATTAGCGAACTTAAACTAGAGAGTCAGAAGTTTAGTTTGAAATCTGGCGACTGACAACTGGCGGTTCTACATTATAGGCCGACTCCTCTGGAAATACTAATCTCCGACATCCCAACCACAATCCATGCACAAACAGTTCATTTTTTCTCACTCGGCAGTCACATGTCATGCTGTTCGTTTCCTTTTCACTCTTACTTTTTCTATTCTTTCCATCAACACTCACATCCATATTAAAAAAAAAACTACAAGAAATAATCACATATATGAAACGTCAATCTATGGTCAAGCTTTGAACAGTATATCCTATTTTGGATTGGCAAGTTCCGGTTCTGTCACCGTTTATGGCCTGTGGAGGCGGCCTTTTAAGAGAACCACTTAAGTTATCAGACGCAATTTGTGGATATTTTAGACGATACTTCTGGTAACTTTTCGTTAGATTTTGACAATAGCTTAAGCTGATTATTGTGACGCTTAAGCCCTATCAGTAAAGTTGTTAATTTTAGATTAAGGATAATTTAAGAGAAATTGGGTGAAAAAACTTCATAGGAAATAAGGGACGCCCTTTCAGAAAAACTTGACATTTCCATACAAGCTATGGATAAATATCGATAATAAAGAGCTAATTCGCGGCGGTAACATAGGTTTCTACGTTTTCAGATTTAAACTTAGGCTAAGGCCGAATAAAATTATTTGTTGTTACATTTAACACGGAAATTGCTTAGCCAATACCTCTTTTTTTTTAATGCAATTTTCTTCGCAGATAAGATCAGAAACGTTAATGCAGCCAATCGAATGAGAACAATTAAGAACACAAAACTCCACCAACTTAATTCTTGGTTCAACAAAAAAGTGTGCTTTTCTATTTGGAACAGTTCAGAACAACCAAAATAAATGGGCCGATCAAATATATCAAATAGCTGAGAGCGGCTTACTTCACTCACAATTTTGACAGTACGAAAAAAACGTGATTTTGACAGCTTGTTAAGGGGTGGGTGATGTTCATCGATTTTAACAAAATATCCATGTAAAAAAAAATATTTTCAGAAAAAAGTTCAAACCGATTGTATTTTAATTTTCAACTATATCTTATATATTTATTTCAATAAATTCAATACTGCACAAAGTTCAATTAACTTAGATCTTTAAGCAGTAAAATTATCATATCTCGTATGGCAATTTTCAGACAGGTATAGTTTTCACGTATTTTTTTGGTTACGATAAATTGTGAGAGAAAATTGAAACTTATTTTATAAGACTATATAATATGTATTTCGCCAACGATCATGCTGAAATTAGTTATTATTTTGATGTCCGAGATATGTCGAAATACTAAACCTAAATCCTATTTGGCAAGAAAAACGAATGAAGAACATCGATATTTAAACTATTCAAAACAATAGTTTTCCTGGTGTTTAGAAACAGCAAATTTTGTAACTTATGACAGTTGAGCTTTTAAGTGTATTTCAAAATTATATCGGAAAACTCTACATGTTCTGCTCAGTGATTTGATCGGAAATAAAAAGAAAAAGTTAAACGATTTTTTTGCGGCAGCTTTCTTTAGCATTAGACTAATTTTTTTAAGCAAACGCGGTATTTGTTAAACAATTTGTATGTTAATTGCCTTTGAACTTAGATAAGGGAGAATATTGTCTTCTTGTTATCGATAAAAAAGTGTAATGGCATCGCTAATTCAACTGATCTTTTTTTTGTCAGATTCTCTTAAGACTTACAAAAAAACACGTTTAGAAAGGAGTATAGGTAATCATCATATATATTGCTAATGTTCATTCAATTTTGTTTGTTCAAAGTAGTGTAGATATACTAGGTGGCGCAAAATTACTAACCCTATCGGAAGATGTTATAATATATTTTTGCAAATGTCGGCAAATGTCAATAGAAACAATTATTCCGCGATTTTTTAGTAGTAGTAGTAGTAGTAATATTGATTTTTATTCCATAGTAAATTAATTTAAGCTAACATAAATTACAAAAATCAATATAGCATGGCACTTGCCGTCTGCCAGATTGACAACTAAAATAAATTAAATTTACATATGTAATAACGCTTCCGATTAAAAAGTATTTAAGTAACTATATTTATAATTTAACAAAATTGAACTAAGCACACATTGACACATCACAAATCTTCATTAATTATTCTATATCTATATTTCATTGCTATTTTGCAAAATTCATATAATTTAGCGACATCCATCTCATTCAACATATTAATAACTTCTTCTTCTGTTAAAAATTCATTTCCAAAAATACTAATCCTAGTCTCTCTTTTATCTACCGATAAAATGAATGATATTCTCTCTTTCTCGTAAGTGGCAGATACTACATTCAAGAGGTAAGTCACTCCTATGTGGTATGAAAGTCAGGCTTAATAATTCGCTTCGTTTTTGTTTGACCATGGTAGCAATCACCTGAATACAATTTGAATCACAGAAGTAGTTTTTTCTGCAAGATTGTGATTGAGTCTACTGTATGTTGTTCTAAATATTGAACCAGAAGCTTCAGCTATATATTCCGTTCTACAGTTCTCATCTACTGCTGATATAATTTCGTATAGCATAGCTTTACTGCTCGGGACATTATCAACATGTAAAACAAAGTTTAAGTTGGTCTGGTCTGGTCTTGAATGGCTTTAATGACAACTTTTCTGACCAGTCGTGTATCGGGCATATTGAAGACTTTCAGGAGGTAGTCCGCCTGTAGTTTCAACATTTTTATATACAGAGGTTCCATAACGGTTTGCAGCATAATAACATAGTTTGGCGTGTTCATTGGTAACCGAAATACTCTTTTTACATAGTATGTTAATAGTTTCTCAACCGAGTGAAACTTTTTACAACCCCATACTTGCGAGGCATACAAAAGAATACTCTCTGAAACTGCTTAAAAAACCTTATGTTTACTGCTGTGTGCAATACTCTTATTCGAAAAGCATCTTTTCCATGACATATTAATAGCAGTTTTTGCCTTTTGTAATTTATTATTGAAGTGTTTCTCCATACACAGGGTTCTCGAAAAAATTACTCCCAAGTACTTGTATTTACTGACACATTCTATATTTTCGCCATTAAGGTTCCATATTTCATTCGAAGCATTCCTCCTTTCTTAAATATCATCACCTTGGACTTCTGTATGTTCACTTCTAGGTTCCATAGACAACTGGATTGGTACATTCTGTTTATCATGAGTTGCAACGATTCTGGGGAATACGCGAATATAACAACATCATCTGCAAACAGCAAAGCCTTAATACGCACCCCTTCATAGTGTACTCCACCAGGCAGGTAATCGATGAGATCATCTAAGAACAAGCCAAATAGAGTAGGGCTCAATTTGCATCCCTGTCTGACTCCAGATGTGGTCTCAAACCAATCAGACAACTCAGCTCCGTTCCACACTGCCGCGCGAGTTTCTTTATACAGCTCTTCAAGAACTCGTCCGAATTTGAGCGATAATCCCAAGTTATATAATTTGTAGAATAAAGCACCTCGGTCAATTGAGTCAAAAGCAGCTTTGAAGTCGTTGTAAATATTTTATACGTAGCGTTGAGAAAAGAAATTCCCCGATAGTTTGTTACGTCCAATACGGATCCTTTTTTGTGGATAGGAAATATGATAGCAACACGGAATTCATCTACCGGAAGATCACCCTCAAACACTTTATTAAGTAGCCCTAGGAGCCTTTCCTTTAGAGAGATAGTCCTGTACTTATAAAACTCTACTGGGATACCATTTGCACCAGCAGCCTTATGATCTTTTGAATTTATCAGCGCTAATTCTTAATCGTCCAGTGTAAACTCGCAATCTAACAACTCATTGCTGAACCCAGGCACCGCATAATACCACTTGGTGGCAGTTACTACTGGATTCAAAAGATCCTTGAAATGAGTGAGTAAATTGTTTGCAGAAAGTTTGGTATGAATAATAAATTTAAATAATAAAAAGTACATATGTATTCATGAGTTTTGACGTGTCTCTTGTGTCTTTTTACTTCACACATATCAAAGTAGAATTGACATTTACCGCCATTTGTAAAAATTATAGAATCTACCTATTTATGAAGATTAATTTAGCACCACTTGGTATCCCTTGCTATAGGTAGGTATAATTTACGTATGTAGGTAACTGAAGGTCAAAGATTTATTGCAAGTCTAAACACCTCTTCAAAATTTAGCCATTCCCAGTTAAAAAAATGATGCAAAATACCAAACCAAAATACGTACATTACATACATATAAAATATACATAATATATCGAAGATATTTTCAAAAAAAAAAACAAAAAAAAAATAAGAAGCAAAACACCACACAAGCTAATAAGATTTTTATCACTTTCCCGTCACATCTTAAAGCAAATATTTCCCTTTTGGTCCCTGGCCAAAAGACCCGTCGCGTCAATAAAATCAGATAAATTCGAATTCAATACATTTTGGTTAATAATCCATAAAACATCCATAAATTCGACCAGAAAAACATCTGTGCATTCCTCATAATGATAGTTCTCAGGTGCAGCAAACATATGCTTCTACTTCTCTACATCGCACCACGCTATCCAATATGGTATTCCATATCAAATGACCAGGCCATGCTCTTGCTGCTGTTGTATGAACACCAAACGACGAACACCACGTTCCTTTCATATAGTCGCCGAATGAACCATTGGTTGGCCAGCGGGTGGCGCGGCGGCGGTGCGGCGGCAATGACGACGACGCGATGTGACGACCAGCCGCGAAAGATAAATCAAAAAATTGGACTTTCAAGACTATGACTGCGGAGTGCGGCTGCAGAGTCGACTGTCCGAAAACATTTTAACCACAAAAACACATATTATATACTGTGTTTGCCTCAACTCTTTCATGGTTAAATGATCCTGCAAAGGTGTGTCGGTGTGTGATCTGTGGTGAGAAGAAACGGAATTCCCAAGAGATTCTCAGGTTCTCACCAGCATAGCATCTCACAGAAACGGCACTGGCAGACCTTCTGGCTGGGCTGGGCAAGTTGGGCATGGGGGTTCTACTATACAGAATCAGAATCCACCGCGCAGTCTCCTATCCTACCCACATGTTCAGTTTGTCGAACAACTGGAAGTAATTTTTTTTTATAAAAGTGCTGAGGATTTTGCCGGTTTCTGGTTTCTATCTAAGTAAGATTCCTTCTCTTTCCGTCCTAGCCTGATGATGGTCACCATGTTCTTTTCTTTGTTGGATTCTGTCAGCCTCCTCGGCTTAGATCTCTCACCTTAATTATTACTGTCGGTGTTTGTTCATCTTTACCTATTAAGGATTTAAATGGAATTTTCTTGGTCACAGGTCATCATTCTGTTCTCAAGTGGTTCTTCAGATACTTTTTGTTCACCTTCGATTGTTCTGGGATTTTGTTGTCATTTCTTTTTTTTGTATTTGTAAGATTTTGAACAAGGGCACTTTGTCCGGTTCGGTTATAGTTGTTCGTTTTCTTTTTATTCGTGTCATGCTTATTTGGTAAAAAAAAAAGTTTAAGAAATTTCGTAGACATCGTGGCTTCAGTTGATTTTTTTTTGTAGCTATAGTAAGTAGGTATACGTTTGGGTATTCCTGTCGTTTCTTGGTTAGTTTTTTAAGTGGTAACTGCCATTATGTTAGGGATTTTCGTGTTTCTGCTTTATCGAGTGCACAGGTGTGTTTGGTTGGGTTAATTTTTGAGGTTGTTTTTTTGTGGTTGAATCAATTTTGATTGAAATTAATTTTTTTGGTCTTCTTTTGAATGCTCGACAGAATAATTTATTTGCTTCTGCTGATAATAGCAGCGGAGGATATTTTTGTATTTTCTGTTTGGTATTTTTATTTTGTGTTGTTACAATTTGTTAAAGAATTATGTGAAAGAAGTGTTATTAAATTTTTATTTTTATTACATATTCTTGAAAGGTAGTAATTTCGATATTAATTGGTTTTCGCATGTAATATCATATAAATGAAATAATACCAATTTGTTATATATTTAAATAAGAATGTAGGATATAATAATTTAGCATTATTTCGAAATTCGCTTTCAGGCGAAAGTAGGTAATGTAACGAAGCGTTACACTTACGCACCCCATTCAATACCATGCCGAACCCTAATCATTTACCGACAACCGCCGAACCAGTCAATTGTCATTCGACCAACTCAACCATAATATGCACATATAAGTCTTGCAACAAATCCAGCAATCCCGCACGACCACCACATAAGCATAATGCAGATAAGAAAGGCAGCACTTTGCGACCACTACCAGTAACTGGCTATGCGACTACTGCGGAGTGCAATTACCGGCAACCTACTCGAGCAACAACATACGATAAGACCACCACACTAACATTTGAGTTCGTCGTCCTTACGATTCACACTGAGTTAAAGCAACAAATATAACAACTAGAGGTAAGGAATGACGATGAAATGAGGAAACTTGTACATTCAAAAGCAAACATTGATTTGGGTTGTGGTTTTTGCTGAGGAATAAGATTCCCGTTAATCCTAAGTGGCAGTGGTAGCCAGCTTAGCAGTAGGTGCACTACTGAGAATATAAGTAATTTTTCCTTGGGAACATTGGGCTATCCCTGCTTTCTCCTTCAGAGTTAGTTTGGGCTAAGTAATTTTTCCTCGGGGTAGCCTTGGACTGGGATTTAGATTCCAAAAATGTTCTATCCCCCGTTCCCTTCCTCAAAGTGAACGTCTTGTGACTGAATTTACTTATGTAGCTCAAATAAACCAGCTTTTCTTTTTTCAAGAGCCTGAGAACTTTAAATATGAGAAAATCTTGCCGAATGGCGTCAATGGGGCTCTAATATTGACTTCATTCCAATGCTTCAAGAGTTCCTGGTTTGTCAGCACTAAAAAGTAGTCAAGAGGCGTTAAGTCGCACGACCGAAGGGGCGGTTAACAGGACCTGGACCACTACTGGAAATAAAAGATGTCACCAAATTGTATTTGCAATAAGTTTATGGCTGCATCACTATCTATTCACAATTCTTGCGTAAAAATGCTCTATGAACTTTGCGAACAGATTTATTTTTATCAAAGTAAATTTCTACAATTTAGCAGCGTTGTCCCGCCGTTAAACCTGAAAGGAAATGTCAATAGAGCTTAACATTCTCAACTGTCAAACCATAGACAATAACCCACGAATCTTCTCAACAAAATGAAATAAAATGTAGACTTTACCCATAGTAGTGCACAGATTTTTTTTATCAGAGGCGTTTTCGAGATAATCAGTTTTGGGGCAAAAAAATCAATTCCAAAACCTATTTGAGATAATTATCAAAAACTCTTAAATACTAAGTTTGAAGAAAATCTCGCCAGCATATTTATAAACAACCATACAACCACTTTGTTGTTCTTTTATTTTAGAATTTCTTATAAACGGCTTGACGGATTTCGATCAAAATTCTGAATTCAACTTATGTTTGCGTTTTTTTTTTCATATTTTTCTTTGGGTTTGTAGGAAAAAAAACTACAACTATTGAAGTTTGAGAAGTTGCGGATAAGAAACGCAAAAGGATTTCTTTTTATAAAGCGTGTGAGGATAGGAATTGAACCAAAGAAACAAAATCGGAAACTAGAGACGTCACTTCGGAAAAAAATGACATTTCCAAGCAAACTATCGATAAGAAATAATAAGAGTTATAGATGAAACAGATTTAACCAACACTATTATATCTTCAACAGCATGAGCGCCGTCGAGTCAGAAAAAAAATTCAAACACATTGTCACCAGCCCCACATTTCCAGCAGTTTGACATTTTGTATCGAAACAAGCACTTTGATGCATTTTTTTTAAGATTTGTTTGTTCAAGTATTTCCACCAAATTTTAGGACTTTGTCCTAAAGTTGACGCAGTTGACGTTGCGTTGCTGCGGGGCTTGTCTAGTACCTGCTGAGCAATTAAAATGCATTAGATCTAAAATAATGGCGACCGCTGTTGCTGGGTGCAGGTTTAATCTGTTTTTCGCTTTAAGTCAAGTCGAAAATTCTCGGCGCTCGGGGATTAGTAGTTGTTGCATTTAATGTGTAAATTCTGTAGTTAATAAGTGCTTGTATTTTTCGTCCAGTTTTCTTGGGACTTGGTAACAGACAACATAAATAATACTTTATTTTAACAGGGCTCATTATTATAATCTTCTTCTATATATATAAAAATGAATGTGTGTATGTATGTCCTTTATAGAATCGTAAACTATGTATTTGAGCATGTGATGATCCTTAGCAAAGTTGTTGTGCATGAGCCAGCGAAGGTTTCTGACTTGGTACGACGAATTTTCGACAGGTGGCGCCACTGTAATCATCAAATTCAATCAAATGATTCATAATGAATTGAATATTTGTGTAATGTCTTTCCTATAAATTTATTTAAGTTGTTGACGTAGCAACGCGCGCAGGGTACAGCTAGTTAACTAAAATAGCGATGTAGTGAGGAGCAATGAGTTATGTATTTACTTGAGCTAGAGAATTTTGGATTACGGGTTTATATACATACTTTTGCCATCATAGCATGCATGTGCATTTTATGAGAAAAGAAAAGTTACGAAAGCCTAATTTAAGCGCCTGTGAAGCTCAATCAAATGAACAATGTAATTAATTTCTTAATTGAAAACAACATCATTAATCAACAAACACACTACATGGCGGCATGTTGTGCATTGAAATTGAGCTTAAGCTTTATGGGGCTGGTGTGCTGGACCCGCCTGTGACGTTATCAGCTTAAAATCTCTTATAAACCCGACACGACTCTACGCGACTAACTAACTATACGACCGCGAAGAAAACGCAAACAAGGCAACAACGACGACGGATGACTTAATTTACCGAACGGAATTCAAATCGGATCCGCGGTAGCTCCTTAAGTATTTATGATGCGCAAAGTATTATGTCTATGATTGATTAATCTGGGGAAGTGGCGCCGTGTGTTGTAGTGTCGGTGAACATTTTTATCCTATTCTGTTCTGAACTTAAGCGATCTGTATCGCAAATACTCGTATAACTTGCCTCTTATATGTAGGTGCGTGATGCTTGTGATTCTATTTCGATATTCACTGACGGAAGTGCAGCCTAATAGTGTGGTACAAGTGTGCCGAGGTCTCTTGTCGTCATGTAGTCGCCTTGATCTTAATCGTGATGAGTTATTTGTGTTAGACTAAACATATGCGGTGCTTTAGTTTAGATAAATTCGATTAATAAATAATGTTGGTACGGGTGTTGATGGGGCATGTGAATTTTAATATTCATTCGGATTATAGATAGATCAGTTTATAGCATTCCCAAAGTAACGCCGGTGATGATGAGATAAGATTTGCATATAGTATGTATTGTATACGAAAAAAGAGCCAGACGAGCTTTATTGTGTACGTGATGTATTTACTTATTAATATTTAAGTATGTTCAACACTTTAGATTAGTTTGATGTCCTTATACAGAAATATTAGGTGATTTAGTGAACAATTTATTCTTTTGTTACAATTATGTTGTGTTTCAATTTACAAAATATGATCTTTCTAGTTCAATTAGTTCTCATCTCACAAAACAAAAGTGATACTACGTTTCCACCGAACATTAATCTCTTGTAGATTTACTAATCTCAAAAAGTGTTTCCACCGCTCCAAAAGTAGATTAATTTTGAAAGCACTATTCAAAATGCATATATCGTTTCATTTTCTCTTATAATGTAGGAGTGAGACAGGCAGCTTCACCTGTGTCAGCTGAAAAAAAAAATCACTTTCCCGGTCAATGTGTTCATTTCGATATGGAAATAGGGTATTTCGATTGAAGATTTAAATGAGATTTATTTTAAATTTTCATCTGAGAAGATTAAAATTTGTATGGTAAATCCTCAAGATTTGTATGAGATTTAGCTAAATCTACTTAAATCTCGGCTTATACTACGTTTCCACCAACCACTAAACCATAAACGCATAAAACAAAAATAAATTGAAAATATGGAAATTGGTTCTATGGGGATACCGTTAATAGGAACGCAAAATTAAATATTTGTATATCAAAGCTCTTGAAGGCGTTTTTAAGAAAACAATTTTTTCGTAACAGTTTTTTTTAATATTTATATAGTATGTACCGTTGTTTATATTTAAAAAAAATAGTTTTTTATTTGTATGTCAAAAATTACTAAACACAAAATTTCAAAAAAAAAAAATTGATTGAGTCATTTTCAAATAATTGAGTTTTCGAAAAATTTTATAAAAATATTTGTATTAATTATCTGCATTCTTATTATAAAAATCGTTTGCAGCCGTTTCTGAAAAAAGTAATATTTACGTTTTTGGTTGAAAATCCATCCCTGAATCTAACGAACTTCCTGTTATGTGCAGTCACATCATATGCACAGGATTCTTAGTAGACACGGCTAAATAAATTTAAAAAAAAAAACAAAAATTATTTAATTTGTTTCTAAAAAAAATATTGGTATGAAAAGTGTATGTATTTGAAAATATACATTTAAAAACATTATTTCAAAAATTGTCCACCTCTAACTATTCATTTTCCAGCTCTAATTAACAAATTTGACTTAAGCCATATGCAAGTAATTTATGCAAGCTATAGCCTACTAAATTCTGAAAATTGGTAGTTTGACGGGAAGCGACGGAACGGGTGGGTCAATAAGTTTCTGAAAAATAATGGATAGAACACTCTTTTCGGTACAAACATTTTATTTTTCAATGCATTCCTTTTTATCTCGATACACTTTATCCAACGAGCCTCTAATTTTGTATGACCTTCAAATAATACGATTTCTCGAGCCCCTCTAAATAAGCGTTTGTTTTAGGGATGACCTTTTCATTCGACACGAATTAGTCTGGGGAAAATGCTGGATGAGGATTTTGCCATTGCTTTGTCCTGCTGAACACCGCGCGCATTGGAAAAAAACTTTCGACATGACCTTGTTTGCTGACAAAAGAACCTTGACTTTCTTCGGCTTCGATTCAACATGAGAATTCCATTGTTTTGACTGTTCCTTAGTTTCCGGTATGCTGTGGTGAATCCAGGTATCATCCACTGTTACTAAACTGGTAAAATTTTTCTGGAACATCGCCAAACACAACTTTGAAGTTTTCAAACGCGGCATAAAATGGCTGCCACAACATAACTATTTGACAGATCTGTCTGAAAATTTAGGTGCGTTCTTTTAAAAGATGATCTTGACAAAAAAAAATTAATTTAATGACACGACAAAATATAAAATTTCTATACCTACATCTGTATGTATGTATGTATATGTAGTTGACCGACGTATATTTCTTTAACAAATTGAAATATCAAACCTCAAACACTCAACGAAAGTGAAATTTGAATTTATTTGTGTAAAAAATAAAATTACCTCTTGTACTAACTATTCCCATAAAATTGTCCACTAAAAACAGTTTTTTGGTGTTATCGTCCTTATCATTTCTAAATATTGTCATCCACAGGGCTCACATAAGGCAAAGGTTGACTATTTTATACTTCATATGAGTTATTTATTTTTGTAGAAATTTACATATAATTAATAACACATCTGTGTCAAAAATACCTCTAAAATATGGACAATGTCAATAAACTTTGTATGAACGGATTGCTTAATATCATAATACAGTTATCTTTACCCAAAAACTGATCTCAATATAATTTCTTAGTATAGTTTAACACCATCCTGTGCAATACCCTTTCACACAACAAAACCCTAATCAAAAACACGAGCAATTTTTTGTTCATTATTATTTTTTATTGGACTGTTTACGTTGCTTCCATTAAGCTAGTCATAAAAAAAGACACGCCCATAACAAATTAACTAATTTAATCTTAAATAAACGGTGATCACATAGTAGGTATTTAAGCAAAAATATATATAATTTAATTGTTTCATTAAAAAAAGACAAACAAAAACCGAAAAGATATTAATACAAAAATTATGAGCAGAAATCTCAAAAACAAAAAAAAATCGAGATCGATCAACCTTTACGTCATGGTCGAATCAACCTGTCTCTTTCATATGTTGGACTAATATCTAATATCGTTTTCTTATTTTTCATTAAAATTTATTTAATTAATTAACTAGTTTGGACGACATGACGACTCGACGACGACGTTGAAGCTTGGAACTGCAAGAATCCGGGTAATATTAAAAAAAAAAACAATAATTTCAAAAAAAAAAAAAAATCATTGCTACACCACCAGATTTCATTTGCAAATTTTGCGGTTTTTCTCAAGAAATTCAAAGTTGGCGCCAAGCTGCTCCATTCCGTGTCAGATTTATAGACCGATTTTTGCATTAAAATTATTAGCTCATATTTACACATCGCATCTCCTAACAAAGGTTCAGATATCGAATATTATGAAAGCTTATGACAATTTAAATTAAATCAGTATTAGTTTATAGAAATTGAGAAATTTTCTTTTTAATTGAAACGATAAAGATTTCTAATTATTTGAAATAGTTCTTCATCATAAGGAGTGTTTTATTGGGAAATTTATCAATAGTAAATCTAACCATAGTAACATACAACATCGCTAGTTATTGCTCTGCAGAGTAGCTCTGCGGTCGATAAAAGCTAAAGTAGAATCTTATGGGGTTTTCGTTTGGTAAATTTATATTTTGATCTATAAATTGATTTTTGTTTCGTAACGAATCGAATACGTTTTCAGAATGCTTTTTATTTGCTATAGTATTGGTGCATATTTATGTCTGTGAACCAGCTAGCGGTATCAGCTGCTATTATTTCACTTAAAACTGCTTTCATTTGAACTCAAAACTACGAGTATTTTACTCCTTTCTTGCAACCGAAACAAATTATTAGCAAACAAGAACTTGTCAAATTGATGGCTGTCATTAATGATGCATAGTGGTGTTAGTAAAAGAGGGCTAGGTCTACCGAAAAATCCCGATCAGCAAAATTGATTTCAAATCAAAAACGAAATCAATTTGCTTGGCAAAAATTTTCAAAATCTGTTTTTCGACAGATCTAATTCAAAACTAAATAGATATTTGTTTATAAACGAAAGCTCCATTACTGTGCGTGGATTATTTATTCGAGTCTCGATTTTGATTTTGTTAGTTTTGTTGGTACGATTAAAAGTTGGTTTGAATTTTGATGGTTTGGTTCATTAATTTCCATTCGACAGACAAATCAGACAATATTTTTGATTGTTTTTTTTAGTTGGCCACTTTATATTTCTCAGATCTCAGATAACTCCATTTTTTAATAAATATAAATGCTGTTCCAATGAAAAGTTCTTCACTTTTACTATTAAAAAGTATAATTGAAATGTTTTGCACTCTTTGCTCAATTATTTTCTGGAGCACGTCTAAATTTCCACCTATGTATGTATATCTGCAATTTGTTATACCCCGATACCACACAAGTCAATTGATCAATTTTAACAAATTTCTATTTGCATTCGGAAAAAAATCAATCGCTATTGAACGAATTGCGTTTTCCTTTCATTTTTGACTAATTAAGACAAATTTTCGTTTGGTTTTCAGTTTGTATGGCTGACTTACAATACCGCGTTGGGCGTAGCTTTGACAGATTTTTCTCTCAACGCGAAAGTTCCAACATAGCAACTAAGGTATAATGTTTACAATGACGCGTTGGGAATAATGTTTACGAGTCGGCATATATTAGCAAGTACACAAGCTAACGTAACATAAGTGACAGCAACACTCAAGTAAAAAAAATAAACTTTTGCGCGTTTCGACATTCGGTCATTGCATTTTTCTACATCCCAGCATTTATCCCTTTCTAAACTTTTCTACATTCCAGCTTTTGACATCGGATGTATATTCCTATTTCATCTCTACATTCCTGTTTCATATCGCTTGGATGGATACTTGTTAAAGTAACGTAAGCGTGTCTAACGCGAACGCCCTATTGGAAATCAGCCTTTATTGGTAATTTCATCCGCATTTATGTTTGAAAAATATACACCTCTCAAAAGTGTACTAAATAACAGAGTGTTCCCAAAACTATATAGAGTAAAAATAAGATTTCTGTGGACTGGGCATACATTTTCGTGCTTCAATTGTTTTTTTTTTTTAACATTTCTTGAAAGTTACTGAACATTTTTAAAGCAATTAAAACATTGCTCTATGTAAAATGTGTATTTGACTATAGTCAACGAACAAACCCATGCATTTATCATTTCCAATGTTTGAATAAAAAATTCAAAATAAAGAAAAAAGGCAAACAATGATTTTGAAATATAAATTAATATTTAATATTAAAAAAAACTTCTTATATAAATAATGCCAGGCCATGGGCAAAAAACAAAAATTTCCAATTTAATGATTAAGAATTCTAGTTTTGTTGGATATAGTTCACGCTAGATGGTCTTCACGAAATCTATGTAAGATGAACTGAACTTGGCAAAAATTGCGTATTGACAAAGGTCCTCACTAGTCAACTGATGAGTCCATGTGAGATCACCGGGACGAAACGCCAATTTTTGTTGGACTAAAGGCCGTTAAAAGCTATTTTGAATCAATAATTCAACAAGTCCAAATATAATAGTGCTAAGTCTTCTACTTGGCTGATGTATTTCAGTAGTATATAGAATTTGTATTATTAAAAAAAACTTCTTATATATATTAATTATGTTTTTTTTACTTTATATTTTATAAGAATAAAATCTAGTTATGGGTTATAATGTTAATATTTTCTTTTGCATACAGGGGTACCATTTTTATCCAACTAAAAACCAGCATACTAGGGATGCGTTTTTATGGAAATTACTGTCGATATATTCCCAATAAAACACGTCTATTAAAAGTGGATAAGACTAAAAAAATACAATTATGTATAACAGTTTTTTAACATCGGCCCATTTTTAGCAAGAGTGAAGGGAAAAAAATTATGTTCTCTGCAAGATTAAATAAAATTTGTGTCAGAAGAGAGCTCGAAAGAAGTGAAACATTCCTATTATCCCCTCATCAAAATTAGGTGAGTTCAGAAAAAAATAAAATGCACAACTGGATCGTACGCACTTGCTCATATGTTCCATCACATTATATGCAAAAGATTCTTAATGGAAACGGCTAAAAGTATTTTTAAAGTCGTTTTTCACTTAATTTCTTATATATAAAAATTCTTAATTTTTTTTGTAAAAAAAATTGGTATGAGGCTATAGATCGTTCTACAGAGAGACAGACGGAATTGCGGGACCCAATTTTTTTGTATAGTATAATCGCAAGTAATAAAATCTGATAGAAAAATCAATTTCTATTAACTTTTTTTTTAATTCATATTTTTTTCTGAAAATTTTAATTAAGATTTATCATTTATCCGCCGAAACTCTAATGAGAGTTTTTTGAGATTTAAAAAGTGAAATATTAATTAGTCACGTTTCGGAAACAACCAGGTTTCGCCATTTTGACAGTTCTACTTCTATCTGACAGTATTTTATCACACATGCTCAACATGTAAATACTAGATTATATATGCTGAAGTTTAATGAGAGTGTATTACGTCAAACGGACATATGTGCTTTATTTAATATTGTGAACATGGCCGACATAATATGTATGGGCTTCTGGTTTTGATTCTATCATCAAATCCACAAGCAGCTCATATTTCACTGAGGAAAAGCTGTCATATTTTATAAATCCAACACCTTCAGGCATTCGGAAGCATTCAGGACGACCCATCGAAAACGACACAAGGCTTAAAAGCGCGAATAATAAATGTAGCTGTTATTATGATAACTTAGTAGGTGTTGGCTTAATCTGTTAAGCCAACAGACTCTGTTAAAGCCTTATGAATTCCCTTCGGTAAGTACAAATAAGAACTGTTATTACGAGTTTTGAATTCCGATATTGTTCCTACTATTTAGAAGCCATAAAAAGATGTCAAATACTCGATCTTGAAACATAAGTTTTATTAAGATATTCTAAAAAATTAACAAATAACAAAAAAAAAACATTTATTATGATAGATATCCGGTACAGATGGACTCAAAGAATAAATCGAATTTTTCTTAGAGAGAATATAACTAAAAAATGATTGGCACCAAATCTTACATTTTAAAATATAAAAAAATAACTATAATCTCAATCGAGTGACTGGGAGTGTAGGTACAAGTATGCCCACTAAAATTAAAATTTTGCCCAGTTACTCGAGACTGAAAAATTATTTAATTTTCAGATTTCTTTAGAAATGTATAAATTAACTCGCAAATACCTGACTAGACCTGTCTAGAAGAGGTCTTTACATAGCCTGCGCAGCTGGACCAATCAGGAAAAGAAGTCCACGCGAAGACTTTCGGCGACTCGGTATGTATAACAACAACGACGACCGACGCGACGTAAGCCTACACATAAATTCCTTTGCGTCTAAGAAGATCGTGACTTAGATACGATATGTACATATAAATTCACAACAGATACATTATCTATGAATATAAACTTCGGTGTAACAAGCGCCAGTTCTTGACATCAGAGTAACGCTATGTCAATCCGTCGGGCTAATTAGTCAACTCTCGATGCATCTAAAGCTAGACCAATCCGACATAAACAAATAAAATGATTAATGACCAAGAATATGCGCCATGAGTTAAAACAAGTAGTTCATTCAATTGAACAGTTGGTTAATCGCATTAACATAAGAAAGTTAGATAAATGCAGTCGCGACTAGTCGGTTGAATTTCTCAGAGATAAGTTGTATGATTTGAAGTTTGACGCGAATCTTTTCTTATCTTTATCTCTCCACAGCTAGCTTTGTTTTATATTGTCTTTCTTGAGTAGGAGTAATGTGTGCCACTGAAAGTTGAAAGGAATTTAACGGCCATCTGATTGAGGTTCAGATTCTCTGCTGCACCATTCATGAAGAAGCTTAGTAATGGGTACATACTATGTAGTCAAGAATTCTAAATGTGAATGGCTGCAAATAACACAGTCTGACAGTGTTAAAGTTAGAGCATTGAAATTTCCGGACAAACTAAGTCAGGCTGTGACTTATGGTATGCAGCGTCGTCATAGATACAATACAAAAACTAATTTAATTGTCAACAACAGGCTAATTGAACAAAATGAATGATGCCCACGCAAATGTTTCAATGAAGCTTTCATTTTATATATCAGACATTTAATGACAATCAAGGATGCTTAATGAAGAATGTCTAGAAGTTTTATGATTGTCCATGATTTGCAATAATCCAGGGGGCAACAAAAAACGCCGATTTCTTTTAAGTATGTAGAAGTGTTAAGTACATAGCCTTGGTACGCAGAATGTTCAAAAACCCATTTTGAAAGAATGTCTCGTTTTTTAAAGCGGTAGTTTTTTTTTTAATAACAAAATTTCGTCAGAAGCACTCAAAATTCAAGTGGAAAAATAATATTTCACTGTCAAATACGACAGCTATAACTTTGATCATATTGACAGATGTCAAATTAAAAAACAAATAATTCAGTAACAATGATTCTTGAAAAAAGGCGATGGATCTTGGATAGTCACTCCAACTGATTTTACTGCTAAAAACGCACTTTCCAGGTTATAAGAACGATTATCAAGCGAGGCCTTTTCCAACAGATACAGGCTCAATAAACACATAACATTTAAATTCCCTTTTAACTAGAGAAAAGATTGACTGGGATATTAATACCTATTTTCTTCCCGCATTTAAATATCCAGGCATGGACGGCATACTACCAATTAGGCTTCAAAAACTGCATGCAAATCATAGCAGTTTCATGCCTGGGCATAACTTTTAAAGGACGTCTTCACCTCAAACACGCGTGCCGAGTCAGGGAGACAAGTCAGATTGGTTCTATACCGAATATTGGCAGGCATGGTCATGCATCCGTGAAGGTCTTCCGACCTATTAGCCTGACATCTTTAACTGTCATCATGCATACCTCAAAGGCAATTCAACAGAGATGGCCTTAAAGGAGGTAGTTGGCACGATAGAGAAACCATCCATTATAAAGAGTATACTCTCGCCAGCTTTTTAGACATAGAAGGTGCCTTTATTACACTCCTTACCGAATCTGTTCAAGACTCCAATGGCATAGCTAACTATTTTCATCACTGGATTATCTCTATGCTTAGGATGATTATAGCTTCGTAAGGCAGCTCGACGGATACCAAATATGTAAATAGAGGAACACCACAGGGTGGAGTTCTGTCGCCGCTTCTGTGGCTTTTAGTCATGAACGAAATTCTTGTAAAGCTGAGGAATAGTGGTGCTAAAGCCGTAGCTTACGGAGATAATTTAGTACTTTTAGTATCAGATAAATTTCCAACAGTGATTAGTGAAATCACGGAGAGGGCTGTGTTTAACGTTAGCAATTGGGCCACGAGTTGTGGACTTGGGGTTAACCAATGCAAAACAGGATTATTATTCTTTACTACCAGAACTATCACGCTACCACGATTAAATGCCTACAATATATCCTATCTACTATTGCGAGATATTTGGGGGTCATCCTTAACCATAAACTAAACTGGAAACTTAGCATTAAAGAATGGGTTAAGAAGACTAGCATTGCTTTCTACGCTTGCAATAAAATATTCGGTAAAAAATGGGGTCTCCAATCGAAAATAATTCTATGGACATACACAACGGACAATACTGGCTTATAGTTCGATTGTCTGGTGGCCCGCTTTAAACAAACAATACAAAATCAATAAACTTAAGAAAATTCAGAGAACTGCTACCGTTGGCACCACAGGGCTTTAAGAGCTTGTCCAACGGATGCTTTAAGTGTTATTTTATATCTTCTACCTCTTGACATCAACATTAAATATCTGGTATCTTGCAGCGCACTAAGTCTCAGAGAGTCAAAATGCTGGGTTGCCAAGCCGTACGGTCACAGCAACACAGTAAAATTGATTCCACCAGATATTCTGTCTGTCGGAAAACACTGAATACTGCACCCCTACTCTAAACATCAGCAAAAGTTTTAAAGTTATCTTCCCATCCAGGAAGAATTGAAAGAAGATATTCTGTCAACAAACACTGCACCCCTACTCTAAGCATCAGCAAACGTTTCAAAGTTATCTTCCCACCCAGGAAGAATTGGAAGGTGAGGAAGTGACGAAATATTTCGACGTACAAATTTTTACCGACGTATCTAAAATGGAGTGTGGTGTAGGAGCAGGAATGTTCTCACATTCGCCAAAAGTCTATAGATCTCTCCGACTTCCTGACTTTGCTAGCATCTTTCAAGCTGAAATACAAGCTATAATAGAAGCATGCAAAATTGTTAAATCTAAATTCAGCAACAATCTCTGATAGACAATCGGCTATCAAAGCCGTAAATTCGACAAAAATATCTTCAAAGATTGTTGAAATGAGCTTGATAACCTGAACTTTAACCATATAATCCACCATATAAAACGGCTGGCAGAGGAACTGGCCCGACAAGGATCAGCTCTTCATAACTTACGCGGAGAGTGTACTTATTCCACTTGCTGCTATGAAGGGCAACATTCTCTTAATATTCTTTCGAAATCAAATAGTATAGGTAGAGTAATCTACCCGACTATACCATATCTAGAATTATGAGGCATACCTACAATAAATCCGTCGCTACTTGCAATGGATACTGATCTTTGGGAGAACACGCAGCTAAGCTACCCAGCATTCCCAAATAACACCTAATGCCGCAGCTTTAAAAATCAGTTGAAAAGGGAGATATTGCTTCACTTCCTCTGCAAGTGTCCCGCCTTGACCAAACTGAGAATGCAATCCTTTGGAAAGGCTTTTCTTTCTGATCTAAACGAACCTAATTTTTTTTCTCAACGTTATGAAATGGCTCTAGCGACACTTCACTTGAGTGGCGTACCTTTCTCTTTTTGCCGCTAAAAATCGTCTTTTTATGCAGGTCCGTACTAGTTTTTGGTATCAAAACGCTGCATTCCAGTCTAGCGCTACTTGGGTCTAAATTGCGAGTTGTTCCCTTTTGACCACCATTTTTACTTACCTACCTATCCTGTTTTTATCTTTGAAAGAAGTGGTCAATTTTCTTTGCAATTTTTATATAAAATATAAGTAAACAAATAATATTGTCCGCAGAATTCCTAAGCTATAATAGGGTACTTAGGAATAATTGTATATACAAAATGTATTTCATAAGGGGTTTTATTTACCACTTCGAACTCCTATTAAAATCTATAAGCCATCAATTAAAAATATTATTGCTTCACTGAAACACATGATAAACGAACCTGGAGATGTTTATGGATTTCACATAAATAATTTATTATGTAAATATGACAGTCGGTATTCCTTTTAGTCATAAATCAGAAGACCTACGCATATAAATATAGTGCCTACTATATCCAAGACGAAAAAATAAACAAGTTCAACGTAGCTTGTCGATTACAAAATTTGCAACGGACTTGGTATTATTAATGTCTAGAAACTATGGCGCCTGCAATGACTGATTACAGATTTAATTTATATATTTTGTATAAATCATAGAAAATCATTTCAATCTATTGAATCTTGTATATAGAAGATATAACCTTAAAGCCGATCTTGTTTCGAAATTATAGGTTTAAAATTAATAATAATAAAATTGTAGTTAAACGTATACTCCGGTGGATATATTTTCTTGTAAGAATTTTTCATACAGGGAGTTGCAAAAATTGTATCTCAATAATTTATATACATACATATTTCCCTTTTAAGAATATACATACATAGCTAGTTGATTGAAATGATAATAACTCATTTGTAATTTCGTGGTTTCAATTTCAAAACTGCGCAAAATTCACCCACCGCAAATGAGACAATTTCATTTGACAGCTAAGTTTAAAACGGTAAGAGCGAAAACGTTAGACTGTTCCCTTTGATTACAAAGAAGTTCTATGCATTTTTTGAATCACTATTTCATTCATTAAAAATTTGAATCCCTAATAGCGAGTTTCATTCAAGAAAAGATTGGCTCTTTCTGTAAAAAGATTAGATTTTTTGAATTCTTAGAGTTTCATTCCAATAAAAAGAGCAGATCTAGATCAAATCTTTGCACGAACGATCTGATCCCTGATGGGTTGGCAGATTTGTTCTGAATGCACACATACATGGAAAGAGACTTTTCTGTCAACGGTCAAATGTTAAATATTTTGTTATTAATTTGTTGTGAACTTGTGAACTAATGCTAAAGTTTTTTTTTAAATTAGCAAATAATGGATCAAGATGTTAATAATTTAGATTTTATAAATTTAGTGGAGTTTTTGATTGTTTCGTCTTCGTGTTTATTGTCATCTGATCTGTGTGTGTCAGTCATTCACCACTACTATAATACTATAATTAAATCTGGAAAAAAGTTTCATTGAAAAGATCAAATCTCGATTTTGAGAGGAGATCTTTGAAATTTGAATGGAACTCGCTATTAGTTTGGTTTTTATATTAATTAAATATATTAGTTCGCCCCCGCAGTTGACCAAGTCCTTTCTCCTAAAGCTCAAGCAGAAAATCTTCTTTTGAGTCTTATATTTTCTTTTTGTTTCTACTTCACGAGTATATATTTCTTTTCCAACATAACTCTTGACAACAGAAATTGTTGACAGTTGATGCCAGATTCATTAGTTCTGTTTGTTAACTTTATCGAAAAACTTACATATATAAAATGGTTTTAAGTGATTTCGATTCTGCTCAGAAAAACATTGAATCTTTTGTTCCACATAATAGAAATAATTGTAATTGTTTTCATTTTCCAGCGCTCCCTCAACGCTTTTGCTTTGCCTTCCTATTGGGCCGGCTCGGCTTACCCAAAAACTGGTCACATTATGTAGGCAAGTAAATAAAATGTAAGAATCATTGTTAAATGTTTGAGGTTGATTTCTGTAATTTTAATCAGTTTATCGAATAAAAACTTTCTGCTACATACACACATACTCGTGCCAAGCATACACAAAAAGCAAGTTTACAATTTCTGTTGCAAAAAATGTAAATCAAAATTGAATTTAAGTGATTTGCCAGTTCCTTACAGCCGTTATGATATTACTTGCGATATATGTACTATAGGGCAAGTTTTGCATTTGGAAAAAAAAATCGAACTCGAGATTTTAACCAAAGTTGACATTACGATGATAGAGAACACCAAAAAAGTGGGTCCCGCAATTTCGTCTGTTTGTCTGTAGAACGATCTACAGCCTAAACGGCTGAACCAATTTTGTTCAAGCTTGGTGCCTAGTCGTTTTAGGTGATTGTCCAAAATAGATTTTTGAATCGTTGTTTTAGCCCCAAGAATAACGCTACCTGCCATACAAATTTTTCTACCATCTTAATTATCTCGAAAACGGCTCTAAAGATTTTGATCAAATTGATGTGTGTACTACTTTGGATATGGTCTACATTTTGGCCAAACATTTTTTTTTAAATATTTTGTTATTAACGGTACCTGTCATACAACCATTTTATTAATTTTCCACTTTCTTATAAACGGCTCAACGGATTTCGATCAACATTTTTGTACAGGAGCTCCCTCGAATTCTAAATAATACTGCATTTCAAAATTTTCGAAAACTAGATTTTTGGAATTTTGAAAAAAAAAATATTTTTTTTTGCAAAATCAATATTTCGAAAACTAGTGGACGATTTTTTCTGAAATTTTGTTTTTGAATTTATATTATCAAATATTTATAATGTTCATATCAATTTTTTTTTTTAAATTAAGAATTTTTATACATAAAAAATTAAGTGAAAAGCGACTTTAAAAATACATTTATCCGTTTTTATTAAGAACATTTTATATAATGTAATCGAATATAGGGGCGAGTACTTGCGATCCAGTTGTGCATTTTATTTTGTACTTACGATATAGGTGCTATTTATAAGGCAAGTTATGCATTTGTAAAAAAAAATCTAACAATCAAACATGATATTACGATAATAGAGAAGTCCAAAAAAGTGGGACAAAAAATATCGGTCTGTCTGTCAGTCTGTATGTATAACCAGTTGCAACATAAACGTCTTAAGCGATTACCTTCAAATTTGGTATGTGTGATTCTTTTGGCATTCCTCAGAGGATTATTTGGACAATATTATGTTTCAAGAACTTTTTTTTTCAATCCAAAAGTTGTACTTTCTTATTTATTTTAAAACTTCAATTTAACTACCATGTATTTAGCCATACCCTGTACACACAGTCGTCAAACTTGACACTTTGTTACATAATTGGCAGCAGTTAAAACATTTTTTTTTAAGTACGAGTAGATATAAGACTGACATTTGTAGATAAAACAAAAATCAAAAACGTCTTTGATTGCGACTTTCAAGGCGCATTAATTTACTATTAAGAACTTAATCTAGCACAAGCCTCTATAATAAGACGCAAACAAAATGAAATTCATGGTCTTTTATTGAGAGTGCATTGACAACAAGCATACAAACGCAACGCAACGTGACGTTGGACATTTGTCATTTTATAATATTTTCCAAGAAATATATGTATGTACAAATAGTATAACATACGTCTCCTCTTTAGATATTATCCTAACAGAGAGCCAGCGAGCGACACTGATTGTATATAATTTATTGACAAAATCATTGACGAATGCGGAATTTAAAACCAAATCAAGTGATTGGCATCTCTGTGCGCATGCTGAAATTTTAATTGACATTTTTTGATATTCGAAGTATCGCGAGTTAACTATTTGTATGGACTTCAAGAAGGAGTGGCTAGGTGTGTGGTAAGATATATGTACATATGTAGGTACTAGTAAAAAGTTTTGTTACACGACTATAACTTTATGACCATTTTGATGACACTCGCACTGAACTGGTCTGGATTGCCTTCATCGAGTAGCCTGGGGATTTTGTATGCAAATGGAATAGGTAAATCCTGAAAACCGCCGAGTTATTTACATCCTATTCAGCTTTTTTTATTTTTTGTGTTTGTTATTCTTGACTTAAAGTTAAGGGAATAGGTTCAAAATTTTAAATACTAAATAATATTCTGATTATATGAACAAAACATCATTTTTGAGAAAGGGTCATAAAAGTGCAGTTATAGCGATGAGAAAAACGAATGAGGGAAATTTTCTTCCAGATAATTTATAATGTTTTCATTCATTTTAAAATACAAATTCTACACCGATCGATGACAATGACAAAAAACGCTAAGAATTTTTAAAAATGTATTTAAATTTTTTTTGAAGAAAATTCATTTTTGTGCCAGCTGAGAGCTACATATATTAAAAAAATAAAACAGTTCATTTTAATGATTACTGTTATTCTTTTTTCACTACTTATGTTCAATTCCTATAGAATATGGAAAATTCGGTGCAAAAAGACTAACTAAGAACAGCCAATCGAAAACGACATAAGTTGATCAGTCAAAAGCATTAATTCTTTAGATTCATGACCCTTGCAAAGTTGGGTCCAAGAATAATTATTAAGACATTGTGTTCACAGATTTCGCTAAGGCGAAAATCTAAAATGGATATGTTCATATTTAAACAATCGAAATCAATTTGTTAAAATATGCAGATTTAAATCAAAATCTATAAAAGTAACCTCAGGTATCCCACAAGGTAGTCATATTGGACCTTTACTTTTTATTCTTTTTATAAACGATATTCCGGATACTTTTAATTTCTCTGAATATTTGCTATATGCCGAAGATTTAAAA
The DNA here is from genome assembly GCA_910595825.1 of Philhelius pedissequus. Lineage (NCBI taxonomy): Eukaryota > Metazoa > Arthropoda > Insecta > Diptera > Syrphidae > Philhelius > Philhelius pedissequus. The sequence continues at coordinate 47,971,276 of OU343160.1, forward strand.
ATTTTCAAAGTCATCAAGTGCTCTGATGATTGCCTTTTATTGCAAAAGGACTTGGATAAATTAGCTGAATGGTGTAATAAGAACTTGTTTGTTTTTGAATGTCTCTAATTGCCAAAGTTTTACGTGTTTTAGAAGAAACTCTCCAATCTCTTTTGAATATTCTATTAATAATATTGTTCCAGATAAAGTTAGTCAAAAAAAGACATAGGTGTTATACTTGATCATAAGATAACATTTAATGACCAGATTGATTATATTGTAAACAAATCCTATAAAATGCTAGGTTTTGTGAGGAGAAATACGAAAGAATTTTCTGATCCTTACATGCTGAAATGTCTTTACTCTGCTTATGTTATATCCAACCTAGAGTACTGTAGTGTAGTTTGGAATCCAAACTACGTTACACACTCGATAAGGATAGAATAGGTACAGAAAAGTTTTACCTTTGGATATTGCTAGATGGCAGCTCTTTGATATACAAACGCTTGAGATTAGAAGAAAATACTTTTCTATAATGATGATTAGGGATATCATAAGTTATCGCGTGAACTGTTCATACTTGCTTGGGCGTATAAATATTTATTTCCCCGGGAGAAGTCTCCGTACGGACTTTCACCTTCCAGAAAATTTTTACAGGAGCAACTACGGTAGAAATGAACCAGTGTCTCGTAGCATCAGAGAAACTAATGTTGTTCTACAAATAATTGATATTTTTTTTGTGATACATTAAAAAAATCTGTTATACAGGCTTTATTATTTTTATCTACTGATATAACTTAATTTACTCATGAATCCACTGTACACAATTATATATATTTTTATTATTTTTAAGTTATTATATATTTATTAGTATTATAATTATAACGATTATTATATATTTATCATATTCTTATTTTTGTAGTATATAAGAGAATGTAAAGCTCTGATTGATGTTAAATAAATAAATAAATAATTTTGAATTCTAATCCTCTTGAAATTAAGATCCCTGTTGGATAAATTATCAAAACATCTTTAAAATTATGTCAAATTGTGATATCAACCAGTTTTTTGTGTTCAAGTATTTAATTTTAAATATATCCTCAAATATTCACATAAAATAAGCGGGTTTTAAATTGTTTAAGTCTTATATACAGGGTTATGTGGTATTCCATTGGTACAGGAATTCAGTTCCTTTTCGATACAAATCTGTCAAAACATGTATTTGGTCAGGAAAACAAAATTAAATATTTTTAACCCTTATCTTACGAACACTACTAAATAGTAGTACAATATTGGAAGCGTTTGCTTTCACAACTACCGGTTTCATAGACAGAAATAAACATATGCCAATACCATAACAAAACAAATTTGCCACGAAGAACTTAAAATTCTGCATAATCATTATATTTCTTGTATGAAACTTTGCATTTGTTTCGTTATGAGATTGTTTCACTTTTGGGAGATAGATACATTTTTGTTCTGCTCCAGAGTTAGTAGGGTGGAAAAATTGCAGTTGCTGACAATAATTCGTTTTTTTGCTGTTATTCATTAAAAATAAAATACTTCTTTTAACAAATAATATAAATAGCACTTTTAAGATAATATTTTCACGTAACCACATTTCAAATTAACATTCTGTATTTTACTATCCAGGGCGTTCCTCTGCTGTCAATTTTCTGGCATCACAAAAGGATTGTTCAGTGACGAAAAATTTAGAACAGAACAGAACAGATTCGTGAGAAGCTTCAGAACAATATGTAACAAATTATTCCAAACTGACTCATTGAACAGCAATCCAGGGGCCAATTTCCGCAAGCGTGAGTTTTCCCTGTGTACATATTTCCGAATTTCGCACAGAAAAGCATTCACGGTTGCTGAATCCTGAACAGTTTAGAGCAGAAAATTTCTCATTGAGCAGCAAAATCTTGTACTTTTCTGTTCTAAAGTGTTCTAAACTGTTCCGAAAATGCCACATTGAACACACATTAGACTTCTTTTAAATCATTAAATTTCGCCTTGCTAATTTTAAGCACGTTGGCCGATGGACAGTTGTGGACGGGTGTAGATAAAATTATTCGGGTAGAAAAATTGCGGAGTGTTCTCGTTTCCTTCTTTGTGATTTTCGTTATGATTCGAGTGATTCAAGTAAGAAATGCCGAGATATTTTTGGTCAAAATTATCACCAATTAAATATCTCAGTGTTTAAAAAGTATCTTTGCATAAATTCCAACAGAGATGGATTAAAAAAATCTTTCTTTCGTAATCGCAGCCAAAATAATACGATACGAATCAACTCTACGGGGATGTTTTTGATTTTTTTTACAAACGATCTAAACCACGTTAGATATAGCCTTGAATCAGATGACCAAGTTCGTGCAATCCAGTAATTTATTTTATTTATGAGTATAAACGTCTTCGCGGTAACAAGGAACTTAAATATAAATAATGTAACCCTATCGCATGTTAATGATACTTAAGGATAGTAATACCGACTCTGTTCTGTTTCTTGTTTTACCTGTTTTTGTTCCTCTTTCAAAAAAATAGAAGTGAGCAAAAACCGGAGAAAGAATTTAATCACACCTTTGGTTAAGTGGGAGAAGTCTTTCAATAGACATTATATACAATTATTAATTCGCTCAGAGGAGTCGATTGCCGCATAGATACAACATACAAGGTGTCCTTAGTTCGATTAACGAATAATAAGAAAAAGGGAATACTGCTTAAATAAATTAAAAAAAAAACTCATAAGAAGATGTATGAAAATAAAAAAAAGAACAAAGATGAGACTTGCGTTTTGCCAGACAATTTGTAGCCATGAACGTTAATACCAAGAATATTGAAGTGTTTTCTTGGGATTCGACAGTCCACTTCCCCTCCGTCTGGTTTTGTTTGATTACTTATACTGAAGCTACAAGTATTTTTTTTATGTTTGGAGTGAAATTTATAATTCCAGGGTTACCATGTTTTGTTTTACTTTTTACTGCATTCTCACAAGCAATTAAAAGAAAAAACAAAAATACAAATACATATATTTGTTATGTCATGAGGTTTTGTTACTAATTTGGTTTGAATAGGCAAGAAAAATAACCAATTATTATTTTTATAATTTTGTATTCCTGAGATTGTTCCAAAGCGGCCATAATGTTGTTGAATCCTATAGCCGCCGGCCGGTCATTATATAAAACTGAAAATGGAATGGTAATTTAAAGTTCATTTAATTATTTTAATAACACAAATGTCACTTCAACAGCTGTCAATTTGACAGGAAATGTAGTGCCTTTTGCAACAGATCAACAATAATTAGTAAATTAAGGCGTATGGAGGAGAGTTTTCGAAAGTCGGATGGATGGCTGAATATAAAGCTGATATGAATCGTTTGTGTGTGAAGAGTAGCAAAGAGAGGCAAACGTAAAAGTATATTGCGCCCGAAATAAATATGAAACGAACCTCGCTTTTGGCAAATTCTTTTACTTTGATATATGCATATGCAAGCTCACAGAAAAAGTATATTTACAATTTTAAGAAGAAACAATTGTCTAATAAAATACAGTATTAAATTTATTAACTTGATTTTTTTTTAAATACTCTTTATTCTAACAAGGTTTGTTTAGTTCATTTGTAAGATAAAAACATTGGCACAATATTTTAAACGGCCTGATATTAATGTATTAGCATGATACTACTTAACAATTTGCTAATATTTAGGTAAGCACATAATTAGGATATTCATAATTTTAAATACTTTTTAACTGACAACAAACTAAACCTATTTTCTAGATAAACTACAACTGAATACCCTTGCAAACAACTAAGCGAACATAACTTTTTGTCGTTTGTAAGCGTCAAAGTTTCATATAGATTTAGTATGATGCTAAAAAGATAAAATAGCCTGTTTGTATTTCAACTTTAGTAAAATGAAAAAATTGTTCGATTATTAATCGGTTTAAATGAGTTAAGCGTCTTTTAAAACTTGTGTCATAATGAAACTGTTTATGTGTATTATATTATTTTGTTTTAATATTTTTGCCAACTTTTTTATTTGAGTTGACAGGGATTCAACAAAAATTACAATTTAATTTTTTATGAAGTAATCAACATTCTTTAGTAGGTAAGATTTATGCCATAAATAGTTTCTTAGTTATAGGTTCTTACACAAACTAGTATCACTTGACTTCAATTTTTAAATGCAAACAATTAAATAATGAGCAATCGTCAGAAGTAAGATTAATTCTATGTGCAACATTTTTGGATACTAATATTTGTAGTAAATATATATAAATAAAATAAAAAAGACTGCGAAGCAACGCGAATACGCGTCTGCTAGTTTAGATATAAATATTTTTCGTGATCTAAACAAAATTAGTTCCATTCTATCTTACAGCGTATAAACACTAGTAAGAAAGATATCGAAGTATAATGTACGATACGTAAGTGTATATAAAATTTGAAAGTTAATTTCAAGCAACTTGACAGTTCATCTGTCATATTTTGAACAAATGAAAATACTTACATATACACAAGTTTCCAAAGATAATCGCGAAAAAATAAAATAATTAAAAATATATTTCGTAAATATTACGCTTAAATGAATTATCCATGTTAATAGATATGTGCTTACGATACTACGTCCAGTAAATATACTGAATTTACTTACACACAGTTCATTAGGTACCTACATATGTATGTATGTATACGTAAATATCTATCTTAATCATTTACGTTAAAAACTCATTTATTCAATCATCATGGACAATCTTGTGTGTTTGTTTATTTAAGTATGCATCTATGTTCATCTTTTGGATGACTAATAAATATCAATTTTGATAAAAAAAAAACAGTTAATTTTGATGTTTATTTGACATTAAATTGACATTTTAATCATTTGATCTATGATTGAATTGAGTGCGTTTGAGTAGACTACATTGCATACGTATAGAAGGTATATACATATTTTTAACACAAGGCTTAACTTTCGAAGATTTGTTAATTTAACTGACCAGTAGCTGCAAACTGCATTTATAGCTTGTTATAAATTATGTAAACTGTCAAATCTCATAAGATTGATTGATTTGATAAGAAAAGTTTTATGAGCCCGTGATGGTTTGTCCTATAGTGGGAATAAATAGGTAGTGAGTATTAATTTATTGGAAATGATAGAATTTATTGATTGGTTGATTAATGCGTATAAATTTGGATACTTATAATGTATCGGTTACAATTACGAGACAGCAGGTGACAAGAGTTTTATTTCGTTTTATTTTAAATCTGGTATTGCTTTTACTTGCTTTGATATACTACAGTCTTATTCATTAAAATGCCTTAAGTGCGTGCAAAGTTATGCAGTATCTACATATTGACTTACATATGTAGTCGCAATGCAAACGCTTATGCAGTACACATTTTTTTACCCATTATAGTTATAATCACTGATAAGGCATAACAAGATGAGAAGCTTTCTTACGTTTCATCCCCAAAACCCATTTGTTTACATTGTTGTATTTTTAAAATTTGACTTTCTATCCATGAATAGATGTGAAATCCAACAGCAAAATGTAGTGTAGTGAACTACACACAGTTGCAAGAATATTAGTTTAACCTATAGGTATCAGTAGTAGGCAAACCAAAATAGCTGTCGAAATTTCCCATCCTGGTATGGCTCATCTGTTGTTATAATGTGCTTATGTCAAAATAAAGTAAGAAAAAAAAGTAGAGACAGAGATGGCTTCTACAATGCACCGTAGTTGGTGCGTGCCAAAAACACTCATTTAGCCGGCTTTAACCCTGCGCCACCACAAGCAATTTTTAGTTTTGTTTTTATTTCAGTAATTAATGCAGAAATTTTTATTTCTTCGTTCAGTGAGCAAATCATTTCATAAAATCTAATTGACAATCAGAGTGCCATAATGGGAAACTTTCGTACATTTTGCCCTCCAAAGCCCATTTGTTTACATTGTTGTATTTGTAAATTTAACTTTAAATTCATAGAATTCCAACTCAACCCATCAACATACACATGTAAAGCTAAAAAGAGCACAAATGTCTGACATTAGACGTCAAATTATTTCTTCATTTATTTCCACAGAGATGGTAGAAAATAAAAGCTGAAATCGATTTCGTAAAATAATTAATTTCATTAAATTTGTGGTCTGCATTAGAAATTTCCATTGCATGTTCGATTTTGTGAAAGAAATTATTGCTTGTGGAGGCGCAGGGTAAACAAAAATAAAAGTGACATGGCGATGTCAAATGAGTTTTGAGGTAATGAATAACATGTTTGCGTTTATAGAAATTATAAAAACAAAACATAATCTTATGCATTCATTTTGATGCGTTAATAAATAAGACTGTATGTAAATACTTATTATGTAGCGCTAATGATGCATCAAATCTGACATTAGGATTATAGAGAACATGAAAAAGACATACCTGTGCCTCAATCTACGGCCTAAACCGATGAACTTAGTAGGTACTTAAACGTCTACAACGTGTTAATTAACACGAAAATTACACGATTTTGATTTAAGAAAAAAACATTTTGGTCACAAAAAAATTAGCATTTAGTGTTATATTAAGTTATTAATTGTACCTGCCACAGCCATCTGTTTGATTTTCAAAGTTTGATATAAGGTGCGTTTTTTGCAATCCCCGGGGGAATTGGTTGAAAAAAAACGACCAAGGCGCTTAATGAAAAAACTTGGTAGCACTATTAATTTGCAATATGACATTTGAAGAACAGCTGTAATGCAAGAAAAAAATAAACATCACTGTTTGCCTCATCCTCATTCTTCTAAAAATCATCGGGTTGATTTGTTTTGTGTAATTTCGATTTATTTATTGAATTTAAACTACTTTTCTATTAAAATAACATACAAAGAAACAAGTTAATTATTATTTATAAAAAAAATGTGAATCAAGTAATTTAAAAATTGAAATAAAGTATTTTGGAAATTGTTTTTAGCCGATATAATTTTCTTTTATTTTAATTTTCACAAATACAGTGGTACATAGAATTCAACTACTTGAAAACTACCCCATTCGTCGGACACTGGTGACATGATATTAGTGGACAAGTTGCTTATTCGGGCGGGACTCTCAGTTCCTATGTCATTAGGAATATAGGTCTGAGCAAGAGCGGACGACGATCAAGAAGATTGAAGTATGCCAAGGATGTAGCAGAGAATCTGTATTGGGTTGCTCCCGTGTACAACAAAACGCAGCCAAAAACAATCTCAGAGAAACCTTTGTTTTGTTGTTCATTCAATTCTTGTTAATTGAACGAACATCAACTTCAGGAAATGCTTTTTTACTTAACAATAATTTTACAGTCAAGTTTTAATATACCTATAATAAAAATAAACGCAAAAATGAAAATCGCTGTAGAAGGTTGTGCTCACGGCGAGGTGGAAAAAACAATAGAGGTAATACAAAATCGAAAAATGTTAAAATTGATTTGTTGTTGTGTTGCGGAATGTATTTTAAAAGGTAGGTTAGGTTAGGTTGACATGGCCGTCAGGAAAACAACTGACCAAATGTTCAACCAAACCAAACAAAATTAATAATTATCTGACATGTCAAAATGTCAGTTTTGAAGTTTCTATACATTTTATCGATAACTTAGTGAAAAAGTTTTTGGTAGCACAGTTTTTATCCTCCAATAGCTAAGCCCCGAGAATTCTCTGGGTTTAAGCTAAGCACCCCACGGGGATTAGTTGTTGTTGGATTTAACATGCAAATTGTTAATCCTACTCATCGTTTTTTGCGTCCAATTTCCCCGGGGCTTAGAAAAAAACACGCCTATAGATCAAACATTTTATTTATTGTTAACAAAACAATTTTTGTTTAAATATGTTTTTTTGGATTTTTTTTAATTTCAATATTTTGACGATATTATTTTGTATATTATATATTATTAAAGAGTTAAAAAAGGCATACCTATTTATTTTTTTATTATATAAATTTTGTATAAAAATTGAGTTACTATTTTTCTATTTTTGTTTTAATAAATTGAAAATTAAATGACTGCATTTTGATCTGTATCTATTAAGAATCGTGTGCTTACGATTTAATCGAATATGTATCTCAATTGAGCATTTTATTTTTAAAATAGTCACATGGATATGGAAAAACTTCTTAGTTATGCTTTGACAATCGTCTTTAATATATTTCTTTAAAACACTATTGGTCAGACCAGTGTTATACAGCTAGTCAGTGGCCAAACAAATTGGACATGTTTCAGCCATTTCCTTATATAAAATTCCATTTGAACAATTATGGGTACCTACATTAAATGAATATTTTACACATTAAAAGTTAAGCAATCAATTTGGAATTCAGAAACTGGTTTTACCTTAAGGTCCTTTATGTTCATTAAACATTCCCATATATGAAAAATTACTAATTAAAATTTCGGAGTTGAGCAGTGTTCTAAAATTAGAAAACTATTAAAATGCCTTCATGAATAAGTACGTACGGGAGTGATTAAAGTTGCACGTCATAACAATATTAGATTTCCTTCGATGGAGCAAATTCTATTTTTGTTGCCTTAGTGACTTAGTGAATACTTTTAAATCAACACTGAAATTTTACTTTGGCCTACTGATAATATCAACATTTAGCACAAGTTATTAGCAGCTTTGCAATACAAGCTTATCATTCAGCAGCATGTAAAAGTAATCTAAAATGACATATTGCGTCTTTACAGAATTCATCATTGATGCCTGTGCTTTATTGCATGTAGCAAAAAACTACAAACATAAAAATGTCTCACTAAGGATCTATCTCAATATTTATATTACATGTATAATAACTAGACTAGACTAGACTAACTAGACTTCAACGTAAATAGTCAACGCGTTTGCTCTCTGACGTAAAAATCTATTCTCATTGTGCTACCTTGTGTGGTTGCCAACGAAAAATGCTGTCATAGCGTTGACACTTGCGTTGACATGAATGTATGGTTCAACACATTGATGGCGGCATGGTGACTGGTTGAAGAAACTTTTTCCAGTATGCCTGGCAGACAGAAAAGTTTTGATTTTTGAAAATATTCAAACGAACAAAGTTATTCCCAAATATTTGCCTAAATGCCTAAACAAATCTATAAAACGCGATATTGGCTCGAATTATTAAGAGAAAAAAATTATTCCAAACATTAATCGAACTCATCTAATATTTTAAAAATATTTATTTGAGGTTAAAGTAGTATTGTTTTTAAGGCAACGCTGACAGCTCTGAATGTCGGAATGTGACTGCAAGTTAATTTACCAAATGGACTTAGCTGCTAGTTAGAATTATTCAAACATTGTGAAACGGAAATAAGTTTCAATTTACTTGACTGAAGGTGTAAAAATAAATCTATTTATTTTGATTCCCCTTTGTTGTATTCTATTGGGGACAATAAATTGATTTATTTTTGAATCAAGATCAATTTTGCAGATCTATATTTTCGGCAAGATTAATGGCCTTTTCGATTGGCCGCCCGGAACAGGTTCCCCCAATAAAAAGCCGTAAACAATTTGACTGATTCTGAATTATATATATCACTGTATTTGTGAAAATTAAATTAATAGAAAATCACATCGGCTAAAAAGAATTTCCAAAACACTTGATTTCAATTTAGATACACATTTTCTTGTATCAATAATAATTATAACTTGCTTCTTTTTATTTTATTTTACCAGAAAATGAGTTTAAATTCAATAAACACAACGAAATTACACAACAAATCAAGCCGATTATTTTGACATTTTAATTGTGTAAGTGTATTAGTGATTCTGTTTTCGATTCTGAAATGAAATCCAGAATCGTTTTCTGTTCTGTATAGAGTAACAACTGTCATTTTGTGGGGGTCAGAACAGTTCTGGACGGCCAATCGAAAAGGCCATAACCATAATTTTACTAAAACCAATACAACGTTCAGCTGTCAGATTGACAAATGTATTATACGAGTATATTGCACTGGACTCACTAAAACGATTTTGCAAAAGTAGGTACTAAACATCCATATACATTGCATTTCAAATTTTAAATATATATGTATATTTATAATATAAAAAAATGTTTTCAAAAACGTATAACGCGAATGATCTCAGTTGGCATTCGATCATTTTCAATATACTTTTTGTGGAAGATATGGTCGAGAAGAAGGTTTTAGGTTATGTGATATGTGCTTATGTATTGGTTTTCGATTTATGGCTGTTTTTGTGAGCTAATAAAATTAAAAAATGATTACTAAAATTGTTAAATCTCATAAACAAATACACATAAGCATAAACAATAAAAATAAACAAATATATATATAAAAAAAATGTTTGTCAAAAACGTATAATTCCTGATTTCGCTTTTGATAGTTCAGCCGGTGTATTTCTTTGACATTAACTAATTTGCGTTTGTTCAATACACATCGTTTGACCGCTGAGTGAAAATTCGTTTTTGTGTTGCGTAAAAAATTAAAACGATTTATAAATAATACGTTTTGAATACAATAATATGGTACGTCCACGTAGTAATTTGGGCCGATTAACTCGGAAAGTTGCAGCTAGAAGAGTAGCCAGAGCTGCTCAAACAGATCATGAACGAGCTGATGTGAATGCAGGTTATCGGCAGCGTAATGCCCGTGTGAGAGCTTCACAACGAATAAATTTGATGCGTGTAGCATTTACGTATGATTCAAATCTGAATTATGCTTCTCTTGATGTGGTTTCAATTGGATTAATGACTTTTGTGTGCAGTCATTTCAAGGCATTCAAATTTAAACATGAAAAAACTCTTGGTGTTGTGCACAGAAGTCTATGAGATATATATTAGATGACGCAGTGCTGCGATCAATGCCACAATCCGATACATTGACAGACGTCCTTTTCACATTATCATTTTCTATTCAGCAAATGTGCTATTTTTCTTGCTGCAATTGATTCGAGTTTTGAGTATTATTACACTGATTCCGATCTAAGCTTGGACGGCGTACACGTCTTGCAATAATTAATCAGGATGTCCGTGATAATCAAACGCAGGAGGTGCGTGCAGAAGATATATGTAAATGAAGACCGGCCCATATTTCACAACATCGAACTGCACAATCACCACCACAAATTCGACAAAAAGTAATTAGAAGAAGAAAACTGGTGAATGTAGACTTCAATCGCGCTGCTTTTGAATACGATTCCGCAATGGCATTTACTTTCTCGATGCTCCCGGTGGGACATGCAAGACATTCATCATTTAATTGATTCTAGCAACAATTCTGCCAAGATCTCAAATTTCATGCAACGAAATTCATTCATTCAATCAATTCATCATATGGCATCTATGGCATTGCTGCAATACTGTTTGAAGGCGATCGAACCACACATTCCGCTTTGAAGCTTGCGATGAATTTTCTCACGGTTGACAAGCCAATAACGTGCACAATGAATTCGACGACAGCGAAATTGATGCACGAATGCAAAATCATAATTTGGGATGAATGCCCGATGGCGCATAAATGAGCTTTGGAGGCAGTTGACGGAACAATGAAGGATTTACAAAGTGTTTCGAGATGATTTGGCGGGTTACGATTTTGCTCAGTGGAGATGCTTTCCGTCATCCCGAAATCTACTGCTACCAATGAATTTTATGCACACTTGAAATAGTCGTCTTTGGCCAGCATGTCAAGAAGTTGAAATTAACCACAAATATGAGAGTCGCATTGCAGTGGTGCTAAGCAATGGCCAAATTTCTGTTGATGTCTCGACTGGATTGATATCATTCCCGGCAAATTTTTGCGAGTTCATAACGTCGAAGGAAAAACTCATCACCAAAGCAAAGCGTTAATCGGCATTTTAAAAAATTATAAAAATCTCAATTGGATTTGTAAACGTGCAATACTAGCAGCGAAGAAAAAAGGGCGTCGTTGATAGCTTGGTAAACGGTCTTTGTTGTTTGTTTTTGCGCCAGAAAACAAATTGAAAAACATTGTTTATCATATCACTCTCTACTGATTTTTATTCCATTCAAATAAATCACATTGGTAAATTTGAACTATCTTCTGTGATTTATTATAACTCTGAAGTTCATTTGACGGCGTTAAATTGGGGCGAGACGAAGTTCTCCTGTTCCGCTAGTATATATAGGTATATAATATATTAATACGAGGAAATTATTACAACAAAGTTATTTACAATGTAAGCGATTATCAATAATTTCAACATCATCCTTCCAAGTGGAGCTATTGAGAGTATTTTCAAAGTTATAGGGGAATTAGCTAACGGGTCCGCCATCTAACGTTTTTTTTTCAACTAGTGCTTATTTCGTGAATGGTAACACTTAGCTCATGTCTGATTTGACAGATAATTAGTTTTATCCTTCCGCTGAACGAATATGGTTGCGTATACGCTTGAACAACGCTCGCTAAGTGGGCCTGCGATCGACTTAGAGAAGATGCCAATTTTGCCAAAAAAAATCATCTTTTCAGATGAAGCTCATTTTGATCTTGGCGGGTATGTAAACAAGCAAAATTGTCGCATTTGGGGCACAGAAAACCCGCACGCATACATTGAAAAGCCGATACACCCAAAACGAGTCACTGTTTGGTGCGGATTTTGGTCAAGAGGCATAATTGGGCCATTTTTTCTTCGAAAATGAGCAAGGAGTGGCCGTTACAGTCAATGGCGATCGTTATCGGGCCATGTTGAACGAATTTTTGTTCACAAAAATTGAAGAGGAGGATATTGGCAATATTTGGTTTCAACAGGACGGCGCTACGTGCCACACAGCCGAAGCTACACTCGATGTTTTGCGCCCATTTTCAAAAAAAAAGTTATTTGGCGGACCCTGTAGTTGAGTTCATCAAAATTTCATGTCACATAGAAATGATCTTTTGAATAACTGCGGTCTTTGCATTTAAAGAGTTAGGGAAGATACTGGTAATTTTGTTGAAATATGTCCTGTTGCATGTAGCAAAAATTCCCTGGAAGAGACTATGTTCAATCTGCTGAATTGATCCAACTGATGCATGCAGTAATATGGATACTGCAAAAATTCTGCTCCACTTTAGTGTTTGATGTTTGTTTTTTCGCTAAGCTGAAAGTCATAACGGTTTTTTTTACCAAAAATTGCTCAAATTTTGCATAATCGCTAATAAAAGTCCATATTAAATTATAAACTTTTCAAATTGTTCAAATTTCCAACGATACAAGAGTTCTTTTAAGATAATATTATCTTTTGTTATAAATAAATTAATTTAATTGTTAAATATAAAATATATTAATACCAAGTCTTAAATTTTTTTAAATTCTGATGTAAAGTATAAATGTAACACTTGTTCAGTTTGGTTTAATAAATATCTAATATAAAAAAATATTAATATCTGGTGTCATATTACCCAAAATACCCTAATTATTTATGTATTTTAAATAAATAAAAATAGTTTCGAGTTCTTTTTAGAACTTTTCTTAAATTTAAACAACACATAAAAAACTAATTTGCCAATAAAAATTTAAAATCAGTGCTGCATTTTTTTGCTCAAATTTTTAACATAAGTTTTTTCTGCTTTATTGGCTCCGACTATAAGTAAAACTTTAAGTTTAACTTTTTTTAATATTTCTTTTAAGCTATTATCCGCAATTTAAATTCCCAAGGGGATCCAATGGAAAAATCCTTTTGAAACTTTATTTTACTAGCAGTCATTTTTTTGTGCATTGTCCATTGAATGAATGCAGTGCAGGTAGGTACTATCTTTTCAAAGGGGAGAAAACTGTGTTTAATCTATTTTTATTAGAATTTCGTGTAGCTTTTTTTTGTTTAACTTGTATAATAAATGAGATGAAAGAACTAACCTTGGAAGCAAGTGTTTCTAAAGAGCAACGTGAACCGGCTGCTGCAAATAGGTAGATAGTAGAGATAATATAAAAAAACAAAGGTATAAAATGAGAAAAATGTCTTGTGATGGTATAAAAATGCTCCCCTTTTTTAATTTTAAAAGATTCATAAAAGAACCACATCCAAACGTTGTTTAATGAATTTCCATGAAGAAGTTTGTTGCGATTTTTAGCATGCACGAGGGAAAGTATTTTTTTTATAGATTCGACCTTCAGTTGCACTTTGAATGGAACTTTTAAGGTGAATTTTAAAATGTACTTAAAAGAAAAAATAATTGAATTATGTAACATTAGTTTCAGTTATAAAAAGAACAAAAACAAAAGTTTCTTAAAGAATTTCCTTCTGCAGGGAATATCATATCCTTTAAAAAATTTAAATACGAAACAAATTGGAAAAGTGGATTGGGTTGTTAGTCGTGGACGGACCTGCAGGCCTTTTAAGGCATGAATGTTTCCAAAAATAAAATGCACTGCTGTATCGCACGAACTTGCTCTTATGTTCTATCACATCTTATGCACAAGATTCTAAGTAGCGCTAAATATATTTTTAAGGTCGTTAAGATTCTTTACCTTTTTGTAACAAAAAATTTTGGTATGACATCGATAATATTAAGTTAAAATCATTATTTAAAAAAAATTTCATGACTTTACTAAACCATAGAATAAAAGTTAGTTTGCGGACTAAAATTTTTAATTAATAAAAAATCGAAAATACACGAACAAAATCTACCACAATAATTATCAACTCAATCTCTTTTATTATATGTTCCTGTAAATTGTGTTCTTAATGTCATTTATTAGTCCTTACCTAAAGCCACCGTCCTCGATTGTCTATCGAAGGACTAAAAGTCAAATTGCAGAATTTCTGTTTTATTAATAGCATTTTGCACTTAGTCCACGGAATAAGTCCTAAACCTTCCCTACTCCATGCTTATTTATTTGAATGAATGTGTATAAAGTAAATACCCTTTAAGAAAAACCGTATATCATTAAAGTTTATTTATTTTTCGATTATTGGATTTTACGAACGAATTCTTCGAAGATGAAATATTTATCGGGTGAAACTTTAAAGTGTTCGCGATAAGTGAAATGACAATTTTTCAGGGTGAAATGTCGTTCGGTTGAAACTCAAAATTCATTTAAGGAAGATTGAAGGACTATTCACATGAAAGCGCCCAAATACCTAAACCACGAATGGACAAATAAATGTGATTTAATGTTTCAAAATGTGATTTAAGATAATTTAAAAACCTTAATTCTTGAAATATTCTAAAAATTATGTTAGAAATATAGTTTATATTATAATTCAGATACTAATAGCGAGTTTCATTGAAATTTCAAAGATCTCCTCTCAAAATCGAGATTTGATCCTTTCAATGAAACTTTTTTCCAGATTTAAATCTAGTATTTGAAAAACAAACATCTTCGTCATCAAATAACGAGGAAGGCGAAGATTTCTTTATTTTTTCAGCACCGATTTGAGCTAGTTAAGAAGTCCACAAAAAATTAAAATCAAAATATTTTCCATTTGACCCTTGACAGAAAAGACACGTATGTGTCAGATCAAATCTGCCAGCCAACCCATCAGAGATCCAATCTTTCGTGTTAAGATTTGATCTAGATTTGCTTGAAATCTTTTGTCAGAAAGAGCTGATCTTTTCTTGAATGAAACTCGCTATAACATAATTGCCAAAATAAGATAAATTTGTGAATAGTTGCATTCTGATTGTCATGAACTGTCAAACTCTATTCGCGTTCCACATAACACCCACAGTTCAGCAAATAAATTGTTCATGTGCGATTGGCCATAAAATCAAAGATTATTGTCGTTGTCATTCGCGACGAATAATAAAAAATCATGTGTTCAAAATGTCAAAATAGCGAATATTCGTTAATTTTTCGATGATACTCATATGAATAGTGATGTTGGGTAAATATTTCAGCCCAAACTTTAAAGTAATATACACATGAGAGCGACCAACGACCAACGAATTGACTAATATTCGTCCATTTTAACATTTCATTCACATGGCCTTAATTCTATTCGTCACGAATATAAGTTGAAAGTCTGATTTTGAGGTTAGACGCGAGCGAACATATTACTCGTTCAAGAGTGAATTGTATTTGGAGCACGAATAGCGTTTGACTGTTCGTTACAATCAGATGCAGTTCGCGACTACAAATATTGTTTTTACAAATTTATCTTATTTGGGCGATTAAAAAGTAAATTTTTGTGTCTAAACCTTAATATAAATTATATTTCTACAATTTTGCTTAGAATTTGTGAAGAATTTAGGTTCGTAAATTAATTTAAATGGAATTTATTCCTTGGTCACTCGCATTTCACAAGCTCTAAGTAGATATATTCGTTTTCAAAAGTTTGCTTACCTATACCTATTTTGTGATCAAAACAACGGCAAGTCACATGATCTAGGTGTTGTATGATATGTGATACCGTCTGGTGGCAAGCACATGTCTTCATTATCACATCCACTTTAGGTCAAACAGAATTCGATAACATTTGGCAACAGCGATGAAAATGGACGCTCATGGTTACATCTTTATCATTTTTGAAGAAGTTTTGATTTGACCATTGACACCGCCAGCCCAAATTTTATATATAAAGTGAGTTTTTGTTAATGCAATGGTCTTTTGACAGGTTTAATCAAATTCTCATACATATATGTAAGTATGCCGCAACGTTTCTATCGAGGGAATATTTAATTGACTGTGGTAAGCTTTCACCAAATCTTAACACTTTCACCTCGTTAAACATTGAATGAATATTGTACAGTTTCCGATGACAGTTCTGTTTGACGAATGTGATTGAAATAGGCACGCATTGGAATACCCTGTGAATAACTTGTGTTAAAAGATCAGTTGTATATCTATCAACTGCCACAAATACGTAAATTAATTGCTACATCGTGCACCACATTCTTTAGTATTTTCAAATACGCATTCAGTTGTAAAATATTTGCAAAACGAGGTTGTCAAATCTCTTAAAATACTTCTCTGTTAATCTAGTAGCAGTTTTCATACCATAAATTATTTATTTATCGATATCTGTCACTATTTTAATATTTTTTTTTCTTTATCCAAAGAAAAATCCATTAAAATGTCATTCGGGGAGATTCCAACGCAGAAACATTGCGGGCGATCAATTAAGATTCCTTATAACGAGAGTTAATAAGCGTTAGACAAAAAATAAAACATATACCTACATATCTACAAATATAAGTGTTTATCAAGTAATACTTTTGCAACATGTTCTTATCCATGCCAGTACGAGTAAAGATAAAGCAATAGATGGATAATAATTTATCAGTGTGACAGTTTGCCGACAGGTAGTATACCCCCCATTGAGTCGGCGGCGACGACAATTGCCAAGACCATAAAGATCTCGATAGACCTTTAAATAAGTTATAAAAATAACAATATAGATTTTCAGATATGTATACAATTGGCAATCAAAGCATAAACTTATTTTGCAGAAAATTGTACAACAGGTAAGAAAATGACACTCACTTGAAGTTGTGTGTGTGTGTAGGCGACCTGTTAGCAAAACTGGCAGGGGTTATAGTAATAGAAACGTCAAATGTAAAATGTCTATTTAACAGGTAAATGATCTCGACTTTTAATTTTGTTTGTCTATGATGGCAAAATTCCGTCATGATTTTAAAGTGCACTGAGAGAAAAATATGATCAATTAAAACTCAACAATTTGAAATGGTTATATTTTCATCTTTTACATAATATATGCACATAAGTATTAGGTACCTACAAATAAAATTCATCACATAAGAGCATATCCAACAAAATTATCGTTAAGTTGGAGAGATGTGGCACGATGGCGGGCGGTTGTGTATTTGGAGAGTTTTGTGGTATTGGTGTCAGGGAAGCTCATGTTCGTCAGGTGCTTCAAAGATAGAGTGTTGAGTCAAGAATATTCTAAGTCAGGCAGCAGTTAAAGTTATTGCCTCGTAAGCCTAAGCATTAACCTCAAAGCTGATCTCATCTGAGTTTCGAGTTACAACGAAAAGAGTCAACATTCAACTTAGATTTGTGAAGAGCAAAATTTTCTCAATTTGACTTAATAACTCCAAATGCAAGTGAATCAGTTAAACCAACTGCGTCATATCTTCAAACAAAAATTTCCCAACTAACATTTTATATTCGATAAGGCTTTGGTAAGTCATTTCAGAATCCATTAGGCATTCACAACATCTTATAGAAGAATAAGAGTAGAAGCATTGGATAAGGCATTTTTGAAAATGTAAACGAACTTTCAGATTTGAAGATCAGAAATTTGATCTTTTTTCTAAACACGATGAAAACATCGATACCTATATCTATTGCCGCTTTCACACGCCGCGAACTAATTCGTCGATATATAGTGTCGGCACGGTTTTTTGGTCATGAGAAAAGAAACTGTGTCGACACAGCAGTTCGATTTCTGGAGATCGAAGTGGTATGTCGACATGGCGTGTAAAAAGGATCGAACTAGTACATCGGCACAGTGTCTGTTTTGTTTTTGTTTTTTTGTTGTTGTCTGCTCATTTTCATAATTTGAAGTTATCTTATGTCGATTTCGTTTCAATAAATAGGATTCGCTACTAAAACCAATACTTTTTTGCTTTGAAACGAACGGTTACGGACCGAATCTCTTTTTGGGACTGTGTGTGTTGCTTGGCAGCTCCACACAATTATTTCGTTTTATTTCCCGATTCCGACGCGGGGGAGTACCTAAACCCACTTGCACTTTTTTAATATTTGTTTCCAAGAAGTTTTTAACAATTTTTTTAATATATTTTTTAATATATTAATTTACTTTTCCTGTACACTGCCACAAAATAAAAATTAATTCACAACACAACAATTGAGAAACTTCAAAACAAATATTGTAGGGTGTGTAAGAATCTGTGCACAAATCCGTTTTGAATCCGTCTCCAAAAAGAGATTCAATATGGATCTGTTTTTCCAGAAAAATATTGGTTTTAATTTGAAACGAATTTGATTTTCAGAAAAAAATTGACGGCGGATCGACGGCACATCGATGTTTTTGTTGAAACGAAATCGACATTATTTGCATTTTTCTTTCCTATAAAATGAATCTGCTTAATTAATTCTTGAAAATAATATGACATACAGACATTTTCACTTCAATAATTTATTTTTTTTAAATTAATTTGACAACTTTTCTATTTGCCAGCTGGTTTTAACATAAAATCATACATCGACGTATGTGCGTGTGAATGCTAATGCAACAACGAACTACTTCGTCGACAAGATAAATCGATTTGGCGTGTGAAAGCGGTATATCAGTAGTCAACCTTATGGAGTTTTGTTGGTGACGTGAAATAAAGCCTTACGAAATGAAGCCTAATATGAAAAATGTTCTCTCATTTTGTTTTCAGTCTGGAAATAACACCAAATTTCCAATTTGGATTTATTTCGCCTTAAAAAAAGATATAATTCTAATTAGGCTTTATTTCGTTTGCAAATTGGCGATGTTATTGTTACTCCTATTCATCAATTACGGAATCCCGAATATACACGAGGATGTTTCATAAAATATAAATGTGGCCTTATTTCCAAATCAAAGCCGTAACTTTTATGCTCCGATCTCTCATGGGACTCTAAAATTTGGCCTTGTTTCGCTTACAAAATGGAAATAAAGCTAAAGTGGTTGTATTTCCATTTTCAAAGCGAAATACGGCCAACTTTAACATTTAAAATTTTCCATGAGGGTTTGGAGAATAACAGTTTTTGGGGCGGCCAATATTGAACCTACCTTGGCTACTTTCTGTTTGAGTTGGAGCTAGACAATGAGCCGTTGGGGGTATATCCGCAAACCAGTAGGCTCTTTTTTATAAGTCTAGGCAGTTATGTTGTCAAAGCGGTGCATTCTAGTGCTAATTGACCATTTCTACCTGCCTAACTATGCATATCTGTTTGGTCACATTTAACTTAAAATTATTTTCCATTGCGACTGAATTTTAATTTTTGCCCAAAATTGCTTATTTTTACCAATTTTATTCTGCATTTAGTTAGAACAGTCATAACACATGCATACATTTCATAAACCTTTTCTCTGAGTGTAGAAACCTATAGAAAAACCTGTCTGTATTATGGTGTGTAATGGGAATATTGTTCATATCTTTCAGATTTCAGAATGTGCAGCAAAAGGAGGCGAGTGCGATGAAACAAAAGGTCGACCTGTGTGTGGCACCGACGATCAGACATACCCAACCCGATGTCATTTAATTCGAGTACAGTGCAGTGGACACCAAGTTAGTTTAAAATACCGAGGACCATGCAAAGGTATGTACAATGTACATATGTCGAAAATTGATGAAAATTTTAATTGAAATATTGAATCGTCTTAATATTTTCAGCTTGTATTGAAGCACGTGAATATGCTGTCAAACATAAAGCTTTTGGCAAGAGTCCGCCCAAATTTATTCCTCGCTGTAAGAGCGATGGAACATATGCAGCCGTCCAGTGTTTGGGCGATAGTGGTTGCTGGTGTTCTGACATCACAGGTAAACCAATAGATAATACTTCTGTGCGAATAGGCAAGCCCCGATGTAGGGAATTCAATAAGGCCAACATTCGGCGTTCACCTTCACGTCATCTTAACCCCGGTCTGGTAGGTGGTGGATTAATTGGTGCTGGAATTGGAAATGGACGAGCAGTTGGACGTCGTCAATGTTCTGCAGAAGATCGAAGCCTCTTCAATGTTAACCTACTTAAGGTCTATCAAAATGAATATCTGCGATCAGGCCTCCACAAAGATGCTTCCACTCCCTCAGACAGAACTGTTTTGGAATGGAAGTTTACTAATCTTGATACAAATGGAAACAGCGTGTTGGACAAAAGTGAATATAGGGAACTTAAGAAGGCCGTCAAGAGGGTGAGTCCAGCCAGAAAGAGATAGATCATCCTAAAGTGATGCACTTGAATTTGGCTTTGAACTCCATTCAATGGGGCATCTCTTTAAATATGATTGACATGTTTATATTCAAAACGTTTTATTTATTTTTTTTTTAATCAAGACTGTCAAACCTCGTCGTTGTAGTAGAGGTTTTGGGAAATTCTGCGATGTCGATGATGATGATAAGCTTTCAAGTCTGGAATGGAGCAATTGCATTAGCAAAGATGGCATCAATCGTAAGTTAGATTTTTGCTTATGTTGAATATTTGTATTTTTGTTTGTTTGTTTTTTTTTTACATTCATCAAAGTCAATTTTGAATTGAGGTTCTGGGCACAATTCTATGGTTTGCTGTTTTTGTTATGTTGTTGGATTAGAATAATTTATCTGTTTAATAACACTTCATTGTTCATTGGTAAATTTGAATCGTTTCAAAATTAATGATGAATGCAATTCTTTTGATTTTGTTTTTTTTTCTGTTAACTAATAACCCGTCCGCTGTTAATTTATTGTTAAATATATTTAAGGAAAATCTTTTAAACATTAATTTAATTTTTTATCTTAGAAGAAAAAATAAGTTTTGTAAGTACATTCACAGATACACGATTCAGAATTATTGGACCATTACACACTAAGTTATAGTTTCGAAACAGACTTAACTCAGACTATATTATGTTACCGTCATACACGGCAATAATAACGTTCGATTTAAAATATTGTGATGATATTATAGCAACTGGTTTATCAGCTGTCATCATTTTGCTCGTTTGTATTTTTTCGCCCACAAAACTTTAAGTTCCCACCATATACATACATACTTGCGATGATTAGCCTATATGAACTAACTACTTTGCAACGCAACTTTCAAATAAATTTGGAAGGACGTCGACGTACATTATGTGTTATGTTCTTATTGATACCCAAATTAAGAATATATTTGAACACTTTTTTTATTCAAGAAACTAAGTAAAGCTTATTTAAAATTAGTTTTTATTTAGTCAGCCTATTAAGGTGAAGATAAAGTTGAAAAACGGTTCACTCGCTTGGGAAATAAATTCGATGGTAATTTTATTGCTTACAAATAACAACGGCTTATCCATTTTGCGGTTTCAAAAGTAAACGTAAATAAAACACATTTAAGATATTTTTTGTCATGATATTTCTTTTTTATTATAAAGTTTGAACGTTGACATTATGTGTGAAACACTACATCATTTAAATGACCACCACGCGAATTGTTGCACGCATCTATACTTTTGAGGTAATTTTCGACCACTTTTTGACACATATTGGGCGGTATCGACGAATGTTGGTTTTCAAGTGCTCAAGAGTAAAAGGTTTATTTGCATAAACACGGTCTTTTGAATAGCCCCAGCGGTGTCAAATCTTGGTGGCCAGCTGATATCGCCACGACGAGAAATTACGCGGCCAGAAAATGTCTCTTGCAATAAAGCCATATTCGCTCGAGTTGTGTGGCATGTGGTACCGTCTTGTTAAAACCACATATTCTACAAGTAGTATTCTTCAAAAGCAGGCAAACAAAAGTCGGTTATCATATGACCATAACGCTCCGAATTGACGGTGACAGTCGTTCCATCGTCGAAGAAGTAAAGTCAAATCACACCTCCGGACCAAAGAGCGCCCCAATCAGTGACTTTTTGTGGATGTAATGGCCTCTCTTCAATTACTTGAGAATTGTCAGAACCCCAAATACGACAATTTTGTTT
This sequence comes from Philhelius pedissequus, assembly GCA_910595825.1. Lineage (NCBI taxonomy): Eukaryota > Metazoa > Arthropoda > Insecta > Diptera > Syrphidae > Philhelius > Philhelius pedissequus. Next base: position 47,993,773 of record OU343160.1, read on the forward strand.
ATTCACATACCTACCGAGTGAGAAATGTGCTTCGTCGCTGAAGAAAATTTTGTTCGGAAAATCGACGTCCACCGCCACGTATCTACGACGTTGTGAATGGTCAGCTGGCTTCAGTTGTTGTGTGAGATGGACTTTATATGAATGTAGGTGTAGATACAAATGCAAAATACGCCATAGTGTGCCGTAAGACAATCCTAATTTCTGAGAACGACGAGAAATCGACACATTCGGGTCTTCGGCAACACTTTCAATTACAGCAGCGATATTTTCAGTGGTACGAGCGAAACGATGAAGCACAGGCCTTACAATATCTGTAACCAATCCAGTCTCTTCAAATTCAAAATTTTGCCAATTGCTTGCGTAGTTGGACGGTTATGTAAACCACAATCTCCTCTTAAAGCACGATATGTGGTTGTGGCAGAATCACCATTTTTGTAGTAGGTTTTAACAATTTTTATGCGTTGTGCGAGGGTTAAGCGATCCATTTTCGTAAATGTCAGACTATCAACTGAAAAAAATAATTGGTTTAACAACTTAGTTTGACAGATGTCGAATTCCAACCCTATACTTTTGAAACCGCAAAATGGATAACCCTTTCCTATTAAAATTGCGAAAACTATTGCATACACTGTTTGGGTTTGGAAAAGAAAACTGTTAATATTTTTAATTTGTAAATTAGGGTCAAGCTTTGGTAAAAACATTGAATCATTTGGAATATTAATCATGTTTTGAAAAATTATCGTTCCTTAAATTTAAAAACATTCAAAAAACCATCGTCCGACACACTGTACATTAGGTTCTTGTCTTGTCCGCTCGATGCCGCAATTTTGTACTTTGGAAATTGATGCTAAGGTTTTATGTGATACCTATTTGACAAGCTGATGTAAAAGTCATCACCTTATACGAAGAAGCTACATTTGTTCAAATCGCGGCAAATGTCAATTATTCCACTTTGGCATTTGTTAAATACCCGTCAACAACACATATGATTGGCCGTATTCAGAAATCGATCTATATAACTATCCGGATAGGTTGGTATTTTTTTTCTTTTGTAATTCCTTGTAAAAACACAGTTCAATTCAAAACAGCTGCTGCCAAAAATAAATCTCAAGCTATTAGAAAAATTTTGGTATGCTTTTGTACACTATCCCCCAGTTTCACAGTGGGATTTTAAACTTAAGATCAACTGAACCTTAAACTGAGTTTAATTTTTTGGTTTAATTCTTCCGGTTTCACAGTGAAATCTGATCTTCAGATTAGTTGAACTTCGTTTAACTATATTTTATGAAAAATAGTTGGCAGCATTGTTCTGTCTCGTCCTCCCTTTCTCACTCTGACACAAAAAAACACGCGAAACAACGAGAAAAATAAATAAAATAATATTCAAAATCACAATAACAACTCGATAACATTTGAATACAAAATTTTGTTGTGTTCATTATAATTTTCTGAAAAAAAAACAATACAAACGCTGAACTATAGCTTAAACGGCAGAATAATCTCGGTTAACTTAAACTACAAATTGAACTTAGTTCAAAGTTTAATAAATTACCTTGTGAAACCGAATAAATTGTTGATCTGAAAGCTTAAACCTAAAGTGGAGTTTAGACTTGCACTGTGAAACTGGGGGTATGGGAAATAAACAAATAATAAAATAAAACAATTTTAACCTGTCCGATTTTCGTTGTCCAGGAACTTAAGCGGACACGTACTTATGTTAAATATGCGCATAATGGCTATACTTTTAAAGACCCACAACATTTTTTTTTCGATTGACATTTACCGCCATTGTCCAGAAGTATACCACCTCCCGTTAGGGGGCAACGTTTGTCCACCTTGTATTTGCAGTGTGTTCGATGTTCACGTATTTCAAATACTGTCAAAATTCAAATTTTAAATCAGTCTATTTTTAAAGAAATGTTTTTAATTTTGATCAGAAGAATAATAGTGTATATAGCATTTTACCATGAGGGGTTATGATTTATTTTTGTCCATATATAACTTGCGATATAGGTATCTACTATAGGGCAAGTTTTGCATTTGGAAAAAAATGAATTCGGGATTTTGATTAAACTTGTCATTACGATGATGGAGAACACCAAAAAAGTGGGTCCCACAATTCCATCTGTTTGTCTGTCTGTCTTTCAGTCTGTCTGTAGAACGATCTACAGCCTAAACGGCCGAAGCGATATTCTTCAAACTTGGTGCTTAAACATTTTAGGTGATTGTCTCAAATAGATTTTCGAATCGTTTTTTTTTTATGCCCAAAAAAAGTTCCTTGCTATACAAATTGTTCTACCGTTTTATTTATCTTGAAAACGGGTCTAACGATTTTCATAAAAATTTGTGTGTGAACTACTTTTGCTAGTCTACATTTTGTTCAATTTTGTTTTTACATATATTGTTATTAATGGTACCTGCCATACGAGAATTTTTTACTTTTCGACTTTCTCATAAACGGCTCTACGGATTTCAATAATTTTTTTTATATAAGAGGCCCTTATTATAAAAAATACTGCATACCAAAAAAAATTTTTTTTTTGAAAATTCAATTTTTCGAAAACGGTGGGTAATTTTTTTTTTCAAACTTTGTTTTTAAGTTTATATTATTAAATAATTAAAATTACTGTATCATTTTTTTGGAAGTATATAAAAATTCAGTCGAATTAAGAATCTTTTGCATATTTTTGTAGGTTGAATATTTTTGTCACCAAAAAAAAATAAGTACAAAACTTAATTAAATTATTTACTTAGTTTTTTTTAACTAAATAACTTCTACGGCAGTGATCCGAACTTCACGGTGAATTTATCAGTGCAGCCAAACCATTCAAGTAGCCCTAAAAGCAAAAAAAAAAAGTAACATAGACCCCTTTCACACAAGGCAACTGAGTTGCCGGCAACTGGGAGTTTGTAGATGAGAAGGGCAAGAAGTAAGGGGAATGAAAAAAATCTCCCCGGTCAACGATTTGAAGAGATTTTTTTGACGTTATGCTTTGAAATTTTCTTAGGTTTCCATTATGACTTCTGTCTCTGATAGATATCAAACATATTTTTTTTAAAGAGAAATTGTTTCTTACAATTATGATATTATATTAATCAAACCAATAAAGCTACTTAAATAAATTCATTGTGAAAGAAAATTTCAAGTTTAAATTCTTGTGGGCAAAGCATTTAATTCAATCCATCACGAGTTGGTACACATTTCATACATAAAATTATGCGCCTAGACATGGAAAATCGACAACAAAAACGCACGGACCAACTAAGCTCTCAGCTTGTGGCTTCCTGTCAGTGGTTTATGCGTCCAACTGTACCAATAAAGCTTCGGTGCATTCCAATAAGCCCAATATAATATTCCCATCATCACTATCATGTGTTGGGTCCAAGATTTGGATGGCAAGAGAAACCCACAACAAATCGGCACACAAATCAATTTTCTCCTGGTTCATTGTTTTTCCGTGACCTTTTAATATATTAATTTAGCAAACCATTATTAACAACCACAATAAAAAAAAACAACATTTACCTATATAATCGCACCAGGTTTCTTTATTTTGGATTTATTTTTCCAAAAATAAGATGCGGTTAATTTATGACTCAAAATTGTGTAGAATTTTCCAGCCGCGAAGCAAATTGTTTGTTTACAAAAAGCGAATGTCAAATCAAAAGCAATTCAAAAGACGAGCAACTCAGTTTCCTCTTCAATTTCTTCGTGTGAAAGCTACTAGGCAATTAAAGGAAAACGTCAAAAAAATCTCCAGCAATTGGTTTCCCTGTGTGAAAGGGGACATAGATAACTTGGTATGCATATGTATATAAGACCAGCCAGCCGGTGGTGCTCACGTTGCTTCGCAAAGTTTTAAAAATATTTCGTTTTACCGCAAAATATTAGCAATCAAAAATGCTGTACAGATTGTTGTTTATCTTTGTTCTATCTCTGAAGGTAGCTCATTTTCACACTGAGAATATTTAACTGTTTGCATTTAGGATCTGCGTACCTACCGAAATGTAACTTTCTCTTGACCATTGTATTTTCTGCTAAATAGAAAAAAGAAGCCTAACCTGTTGTGTTTTGTTTTTAATACAAAGAGCAATTACAATCAGCCTACAAGAGGGCAACAAAACCTTACCTTACCTGGTCGTAAACAATACAAATAATTTTTGTCAGATTCGCACGAATTCTATCAACGTAAATATATCTTTAAGTCATTTTTTGTATGATCGTACTGTTTCATTTTCATAATCTGTTTTAGGCTGTAGATCTTAGTTCTATTTGTTTTAATTCTATGTCTATTTAAAATGTCAAACGAAATTAAAAAATTTTAGATGAAAACACTTTTTTCGGTTCAGTTCGGTTCTAATGAAAACGTCGTATAAACCTGAAGATGTAGACTCATATGTGGTTTTCCATTTGACATTCAGAAGCATTACGAATTTTCCGGAAGTATTCTAAAACCATTCCAATGTGCAAGAAACGATTCTGTTAAGAGAAATTCTCTTCTTTTAAATCTGAATCCACTCAAGAAGCACTATAATACATTCATACTCAAATGTCAAGCCTCTGATCATCTATTTTTTCTATTTGTTTCGGCTTCATCTTGAGATGATGAATTCATAATTGAAAAACAAACACACACAAAGACAACCATCAGAACTAAGTAGATGCAATCAAAACTCTTCCATTGGATTACAGAATGAGCGAATACCTCAGTTAAACCAATGGAAGATGGTAATAGATTCTCTTGGGAGAGATTTATTCCTTATGTTAAGAAAATATGGTACGAAAATTATAAAAAATAACGAATGAGATGTCAAAGATTTATAGCGAGTTTCATTCAAGAAAAGATTGCCTCTTTCTGTAAAAAGATTGGAACTTTTTGAATTTGCACAGTTTCATTCCAACAAAATGGTCAGATCTAGATCAAATCTTAACACGAAAGATCTGATCTCTGATGAGTTGGCACATTTGTTCTCAATGTACACTTACATGTTAAAAGTCTTTTCTGTCAACGGGCAAATGGTAAATATTTTGTTATTAATTTGTTGTGAACTAGTTCTAAAAAAAATTAAAAAATGACAAAATAATGGATAAAGATGTTAATAATTTAGATTTTATAAATTTAGTGGAGTTTTTCATCTGATGATGAAGATATGTTTTTTTTCAGAAGTATGTTAGTCATTCACAAATACTGCAATTAAATCTGAAAAAAGATTCATTGAATAGATCAAATCTCGATCTTGAGAGGAGATATTTTAAATTTCAATGAAACCCGCTATTAGATTTAGACGCAAAATGAGAAACTGGAGCAGATTTGCTGTTTTGTTCTTTTACGCACTAGCACTAAAACTAATGTCGAATTCCTTACAATCATTTGAAATCGATCTCTTCCTATTTCTTTTGTGTGTTGTAAGAATATTGGAAAACAGTTAATTTCTTGTGTGTGTGTGTTTGAGTTCTGATTGATAGCTGCAACTTCAACAAAACTATTACAAGTGTTAAGTACTATGTACACATGAGATCGACCAACGATCAACGAATTAACGAATATTCGTTCATTCTGACATTTCGTTAACATGGCATTAATCTTATTCGTCACGAATATAGGTTGAAAATCGGATTTTGAGGTTAGAAGCGTGTGAACAAATTACTCGTTGAAGGGTGTATGGTATGTAGAACGCGAATAGAGTTTGACTGTTCGTAGCAATCAGATGCAATTCGCGACGACCAATATTGTTTTCTCAAATTTATTTTATTTTGGCGATTATAAAGTAAATTTTTCTGTCGCAAACATTGATATAAATTCTATTTCTACAATTTGGTTTAGATTTTGTGAATAATTTCGGTTGTTAAATTGTTTTAAATGGAATTTATTCGTTTATTCGTCGGTCGTTGGTCGCTTTCATGTGAATAGTCCTTTAGGTTTGTTCGTTGAGCCCTTAAGTTACCCTAAGGTCGCCCTAAAGCGTTTTTTGAAACACCAGAAGTCACCCTGATAAAAAAATTTTGTGTTTTTCACAACCTGGGGTCGCCCTCAACTCGCCCTAAAGTAGATCTAGGTTTTAAGCTGGGTCAAGTTGAGGTAAATGAATAAACGTCAAAGTCGCATGCGTTTTGAAGTAGGGATGGTGATGTTGAGAAAAGTATCGAATCATCAAAGCAAACAAAACATAAACATCGAGGTTTTGAAGGATTTTCTTTTATTCTTCCTTCAACATAGGTATTGAATTCTCGATTTTTTATTTTAATATCGACGTTTCAATAACATATATCATCCCTAATATGAAGTATGTATTTGTTTTGTTGTGAATTCTAGTTTTGTATGCAGTTATTTATTTTTTGTAATGGAGATAAAAGAATACGAAATTTATTTCAGACAGACATGCGAATTGGAAACCTTTTAAGTTGCGGATTGTGCATAGGGTCTGAAAAAAATAACTAAGAACTTAAACTTAACACATTTTGAGTTTTAATTATTCAATGACATAACTTGCTTTTCTGCAACATAAAACTAATAACCATCGGGTGTTTTTCGAGAGCCGAAAAACCAATGTTATTTTGACAACTCTTCTGGTTGCCAAAAAAAAACTAGGTCGACTTTGGATAAAGTTCAACGAACGAGCCTATTATTATGAGAATTTGACGTAAGGAAATTATCAGATGTTGCTAGTGTGCGCGTAGAATCGATACAAATCAATATTTGTTTTGAAATTATTTAATTGATTTTGTTCAGAATACAATCGCACGTTTGGTTAAAGGAAATTCCACATAACATGTTGCTACTAAAATGTTTTTTTTTTTCTTGCAAGAAAGTATCGTATGAATGGCGTGTCGTAATTTTTTTTTAAATTTGTAAATCATAAGTATTATTCCTTACTATCTAATTTTGAAAAAAATTATAAAGACAATCTAACGTAAGTACATTGTTAACATTATGTTTTTTAATCAAGAATTGATTGAAAATTTTAATATGCAGTCGAATTTGAAGTGTCTTCTGTGTAAAAAGAATTTGTTTAAAATTGGTAGAACCGTTAATGAGAATGCCGAAAGTAAAAAAAAAGGTTAATTTTGGGGCTAAGAAATCAACTCAAATAACAAGCTAGAACAAAATCGCTTCAACCATTCGGCCTACGAGTATAGATCTAGGTATAGGCAAACAGTCTGACTGGATTGCGGGACCCAATTTGTTCATGGTCTTAATCATATTATTGTCAACTTTAATCATAACCTCGTGGTCTATTATTTTTAAATGCAAAACATGCAGTCTAATACAAAATTTTGATTCGTTTAATTCAATTTTGCGGAATTAAATTTTTAAAAACCATTTATGAGAGCAAATAGAGTACTTGTTTTTCAAAATGGCTTGAATTGTCGAAGTAAAATTATAGAAATCTCTCACTTTTGACAGTTATTTTGTGAATTTGTACGAATTCGTAATGATTTGTACAAATTTTCGAAAAATTCACTACAAACTGTCAAGATCCGAAATAACTTGATTTGTTTACCATTGGAAAATCACATTACTAAACGAATTTTTGCGGGTATATCTGTTTCAAAAATTGTCAAAACCGCAAGCTGTCAAGTTTTTTCTGATATTCCATTGTGGTGGCCACAGTCGAAAGAAATAGAACGTCAAACGAAAAGTTAATTATTTGTGTACTATATCGAAATCCTCGTACTGAAAACTAAAGAAAAGCAGAAATAAAGAAAGAATACTTTTCTAACGCTTGCACTGTGCTTAATAATATTAAGAGTAGTCAAAACCTTTTTATAATAAAACACAATAAATCGAGAATTGGAAATGTTTATTACTTGGTTACTGGAATTCTAGAGTCTTTTCTCATTTTATATTTTTTCTTAATTTCCTTTCGGTATGTCTCGAGTGATCATTAGATTTGCCCATCACTATTTCGTTTCTTTGTTTGACATTTTACACACAAATATGGTCAATTTGCGTTTGCTTACTTTGTTGCAAGGCTTACACATCTTACTACAAAAACAATATACTTGACTGAATTTGTCCTAATATAAACTAAACCTTTTATACAATTTAAACATACATTAGAATACACACAATACCTTTTTGTATGCCAGGTACATTATTTACCGCGTCCATTTATTTATGTAGAACATTTTCTTCGGATATTTTAAATGCACTAATACTTCTTTCTTGCTTTATCTTCTTTACAATATTTGCTAAGTTACTTTTCACATTATTATTTTTTGTTTTGTAAGCCACAATCAAAAATTGTTTTGCAATTTAGAATAATTATTCTTTTATAAACAAAAAAAATACTTTTTTTTAAACTTACACATATCTTGTATAATAAATTAGCACTTTCCTGTAAATGTATACCAATAAAATTGTAGCTTTAGCTAAGTTGAATCTCCCATACCGCATTGTTGTTGTTGTTTCTTTTTCTTATGTAAAAGTTTTGGTTAGTCCTTTATTCAACAACATACGCATACTATTACTACTACAATATATACAGGTCATATCTACAACAAACAAACGCCATCTGTTATCAATAATCAACAACCTCAAAATAAAAATAATCCTACCTTTCATCAAACCCAAAATCACAAAATCCATAAATTTCCATTGGAAGAGCACACCAGTGAAGATGATAATGAAAGTAGTCAACCATTGGAAGACTATGCCGATTCCGGTGAATACGATTTCGATGATGACAATGGAACTTATAATAACATCAGTGATTCAGTGAAAGATTGTACGTATATTATAGTTGTTTCTTTTTTTTGTGTTTGTGAGAGAGAAACAAAAAATAAATGTCTATATAGTTTTATCTTCCTCTTTTGGAACAAAAAAAACCAAAGATTCATACAAATTTTACTAACTCAATTTGGATTGTTCATATTACTTAAGATTCATTTTGCATTGAAAACAAAAATCGAAAATCATACTAACGCCCTCTACCGACACTTATCCTTTTGGCCCAGACTGTAATTTATTGAAATACTAACATTTATCATTCAAAATTCAAAATTATTTTCACCGTAAAACTTACTAATCTAACAAAGTTTAAAGATGGAGTGTGCCTTTGATGTAAAAAATTTATTTTAGTTTTTTTTTTTTTTTTAAAAGAACGGTTTTTAAGTAAGGAGAAATCTTATGTTTTTGATATTATAGATCTTCGCGCCATCCTGCAGGACTCTGGACAAACACTTCGAGACTCGGATGGAGACTATGATTGCCAAGCTGATCGAATGGTTGCACTAGATGAACAAAATGGTGGAACTCCACTTTATGTTCCAGAGTGCACAGCGGATGGTCGGTATCAACGAGTACAGTGCTATCGTTCCACAGGTTATTGTTGGTGTGTTCACGAAGATACGGGAAAAAATATTCCTGGCACTTCATTGAAAGACAAAAGACCGCAATGTGACTCAATATATCCAACAACTCGACCCATGAAGGGCTGTCCAGAACCTAGAAAAACAGAGTTTCTGAAAGATCTCAAAGAATTTTTAAAGGACCAAATTGGCGCTAATTCTATAACAAGGTTGGTTTAATAATTTTTTTCTCACTACAATCTAAACTTTTGCATATTTATATATATTCTAGCTCGACGAAATGGAATTCTGAAGATGAACGAATTGCTACTTTGAGCTTTGTGTTGCTCGATAAGAACAAAAATAAGTCATGGGAGCGCAAAGAATGGAAAACTTTTCGAGAACTTGTTACAGCTAACAAGTAGGTTAAAATTGGCATGTTTAAATAGAACCAATAATTTGGCAATATTGCATTTTTCATCTATAGGACTCTCGGAAAATGTGGCAAGAAAATGCCACGATACTGTGATGTGAATAGTGATAAGAAAATAACACTTTCTGAATGGCTTAATTGTCTGAACGCCCAGCGAACGGATGAAGATGGACAGCAGAATATAACTGAAAAGGGTAAATTTAAAAACCTTAAGGACGGTATCTTAAAATGTAAAAATAACATTCTCAAAGTTAGAAAAACCACAGAAGAATTGAAATTTAATGTCACTCAATCTTAAAAGCATTTCATATGAGCTGCGAACTGCGAATACAATAAAGCTTTTTAAGCAATTTCAAGGCGAAATGTCAACTCATTTTTATTTTAACTTTTCAAAGAAATTAATAAATTATCTCACAAAATTAAAAAAGAAAACACTACAAATAAATTGCTTAAATATCAAAAAATTACATATATATATTTTCTACGCGACCAGTAAATTGTTTAAATATCAAAAAACTACATTTTTATATTTTCTACTGATTTTTGATATTTACACAATATACTGGTCGCGTAGAAAATTTATAATTCTAATTTTTTGATATTTAAACAATTTGTTTGTAGTGTTTTCTTTTTTAATTTTGTAAATAAGATAATTTATTAACTTCCTTGAAAAGATAAAATAAAAATAAGTTGATATTTCCTCTTTAAATTGCTTAAAAAGGTTTATTCGCATTCGCAGTTCGCAGTGAATGCTTATCAAATTATTGTTTTGGCTCTAGATGACAGTTCTTCTTCTGAAAAGGAGACATTTCGTTCTGTATTTCAAAAAAGAATCAAAATCAAAATTCGTATGTCAATCTGACAGTTTTCATTTCATCAGAATTATCATCTTTTTTTTTTTTTTAATTTCTTACAACAAAGAAAATTGAAAAAAAAAACGGATTTAAAATGGTTGCAAGGAATTTGACATTAATTTTAAAATTGTGCACCTAATTGAAATTTTAGCACTTGACATTATGTAGTTTCTCTGATTTTTTTTTTGTGATTGAAGAAAAAGTCAGCTGAGCATCTCTTTATTATGCACTAAGCATATTTTTTTTTTGTTGCCCTTATGTTATCTTAATCTTGTGAAAACATTGAAATCACCGCATAAAAACAAGATTTTTATGAGTAATTTATTAAATTTATCAACTGCAGTCGCCAATTTTAAATAAGCAATAAATTTTCTTTCGTGCCGACATTATTTTAAAACCAATGTATTTCAATTTCGCAGCACACAACAACAACACTGAAATTTCTGTTGTTGTTCCATTGCCGACAACATTTCCAATAAAAAACTGCATGGAACTTGTTGATGTACTTGTTTCAATATGAAATGTCAATAGTAATATGTTTAAAACATGTTTGCTGACCACACCACCTCCATTAGGCGTTTTTCTTTTTTTAGCTCCGAGTAAAGAACTGGGCTATCAAAAAAGTATCAGTGTTTCCTTTTTAGCTCAGACTTATCTAATTGCTCAACTTATGTTTCTTCTTTCAATCACAGCTAAATTGGAGCATGCTCCATTAGCTCACAATAAAATTACCGATCAAAGGGAGCAAAAAGCTGAGCGCGGCTAACTTCACTTATAATTTTGACAATAATCACGAAAGTAAAATAAATTAAAAACAAAAAATTAATTCGAAAAATGAAAGCGTTTTAACTGCAGGTTAATATGTACATAAGTCTTAATAATAATTTTATTTCAAATTTAATTTGAAGGGCTCTGATCAGGCTCTAACTCAGAACTAACTCCGTTCGCTCAGGCTCTGCTCGGAGATAAAAAAGAAAAACTTCTATTAACTAAATTCACACTGCCTTATCACTACATTGTTAACAGGTCTATTTGGTATCTTTCTATAGTAAGAAGTGTAACAACTGCCGAACTTTAGAGGGGGAGAAGGGTGGTTTTGTAAATCTTGAAACAAAGTAAACAAACACAAATTAACCACATTTGTGTGTAAAACGTCAGAAAGTAGTGATGGGCATAATTGTATGATCACTCCACACTTACCAAAAATGAACTAACCAAATAAAAAGAAAAAGATTAACACAACACGCAATACAAAGACTAGAGCACATGATAAAAATATTCTGTAGAATTTTTTAACTTGTGATAACTTCTTATGGGAGGGTAAACCGCTTCGTTACGTATAGCGTTACTGCGCCAATCTGTCTGTTTTCCTGCTCTCTAACGCATACGGAGAACTTGAAATTAATCATATTTTGTAGCTTTTCTCAAGTTAAACAATTTCAATATTAAATAGTTCAACTTAGATTAGCTTAAGTTATCACTTCTTTCGGTCGTCGCGAGACGCACATGTGTTTTTTTTATTGAGCACGCATTAAAGGGGTTTGACTACCCTTAATATTATTAAGCAAAGTGCGAGCATTAGGAAGATAAATATTAGGATTTAAAAGGAGATACCGATGTACATACATAAAAAGTAAAGAAATAATGAACTTTCCGCTCAAGTTCTCATTTCTTTAAAATGTGCCCATTACTAACACAAGGAAATGGCAGAATAATTTTGATGGCTTGGTGTTTTGACGGTTTTTACACCAGTTACCCACAAAAATTATTGTATTAAGAATTCACAACTTTTTCAACGTAAGTTTTTCTCATCCACTTTGACAAGTCCTTGTTAACAAACAGCATTATGTGAAAATTTGTACAAATTGTTTCGAATTCGTACGAATTCACAAGATAACAAACATACCTAATGAGTACATTGAACAAACAAACATTTTATGGCTTAAGGTGGTCACTGTGGCGTATACGCACTTTTTTCGACAAAATTTTATTATAAGTATTATAACTTTATTGATACATTTTTTTTTTTTATTTTCTCCAACAGTCGTTGAAGCGGTAACAAATAAACCATCGAAGTTAAATGGCCCGAATCCTTTGAATACATATTTGATCGAATAAAAAACTCGCCAGACTGTACTTTTCCTAAATGAATGTAATTTGAAAACAAAAAAAAACTTAAACCCATGACAGAAAAAGCGGTGTCCTTGACTGTACTTGTATCTCTGGATTGCACAAACAAATTTATGACCTACAATTAGGATTATGAAGATAATAAGCAAAAAGTATTTTATTCGACTCAGCGTGTGCGTTTTGTGCCATTTTATTGTTGTTGTGTCTATTGTACAATAATATTAATATATCTATAAGTAATTTTATGTCAATATTTAAATTTTTTTCCTACATTTTATTCTTCGAAGTTAACAATATGAATCATTTTTTTCTAAAGCGCAAGATAGGTCTCGTATATTCATAAGTTACATATACATATTTTATAATTTTTGGATAAAATTATTTTGTATGAGAAGATTGGTGTTTATGTATATTTAAGTTAAACAAAAATATTCACCCCAATTATGAAATTCTCTTATTACTAAAGCGTTACTTGCTGTCATGTGTTGATCATGTGGTTTCCTTAATTGGTAAATGACACCTTTTTGGTACTTACTTTTTGAAACTAACAACAGATACTCTATTGTCGATTAACAACGGGCTTTTTAACGAAAGGAATTTAATATTAGGGGTGATTATTTAAAATCAATTTTTATAAGGAATAAGATTAAGAAAAAAAATAATTTAAATGAAATTGAATGAATGCTGAAGTAGCGAGAAAGAGAGTGGGAGAGAACTCATAACCAGTGATTTTATTAATTTTATTTATAAGATACATCATGTGCATACACCTTAAGGCTAATAAATTTTATTTTGTAGATACTATAATATTTTAGGTTATTGTTTCATTTAACACTAGTAATATTATTATTAAAATAATTATTTACGCAAAAATAATAATGAAGTCGATAATAAATAATTTATGTAAACATTTTCATTATTATCTTTAAGTTTGTTTTAAAAAGTATGCATAAAAGAAATAAAACCCATCTTAAGCTCTTTTTTATGTAAATAATTTAATAATATTGCGTTTTTTTTTAATAATAATATTAAATTTATAAAAAAAAATAAAACTGAATGATTTGACAAAACGAATTTGGAGGCTTCCGAAAATAAATTATCGTTGTTGGTAGGGAAATGATTATGGAGTCGTTTTAGGTGGCTAATGTGACTATCTTCATTGTTGGGGGCGTTCACTTATTTATTAAATAATTTCTCACGGATACGAAACTATCCGGAACGATTCAGACAGGTTAGCTGAAACCAGTCAAAAATCAGAACAAAACTCATCAAATGAAAATTGCAATTAGCTGATCTTTCTTTTGATCGAATTCCAAACAACCAACCATTCGATTTTTGTCTGAACACAATCGAATCGAAAATTTCTAAACAAACTCGATTTTTTGCTGTCAAAATCTTGTGCTTTTAGCAGGCTTTTATCTACTTTACACGAATACTATTTTTCGCAAGTACCTCACAACACATATACTCATCATACATACATATGTACATATGTCAAGCTTGGAGCTTTACTTCAAAAGTGCAAAAAAAGTAAATCTAATATTAGGTGCGTTTTGTATCTTTTTTGTAGTAAGAAGTGTAACAACTGTCAAACTTCAAGAGTGGGGGAAATTTTGTAAATCATGCAACTAAGTATACAAACGCAAATTGGCCACATTTGTGTATATAACGTCAATGGACACAAAGAAAAAATGTAGCGATGGACATAATTCAATGAACACTCCAGACAAACCAAAACTAGACTAAAAACATAATAGAATAGTGCACACCACAAATATTTTCTATAGAATAAAATGAGTAAAGATTCGATAATTCCAGTGAACAAATATTAAAAATTTCTTCTTCTCAATTATTTGTGTTTTCCTTACTGCGTTTTTTCCTTATTCCTGTTTGTCTCTAGTTTTGAATACAAACATTTCATTCTGGTTCACAAATAATGAACTTTTCGCTCAAGTTCTCATATCTTTCGAATGTGCCCATCACTAACACCAGCAAATGGCGGAACAATCTTGCAGTCTTTGTTGCTTTGACAGTTTTTGCATCAGTGCTACCCACAAAAATTCTTGTAGTAAGAACGTACAGGAAGTTTTTCTCCTCTACTTTGACAGTCTTTGTAATAATATTTTAGAGTTAACAAACAGCAAAATGTGAAAACTTGTACAAATTGTTACGAATTCGTACAAATTCAAAAGATAACAATCAGACCTATTAATGTTTCTGATAAATGACTTCTGTTAAATTGTAAACATTTCTGACCATTCAATTTCTTCGCAACCCTCATTATTACATTACGTCATAAAAAAAATCCGTTGTAGTTTGAGGGAAACAATATTTTTTAATGACTTGACTTTATAAAGAATTCATTTAAATAACTGCTGATAATTCTGACACAAAATGCACTTGAATTAATAAAATAAAGGTATTTGTTGACTAGCTTTCCAGTAAAGGTTCCCTTAATTGGAGAGAATTTTTTTGGCAGCCTACAAATCATAGGCTAGAAACTTCTCTCATTTTCAAGCCGCCTACACCTTCGGAACGTGAACTCCTTAACGAAGACATCGAATTGAAACTCCTAGTATTCTAGGGCCCAATTCCCTGAAGCGTGAATAATTTTCCACAAAAAATCTGTGAACACGTGTCAAAAAATTGAATCTCACCCTTATTGAATTTGGCCCTAGGCCCCAGTCTTTCTTTTTCATAAGCCGAAAATGTGCTATCAACATAAAGCAAAAATCAGGGTTAGGTTTATTTTCCCTCAAAACAGTTTCTCGCGAAACATTTTCCCGCCAAATCCTACTTGTTTTTTAAATACATTTATGACGCTGCTGTGTGGTTCGTACACTGTGCAACCTCCCTGCTTGGACAATCGACATCGCCGTTAACGGGATAGGCAACAAGTGGCCTTTTAGAAATTGTCGGGCAAACGTAACGCGGGTACCTGGGCTTTGGGAAAATGTATCGCTATCAATCTTTTGGATTATGAACACTTATGTCGATTTCCTTACAACCAAAAAATTGATACGCAACGCATCTGTAGCAATTTTTGTTTTCCTTAAACTAATTATATACACAAAGAAATTTAATTTTCTCCTAAAAGAATTGAATTACCTCGAATCTCTTTTTGAAGACGGATGTACACAGATTCTGGCACTGATTTGCACACACACCTCAAACTTGTTATTTCGGAAATGTCAATTCTACAGGTTAATACAAGTAAATTTCAAATTTTATCAACAATAAATAAAAAAATATTACCCGCACTTACATGGGTTAGATTTGCGAAGATTTGTTATCGATAATAAAATTCGCTACAATTTTGACATTTGAAGCGAGCTTAGTTTCAGCCAATCTCTATTCGTAATTCGAAGTTAGCGAATTCGCAATGTTTTAAGTTCGATTCGCTGTTGATAATGTCTTTTTTTAGATAATTGTACTGCCTTCCAGTTGTTGTTAGAAATTTTTGAGAAAAATGAAATATGTTGTGGGAGTTATTGAACAAAATAAAATAACTTATTATTTTTAAGATGACAGAGTTTCACTTCCGATTCCACGCTTAAAACTTGGTTTTGTTAATAGAACATGTGTTTCCAAACATAACTAGAAACAAAAAATTTCGCCACTCAAAAACATAAATTTAATACATTTTTTGAAAAAAATGTACTACACCCCAATGTTTTCATCCATTTTTCTCAAAATCTGTCAATTGTACGCTAAAAAGTGTATTAATCTTTTGTGTAGAATGACAAGACTTACATAGGTCTGTTTCTTTACTTTTTGGGTAAAGTTTGGGAAAAACCTCGGGAAAAAGTTCGGGCAAAAGCTTTTTCATGTTGTTGTTGCAATTTTTAACCAGAAACGAAAAGTAAAGAAACACATTTGGGTTGTTTCTAATGGGTACTTGCCGCATTAGCAACAGAAATTAGACATGGCGGACTCAACATGTTGAAAATGTCAAGTATACTTATCATTTTGAGCTCTGCCAAAAGAACAAGGAGTTAAATTTATTATTATATTATCTTTAATCGTTTGGGTTTCTTCTTCTTAAAATTGTTGAAAAGAGTTTTAATAACACAACTTCATAAATTCAAATTATTCGATCAGCAGATTTCTTGTTTGACAAGCAAGAAAGTGCAGTAGCTAAAATGTTCAGGTAGATTGTTGCTGGAGGGGATATGAAGAATGGTCAAAAGCTCTGGCATTTTCGTTCCAGAAAAAAGTAAAGAAACACGTTTTAGGTAAATTTGGGATGCCGAAGGTTAGTAAAGAAACAGACCTAATGTGTACCAACAACTTGTTCAAAAAAAACCTATAGTTTTCGGGTAATTTGGAAAAAAACTGAATTTTACCCACTTCCCTCCACTCTAAAATTGTTTGCCCTGCCGCAAATTTAATTAATTTTAAGGAAATGCTTAGAACGTAAAAATGAAGTTCTCCACCAAAATTCGGTTTTATCGGAATTGTTTCGAAGTAAATATCTTATTTTCCTGGACTACAAACCATATATGAAAGAAGTTATACGGTTACCAGTTAGACGCTGGCTGTTTCTGATTGCTGGATTCAAATCTTTAAGAAATAACAATCTTACGGTAATAGATAAAAGCATTACAAACTTAAATGTGAAACTATATCTAGCTAAAATCTTGTAAATAAAAAGTACGGTTTCGGATGGAAGCTATAACATGTCTTTTATTAAAAATTAATAATTTGTACAAAAAAAAATATTTTACAAATTTTCTTTTAAAGAATTTTGTTCAACAACATTTAGTCTATTTGATTTTTTCCATAACAAATTGTCTTTTCGTGGTCATTGGCATTTTCAAATACATTTTCACAATATATGTCGTCGCAACGAGAACCAATGTGGTGACTTCCATTATAACAAAATGTGATATCGAAGATCCAATTTCGAGCCATGAGCCCTTATTTCGCACTAAATAGAGAAAATTTAAACCCATTACATCGCATATGAAAAGCATTGCAATAAAAACTCTTTGTTCATTTAAAACTGGTCCAATTGTTCCATATATAATAGCTACACTTAGCAAAATGGGTAGAAAAAGTTTTACTATCACTAAACCCATGATCACAAATGGAGAGAAAGTCGTTATAAAACAGCGCATAACATTGGGATCGAATGAGCTTACCGAAGCAATATTTCCAGCGCCAAAGAATGTGAACAAAGTGTAGAGGAGTATTGCTAAGGCGTACTCAAATGAATCGGATAAATCATTATCTGCTCGAGTGTAGTCTAAACCAATTTGTTCTGTTCTTGGAGAAAAGCTTAGCATAAGCTGGGAACCAAGTATAACCAGAAATATTGCCTCAAAACTGGTACAGAGCAATACATAGCCTATGGACAGACTAAAGAAAACAATTTCTACTTGGCCTTTGAGAGAATTGCTCGGTACATAGAATGGCGCTGTTAGGGAATGAATGAGGAAAAGCCACGAAATTACTCTACAGATCAATGGCACTGCTTCATGATTGTTGTGTTTGAAAACACAAATTGCCCCATTTAGCAATCCAACGACTGCAACGACATACATCCATCTAGGAAGATTAGATTTGACTAGAAGTCCCCTTATAAAAGTGAGAACAGCTCCAATTAATAATAGAAAATCATTTTTCTGACCCATAACATGAGAAAGAAGAGGGAATGCAGAAAGTATAAGACTCAAGCCAATCCACAGGTAAAATTTAATACCTTGTCTTATGATTGATTTGAATTTCAGAATCGCAAATAGTAGAAACACAAGTGTTATGAATTGTCGCCCAAAGAATGAAGCAACCATCAGGACAGCTCCAAGAATTACGATCAGCATTATTGTTATGTTTTTTGTGGTTAGCAAGGATTTAAGCCATCGTTGCTTACCACGAGAGCTCTGTAAGGCCAAAGACCACATAAGAACTGGAAGAATTATATAGAAGCCAACTTCGATGGGAATTTTTTGCAGAAATATAAATACTAACAGCAATAAGCCCACCGTTATAGGTTTAATGAAACTTTTCACAGAAGTAATGGCTCTGCCGCTGACCAAAAATGTTATCAAGCAAAACATCCACATAACGAGTGACAAGCTTGTACATAAGAGCAATATATTTTGGTAATAAGTGTGATAGTAGTCAATGCCTTCAAGACCATTCTGCATAACTATAAACGATTCTTCAATTATTTTTTCGAAATTCTTAGATTGTGAGAGTTTCTCAATTTTGTAGCGAAACTGAATTATTGATTGTTTATCAAGGGTTTCAAATGATGGCATATAGTTAGAGAAAGCCCCACGGTTAAATGTTTCTAGTAGGGCTTCGAATTGAGCTATTAATTGAAGGGCATTAGTGTAAGAAGCTGCTGCCATATAATCTGATGATACGTTGAGAATTTCCTTAGGAAGCTTTCCGAAGCTATTCATCGGTGGTGGAAGGCCAATTAATGAAGACATGAGTGGTGCAGCTTGACCTTGTTCGATGGCGATGAGTGGAACAACAACATCATCAATGCGAATAGTTGTTTGAAGACCAACAGCAGGTGTTTTCCAGTTGTTGACTCCAGCACCCCAAACTAGAAATGGGGTTTCAGTCTCAAGAGGATCCCCTGCACCATGGGAACCTGAAATTTACGATTCTTGTGAATAATTTCCAAAGCAAGTTAAAACATCAAAAAGAAGTAAAATTAGAAAAGAAAAACTCACCATGATTCGTCATTCCATGATCGGATGTTAGAACATATGCGGTCTTTTGGTCGGGGAATATTTTCTCGAATAGTTCGTACATTTCGTAAACACCTTTCTCTGTGCTGTGGAGAGTCTCTAGAAACAATTCCGATCCAGGTTTGTGTATATGACCTGCAATGTCTAATCCCAGCAAGTGCAAAAAGAACACCACTTTAGTTTCTTTTTGCAACGAATCTGCTCTTCGCTCCAAGAACAATTTGACTCTCTCAAACACCCACTGATCTACTGCCGACGCATTGTCCTTACCACTGAAGTCATACTCATCATAGGCATCAATCATTAGCGTTTTTTCTGCTGTAATTTTTGAGAAAATGTGCAGAACATCCATGGCTCCCCAGGCGTAAGTGTGAGCGCTGCGATTGAAGACATTGTCAAAGTCGATGGGATTTGCTTTCCAGCCACGCAATACCGCAGATGGATCTTCATACAGTCCAGCTATGAGGGCAATGTGTCCAGGACGTGATTCGGTGGGTACTCGAGTTTGTGAAATGCCTACAAGTCCTCTTGAGCGGATGAGCTGACGAATGTTTGGAATATCGGCGCATTGATTTTTAAAAAATGATTCAGCTCGAAGTCCATCAGTGACAATCAGGACTAATCGGTTGGCTGGCGGATTTGGGATGTTTTCTTGAGGACTGAGTCCGGTTATCACCGGCGAACGAAAGTAGATTACGAAAATCGAACCAAGTAGTGCAATGTGAACAAGAATCGCATGGAGTATCCACATTTTCGAAAGTAGAAATATTTAGATAAGTACCATATTAGAAGAAGTGTGTTTATTTGTGCCAGAATCTATAGACTGTTTTCTTTTTAATTAGTTTTATATATTTATTTTTAAATCTTTGAACCAAAAAAAGTGTTTGTTTATATTTCTATTTGTGACGTCTGTTCCTTCTTTAATAACTGTCAAAATCAACGTTCAAGTGCGCAGAAGATAATATAGTACGCCGGTAATGTAGTTCGTATTAAAGTATTAAAATTGGTACAAGAATTAAATGCTGTTTGATCTTTGTGTATGAAACCTATAGTACTACTATGAGACTGATGTCGATTTCGATTCAACAAAAACATCGACTTGCCGTCGATCCGCCGTCAATTTTTTTCTGAAAATCAAATTCGTTTCAAATTAAAGCCAATATTTTTCTGGAAAAACAGATCCGTATTGAATCTCTTTTTGGAGACGGATTCAAAACGGATTTGTACACAGATTCTTACACACACTGCAATATTTGTTTTGAAGTTTCTCAATTGTTTTGTTGTGAATTAATTTTTATTTTGTGCCAGTGTACAGAAAAAGTTAATTAATATATTAAAAACTAAAAAAAAATTGTTAAGAACTTCTTGAAATCAAATATTAAAAATGTGCAAGTTGGTTTAGGAACTCCCCCGCGTCGGAATCGGGAAATTAAAACGAAAAAATGATGTTTTAACGAATTGAAGATTTGTTTTTTTTTACAGCTGCCAAGCAACACACACAGTCCCAAAAAGAGATTCGGTCCGTAATCGTTCGTTTCAAAGCCAAAAAGTATTGGTTCTAGTAGCGAATCCTAATTATTGAAACGAAATCGACATGAATTTTTTAGCTAGTAGTTCCGTCGTTGAGGGCGCTAGTTTCTCTTTTCTTGATAGTGAATTGATGTGGAAGAAATAAATGTAGAGGCAAATACGCAAAAAAGCAAGGGAGACGATCAAAACTTATTAGTTCTGACAACAATATAGAGGGTAAGGGAGAAAACCGAATAAGCTGTTTTTGTCATGGCAACCTTCAAAATATGGTGGGCATAAATAAATTATATCAAGGCTATTGGCGTATACATGAATTTAAAGTAAGAATGTATATGGATATGCATGCATGTATAGGTTATTATAGAATTTATTTTAAATTTTTCTTTCAAATTTTAGATATTTGGTGGATTTTAGGATTTTGAATTGTAGCAACGTTGCTACTTTTCACTTTTTCTATGCGAAAATAGCAAAGCAATGTTGAGATATTTCAATATGTTTTGTTTAGGTAGATACATGTTTATCCAGATACCCATCTACATACAATATGTATGTACATAGGTACTTTTTTTTCTTTTTCAAATATAATATCTATTGAGAATAATTTAATTTTTTCTCCAGACAGTTTTATTAGGAAATAAAGTAGGTATAACTAGGTAGTATTTTTTTTTATTTTTTTTGACTAGCGATATTATAAATGTAGGTACTCGTACTATATTACAAGTTATGGATTCGAAAAAAATCGAACTCGAGATTTTGATCAAACTTGACATTACGATGATAGCGAAGACGAAATAATGGGTCCGCAATTCCGTCTCTCTGTCCTCGAGTTTACAGCCTAAACGTTTTTTTTCATAAACATGTCCCCAGTTTTTCTTTCAGCTTTTTTAAGACGAAAAATGACAGTACCTACCTACCTGCCATACTTTCTTTTTGACCAAAAAGGTAAATATTATTTTTCTCAAAAAAAATTTTTTCTAACAATAAAACATGACATTACGATCATAGAGAACACCAAAAAAGTGGGTCCCCTAATTCCGTCTGTCTGTCCTCGAGTCTACAGCCTAAACGCTTTGATAGATTTGCATGGTACATATTGTTTTTTCGGTAATATGCCCACACGTGTTTTTAATTTTTTTTTTAAGACGACAAATAACAGTAGCTCCCATACATTTTTTTGGCCAAAAACAAAAACCTTATTTTTCT
Source organism: Philhelius pedissequus (assembly GCA_910595825.1). NCBI lineage: Eukaryota > Metazoa > Arthropoda > Insecta > Diptera > Syrphidae > Philhelius > Philhelius pedissequus. The sequence goes on from OU343160.1 coordinate 48,015,922, forward strand.
CAAAAACGGCTTCAACGATTTTATAAAAAAATGAGTTCATTAATGAAGGGAAAGGGTACCTTTTAGAAATTTTTTCTAGTAGAACCATTTTTTTGGTTTTCGATTTTCTCGGAAACGGTTAATCTGATTTTTTTTATTTTTTTACGTTTTTACGCCGAAGCTCCTAGAAAGTTTAAACATTATTGTATACCAAAACTTTTCAAAAAAATTTTTTTTTTGAAAATTCAATATTTTGAAAACGACTTAATAGATTTTTTCGAAACTTCGTATTTAGTAGTTTTTTGACATTATCTTGAATAGTTAAAAAAAACTATTTTTCTAAAATAAAAAACAACGGTACCTCCCATACAAATGTTAAAAACAGTTTAGAAAAAAAAATATTTCTCATAAAACGGCTACAAGAATTTTCAAAAAAAATGTGTTGTTATTTTTTGGATTTTGAAAAAAAAACAATATTTTGCAAAATTAAATATTTTGAAGATTTTTTAAAATAATATTTTCAAATGTTATATGTGTATTGTTTTACATTTATTTTTTACATTTAAAAAAAATATAAGTGAAAAACGACTTAAAAAATATATAATACCTATTATAAAACAATTCTTATTTGAAAATCGTCAACTCGATTTTTACGAAATTACTTATCAAATCTGAATTTTCAAAAAAAAATTTTTTTCTAAATCAAAACAAAAATATTAATATAAAATAAAAAAAATTTTGTCACAAGAACAATTTTTTTTTTGTACAACGATTAACAGAAATCTCAAATTTTAACTGTTAAATTATTATCATGTTTGTTCATTTGGTAAAAAAGTTTATTTTATTGAGTAGTAACCGTTGCACACAAGTGTATACCTGAATATTTAAATATTCCCTACAGCCATCAAACAATTTTCATTCTATCTGCCCGTAGAATAAAAAAACACACACACAAACAGCTCCTACTCAACAAAAAAATCCTCATAAAAAAGTACAAAAAAACCTATGAAATAAATTGTTTTCCTTTTCTCCTCTAACTTATAATAAATTTTGTATATATTTCCCTCATCAATTTATTATCATACTATTTCTCTTCATACGCATTTTCATAGCACATCAACACTACCTAACCTCCGATTTGGTAGTGGAACCCATGATGAGTAGTAGAACTTATTGCAGGTTGGATGAAGTTCGTCGTCATGATAGTACTATTAATATCTATATACAATGGTGCCACCCAAATACGTATACGGGTTCACAGGAATCCGCCTGGCATAAGTGTAGAACATTTATAACCAAACAAGACACAAGGTTTAAAAATTGTATTGTGCCAGCTGAGACGTTAGAATTATTCTTAAAATATTTGGCAACTGTTGGGTATTTCTTCGAAAAATTATGTATTTATTCCACAAATAAGCCATACTAAGGATTGGAAACCTTCGTACGTTTCACCCCCCAAAACCCATTTGTTTACATTGTTGTATTTGTAGCTTTGAAACTCTATCCATGAATAGATGGGAAATCGAAAAGCAAAACAAAAACAAATTACTAGGGCTGTGTTGTCTATGGGTCTATAGGAAGAGGAACAGAAAAGATTCTTGTGTGCGTTTTTATCAATGTGTCTATTGGAAGAGGAACAGAAATGTTACTTGTGTGCGTGTTTCAGCTTGTAGACAAATGTCAAATGAAAGCAGAGGTTTCTGGTCTTTAAGTGATTAGTTTATGACTTATTCATTATTCTAAATAAGCCTATTTATAGGGGAAACTCCATCCTCTCTTCAACTGCCGTTTCGAATACAACAATCAAAAAACAATTTCAAAAATTCTTAAGGAAAGTATTCCAGCAATATACAATGCTCTGAACGAAGATGTGTTAAAATATCCGCCATATGAAAACCGATTGGGTTAGTATTTCTAGGGAGTTCTACAAAATGTGGGGTGTTCCAAATAAATAACGAAGTTATTCTCCCAATATTGTTCTCCATTTTGCAACCTCTTAGTTTTTTGTTTCATAAAATGACATTTGAAGGTATACAATGTTTCCTTTTCGGCAAAAACACATCGCTTCTCTTTCACACAAGGCTGACACTTTCATGTGAATTAATGCAATAATTTGACGAGTTTTGCGATCAAGTGTGAAAACGTATTTACATTTTTTTCCGATATTTATAATTATTTACATTATTACCAAACAGATGCAAGGAATAAAACCATTTAGATAGAATTCCTACAAAAAGTAGGAATTTTTGTAGGGCCTGTTGTAAAGTGTTCAGTAATTTTAAATTTTGATTTTCGCGGAGAAACTGAGATTCAACAATGGTTGAAGGTTCAAATAAGTTGAAACTTAACTAATTCGCTAAAATCGGTGAGTTAAAATTGCTAAACCGCGGATTAAATATATATTGCACAACTGAGCTTTACGGATTTTTGATAAACGTTGCTTTAATACTCCTCCAACATTTCGTTTATTTAATGGCAAATTTAAAGTCGCGATTTAAAGCCTGGCTATTGTGGTAACGTGATTACGATAACAAAATGAATGGCGTAGTAAGTAGACACAGGTTGCAAACAAACGCTAAAATAAAAGTATGCAATAAAAGATGACTAAAAAATGAAGTACACGGTGGAAATATCATTTTTTTCTGTAATGGGATCGCTAATTCACGTATTCATATTTTGTCCAATTCTCTCTCAAAAATGCATAATATTAGAACTCTGTCCTTTCTATTAAGATCTAATAAATTTTCTTATGTAGTATTATCATAATTTTCAAAATGATGGTCCTACTAAATATAAATTTAAATTTTCAACTTTAAGTTTATTTAAAGAAATTAAAAGAGAACCTAAATCTTAAAGTCTTATTAGATTCACTAAATATTTGATTTTTTATATTTTAAGCTGTGTAAGAAAAACGTCTTATGTAAATTTTTGTAATTATATTTTTCGTAACATGCAGTATATAATTTTCAAACTTAACATTAATTAAAAAAGGTCGATTTTTGACCCTTTAACAAATTTAAGGGCAAAATTCATTAAACATAGTTTTAATTTAAACATTTATTTTCCGCATCGTTGGCAGTTATTGTATCATTATTAGCTTCATTTTCTTGATTCTTAGCGTCCTCTATTTCACGTTGCTTTTCTAACTGTCGAAATTCGGTTGGAGTTAACATACCACGAAGAATTGTGTCATATTTAACACTAACTCCTTTTTTCGACATTTTTTGAAATAACTTCCAACATTCACGTTCTTTAATCGATCGAACATGTTTGGGGAAATCAGATTCAATAGGTGATTCCGGGCCAGGAGAAGTGGTGTTGTTTATAAAAATATTATTCTCCTTTCTATCTGATTCATTAGACAGGTCATCTTTGGTCTGATTCTTTATTAATTGTGACATTTTGATGGTACTAACAAAAAAAGAACGTATAATGATTAGGTAAATATGGTTTATGCTAAACTCGTTTTCCCTATAGGTAACTTCATTCCTTCTGAACTTAAATAATGTTTTAGGAGTGTTTTATTTTAGTATGTAAATTGGTATTCTTTATTTTAATTGTCAAAATAATGAAAATGCTTAAAAAAATTTAAAGAGTGTGATCAGAACAACTTAAATTTAACAAATTTCGCTCCGCCAAAAATTGAGGAGGCGAATCCAACATTTGTTTGCTCAGTATTTGACAGGAAATGGCTTGGACCAATCGATAGAAGATTTTTGGAAAACTTTTCTGTGTTCTCAACTTATAACCAAAAGTGTTTTGACCAGATTCCATAGAATTTAATTTTCATAGCATTATAATGGAATCGTTTGGAATTGTTCATTGTATCTGCTTATGCATTTATATTAAGGGTATTCATGAAACGGCGGAAAACCCGTATAAGCCTCAGAAACCAGATAATTTCAAATAAATAATCTAGTTTCTGAGGTTTATACGGGTTTTTCGCCGTTGTATGAATACCCTTATTATATTGTTTCATACTTCATAAAAACGACCAGTTTTAGGATTTATATTTTTCTTTTGCAAGACTATGAAACACAATTTTGTTTTTCCAAAAAAATAGTCATCAGTTACAAAAGACAAATAATGCGAACCTAGCATAAAATACCTACCAATTTTCGAAATCGCTTCGAAAAATCGAACCAGGGGGCGCCGTTGGTGGTCGATTTGCTCTGAGTCTAGCCGCTAATGGTGCAATGGAGCCCCTTCGTAGCATATGAGGAAATTCTTTAACTGCCATTTGAAAAGTTGGCTGCTCATTTTCTTGAAAAGAAACTTAGAAACAAAAAACATTTATTAATTTATGGTAGGTACCTACCTACTTTTTTGTGGAAAAATAATCTTTTTTTAACTGCTCATAATATTAGTGACATTTAATAGAAATTACCTGATTTCCCTGTTTTTCGCAATAGGGGCGCCCTTCCTGTTTGACACTCGTCTGTTGATCCACTTTCCTCTTTTTCCGAGTCACTGCCTTCAGAACTAGCCAGTGACACCAATGTGACAACATCCGATGCTATCGTTGATCGTGAACGTGAAAGTATCTTTTTACCATTTTGTCCGATAGTAGCGGCCTCTAAAATTAATTCTCCTTCGCCTGATTAAAAAGAAATATATATATTTTGCATTTAATGAGCCTGTAATAATCTGTTTTATTGAGAAAGCTGTACTGAAAACAAATTATTCCAATTTTCTCAATAGCACCACTTTTAAATTATTTTTGCAATATTTAACCTTTATCGCAGCTGGAATTTCTTGGTAATATCTTTCGACGGCGGGATTTTCGTCTTGTGTTCGCAAGTAAGCTTTTACTTGTGTCAGCTATTGATCGAACTGGCGCTGACATAGCACGTATTAATGGTGGTCGTTTCTGAATTGTCAAAGATGGAGATGCACTTAATGTAACGGTATTCGGAGAATATCCTGTTTGTATTGCACTAGATATAGAAAATTGTTCGCCTTTGCTTGATTGAAATTGGGCTCGACGTTGAGCCGCAGAACTTATACGATGTTCAGACTGTACAGTGTTTTTATTGATGTCAGACACGGGTTTCTTGGTATATGAATTTTGTGGTGTTATATTCTTGAATATAAGAAAAGTACGATTAGAAAACATTAAGCGGAGTTTTTTTTAGCATAAGATACAACGGATTTACAAAAACAAATGAACAATAGTTGAATCAATACGTTTCAGAATATCAAATTATCATTTTGCTATTATTATAAAAAGGGATTGAGGTAGGGCTCATAGACGTCAAAATAATCCGTTTGAGTGAGGCTAATGTGAATATAAAAAATTAATACGTAAACAAAACTATGTCGATCAACAATTATGAACGTAAAAATCTAAGTGAAAATTATGGATACAATAACAATTGTTTCTTTGGGGGTCCACAACCGTTTCAGGACTACCAATGTAAAGGCAACGTAGAACAGAAAATTCCTCACTGAAAAAAAATATCTATCCAGAACAGTTCAGAGCACGCCACTGAACAAAACCTTTAAAAATTCAAATAATGCCAGTTGAAAACTGAAAGAAATTGCTTAATTTAAAATTCTATCAACTATATCAATTTTAATCCCACGCGGATGACAAAACAGCTGCTGTTAAAAAACTTGGGTACTAACCTATCTTAGATAGGCTATCGTATCGACATTCGAATGCATCCATTTGAAACTAAATCTGTTCGCAGTGGAATATTACAATTGGAAGTTTTCCGGCACCAGTAAATTAGTTTAGTAGAAGTTAGTCGATAGAGAAGAAATAGTAAATATTAGAAATAAGTAACTATCATTAAAATTGTATGTTTTTAATTTTTAGAAGCACATAATATCTCAGAGCAAATCTGATAACCGTGTTTTAGCCAATATCGCGTATGACTCGAGAATGAGTTATTGCACAAAATCGTTTTGATTATATTTAGGAAATGTTTGCGGATTATTTATATTTTAAACTATACATTACATAATTTAAAAAAAAAAGTGATTTTAAAACCTCCTTATTTTGTTTTGTAATAAGACTAGAATTTTACCATACAGTCAGCGCCCTCTGATGAACTGTCAATATCACTATTAATAGAGTCATTATCTACTGACTTTATCGTCTGCGTAAGATTGATGCTTAAATTGATTTTGGTCTCCGACTTTGATGAACTGCTTGACTTCTTACTTCGATCGCTTATTAAATGTTGACTTGGAGCACTGCAAAAACAAAAAGAAAAAACTAATTTATATCGCCTCTGTTCTGTGGAAGAAATACACATATAAAAGCATAAAAGCAATAAAATGCAAAACAACTCCCGGAAATATGTAGAAAAGCATGCAATTAAAACATTATTAGGTAAAATGATTTTTAACGCCAACTGCAACCATGGTATATAAGTATGTATAAGTATAGGCATAGTATCAACAACATCAATCTAGTAAAAGAACTTCAAAAAGTTTTCATTCTTGAATGCAAAACTTTGTTTTTTGTTCTTTTTGTGTAAAGTTTACCGGCTTTTCCGGAGTGGTTCATGTGGAGAGTTAGTTTTGTTTTGCTTTGTAGGTGCATATAATAAGTAGTGTTAAATGGAAAATCCTATGAGGTGTACATTCTAACGGCATCATCAGTCAGCAATATATAATGCAGCATGTGGATTTAAGTCAGAAACGATGACATGTCAAGTCAATGTTAAATTATACTGTCACTGATAGTGCGGAATTTCACACGCAACGAATAACTGAACATTGTGCGAATTTCGAAAAAGGGAACATTTATATTGGATTTTTCAGCGTAACATTTAACTCGTAAGATTTAAAGATTATAATAAGGTTATTCATTCAACGTCGGAAACCGGTATATACTTTAGAAACCAGATCATTTATTTGAAATTATCTGTTTTCTGAGGTTTATCCGGCGTTTCATGAATACCCTAAATATAATTTCAGACATCTAAAGTTTTTTGGAGAACTTTGGTTTAATTTCATCTATTTACCATTTTGTCTCAACCCACATAAGAACTCGTAAAAAACGCTTAACATTTTTTATTAAGAAGACATTCAAAAAATGGTAAATCTCAATTATTTCGAAAAAAAAACGGCTTTAACGATTTTGATAAAAACAAATTCTGTATGACATTATAGGTATAGTCTCCAATTTGGTCAATACATTTTTTTAATTGAAATGTTATTTCTATGTAATTCTTTTTGAGTCGAGTGCAACACATAAATTTGTCAAATGGACAACTGAAATTGTATTTGTATCATTACAGGGAGTGTTAAATCTAAATCTAAAAATGTACACATTTACAAAGACGCACTTCTGTCACATTTAAAATATATTTGTATCAGTATCAAAATAGAGTGCATTGCAGTGTGGTGATTTATAAAATAAATAAAGCAAAGGAGTTCCCTTAATATCCCATAAATCTAAAAACTAAACTTCATTATTTGAAATGTTCTTTAATTTAAATGTTGTTTTATATTTAAATGTAATACATAAATGCATTTTTCTGGGATATAGGTAAGGAAAGTTTGGCATTTGTTAAAACAAATCGAACTCGAGATTTTAATCAAATTTGACATTGCGATGATAGAAAACGCCAAAAAAATCGGTCCCGAAATTCCGTCTGTCTGTCTGCCTATACAACACTCTACAGCCTAAATGACTGAAGCGTTTTTTTAAACTTGGTATTTAAGCGTTTTAGGTGGTTACCTACCTAAATGGATTTTTTAATACTGTTCCTAGGCCCAAACCTAACGGTAGCTGCCATACAAATTTTTCTGCTTCTGCCTTCTTAAATGTCTTGAAAGCGGCTCTAGGGAGTGTGATAAAAAAATATGTGGACTACTATAGTTATAGCCTTCTTTTTACAAATTTTGTTATACAACTATTTTTTGGACTTTGGAATCTCTTATAAGCGGCTGTTGAACGAACTTTACTGTGTCCCAGAAAAAAAGGCAGTATAGGCAATATAGGACGCCTCTCATTCTCGCTACAAAGGATTGCAAACATCTGTCACTCAATAAAGCTCTTACATGGTGTTCGTAGTGTATATTTTAAATGAGCCCAAATATGAAAGAATAGTATGTAGGGTTACCTCTCTTTTTTTACACAGGAATTTTTATTTAATCGTTTTGTTTATAAAAATTAAAACATTTATATTTTCAACACTACCATCAGTTATATAAAATGTGCGTTTTTGAAGGGTATCCCCATTTGGTCTAATTCCTTTTAAATAAAAAACAGTCATAAATAAAAAATGTATTCACTATCAGATTTGTTGGAAGTGTTTTCGTTAAGAAGTCTGTAAACTGTTCGTTCACCTACAAGAAAAATATCAGCTACTTGCTTCACGCAGCTTCTGTTTTATTTTGCAAATTTTTATGAATTTTTTTGTCGCGTCAACAATTTCTTTTTTTTCGGAACTTAAATCTTTTGAAATCCTAATCCTCAAACATAAAAATACTTTACTTCACATTGATTAACCGCGCGCTACGCAAATCTACGCACATAATGTTCTTCTTCAAAGAAAACAGGTTATAATTTTGTAACTGCATTTAAAATATTTTCCACACATTTAAAGAAATGCAAAAATGAAAACATTCCCCGATAACACTCATCATTCAAAACTTTTTTTAAAGCTCTAAATCAAAAGCGCCTCAACAGAAACCCAAGGAAAAAACCGAACGAGTTAACAAATGGATATGGGTAACTCTGAAAGCACATCAATATTTAATAGGGGTTGAATAGCAGCAGCAGCAACGGCCACATCAAAGTCCCCTTTCACACAGGGAAACCAGTTGCTGGAGATTTTTTTGACGTTTTCCTTTAATTGTCTTGTACCTTTCACACGAAGAAACTGGCACCAAGAAACTGAGGAGGAAGCTGGGAAGATTTTGTCGGGCTAATTGGAATGCAAAGCAAAACGTCAAAAAAATCTCTTCAAATCGTTAACCGGGGAGATTTTTTTCATTCCCCTTACTTCTTGCCCTTCTCGCCAACAAACTCCCAGTTGTCGGCAACTCAGATTCCTTGTGTTAAAGGGAACAAAAGCAATTCAGTCCACACTAGAGTTGCTTAAACATCAATAGTCGGCGCTTTCGATAGTATCGATAGTTTTAAGATAAAACAATCGACACTATTGATAGTATTTTTCATTTTAAAAGCCATAGCCGTTGGTGTATAATTTACCCATACGAATACAAATCTGAGCGGCCGAATTACCGATTCAGTAACCGAATAAAATGAACGAGTAAACACTATGGTATGATGCAATAATAACGTGCGCAGCAATGCCAAACTTGCATTAATCAACATGTTCATCTTCATTATAGCATTTTCATCTGCACCATAATTTGTTCCGTTCAGATAACGAATTTTCAAGTTTTTTTTTACCATTACGAAAATTTTCTTCTCAAAACTACATACCTGAACGCTAAGAATATGTGATTGTGAGATGTGTCAAGAAAGTTATACTTTTATGTTTGTTCTATATTATTGGCCCGCTCTACTTTTCTTCAAGTCTGCAGATGCAGACCCATGTAAAGCCACCTTAAGGGGTCGTGTGTTTTCGTTTTTGTTGCTTATTATGGGTTTCACTACTAATAAGCTTGTGAGGTGAAAAAACAATCGATAGTTTTTTTTAAGCTTTCGATGTACGCTATAGTTTTTAACTATCGATAGATTATCGATGTTTAAGCAACCCTAGATCACACTTAGTTGCAATGAAATTTTGTTTATTGCTTTATATATTTACACTTTTTATGGAGAAGTTCTTTCAAATTAGTATGGTGCAAGAATATGAAACGCTACTGATTTTGAAAAGGCTTCCCAAAAGACGTGTACTGCCTATTTTTCTGGGACAGAGTATACTTTAAAATATAACTATATTTTAAAAGTGAAAAACTAAAGGACAATGAAGGAAGGAAAGGAAAAATGAACATATTCATAAATATATCTCACACCAAAATTGTTTAAGCTTATTGACTTAAAATAAAATATCCTTCATGGCTCTTTTCAAATTCGATTATGTAAACCCATTGTGAAATGAATAAATTGTCCTACTTTAACATACTTTAAGTAGTATTCCTTTATTATTTGATTGATTAAATCTGAATTAGGATGCATGTCAGGTTATTTCTTTTCCTATGCAGTCCAAACAAGAACACGCGAACATTTTATAATTTCAGCAAGTATTTGTTACGATTACGATAAATATGTAAAAATACATTATTGAAGTAGTGCAAATGTTATAGGTATAGGATTATTGTATATTATAGAGATTGAAGCCTGATCGCCTGACAAATCAATCTAAATCCAGACGCTTACAATAAATATATGAAAGTTACATAAAAAGGTTCTGAAAACAAAGAGGTATACAAAGTATACAGTACCTACTGTTACAGCTTCCATTCCATGATATACCCTCACTTGTACACGTAAATATGTACTGTACATAGTTAACGAAATGGCAGTTACAATCAAACCTAATTAATTTAATATTGATTTGTAGGACTCAAATCGAAATACTGTTCCATGCAAGAATTGTTGTCCTATATATACCTAAGAGACAGTTGAATAACAAAAATGTTGGCGGAGATAGGTAGCTAAACACAAATCGTGTGCTTAGAGCCAATTTCAGTGTAATTTTAATTCAGTTTTTAAAAAGATTTTCTTTGAAATATTAGTTTCACTTATTAAGTCAAAAAGCAAGTCTGCTAAAAAGGACGAACAAACAACAACAACAATATCAAACAAGGATTATCAGCCACGCAAAAAATAACCTCTCCACTTTTACTTTCAGTTGGAAGATAATATTCTACACAATAGCAATAAGTAATTAAGTTTATGTATTTATGTACATATGTACATAATGATTATTTGTCGGTATTTTTATGCCAATAATAATATTAGCAAATCGCGTGCCTAATAATGGCAACATATTTAAATTCAAAATGACTGACTATGTTTCTAACAATCGTGAAATTCTTGTATTATATTTCATATTTAAAACTTACATACATATATTTCGAGAAAAGTTTATATTTAACTGTCTATTCTATGTTATAAGCTATACCTATATTACCAATCCCCACAGTTATTTTATTATTATTATTATTATTTATTAATATTAACATATGCACAGATTAATCTAAAAAAAAAAACTAACAACACTAGCACCATGGCTTAAGGCTGGGATCTTACAATAATTCTAGAAATACACTTATTATTTAAAAGGTTTCAGTCTGATGGTCTGGGGAAACGGACGAGCACGACAGGACAGTGAATGCTATCAAGCACACTTGAATGAATGAATATTACTATGGGGTTGTTGCAGTGCGACCTTGAGATCTATTGTGCCCCCGCCTAGAGCTAGGTGAGGATAGCACATTTTACAGCTCTTCCTCCAAATTTATTTCCCTCGTGAATTTGAGTATTTGAAGTATTTTTAGAGATGGTAAGTCACTCTCTTCCATCTTGTATCGTCCAAGGTATTTTTTCCTTTGATGAACAAGTGCATCACAATTGCCAAGAATATGGTCCGGCGTTTCCTCTTTTATAGCATAGAACCTGCATGTGGCACTACTTACTAAGGCAAGGATAAAGCACACTTACATATCGTGCTTGACCGTTCCTCCGGTAAAAGAAAAAGATTCTGAAATTTAAATACATGTGTCGAGATTTAGGTTTACTGGTATCTTGTATATATTTTTAATGTTTTCCTCAGAAGAAGTTGAGAGTAGGTTAATTAGCGATTTTTTTAATAGATTCTCATATATTTGATTAATTTTACTACAATCCGAAGTTAAGTGTTTGATTGCAAAAATACTATTTATTTGACAAATATGGCCAATTGGTGTGGGTTCGTTCTTCAGGAGGTAGCTGTTAGTGATCCAAGTGTGTCTAAGTCTCAGCCGTGTAAAGCACCTGATCATTTTGGCTGATATGTTTATTGGGTAAATTGGAGAAGTCCCTTCTGGGTTGACTGTGGCATAGTGATGTATATAATTCCTGCAGTTTTCGTTCTTTTTTAGACGCAAGTGTTTATCTATGATTTTTTCCTTTTTGAACGGTCGGTGTTGGGTTATATCAGTGTCGGGGCATACGGAGATGGATTTTGCTTCTCGATCCGCTGATTCGTTTCCATTAATGTTGACATGTCCCGGGATCCAGCACAGTTGTAGCTTTGTGCCCTGAAATATAATGTTATCTCGAATTTTGTTGATATATGATGTCCTGTGTTTAATGTTTTTTTTATTGCGGTTAGCGTCTTTCAGTCTTTCTTGACTGTCGGTGAAAATGATGGTTTCCTTATTTATTGAGCGTGCTATGTTTGTTGCTTCAAGTATAGCTACGGCTTCTACAGAGAAGATGGAAACATATTATGGGAGCTTCACGGCGGAGTAGAGTTGACAATGTTCGTCGACAATTGCGAATCGAGCCCCCTCACAGCTCTTGGAACCGTCGGTGTATAATGTGTTCCAAATGCTGTTGGGAATCTTGTTCAGAAGATCCAGGTTATATGTTTAATATTGCTTTAATCCACAGTCCACAAAAACAAAAATAATATGTAAATACTGTTTGCGTTTTCTTCGAATATAATTATCCTTACAAAAAGCTTTAGATGCAAAGGAAACGGCTTTAGCTGCCTTCCTAGATGTAGAACATATGCTGTTGACAACACCCCTCATATTTCAGTCAACAAAGATCTTGTTAGGAAATGTATACCCATCACCATAACCAGATGGATTAGAGAAGTGTTAGGCAGTCGAACACATCACAGGCAACAGCAAGAACGGTTGTTCAGAGCATAATCATTGCAAGAGGCTGTCATCAGGGAAGGGTATTATCACCCTTGCTGTGGAGTCTTGTAGTGGATGAACTGCTAGAAAATCTGACCTCCCAAGGTATACACTGTTTTGGCTTTGTCGATGACATAATTATTACAGGCCTAGGGAGATTTGAAGAAACTTTATGTAATATAATCCAAAGAGGATTAACAATCCCCAGGAAATTGTGTCTTTCAGTAGGACTAAATATTAACCCTACAAAAACGACGCCCAACGAAGTTAAGTAGCAAGAAAGAGTGGGTAGGGGAAACTGTCAGCTACATTCTGGATCGAAAACGACGGTAGTGACTGGTGCAGGAATTTTTGGGCAAAGAACCAGACTTTTTATACCGATTGGACAGGTCTACTAGTATTTTTTAAGCCGAATTACAAGCTATAGAAAAATGTGCAGATCGTAACCTCGATAGAAATTACCATATACAAATCATTGCCATTATGTCAGATAGCCAAGCCGCACTCAAAGTTCTGAGCTCCTACTCCATAAGTTATAATTTGGTATGGGAAGGTGTAGGCAGATTAAATAAACTCGTCAAAAACAATTTTTTCACACTTCATATGTCGTAAGTGTCCAGGACAATGAGGAGGCAAACTTCTTAGCAAAAGCAAGTTCCTAGACTCTCTAAGTGGGGCCCGAACCATATTGCGGAATAGGAGAAAATGTGATTAGGAACTAAATCAAAAAAGAAGAGAACATAACCTCCAAGTATTAAAAAAAAACTCCCCACACTGAGTAGGCCACATAACTACTTGGGAATTATAACCAACAACGTGACACCGACTGTATAAGCTTTAGCTGAAGTAACCTCAGAATAATAACGGTTCTCCTTACAGGACACTGCAATATTCTGTGCAATTGTGATGCACTTGTCCACCAAATGAAAAAACACCTGGGACGATACCAGGTGGTAGAGAATAACTTACCATCTCTTAAAAAAAAACTCCAAATACTCAAATTTATGAGGGAAATAAATTTGGAGGAAGTGCTGTAAGATGAGCTATTCCCATCCATCTCTAGGCGAGGGCAAAATAGATCTCAAAGTCCCAATGCAACAACCCCATGTTACTGTTCATTCATTCATTATTCCAGATTGCTCTGAAGAAATGAGTGAACGCCTGCAGTAATATTGATTTGTTGTTAGTTTGCGGTTGCGAAAGTTTTTTATTTAATTCTTTTTTCCCGAAAAAAATAAATCAAAATTATGAAAGCAAATATGAATACAAAGTCTCTTAACTTTATCAGACGCCATCTAGCGTTTTCTAAATGCATAACTACCACTGATCTCTGTAATACACTGGATAGCGTATTCTCTATAAGTATAACAGTTTTTTTGATGCAATTTGAACATGACGTCTTGTGCGCGATTTATATCAGAGTAAAAAAGTAGACATTTATTTTTAATTGTTTTGTGTACAAAGTAAATAATATTTTTCTATTTTATTGTTTTATATAAATAAATAATAATATGGAGAGCAGTGGGTATATGTTTACAAATCTGTGGGTTTTCCTGATATGTTAATCTTATCTGAAATTTCTTGTTTCTGTATTTAAAAAGCATGACGGAGGAATCTTCCGAACAACCACCGAATATACAAGTGCCGATTTATTGTTACCATTCCAAGTATTTTCTAGTGGAAGAGCTTGTATTACAAGGAATCTATCATAAATTGCATACGTTTTGCGTTTGTCAAACTTGCAACAGACTCAAACGATCCCAACAATCGCTTTATTGAGAACATTCGCTTGTGTAGTTTGCACAAGTAAGTTGAAAATAAAATATCGTACAAAATCCTTAATTTCGCAATAATTCTAGAATATATTCACTTTCCGAGGGAACTATACGTTTGTCAATTATAATTAAGGATATCCGACGACGGAAAAACATGACTTTGTTTCTGTTTAAGATGTTGCGCCTATGGCTCTAAGCGTTTGTTAATAAGGGTATTCCTGTAAAGGCGGAAAACCCAGATATACTTCAGTAACCACATAATTTTATCTCCGCAGAAATGAACTGTCAAAGTTTGTATGAGAAAAATATTCTCCAAATCAGATAAAATTATCTCACGAATTTGATGCAGAAAGAGAATAAATGAACCTCATACATTTATTTCGAAGAACATCTGATTATTTCTCACATTTACGCAAATATTTTTAAGGGGCTGTTCATGCAAACGTCGGGCGGAAAGTTATATCTTTCTGCAAAGCCGAAAATTATCTCGTTGCATGAATAACCCTTAATGTCTTGTAAATTTGTGAAAATATTTCCATTCCGAACTCGAAAGTTTCTATGATTTTAATGATTTTTAGGTCTTTTAACTGATTATTGACACTGTTCGCTGTGATACTGAAAATTTAAGCAAATTCAAAATTCGACGCGAAAAGTCACTCCAATGTGAACACAATCATTGAATTAATCACGAAATATAAAAAAAAACTACTTTGTTAAAGCTAAGTATACATTTCCTCGACGAAAAAAAGACTACATGTATGTATGTATGTTTCTTTATCGAACTGTGAACTCCGAAAAAAAATTACAATTAAATACCCTCCACGAAAAGAAGATAATACGGGTTTACATATTCATTTTTAACCTCAGATGTTTTTCTCTCGGAAAATATAATTTATATCAAATAAATAGTTACATGTATTAAACTTCAAAAAATTTCGTATATCGAACTGCGAAGTAACTCGGGATAAAATTATACCCACCACGAATATATTTTCGTGCAAAACAATGTTAGTGACATGAGATGAAATTAAATCTCAGTTTTCCTGCGTAATACTGAGAAAACAAATGTCGGAATCGACTCCTCAATTCTTGATTGAAAATAAGTAGTGAAATCTCAGTTTTCTGAACTAAAAAAACACACATAATAGTTGCGAGTTAAATGTCCAACATATTCTGTTAATATACAATGTTACTGATAATAAATACAGATACAAAAAAAAACAAGAACTTTGTGTTCAGCCCATTAGTGTCTCCTCAAAAGTATATAGAATAAGTTGCTTAGGATATCACTCCAACTTAAATGAAATACAAATGCAATGCTAAGTGAACTTACTTCGTTTTACTGTTGCTGCTTAAAAAAGTTCCAGACTCGATTAACCTATCACAATCGAAAGTATTATCGGTCCATGCTAACTTCGGGCCCGCAGAAGGTCCATTCTTTCCACCAACTTGACTTGTCCAACTTCCCTTATCGCCAATCCCAACAAAAGAATATTTTCTTGATCTTTGTTCACTTCGGCCACGAATACCCGCGCACACTTGATCCACCACGGAACGTTGTTTTTGCAAATATAAAAACTTATTTCGCTCCGATGGTAATCTGGCCAATATTACCGAGCCACTTCGATTGACACTTCTTCCACGACCACTACGATTACTATTACCACTTTGATTCGATATCTGACTAACTGTCGTATTCTCAACGAGTGATCTCTGCTTCCGTAACTGATGTGGATTCGTCCAAGTCTGTTGGCTTCTATTAGCAGCGTACATTGCTGAAGAAGACATTCTTCAATCGAATCCAATAACCGACTTAAATTGCAAAAACCAATCGAATAACCAATATTGTTTGCCAAATGAATAAACAAAAAATTAACTGCAACCTCGTGTCCTTTCGCGAAAACTCAAAAATATTCGATTAGACTTTATGTCATCCGAAACGAACTCCATCCACGCATAGGCTTTATAGTAGACGATGGCGGTAATTGTGTAGGTGGGTGTTGAACCGGTAACGAGTACAGAACAATAATCGAATAACAATATTTTTTATGGGTGTGTATTAATTTTCAGGCTGCACGGGAAAGTACATAATATTATAAATAAACTTGTCTAAGCCGAAAACTTCGGGCGTCTTTTTGGATGTTCAACCCTTTCTAATTCTCAGAGAAAAAAAATACAAGCACATAGTCAAAACAATTTCAATTGATAATAATAATAGTATAATAACGTCAAAGTATATGAAATATCATCAACAGAAATCCACAAGATAGAACGGATTAAAAAGGAAAAGAGATTAAAGAAAAAGTACGTCCTTCGATTGAAAAGAATTTTCACACAATAAACTCAACACTCTATTGAAAAATTCTCTGAGGGTATACAAAACCGACGCGATTGTATTTGGTTTGAAAAAACCAATGTTACTCGAAATCGAAAGTTTTCTAGTTTTTTTTTTTTTTTTTTTTTTTTTTTGTTGATAGTATAGAACGCGCTCCAAGAAGAGTACGAAGAGGAAACAAAAAAGTATCTTAACAACATTGTTTGGTTGTTTGGAACGTTCAATGCCCTCCCTCGCGATTTGCACGGTTTTAACTATTTACCTGGCGACGACGACACGAGACAACAGTGTGCTATATGAATAACTACGCTAAATCTATACATATACATGATATCCTTTTTAAACATCCACATGTTTTAGGGCATAATGTGCAAAATATGTATAAAACAACGAAAACAAAATCATACTAGGAATAATCTCTATTTTTCGGTTATTAACATTTTCTTAAATCAAGCATTATTGGCTTTGAATAGAAGTGCTTTTTTCCAAACTTGAAAGGAATTTTACGAAAAAATCCACCCGACCACCAGCCACCAGAAACTAATTCCCCTCGGGGAATAAGGCTTTATTCCGAAAAAAAATGGATACCGGATGTCGTGTTTTTGATAAAACCCATTTCGAGATTACAAAAAACATCTGATGATAGTCTGGTTAAGAAGCAAATTATGAATGATGATAATCAATCAATATTGGACATCGTGATTAAATGCTGTGATTTTCCGGTTAAGCTGCATACATATATAAGACTAACGATAACCAATCAAGATGAGTATGAGTAAAAAAACGAGCTATAAATGGGTTCAAAGTAATTTCAAACGTTTGTTGCAATTGGCGCCCAACATGAGGCTAAATACGAAACTTAAGGGAATTATAAGTTGTAGAAAATAGTTTACAAGTTGTAAAAATACACACCAAACTATAGTGTACATCAGCTTTCTACAAATAACTTGCAGTCCTTCTTGTTTATTTTCCAATAGTTACTGAGGTTGGATAAAATTCTATTTTCCTTCTTTTTCTTCACTCTCTCACTATAAATTTAACATTAGTTTGGCTTACTTTTGGGGGTGCGTGGTGTTTATTTGGAAGTTTCTCGTTTGTAAAAAAAAACAGTATGTCGATTAATTTCACCTTCAAAAAAATCAAAATGGTATATTGATAGGCTTGTGAATTTTACTATTAGTTATGTCCATGGTTGAACAATTTTCTTGTTAAAAAGTAAAATTTAGTCTCTTTTTGATAATTCGACCATTTCTGTTTCTTAGTCAAGTCTATATATCAAAATAATTCTGGGAACTTACTTATCAATTTTCATCGGTTTCAAAATGTTTTGACTCAATGTACAATCAAATTAGCTTTCTAGGGAAAATACAATAATATTCGATATGAAAATGATAAAGGGGTGTTGAATCAAAACGCTATTGGATGGGTTGGGAAGGTTGATGGTGAAGATGTTTTAGTTCACGTGCCGAATTGAGAACATAAATAACTTGGCATAGTTTTGGAACTAAATTAGATTGCCTTTGTTTGTACATTGTTATGCTTTTATGTTTTATCTTTTTTAGTTGTTTGATTAGAAAAATAAGTAATTTGTCGATATTTTATGTATAAAAGTAGATTAATATATATGTATATATATTTACAAGCCCTTATTTTCTTCTTGTACGTATTATACCTATGTGTATGTAGGTAATACATAATATGTGTACTATAAGTTAATAATAAACATTGCATTTTTGCTTCCTTTTTTCGTGGGACAGAAAACACGAACTTTATTGAAACATATAGATACAACAATATAACCGGAATCCCCTTCTTCACAGTAGTGTGAGTCTAAATTTTTAACATCTACCTACATAAATATAAAAAAAATATTGCGATAGGTTATGAACTGTTAATATTAATATACATATATCTGACATAATACAGTATTTGATTTGAAAAATTAATAGGCAAAATGCTTCACACAGATGAACCCTAGAGGTTTGTCCATAAATTTATAAAAATCCTAGCGAAGTTCATTTAGACCTGTTTGCTGCTATGAATCATAAATATTTATGTTTAACTTATGAATCATTCCATTACATATGAGGATTAAAAAGAGACAATGCAGCTCGACAACACAGTTTATCTTCAAAAAAAAGAGTTAAGACACCAAGTAACATATTTTTTCTAAGTTTGAATGGGTTAGGGCTAAAAAAACACAACTACATTGAACTTTATCGATAGCGTTTTTGGCAAAAAAAAATTTGAAGAGGTTTTAACAAATTTGTGTATATTAATGAACTTAAATGAAACTCTTGCCAGGGGCTAGTTAACTGACCTACTAGGGTATAGTGTTGCGTTTTTTTAGCTTGTTTCCGCGATGGTTGTGTTTATATTTTGAATCTTAAGATTTATTTTCTTTTTATCGGCAATTAGCCAAAATTGACATACAAACTTTAATTCGTGCCGGTAATACAGTTCTCCTATTCAATCATGGCTATTAGTGAATTCGGCGAATGAGATATAGCCACAATTCAACTCATTTTCGCAATTGATGCTATTAGTGAATCCATCGAAAGCAAATTGAACAAATGGCGGTAACACGTAACCTACACCACCGACATTTTGGTCAACTAATTTGGTATTACTGAACCCGCAAACCTTTCGCACTCCATACAAACTTGATGTGCTTTTTGTCATAAATCATAATGGATAGCACAAAAATTTAAGTCAAAATTAGAATATTTATATTTTGGGAGAACAGAGTGCATTGTTTTTTATTTTTATTATTCTTATGTTAACAAATTAAATATGTTATTCTCTCTCTTTTTATTTTGTATTTGTATTACTCTTTGTTTGATTTCTCTTATCTGTGAATAATTATTTTTAAAATTATAAACGTCTTTATTTTATTTTATTTACTTCGACTTTATTTTGTATAATCTTTTGCGGACAATAAGGATTTTAAATTTTAAATAATATTTAACTAAATAAAAATCAACAACGAATTTGTTCATTCAACAGATTAATTTGTTTTCTTTTCTTTTACTACAATTTAACATTGCGTGTGACGTTTAAGACATCAACAAATGACAGCAATATAGTTCGGAAAAGGGAAATGTAGTTTATAAATCGATAGTACAGTTTATTCGACGAGTTCACTAATTGAAATAAACGCGAAAGCGAATCTACCGCGAATCTCTTCAGCTTCCAGGGAGCAGAAAATTGCGAATACACTAAACGGCATAGAGAAACTAATATAGAGGCACGACTTCGGGGGTTTATTCTCTTTCACCCTACAAGCTAAATTGAGAGGATTTCCTCCGTTTCGACAAACATGTGTTAGTTGCCCGTGCATTTTAAATGGAGCAGATACCAACACAGGCTTATCGAAACGGAGGAGTGCGCATTTGCCCTTTTGGTAGATATGGTAAGCCTATATCTTCAAAATGGAAATCCGTTAAATTCAAAAATTGAAAAATTAATTGCTTTTTAGTTAAATTGTATTTTTAAAGGCCTTAATCAAACATAAAACATACTAATAAAAGCTTTTTGTTGATTCTGGCTTACAAATTAAGCAATATTTATTAATTTTATGTCCAAAATGAAGAAAATCCAATCAAAAAGTAGAAGCAAACCATAGCATATTAATGCGTACGTGTCTAAATTCCACCACAAGAAATGACCAGTTTACTCAATTCGAGGTGAATATTTTGACAGATAACAAAACAATAAAAAAAATATTTATTTCATCATTTCTTTAAAACAAATATCGGAATTGGAAGTGAGTGAGTATTATTTTGTTTATTACGTAATATATTCTGTAATGTAATTATTATATTTTAGTTGTTGCCATAAAGATTTTATTATTATATTATTTTTTACTATTAATTTTGGCTGCAGCCAACGTCGCTGCAGGCGGTATAATACGAAAGAAACAGCATAGGAATTCTGTGAAGGTGGCGGCCGCAAGTCAATGTCAATGTATAATTCTACAGATAATGATACAAATTCCGAAAGCCGATGCCTCAAAAGACACCTGGATATAATCGGGGTGATGTCATTAGTTCACCTGTGGACTCGACATCTCTACCTGGCAGTTCTATAACCACCATACAACCAACAAATCTAAATCATTGGGTGAATAATTTTTTTGCACGGAAAAGCATTCACGGTTGCGGAATTGGTAATGAATGAATGATTATAAGTGAGCGACTATCGGTTTTTTATTCGTTCTGTTATTCGTCATTCTGATATCATAACAGAGGTTTGATAGGTAAAATAAATAAACCAGATTTATTAAGACTTCATAACTTAATTTGTAGGAAGCTTCATTTGAATATTTGCAAAACGAAGGAGAACGCGTTTTGCTTGAATCAATGGATGAATTGGAAGTAGCTTTCTCCCACACACACGCAAAAGGTACAGATTGCAATCATATTTTCTATGGAGAATCTCCTTGGAACTTCTTTAATAGACTTTGAGAATCCTGCTAACAAGCCTGTTCCTTTAGGACACGTCATTGCAGGTACTATTACATCTGAAAATCCAGATGAAGGTGTCAAGCCTAGTTCAGGAACAGTTCAAGAACTAAACTTTCGTTCAAGTAAAAATGTGTGGCGCTACTTCAGTCTTGCCACATCTGATGGTTTACACGAATTCGCAGACACGTGATTTGGTCATTGTTTTTCGTGGGGAAAAAACCGCCAACAGGTTAGAGAAAATCTAGTTATAGGTCTAAAAGAATTATCTATTCG
Source organism: Philhelius pedissequus (assembly GCA_910595825.1). Classification (NCBI taxonomy): domain Eukaryota; kingdom Metazoa; phylum Arthropoda; class Insecta; order Diptera; family Syrphidae; genus Philhelius; species Philhelius pedissequus. Next base: position 48,037,536 of record OU343160.1, read on the forward strand.
TGGAGATTTCTGAACAACTGTAGAGTATTTGATCACATTACTGGAAACAAATAGCTTCTTAGACAATAGCATTGATACAGCTTGGCTCGATGCCTTGATTGCAGAGCGAGTTCAATTCTAAAAAACCTGATATTCTTTTCGGGGATGATTTGCGGAGCACTTCACATCGCCGATCGACAAATCTCTGAAGCTTTTTCCAGTTTGCAAACTTCTCTGGTAAAGGGTTAAATTAAAGCTGCTAATACCCTAACAAATGTAATCGATGTTGAGCTCATTAACGATGGTAATCGGTATGAACTCCAGACTTCAAAGAGCGGACAAAACACTTATTTTGGTGGATGGTGGTATGTTATTACCATTTGAAGGTTCATCATACACAACTTACATGAAAGAGGAAGTAGATCGTTATCGAATTGTTTTTGGAAATCAAACGTGTGTTTTCGAGAAGGAAAATAATCCTCGAGGATTAGCACATTTAAAAATTTTATATCCATGTTGCTGGTAAGTTATTGAACAAAATTATGCTTTTTAGAAACAATTTTTTTTTATTTTAATGTCCAACACTGCGCACACAATTTTGTTTCCTTATCATCAACCTACACAACCGATGATGTACACTGTTTACTGCAGCATCACTATCTGTAACTCCGGATGGTTTTAATTAGTTATTGATAAATTTAATCAAGTTCAATTTTCTATAATTTTATATCCTGTTAATCAATAGACTTCCTTTTCAATTATAGAAGAACACACCAAAATGATAACAAAACTGCAGTTACGGAATTTAATTGACGTGCACAAAAGACGGAATACCAACAGAATGGGGTGCGGACTAAGACTACGAATGTATGTTGTGTAGGTACATATTACCATCCTAATTTACAGAATTAAAATCCATAACCTACATAAGATAACCAAATTACCTGCCTATTAACAGCGTCAATGTTTAGCTACATTAAAGTTGTTAGCTACAAGAGCAAGTTCGTACGATCCAGTCGTGCATTTTATTTTAGAATCGAATCCAATAATATAAAGTTTATATGCATATATCTACCTACTTATCACTAACCTAGCCTAGATTTATTGCACCTAAATTATGGATGTATGCATACCTATACCCACTTAAGTCCTTCATTTTCATTATTAAGTATTTTAAAAAGTATTTTTATAAGCATTTTCATTATTATATGTAAATATTTACATACCTAGAGTCTATCTATGTATGTTGGTAAATATTACATTCAGTTATTGTATGATTACATACTTGCTTTTTAAAGACAATTTTCGTATAATTTGATGACTTTGAATGCCCAAACAACTAAACGGCTGGTCATGGCTCAATACACGATGAAGGCACAAGAAGTTTTTCAATTTAAATGAAAAAAGTAGACCAGCACCTCTAGAGCAAAGGAAGCTGATGATCGACCTTGGCAGGTCGTGAAATAGCTATAATTCAGGCCAAAAATAATTGAGAAAAAACTTGGTGGTAGCACACTCATGTTGTTGTTGGGCATTCAAAGTCATCAAAAGGTAAATATTACACTCCTAACTTACATAATTAAAATCCATAATGTAGATTTAAATATACATTTGTAAGTAGGTAGCTATGTAACTATTCCTTGAATCATCCATTCTAAAATTCAGTATACTAAGATTCAAGGTCATCTTCATCTAGGATAACTAGACTACCTATCTACTATCCAGCGTCAACTTTTAGCTACATTACAGTTGTTAGCTACAAGAGCAAGTTCGTAGGATCCAGCCGTGCGTGAATTGAAGGAGAAGGTAAGTCTCATAGTATAGTATAGTATAGAATAAAAAAAAAACTCCTGCTTTTTCTCCGTCATTATTAAATAAAATGCAAGACTGGATAGCACGAACTTGCTGTTGTAGCTAACAACCTTAATGTATCTAGACATTAAAGCTGTTTAGGCCGATGTAGTTAAGATTACTTTAATTCTTAGTATAATGAATTGTCGGATAGATGATTAAAAGAATAGTTACTTAGGTAAATACCAATCTACAAATGTATATTTAAATCTTTGTTATGGATTTGAATTATGTAAGTTAGGATAGTAAAATATACATATATATATATATATATATTTATGGAAGCTAAGTATGTAAACATGTGCATATAATAATGAAAATGAAGGATGTAGGTGGGTAGGTAGCTATATGCATATAACTTTATAATTTAGGTGCAATCTGCATACATAAGATTCATGTGATTCTTAGACACATATTATTTAATATAGAATACGAATAGATTTTGAACTATATCTTTGCAACGGGTTGTCCAATAAAGGTGAGCGATATCTTTTTAGAATCAGCACTTCATACTTTCAAAGAAAGCATCAACATTTTTTGTAAAGAAGTTGTATTAAAAAAAATTGCTCCAGGAATACGCATACATCATTCTAAATATGCGTATTTCAAGAGTGATTTTTTGCAATAAGGCTTCTACATAAAAACTTTTGATGCTGATTTTGAGAGTATCAAGAGTAGATTACAAAAAGGTATCAACCAAGTTTTTAGGATAACCCGTTCCAAAGATACACTTCAAAGTATTTTCAGATTATGTATTTCAAGGTGAACAGTGAATAGATTTTCAACTATATCTTTGCAACGGGTTGTCCAATAAAGGTGAGCGATATCTTTTTAGAATCAGCACTTCATACTTTCAAAGAAAGCATCAACATTTTTTGTAAAGAAGTTGTATTAAAAAAAATTGCTCCAGGAATACGCATACATCATTCTAAATATGCGTATTTCAAGAGTGATTTTTTGCAATAAGGCTTCTACATAAAAACTTTTGATGCTGATTTTGAGAGTATCAAGAGTAGATTACAAAAAGGTATCAACCAAGTCTTTAGGATAACCCGTTCCAAAGATACACTTCGAAGTATTTTCAGATTATGTATTTCAAGGTGAACAGTGAATAGATTTTCAACTATATCTTTGCAACGGGTTGTCCAATAAAGGTGAGCGATATCTTTTTAGAATCAGCACTTCATACTTTCAAAGAAAGCATCAACATTTTTTGTAAAGAAGTTGTATTTAAAAAAATTGCTCCAGGAATACGCATACATCATTCTAAATATGCGTATTTCAAGAGTGATTTTTTGCAATAAGGCTTCTACATAAAAACTTTTGATGCTGATTTTGAGAGTATCAAGAGTAGATTACAAAAAGGTATCAACCAAGTTTTTAGGATAACCCGTTCCAAAGATACACTTCGAAGTATTTTCAGATTATGTATTTCAAGGTGAACAGTGAATAGATTTTCAACTATATCTTTGCAACGGGTGGTTTTGATCTTGGAGCTAACAACTTTCATGTAGCTAAACATTGACGCTATTTAGTATGTAGGTAATCTAGTTATCCTATGCAGGTTTGAAGTCGATGTAAGTATGATTACCTTGATTCTTAGTACAATGACTTGTCGAGTGGATGATTCAAGGAATAGTTACACATGTACCTACCTACAAAAGCATATTTAAATTTATAGTATGGATTTTAAATTTGTAATATAGGAGAGTAATATGTATGTAGGTACATACATAGATGGAACCTAGGTATGTAAACATATAAATATAATAATGAACACGAAGGATGTAGGTGGGTAGGTAGCTATATGCATATAACTAAAAGAAGTTTTTTTTTAACTATTAAGATAAAGTCAAAAAAATACCAATTACGAAGTTTCGAAAAAATCTATTGATTCGTTTTTGAAATTTTGAGTTTAAAAAAAAAATATATATTTCCAAAATAACTGAACTGAATACTTCATACGATGTACGCCGTCATACATTTATATATACATAATTATGTATCTTTAAAAATCACATGGATCTTATGTACATATGCATATTGCACTTAAATTATAAATAATACAGTGATTGTTTCCGTTACCTTTTTTTATTCAAAACATTCGCTTCGGTATATATATACATATTTATTTAACTTATGAAACATTAACGACCATACATAATATATATTAAATTATTCTAGTAATCAGTACGTAAATATTTGTTTATAATTCTGCTCTTATTATAATGTCTTACACAATTGGATGAATGTTATCTGTTTTTCTTTTCAAGTTTTAGTCCTTTGTTTCGATTGAAATATGTTCTGGGAATTGTTGTACACATAAAAAATTTAATTAAGAAATAATTTCCCATTGATTCAAGTGGACTCAGGAATGCAGAATCTGGCTGCAAGTTTTGTAAATGGCTTCGCCAACGCCGGATTTGTACTGGACAAGCTTTTGAGCGAGAATGGCAACAAATGACTGTACAGCAACAGCTCATTCATTGCTTTCTGATTAAATTGAACAACAATTGCTCCATGCGTTTTGGTACAATTATGTGACTAAGAATTTCTTTACGCTGGATCGAATCGTTCCACCTTCATCGATACTGGGCTTGCTTTACTTGGGAAGACGGAAAACCCCCGAAGCTGTTATGAACGCTCTGGAAGTTGTGGCTTCACAAGTCTATATGGCCACTGCAATGGAGACATTTGTCCATGCGCTGCAGGAACTGGAAAAACTCCCACTCCACCAAAGCAAAATTTTCCAATGTGTCATACCCACAATAAACAGCCATATAGCTGTAGGTAAGTTAGTTGAAACTTTACACAAAAATAAAATGTTATATTTAACTTCTAACTCCCAACAGTTCCTTCATCTTCATGGCAATCGAATTCTCCAAAGAGAAAGCATTGCCAGTAAAAGAAATATATGCATGGATTGTCTAGCATATTCCGTGCTTCAAAGCAACTCCCACCGGATGTAAGAATAGTGTGAGACATAATCTTTTGTTAATATAACATTTCGTAATATTAAACCTTTTCTACTAACAATGTGATCGAACACAAGAGCAAGTACATATGATCCAACCGTGCATTTAATTTATTTATAAAAAATATGGAAACAATTTGCCGCAAGCTTTTACTTTCCGATGAATTTCCATATCAGGAACAAAGCAAATATTTTTCAACCAACAAAGAGGTAGAACTACTCAACGACGAAAAATGAAAAGAATTCATAGTAAGTAGAATAACTTAAGTTTTTTTTTGTTTAATGGATTGCTAATATATTTTATTATAATAAGTTATGTTATAAAAAAATTAATTACTATAACAAATTTACTAAAAATCAATAAAATCAATTTTTTGCGATCTAGAATTACGGATTACTTTTTGCAAATTTTACAATTTAAAAAATTCGAACCCGAAATTTTAATCAAACTTGATATTCCGTCTGTCTCTCTATCGGTCGATATAAATATGTATATCCATTTCTTCTACCTAATTATATTTCATTTTTACGCATAATAATGACTTAATTACATACATACACATGTTTTTGCTATCTACGTCACTGAATACCTACCTACTTACAGTATATACTATTTGGGCTCTCATACATTTATATACCTATATATCATTAAAAATCAAATGAATATTATGTATATTAAACCTATCATATAAAATTATAAGCATATATCTCTGCCTACTTATCACCAACCTACACTTTCAATGTACATTGTATGTATACACGTTTACATGCCTACATATTCATATCTGTATGAAGTGTAGGTACACAACTGTCATCCTAATTTCCGTAATTAAAATCTATAATCTAGATTTAAATATAAATTTGTAGGTATGTAGGTACCTAAGTAACTATTCCTTGAATCATCCATTCAATCCATTATACTAAAAACTTACCTACATATTTGGACCTACCTACTAATAGCGTCAATGTTTAGCTACATTTAAAAATATTCAAATTTAGTTTAAAACTAATAAATAAAAATGAAAAATAGAAACTTGAAGTTATGAATTTGGAGAGCAAATTAAATTTATAAACTTTAAACTTTAAATTTATAAATTTGACTATTCTTTTAATTTCCACTTCAAAAATAATAAATTACGTACAAAACGCAAATCGATTTAGTAGTTTCTGATATCTAGGTCACTGAATAGGTACCAACCTACATACATTATGTACTAGGTGGACTCTCTGACATTTATATTATAAATATATATCTTTAAAAATCAAATGAATATTATATATATTAAAACTATCATATAAAGTTTTATATGCATATAGATACATAACCATCCAACACTTTCATTATACATTATTATGTACCTACATATTTACATACCTAGGGTCCATATACATACATATGTATGTAATGTAGGTACATTTTACCATCCCAATTTACAGAATTAAAATCCATAACATAGATTTAAATATACATTTTTAGGTAGGTACCTAGTAACTATTTCCTGAAACATACAATAATTCTATTCATTATACTAAGAACTTACCTACATCGGCTTTAAACTTACCTAATGATAATTGGACCTACATACAAACACCGTCAAAGTTTAGTTACATTAAAGAAAAATCGAAATTTAAAACTAATAAATCGGCCCTATCACAGAATCCATCGCAATCGAAAATCTACTGCGAATCCTGAGAAATCTATCATAGCATCCATTAGTAGTCGAAAATCATAAAATCGGATTTCATAATCTCTAAATATTTACAGATTGTTTAATTTTTATTTTACAGATATTTTTTGTGGGAAATTTGCTGCGTGTGAATCCAATTTCTATGAAACTGCTTGCCTATGCCATGGAGCCTTGTGTTTTGATTCAGTTCAATGAAGAAATATCTGCTGCAGTCAATGAGCACGATGACGACACACACACCAACACCGACGACGCGAAGCACAGGCGATAACTGTTGCAGATGATTCTGCCTCACAAACTGCACCACATCATCCACCTCATCCAATATTGAAATAAAAAAGGATCATAATAATTAACATTGATTGTGTTCTTGGCAAAAATGTGATCTTATTCTATTCTTCATAATGTTCTATATATCTCTGTGAGCAGCAAACTTATTTGTAATGAATAATAATTATAATTTTAATTATTTTGTGTTGTCATTAATACAATATTTATATATATATACATGTATATGATTCTTTGTTTATTTTCGGGAATGTTTGTTCAACTTCAACTTAAAAAAAAAAAACGGTCTAATTTTAAAAACACGAAAGAACTACTTTTAGATAGCAATTTTTCTAAACAATTGTTTGATTATAAAATGATTGAAAGGATTTAGAAGCTGAGGTTAATTTACAGTCAGAACAGTTACAATCATCGAAATCAAGCAAGTAGTTTGGAAATTAGAGCTTTGCGCAAGTACTGATTTCAAGATTTTTCTTGACATAGGTAGAAATTTCTTGGATTTGCTACTTTGGACAAGCTGTCATTTCCAAAGTACTTGCTTGATCTCGATGATTTAAACTGTTGTGAGTTTTAATTTATTTTAGCTTGTAAATTCTTGAAACCGTTTTCAGTTCGAGCAAATATTTCAAAAAATTTGCATCTGAAAGTAATTTTGTAATTTTTCATTTTTTTTAAAACACGAAGAAACTACTTTTAGATAGCAATTTTTCGAAATAATTTTTTGAATTTAAAATGATTGCAGGGATTTAGAAGCTAAGGTTAATTTACACTCAGAACCGTTACAATCATCGAAATCAAGCAAGTAGTTTGGAAATTAGAGCTTGGCGTAAGTACTGATTTCAAGATTTTTCTTGATATCAGTAGAAATTTCTTGGATTTGCTACTTTGGACAAGCTGTCATTTCCAAAGTACTTGCTTGATCTCGATGATTTAAACTGTTGTGAGTTTTAATTTATTTTAGCTTGTAAATTCTTGAAACCGTTTTCAGTTCGAGCAAATATTTCAAAAAATTTGCATCTGAAAGTAATTTTGTAATTTTTCATTTTTTTTTAAAACACGAAGAAACTACTTTTAGATAGCAATTTTTCGAAATAATTTTTTGAATTTAAAATGATTGCAGGGATTTAGAAGCTAAGGTTAATTTACACTCAGAACCGTTACAATCATCGAAATCAAGCAAGTAGTTTGGAAATTAGAGCTTGGCGTAAGTACTGATTTCAAGATTTTTCTTGATATCAGTAGAAATTTCTTGGATTTGCTACTTTGGACAAGCTGTCATTTCCAAAGTACTTGCTTGATCTCGATGATTTAAACTGTTGTGAGTTTTAATTTATTTTAGCTTGTAAATTCTTGAAACCGTTTTCAGTTCGAGCAAATATTTCAAAAAATTTGCATCTGAAAGTAATTTTGTAATTTTTCATTTTTTTTAAAACACGAAGAAACTACTTTTAGATAGCAATTTTTCGAAATAATTTTTTGAATTTAAAATGATTGCAGGGATTTAGAAGCTAAGGTTAATTTACACTCAGAACCGTTACAATCATCGAAATCAAGCAAGTAGTTTGGAAATTAGAGCTTGGCGTAAGTACTGATTTCAAGATTTTTCTTGATATCAGTAGAAATTTCTTGGATTTGCTACTTTGGACAAGCTGTCATTTCCAAAGTACTTGCTTGATCTCGATGATTTAAACTGTTGTGAGTTTTAATTTATTTTAGCTTGTAAATTCTTGAAACCGTTTTCAATTCGAGCAAATATTTCAAAAAATTTGCATCTGAAAGTAATTTTGTAATTTTTCATTTTTTTTAAAACACGAAGAAACTACTTTTAGATAGCAATTTTTCTAAACAATTGTTTGATTATAAAATGATTGAAAGGATTTAGAAGCTGAGGTTAATTTACAGTCAGAACAGTTACAATCATCGAAATCAAGCAAGTAGTTTGGAAATTAGAGCTTTGCGCAAGTACTGATTTCAAGATTTTTCTTGACATAGGTAGAAATTTCTTGGATTTGCTACTTTGGACAAGCTGTCATTTCCAAAGTACTTGCTTGATCTCGATGATTTAAACTGTTGTGAGTTTTAATTTATTTTAGCTTGTAAATTCTTGAAACCGTTTTCAGTTCGAGCAAATATTTCAAAAAATTTGCATCTGAAAGTAATTTTGTAATTTTTCATTTTTTTTAAAACACGAAGAAACTACTTTTAGATAGCAATTTTTCGAAATAATTTTTTGAATTTAAAATGATTGCAGGGATTTAGAAGCTAAGGTTAATTTACACTCAGAACCGTTACAATCATCGAAATCAAGCAAGTAGTTTGGAAATTAGAGCTTGGCGTAAGTACTGATTTCAAGATTTTTCTTGATATCAGTAGAAATTTCTTGGATTTGCTACTTTGGACAAGCTGTCATTTCCAAAGTACTTGCTTGATCTCGATGATTTAAACTGTTGTGAGTTTTAATTTATTTTAGCTTGTAAATTCTTGAAACCGTTTTCAGTTCGAGCAAATATTTCAAAAAATTTGCATCTGAAAGTAATTTTGTAATTTTTCATTTTTTTTAAAACACGAAGAAACTACTTTTAGATAGCAATTTTTCGAAATAATTTTTTGAATTTAAAATGATTGCAGGGATTTAGAAGCTAAGGTTAATTTACACTCAGAACCGTTACAATCATCGAAATCAAGCAAGTAGTTTGGAAATTAGAGCTTGGCGTAAGTACTGATTTCAAGATTTTTCTTGATATCAGTAGAAATTTCTTGGATTTGCTACTTTGGACAAGCTGTCATTTCCAAAGTACTTGCTTGATCTCGATGATTTAAACTGTTGTGAGTTTTAATTTATTTTAGCTTGTAAATTCTTGAAACCGTTTTCAGTTCGAGCAAATATTTCAAAAAATTTGCATCTGAAAGTAATTTTGTAATTTTTCATTTTTTTTAAAACACGAAGAAACTACTTTTAGATAGCAATTTTTCGAAATAATTTTTTGAATTTAAAATGATTGCAGGGATTTAGAAGCTAAGGTTAATTTACACTCAGAACCGTTACAATCATCGAAATCAAGCAAGTAGTTTGGAAATTAGAGCTTGGCGTAAGTACTGATTTCAAGATTTTTCTTGATATCAGTAGAAATTTCTTGGATTTGCTACTTTGGACAAGCTGTCATTTCCAAAGTACTTGCTTGATCTCGATGATTTAAACTGTTGTGAGTTTTAATTTATTTTAGCTTGTAAATTCTTGAAACCGTTTTCAATTCGAGCAAATATTTCAAAAAATTTGCATCTGAAAGTAATTTTGTAATTTTTCATTTTTTTTAAAACACGAAGAAACTACTTTTAGATAGCAATTTTTCGAAATAATTTTTTGAATTTAAAATGATTGCAGGGATTTAGAAGCTAAGGTTAATTTACACTCAGAACCGTTACAATCATCGAAATCAAGCAAGTAGTTTGGAAATTAGAGCTTGGCGTAAGTACTGATTTCAAGATTTTTCTTGATATCAGTAGAAATTTCTTGGATTTGCTACTTTGGACAAGCTGTCATTTCCAAAGTACTTGCTTGATCTCGATGATTTAAACTGTTGTGAGTTTTAATTTATTTTAGCTTGTAAATTCTTGAAACCGTTTTCAGTTCGAGCAAATATTTCAAAAAATTTGCATCTGAAAGTAATTTTGTAATTTTTCATTTTTTTTAAAACACGAAGAAACTACTTTTAGATAGCAATTTTTCGAAATAATTTTTTGAATTTAAAATGATTGCAGGGATTTAGAAGCTAAGGTTAATTTACACTCAGAACCGTTACAATCATCGAAATCAAGCAAGTAGTTTGGAAATTAGAGCTTGGCGTAAGTACTGATTTCAAGATTTTTCTTGATATCAGTAGAAATTTCTTGGATTTGCTACTTTGGACAAGCTGTCATTTCCAAAGTACTTGCTTGATCTCGATGATTTAAACTGTTGTGAGTTTTAATTTATTTTAGCTTGTAAATTCTTGAAACCGTTTTCAATTCGAGCAAATATTTCAAAAAATTTGCATCTGAAAGTAATTTTGTAATTTTTCATTTTTTTTAAAACACGAAGAAACTACTTTTAGATAGCAATTTTTCGAAATAATTTTTTGAATTTAAAATGATTGCAGGGATTTAGAAGCTAAGGTTAATTTACACTCAGAACCGTTACAATCATCGAAATCAAGCAAGTAGTTTGGAAATTAGAGCTTGGCGTAAGTACTGATTTCAAGATTTTTCTTGATATCAGTAGAAATTTCTTGGATTTGCTACTTTGGACAAGCTGTCATTTCCAAAGTACTTGCTTGATCTCGATGATTTAAACTGTTGTGAGTTTTAATTTATTTTAGCTTGTAAATTCTTGAAACCGTTTTCAATTCGAGCAAATATTTCAAAAAATTTGCATCTGAAAGTAATTTTGTAATTTTTCATTTTTTTTAAAACACGAAGAAACTACTTTTAGATAGCAATTAATCGAAATAATTTTTTGAATTTAAAATGATTGCAGGGATTTAGAAGCTAAGGTTAATTTACACTCAGAACCGTTACAATCATCGAAATCAAGCAAGTAGTTTGGAAATTAGAGCTTGGCGTAAGTACTGATTTCAAGATTTTTCTTGGTATCAGTAGAAATTTCTTGGATTTGCTACTTTGGACAAGCTGTCATTTCCAAAGTACTTGCTTGATCTCGATGATTGTAACTGTTCTGAGTGTTAATTTACCTCAGCATAGGGTTATAGTACTTACCTATGTGTCATTGAGACACAACATTACACATTTCCCTTAAAAATAAAAGAATTTTTTTGAACACCCATAAAGAAAATGTAATCGAAAAAAATTAATTGAATCACAATTCTTAAGCTATATACATATATATATACATAAGGAGAACACTTTAAAATATTGAGCCCAATGTATTTAATTATATTATCTGGCAATAATGACTTCCTGTTGGGCTTCATTGTTTGTGTGGTCTGACCTTGTTGTTCGTCCTGATTTTGAGATGAATGGCAGGCGCTGCTTATCCTACAAAATTAAAAGAAAAACAAATACTTAAAAATACATGAAATTAGTTTTTTTTTGTATTTAACGTACCTTATTTCTGCTTGACTGAATACTGATCCACAGACAGACCAACAATCTGTTTAGAAGATACAGACCGAGGTGTTTCGGTCAACGTGTGCAAATCGATCTCGTTCATGAGATTGCCACTGACGATATATTTCTTCCAAAAAGATAATATGGCTACTTTGTCAGCGATTCCTTCTTTCAGTTTATCGAGATCTCTGAAAGTTTATAAGAAAAACATCGATTAGATATGAATTTGCACTTGCAAAATAAAGGTTTACTTACTCTGTCATTTTGCTGGGGAAATTGTTTCCGATTTTCACTTCGATCTTCACTTTTTGTTGATGGATTGGTTTTTGTGTAAAGTGGAGTGGTTGGTGGTATCACTCCCAGATGAACTAAGTACGTCTTCACTCAGAATCTAAAAAAAAAACAACAAAACAATTATAGAAAACAAGAAACAATTGGGTTTGGTTTCTGAGTTTCCAATCTAAGATATACCTTTGGATGTACGCTTTCCATCGGATCTTCGTCATTGTGGCCAAATCTTTATCAAACAAACATAAAAAACAATTTTTTTTATAGTTATATATATTTCTTTTATTGAAATAAAGAATAATTAAATAAATATGAAAAAAACTTACCAAATGTGAAAAAAAACTATTATTTATGTTTTGGTAATTAGAAATGTCAGACAGACTTTTGACAAACCAAAAACAAAAAAAATGATCTGTCAGTTTGAGCAATAGTGTTTTTTAATCCACCACTCACATGTATTCACGGATAGGAAAAAATGAGTAAATTAAGAGAGTTTTCTCTTACTCACCTCAAAAAAAATTTGCGGGTGTTTAAGGCAAGGGGGGTACGAGTCGTGCCTCTATTTAATTATTTTCTCTATGCTAAACGGCATGAATATAAGCCCAAAAAATTCCCTAAAGGAACTATAGTTGTTGACTATTGTGCATTTAACATATAAGATGTTATGTATTTAATATATACTTCGTATATTTGCTACAGTTTCCACCCGACTTTGAAAAAAATACGCTCCCTTTCACTCACTGATATATTATCCCCACGAAAAATATCAAATCCCGCAACAAATTTTTAATTTTCTGATGGAAAACCCCATTAGTTTTCTCATAGAAATTTTGTGGTACAAGACCCAATCTACTACAATAGATTAATATATAATAGTCTAAGCTACCCCTAAAAGTACCACAAAACAAAAACGTCACTTGACGTGGATGATTTCGTGGCATTTCTGTCACTACTGTCATTTATAAATTTTACACAAGAAAAGAATAGAAATCGCGGACTGAATTTTTCAATCACCACAGATCGAAGGCCGATTTCTCCTCTGAATTTCTATAAACTGTCGTGTCCGTGTTTAATAAATAAAATAAAACAAAATGTCCAATAATATTTACATTGCTCTAGTCGTAGTTATCTGTGCTTCGGCAAGTTATGCTGGATCTTGTTCCAGTCCCAAAGTAACAGTATCTTCGTTTAGTACCACCGATGCCACTATTCTCACCCAACTTGCCCACGTTGGAGAATTCACATTGAAATGCTCCAATGGCGAAAAACCACAACTCTTCGCTGAGTTCGAATGTGGTAAAGTTGTTCCGGTTGCTCGTGTAGGAGAGGACAAATACCAAGTAAATGATAAATAACTCTGTTGAAATTTTATGTTAAAAATTGTCCCCCAATCCAGATCAGTTGGACTGAAGACGCAAAGAAGGGTAGCAGTGGCAGCAAGGTTATTCGCCTATTCGATGAAGAAGGCTACTCAAGCATTCGTAAGGCTCAACGTGATGGTGACAAAGTTGCATCTGTTAAATCTTTGACAGACATCACCATTTCCGTGCCGAAGGCATACAACGGACCATGGGTTAACTCTGAATTAGTTGCTGCTCTCGTGGCAGCTTTTGTTTCTCATTTTGCCTTTACTACCAAGAGCAAATTGCAGGCGTAAATATTAATGAATGAAATTCATTCGGAAACAGTACAGTAATTGTCACATCAATTAGTGCTTAATTTATAATTCCCTTCGTTGTGAAGTTCATTTCATTTTTTTACAATAACAAAAATTAAATAGGTACAATATAATTGTTTTACTTCAGGTTAAACAGTCGTTACTTAAATAGGTAGGTATGCAGTTGGTTCAGTTTTTTTTTTTTAATTTGCTAAAGGAGTTAGTATTTCTGGTATATAAATTCTCCAAATATTGGACTCCAAAGCTGTTCAAAAGGGTATAATCGTATAATACAGAGAAACAAAAACTGGTATATAGAAACGTTCCTGTTATTAGAGGCTATTTAGACTACAAACCAGTTGGCACTTCAAAATGTGTTTTTAAAAGCGCATGAGGATTGGATCTAAGGAAAATAATTGGGGTTATAGTGAATCAAAATGATCCTGCAAATTTGTCTCTCATTTGAACGTTGAGAACGTTAATGATGCTTAAAAGTTTTTATTCTCTGGAAAATTTTCCTGGGATTGTGAATGTTCCACGGAATAAATTTCCCTCTAACAAAAAATCGTATGAAATGAAAGCAACATTTCATGGGAAAGCTTATTCCCTATACCAATAAATTCCGAGGGAAACTTGAGCATCAATCACTTTCCCAATAGGCGAATTGGAGAAAATTTTCCAGGGAAATTTGTATTCATTCACGATAACCCCCCAATAAAATATTCGTTGGGAGATTCCCGATAAGGCCCATAATTTTTTGTTCTATGGAAATTTTTTCGGTGGGAGATTCACGATCGCAAGAAAATGCGATTGTAAATCATACAATAATTAATTACTGACTTTTTAAAAAATGAATCAGCCCTATCACAAATTCCATCGTAGTGGATTCTGAGTGAAAAATTCGCTTATGATTTTCGAAGTTCGTAGAAATTGGTATCACTGAATTCGAATGGAATGAAATGAAGCAGACTTTTTCTACGACAAATCTATCACAAATTCCATCGTAGTGGATTCGGAGTGAAAAATTCGCTTACGATTTTCGAAGTTCGTAGAAATTGGTATCACTGAATTCGAATGGAATGAAATGAAGCAGACTTTTTCTACGACAAACTATTTGTGTCGGACACTGAAAGTAATGCGTCGTTAACAGTTATTTTAAAGAAAAATGTAAGTATTTTTACAAATTCTATGGTTTTATGAATAATATTTGATTTTAAATTTCAATATGAAAGTCTCTAATGAGCCAGATAGGTGACCTGGCCTCCCAAGGCTGTAAGAAACTGGCAAAAGAAGAAATTGAAAATTTATGGGAAATTGTAAAAGGCAATCTTGGACTACAAGATTGTTTAAATGTTCACATCATCATGTGTGTGAGCTTAATTAAAATTGAAAATAGCACGGTATTGCTATTTATCCTTTCATTTTGGCATACACCGCTGATTTCGAAAATAAGAATATTCCACTCGGATTTTGTGAAAGCTGTTTGTCGTAAATCGGGGCGTAACTGTCCGTGTGGGGAATTATTACGATGGAATTTGTGATAGGGCTGAATGTCTTTAAACAGCAAACGAAATGGAAATGTAGTTACAAAAGGGATTATGAATAAAGTAAATTATTTAGTAGACAATTACTAGAACTATTCCGACCGGGTAATTACAGGAATATCGAAGTTCCCGTGGACTCGGAGATTAGGGGTATTACCCGGGTAGGTAAACCTTCTTTTTCAATTCTTTATTGATGTGTATTGAATGATTTAATATTTATAGTTAGTTTTTTATGTGTAACATTTCCGCTTGGTTTCTTGAAATTAGGGTATAGGAAATAATTGGGTATCTTCCGTTGGTCGGATCGATCTGCAGCCTAAACGTTTGTAGCGATTTTCTTCAAACTTAGTACTTAGCGTCTTAGGTGATTAGATAATTCTTTTCTTTTCTGTTAATTTTTTTTTTTAAATAAGTTTTATACTAAAATGTGTTTTATTTTTCCTCGACTTTAGATCAATAGTTAAGACCAAGTTATTGGGGACCATAGAGTAGGTACCTTTTCTTTTATACATACTATATTTAATAGTATCATTGGTTATTATTTTGGCATGAATTTAACTGACGAATATTTATATACGTTTTTTTCGTATTTTTCATATGATCAAAAGCTGCAAGACCATTAAGTTAAAATTATAACATTATGGTTTTTAATTTTGTTTAAACTCTAGATTATTACTTTTTTTTTGATAGCTTGCGGCATTTTATTTAAACAAAGAAATATAAAGTAAAACTTAAACAAATCTAATTTACAAATAACCAACCCGATCTCGGGGTATTAAACGTAATTCTGAGCCATGTTTAAGAAAAACATTACCAGCAGTTTGTTGCGGACTGATTCCAACACCGTCGTCAGTGATAATTGCACTTGTTGCAGCAGGTACTTTGAATTCTTCTGCGGCGAATTTGAGTACTGCTGTGAATGGAGTAGCTTCGGGAACACTTAGCACTTTGAAGGGTAATTTTGGATCCGAAGTGAGAGTTATCTTGAAAGTTACCTTCGATTGGCTCATTGTTTTAAAGAAAGTGTTACTTTTAAGTAAAGTGGACGTGGAATGTTTTTTGTTCAAATGAAATAAATTTGGTGAAGTTCTAGGTTAAGTGAGACTTGTTGTTTTCCTGTATTGTAGATACAAATACAAGTTGCTGAGGATTCCTGTACAATTGAGGTATGAACATAAGTTAATTTAAAACTAGTTATTTTATAAAATTTACCAACTTATTCACTTTCGAGGACGTAAGCAAAGAGCAAATCTCTTGAAGTTTTTTGAAGTTTATTGACAGCTGACCTAGTTTTGTTTTGACATTTCTTTCTGTTAATAAAAGCTATGTCCGATTTACTTTTGGTTGAAATACGTGCCAATCGACTCAACCCTACCGTTTCGTTAAAATGGATTGGATGTTTAAATTGAATTAAAGAATTGGACTGCTATTAAAATTAATAGGATTTTCACACCAAACCTAAAACCGGGTTTTCAGCTAAAAGTTACGAAAACTCGGAAACCATTCCAACTGAACATTTACAAGTTTTCGTTTGACATTTTAATTATATTGACACCACACACAACAAATACGTTGTGAATTGAAATTGAAATTACCCCAGTCAGCTTTTTTTTCCGTTTTTGTCCAATTTCACACAAGAAAACTAAGTTGCCGGCAACTAGGAGCTTGAGGGCGAGAAGGGCAAGAAGTAAGGTGAATGAAAAAAAATCTCCCCGGTCAACGATTTGAAGAGAGTTTTTTTGACGTTTTGCTTGCATTCCAATTAACCCAACAAAATCTTCCCAGTTTCCTCCTCAGTTTCTTGGTGACAGTTTAGTCGTGTGAAAGCTACAAGGCAATTAACGGAAAACGTAAAAAAAAATCTCCAGGAACTGGTTTCCCGGTGTGAAATACTACTTTACACCACTGCGATTTTCAATCCATGTTTCCGTTTTGGACTTCTTTCGGTTGCAGATACATTTAAGCACTGCGATATTTAATAGATGTTAACTTTCCTCAAACATAGGTATATCCGCACTCTTTACTCCACTTAATTTAGAAAAGTTCAATCGTACCATAACGAAAATTTGCAAAGAAAGGGTGGTAACTCTACAATTTTTCAACCTGAGCAATTTTGTCTACCCCGGACACCACGACCACATACGTCCCTCAACAACCTGCTTAAAATTCGCAAGCTCAAATAAGGTCTGATCCACACTCTGCCAATTGGCACAAATTGGCACCAATTTCTGCCAAAACCTGATCCAGACTTACAAATTTGGTAGTTTTTGGCAAAAGAGAGCGCTCTTGAGGGAGTAAAATATTTCCCCTTGCTGACAATTTCTTGCCCTATAAATTTTTGTAGGCAGCAATTTGTGGGCAGAAAATTTACAATTGTCAGACTGACGTTTGTCATAAACGAAAAAAAAAACGGTTCGAAGTTGGTGTGGAAAAATATTTGTTTAACAAATAAATTAATTTAGAAACTTTAAAATACAAAATAATTAGTTTGAAGAGAAAAAATGTAAATTCACAGCAAATAAAAAAAAACAAAAACAAATGTGTTGACGTTTAAAAATTGACAGAAAATTGTGCTCAAGCTTTTTCGGACTTTATTTCTCAGTGAGAGAATTTTATCCCCACTCTTTAAGTTTTGACAATCTACCTATTTCTGCAAAAAAAAAGTCTGGATCAGACCTATAGCTCGATGTAAAAGCTGAAAAGGGGACTTTCCTGGCAGCAACCCGTCGGCTATTTATATGTGACTATTATGGCCTTTTCGATTGGCCGTCCAGAACTGTTCTGACCCCCACAAAATGACAGTTGTTACTCTAAACAGAACAGAAAACGATTCTGGAATTCATTTCAAAATCGAAAACAGAATCACTAATACACTTACACAATTAAAATGTAAAAATAATCGGCTTGATTTGTTGTGTAATTTCGTTGTGCTTATTGAATTTAAACTCATTTTCTGGTAAAATAACATAAAAAGTAGCAAATAATAATTATTATTGATACAAGAAAATGTGTATCTAAATTGAAATCAAGTGTTTTGGAAATTCTTTTTAGCCGATGTGATTTTCTTTCAATTTAATTTTCACAAATACAGTGATACATATAATTCAGAATCAGTCAAATTGCTTACGGCTGTTTTATTGGGGGAACGTGTCCCGGACGGCCAATCGAAAAGGCCATTAATTGAGCGCAAGGTGTGTTTGCTTAGTTTATCTGCAAAACCAAAACCTATAATTTCGCGAATGTTTTGGGTTTGGTTTAAAATTCTATGTCGATTTCTTTTCAATAAATAGGATTCGCTGCTAAAACCTAAACTTTTTTGCCTTGAAAAGAACGATTATGGATCTAATCTCTTTTTGTGACTGTGTGTGTTGCTTGGCAGCTCTATACAATTATTTCGTTTTTATTTTCAGATTCCGCCGCGGTGGATTCCTAAATTTTTTTGTTTCCAATAAGTTTTTAACAATATTTTTATTTTTTAATAATTTTATTATTATTTTTTCTGACCACTGCGAAAAAATAAAAATTAATTGACAACACAACAGTTGAGAAACTTCAAAACAAATATTGTAGTGTGGAATGTCGATTTCGTTTCAACAAAAACATCGATCTGCCGTCGATCCGCCGTCAATTTTTTTTCTGAAAATCAAATTCATTTCAAATTAAAACCAATTTTTTTCTCGAAAAACAGATCCGTATTGAATCTCTTTATGGAGACGGATTCAAAAAGGATTTGTGCACAGATTCTTAGACACACTACAATATTTGTTTTGAAGTTTCTCAATTGTTGTGTTGTGAATTAATTTTTATTTTGTGTACAGAAAAAGTAAATTAATATATTAAGAATACAAAAATTTTTTTAAAACTTCTTGGAAACAAATATTAAAAAAGTGCAAGTGGGTTTAGGAACTCCCCCGGGCATAGAGAAACTAATTAATTATTATTAATTATTTTCTCTATGCCCCCGGGCCGGAATCGGGAAATTAAAACGATATATTGATGTATTAACGAATTGAAAATTTGTTTTTTTAGAGCTGCCAAGCAACACACACAATCCCAAAAAGAGATTCGGTCCGTAATCGTTCGTTTCAAAGCAAAAAAGTATTGGTTTTAGTAGCGAATCCTATTTATTGAAACGAAATCGACATAAGAATCTGTGTCAAATCCTTTTTGAAACCTTCTCCAAAAAGATATTCAATACTGATCTGTTTTTCCAGAAAAAAATGGTTTTACTTTGAAGCGAATCGATTTTCAGAAAAAATTGACGGCGAGTCGAAGGCAGAACGATGTTTTTATTGGAACGAAATCGACATTAGTACTTTAGTGGAAAGTTTAGTCAGACGTACCGGATGTACCTACCAATGATTTGTGTCGCTCTTGTGTTTGATGAATTTCAAACCGTTTCCTTATTTTTTTTTTAAATCACTATTAGAAGGAACAAAACAAAAAATTATCCAAATATCCAACCGAGGCAAAAAGTAATTTTTGTTACGTTCCACTTTTTGAACCGCCCGTGCGTGTAATTTTAAAAAGCCATAAACGTCAAGAGATTTTGTACAGTTTGAGAAACGCTAATGTACGTTCTAATTTTCCTGGAAATGAAGGTTTCCAACAAATATACTGAAAATTGAAAAAGCAAAAAGCGTGCTGCGATAACTTTGCGCAAAACAACAAAATTTCACAATTTACAGCAAACCAGAAGAATAGCAGTAGACACCGCACTGAAAAAAGGAAAAGGATTGAAAAGAAACAAGAAAACGAAAAATAATCGCTATTCGCTACAAATTCGGTCACTTATTATTTATTTACTAAAAAAATCCAGTAAGTTGTGCTAGTTCTAGTAATTTGGACAGCAGGACAAAGAAAAAAGAAAAATGTCTGATGAAGAATACGAATCTTCATCGGCGGAAGAAGATTTTTCAGCAAGCGAAGATGAATGGAAACCAGGAAAATCATCCTCAAGTCGTCGCCGTCAAGCTTCCGATGAGTCCGATGACGATGATAGTGATTTTGAAGATGATCCCAATTCCAAAAGAAGGTAACATCGATTTTTATTTTTACTCAATCATTTATATAAATGAGCATTTAAATTCTTTAGGGATGGAAAATCATCAACATCAAAAACTGATGCTTCATTGAAGCAAACAAAAAAACGCAAATTTACTGGAACGTCTTTGAGGACAAAACTCTTCAATAAATACAAACCGCCTCCAAAGACAGTCCAGCGTTCCAATCAATCAAATCAGGGCGAGCTAAAGCAGCCAAAACAAAATACTGCGCAAGTAGAAAAGAAGACGCAACGCGCCGTCACAAATAAAAGGGCTGTCCTTACTGATTCAGAGAGCAGTGGCGACGATTATCTTGTCAATCCCGATGAAATAGATCTCAAGTCAAGTTTCTTCGATGTCAAGCCATCAACATCGAATGAGAATGCTAATGCCGACGGCGAGGGTGCAGCGCCTAAATTTGATTGTAATGCTGGCATGCAACTTTCTGATTCCGAAGAAAATGAAGATGATGACGATGATGATGAAACAGAATCAAGCAAGGACGTAACCATCACAAACTCGCTTAAATCCACAAAAGCCGCAAAGCCAGTTGATCTGGGTTATTTGCAGGACTTTGCCAAGAATATGGAAATGGCAAAGGTTCAATACAAAACGCACAAAGAACGTAGTCTGTTGCAAGAACCAGGTGCCAAAGTGGATGACGTATCCTCATTGCTAGCCATGGGCGAAAGCACATCTTCCACAGCCACAACATCTACAAAGAAAACAAAGAATCCCAAGAGGCAATCCAAGAAAACACAGCCAAGCCAACAAATGGCAGATACCGATTCTGATTTGGAAGAAGTTGAAGGTAAATGCAAACATAGACTTATTTAGATTAACAAAACAAAAACATACGCTCAACGCCGTAATCGACTGACAAGACGTAGATGTTAAGTTAAACCCGTTGTAGAGCTGTAGTAATTTTAAGATTAACAATATACATTTATTGCATTAAAACTATCTATATAAATTAATTAAATTTAAATATTAGATGTTCTCTTTAATATTAAAGTAATAATAAAGCTATCTCTTAACTGTGCCAGTTTGAGTATTATGAAAACGTTACTTGTTTTTGCTAGAATCTTGAATCTGCTATTTTGGGTGAGTTTTTAGGTTTGATAAACCTTCCATAAGAGTTTATTGTGTCTGTTGCTTTTTTTTTTTTTAATTTTCTAACAGCGTAAAGTCTAAAACATCTCTTAACAAAAAATATTAAAATTTTTTAGTAGATCGATTCATAGATCTCTTGCCGCAAAATGTGCAACGTAAGGTAAATACTTATCTATATTATAGCATGAGTTTGGAGAACGTTCGTTATTGATGTTAGGCTCCTTCATTATGGCATGCCATTCACATGTTTAATTTTTTTTAGTTTAAGAAATGTTAATCTTTGTTTCATTAGCAGATAATTTTTTTTAGTTTATTAATTATTATTATTAAGTTCGAATTAGAGAAATTAAAATTCCATGAAACAACAACAATAGAACACCACGTTTTGAAATATGTATGTAGGTTTGGCAGATAAATGTTTGATAGATGATTTTTTCCACATTTTGTTAATAATCCTGTCAATCATCATTTACAATAAGGTCTTAAGCGTCACATCTTTTTTTTCTGGATTATATTTAAGACCTTAAAACCTTAAAGAAATTCAGCCAGTTCAGAAAAATGAGATTTCAGCAACATCAGATGCATGCCTACATTATTTTATGAACAGGATAAAAATGTGCTTAGGCGAATAATCCCCGAACTCTAGACTCTTTATGATTAACGTTACTCAAGATACCTTCAGAAATGTGCGAAAAGTGGTTAAAAATTACGTCAAAATAATCGCATGCTGTTAATCCTCCCGATGTGGTTATTTGAATGATATTGTTTTTGACAAATGGCAAAATTCAAACACCTTTACTTTCGAAACCGAAAAATAAATGGCCTTTTATAAATTAATAGAACATGACATACCTACATAGCCGAAGCATTCTTAAGCTTCGCTTCTCTTTAAGTTTTGCGGGATCAAATTTTGCGAGATCGAATTTTTCTAAACTGGCTTTTGGAATTACCTTTCTTACTTATGATCGGTCTTAAGCAAAGTGGATTGACTAATAAAAGTCCATTGTTCTTATGTAAAGTCGGCGCACGATATTGTAGATTATAATTTGCATATTAGATCTGTTAAGTTTGCGTTCACGTTATTGTCAAAAGATTTTGAAATCCATTTACCATGGTTGACATGCTGTTAGACCAAACATCTTTGACATATTTGGGAACGTAAACATCCTTATTCGTAAAACTGTAAAACTCTGTAGAGCTTACTACGGGAACTTGAAAATACGATATTTTTTAAGTAACAATTCTTTCTTGTTTACAGGTTTAGTTTAAAGCCTTCTTCTTATATACAGGACTTATCCCAGTTGGTTACTTTTTGCAAACAAAACTGTTCCCTGCTTAAAGTTTTCTCGCAAACATTTCCCATTAACTCAAATTTTCTGCGTAACGATATCTTCAACACGTTTGCTCGTGTAATGCTTTTGCGCCAAATCCTACCTTTTCTAATACACTCTGACGGCGCTGTATAAATTGCATTGACTCATTTTCGTCATAGACTAGCAGAATCCATAATCCATTCACCAAAAGATTTAAGTAAAAATAAATGTTTGAAGACTAGTGCATGATGTGAGTATACGCCACATTAGTGGAAGCTTGCTAGGTTAGATTGAGTTATGGTGGTAGGTAGGATGCTGATGTAGACAGAGTTTGTACCATATAGGTGATTTGTAAATAGGTGTTTTAAGTAGTTAAAAATAAAAACATGAAGAGACAAAAATAACGTCTTTTTATTGTTTTGGTCAACCTGACTCGTACCCTAGGCGTACGTTTGCCATTATACAGCTCAAAGGGCATTTTAAGCGATGCATACATAGGTATATAAAATTCACAGTGTACAAAAAATTTGCGCGTTCAATAAACCTAGTTGGACAATTGTAGGATATTGGGCGGGGTGGAGTTTGGGTGTGTGCAAAATTTCTTTTTGAATTTAAATATTATTTTGAAATAAAAGACTTGTTTCAAACCAAATACACACAAAATTAAATATTCTTAGAATTAAAGTTTTTTTTAAATTAATTTTGCAAAGCTTAAAATCGATTTAAGGTAATTTTTGTTTAACGTTTAAGGCGACTGTAAGCGTTTTCAAGCAGAAATTAATTTAATTTTTTAAAACCATTTTAAGCATCACGCCACAATAGCTTTCCACCACATCCTAAGCGTCGCCCAAGTCCACTAAACCGTCAGTCAGCAAAAAGAACTGAAGATTCCCCTGGATGCACTACTGGTTAAATAACTTTTGGCCACATACCAATACCATACATAAAACTTAAAAAATAAAATATTTATCCAAAAATACTTTACTAATATTACTAAAAGTGTTGCTATCCCGTTGCTAATCTCGGTAAACAATTGGCGAGAAAACGTTTCGGGGAATAGAGTTACTAAAAGTACTTTACAAATCTGTGGGCGTTATACGAACAAGTGTGTTGTGGGAAAATGTAGCGATCCCATTTATACATAATAAGGGAATTGATACGAATGTTTGCGTCAATCGTAATGGAATTTTCTATTTCGAAAATTTTACAGATAATGTAAAGGACTAAATTATATTTCATCCCGTGTGGTACTCCAGTTTTATTATAAGTATTTAGGTAACTGAAGACCATCTGTTTAAACGAAACATAAACATATACTACATAAGTTGAATATATTAAGGTTTCCTGTAACGCATTTTCTAAAATATGGATGTGTTTTCTGATGTATTTGGGGGTGGTCGTGGTGCGATTCCTGCCGTTGTCTATGTCGTCTTATTTTTCATTAAAAACTAATTCTAAAAATTGTCATAAAATGAGTTTCAGGTTTGCTCATCCATGCTGTTTAGGTATAACACTAACAGCATGTGATTGAGTAAGCTAGTATACCCATACAATATGACAACGTAATAAATAAAATAATGCGAATTAAGAGACATAGATAAATAGAACACTGTAAATTCTCCGCATTAGTAAAGCCGCCATCCCTGGAGATAAATTTGAGACAACAACCAGCTCTAACCTAAGAACATCGCGCCGCACATCTTTCCTATCCTTCTATCTCTTCTCTCTCACGTCCGCGCTGTGCTAAAAAGCATATAAAGGGTAACATCATAATCCCTTGAGCGCGTGTAAATTATAAAAAAAAATTGTTACGTCGAAATCTGACTAAATTTTAAAGGTTAATTACAATAAAATACAGAAACTTCTAAACTAGGGATATTAGAATTTAAAATCGAAACGATTTTTATTAGATTTTTTACCTGATGGATTCTGTGATAGTTTTCGCATCAAGTTTTCGATTACGACGAAATTTGAGATAGGGCTAAATAATTGCCAAATTTGAAAAGTACCAGATTTATTATATATATTAATGATTTGATGGAGAAGGAGAATAAATATGCCCAATCAAGTCAAGGATAAACTCGTGACTTAGACCCAAGTAGCGCTGGAATACGCCGTTTTGATACCAAAAACTGGTGCGGACCTGAATAAAAAGTCGATTGTAAGTGGAAAATGATAGAGAGCCACTCAAGCGGAGCGTCGTTAGAGCCATTTCGTAGCGTTGATTAAGTTTTGTATCAGAAACTTCGTTTAGATTAGAAAGGAAATCTTTTCTAAGGATTATATTCTCAGTTTGGCCAAGACGAGCCATTGTCAGAGGGCACTATTTCCTTCCTTTTCCAACTGATTCTTTCAGATGCGGCAGTAAGTGATATTGGGAATACCCAGCTTTTCTGCGTGCTCTGCCAAAGGCCAGTGCCCATTGTAAGTTGCGACTACTCTTGATAAGTCTCGCCTCAGTCTACATATAAGATTGATCATGTGGGATTTTTGATAGGTAGGCCATTATATCGTTCTAGATATGGTACAGTCGGTTAGATCGTTCCACCTACTGTAGGATATTTAAAGGAAAATTTGAGTCAATGTTGCCCTTTCTAGCAGCATTGGGATATAGACGCTTTCAGCAAGTGAGTTTTGTCGGGTTGTGTCCTGGAACCCAGACTTAAGTGTTATGTTCAATGTACAAGTTATCAAGGTCATTTCAGAATTGTTGGACCAGTCTTGAAGATATTTTTGTCGAACTTTCGGATTTGATAGCTGATTGGCTGTCTGATTTGCAAATGCACGAAACGCATTAGAATTTAAAAACAGTTTAAGTGCCCATGTTGGGCATGTAACTTTAAGAACTGCACAAATGTATTTGCTTTTGCACAAGAAAAGAATGCAATTTGTTTTGGGACAGTTTCAATTCCAGGGCATTTATGTTTGGGCTAGGGACAGTTTGTTCATCGTATTTTACTTAAGATTAGGAATTTGGCCAGTCAATGTTAAATTTAAAGACAAAAATGCTAAATCCTAGTATATTCTATAACAAGCAGAAAACCTTGGAAATCAAGGTTTACAAACCACACGTTACTTTGGAAATTATATTAATCATGTTTTTGAAAATTACTATTATGACTGTATATATGTACATTATGTAGAATATAATATCTATGTGTATAAGTACTATTATTTGGTATTGCAAACGATTGCAGTTAACTCGTGAAACGAAATATAGTGCGACTAGTTATAAATTGCGAATGTAAATAAATCGTATTAAAAATATAAAACTTAACCAAAGCAAAATCTGCAATGACAAGTTTTTTCTGGCAACTTGATTCGATATACTTACAAAACTTTGCTTGTTTCGAACTACAGTTATCATATCATATTTATCATATTTTTGTATACAAATATATGTCTTTTAAAATCTTACATTTAGTGTTTTTTTAACAAGTTATTTTTTATAAAAATGTTCACCATTTTTTTTTACAGAATATGAAAACCATGATATACCAAATTGTGTAGAAGACGGTATTCAAGTTTGTATCGATCTAGAGCAGAGACAGCGTAAAGATAAAAAAACTGTCGATGCCGAAGCTTGTCTTAAGCGACAGCTCAATCGGATAATAAAAGAAAATCAAATATTTATGCATAAAGTTGGTCTTCTCTGTTACATTTATCATGGATTATATCTAAATAAAATAGCCAACAATATTTACCTTATGCCTATAGCTTTAAAAATATTGCCCAGTAATAACGTCTATCCCAGTGGTCAAACGGAAATTAAATATTTTCAATCAATGATCACTTGGTTCAAATCGGCTATAAAAATACGTGATGACCGAAAATATCCGCAGCTCAAGGTAGATCCATTAATTTCTCTGGGTGTTCAGATGAAACATCGTCATGCAATATGTAAGAGAGATTTCATACTCATATTCGTGATTCTGCTGCGAGCCATGGGAATGCAGTGTCGATTAATACTTAATATGGCCCCAATGCCAATCAAGCCACCACAAAGTTCGTTGTGTTCATTGAAAAAAAATTCATCAACTGAAGACCAGAAGC
Organism: Philhelius pedissequus; assembly: GCA_910595825.1. Lineage (NCBI taxonomy): Eukaryota > Metazoa > Arthropoda > Insecta > Diptera > Syrphidae > Philhelius > Philhelius pedissequus. The sequence continues at coordinate 48,064,432 of OU343160.1, forward strand.
AGAGTAAAAAGGGAAATGTTGTTAAAAAGGAAAAAGAAATAAAGAAAAAGGAACCAATTAAGAGTCCATCAATGTCTGCAGAAGAACGAGAAGAACTTAGAAAAAAAGTAGAATCTCTGGAGAACGAAATTAAACAAAAAAAAAGAGAACAGCTAAAACCCAAAATTTCGTTCGACGAAGAACTTGAACTTGAAGCTAATAAAAATGTTGCATTAAAGCCTAAAGAACTTAAGGTAGAAGATTTAAAGAGAAAGTCTCAGAATACATCAAATGAGCCAGAAACGAAAAGAAAACCAAAGGAAACTATTACAAGATCCGGGTATATTTCGGAGTCAAGCTTAGCAAAAAATGCTCAAAATAATGTAGTTGCATCAATAGAAAAATTATCAAAGTCTTTTGATGAGCAAAAACCTAGTATTTCAATAAATTCCAAGCCTACTGCTATGAAACTGGCAACGCAACCGCCGAAACATTCCACTTCTCGAAAAACACGAAATCAAAAAACGTCTGACTCTAGTGACAAACCTGTAACTGTTCCAGACATTGTTATCGTTGCCGACGAAAAACAAAGCTTGGATAACATCACAAATAAGAAAAAACCTATTGCATCAAGTGTGTCAAAGCGTAGTAAGAGTCCGAAAACATTTTTATCTACGGAATTCTTGCAAACAAAGACTAGTAAAGCTCTTCAAGCTGGAGTTAGCCAAATCGATGATAAACGTAGTCGCAGTAGAAGTCATAGCCCGTCAAATTCTAAGAGCTATATCTCAACTGCGTTTTTAAAGACTAAACCCAAAACAAATGCGCAAGTTACAGATGTAAAACCTTCACCTAGGAAAACACGTGCCAAAGCCAAGCTTACTATTCCTCAGTTAGATGGCGCTGACGACTTACCAAGGTCTCGAAGCCGTAAAAAACCGATTAAAAAAACATGTAACTCAGATGAAGATTTTCAAGTTCCTCCACCATCCAAAAAATCCAGAGTTATAGAAAAAATCAAACAGATAGATCGATGTGTACTCTCTCCTCAAATGAGTGGCGACGATGAAGAATCGCCGAGTAAAAGTAAAAACAATACCATAAACATGTGGGTAGAAGTTTATTGTGAATTGGAGGCTCAATGGATCTGTATCGATTTATTTAAAGGAAAAGTAAATTGTGTAGACTCAATTCGGGTATTGAAAACATTCTCAAATAGTCAAGCTTTTAAAACATTTTACAATCAGTAATTTTTTTTTCAGAAATCAATGTCATCATCTAATCTGGCGTATGTATTTGCTTTTAATAACGATTCAACGCTTAAAGATGTCACACCAAGATATTGCACTCAATGGGCAATGGTATTGCAAAAACAGCGCGTAGAACAATCATGGCTTGATGAAGCAATCCAAGGATATGTGTCATCATGTCGAAATCAGAGGGACTTAACCGAAGACATGGATTTGCTTAGAATTCATTTAGATAAGCCCATGCCTAAATCCATATCAGAATACAAGGATCATCCGTTGTATGCACTTGAAAGGCATTTACTTAAGTTTCAAGCTATATATCCTCGTGAAGCTTTGACGTTAGGATTTGTTCGTGGTGAACCAGTTTATGCCAGAGAATGTGTACATACGTGTCATTCTCGAGAAATATGGCTTAAAGAAGCACGAGTTGTTAAGTTGGGCGAACAGCCGTATAAGATTGTTAAAGCTCGTCCAAAATGGGATAAGGTAAGTGTGGTTATACATTTTACTGCTTATAAAAATTAATACGATTTCTATCTCATGCTGTCTACGAGAGAGAAAATAATTAATTTCTCCCAATGTCTCCCAAAGTCTCAGATTATGATTTTGTTTCTCAAAATTAAAACACATTTTTTCAGGCATACATAAATGACAATAATTATTGTTACATTCTTTTTTCTTTAAACTGCTGCGTCTAATTTTGTTTTTAGCACAGCAGCCGTTATATTTTGAAGGCTTTGGAAATCTGTTCGTATTTTAGAAAAGTAGTTTACTAAATCGAAAAATGTGGCTTATATGTAATGTGGCATATTCATAGTCGCTGGTAAACCCAGGTTTACTAAACTACAGTTTAAGATAATTTTGGCTCAATGAATTAAGACCGATTGTACTTACAAATTATTGATTATCATAAGATTATTAACTTGTCTTACTACACAAATAGCTTCACATATATTGGAATGGTAAACTTAAATAAAATGCTCGACTGGATTGCACGAACTTGCTCTTATGTTCGATCACATCGTATGCAAAAGATTTCTATTTAAAATCTAAATATATTTTTAAAGTCATTTTTTACTTTATTTTTTATACACAAAGTTTCTTTAATTTTTTTCTAAAAAAAAATTGGTATGACAATCTTAAATATTTAATAATATAAACTTAAAAAACTTAAATCGGATTAATCAAAGAAAAAATAATTCAAAATTCTGAAATAAATACTTAAACTAATTTGAGCTAAAAAAAAGTACGCCATTTTATTTCTTGGATAAATTTGAATTTATGAGAAAAAAATTTTAAAAATCTGTGGAGCGGTTTTCGAGAAAAGTTTTTTTTTTTTAAACTTTAAAAAAAAAATTCAAAAACGCCAATTCATAGCTATTCAGCAAATACATTATAAATATAAATAATGAGCAGTTTTCAAAATAATATTAATTAAAAATATTGGTACGCAGTATAAATTGGGCAACCTAAGGCTATATATGTGTGAAATTTCGAAAGAATCGGGTAAGCCGTTTATGAGATAGTCGAAAGCAAAAAAAAAACGGTCCTATGGAAAGTACCATTTTTAGACATTTAAAATTTTTTTTATGATCGGTCGTATCTAAAAAGCTGCACTGATGTTTTTAATCAAAATCGTTAGAGCCATTTCCGAGAAAAATAGGCTTTAACGTAACGGTCATATGGCAGGTACCGTTATTTTTTGAGCTAACAAACAAATTCAATTTCCCCTCTGCACAATAACTAAAAAACTCCATAGACCAAGTTTGAAGCAATTCGGCCCACCCGTTTGGGCTGTAGGTTTCTATACATACATACAGACAGGCTGACAGACATTCAGACGGACATAATTTTTAGAACATATTTTTTCGTCTTCGCTATCATCGTAATGTCATGTTTGATTGTTATCGTCTTTCACATTTCAATTTAGCAATTTCACTGAATTTAAGTTTTGTAGTATTTTGCTCATTGCTTCCTTTAATTATTTTTTTTTTTCAAGTTTTCGAACTCAGTGATCAAAGACCAACCATTAGAAATATTTGGTTATTGGCAAACTCAGGATTATGAACCACCAACAGCTGAAAATGGTATTGTTCCAAGGAACGCCTACGGCAATGTAGAACTTTTCAAAGAGTGCATGCTACCTAAAAAGACCGTCCATTTACACTGTAAGTTACATTTTATTAATAAAATGGAGAAATTTGACAATAATTTTGTTGTATTTGGTTGTAGTGCCGGGTTTAAATAGAGTTTGTAAGAAACTAGGGATTGATTGTGCTTCAGCTGTAATTGGATTTGATTTTCATCAAGGATCTTGTCATCCGCTCTATGATGGTTTTGTTGTCTGTGAAGAATTCGCTGAAACTGTTGTAGATGCTTGGAACAAAGATCAAGAAGAAGCCGAACGTAAAGAACAGGAAAAATATGAAACGCGTGTCTATGGCAATTGGAAGAAACTTATCAAAGGGCTCTTAATACGTGAGCGTTTAAAGCTGAAGTACAATTTTTAGAAAAAAAAACAAATTTTCAAATGTTTGTAAAGATATGTAAATGATTTTGTGTTTTTTTTTTTTTGTATACTGTATTGATCGATTTATATTTTGAATGTTTTGTATTTTCTATGAAAACCACATTTAAATTAATACATTTTTATTCCACTAAACTTATTTGTTTTCTATTGAAAATTAATAATGTAGATTTTTGTTCGGGTCTATTCATTCAAGCTCAAAATTTTATTGTTAAAACAAAAAATAAAGCATTAAAGGTCGAAGGATTTTGTTTACATAATGTATATACATACATATATTTAATGTTTGCAAGAAAAACTAAAAATAAGAAACAATAGTGTTAAAAACAAATAATAAATTAATACGTCTTACATTTATAACATAAAAAGATAAAGGAGATTTTTTATGGTGGTTTATTATTCATCACTCATACCATAACAAAGTGTTTTAATTCGAAATATTGTACACCGACTACAATTTGCAGTCATAAGCATTTAATCGAGATTCTTCACCTATTGTTTAAACAACTAGTTGAGCACAATTGAAAGCGTTCTGCCATTATCACTCTGATTAAAGAAAAATTGAGCGCGGCGCTCAAACCTGACTTCTTGAGGATACACCACGGACCACGACCAGGGCGGTCTAGAACTACAACTAAACACAGGTATCTGCTAGTAGTAATTTCAAGCAAACGAAATAGGCGAAGAGCAGCACCGGAAAAAGTGCCTAATACATACACAGAAAACCGCTGTCCTTTTATTTGGGCGAGTTGCTCTTCGAAAACACATTCTTCGACAAGGTGAAGCGGTTAGAGTGAACCAAGACGCATGGAGAAAGGTATGGATTGAAAAAGATTTCAAGAGTTTTTTCGCGTGATGAATCGAACGAGGCCTTTCATATTGTACCAAATACATACATCGAACTTGGATTCATCACACGAAAAAGCAAAAGATTTATATTAAGAATTTATTCCGTCGGTTCTTACTTAATTTTTTATATACAAAATTTCTTTATTTTTTTTTCTAAAAAATAAATTGGTATGACAATTATAAATATTTAATATATAAACTTAAGAACAAAATTTCAGGAAAAATCATCCACCCGTTTTCAGAATATTGAATTTAAAAAAAAAGAACATTTGTTTTCAAAAATATTTTTTGAAAATGTTGGTATGCAGTATTATTTATAATTCGAAGGACCTTGTAGGTAAATTTTTTCATCGAAATCCGAAAATAAAAAAAAATGTTGTATGGCAAGTACCGTTAAAAACAAAATATTTAAAACAAAATTGACGAAAATGCAGACTAAAATTGTGCACACACTTTTTTTTTAATTGAAATAGTAACTGCCGTTTTCGAGATAATTAAGATGGTAGACTACATTGTATGACAGGTACCGTTATTTTTTGGGCTAAAAAATTGATTCAAAAATCTATTTGAGATAGAGAATCGCCTAAAACGCTGAAGTACCAAGTTTGAAGAAAATAGCTTCAGCCGTTTAGGCTGTAGATCATTCTACAGTGAGGCAGACAGACTGAATTGTGGGACCTACTTTATTTTGGTGTTCTCAATCATCGCAATGTCAAGTTTTATTAAAATCTCGAGTTCCATTTTTTTTTCAAATGCAAGAATTGCCCTACAGTACCTACATTCATATATTGCAAGTAAAAATGAAGAAGAAAACTCTTTGATCTTTAAACCGATTGATTGGCGAAGGATTTTTATTGCAACAGAACAACTACCATAAGCACACGTTCGTTCAGACTGATGGGATTACCCCAAACACAGAGGAGACGATGAAATATTCCAACTCATGGCATATGGTCGCCGCAATCACCGAATATAAACCTAATAGAGAAACTATATAGGGGAATACATCTCAGTATTGCTGGAACAGACAACCATAATAAGTCGTTGAACCTTACACAGGGTCGACCTAGGTTTTTTTTTACAACCCCAAGAGTTGTCAAAAAGCACACGTGGGTCATTAATTTTATGTTGCGGAAAAGCCATTTAATAATTAAAATTAAAATTTGTTAAATTTAGCATGTTAGTATATTTTTTTTTTGGTCCTATGCACAATCCACAATTTTAAAGGTTTTCATTTTACATGTCTATGTCTGAAAATTAATTTGAGAACTCATTTATTTACATTTTAAAAATAAAAAATCAAATCAGATCTCATGTCACTGAGGTTTATTCATTTACCTTAACTTGCCCAGCTAAAAACCTAGATCTACTTTAGGACGAGTTGAGGGCGACCCTAGGTTTCAAAAAACACAGAATTTGTTTATCAGGGTGACTTCAGGTTTTTCCAAAAACGAACAAACCTAATGAAACAATAATGCAAACACTTGCGCATTTTAAAAAAGTAATCGAACATAAAACAGGCTTTTCGACACAAAATCGCCTTAAGACATATTATTTTTTTTCTTTTTATAAATATGTAAATTAATTTTTTAACTTGAAACTGAAAATATTAATTGTCTCCTTATTTTGGTTTATGTATTTACCAAATAAATTTAAAAAATGAGGGTGAGCTCCAACTTTTGGCCTGTTTGAGTTCGGAATAAAGTTTGGGGTTATTTTTTTTTAATATAAAACTTGCTTTTTTTTTTGTTTTAAACAAATTTTAATCGAAATACCTTAAGGCGTTAAAAACGTTCTATAATATTTAAATATGTGTGCTGCATTTTTTGTTTTTACCTTTAAGTACCTATACAAAGAAAAAATTATTATCGAAATTGTTGGAACATTTTTTTTTAAAGAATTGCCTTTATGGTAATATGACACCGCTATTTTTTAAGTATCAATTTTATTTCTAAGTAATGATACCTATCAACCATTGATCAGCAATAAACAAATTTCCAAACTAAATTAAATATTAGACTTCAAATTCAAAATACATAATGTGCAAGTATTTTAAACTATGTAAGTACCATCGTATGATGCTAAATGGTACCAAAAAAAATATTCCTTTGGGGTTGTCTATAATATGCCTTACAAATTCATAGGGATTAGTGGGTTACATGAACAAAAAAATTACATAGTCAAAGTTAATAACAACAAATTTATCGTAGGGTATTTATGTTCTTGTTTGGCAAATCGACAAAAAATCTCCGGACCAAAGAGCGCCCCAAACAGTGACTTTTTGCGGATGTAATGGCCTCTCTTCAATTACTTGAGGATTCTAAGAACCCCAAATATGACAATTTTGTTTATTTGCATACCCACCGAGTGAGAAATGTGCTTCGTCGCTGAAGAAAATTTAGAATTTAGCATTTTAACATTAATTTTAAGATAATTTAAAACAAAAATAATATAATTATCAGTGTTTCACCCCTGAACAAACATATTACTCACGATGTTTGAATAAAATGACTTAACAGCGGTATATGTTGCAGACTTTGACATACAGACAATGTGGAATTCACTTTTTCCGTGATTTCTAATATCCATTTTGCGGTTTCAAAAGTATAGGGCTGGAATTCGACATCTGTTAAACTAAGTTGTTAAAGCAATTTTTTTTCAGTTGAAAGTCTGACATTTACGAAAATGGATCGCTTAACTATCGCACAACGCATAAAAATTGTTAAAACCTACTACAAAAATGGTGATTCTGCCACAGCCACATATCGTGCTTTAAGAGGAGATTATGGTTTACATAATCGTCCAACTACGCAAGTAATTGGCAAAATTGTGAAGAAATTTGAAGAGACTGGATTGGTTACATCATCGTTTCGCTCGTACCACTGAAAATATCGCTGCTGTAAGTGAAAGTGTCGGGTCTTCGAATGTGTCAATTCCTCGTCGTTCTCAGGAATTAGGACTATCTTACGGCACATTATGGCGTATTTTGCATTTGGATCTACACCTACATCCATAAAAAGTCCAGCTCACACAACAACTGAAGCCAGTTGACCATTCACAACGTCGTAGATACGTCGAATGGGTGCTTGAACAACAGGCGGTGGACGGCGATTTTTCGAACAAAATTTTCTTCAGCGACGAAGCACATTTCTCACTCGGTGGGTATGTATATGCAGATAAACCTTTAACTCTTGAGCACTTGAAAACCAACATTCGGCAAGTTATGGCTGAGATACCGCCCAATATGTGTCAAAAAGTGGTAGAAAATTACCTCAAAAGAATCGATGCTTGCAGCAATTCGCGTGGTGGTCATTTAAATGATCTGGTGTTTCACACATAATGTCAACGTTCAAACTTTATAATATAATGAAAAAAAATATCTTATAAACGGTGATTTTTTAAGAGCTTGGTTTTTGTAAATTCAAAAAACACAGAAACTTGTAAAAAGTGAATGAAATTTTTATTTGGATCGATAAATCAATTTCTGCCATTTACTTTTTAAAAATAATTTCACTTAAATGTTGCCCGCGGCTACGTTTCAGGTGGTCCATTCTGAATGTCCAATTTTGGCAAACTTTTTCACACATTTCGGCCGGAATCTCACCAATGACGCGTTCAATGTTGGCTTCCAAGGCAGCAATCGTGTTTGGCTTGTCCCCATAGACAACAGACTTAACATAGCCCCACAAAAAATAGTCTAACGGGGTCAAATCACATGATCTTGGTGGCCAATTGACTGCGCCAAAACGTGAGATCAACTGCTCACCAAATTCGCCTCTCAATTGATGCATGGTTTGGACGTACCTTGCGAAACACATTTTTCACAGAGCACGAATTTTGATAATAAATTTCAATAATTTGCAAACTTTGGTCAGGCGTAAGTCTATTCATGATGAAATGGCAAACAATACTGAATCGAAATGTCAAATGTTCGTGGAATTTGTAATGTGTGATCTGTCAAAAATATAAACGTCAAAAACCAAGTAGCAAAAAAATCACCCGTTATATGTTTTATTTACGTTTACTTTTGAAACCGCAAAATAGATAAACCATTATAATCGTAATGTATCCTTACTTGCCTTATACCTACATAATACTTGATTGAATAGTTTACATATATTATGTATAAACAATTAAACATATCACTAGTAACTGTATTTATAAAGTTGAGTCTATACGGAAAAGTATAAACCAATCTACATGTTAAGCAAACAAAAATCTTAAGCCAAAATAGAAGACAGCTGAAACAAATTTCAAAAGTTCAAAGACGTAAAAGATTTATATCGTTCCGGAAATCCAAAAAGACTATCCGTAGGTGATGAGCGTGCTATTTTGAGAGAGTTACGCAAAAATGCTACGGTGTTTGTAGATATGATTGTTGAAAACATTAGCTTACTATACTCGCCCTTGTTTTTAAATAATTATGAAATAACTAAGTAACGTTGTACTATTGGAATCTAAACAAAATTATGTAGAATCGTTTTCCAATTACAATAAGATCAAAATCATATCTATGAACCCTAAAATAGACTAAGAAATTTTACGCTATGATGCCAATATTATTTATTGAAAAAAATTTCATTTTTAATATTAAATTTTCGCTAAGTTTTAATTGCTATTGATGATGAAAAGAAAAGTTTTCAAATGTAAAATAGCGAAATATCAGAAATTATTGCAACTACCCTATAGTATTTAGATCGTAAACAAATAATAACAACATCGTTGATTTCGAAACTATCAAGTATTCAACGGCTTACCATGAGTAGTGCCAGCCACCTAAGTAGCCTTGCATTTTAGTTGTGTTTCGTTCATTTCAAATTTTAATTTTGTTGAATTTTCTATTTCTGTGAAAAAAAAATAAACTGAATAAAATATTCATTTAGCTGCACATTTCTAATAAAATAAATTTTGAGACATTACAAAATTGCATCCCTATAATAATGGCTGTATCATATAAAAATTCACGTCCAAACATGTGTGGATATTATTCAATGAAATCGAATAGGGAATTCGATGAAACAGCATCATCATTGCGTTATTTTAAAAAGCCCTTGCATTTTCCGCTTGATCTCAACAAAGGTATTGACTCAATCAAAACTAAGCCAGATTCCTATTTCCAAGAAAAAATGGGCAGCATTCTTACTTACATTGTTAAAAATAAGGCTGATTTCATGTGTGATCCTAAAATTGGAGATACACTGATTCCATCCACAAAATATATAACTTATCGTGGAGTCATAAGGAAGATTATGTGTTCCCCGTATGAGAAACGAAAAGGATGGTGTATTTTGGTAACAAAATATAAAAATAATTTCTATATGGCTCAGTTAACAAAGCAGGCAGAATTGGATGCTTTTGAAAATGAACCTTTGTCATCCAAAAGGTTTTGCTACTACGGATCGAAGTTTGAGCAATACTGCTTAACGGGTATGTACATAATGTATATTTACAGTGTGTGGATTTATTGGTTCCTTTAATAAAACAAAAAAGGTAATAAACTACGTACATAAATTGCTTATTTAAATCAATAGCGTCGGAGCTTTCTCGTCTATTCCTTAAATTTGTGAAGGTATTTTCAAGGTACATATACCATAAGATGCATACAATTTGATTTGCTGAAAATAAATAAAATTACAAGGGTGTAGCAATGTAATTTTTTTTTATATTTTGCGCGCACTAAAGTGATTTTGACTTCCCTTAATATGAGCGAGCACAGTGCGAGCGTTGATTTATAACGTGCGATTACATAAACAAATGTAACTACTTATCAAGGTTAAGAGGTACGATTGTGTAAGCATATTAATATACACCAGAGAAATTCAAAATTTAACGCACCAACAAGAACAGATCTCACTAGAAAATCGAAGTGATTAGAAGGGAACCGTACGAATAGTCAAGAAATAAAATCCACGACTGGATCGTACGAACTTGCTCTTAGAGCTAACAACTTTAATGTAGCTAAACATTGAAGCTGTTTAGTAGATATATGTAGCATAGTTATCCTGTGCAGGTGTAAGGCCTTGATTCTTAGTATATCGAATTGTCGAATAGATGATTCCAAGGAATAGTTACATACAAATGCATATTTAAATCTAGATTATGGATTTTAATTATGTAAGTTACGAGAGAAATATGTATCTACATACATACATGGGTGGAACCTATGTATGTAAATACATATGTATTTATGATTATAAAAATGAAGGATATAGGTTGGTAGGTATTTTAGGTGCAATATGCATACATAAGATTAATGTGATTTTTAAAGACATATGTTGTACCTATATATAAATGTATGAGGGCCTACATTGTATTTAGTATTCAGTGTCGTACGCAAAAATACCAAAAAAGGGCATAATAATAAGGTAAAATTAAATAGATAATACACAAAATTAAATATTTCTATATTGCTTAGTTGTTATAGTTTGAGGAAACCAAAGATGCCATTTGAATTCCTAGAAAAATAAGATTACAGTACGAACTCGGTAATCGCAACTAATAGAAATAGGGATTGTTGCTTTTACTGAGATCGTTGCACCAACCGAGGAAACATTCTACAGGGAACAATATGATAAATAGAGCGCATTTTGTGATGACTTTTGTGGATGCACCACGTTTAATTTTGTTCAAAATGTCAGTTTTTTTTTCATTGTTATCTTCATCAAATTTTTTTGTGAAAGCCATCGCTTTAAAATGAAAAACACGACCAGCCGGGGCAGCGCGTACGCAAAATCAACGTTTTGCTAACAATTATCTCTTGACAACTGCTCAATATGCAAAAGAACATCAAAGAATTATAAAAAAATAACTGTATACAAAAGGTCATTTGTGAATTCTTCATAACAATATATGCCTGCTTGGTAACCAGATATTCTCACCAAGTTTACCAAACTTGGGTTTTTTTCCAATGTCTTTTGATAGCAAAATGTGAAAATTCGTACAAATTCGTACGAATTTTCACGTTAACAAACACACCCATTATGTGTTTATTTACTTATTAGCATCATAGGAAGTTGCAGTTATTGAGGTATTGGTTTTTGATTAGTTGCACTTATAAAGGTTATAATGCTATGTTTTATACTAGGTTCGACCCAGGGGTGGAATCGGCTAAGGTGATTTGTGATTGTCACATTTCCGACAATCACATGTGATAATATAAAAATTTTCGTCTGTGTAAGGTGATCACAAAAAATTACACAAAACTTGGCACCACTTTAAGAGAAGTACTAAAATTTGACTTAAATCTATATGTTTATGTTTGGTTTTGTTTGTCTGCAAATTGTTTTATTTGTCTTTTTTTTCATGCAATGTTGAGTGCCCAACCGTTATTAACATTTTGATATTTAAAAAAAATGTTATAATTACTCGCAATCCAAAAAAGTTGAAATTAAAAGTAGAATCATAGTCATTGAGTTCGCGAGATTAAATTAGGATATTTCCAATTTGTTCTACAAACTGAGAAAATAAAAATGTTTCGCTCGTTTGCCAAAAGTTTTTTAATTTGTACCTACTATTAATTTATTCTAAATGCCAATTAATAACAAAATAAATTAAAAGTTGAAATAAATATGTGTGAGAAAAACAATGCCTTTACACAATTACATGTACATACATACTTCTGTTTTATCGGATATACTTTGTTGAATGTAATGAATATGGGTGTGCACATGTACATATATGGTTTCTATTTTCGGAATTTGTGAAATCATAAAAGCAATTTTACAAATTTACAAAATTAGAAAACAAATGAATGTTATATGAAAATGACACCAAAATAGCTGTCACAAGAAAAAGTCACAAAAATATGATTATCACATGTGACAGTCACCTTACGCAGCCCAAATTTATTTTTTGTGACTGTCAACTATCACAAATCGCCTTAGCCGATTCCACCCCAGGTTTTTTTGACAACCCTAAGAGTTGTCAAGAAAACCTGGGTTTTTCGGTTCTCAAAAAACACCCGAAGGCCATTAAATTTATGTTGCAGCAAAGCTAGTTATGTCATTTAATAATGAAAACTTAAGATATGTTAAATTTAGTACATTTTTTGTGACCCTATCCACAATCAACAACTTCGAAGCTTTCAATTTTTCATGTCTTGTGTCTGAAAATTATTTTGAGAATTGTTTTATTTCCATTTTAAAAATAACAATTTGCATACAAAACGAGAATTCACAACAAAACAAATGCTTCAGACTAGAGATGACAGATGATAGTCCATATATGTTATTGAAAAATCGATATTAAAACAAAAAAATCGATGATTCAATATCGAGTTTGAAGGAATAATAAGTCCCCTTTGTCCCCTTTCACACAAGGAAACCAGTTGCTGGAGATTTTTTTGACGTTTTCCTTTAATTGCCTTGTAGCTTTCACAAGAGGAAACTGGAACCAGGAAACTGAGGAGGAAACTGGGAAGATTTTGTCGGGCTAATTGGAATGTAAAGCAAAACGTCAAAAAAATCTCTTCAAATCGTTGACCGGGGAGATTTTTTCATTCCCTTTACTTCTTGCCCTTCTCGCCAACAAACTCCCAGTTGCCGGCAACTCAGTTTCCTTGTGTGAAAGGGGACTAAGGCAAAACTCTTCAACACATCGATGTTTTCGTTTCGATAACTATTAACATCGATGATGACTATGCGATATTCTCCTCAATATCGCCCATTCCTACCTCAGATCTCATGTGACTTTGACGTTTATTCATTTACCTCAAGTTGCCCCTGCTAAAAACCTAGTTCTACTTCAGGGCGAGTTGAGGGCGACCCTAGGTTTCAAAAAACAGAATTTGTTTATCAGGGTGACTTCAGGTTTTTCAAAAAACGCTTTAGGTCGACCCTAGGGCGACTTCAGGGCTCAACGAATAACCTACTGTTGCAAAAATCGAGGAGTTGCCACTTTTTTGGTGTTATCTATTATCGTAATGCCATTTTTGATTATTCTTAGAATTTTTTTTGCACGAATCCATAACTTTCCTTAAAGTACCTATAATCACAAGTAAAAATGTTAACTGGCCAAATATAAATTTCATCGACTGTTAAAATGTCGACTGAAATTTGTACGACAAAAGTTGACAGTAACACAGTATATTTAACTGTTGATTGAAAATTTGTCGGTAAAAATATCGACTTATCCAAATTATAAATAAAATAAATCAAAATGCGCAATTCTAATGTGTAACTCAATTTTGTTATTAATTCAATGTTATAAAATAAAAAAAATCCCGAAATTACACCAGTTGTAAAAATTGGTCAATCATACCCAACTCGACTAGAATTGTTTAAGTTTTGATGTAGGGAGGAACGGATCTGCATTTTATAGGTTACATTTAGGAAATCTTACTCTTAAAAATTTAGCTATAATATCAGAAGTGTTGCACTTCGTGCATGATAACTACTACTTTTATCGAAGTAATATGGTAAAATAAATAAAAAGACTTATTAATGGTATTCACTTTACCCTTAATTTTACTCTACACTAAATGAAATTTAGAGTTATTGAAATCAGATATAAAGGATCTTGAAAAATCTTGCATATTTTGACTTGCAAATAAAATACTCAATCATCACATCAGACGACCTCGATCACAGGATGGCGATTGCGCAGTGGATATAGTTTTCGGCTGCTAGACGCGTGGGTTCGAGCTAGTCAGCATTTTTTTACACACCTCCAATAATGAATGCCGACCGTAGTTTATAATAAGATAGTAAAAACCAAATTCTCAAATTCACTATGCCAACAAAAATTCTTTCCTATCTTGCTATTCCTTCTAACTAATGCTGTGCAGTTTACGTTGCATTTAAAATACCTTAGGTTTTACAGGAGGCGTATAGCTAAAATTATTACTATTAATATTTTAAACCCATTGTTACATTTAATTTTTATAGATGATCCATCTAAAATGCCTGATACTTCAAAACAAATTGACGCGTGTCCACAATTTTTTGGTGTGCTCAAAAGATTACTGGTAGGACGCAATTTTCTTTTCGCTGGAGAAATGGATGGAATTATCAGCGACAAACCCGTGAATTTGTAAGTATTTGTTTAAACTAAAAAAACCTGTAATCAAAAGTTTAATTGTTGGCAAATGAATTATTCTTTACTTAATTCAAAAACATAATCCACAAATACTCATGTATCTAGGTATATTTTATTTTTAGAAATGAATGCGAAAAACTAAATAACCTCAAGTTTATTGAGCTTAAAGTTACTTCATGCTCGAGTTATGCTCTTGAAAACTTCAAAAGATCAAAATGTTTAAATGCTTGGACACAGAGCTTCTTAACTGGTGTTCAAGATGTCTATTTTGGAATGAGAGATACAAGTGGAATAGTTCGAAAAATCCAACACTATTCAATTGACAGTTTGCTTCATTTGGGCCAAGTTCGTACCTACATTTTTATATATTTATAAACAAAAAAAAAAAAAAGGAACCGATCTTGTAATAATTTTTCTTATCACTTAGAATTATTGGGATCCAGCAAAATGTTTCAAATTCTTAGATGATTTTCTTAAATTAGTTGAAGAGAAAACAATCAAAACTGATTGTCCCTACACTGTTTTTGAGTTTAATTATAATGAGAAAACTACTAACATCACTTGTACTGAACATCGTGGAAAAACTGACTTAACCCTGGTTCCAGATTGGTATTTGGATGCTTTTCAAACATAAACTCATTATATGTACCTACCTACAAATCCCGACCATTTCAATTATTTATAGGTAATACTTTTGTTTGTTGTGTTCTTATAATATAAATGTGAGAATTTGTCTGCCCAGTCTTTTATATTTATTTTAAATAAATGCTTACATAATAAAATTTAGTTCATTCTTCTATACATATTCTTAAAAAAAAATCTAAAAATTGTTGGTAAGAATTTTTATTTTCTCAAAACCAAGACATATTACATATTTTAGCTTCATGGGGAAAGTACCAATTTTTGCCAAACGGAAAATTAAATGTATAATGCAATAAGAGAATGTTTACTTGGCAATTATACAAAAAAAATACTTGTATATTTTATCAAAGCTATACAAATACAGTGAACATTGGAAAACGTGAACTAATTAAAACCGAGTGTGTTCATGTTTTTGAGATTGTTCATGTTTTGGAATGTAACATTTTATGATTTAAATTGTATTCCTACCATATTGTCTTACTATTGCTCTTAAAATAAAACACATTTTCATTATTTTTGCTTGAATTCATGAATATTTTAACATATTCACATTAGAACGTTGTAAATATGTATATTATGGGATCCGCTGAAATTGTAAAAATTAATTCAGTGCATTTTTATGTAGAATTGTTGAAATAAAATCGGTTCACGCTTTAGAGTTTTAGATTTGTTCACGTTTTAGAGCGCTCAATGTAAAAAATACAGTGTTCACGTTTTGGCGTAGTTCACATTTTGGGGGGTTCACGTTTTCCAATGTTCACTGTATATGCTTGTTTTATAATAAGTGTTAAGAACTTTACAAATAAAAGCATTAGTGAGTAGTTTCTAAAACTTGATTGCATTAGTTCATTTCACTCCAGTGTATTTTATATGAAACAGTCAAATAAAACCTAAGAAATGGAAGCTTCATTTAAAAATTCTTATCCTCAAATTTGTGGATATTATTCGATTACATCGTAACGGATGTTCGATGAAACGGCATCTTCATTGCGTTTTTTTTATAATGTTACACGCGCTTAATGGATTATGATTACCCTTTATATGTTTATAACACAGCCCGGTCGTCATGTGAAGAGAAAGCCGGATATGAAAGATGTGTGGCGCGAGTTGGTTGTTGTCTCAGATTTATCTCCAGGAATGGCGGATGAACTAATGCGGTGAAAATTACCGTGGATTTGTTTATGTCTCTTATAATTCGCATTATTTTATTTATTGCATTGTCATGTTTATGGGTATACTAATTTACTCAATCACATGTTGTTAGCGTTATGCCTGAACAGCATGTAATGAGCATACCAGCAACTCATTTTATGACAATTTTTTTTTTTTTAATTGGTTTTTAATGGAAAAATAAGACGACATAGATAACGGAATCGAACCTGCAACCAAGAGGTTGACAGGCGGACACACAACTATCGCGCCACGATAAACTACCATTGGATTTACCGCTTGATCTTATTAATATAGGAATGGAATCAATTAAAACTAAACCAAATTCATATTTCGAAGAAAAAATGGAAAGTATTCTTACTTACATTGTTAAAAATAAGGCTGATTTTATGTGTGATCCTAAAAAAGGAGATAAACTGGTTCCATCTACCAACATAACCTATCGTGGAGTCATAAGAAGATAATGTGTTCTCCGTATGAGAAACGGAAAGGGTGGTGCATTTTGGTAACAAAATATAAAAATAATTTATATATGAGTCAAGAGACCGAGCTGGAGGATAGGAATTATTATGCAAATCAATTTTAGCGATCGATTACGGGTTAAAACTTCAACAATACTGGTTTAACGAGTATGCTATCTTCCGATTTTCTTCAACTTGATTATGTACTTAAGTTATTAGTTCGATTCTTAAATCTTTTTTTTTTAGCCCAAAACGCTACCTGTCATACAATTTTTTGGAGCAAAAATGTTAAATCTCAATTATTTCGTAAATTTCTATAACGATTTGGAAAATTTAGTGCAGCATTTTAAGTATAGTTTACATTTTGGTTTAAACAAATTTGTTATTAATTGTACTAGTACTTGTACTTATACATGCACCGAGATTCAGCTAATTCGAAACTTTTGATTAAAAATCGGTTCAGCTAGTAAAAGTTATGGAGTGAATGAATGAAATGAAATGTCAGATTACTCCCCTGAGATTTCAGCCGTGAGTGGCGAGTCATCTCACTTCACTCGCCAAATAGCTGAATCTAGGTGATGGACTGCTAGATTGTCAGTTCCATACAAAAGCTCTATTGAAAATAGGTAGAGCACTCTTTACGCCCCTCGGAGCAAAGTAGCAAACAAAACTATTACTTTTAAAAACCATCTATTGCCACTCTTGGCATGCGCACCATATTTAGTCAACAGACAAAGAAACTAGGGCCATCTTTTGTTATTTTGTATAAGATAAGTGGTGACATCTATTGTTTATAGAAAGTAAACAATGCTGTAGTGCTGGGCGACTATAAGAAAAATTCCTTTTTGTTCATTTTGGGAAAGAGATTGCTTTTAGAGTTGAATTCGAAATAAAACAAATACAAATCTTATTTTAATTTTCCAATTAAATTAATTCTTTTTTATTTTAAATCAATTTATTTAGAAAATTGTTTCTCTTTTGTTATTTTTCCGTTTCAGTAGTGCTTTTAAGGTCGATTTTGTTCTTAAAAAATGTAAAATTTTATAATAAAATTAATAAAAATAATAATTTCGTATGACCATATTTTTTTTTGTTTTATTTGCATCGGCCAGAAAATTGTTAAAAAAAAAAAATAAAATTTAAATAAAAAGTCATGTCCTTTCCATATATACATACATACCTGTATGGAAGAACTAACTAACTATTGAGGTTTTGCGGCTCGAATTCACTTCTGATGGTTGATGGAAATAGTAGGTATATGCAAGTCCAGTATCTGCTTTATACATTAAGAGTGTTAATGAAAGTATGTCAATGAAAGATACCATTAGAATTTCTGGTTAAATAAGTATATATAAAAAAAAACAAAAACCGTTGGAGCGGTTTTTCAAAAAAAATAATTTTGTATGTTTGTTTGAAATTTGAATTTTTTATGTATATTGGTAATATCTTCAAAATGGCGTTTCAAATTTTTTGTCTAAAAATGTTTTGAAAATATTGCGTGCTTTCATAAATGCAAAAACATTTTTAGACAAAAAATTTGCTTTTTTAAAAAAATGGTTTTTCCAAAAAAAAAACATTTTTTTTTAAATCGAAAAAATTTTGTTTTGAAAATTTGAATATGTATTAACACTCTTAGGAAGCATTGTCATAAAAAATAATTTTAATCGGCTCATCCGATAGTGAGAAGGTAGTTAATATTAAAAGTGGTTCTATTTGAAGTACCGTTAATAAGTATGCAAAATAAAATATTTTTATATTTGAAAGTGGACTGTACTAATATAAGAACACACAATTTTTTTAATTAAAAATCTTGTAGCCGTTTTTGAGAAATACATTTTTTTCTTAACGCTTTTTTAACATTTGTATGGGAGGTACCGTTGTTTTTTCTTTTAGGAAAATAGTTTTTTTTAACTATTCAAGATAATGTGAAAAAAGTACGAAATACGCAGTTTCGAAAAAATGTATTGAGTCATTTTCGAAATTTTGAGTTTTCAAAAAAAATTAATTTCCAATAATTTTTTTTTGAAAAATTTTGATTTACAATAGTGCTTAGACTTTCTATATAGCTTCTACTATAGGTACCAAAAATAATCACTTTTATTCCAACAAAAAATGACCAAAATGTTCCTTTTCCCTTTATTAATGAACTAATATTTTATAAAAATCGTTGGAGCCGTTTTTGAGAAAATAAGATTTTTGTTTTTGCAAAAAAAAATGATACTGATATTTGTCGTCTAAAAAAAAAATTAAAAAGCCTGTGGGCATATTACCGAAAAAACAACATGTACCAAGTTTGAAGCAAATCCATCCAGCCGTTTAGGCTGCTGACTCGAGGACAGACAGACAGACGGAATTGGGGGACCCACTTTTTGGTCTTCTCTATGATTGTAATGTCATGTTTGATAGAATGTTTTTTTGCACGAATCCATAACTTGCCTTACATCTACAATCTTATACCTAGAATCTCAAATAAAAATTTTGAACCAAATTCAAGAGTTCAAGGACGTAAAAGATCGACCTCGTTCCCGAAATCCAAAAAATAAAACTGCCCGTAGGTGATGAACGTGCTATTTTGACAGAAGTGCCCAAAAATACTACGGTGTATGCAGTTAAGAGTCCTGAAAACATTAGCTAATCTTGAGTCAAGTGTTCGGGCTAATGTACGCCGCAGCCTGCACAGTAACGGTTTGCTTGACAGAGTTCCTCTTAAAAACAACCATTAATTACAGGAAAAACCAACCGAAGATTTTTTATTCAAAAGTAATATACAAATGAACCTTGTGATTCTAGGGTAGTGTTCTTTTCAGGGACGAGAACAAATTCCAAATTTTTGGCTCAAGGAAACCACCAAAAATATGGAGAACGAAAAAAGAATATGAACAACAAAATATAAGCATAAAGAAGTACCTATGTATTCGCTTTGGTTTTCTTTATTAAATCTCCACTTTTGGATCATTGAATTAATTTTTTTTTTGGGGAGTGTTCATATTTTTCTCAGTGGTTTAATTATACTCGCCATTTTTATTTCAAATAATTATCAAATAACTATAAGCATCATTCGACTACCTATGTGAATCTAAATATAATTATGTAGAATCGTTTTCCAATTACAATACGATCAAAATCATATCTATGAACCCTAAAGTAGACTAAGAAATTTTACGCTATGATGCCAATATTATTTATTGAAAAAATTTCATTTTTAATATTAAATTTTCGCTAAGTTTTAATTGCTATTGATGATGAAAAGAAAAGTTTTCAAATGTAAAATAGCGAAATTATTGCAACTACCCTATAGTATTTAGATCGTAAACAAATAATAACAACATCGTTGATTTCGAAACAATCTAGTATTCAACGGCTTACGATGAGTAGTGCCAGCCACCTAATTACGAGTAGCCTTGCATTTTAGTTGTGTTTCGTTCATTTCAAATTTTAATTTTGTTGAATTTTCTATTTCTGTGAAAAAAAAATAAACTGAATAAAATATCTATTTAGCTGCACATTTCTACTAAAATAAATTTTGAGACATTACAAAATTGCATCCCTATAATAATGGCTGTATCATATAAAAATTCACGTCCAAACATGTGCGGATATTATTCCATGAAATCGGATCGCGAATTCGATGAAACAGCATCTTGTTTGAAATATTTTAAAAAGCCCTTGCATTTTGGACTTGATCTCAACAAAGGTATTGAATCTACCAATAATAAGCCGAATTATTTCGAAGAAAAAATGGGCAGCATTTTAACTTACATTGTTAAAAATAAGGCGGATTTAATGTTTGATCCTGAGAAAGGAGATGGAGATACACTGATTCCATCTAGCATATACATAACCTATCGTGGAATCATAAGGAAGATTATGTGTTCCCCGTATGAGGAACGAAAAGGATGGTGTATTTTGGTAACAAAATATAAAAATAATTTCTATATGGCTCAGTTAACAAAACAGGCAGATATGGATGCTTTTAATAATGAACCTTTGTCATCCAAAAGGTTTTGCTACTACGAACAGAAGTTCAAGCAATACTGCTTAACGGGTATGTATGTATATAATGTATATTTATATTTATTTAACTGATTTATTGGCTTATTAATAAAACAGAAAAGGTAGGTGCTTACCAATGTACATACATGTAATTGTTTATTTAAATCAAATAGTTGATATTTCTATAGAGCGTCAGAATATTTGTGATGGTATTTTCAAAAGATACAATAATATGCATACAATTTGATTTTTTTGAAAATAAATAAAATTTCAAGTGTGTAGCACTATCCGTATATAACGTGCGATTACACAAACAAGTGTAACTAATTATCAAGGTTAAGAGCTACGAGTGTGTTAGCATATTAATATACAGAAGAGAAATTCAAAATTTAACGCACCAAGAAGAACCGGTCGGACTAGAAAATCGAAGAGATTAGAAGGGAACCGTACGCATGGTCGACAAAAAAAAATGTCGACCAGCCAAATAAATTTCATAGACTGTTAAAATGTCGACTGAAATTTGACCGATAAAAAAAAGTTGACAGTTTAAATCCACAGAATATTTAAATGTCTATGTAAAATTGTCGGTAAAACTGTCGAGTTTTATCCAAAATACCTAGGTACAGTAAAATAAATCAAGAATGCTCTCTTTTAATGTGTTACTCAATTTTGTTATCAATTCAATGTTATAAATTAAAACAAAATCCCGAAATTACACCAGTCGTAAAAATCGGCTCATACCCAACCCGACTATCCGATTCGATTTTTGTCCAAACACAAAACTTTATATAATATTACCTATAATATATATAGCAGGAAAAAGATATCCACAGTTTTTTTCTCTTCCTACTTAACACAGTTACCGCATATTGTTTATAACTGAATTTGGATCTTGCTTTGATTTTTTTGAGGTAATAATTATTCTCAAGTTTTAACATTATCCTTGTGTTTTGATATCATTTGCCTTTCCTTCTTCGTCTTTTGGTTTATTTTGCTTTTTCTCAGTTTAGTTCGTGAGAAGTTGTTCGTCCAGACAAGAGAATTAAACAAAGTGAGTGGACGTTATAAAACGTAATATAATTTTGTAATAATAAAATATTTTGCTTTTAGAAGGCCGAATTAGTTTTTACTCCCTGCAAGGGAAGAAAAACAAAACAATTTAACCGAAAATGTATTTTAAATTAATTGTTTTTAAATCCCGGGATCGAAATTTTGTTATCCCGGGATTGAAACAAACATTTCGGGATTGCAATCTTTAGTTCGAGCCACACGCTAGTCCTTTTATATACCTCCAATATTAATTGAATGTCGCCCGTGTGTTATAGTGAAACAGTAGAGACCAAGTTCTCAAATCCACTGTGCCAACAATTTTTTTTTCATATCTTCCTATTCCTTCTAACTAGTGCTGTGCAGTTTACGTTGCATTTATAAGACTTTAGGTCTTACAGGCATATAGTTAAAATTATTTTTACTAAATATACATGAAAAGCATGTAGTTCTTTTATATTTATAAAAAAGTTACACTTAATTTTTATAGATGCTCCATCTAAAATGCCTGATCATTCACAAAAACTTGGCGTGTGTTCACAATTTGTTGGTGTTTTCAAAAGATTACTGGTCGGACGTAATTTTTTTTTCGCTGGAGAAATGGATGGAATTATCAGCGATAAACCGGTGGATTTGTAAGTACATAATTGCACTAAAAAATATGTAATCAAAAATTTAATTGTTGACAAATGAATTATTCTATACTTAAACATAAGACACAAATACTCATCTAGGCACATTTTATTTTTAGTAATAAATGCGAAAAACTAAATAACCTCACGTTTATTGAGCTTAAAGTGGCAACAGATCCTTCATGCTCGTGGTATGCTCCAGAAATTTTCAAAAGATCAAAAAGTCTAAAAGCTTGGACACAAAGTTTCTTAACTGGAGTTCAAGATGTTTCTTTTGGAATGAGAGATAAGAGGGGAATAGTTCGAAATATCCAACACTATTCAGTTGACAGTTTGCTTCATTTGGGCCAAGTTCGTACCTACATTTTTATGTGTTTAAAAAAACTTATTTTGTAATAATTTTTCTTATCACTTAGAATTATTGGGATCCAGCAAAATGTTTCAAATTCTTAGATGATTTTCTTAAATTAGTTGAAGAGAAAACAATCAAAACTGATTGCCCCTACACTGTTTTTGAGTTTAATTATAATGCGAAAACTACTAACATCACTTGTACTGAACATCCTGGAAAAACTGACTTAACCATGGTTCCAGATTGGTATTTGGATGCTTTTCAAACATAAACTCATTATATGTACCTACCTACAAATCCCGACCATTTCAATTATTTATAGGTAATATTTTTGTTTGTGTGTTCTTAAAAATGTGAGAATTTTTCTCCCCAGTCTTTTAATTTTATTTTAAATAAATGCTTCCATAATAAAGTTTGGTTCATATTTCTATAGCTACATATTCTTTAAAAAATAGTTAAAAATTGTTGGTAAGCATTTTTATTGTATTTAAGCTTCATGGGGAAAGTACCCATTTTTAGCAAACAGAAATAAAATGCATAATGCGATAAGAGAATCTTTACTTTGCCATAATAAAAAAAAACTACTTGTGTGTTTTATCAAACCTATACATATTATATGCAAGTTTAATAATAAGCGTTAAGAACTTTACACAAAGAAAAGCATTAGTCAGTAGTTTTTAAAACTTGCTTGCATTCATTTCACATCAGGTGCATTTTCTATTAAAGTGTCATATAAAACCTAAGAAATGGAAACTTCATTTAAAAACTCTTATCCTCAGATTTGTGGATATTATTCGATTACATCAGAACGCATATTCGATGAAACAGCATCTGCATTGCGTTATTTTAAACTACCATTGGATTTACCACTTGATCTCAATATAGGAATTGAATCAATTAAGACTAAACCAAATTCATATTTCGAAGAAAAAATGGAAAGTATTCTTACTTACATTGTTAAAAATAAGGCTGATTTTATGTGTGATTCTAAAATGGGAGACACACTGATTCCATCTACCAAATACATAACCTATCGTGGAGTCATAAGGAAGATTATGCGTTCTCCGTATGAGAAACGGAAAGGGTGGTGCATTTTGGTAACAAAATATAAAAATAATTTATATATGAGTCAACAAACCGAGCTGGAGGATAGGAATTATTATGCAAATGAATGGTGTAAGAAGTTTGCCGATTACGGGCCAAAGTTTCAACAATACTGTTTAACGGGTATGCTATCTTCCGACTTCTGATCGGATAATAAAAAAATTGTTATCATGTCATGTTTATTGTAAAAGTTTCGACAGTTGACAGAAAAATGCGAAGCGTGTTTAAAATAACGTATATATGTGGTTTTCATTGGTAAAATAAATTAATTTATTTTCCATCTAGATCTGTCAAAACACCGATTTTCCCCTTGTGATATTGATAAATTGATTTATTTTTGAATCTAGATCATTTTAGCAAATCTAAAGTGTGTTCCCATACTTTGTGCACAAAAATGTGAAGACTGTCATTCTTCTAACGTGGTTATTGTTTGGTAACAAAAATCAATTTATTTTTGATTTAGATCAAATAAATTGATTTATTTTTTGATTTTAAATCAATTTTACAGATCTGGATTTTTCGGCAGATCTACCCCTCTTTTACTAACACCACTATGCATCATAATTGACAGCATTCAGTTTGACAAAACAGCTGATACTGCTAGCTGGTTCAAAGACACAAATATACATCAATACTATAGCAAATACAAATCAATCAGAAAACGCATTCGATTCGAAAATTAAATTTAAAGTCACGTTCTATTCGGCTCGAAAAAATCAAAATCTAGATTGCAATCTGGATTTACCAATGGAAAACTACATTAATATATAAAATCATACACAAAAATACTTGTGAATAATAATTTGGATTCGACAAATGTTTTATTTTAGGTGAATAATGTAAAAGAATATATTATTGAATTCCAAACAACCATATCAAATCGATTTAAGATCGATTTTTTTTTGTGTTGCAAGGAACTTACTAAAAGTAGTGTGCATGTAAATTCTATGAAATCCTGCTAAAAACGCAAGATCCGTTTTGACAGCATAAGCTCGATTTTTATTACAAATAAATCGAATGTTTGGAATTCAACATAAGTTTATCACACATATTCTGCATTCCGAGTGAAATTGAATTCAAAAAGAATTTCAATTTCATTTAAAATGAAATAACGTGTTCTGCATTTCGAGTGGATTCAACTCCTCCCAATTCACTTCGAATTCATTTTCACACTGTCAAAATCACCTATTACAGGCAATTTGTAAAAAAACTGTTCATATTCGCAATGTAAAACACGAATTTTCATATTTAGAACTCTAAAATTCCACATTCGGGATGAGCAGAACATCTAAATTCACTTTCGTTCCTCAAATTCACAAAAAGTGAAATAGAGAACATGTGCATATGTTATTATACATTCTTTACTACATACATTTATTTCTTTTTTATTAAAGTGGTGGAAACCGTATTTAATAAAATGCACGACTGGATCGTACGAACTTGCTCTTGTAGCTAACAACTTTAGTGTAAAGTAGTAACTAACCACTGAAGTTGTTCGTAGGTATAGGTAGTCTAGTTTAGTTATCCTGTGCAGGTTTTAAGCCGAAGGAAGTAACATTATCTTGGTTCTTAGTATAATGAATTGTCGAATGCATATGATTAAAGGAAAAAAGATTTTAATTATGTAAATCAGGAGGGTAATGTTAACCTACTTACATAGATGGCGCCTAGGTATGTTAATATATGTACATATTTAAGTATATATTATACATATGTATAATAATGAAAGTGAATGGTGTATAGGTGGGTAAAAATCGTGTTTTAAACTGATAAAAAGTGCTAAAACGATCACTTCAATCAGTTTCTTGAAAAAACAAAGAACGCCATTCGATGCCACGGATCAATGAAAATTTTATAAAAAAGTATCTCGAAAATTGTAGGACGGATTTTGATGAAATCCGGTTTTTCATTTTTAGTTTTTTGAAATTTTGGTATGCAGTATGACTATAAAATAAAAAAAAATTTTTTGATTAGTTTTAAAAATATTGATTTTTCAAAAAAAAAAAATTCAAAAATTAATTTTATTTATATAAAAAATGTTATTTAAAATTTTAATATGTAGAATTAGTTTGGCTACCTAGATCTTCTCAGATATAAAATTTGACAGAAATCCAATGAACAGTTACCGAGAAGCCAAAACTTTAAAAAAAAAAGTTATATGAAAAGTACCGTTAATAGAATTTTCCCGTAATCTTGATTCATATCAAATGATAGCTATTACCAACAAAAAAATTCTCAAAAATTTTTATCAAGATCGTTGGAGCCGTTTTCGATAAAAATAAGATTTTCCTTCAAGGTCATATGACAGGTACCGTTATTTTATGCCTAAAAATAAATTTTCAATTTCCCCTCTGAGGAATGCCAAAATAATCACAAATACCAAATTTGAAGGTAATGGCTTAAGCCGTTTAGGCTGTAGCTCGTTATACATACAGACTGACAGACTAACAGACAGACATTTTTTGCCGATCACTTTTTTAGGCTTCTCTATTATCGTAATGTCATGTTTGATTGTTAGAATTTTTTTTTTACGAATGCATATCTTGCCTTATAGTACCTATAATCGCAAGTAAAAATAAACAGATTTTCCTTAACAGTTTCCAAGCATATGCTCGTACCGTGTATACGGGAGATTTACTAGAGATTTTAATAAAACTTGGCATTACGATGATAGATAGATGTCAACATGCTAAGGCGCAGAAGCAATTTTCATTAAACTTGATTATGTACTTAAGTGCTAGCGTTTTAAGTGATTGGCTCGATTCATACAATTGTTTGGAGCAAACATGTTAAACCTCAATTATTTCGTAAATTGCTCTAACGATTTGGAAAATTTAGTGCAGTATTTTAAGTATAGTTTAAATTTCGGTTTAAACAAATTTGTCATTAACACTGTAACTGCCATAAACCGTTTTTTTTTTCTTGTTTTAATAGGCCAAATTCCTAAACGCAAATCTTGCGCATAATATGCTAAGCAAACTGTCCCAAAACGCAGTACATTCTTTTTTCTTGCGCAAACTTCATTGCAATTGTGCAAGTTTTAAACTTGTGTTGGGCATTTCGCTTGCTTTTCAATTTTTATAGGGTTAGTGCATTTGCTTAGCATGAGAATTGCTTTGCAAATCTTGCGTTTATGAATTTCACCATACTGAAACAAAAAAATTTCAAAAAATATATTTTTGGATTTTTGAAAATTCAATATTTCTAAAAGGGTGGCGCTTTTCCTTGAACGTATGTTTTATTTATATTGTTAAATCCTTAAAATTGCCAAAAAATTAAGAAAAAAACGACTCAAAATAGCTTTTAACGGCCTTTAATCCACAAAATTTCCGTTTCGTCCCGGCGATCTCACTCGGACTCATTAGTTGACTAGTAAGCGCCTTACCAATACGCACTTTTTGTTAAGTTCAGTTCAACTTACATTTTTTGACAAAAAAAAAAAAAAAAAACAATGTGAACTATATTATATCCAATAAGATTAAAATTTTAATCATAAAAATTGGAAGATTTTGTCCTGGGACAGACATAGTTAAAAGAAGGTGTAAAAGTGAAACGCAAATTTTGTGGACTAAAGGCCGTTAAAAGCTTTTTTGAATCAATAATTCAACAAGTCCAATTAAAGTCTTCTACTTGGCTGAATAATTTCAGTAGTATATAGCATTGTATTACAAAAAAAAAAAACACTTTAAAAATGTATATAGCTGTTTCTACTTAGAATCTTGTACATTCATACATACCATGTTGTTGTACGAGCAACTACGTGCAATCCAGTCGTGCATTTTATTTGTTTATAATCTGCAATAAATTTCTATTTTACATAATCCACTTTCTTTTGCAGAAATAAATAGAAGATGCCTGTAAATCCACCATTAGAATCATATCTCGTTTCTTATGTACAATATCTAATTTAATATTTTTAGATGATCCATTTGAAACACCCGACACTTCACAAGCCATTGACACATGTCCGCAATTTTTTGGTGTTTTCCAAAGAATGTTGGTGGGACGCAATTTTCTTTTCGCTGGAGAAATGAATGGAATTGTAAGCGATGTACCAGTGAATTTGTAAGTAATAATTAACTTCAAAAATAATAATAATAAGCCTGATATCAAAATGGGGAAATTTAACAATTTTTTTTAAATTTCAGGAATAACCTTGAACAATTAAAACAGCTTAAATTTATTGAACTTACGGTTGTCGTCGATCCCTCATGCTCGAAGAAAGCCCCTAAAAAATTAAGATTTAAATGTCAAAATGTTTGGACCCAATGTTTTCTAACTGGAGTTGAAGATGTATATCTTGGAATGAGAGATGAAAATGGTTTAGTTAACAAAATCGAACACTATTCAACTGACGATTTGATTCGCCTTGGTCAAGTGAGTACAATTTTTCAAAATTTCAATATTTTAATATATGTACATAATTACATATGTATGTAATATGTGTATATTTTTTTTCTATTCAGAACGATTGTGATCCTTCAAAATGTTTCAAATTTTTGGATGAGTTTCTTAAATTAGTGGAAGAGAAAACAAACAAAATTGACTGTCCCAATACTGTTTTTGAGTTCAATTTGAATGAGATTACCTTAAACATCACTTGTACCGAACATCCTGGTAAAACTGAGTTAAGCTTACTTCCGGATTGGTATTTGGATGCTCTATAAAACGGTCCATATTCTATAGAAACAGATATATCATAAAAGAGTGGAAAAGGATCAACTCCGAACAGCCAATCAAAAACGACATTATAAGAAAAGTTCAAAATGACAAAACGATGTAATAAATATTTTTTTTTGAATAAATACAATTTTCTGGATTCCTGTGAACTAATTTGAAAGAAAAACAAGTGAATAAAACTAACAACACTTAACTATTTTTTTTAAAACTTGAATTAAAACAAATTTGCCAAAACTATTTATCAATAGAGCACAGTCTTAAACGAAGACTATATTGAATTAATCTCTCTCTTACATTTTTTCAAGACTTGGCAGCGTAAATAACTCGGTAGTTGTAGGGTACTGTAACAAATCTTAAGTTCAACAGCAGTAATGCGCACGTATACTTTCTTATATCTTAATGACCAGCAAAATGCTGCCGCAAATGATAGATTGTACAGATTTGTAAATGTTTTTCATGATGCTCCACAAGAATCCATACTTAGTCCGCTTTTATTTTTCATTCAGACAATCAGCTCCATCACGAGTTCCATCGTAATCGGAAAGTTTTACGAACGAATACCGAAAAAATTTAACACTGAATCCGTTCGTAATGACAATTTGAATACATATTTGTATCTGTGATCGATAGGACTGAGCAATCTTTACCTAAATCCCATTAAGTCAAATGCATTGTCCATCTATCGTAAAACATTCGATGAATCGACCTAATTTCCATTGCAGATATAGAACTAAGCCTTTGCTTATGTTGATACTGCTAAAAATTCGGGTATGGTCTTTAACAGTGCATTTAGTTGGAATAGTACAATAGTAGAGATTTATGGTAAAATTTGCGCTTACTGGATCTCTTATTCCTGAGAAGATAAAACTTCTGCCGGTAAAAATTCGTTTGCTTCCTGTCTAGTTTTTTTTTCCATAAAGCTGATTAAAACGTGAAATTTTAAAGAGATAGAAACAATTTATATTTTTTATTTGTATTTTGTTGAGAATTGCTTACAATGTTTGCTCCATTTTCAATTCCGCCAACTTAAATAACGAGGAAATATTGATTCAGAAAAACACAAAATTTACCATAACAAAAGATTTTCCGATAGGTAATTTTCCGTGGGAAATTTTTATCAATTTCTAAAAATTATCGATACCAATTTTTCGTCTGCCGAAATTCAGCTATTTCAGCGAGTGAAATGAGATAACTCGCCTTACTCGTACGTGTAAAGAACAATAAATGTTTATAATGGAATTCGAAGGTACAAGTAACCTAATCTTGCTTGAAATGTTATTAACGAATATGTATATTTTAAATTTATTTGAAAAGATTTTTAGGTGGCAAGTTCAAATACATTATAACAATACAAAAGACCCAGGGAAATTAGATGAACAAAAAACCGAGGTATTAATTATTTGGATGAGTCAAAATAAATACCAATTTATAATTTATAACAGTTGTTTGCCCTTAAAAGTGTTAAATATTCCCAGTGCTTCACACGGTTGTGGTGCTGCTGAACCAAACTTATTTCAGGAAGTCGAATAACCTTACGGGGCCATATAAAATCTACTTATCTGTCACACTGTTGCATGTTTAGAGACACATTCAAATAATTTACATGTTATATAGACTGGTCGCTTAAATCTAATTCCGGAGAAAATTGCTGTCGATGGAATGGAAACGTTAATTTTTTCAGGTAATGGCGTTTTCACCCAATTCTTCCCGGGCTTACAAAAAAACTTGCCTTTATTATCTCGAAAATAAACAGGAATGTATTTATTGTTATAATTTTTCTTATAAATTCTTGCACAGAATGCCAAAAATGCTAATACGATCAAATATCTTAAGAGTTATTACAAAATTAATTAGTTAAGTACGTTTATTATAGAAAACAAAAATAAATATCAAATATGTAATTTGCAATTCAATTATTTAGTTTAAGCTGATTTTTTTTTGTATAAAAAAATATTATTATACACGTTTTAAAAACATATACACAAAAACTTAGTTTAAACATAACTCAAAAGACAATACGCATAAAAATCTTACTTATAAAATATTTTTTAATTTAATTTTAAAGCTATATAATATATATTTTTTTTTGTTTAACTTTTAATGTTTGCTCTTTTGAAAAATATAACAAGCGATCAGACTTTAATTTGATTTAAATATAAATATATTTTTTTTCTCTTTCCATTTGAATGTATAATAGTTTGTGATGGTGATGGTGTGTTAAGTATTTTTTTTTTGTAAATGGAATTGGAAGGGAAAAAAGTGTACAAGCTAGCTTTTTTTTAACAAATTGTAGTGTAAATCTGTGCTGTGTCTTTTAAGACCTTGTCGAGTTAGTACTACTGCTGCTGGTGATGGGTTTTTCAGGCGAGGTGCTGTGTGAATTTTGTATCTTGATGTAGTCAATGTACATGCAACGGGCCTGATTAAGCACTCTCGTTACGTCGTGCTTGCGGACCATTTTGTCAAAGTGCATCGCAATTTCGTTGTAGTCCATTGCGCTTTTCATTATCGGAGTGCGATGTTGCACTAAAAGAGTAAGACATAGAAATATGAGGAATGGATGGCCTCCGCCAAGTTCACTAGGCGGTGGTAGGAGGTTGCTGTTCGTCGGCGTTGGCTTCGAAAATGTAATATCAGCAGATGTGGCTTCTTCGACCTCCACGTCAGTGTATTTTAATTGTGCTTTTGAAAGTAGCTCTGGTGCAGATGTTGAACTAGAAGGGCCAGCATTAAAATCATTTCCTCCAATAAAAGGATTCAAATTATCAATTAATGTAACGAGTTGTTCGCTATTGGCAGAGTCGCTGCCAAATTGGAAAATTTCTTCTTCATACTGCTGCTCTTGACTATATTGCACAGGTGCTTCATTGGGATCAATTATTTCATTAAAATTACAACTAGAATTATTTGAAATCTGATGTAAAGGATTCTCCCAAACAAAAACATCTGATCGTGTGCTGCTGCATGTGCTGATGCGGTGAGATGCATCCAAATTTCGGGCATCACGTTCTCTACGCCGAACAATCAATTCGTTAATGTCAGGACAAGTTATTATTTCATCCTCTTTTAAATCCTCAACTAAGTCCATCGAATCTCTGTCAAGTTTTTCGTATTCAATATCTGTAGATATTGGCGGAGGTTCAACTATAACCGTTGACGGACCAAAGACTTGTCGGTCTAAGTTCTCCATTTCGAGTCGCAGTTCTCGTGTCATTGCCGTGGTCATTGGATAATATTCTTGATCCTGAATGTCATCAGGAGTTATGTTTGGATCGCTAGCTATGTGATGTGGGAATTCTGGGATATCCTTTTTTAAATCGAGTTGCAATTTTGCGAAACAAGGCACAGGCCGAACCGATGAGTTTTGAACTGTCGGATCACTCCATGTCTCTGTATTAGATGAATCAGAATCATCTACAGAAGATATTCCTCTAGTTAGCTTAAAAAGTGGATTCAATGTCGAAATATCGCTTCGTAACGTTGCTTTTGGAGCACTTGAACTATTTGGTGAATGCTTGTCTGAAGTGCGATTTCGATTTATCGACGACAAACTTAGGAATTCATTGAAATTTTGTATAATTTTTGGTTTTCCTCTATTTGATTTGTCAGTCTCAAATTCATTTACAGCTGTTGCCTTGGATCTCTCGAGTCTATGAGAACTTCCAATTGCTGATAAAATTAAAATAATATAAGAGATAATTTGAATGCAATCGAAAATCAAAAATTACACTGAAATGGGTTAGATAAAATCCTAGTTTGCCATTCTAAACTTTCGAACTTTTACAGATATGTTTAGTAGTATTGCTGGTAAAGGGTACACAAGATCTCTTATGAATCTGAGCTCATAAATGTTAAAAAGTGTAAGAAGCTGCACGCACGTTTCATTTTTTAACTGTACTCGTGTGGAGTCAGAAATATTTGACATATTTTAATAATACAACATAGATTACCACACCCGCTACAAATTTACAACGAGATTTTTGTCTTTGAATCCACCCTACAATTGTCCAAATATGTTAAAGCCTTGGTCCCTATCTCAAAATAATAGAGGCATCTATCGTCAAAACGACTCCGACTTAAATTGATAATTAACCATCATATTTATTAGCCGATTCTACCCCTTGTTTCGATTTTTGTTCACTATTATCACTGGTTTTCGAGACATTCTACAATATAATACAATTCTAAAGTCATTTTACATCTCACTATGATATTTAGAGGTACTAATATTTTTTACTTATTATTTTCTAACAGCTGTATTCCGATATTCATCGGGAGGAATTTTCTATGCATTTTTAGTACTCACTATTCGGCTGTTCATTCGAAGTGAATCTGGTATACATTGGTAAAGTCTGTAATATTGTGCGGAATTCTGTTATTCATGTAAACTCCAAGTTCACTTTAAACAATCAAAAAAAAAATTAAATGCTGCGGATTTGGTATTGGTTGTCTGTCTGGCTGAGTGTTAAAAGGTTGCACAGTCTTGAAATGTAAATATATTTGCCAGAAAAGTTTAATGGAGTGGTTAAATTTATAAGTTTCAAATAACAAATTGTCTATTTAAAAATTTAAAAATATCATAATCAAATTTTCCTTAAAGTTCCGTAGTTATCAACTTGGAAAATTCCTTATTCATGTCTGTGACAGGGAAATAAAGTCCAATACATACCTACATACTTTTGTAAAAAAATAAAATTGAATACACGACTGGAGCGTACGAACTTGCTCCTGTAGCAACAACATTAATGTAGCTCAACACTGACGCTGTTAGTAGGTACGTAGTCTAGTTATCATTAGGTAGGTGTAAAGCCGATGTAGGTAGGATTACCTTGGTTCTTAGTATAATCAGTTGTCGAATGAATGATTCAAGGAATAGTTACATACATTTTTGTTTTAATTTTGTGCGCTCTCAATGGGTTATGACTACTCTTAGCACGAGTATTTAGGTAAATGGGATAAGGTTAGAGAGGTGATACCGATGCACATTGGTATTAAATGTTTGAATATTGCAATTGGAGGAAAAAATTCAGTCGCTTAAAGCATTCCACGTGTGGTGCGGTTAAGAAGGAATCCCTATACTTGGGCTCAAGGATAAACTCATGAGCATTCCTAGCAGCGCGAGTATTACGGTTAAATATATTTAGGGGAGGAATGCAACTGGCTATTTCATAAGAACACATTATCTATAAAAACAATGAGAGGCATGAAACATTGCGACGGTGTTCAAGAGATTCAATTGTTTCAGTTATTGCTCTATCACCTATCATTTTTAAAGCTATTTTTTGATTCTGGCTAGGAGACTTAACTGAGTTATGGGAGCATCTGCCCAAATATGCCAGATGTACAGCCAGATCAGAAGGGGAGACATATTTGTTTCATCGTCTCGGAAAACCTAAACACCTTGCAGCGTTTTTGGCGACATCGAATATGTAGTCATTCCAAAATAGGTGGTCGGTGATGTACATGCCCAGAACTGAAAGTTGTTCGGTTTTCTCGATGCAAGCGCCGCTTATAGACAACGCCATTGGGGGAAGGTCCCGCTTTGACGACAGGAGACAGTATTGCGTTTTTGAATCCCCATTCAATTCTGTCGAGATCAGAATTTAATGAGCTTATCATAGGCTGCCGTTCAAGTTCCGCATCCGAGGGACATGGATGTGAATCTAAAAACAAATATGAAAAGCTGAGGGTCAGCAAAACAATATATTGGAATAGATGTTTCAGACAAGAGATCATTGATGAAAATGAGAGAGTCGAAGACAGAACGTGTCGCCCTGGGGCACACCAGCATTTATTTTCTGAATATCAGACCTTAAACGGTTCAATACAACTTGTATTGGGCGGTCCAAACAGTAATTTCTAATCCAACGAAGTAGAGATTTATCAATATCAAATGCACGAATTTTCGATAACAGAGCTTGATGCTAAACTCTATCAAATGCTTTTGAAATATTTATTGTGCTACTGTCTATTGCTTCGAAAGCCATACTGCTGGTCATTAAGGAGCTTTCGTTCTTCGTAGGTACCTACCTAAAAATGTATTTTTTAATGGATTTTAAAATGTAAAATAGGAGGGTAATATATACCTACCTACATAGTTAGGTATATATACGAGGCCGCAACAATTTTTCTCCGTCCACCTAACATTTTAGCACCAGAAACTGGCACATTTTTTTCAGTATGTTGCAGATAATGCTGATATAAACGTTAATACGCTGGACGGTCATAACACGCTTAATATAATGGTCATCATTTCAAAAAGTTCAGTTTTACTAGAAGGGCCTATACAACGAATAAAATAATCTGATTCAGCAAAAAATTTCGCGGTAATAGCTCATGTGCCAATATAGATCTACCAAAATGATGCTGTAGAAGGATATAGTAAATTAAATGTCAAAGATTGGGAAACAACTTTTTAAAAAACGCGCCAAGTGCACTACCTCACGGGTGGGACGGAAACGTGTACATTTAATGAAGAACACAACTTTTTGGAGCCTTATATCTCCGAAATGATCATTCTTATAGCGAGTTTCATTCAAATATCAAAGATCTACTCTCAAAATGCAGATTTGATCTTTTCAATGAAACTTTGTGTCCAAATTTAATTGTAGTATTGACCGCGTTCGGGGCATACATAAAGCAATCTGGATTGCTGAAATACCATATGATGAACTAAACATATGTTGTCAAACACAAATCTCAAGCTACCCAAAAACTATTATTAATTTGAGGAACAGCTGATTCAAAACTTCAAACACAAATCTCAAGCTACCCAAAAACTATTATTAATTTGAGGAACAGCTGATTCAAAACTTCAATACAACTGACTTCACAGACAAAGCTACCTGGGTCGTTCAAAAACAAACCCGCTAGTAAGGTATCTTGGCTTGCATATCGGCATTGCACCGAACACGTCCAATGCTGAATGACTGACACACACATTTCTGAACAAAAAAAAACATATCTTCATCACCAGATAATGAGGAATTTATAAAATTTAAATTATTAACTTCTTCGTCTATTATTTGTTTATTTTTTAGCAGGGATTGGCACGATTTCACAATAAATTAATAACAAAATAGTTTCAATTTAATGTTTGACAGAAAAAACTTTTTACGTGTATGCGCGCATTCAGATCAAAACTGCCTATCCACCAAAGATCAGATCTTTCGTGTTGAGTTCTGATTTTTTGTTTACTCTTTTTGTTGGAATGAAACTCTCAAAATTCAAAAGGATGAAATCTTTTGTCAGAAAGAGCAGATCTTTTCTTGAATGAAAGTTGTTATTAGAAAAAAAGTGTTCAGATAATTTTCATAGATAATTGCATAATGAATAATTTTTCTGTCAGCTATTTTTATGATAAAACTTGCAGGTTGCCTGAAAAATGCAAAAAAACACGATGTTTATTTTTCCTTGAATCAATTATTTCCCACACATTGGATCGATGGGAATTTTTGACAAATCGTTTGCAATAGTGTTCCCAACATTCATGCCAATTTTCAGCTTTGTGCAAATTAATGTCACCTTACCCCTATTTTCGAAGCTAATTTGACCGGGCTATACCTAAATCTTCTCAAATATAAGCTTTGCCAAAAATCCAAAGAGCCGTTACCGAGAAAGCCAAAAATTAAAAAAAAAAAGGAAAACGTTATATGAAAGGTACCGTTAATAGACTTTTCCCATAAATTTGTTTCTGATATGATAGCTATATAGTGTCCAAGAAAAATAGCCAGTACACGTCTTATGGGAAAGCTTTTTTACAATCAGCAGCGTCTGGAAAATAGGTTAAAATGCAGATACAAAGTTTT
The DNA here is from genome assembly GCA_910595825.1 of Philhelius pedissequus. Taxonomy (NCBI): domain Eukaryota; kingdom Metazoa; phylum Arthropoda; class Insecta; order Diptera; family Syrphidae; genus Philhelius; species Philhelius pedissequus. The sequence goes on from OU343160.1 coordinate 48,100,961, forward strand.
AAGCTGTGTTCTTTGAAGAAGAACATTATTTGCGTAGATTTTCGTAGCGCGCGGTTAATTATTGTGAAATCAAGTATTTTTATGTAAATTGCATTTTTAAAAGGTGTATATTTTTAAAGTTTTGTCCAATTTGTGCTTTTAAGACGGATCGTTTTTTAAGAATCGTTTGTAATGTGTGTAATCGTGTTTTTTGAAAATTGTTTGTTCAATTTGTATTTTTAACTCGTGTATTTTTGAAGAGGTGTGTTTGTTAAAGTTTTGAGCAATAAGTTTGAAATGCTTGGAAGATTTCAAAATATTTAAGTTCCGAAAAAAAAAAGAAATTGTTGACACTACTTGTTGTACTTGTTTATTTAATATGTATTATTAATAAATGTTTTATTATTTTTTTGTTTGTTTACCGGGGATTCCCTTCAAAAACGCGCTTTTTATCTTACCTCATAGTGGTGTTTGTATAATTTGTATAAATAAAACAATTAAATAAAAATTCTTATCTAAAAAAAAAAGCGCGCCACATACTATTCTTCAATATTTGGATCCATTTAAAATAAACACTAAGCCCTGTGAGAGCTTTATTGAATGACAGATTTATGCAATACAATGTAGCCAGACTGAGCGGCAAACGTCCTATCTTGCCTACGTTGCCTATTTTTCTTGGACAGAGTATTGTACCAACAAAAAGCCGCTTATGGCCTAAAAATAAAATTTCAATTTCCCCTCTGAGGAATGCTAAAAGTTTATGTTGCAGCTCAGTATACATACAGACGGGCAGACAGCCAGACAGACATTTTCTTATTATGATTCATCTTTATGATCGTAATGTCATGTTTGATTGTTAGAATTTGTTTTTTTTTTACGAATGCACAATTTGTCTTATAGTCCCTATAACCGCAACTAAAAATAACCACAAATTTTTATACAAACTTCATCGCATGAATTTGAGATAGTTCAGATTTGCCGACGGATAGGAGAATGAAAAGGTAGAGCAAATGGACATCGAATGGGTGAACTAAATTCACGGTTTACGCGAATAGCAGAATAGGTCAGTAAAATTGTACAGAAAGATCAAACAATTTAATCATGAACATATTTAACCTTACCTCCTTTTTTGTGTGCAACTATTTTTTCTTTTAATTCCTTAAAATGACCACCACCGACTTTCTTGATTGACGGTCCTACTCCACTGGTACTTGTTAGCTGCTTGGCAATTATATTGCTGACGGCACTGTAATTGGAGAAAATATTCTTGTTGTGCAGTTTCATGATGCTCTTTGGAATTCTACGGCTTTCTTCATTACTACCGTCTTCACTGGTTGTGTCGGCAGCGTCCAGGAAGGCATTATGAGTAGCGGCAATACTTGTTGACGGAAGCACATCTTGATCTTCGCTCTGCTTCACAGCATCTTCCATAAAAGGATTTGTAGGATGAAAAACAAAATCTTCTTCTTCACATTCAACATGAAAATCATCAACATCTCCAGCTGCTGTTTCTTCTCTTTCCGAAGATGTTTCTCTGAACTCATCGAAATCCCTAAGCTCATCCGGGTTAAGCTTGTGTTTATTTTCAGTCATGTGCTCCATTAGCATTACCATTTTCGACTCGTCTAGACTCTGATGTGATTTGGAAACGTTGCGATTTTTGCGAGAGCTCCTCGACGCAATGTTATCGTCCATGCTCTGGTTGAGCCTCTTTGTACCGTCCAGCCGTCCGCCAGGAGAATTCGTATACGAAGTTGAAAGATTCTGCGAAGAGCAAGTCGAACTAAGCGACACAGACGAACTCTGGCGACGCAAGGCGCAAATTTTCGTGTACGGGTTCTCTCTGGGCTTTGCCACAATATACGAAGGACTAGCAGGTGGAGGCTCCGCTGGCAAAATAGGTTCAAATTCCTTTTCGTAGAGCGCCAATTCTCCGCTTAAAGACTCGTATTTCAGAGAGCTCCATTGCACCTCGAGCATACGCAAGGCGTCTTCAAAAGGAAACTCTCTCTTCAGCTCCAACAGGAGCCAACGATAGCAGAAGAGCAAATCGTCAGCCTGCTGAAGCTTAAGATACTCATAGAACTCGGGATCGTAGAAATTCAATGCCTCTGTCAGGTGGGCGAATTTTTGTGTCATTGCGATGCCATCAAGCATAAAATTTACCCTCACCCGGGACATGATGGCGCAAAAGCAAATGTACGCTTGGGCTTCATCATTCATGGTCACGAGAAGAGGCGATGCGATATCCGACATTCCCTGGCAATAGCTCACAGACGGATGATTCAGGGCATAGGTGGTGAGGATGTTAAAAAGGGATGCTATATTTTGATTATCATCGCTTCCAGCGTAGAACGGATGTAAGCGGTCTGTTCGGAGGACATCCTTCTTCACCATGCTTGTAACATAGGACAGCTCACTATCAACGCAACCCCGCTTTACAGCTGACTTCCAAGTGTCGCGCAGCTTAAGGTAATAATCAGATTTTCGCTTCATGTAATCCATTCGCTCTCGTCCATTCATCCCATTTGGATAGACATTCAGGATGTGCTTCCAGACGACACGTCTCAGACTTGGTTCGATTCCACCCAAGAAAATTACTTTACGCAGTTCATCCTGACGCAAAATCTGACCAACTGGGTCGAGGAACATTCTAAATTCGCTATCGGAAAGTGGGGGACGAGGTGGAAGTTGAGATAACGATTCATCGTTCATGTTGAATGCCTTTTGCACTATAGAGAACGTCTTCTCCATTTGATTCATGATAAGCCCAGGCAACTTGGTCTGCATGCTCTGAACGTACTTCTGGCTCATGCCAATCGACTGTTGAATGGGTTGTATTATCTCACGCGCACCCGAACCAAAGGTAGCTGGCGGTGTCTCGGCTTCCCAGTCACGCACTTCGGTAAAAGGCTTTATATCGATTTGTAGGATAAGACATGGTTCCGTCGCTGTCTGAATGGAGACGTTATGGATGCGAAGGAACGCTGCATCCAAATCCCAGTCGGACAATACGGCCAAGTACATTTCATTGCCAGCCGGGTCGAAGGCTTTGTATTTGATAGAAAAGTCAGATTTAATATCAAACGCTTTGGCTAGAATGCTATACAGCACATCGAGTGATGTGATTTGCGGGTCGACGCTGAACTTTCTCCATTCGGGTGGAAGATTTGGTTCACATTTCTGAAGGTGAGAAATATATGTTTAGTAATTTCTTTTTCCGTACGGTCAGACAATAAATGGGGGGACAAGGAAAATTCAAAGAAAAAGTGAAACGGTAAAAAATGTAAAATACCAACCAACCTTGACTTTAACACGAACAGCCTCTCTTGTGTACGAATAGATGCTGGCCATTTTCAAGTTTTTTTATTTTGAACAGATTTTGAAAATATTGAAGTTCAGCATGCTTTTATTTATTATTTGATGAAACCTAATTTCTTGTCTGTGTAGGCAGACACCAGACAGGCGACATACTATATCTTTAAAATATAAAAATCACAATTGTATTGTATCCTTAAGAATGTTCTTTTTTGTCCTTTTGTCGTCGGACTCGTCCTGTTCCTGTTATAAGTTTAGTACTTCAGATTTAATTTTAGTACTGGGAAATGTCAAAAATTGACGTTTTGGCTTGTCTTGTAGCATTTTGGATGTGTTGGAAGAATTGGCTAAAGTTTGTTAAATGAGAAAGGTCCTCGACTCCGTAGAACTCCAAAATTGTTTTTTTTTTATTGATTTATTATTTTAAAAATTTAAATATTGAATAAAGCGCCAGAAAGAAAGAAAATGATTTACAATTTTTTGGTTACTAATACTCTTTGTTTGACAGCACGATATGTGCGCCAAATAGTGAATGCAGCGTTCAAAAATGTCGCCGGGACTAAACGCAGTAGTAGGTCTGATCCTCTGCCAATTGGCACAATTTGGCACCAATTTCTGCCAAAACCTGTTCCAGACTAACAAATTTGGTACTTTTGGCAGAAGAGAGCGCTGCTAAGAGAGTAAAATATTTCTCCTTCCTGACAATTTCTTGCCAATTCCTGCCCGGTAAATTTTTGTAGGCAACAATTTGTGGGCAGACATTTTACAATTGGCAGATTGACGTTTGTCATAAACGAAAAAAAAACGTTTCGTAGTTGGTGTGGAAAAATATTTGTTGAGCAAATAAATAAATTTAGAAACACTAAAATACAAAATAATTAGTTTGAAGAGAAAAAAATGTGAATTTACAGCAAATAAAGGAAACAAATGTATTGACGTTTAAAAATTGCCAAAAAATTGTGCACAAGCTGTTCCAGACTTTTTCGGACTTTATTTCTCAATGAGAGAATTTTATCCCCACTCTTCAAGTTTTGACAATCTGCCAATTTCTGCCCAAAAAAAATTCTGGATCAGACCTAGTCTAGTATAACGTACTCGCAATCCGCATATCGCGATGTGTACACTTCTATTGATTTATATGGGCAACATCTATTAATGCTTGTATACAAGATTACGACACCAATTTTTTCTCTTTGTTGTTGTATTTTTTGACAATTCGTGTGACATCACACGAGAAATTGAAAAGTTTGGATTTTGTTTTTGAAATTTTATATTTTGTTTTTTTTTTTTTTTTAAATAGCTAAAAAATGTGGTGTGATGTTTGTAGGTGTAATAACAACTACAATAAAAACAATTAGAACAAGACATTAAGGAGAGATGAGTCGTCATACTACACTTTCCCAAAAGTTCCAGTACTGTTGAAAATTTGGATTCGTTTTTGTAAAAGAAAGCATGCTTTTAATCTGTAATGCAAAAACAGCTAGAATCTAGTGACTACTTTACTGCAGATGACATAGAACCGATAACTTCCAATTTGAATTGGGTAAGTGCATTTGAATTGCTTTAAAATAAATAAATTAAAAATATATTCTATCTTCATAAAAAAGCCCTCGCCTTAAACCTGGTTCCATACCAACAGTTTCCAAAGTATGGTCGGTCAACTAGGGTTTTAACCAGGGACAATACAAAAATAGTAGTAACCCTATTAGACGCAAATACTTATGTACTGGACAGTGAAAAAGTGTACCTTGAGACTTTTATTTCTTAAGAAGAAGCCACAGAATATTTTGATTTATCCGGTTGCGAAAATTGTGTTTCTTTTAAGGCACAAATGGACATACTTCGCCTTGAAATGTAAGTTTTTTTTTAAATTTTACTTGAATTTGGTTAATTTATTTAAGTAGTAGGGTGCCTCCATGATCATGCTGATCGAGAGGAATTCCACTTAAGGTTAAAGTTCCACATTTAGGACACAACGAGGGTGGTATTTCGGACGCAGCAAATGTAAACTTTGACGATATCCCAGATTTGTAAGCGCCATTGACCTGTTTGCAGACATTGCTTCTGCTTATACAAACAAATAATCTTAAATATCTTTTTAGGTACTATATTTCAAAGCATTGCTTGGGAACCAGATGAGGTTAACAGTGATGGCAACAAAGACGATGAAGATTTGTCCACTTTAGATAGCGATGGCCTAGAAAATATGGCCGGATACATATGCAGTAAACTAATACACAAAATTCCAGCTGAAGAAAATGTCGCATCGTATTCATTCTTGTCAAAGCCATCACCAAGGATGTTGAATGACTCTATGAACTTGAAAAGAACTTAGTAATTTGCCCAGGCCACCAAACAAATCTACTTGCCAAAGACATTGACTGCGATGTGGAAATAAAAAAACTTTTTTTTTAAGCGAGGATGTATTTTAGAATAACCGAACCATTTTAGACTTATCAAAATAAAAAAAAAACGAAAATACAATAAAATTACAACATAATAAAACATTCTCGATTCATTTGATCCACAAATATCTACACAAATTGTTGTGTTTTGCCTAATTTAAGTTAAATCTTCGATATCCATTTAGCACTCCGACTTTCTTTTATTCTTGATTTTATAGCAATTAAATAAATTCAATTAAAGTACATTTAATTCAACAATATTTAATTATTCAAAAAACATTGTATGTTTATATTATTCGCGCACGAAAAATCCATTAATCCACCATCGTAACCAAAAAACAATTTCTTTTGGTCAGATTTTTTAATCTCGCGTGACGTCACCAAAAAAGGACAAAAAAGAAGTGTCGTAATATTGTTTTATTTGATTCATGGACAGAATCCATATTGTTATCGCGATCTTAAATGCCACCGCTTCGGTTTGTGCGAGGCTTCAACTGTTCTCATTGGCATCGTTCGGTGGCACAACCTAACCGATCCGGATTGCTTGGTGTTGTTGTAACGCCTAAGGAAAAAACAGCTGATGAACTAAACATATGTTGTCAAACACAAATCTCAAGCTACCCAAAAATTATTGGATTCGTTGAGATTCGTTTGGAAATGTGAGGAACAGCTGATTCAAAACTTCAGATGTGTATGCAATACAACTGACATAACGAGATGGCTACCTGAATCGTTCGAAAATAAATCCGCTACAAAGGTATCTTGGATAGCCTATCGGCCGCGCACCGAAAGATTCATTCATTACGAATGAACCACATCAGTATTGTGACCCTATAAAGACTTTGCGTCGTTTTAATCCGGAAACCTTCTGGATTCTTCTAAAAGTGTTCACTTAGAAAAAAAATGATGATTCTGATTCCGAAAAGGAAAGAATTATGCTTCTGGATTTGAAATAGGAATCGAAACCAGAAGCACTCATAAATTCATATTCTTGAACGTCAAACTCTACTGTTGTCATTTCTTTTTTTTATCATAATTGTGGAAAATTATTTTTGATTTTGATTATTTTTGCATAAAAAAATGTGTTCAGTTGGGATCCCAGATTTGAGAGGAATTCCGGATTGCCAATTAATGGTGAAATGCGAAGATTTCGCTTCCGTGAGAACTAAAGTTATTTTCCAACTAAAACGTTACCCCCTCGAAAGCAAACAAAACAGTTTTACAAATATTGTTGATTGGATTACCATGGTTGACAGGGCAGGGCCGAGGTAAATGAGCGCCCTGTGCAAGCTCTAAAACTGGCTTTAACATTTTACTAAATCGTTTAAAATTTTGCGCCATTAAAACTGTTAGATACAAGAGCAAGTATCTTTTTCTTGTGCTTTATATCATCATACATATATTAAAATCACAATATTCCATTCAAACAAATTCTGAGTCGAATATCACGTACGTGCAGAATTAAAATCTATCGTTTCACTAAAATGGTTTCAAAGGAATTGTAGATTGAGTTTATTATTTTGAGATATTTTCCTATGAACATTTTTGAGTACTTGTGCAAGAAATTAATGTTGCACTGCCTTGGTGCGATTGGCTTATATGAACTTGTTTCTTATGTAAATGGAAAGGTTGGGTTTTGTGCGAGAAATTATCTTGTACATCTTTGGTGCGATTTTTTGTTTTGGCGCATATGAACTTTTTTCTTGTATAAATGGTTAATCAGCTGATTTGTTTGGATTTTTGTTGGATTTTTGCACATGAATTTACCTTGCAAGCCTGCACCAATGTAATAATGTAATCTTGATGGGATTTTTTTATGTTTACTGTATTCACACTATGTTCTTTCTCGTGTAATTATATGAATGGTCTTTCGTGTTAGCAGATGAAATGACTTAATTTGAATTATTAAAAAATAATTATTTCATTCAAATAACTTTTGGAAATACATAGGCATAGGTAGCTGGTTAGACGAATTTAAATTGAAGAATGAAAGCATGTGTATCCATAATTGTTTTTTGTATTATGGTTTGACAATGCGCCCCCAAAGCTTGGCGCCCTGTGCATTTGCACATACTGCACATATTGAGCTTATGGCCCTGCTGGTTGGGCATATCTGTATAGTATAGAAATAGTATAGTATAGTGTATAAATGTATAGAAATGGACAATCCATATGTGCATAGAGAGGAAATACAATAACTAAGTTAAAATACCTACCTAAACCTAATATACTTTTTTGTATTAAAGAGTTCTTTAGAGTTAATTAAGTTCTCACTAGTGTATTTTATTTAACACACCTTAACGGTGCTGAGAAACTTCCTTTACTCGTCTATTTGTTCCTAACTGAAAACTTGCTAGAGCACTACCAGAAATCCAAAAATCGTATGTACATAGGTACTAAAAGCTTACAAATTATAAACATGAACATCGAATTTGACAATAATTAAATTAAATCGGAATGCAAAGGAAAAAGGATCAAAAATTCTTAATTTCCTCTTAAAATATTATTATCTTCTTCAATTTGTTCGTTTCCATTCAGAGAGTAAAACCCCAACTTTCTTTGAAAATAAGACAGCCACATGAAATATAATTTTAGAACACACATTTTCAACCCCTTCGATAGCTCAGTTGGTAGAGCGGTGGACTGTAGTGTTAAAGAAAATTTCATAGAAATCCATAGGTCGCTGGTTCAAATCCGGCTCGAAGGAAAAAAATGCTCGATTTACTTTTTTTTTATACAAGCTATAAATAACATATAACTATGAAATGTAATAATGATTTGATACTAAGTTTTTTTCCAATAAGTTTTCATGGTGAAAATAAAATAATAAGCATGGATTCATATGGTTTTTAGGTCGAAATACATTAGGATTAGTGAATATAGTTTAACTTGAGTGCCCGTAAACGGCCAGTAAGTTAGTTATATATAAGTTATTGATATGTAGGCTAGTTTAATGAATTTTTATCTAGCTTTAAAGAAATATTCGTCCATTTTCATTTCGTTCACGTGTCTTTAATTTTATTCGTCACGAATAAAGACGAGAGCGGACAAATTACTCGCTGAAGGGTGGATGGTATGTGGAACGCGAATTGAGTTTGACTGTTCGTAGCAATCAGATGCAATTAAACATTAATGTAAATAAATGTAAGCATTAATATAAATATTTAATTTATACACTAATGACCTTGAAGAATTTCTTAGGAGTGAAAGTCTTGCAGGAATGGACATTTCGCAGAGCTTGAATTAGTTCTGATAGCATATGCTAATGATATTGCTGTTTTTGCAAAATCTGAACTAGAGCTAAAAAAATCATTACACACACTAGATAAATACTTTGCAGAAAAAGATATGATGCTAAATGCAAAGAAAACAAAAATTATGAACTTTGCCAAGAGGAAAAATATTTCTTGTCCAGAAAGATTCGCATATCAAGAAGATTGGATTGAAGTAGTTGACAATTTTGAATATCTGGGAGTAAACTTGAATCGCACTGGTTCATGGAATGAAGCCATTAATATCTTCAAAACCAAAGCAAGAACGGCAGCAGCGATGACTGATAAAACTTTGAAAAGTTCCTATATGAAGAACTGGGATGGGCGTATAAAAGTGTTTGATTCCACTATTAAAACTACTTCGCTATATTGTGTTGAAATATGGGGTTTGGAAGCTGGTGATCAAATTGAAGTAATCCAAACAACAGTGTTGAAGAAATTATTTGGAATAGCCAACAACGTTGGCAACGTAGTTCGTATAGAAACTGGAACTATCGCAATAGCACACGAAATAGCGAAAAGAACCTTGAATTTATGGATAAAGCTTTTAAATGTCCCCGATGACCGCTTAATAAAAAAATGTTATAATGAAGCTTTAAGGTTTCATCTTTCCACACAGCGAGCAAACTGGACGTCACAATTTAAGGAATTTCTAATGAATAATTTTACAGATGTATGGGAACAGCAAAACCTAGCAGTCATAAGAGGATCATACGAAAGTATTCTTGCGGACAAGAAGAGAGTGTTAATAGATGAAGATTACAGAAAAGCAACTAGTTCAACCTCCTGCTGTTATTATTCTTCTTACATAGAAAATATACAAGAGACAAACTATATGCCGGCCTCATATTTGATTATGGATTTTAAGCCGTCCGTCCATAAAGTCATCGCGCAAATAAGGTGTGCGAACATATATGCCCACAGGATAATGTTGCACGGAGATAGACATAGTTTTGACCCAACGAACATCTGTACAATTTTTAACACGCATGAGTATGACACAATTGAGCACTTCCTTCTAAGATGTTCAATTTTCAACGCAGTGAGAAACTATTTCCTCTTTTCTAATAGATTGACTGATTTAAGTAGCATAATTGCTGTCAAAGATGCAAACATTGCAACTAGTATTTACAAATTTGTCGTCAACTCACTCAGAGTAAGAGCTTTTATATTAAATGAATGATCAATCCAGGATTTATACTAGCTATTAAATATTGAACCTACATATCCTAAACAAAATTAATTGAAATTAAAACTATATATTATTATTCATACAGTTATATCTATACACTATGCGTGTTTTTTTCTAAGCCCCGGGGAAATTGGACGAAAAAAACGATGAGTAGGATTAACAATTTGCATGTTAAATCCAACAACAACTAATCCCCGGTGGTGCTTAGCTTAAGCCCAGAGAATTCTCGGGCGTAGCTATTGGAGAGGATAAAAACTGTGATACCAAAAACTGTTTCACTAAGTTATCGATAAGATTTATAAAAATTTCAAAACTGACATTTGGACATGTCAGACAATTGTCAATTTTGTTTGGTTTGGTTGAGCATTTGGTCTAATGGCCTTTTCGATTGGCCGTCCGGAACACGTTCCGCCAATAAAACAGCCTTAAGCAATTTGACAGATTCTGAATTATATGTATCACTGTATTTGTGAAAATTAAATTAATAGAAAATCACATCGGCTAAAAAGAATCTCCAAAATATTTGATTTCAATTTTCAAATTACTTGATTCACATTTTCTTGTTATAAATAGTAATTAACTTGGTTCTTTTTATGTTATTTTAATAGAAACGTAGTTTAAATTTAATCGAAATTACACGAAACAAACCCGATGATTTTTAGAAGGATGAGGAAAGCAGTGATGTTTGTTTTTTTTTTTGCATTACAGCTGTTCTTCAAATGTCATCTTGCAAATTAAAAGTGCTGCCAAGTTTTGCACTAAGCGCTTTGGTCGTTTTTTTCAACCGATTCCTCCGGGGATTGCAAAAACACGCACCTACTAACCCAGATTACCTGAAAACATCATAACATATTTTGTGAAATTATCTAATTGTCAATCAATTTGTAAAAGCAAACCTTAAAAACAAATAAATATATCTATCTATCTATCTATCTACATTAATATAAATTATTTATTTCTACAATTTTATTTAGAATTGTGAAGAATTTAGGTTGGTAAATTGTTTTAAATGGAATTTATTCGTTTATTCGTCGGTCGTTGGTCGCTCTCATGAGAATAGTCCTTAAGTTAGTTATAAGTTAATGTTAAATAAAAATGAATTATGAAACAAAAACTATGATCTGTATAACGACAGATATTTGCTTGCACCAAATTTGACTTAATAATTTTATTATAATAGCTAGGTTGAGAAGACGAATTAAGGATAATTCTAGCACCCTGCAAATTAAGGAATTTTTGTTTTTAAAGTAAAAAACGACGTTTTTACTAAGAATATGATCGAACAAAAAAGTACGTGTGACCTAGTCGTGCATTAAATTTTTTTTTTGCTGATGTTGACTTCCCATCAGAATCAATTAAAAAACACGCCTGTTGATGCACAAGATGAAGGGCGCTGTAAAATGCATATACTTATAGCAATCTCAAATGAAACAAAATTATATAAGAATATTTTTATTTTATTAAATTGTTTATTTTTATTTTTAAAATGATTTATTTTATTTACAAAAATTAATTTTGGTAGAACCGAGAAAATTAATGATATTTTTTTTATTTTACAAACAGAACAATAAAATATAAAAAAAAAACAATTAGTAATAATTACACAAAACTCATAAACAAAAGAGTACCTACAAATGTTATCATTACTTTTGATACATTTATGCAAGTAGATAATTTTATTGTGCTTGAAGATATGTAAGTATTTTATCTGTTATATTAAAAAAAATACCAAATTCTAAGACTGACCTACAATTTTATTTAATTATTTTATTAAAAATTTGTATTTACATATTATTGTCACTAAGGGAGGTACTGTATGTTTTCTTGTTTTGTAGATAAAGCCATTCTTCTTATAGTCAATAAAATTATAACTAAAAATATTATTGTAAATAAAAATTTATTAAAAAAAAACACTTTGTTTTATGCCACCGTTAAAGGATTTTAATAAATGTATGTACTCGTATGTAAATGTGTTTAAATGAATAGAAAACAATAATAAAATAAGTTAAACTTAAATCTGATATTTTATTTGTTTCTCTCTATTGGTACATGGATGGATGTATATATTTTAAAACTATTTTATTAAATTGCTTTGTTTTTTGTGTTATGTTTTTTTTATGTGTACATATATCAAGTAAATGGAAAATTCTCGCTAGATAAACAGTGTGTTTTTTTAACGTATTTGCAATGATGTAATATCAATTTTTTGACTTGAACTTTAAATATTAATAATTTAGTTTTGCCAGTATGCACATATTTCTGAAAAGATTTTTTGTGATTGTTAAATATATAGCATAAAAGCCACCATTTTGTATTTAAAACACTAATTTTAGGCGTGTTTTTTGAGCATTTATGTCAGCTTAAAAATAATGGTAGACAAATTATAGTCTTAAAAAGTTTTTATTAAATTATTATTTAGCTAACATACAAAAACACGATTAATATTTGTTTCAATTTTATTTTGTTTTTAAATGTATAAGAAGACTGCAAAACTTTACACGCAAACAATTTTTTGTAACAAAAAAGTCGATCTCAAATCGATTTGAAATGGTTGTTTGGCGTTCGACATTAGATATGGAGACTGTTAAAAGTTTAAGGTTTTTTATTGCGACGTATGCTCTGATTTTTGACACATCCACATAAAAATTGGGATGGTCCAATGTACGAGTATAAGTAAGAGGTAACAGCAGATCGAAAACACCTGTTATTTAAATAACATGCGATATCTCTAAATTTTGATTTTGTTTTATGCTAATTTTTACCAGTTTTTCGATAAAGTTATCAAACAGAACTAACGAAACTGACGGCAATTTCAAAAGTTAAAAATATGTACAAAAAAAAGTAATGGCCTTTTCGATTGGCCGTCCGGAACACGTTCCCCCAATAAAAAACCCGGAAACAATTTGACTGATTCTGAATTGTATGTATCACTGTATTTGAGAAAATTTAATTTTAAAAAAATCACATCGGCTAAAAAGAATTTCCAAAACATTTAATTTCAATTTAGATATACATTTTCTTGTATCAATAATAATTATAACTTGCTTCTTTGTATTTTACCAGGAAAGTAGTTTAAATTCAATAAACACATCAAAATTGGACAACAAATCAACCCGATGATTTTGAAATTTGAATTATGTAAGTGTATTAGTGATTCTGTTTTTGACTCTGAAATGAGATCCAGGATCGTTTTCTGTTCCTTTTAGACTAACAACTGTCATTTTGTGGGGTCAGAACAGTTCTGGACGGCCAATCGAAAAGGCCATAAGTACCCAAACTTCGTCACTCTTCCCGTTTTTATTTAGCTGTCAAACGAAAATGTTTTATTGTTTTAGTTGCACTTAAGAAATTTTGAAATTGAAGTCACGAAATTGCTCGTGGGAACATACTGCATACCTACATGTGTAAGTTCACATGTAAGTAAATATATATATTCAGCCTTATTCTGTAAGGCGTTGAACGCCATAAAAAAACGACAGTGTGAATTTAGTATTACGTAAGGCGTTCAACCCCAAATAAACGTCAATTTGTCGGTTCTCTCTTGTGGAACGCGTTCACTATATTTTTTTCGTATTCTGACAGTCGTTTCATTAGAAAAAACGCCTGTAAAAACGTCGAAATCTGTCGTCCAGACATTTGTTGACGATAGGAGTAAAAATTCATATGCGACAACTGATCCAGCTCATGGATGAGAATGAGCACCTCGACAAAAGCTTCAAGAGGTTATGAAACAAATATTAGATGGAGGGATATGATTTTTGCTTAAAGTAGGCCGGGCTTGTTCCTAAAAAGTCGTTCCCAAGCCCTTTTTGGTAGCTCTCTTTAGGAAAAAATCTAAGAGTATATTAATTATGTACATACTTTGTGCCAAGCAAATCAAAAGGATCGAATGCACCTCCTGCAGTATCAAATCTTTCTTTTTTTCTTCCTCTATGTTTCTGTGTTTTTTTCTTATGCTTAAAACAAATTTACACAAATACAGTTTTCAGAACCCAAATAATTCAATTTGTAAACAATTTGATATGTCAAATGTCAGCTGTTTTGGTGGATTGTCTTCTGGAATGTAAGAGCGAGAAAAATGTTGGCGTTTTAGTTACGGAATACCAATAAAAAAAAGACACGACTCAAAAAATGACAGTTGGCGGTTTAGAAAAACGCCTATCGGAATACGGGTGATTATATATGTAGGTACTAGAAATTACCGAAAGCGACATTTCCTTTCCAAATTTGACTACACTCCCTTGGCGACAGTGCTGCCACTAAGAAATTGAAAAAAAACATACTTTTAAAACATTATTTGGGATAAAAAAACATGACGGACCTATCTCGTAGTTGGATACGCGTTAAATGAAAAATAAAAGAAAGAATTCAAGTAGACACTTTGGAAACCATATCATGAGTAAAACAAATATATTAAATTAACAGTTTATTTATGCATTTGCTGAAGCTGAACTCAATGGTCAAAGCAAAATGGTATCAGGAAAATAGAAAGTATTGAAAAAGGAGAGAACGATTGACACTTTTTATAATTGGAAAATGAAAAAAAAAAACAGTTTCATTCTCTGATCTCTTTTACTCATCATCATGCTGAAGCGAATAGAAAATTCAAGTCTATCTGCAAAACAAAAAAATCGAATTTGAATTCAGGAATATTTCTTCAATTAACAATGCCCGATCGTCAGCTGAATTTTGGAAAGCAGTCAAAATAATGAATGGTAGTAAAAACAGAATATCAGTACAGCTCAAATCATGTGAACTGCATACGTATTTTAGAGATCTCTTGAATACCACGCAGATATCCCCTAGGATTCAATATGCCGAACCCCGTTTTATTGATGACTTCCTTGATGCACCGTTTGATATTGATGAAACAATTGAAGTAATTAGAAATTCTAAAGACAATAAGGCTCCGGGAGAAGATGGAATTCCTTTCGAATTTTATAAGAACTGCACCTCTGAATATGCAAAAGCCTTAACAGACACTTTTAACAGATGTTTCCATAACGAGGATATACCACAAAGCTTCAAAAAAGCCATTATATTTCCTCTTCACAAAAAAGGGGATTATACAAATCCAGCCAACTACAGAGGCATATCCTTTCTGAATACCTCATCCAAACTGTTTACAGCCATTATTTATAATAGACTATCAAAATGGATTCAAAGCAAAAATATTTTACATGAATTCCAAGCTGGATTTAGAGAAAAGTATTCAACTTTCGACCAAATATTTACATTGCTAAGTATTTCCCAAATTTACAAACGAAAACAAAAAAAACTATACGCCTTGTTCGTTGACTTCAAATCAGCTTTTGACTCAATACCACGTGAAGCCATATATTACAAACTCCATAGAATTGGTATAAGCTATAAGATGATTAAAATAATAAAAGCCCTGTATGAAAATAATGTAGCAAAAGTTTGGGATGGGAATTTTCTGTCGGAAGAGTTACCTACGACAATGGGAGTGAAACAAGGATGCATACTGAGTACTTTGCTTTTTATATTATACATCAACGACCTAACTGATGAAATGGTGAGAGGAGTCGAGATAAACCAAGTCGCAATACCTGGTCTTATGTATGCTGACGACATTGTCCTCCTAGGAGATACGGTAAACAACCTGCAACTTAAAATAAATAAGCTTGAAAGCTACTGCAAAACTTGGAATCTGGCAGTTAACCTCGAAAAAACAAAGGTTTTGATTTTCAGGAATGGAGGAGGTCGCTTTTCGAGAAATGAAAACTGGAAATACCAAAGACAAACTATTGAAGTTGTACGAGAGTATAAGTACCTCGGAGTTCTGTTTACAGCAAACTTGAATATGGAAAAACATCACAAAACAAAACTAGCGGAAGCAAAAAGAGCGATCAATTCTATCTGGAATGCCTGTATTCAAAGCAAATATGTAGCTCATAGCTCAAAAATAAAACTAATAAAATCAACTGCTCAGAGCATTCTCCTATACGCAGCACAAGCTTGGGGATATACTTCGTCAAACACCATTGAAAAGTTTCAAAGATATTGCATAAAACGAGTATTTAAATTGCCTAACAGCACCCCAAACTACATGTTATATCTCGAGACTGGTTGTTCTCCACTTATAATTACAACTCTCAAGCTTCACTTCGAATATATGATGAAAGTAATGGAAATGAAAGATGAACGCTTACCAAAAGTTCTGCTGAAACACATGATAAATCAAAACAATGATCTTGTAAATGAATGGAAGGAAATGGCTACTTGTTATGGTTGCAATTTTACTCTCAATCCAAGTGACAGCGAGGCAACAATAAGAATCAAATTTGATACCATCATCAAGAGTGCGGCAACTTGCCTATACAACAACTACTTAAACGAAGCACGTTCTTCACAACATAGAATGTACTACAGCACCATTAATTGTGTTTCAAATGAGGGAACATACTTCTTAAACAGATATACATCAGATATGATAAGAAACATCTTTATGATAAGAGGTGAATTGATAGGGTTAAATTATGTGCCTCATAGACCTGACCTCCCCATGATCTGTGATCTTTGCAATCGAAACGAGAGAGAAGACACGTATCATTTTATGGCTGTATGTCCAATACTCTGCGAGTTCCGGCTTGTGTATTTTGGAGAAAGAACGTTAGACGTCGATGAGTTTAAACGAATTTTGAACGGTGAACGAGGATGGAATATACTCTATACTTACGTGAAAGCTGCCCTGAAGTACAGAAAACAAATCAGAGAAGAAGATTTTTAATAAAAAAAAATAATAATAATAATAATAAAATGTATACCTACTTTTTTGTCAATACTTAAATTAATTTTTGAATTTGTTAATAACTAATCTTATTTACAAAAACATTTATATTTGAATACAAAAATGTTAATCTAGTAGACGGCTTCTAGGCCAAACTAAAAGACTTTGTTTTAATATTACTATTGTAAAAAATTGTATTATCACCAAAAAATAATTTGAATAAAAAGTCAATTAACTAACTAACTAACTCATTGTGTTACTCGAGGTGATAACTGAGCTGTCAAAAATATTGCGAGACCCGAGGCGAGAGAAAGAGTGCGTAGATAAAGCGATATACTCGTATTGAAAAATAATATGTGTTCTCTTCTACATCATTTTGTTGGTGCATTTCACATACCTATATATATTCACACTCAAAGACACTATTGGCGTTTTTCTTTTTAAGCTCCGAGCAATTAACTCAGCTGTCAAGAAAAGATCTGTGTTTCTTTTTTAGCTCAGACACATTTAATCTCTCAACTTGTGTTTCTTTTTTAAATCAGAGCTAAATCGGGGCATGAACCATTAGCTCAGAATAAAATGACCGATCAAACGGAGCAAAGTGCTGGGCGCGGCTAACTTTACTCATAATTTTAACAATAATCACTACTTAAGTAAAACCAATTAAAAATAAAAATAAATTCGGAAAACGAAAGCTTTGGATTTGCTGGTAAATAAGTTTTAATAAAAACAAATATAATAATATATGACAGTTCTGCGCTTAAGTTTATTTCAAAATTAAATCGGAGATATCTTACCATGCTCTATTCAGATCTAAATCGGCTTACTCAGGCTCTGCTCAGAGATCTGCTCGGAGATAAAAAGAAAAACGCCATATATGAGAGTAAAAAAAAACAAAGAGTAGGTATACTTACAAATGAAGTGTTCAACCTGCTCTTTGCTTTTAGTTTCGTGTTTATGTTTATGTTGGGTAGGTTTGGACATGTTGGGTTTTGCGATTATAGTGACAAAATTTGTGTCGGAAAAAAAACATGGTTTTGGTCTCAAAAACATGAAAATATGATTTGGGTCTAAAAAACATGAAAATCATGATATATAAAGATTTCTGGCAGCCCTGCTTGCCGACAAAATTCGTGTTGATTTTTTTCGAAAATATGACCGTCAGTTTTCTCAAAATAAATGATTCTGTAGCTTTGGGCTTTGACAGATTCGCAATGTTCTCTATTGAATTTCTAGAAAATCCAATCTATCTTTATAATTTTAAAATGTACACACCACGGCGGCGACAAAAAACTTTAAAGAAGTATTTGACTGGTCTATAATACGTTCAACAAAAATGAAATGTTTCCAGATTTTTTTTTCTCTCCTTAACTGACCTAAATGTATGAACAAATATTTATTATGTATACCAACAAAACTACATTCGTATCCACCGTTTTTACATAACTTAATAAAGTATATGACTAATGTTCAAGCATTGACATAGCAAAAAACAGTTATAAAAAAAACTTAAGCTTATAAAACACAACGTCAGTAAAATAACTAATACAAACATAAAATAAGTACATTTTCATAAAACAATGACTAAATTTGTTTAAAAAACTAACCATAATTACATACAAAAAAAAATTAAACATAAAACAATTATTCGTAATTCTAAATAATTAATACAAATTGCGTTCATTATTCTTTCAATTCAATATATACCTCCCCTTTTCGTCATATTTAATTGGATCTTAATTTTGCGGATTCTTATTATAGTCTACATAAACTCGTACAACTTCACCCGAATACTTACGTTGTGATGGCATAAAATAGAAATCTGGGGTATCTGTGCCGGTTGAAGATCCGCTGCGTGCATGTGTAGCTTCACTACTATCCCTGTCTCGACTCCTATGACGGTCTTCCGCCGAATTTCTACTGCGACGGTCTTGCGTATAATATCCAGCAGATGGCATTGTATTCTGTTGCTGTTGTTGCTGCTGCTGTATTACTTGACGTGGCAGCGAGTATGCCCTATCAGCGTATGAGGATCTGGAGTAGTTTTCACCATTTGGCGCCGGATTATGACTACTGCGTTGGCCACGGCTTTGATGTCCGTTACTGCGATACTCATGAGTACCATTACCATTTGTGTCATACCTCGAGGACGTTGAACGTCCATTGTTAGCATCGTAGTATTGTGATGATTTATTGGTGGGTGAGTGAGACATTTGTAGAGTTGTTTGTTGACTACTGCTTGATGATCTATGACGGGACTTGTCTTTACCGGTTGTACTAGTAGCTCCACCTAGATGTTTTTCTTCTGTTTCGCCATACGGATCGAAGGCGTAGTTTGTGTTTGAGCTGTAGTCTTTCCAAGGGGAGTTTTGAATTAAATTGCTCTGTGGAAAAGAAAAAAAAAGAGAACAAAAGTTCTGTTATTTAGGAAATGATGTAATCGTACCTCAACCAGTCAGCATTTTTTGTGTGTAACATAGAAAATCGACAAACAGTATTTATATTTGTTGTTAGTTAAATGCAAAATACAATATTTGAGAACTATGTGAATATTTAAACATAAAACATACATACAAGGGGAACACTTCACTTTATAGGGAATTCAAATCAGACCAGTCAACGTACTTATGTTTACAATTACGAGTATTACATATAGGAAACAATGTCCGTTCATTGAACAAACAGTAACAACTTTGTTTGTAGACTTGCCTAATTTCTGCGAGTCGTTTATTTATAAGATTTACTTAAAACATTCCTGGGCATTTCTAGATATGTGTATACAGTTGGCTTGTAGGGTATGTTTGCTTCGCATATAATCACTGACATGTATCTGTCAATTTCGAAATTAGAAAAATTAGAAAACAGAAAACTGAGATCTCACAAATTTCTCTCCGACAAAATTTAAGAATGCGAATCCAAAATTTTTCCCTCAGTATTTGACAGAAAAATTGAGAGAAATGACCTCATGTTCTGAACCAGATAAATGCCTTATCAGTATATTACATAATGTGAATTTTTGGGTAGGTACGTTCAATAAAATTTTCATTATTTTTAAATTTTGTAAATTCTTACTATATTAGAAACTTACCTTAAACGTACCCACTTCAGGCTGTGTGTAAAGTGTAAATTGGATTAAATTGATTTCCAGGAACTGAGCTCATAAATTCATTTTAGAGATTTTTGTAACAACCTTGTATATACATATGTAAGTGATGGATTGTGTGTTCCTTTGGGGATGTCAAACTGCTCATGAGTACTTTAATCGCCAGTTTCAATGGCACGCACATAACAGTTGCGTTAGAGTGGCACTTCGAAAAAAATACTAAATTAAAAATATGAAAGAAAATTTGAATGCAAAATCTCTCAACAGTATCAAACGCCCTCTTGTGCGCAACTACTAGGCTCATCAATAGCACATGGGATCATGTAACTGTTTTCATTTATTCATGAATATTTGTACTTGTAGCAAAGGAACACGACTAATTTCATATTTTTTGTTTTATATTGACACGCCGTTTTTTCTTATGGAAAACACGTGCTGTATGAATGACAAACCCATATATATCAAATGTAATGGGAAATAAATGATAAAAAAAACACAGTACAATTCTATTGATCCCTAAAGAAAAATCAAACTAATGACATCCAAATAGTTTGTATTAGTAAATGAATGCCATCCTATTTTACAAGACAACCTAATAAAATTATTCTAGTTTCTAGAAGATAAGTTCGGTTAAGCAAACCATTATAGTAGGTAAGTAGTTACCAAAAATAGTGACAGTAAACAAACAGGTAATCAGGTGGACAAACAAAATTTTAAGTGCAAATAAGTGCATATACGCCCCAGTGTACCCTCATATTGTGACAAAGAAACATACGCCTAAAGTATCTTCCTTGTTGAAAGTCGTTGTACTGCATAATATTTTCGTTCGTAACACTAATAGCAAGTTTCACTCAAATTTTAAAGATCTCTCAAAATTAAGATTTGATCTTTTCAATGAAACTTTATTTTTAGATTTAATTGTAGTATTGGTGAATAACTGGAACTTATTTTGAAGAAAAAAAAAACACATCTTCATCATCAAATGACGAGAAACACGAAGACGAAGCAATCAAAAACTCCACCAAATTTATAAAATCTAAATTATTAACTTCTTCGTCCATTATTTCTTTATTTTTGAGCACGGATTGGCACTAGTTCAGAAGTTCACAACAAAATAATAACAAAATATTTTCCATATGACCCTTGACAGGAAAAACTTTTTACATGTATGTGTGCAGTCAGATCAAATCTGCAAACCCATCAGAGATCCCATCTTTCGTGTTAAGATTTGATCTAGATTTGCTCTTTTTGTTGGAATGAAACTCTCAAAATTCAAAAAGATGAAACCTTTTGTCAGAAAGAGCAGATCTTTTCTTGAATGAAACACAAGTGAATATTTATATTAATAATTTATTAATATTTATTAACGCAATTTTTTTACTTGCGATATAGGTACTATAGTGCAAGTTTTGCATTTGGAAAAAAAATCGAACTCGAGATTTTAATCAAAGTTGACATTACGATGATAGCTAACACCAAAAAATGGGTCCGACAATTACGTCTGTCTTTCTATCTGTCTGTCTGTCTGTCTGTAGAACGATCTACAGCCTAAACGGCTGAACCGATTTTGTTTAAACTTGGTGGTTAGGCGTTTTAAGTGATTGTCCAAAATATGTTTTTGAATCGTTGTTTTAGCCCTAAAAATAACGGTGGTTGCCATACAAATTTTTCTACCATCTTAATTATCTGGAAAACGGCTTTAACGATTTTGATAAAAATTGGTATGTGTACTAAGTTGAGTATGGTCTACATTTTGGCTGAAAAAAATATTAAAATACCTGCTATATAACCATTTTATTGAGTTACGACTTTCTCATAAACGTCTCAACGGATTTCGCTCAAAATTTGTGCACAGGATCTCCTTTGAATTTTAAATAATACAGCGTTTCACATTTTTCGAAAAAATAGTTTTTTTGGATTTTTGAAAAAAAAAAATTTTTTTTTTAAATTCAATATTTCGAAAGCGGATTTTCTGAAATTTTGTTTTTAAATTTATATTATTAAATATTTCATACCAATTTTATTTTAAAAAAATTAAGAAATTTATATATAAAAAATTAAGTGAAAACCGACTTTAAGAATACTTTTAGCCGTTTCCATTAAGAATCTTTTGCATATAATGTGATCGAAGCAAGTACGTCCGATCCAGTCGTGTATTTTATTTTAAATTGTATGCGTGTGTATGCACGTATGACGTATGCAACTGTGGATCTTTAATTTTGAAAAGACAAAAAAATCGATAATTTTTGTTGTAAAGAAAACGACATAAAATATTTATCTTTTCTTTCCTTACTTCCTTCCTCTTCATTTCACCTAATATTTCGAAACGTTTTAATGTTGACAAATATTGGACGAAAATAAATAAAATTTCTTTTTATAACTTCAATAAACAATGAAATACTTATCAAATATCTTTGCTGTCACATAAAAGCGTGATAGGTTTATACATTAATTGACATAATGTTATTAAGTTTTGATCGAAAGTTTTCAAAACAATGATTAAAAAATAAATCCATTATCAGTAGTGGACCTGTCAATTACATTATATATGTATATTATTAGTGGTGCCAACTTTTGACGTTTGAGTATTCCTGTGAGTTGACCTAAAAACTGTATTACATACTACTGTACATTGAAAAATAAAAGAGTTATACCGAACCATAAAATTAAAAATTATTATCTAAAACCTACATTTGTGATTCAAAAATCGTAACATATTATACAAAAAAAAATATATATTGATAAGTGAGAAACTAATCTAGAAATAAAATTTCGTGAGACAGAATGTCATAAAGGAATTAGTTAAGTACTTGGCGCTCTCAAATATGTTAATATCAAGAACGACGTTTTGGATATCGGATAGAACGACACCATATATATACACACAGATAAAGCTTAAAAATACACATAATGAGGTTGGCTGTTGACATAGCTTCTGTCAAAATAATAGAAAAGTCAATCAAAAACGAGTAATAATAAACTTTTTCAAAACTTCGTTTTTAAGCCGACATGCAAAGGCTATTATCATTATTTCACGACATTTTTAATTTTCCAATAGAAGTGGACAACACATTAAAAAAGTAGCAATGTTATAATAATAATTATATTCTTAGATTATTTCTATAATATTTTTTTGGAAACACTGCTACAATGGTTGGCAACATACTCGATTTGTTCGGTGCTTAATGCCCGAGAAGTGTGCATGTACTAAGGAATGTTCGATTTTTTTTTATGTTATTAATAGGTGTGTTCCTATGCTTCCTAAAACTCCAAAAATCAAAGAGTTTTTATGACAGAGTGCAAATTTTTCGTATTTTTTCTACTAAAGAGAGAACTCGCGAGAGGATAAAATATTTTCCCAGGCCGTGAGTTTTAACCTAAGAATTTTTGTTTGGTCAAAAAGAAAGAAAAAATCAAAGATGTGTCATTACAAAAGTTAAAGGCCATATAATTTTGCATATCGTAATTATTGTAATAAGTTAATATTTGTTATAGCATAATATTTTTACAAAAAACTTTTCGCAGAAATGTTGTGTTCAATGAGCACTTTTGTGTAATATTGACTCTCTATCTCTTAAAAATGTTTACCTACTCTCTTGAAAAAATGAGAGCATGTGACTTTTTGTGCACAAAGTACCTACGGGGAACTATTTTAAAAACAGTTGATTTAAAATTTGAATTTTGACAGCTACTTTCTCTTCAGCTGATCAGAAATCGTACGTGAAAAAGAAAGAGATCATTCCGATATTACAAATAAGACAGTTGTGTCATTTTCATTTGGCAATCCGGAAGGATTCTAAACTCTTCTGAAAGTGTTCACTTGAAAAAAAAAAAATGACAGTTCTGATTCTGAAAAGAAGAGAATTTTGCTTCTGCGTTTGAAATCCGAATCGAAACCAGAAACATTCACACTACTTGAACGCCAAACTCGACTGTTGTCATTTTTTGTATCATAAATGTCCGGCAATCATTGTTTTTGATTTTGATTATTTTCATGTACACAATTATTTTCACATATACAGAATCGTCAGAATACAAAAAAAGTGTTTAGTTGGAGAGGGATTCCGGATAGACATCTCACAAAATGTTCTGTGCAAAACACATTGTACTAGAACTGACATTTTGCTTCTAGTTAATTTTTATTAAAATTCTTTGTTAAACAATTTTTTTCAATATTTTGTATTGGTATATGTACAAAATAAGTCATCTGATGCACGACACCAAAATTTAGGGTAATTTTTTCCGAGTTTTTATTTTCAATTATAATTAAACAAACCATTTCAAAATTTCTTGTTCTTAAATACTAATTTAATTTAATTTAAAAAAAACGGTTATACTTATAGAGAATAAACTCCAGTGTATTTTAGAAATCAGAAGGTAATATTCAGAATCTATTTTGTTATTATCTGATAACCGATTTTTGTTAATACGCACAATATAATAATTATACATATTTATTTAATATTTAAATCTAATAAAAAATTCTTTCCTACCTTTCTATTCATTCTAACTATTGTCGTGCAATTCAGGTTGCATTTAAAATACCTAAGGTCTTACAGGTAAAAAGTTAAAATTATTATTATTATTATATGAATTGTGCTGTGATATGATCTATTCTAAAAAAAGCTTATTTATTTTAATAGCTTGATTTTGAGATCGTGAAAGTGAAATTTTCTACTGGTACTGATACTGAGGTAATTATTATTACATAATTATGACAATAAAGAGAGAATATATTGTTTTTTATCTTATTTTCAAATATGCTATCCAGAAAGTGAAATTTAAGTTTATACAATTATGACAGTTATATAATAGTAGTTCATCATTTAAAGCATGAAATATTCACTGGGCTTCGCGCCGATGAACCTACAGTACCCAACAAATAGTACCTACTTGTTTAAGCAGAACTGGTATAAATTGACATGTCTAGAGTCACAAATATATTTTAAAAGCTCAAGAAATGCGTAAACGCTCTCTTACATAATGTAGTAGAAGATGATTTTTGCTCATTAAGAAAGAAGCATAAGATGCTGACTGGCTGAATTTGAAATAAAACTGATATAAAGAAAGGACAAGAATATTACCCATTGTATTAAATTGTGAAGTAGAAAGTAGTAAGATAGCACCATTTTATAAGTTTACAAAAGTATAAGAGTATTTTCTTGGTATTTATAAATTCTTAAAATATTTTCTCATTGGCAGCATGTTTAAGTAGTTTTCTTTTAGTATATTCAATTATAATTTTTTTTTTGATCTACAGAACACTAGTCGGCGGTTGATAGTAACGATGGTGTTGTTGTTGTTGCTGCTGTTGGAGTTGCTGTTGATATATCCTCCATTCATCAGGTATAACGTAAACAAGCTTTTGAGATAATAATTATTTTTTTTTTGTATAATCATTAGTCATTTATTTGTTAGTATTTTAATATACATTTGCATTTTACATTTAATAAAAAATCTATAGGGTTAGGAATAGCAAGAAATTATATTTTAAAGGAAATGCTTACCTTCTGAGAGTTGCTCGTTTTGGAGGTCTTGTATATTGTACAGAAAGCTTGAATTAGTGCAATTATAACTAGAGCAGCAATACACCCTAAAACGATGTAAAGTCGTGTCTCTGATAGATCGAAGAATGATAGCTTTATTTCTCCTTCAGTAGGGGCATTGCTCTTGTCTAATTAAATAATTAAATAATAATAATTTTTAATGAATATATAAATGACATATTATGTAGAGTAGTTAATTACATTCTAAAGGTTCAAAATCAAGAAATTGTGGATCCACAGTGAGTGATCCAACTTTTCCCGAAGCAACTCCTTCCAGTATTGCTGCCCGAATAGATCGTCCCTCAGCTATATCGTTTTCAGAATCGTTTAAGCTTGCTTCAGATGCTTTAGCAGCTTTTTCCAAAGCATCTTTGTGGAATATTGCTTGAAGTTTAGCCACCATCGTTGTTCCCTCTCTGTTTTTATATTAATGAAATTAATGATTAAATACTTGTACATTATATTGTATTACATAATATGTCGAAATAAACCACTTACTTTTCAAAGCTTACAACGTCAGTCTTATGGTAACCTGGAATTTTATTCAAAATTCCTTCGAAAGAATCTGAAATGGTCGCAGCTAAATTGTTAAATTCAGCAGTTCCGCGTTGTGGAGCTTCATAGGATTCAGCTAAATTCATAAGTTTAACTCCGACAGCATAAATTAAGCGATTTGGGGCGGGCGTTGATGATGCAGCTGCAGCCATTTCAATTTCTTAAGTCGCAAAAGGAAAAAAAGGCAATAAAAAATGTAAACTAAAACAAAAATTATATTTTACCTTTTCCACATGATTTAATGCATACCCTACTAGCGGATACTGGAAGTCTTTGTTCGTGCTTGCGTATCTTTTTATTGACGGAATTGAAGGCCCCGCCCATAACGGGAAAGAAGAGATAAAAGCAATTATCGTCGGTGAATGAAAAATCCTTGAAAACGAAAAATGTCCTTTTAGATTTTGCATTATTTTATTTATGTCTTAAACATATTTCCTCATTGAGCTTCCTCTAGCCTTTAATTTTATTATTAAACAAAAAGGTGTACATTCTGCTTGATACTTTGTCTCATGTATAATTATTTAAAAATGAGAAATTTAGCTATGCCCTAAAAAGTGAAATACATTACCATATTAATTTAATTTAAAAAAAAACTAAAAAAAATGGCGCCCAACGTTTGCGCTTATAAACGTCTTACCAATTAAAATTTTTCCCACTTAGGTACTATTCTGATTTATTACTGTAATTTGCTAACTATATATTAAAGAAGTTATTATTTGCATAATAAGAATACGAATAGAAATCATTAAGAATTATAAAATTAACTGGCGCCCAACAATTCCAATTGAACTTCCCAGAAGATCAACATTTTTGACAACCATTTGCAGAAAGTAAATTTAAAAATGTTTCATAAGGCATACAATTTCTTACTGTAGTTTGATTAAGTCAACGAATATATAATAAGTAGATTATATACAATATAACTTTCAACTCACTTGGTTATCCTTGGTGATACGTTTTCTTGTAAACTCTAATATAGTAACACCCTTTTCAATGCGTCCCGATGTATGTGTTATATCCTGTTGATCGTCTAATTTCGGTGAAGAATAGCCATTTATCCACGTATCCATTAGGAACGGTCTTCCTTGCTTATCCACCCAGCCAATGACTGCATCCGTTTGAGACATACTCTCATCGTTACTAAATCCAATTCCGGTCCATGTCTGAGTATTTGTTGTTTCTATGTGCCAACGCATTTGTTCGCCGGTCGATTCCCAAGATACATAATATTCACAATTGTGTTCTTCAGGCGAACAACTTGATGGATGTTTCCAATGACCAAAACAATCGTTGTTTAAATTATTACCAGTTGCAATAGGCTGTTTTTCTTTTTCTGTAAAAAAAAACAAAAATTTATTTATTTTTTGAAGAAATTTAAAAGAAAAAACAAGGAATAAAAGTGGTTCTGTAATCTGCTGTAAGAGGATATTAATTTCCGCGAAGTGTGTCGGGCAAAGTACTCCTGGGACTTAAGTCTACGAGGGAGCTCCAATAAGTACTAAGCATCACCGCCCGATGGTGCCAGTTTCGCACGAGAGATTTACTATAGTCTAGTACATTCTCTAAGACGGCTACTGTCAGCCGAATCGGTCCCGTAGTTTTGTTTTGACCACGTGTGGAAGCCAGCTTGTCCCCGAAATTTAGAAAAATGGAAAAAGAGCAATATCGTTCGATGTTTCGTTCTAGCTTTTGGAAGGAAAATCGGGCAGCGAAATCAAACAGCACGTGGATGCTGTGTGTACGATGACTCTTCTTTTCCGATGTTTAAAAATTGGTATAACGAGTTTAAACGTCGTCACACATGGGTTTTTGATGAGCCCAAATGCCACCAAAATGGTTACCACGAAGGATAACGTATCAAAAATCTACGATCTCGTATTGGCAGACCGCCGATTGAAGGTACGCGATATAGCGAGTGGAGTACATATCCTTAAGCTTATATAACAGTGTTCATATTAGGATTGTTCGAGTTAATATGCCTTAGAGCGTAACGGTAAATGTCAGTGTACTTTAAACAGATGTCAAAAAACCTTAATAGTTACTCGGGTTTCGATTTTAGATCGTGGCTCTGCAAGTATTTCCTTTGCGCATAAACATGGAGCTGTTTGGTGCGTACATAGACGTGCTTGTACCAAACAAACTTCACACACAGTGCAAATGCACTGGGGCAGAAAAATTGTGGCATAAAGCACTTCAGGGCGAAATCAGTGCCCCCAGGGCCAATATCAAACAACTTTATTCACTTATTTTGACGTCGGCATCATAAATTTATTGAATTATTTGGAAATCTCCACTATATGAATTGAAAGCTAAGCGTTTAAATAAATCGACAGAGTGAGTCTAATGTGAAGGTGAACAATGTACAAAGGGAGTTTAATGTGGGTATAGTCACACATTCTCACGTTATTATGCATTATTATCGATAATTCATACATAAAATTATGTTCAGTGGTGACATTGGGTTAACACCCATTAGAGCTTTAATAATGACATTCACTTTATGAAAAAAGACAAATTTTTATACCAATTATTAATAGTTTAACAAAAATATGTGTAATGGACGCTTCTATTTTCTTTTTTTTTAAATAGTGCTGTTTGAAACATGGAAAAAATCTAAAAATTGTCGTGTTTTATTTATAAAGTAACTCGTCAGCGCAAAACAAAGCCAAAAGTGTTGATAAATAAGCCAGTTAATCTTATGAAAATAAAAGTGAAGTTAGACAGAAACATGCATCGAGTATATAAAAGTGAACTTAGCGTTTGAATTGAAATTTTCCTGCAACCTAAAAATGCAAATATGTCCCAACATTATTTTTTTATATTTATCACTAAGATCACACAATTTTCCTTAGGTCCGTCTGATAACTTTTTTGTATGAAAAAGATATGTATTAAAATAAGTTACAACGCAAACTTTATGAGTGGGGGAAATTTTGTGAATGTTGCAACAAAGTCAACAAACGCAAATTGGCCACACTTGTGTGTAAAACTTGAATGGAGACGGATGCAAAGACATAAGGTAGTGATAGGCACAATCGAATAATCACTCGAGACATAACAAAGCCAAACTAAGAAAAGAAACAGAACTAAAACAACTTTCACAGTTTTTACAGTTCTAGCTTCTATTAAAAACCACCATATTGAATATTTTGTCTTTCGATTTTGAGATCTTTAAATGAATACAATTTATTACATTTTAATACCAAAATTAAACTTATTAGTGATACATTTTTTTGGTCAATGAACTAATTTATTTTCTTTACAACGTTCAATTAAAATCAATTTTATTTACTTCGATGATTGAAATCGTTTTCTAAAAACAGCTGATTTGCGTTCCTACAAAGTAGAACACTAACGTTTAAATGGTTGATTTGTGTTGTAGTGAATTTGAAAAAAAATAAATAGCCGATGAACTATGCATCTGTTGTGAAACACACATCTCAAGCTAACAAAAAATTATTGGATTCATTTGGAAATTTAAGGATCATCTGGAACTGAAAAAAAAATAACCTACAATTAGTTTTTGAATGGAGAAGCCGTCTTTCCAAGAAAAAGTTCAATGGTTTACTGATGTGTTTCAATGAACGCTATATGTGACGCCTTAACCGCAGATACTTTTTATGTAGTAAGAATCCACAACTTTTTCTGTGTAGTGCAAAAGAGAAAGAAAGAACAAAAAAATGAAACAGAAATAAATCTATTTGAACATGCGCGGGTAGGATTTTCCCAGCGTGTTTTTGACGTTTCTCTTTCTACTCTTTTTATCTTTTTCGGATTTGCTTCATTTAATTTTCGCTGTTGATGGATGAACACCAATCCAAATGGCTGATAAATTTCAATGGAGCAAAGAAATAACTTCTTAACTTATTTTGAATTAACAAATAAACCCCATTCTCTATAATTCTTTGTCACCTTTGCCTTGCATTTTTCTTTTAAGAAATCATTTTTTGTTATATATCTGCAATGGGCAAAGAAGATAAAATGACACATAGCTGTCAAATAAACGCGCACTACAGAAAATGAGAAAAAGGTTTCGTGTAATAACAACCGCGTTACCGAATAAAAGTTTAAAAAAATAAACAAGACTTGCGCATTACAATCACGCGCCATGTAGGTATAATCTGACTTTTCAGTGCAACAATTTGAGGTTTCTCTTTTCTCGGAGGAGTAAGCTTCCATATGCAAAACACCATGCTTCTTTTGATTGTTCTTTATTTAAAGCACATGTATTTTGTATTTATTATAAAACGAAAAAAGATCAATGAAAATAAAATGCAAACAGAAATACATTTTT
Source organism: Philhelius pedissequus (assembly GCA_910595825.1). NCBI lineage: Eukaryota > Metazoa > Arthropoda > Insecta > Diptera > Syrphidae > Philhelius > Philhelius pedissequus. The sequence goes on from OU343160.1 coordinate 48,131,375, forward strand.
GTATTGCTTCTTTATTTAATAAAAAGAAATGTCAAATTGTATTCATGAATTTGTTTTTTTTTCGTCTCATCTTTTCGAATTTCTTTTCTGTCTTGTACTTACGTTGTTAGAAAAGGTACGTATATCTAGTTTCATCATGTAATAGCAGTCTAACCAAGTAACTTTGAAAACAAAATGACAAAAGCTTGATTGGTATAAATACATAATTGCTTTTCTCGAAAATGTAACACTAGATTGCTCGACTGGTATAAAAAAGCAGTCGTTATATCTTAAATGTAAACAACACCTTTTGATGGTAAATTATTTTAAAATACCAAATATAAATAATTCTCACCAAAGAAATTGATTTGCGTAACTCCACGTTGCATCTGATGTCCGTGATATTTCAATTCGTCGGCTTGATAAAATTCCTTTACAGATGAGGCCTCTTTTTCAATACCAGATGGTGGTACATGTACATAACTACCAGGTTCTTGTCCCTTTGCCCAAATAACATGAGTTATATCATCGTCTAATGTGTGATCAGTTGGTTCTTTTGCTTCTAATTTCTTGCGGAAAATTATGGTTGTAATGTTATTTAACTCGAAGCCAGTTCCCAATGTTAAATCTGAGATACCACCCCAAAATTCATCGAGTTTGGGTGTCGATCGATCTCTGGAATAATAATCACCAACACGACTAGTCATTTCTCGAGCAGTTCCAATAATAATATCCGTACAGTCCATGGGATTGAAATCATGGCGTGGAGTATATGGGTTCAGTTTATATTTTGATGGAGCTAGAATTTAAAAAAAATAATAATAATTGTTGTATAACTCAAAGACCGTTTTCTCAGAAGAGTCGTAAGCAACAGTCACACTCAGAAGGGAACGAAAACGGGCCAAAAACAATTTTATTAGATCTAATGTAAAATTGCTACTTGTGGGTCTAAGTAGAAGATACTTATGTCTATCGATATGTAATAAATATATTTAAAAAATAAGTGCCACCTTACCTTCTGACTGAGTTCCAGAATTAGTTTTTGCTACAATTTTTCCAGATTTCGGTTCGGGTTCGGATTTTGGTTCCGGTTCCGATTTCGGTTCGGGTTCAGACTTTGGTTCAGGTTCGGATTTGGGTTCTGCCTCTGATTTAGGCTCGGGTTCAGATTTTGGCTCTGGCTCAGACTTTGATTCCGGCTCAGATTTTGGCTCTGGCTCAGATTTTGGTTCTGGTTCGGACTTTGGCTCAGGCTCAGATTTTGGTTCGGGCTCAGACTTTGGTTCTGGTTCTGATTTTGGTTCTGGTTCGGATCTTGGCTCTGGTTCTGACTTCGGCTCAGGTTCAGATTTTGGTTCTGGCTCAGATTTTGGTTCAGGTTCAGACTTTGGCTGAGGCTCAGACTTTGGCTCAGGCTCTGATTTCGGTTCTGGTTCGGATTTTAATTCCGGTTCAGATTTTGGTTCTGGTTCAGATATCGTCTCCGACTCAAACTCGTGTTCCATGTCTACATCTAAAACCGTGTTAAGTGCAAATATAATGCGTGAGGGATTAAACTATAATTTCACCAATTTATTAGTTTGTGCATTCTACACTACTTCTTGGAAGTGTGCCAAGTGCATGTGAAATAGAAATATATATAATACATAAGAAAAAAGTAAATCTTACCCGATAAATCTCTCCTCCGACGACCAGATTGGGCACTGACGCGATATGAAACACTCGTTGCAACAGACGTCACTCCATCCATTATAGGGGTTTCTCTATTCCCAGCAACACGCTTTGTCTTACTCGTTGAAACAGGTTCCGGTTCGGAAGATGGCTCTGGCTCAGATTTCGGTTCGGGTTCTGGTTCGGACGTCGGTTCTGGTTCGGATTTCGGTTCTGGTTCTGACTTTGATTCTGGTTCTGATTTAGGTTCCGGCTCAGACTTTGGTTCCGGTTCAGATTTTGGCTCAGGTTCTGATGAAGGTTCGGGTTCAGCAGATGCTGAACCATCCAAACTTGTTGTCAAATCTCCAATATCTCGAATAAGGGGGAAATTCTTGCATTCAGGTGTTAAATTTCTTGGTCTCCAACCCACACCAACCCAAGATGTTCCCTTCGCCTGCAAAACAATCTCGATTTCTTTTTGTTCCTCGAGAAGTTTCCAGTACATATGGAAGTCGGGCGACAGTTCCTTGTGTGTATGCAACGAAAGATCCAAGTCGGTGTTTTTGTAAGGTGATCGCTTATGACAGCCATTACCCCACCATCCAAAATTACAATAGCACTGTTTGCGGGGCAATGATTTACTCTTTAGATCAACACACTTGCCCTGAGCACCACAATCCATATTCGTCACGCACTCATCTTTATATTGACAGTATGTACCATAGTAAGTGTCCTTGCACTTGCATCGAGTTCCAAAATATTTTCCATTTCCCGAGCACAACTGTCTGAATGTCTTACGATCTTTAATGTCAACATCGGCACATGACCAAAAGCGATAACCGTTCGACCATTCGTCTGCCTGTCGCAATAAACGTATTGTACAATTGTGACATGTGAAATTAGTTGGCAATTGAACTTCAGACGATTGCGCCCTAGAAATTTTCCAAAATCTACACAAAAATTGATTTTTTGCAATAAAATTTCAAACTTACGTTGCATCTGTTCGTACGAATTCAGATCCATTGACATGTGGTGTCAAGTCTATTACTGGACGATCCAATTCATCTAGAAGTTGTAACTGAAAGCCTCCCTTAAAAAAAAATAAATAAATAAACATGGTTAGGTTCAAGAAACTATGAATGAAAAGATTCAAATCTAATGCAATTTCAAAGCGTAACTGTGGATGTGTAGGTGCAATTTTTTTTTAATAATTGCGGGGTATAACCTATTTTATAACATGTAACACACACACACGGATAACGAACCATCATTGCGGTGAAATGATGAGGTCTTAGGATAAGTCTGAACTTGTACATAGCTACATAGCTATCTATCTACAAGGTGTAATTATTTTGATGTGATTTAGAACGCGATACTTTCTCATGGCTATACATTGCGTGTTCTTTTCTTGTTTGTTGTATCTTCTCGTTTTCTTAATTAAGTCGTTATATTAGTTGGTAATTTTTTGTACACATAAGTGTCTGGCTTATATCTAAGAAAGCGGTACAATTAATTGAATGAACTCAAACTTTGATCAATGCAGTTGGAATTTTCCTTAATTTATTTTTTTAATATTATTTCGTTTATCAAGTATCATAAAAGAACTATTAAAGTACATTTTAAGATGTACTTGTATTAAGTCCAATAAGAAGTATTTTATCCGTCAAATTGAGGAAGAAAGTGTAGTTAAGTTTAATGTTTTATAACTTTTACATTCATTTCATATTGCACAAAAGAATTCATTACACGGTAATAGTAATCTAATCAAATCATAAACTTTCAATCAAATCGACCACAATCATCACCATGAAAAGTCACAATTCTATTTTTGAGTGACATTTACAATCTTAAGTATTTGTCATGTTTGTACTGTGTGTAATATACATGAAGTCCTCTAATGTCGATTTCGTTTCAACAAAAACATCGACTTGCCGTCGATCCGCCGTCAATTTTTTTCTGAAAATCAAATTCGTTTCAAATTAAAACCAATATTTTTCTGGAAAAACAGATCCGTATTGAATCTCTTTTTGGAGACGGATTCAAAACGGATTTGTGCACAGATTCGTACACACACTACAATATTTGTTTTGACGTTTCTCAATTGTTGTGTTGTGAATTAATTTTTATTTTGTGGCAGTGTACAGAAAAAGTAAATTAACATATTAAAAAATAAAAAAAATTGTTAAAAACTTCTTGGAAACAAATATTAAAAAAGTGGAAGTGGGTTTAGGAACTCCCCCGCGTCGGAATCGGGAAATTAAAACGAAATAATGATGTTTTAACGAATTGAAGATTTGTTTTTTTTTTTAGAGCTGCCAAGCAACACACACAGTCCCAAAAAGAGATTCGGTCCGTAATCGTTCTTTTCAAAGCCAAAAAGTATTGGTTTTAGTAGCGAATCCTTATTATTGAAACGAAATCGACATTAAAAAAAGATTTAACCTTAGGACGTTCTGATAGAAGGCAAAGGAACGAGTGGATTAAGTTTTCTGGTAGTATTTTAATAGTAGCAGTCCCCATTTCCTCAATGATTCAGTTTGTTTTTTTCTTGTAAAAATAAAAAAAATAAAAAGATAAATAAAATGCAACAAATGGATTGCCAATTGAAAGTAATTATTAATATGCGTATTTAATTCTAATTTAAAAAAAATTCACCAACTCGTTTAAAAAAAAAATTAAATCGAAACAAATATTTATTTTTTTTGAAACTTTGAATGTTCAATATTATTTACACTTTTAAGGAACATCTGCATAAAAAAATAATTTTAATCAATACATACAATACTGAGAAAGTCAAAAATATAAAAAGTGGTGCTATGGGAAGGACAGTTAATAAGAACGTAAAAGAAAATATTTTTTCTTTAAAAGTGGATTTCTTAAATGAAAACAGATTGTTATATCAAAATTCCCATTACGTTAAAGCCTATTTTTCTCGAAAAAAGGTCTAACGATTTTAATTTAAAAAAATCAATGCACCCTTTTTGGTAGGACCGATCATATAGTTGAAAAAAAAAAATTTTAAATGTCTAAAAACTGTACTGTCCATAGGACCGTTTTTTTGGTTTCGACTATCTCATAAATGGCTTAAACGATTCTTTCGAAATTTCACATATATATGTAGGTTTAAGCGGCGCAATTTATCCTACGTGCCAATATTTTTAATTAATATTTTCTTTGTATTTTTAAAAGCATTTAAAAAAAAAAATTCTCAAAAACAGCTCCACAGATTTAAATTTTTTTTTCTCATAAATTCAAATTTATCCAGGAAATAAAATAGCTTACTTTTTTTTTAGCTCAAATTAGCTCAAGTATATATTTCGGGAATTGGAATTATTGTTTTCTTTGTTTAAGCCGTTTGAATTTTTTGTTCTTAAGTTTATATTAATAAGAAAATAAGACTTTAAAAATATGTATATTTAGATTTTTAATAAAAATCTGTTGCATACGATGTGATCGAACATAAGAACAAGTTCGTGCGATCCAATCTCGAATTCTTTATAATTATTGAACATCGTGTGTATGTGGGCCCTTAAAGGACCAACCATAAACAGCTCACTCGAACTTTAGGTGGTATCAACATTTAACGAAAGCTTACGCGGTTTCCTTAATGTTCAAAGCGATAATTGTCAAATTACCATACTTAGTGAGCCATTTCAGTCGCTCAAGCTTATGTTCGCGAAAGTAATCGAAAGTCATGTGCGCAGAACAGTGTTGTATTAGTATTCGATCTGTTGCTAAAGCTGACTAAGCTGAGCAGAAACAGAGGAAATTTATGTCAAAACCGAACAAAAAGTTTTAAAAAGTTATCGTTAACATAAAAAGTAACCTTCACAGATGAGTAATATCAAGATTGTAAACTAAACCAATTTAATGGGGTGATTGAACGCACAAATTTACAGTCAAAGTTAATTTTCAACTTGTAGACAATCCCGTTTGAGAGCCGAGGATTCGTATCTTGGTATCATTTATCTATGGCAACAATAACATTTTAGATTTAGATTAGATAAATTTTTTTATTGATTATAAATTAATAAATATATACAATTCCTATAAATATTTTAAAGCATGAGCTGTCTGCCGATTTCTTAATTTGACTTTGAGAATTAACAAAATTAAATCAGATAAAAATAATGAAATTAGTAAAATTTTTTGAAATACTTTGGTTTATAAAAAAACATTTGAATAGATAAAGAATACAAATTTTATATAAAAAAAAAGAAAAAAAAATTTTCTTAAACATTGGTTTTTTATTTTAAGAAACATGCAAAAGCAAGATTGTAATAAGTTTTAAGCAACAAAGGATGTGATTTTTTATTTCGTATTATTTCTGATGAAAAGAAATATAGGTATAGATAATACATGCTACATAAATTAAAGATTACAATTTAACAGATTTACGGAATATAAATATTTTAAATCAGTTAAGTGAAAAAACTGCAACATCTTTAATAGATAGGCTTTAAGTTTAGCTAAAGCAAAATTTATAAAGTGTGTGTATTGCTCACGAATTCACGACAGATTCAAATATGTATTTCGGTAGTTCTTTGCGTAGGAAATAAATTGTACCAGAAGTTTCCAACCACATTCCCCATTCAGAACTTTGATGCATTCTTCGAACGTTAAATAACTCTTGCTGAAGAAAAGTCTGTGGATTTCTTGCAATATAGGACAAAACCCTAAAAAATGAAAGACGTCTTCGTTTTTGTTTAAATTGCGCAGAGAACAAAGAACTTTAATGTCTGTACGATATGGTTTGAAATTAAGTTCAATAATTTCAGTTCTGATTTTAAAGATTAGACTCATATCTAAAACACTGAGATCATTTCTGAAATAATTGTTCGCGCCCAGACTGAAATTTAAATTTCTATATATAGCCTTAGAGTTTGATCCCCTAGCCCTATCAAGGTATCTCTGATACATTCGCTCGTCTACAACTGCGATACAGTTATACAAAATATTTTGCCAATGTGTTACATTTTCAGAACTCTAATTCAAAGTAACTAGATGGACCAGAGCTAATTCTTGCCAGTTCTTAAAATGAATGTAGCCGCACTGAAGAGAAACAAGTAATATTTTCGGTTTAATTTAATGGCTTCTGATGATCATAATCTTAGATTTCGATGAGTTGATTTTAAGATCCCATAAATCGCAGTAAGATTTAAGCTTATTTATTTGGAGTTGAAGTGTCATTGGGTTATCAGTCTTACAAATATATTGCCAAAGGAAACTCCACCCGGTAGATGGCTCTCAATATCGTTGATAAATAATGCGAACATCAAAGGGCTTAAAACACATCCTTGCGGCACACCTGTTCCAAATCTAAAAGATTTGGACTGTTGGTTAACACTGCGTACCATTGCAGATATATCCATTAAGAGCTGTTCATAAACCCGAATAAATTTAGTTGATACACCCATTACTGCGAGTTTATATAACAGTGACCGTCTGATAATAGTGTCAAATGCCGCTTTAAAATGAGCGCGAAAATTTGATCCAATGTCGATAGGTTAGCTTGAAAACCAGCTTGAAAACAACTTATCAATTTATTGAATTGCACCCAATTTGAAAGCCTAAGGTATAGGATTTGAGTAGAGTTTTCTCAGCGAGCTAAACACCGAAATACCTCTATAACTCTCAGCTTCATTTGGGTTACCTTTCTTAAAAATTGCAGTTATCTTCGCCAAGCAACCATAAGATAGTCTGTGCAAATACGTTTCAAATTTGACATTTACTTAAGTTGAAACCATTTTAATAGCTCTGGCTTAATTTCGGGAAAGTAGCGAAACTTAACGAATCAGATTAGATTATTATATTAAATTATTAGAACGTTTATTATGGTAAGTAAAATATTAGACTGTATTGGCGTGTATGCCTGGTTGTTTTGTACTTACGTTGGCGGACGTGCGTCTGTCCGCTTCTGGTGATGTCTTGCTGGCGGACGTGCCTCTGTCCGAATATGGCCTCGGCTTCAGACGTGGCCAAGGATTAAATATGTACGCCCAAATGTGCCAGCAGGCACTCGGGCAAAAGCTGAAGGTTTCTTGATGGCGGACGTGCGTATGATGAACGAAGTATGTGTGAGTGGTGAGTGCTATGCAGTGCCACGCAGAAAAAAATTAATAAGATTTTCTCGATTATCAGCGTCATTCAGTGATGGAATCAATCAACTGATCAGACGACGACTCCTGATAACTCCGACGAGGATGATCAATGAATATACACATGTACACGAAGTCAATAAGCAGATTATTCCAATCAGATTCAAGAAATTCACAATATTTTTCCCAGCTTGGTATATTGTGCGACACAAATGACTCCGACAATGATGATCAAGGAATATACACATGCACGAAGTTAATACGCAGATTATTCCAATCAGATTCAAGAAATTCACAATATTTTTAATGTTTAAAGCTGAGTGTTTTTAATGGATTTTGTATTTGTATGAATACATATATGAAAAAAAAGGGTTTTTTTTATTACAAGCCGAGAGCACGAAGTGCTTGCTATCGCATCCAAAATCGAAAAGGGAAGGAATTAGAGGCAAATCCGGAAATGCCCACCAACTTACAATGGGGGTTTTTCCTTTTTACGTTGGCTGCCATCCTCGATTGTAGTAGATGATGGTTGCTGCCAAATTGTCATATGTGCGGTAGCACAGTTAGCACTAAATCAGTGCGGTGGCACAGGCTAAATTAATCTGACTACAATCGAGGATGGCATGAACATACCGGCCCTCCTTGGCAGACTATGCCAACAAATACTTTACTTATAACTTATACATTATAACTTAATAATAATTAAAATTTAATATTATTGATACATTATTTTTTTTTTGATACATTATTTTTTTTTTTTTTTTTAATTTTGAGCACCCAAGTTTTAGGTTACTTCAACCGAAACGGGAAAGGCGGAAGCCTCATTAACTGACTTAAAGGCAGGGTAAAACGCAAAGTTAAACTATTGGTCGTGTGATTTCGCCGAGTTGAGTTTTGAGTGTCGCGACTCTTACCCTCCCGTCCGTGCCAGGGTTTACTTTTTGTTACGCGTCCTAGCCGCCATTCCGTTGACGGTAGGTTCTCTTGCTTTATAACTACTAAGTCGTTCGGTATGACATCCTCTTTTGGCTGTTGCCAATTAATTAAGGGGAACCGAAAAATGAAAATTATCTTCTTTAGCATTCCAGCGAATGCCTAAAATTTTGGTTGTGCTCTCTTTATCGAGCTTTAAAAAATTATCTCTTAAGATATAATTGCCTGGAAGGCAGTTTAAAAGCTCCGGGGTGTTAGAGGTCCATTTGCACAGAGGAAACCCTCCAGATCACAGCAGTTCTATTAACTCACCTTGTGCCTGTTGAGCAGTGGAAATCTCATGAGCACCCGAAAGGACATCGTCGACGTAAAGATCTTGTAATATAATTCTGGACGCAAGTGGGAATCTTGCTTCGTTGTCGTTCTGTCAGTACCTCTGTGTAACAGGGTATGATGTCGTTTTGCGCACGTAATGCATGAGAACCGACTCGTAAAACACAGATTGTGATTAATTGAAGGTTTGAGCAGTGGACTGTAAATTTGTTGCGGTACCAATGTCGGAAACATGTGGCAGACTTGAATTTGGCGAAAACCTAACATGCGTAGCCGGTAAATTATTTGTAGAATTAATGTCGGGGACATGTGAAAAACTTGGCCTTGACGGAGTAAAACTGGGTGTTTGATTGGAAGTATCAATGCTGGAAGCATGTGACACTCTTCCTTTGAATGGGACTACTGCAACTCTGCTGTTCTGTTGCTCCATAGTTGTACTGTCAGTACCTCTGTGTAACAGGGTATGATGTCGTTTTCCGCACGTAATGCATGAGAACCGACTCGTACATTTGTGTGACCGATGGTCCGGAGCAAAGCAATTAAAACACAGAGTGTGATTCTGAACAACCTCAGCCTTATCCGAAACAGGCATCGCTAAAAATTTGTTACAACATCGAGGATGAAGATGAATTTGGCGAAAACCTAATATGCGTAGCCGGTAAATTATTTGTAGAATTAATGTCGGGGACATGTGAAAAACTTGGCCTTGACGGAGTAAAACTGGGTGTTTGATTGGAAGTATCAATGCTGGAAGCATGTGACACTCTTCCATTGAATGGGACTACTGCAACTCTGCTGTTCTGTTGCTCCATAGTTGTACTGTCAGTACCTCTGTGTAACAGGGTATGATGTCGTTTTCCGCACGTAATGCATGAGAACCGACTCGTACATTTGTGTGACCGATGGTCCGGAGCAAAGCAATTAAAACACAGAGTGTGATTCTGAACAACCTCAGCCTTATCCGAAACAGGCATCGCTAAAAATTTGTTAGAACTTCGAAGATGTGTACCAATGTCGGAAACATGTGGCAGACTTGAATTTGGCGAAAACCTAACATGTGTAGCCTGTAAATTATTTGCAGTATTAATGTCGGGGACATGTGAAAAACTTGGCTTTGACGGAGTAAAACTGGGTGTTTGATTTGAAGTATCAATGCTGGAAGCATGTGACACTCGTCCATTGAATGGGACTACTGAATCTCTGCTGTTCTGTTGCTCCATAGTTGTACTATCAGTACCTCTGTGTAACAGGGTATGATGTCGTTTTCCGCACGTAATGCATGAGAACCGACTCGTACATTTGTGTGACCGATGGTCCGGAGCAAAGCAATTAAAACACAGAGTGTGATTCTGAACAACCTCAGCCTTATCCGAAACAGGCATCGCTAAAAATTTGTTACAACATCGAGGATGAAGATGAATTTGGCGAAAACCTAATATGCGTAGCATGTAAATTATTTGAAGAATTAATGTCGGGGACATTTGAAAAACTTGGCCTTGACGGAATAAAACTGGGTGTTTGATTGGAAGTATCAATGCTGGAAGCATGTGACACTCGTCCATTGAATGGGACTACTGAATCTCTGCTGTTCTGTTGCTCCATAGTTGTACTATCAGTACCTCTGTGTAACAGGGTATGATGTCGTTTTCCGCACGTAATGCATGAGAACCGACTCGTACATTTGTGTGACCGATGGTCCGGAGCAAAGCAATTAAAACACAGAGTGTGATTCTGAACAACCTCAGCCTTATCCGAAACAGGCATCGCTAAAAATTTGTTACAACATCGAGGATGAAGATGAATTTGGCGAAAACCTAATATGCGTAGCATGTAAATTATTTGAAGAATTAATGTCGGGGACATTTGAAAAACTTGGCCTTGACGGAATAAAACTGGGTGTTTGATTGGAAGTATCAATGCTGGAAGCATGTGACACTCGTCCATTGAATGGGACTACTGAATCTCTGCTGTTCTGTTGCTCCATAGTTGTACTATCAGTACCTCTGTGTAACAGGGTATGATGTCGTTTTCCGCACGTAATGCATGAGAACCGACTCGTACATTTGTGTGACCGATGGTCCGGAGCAAAGCAATTAAAACACAGAGTGTGATTCTGAACAACCTCAGCCTTATCCGAAACAGGCATCGCTATTAATTTGTTACAACTTCGAAGATGTTGTTTATTGGAAAATTGAAGGTTTAAGCAGTGGACTGTAAATTTGTTGCGGAATATTTGACCAATTGATCAGCAGCGTGAATGAATTCACGTAGGTCTTGGTTGCTAGCCATGTTAATATAGACTACGTTTACGAAGCTTTCGCTTAATAAAAAATTAAGAATCAACCGGTCAAATTTACTAATGGCACAGAAGGTACTCTGGTTGAGTTCACGACCGCTAAATGAAAAATGAAAATGTGTATCTAATCGCAATAACGTTGCCGAAGCCCGGTTGTCTGACCAAATCCACGAAAATTGTGTATACAACAACACTTAAAATACCGTACCGAATGAAAAGAAAGAAAAACCTAAAATCACCTGAGCGAAAAAGCACTATTTTGATGTCACGGATTTCAAACCGACCGACTCGTGGTACATGTGCAAACAGAGCGAAAACTTTCTATCCAAATGGGTACGACCCGAACGAACCAAAATTCAACCGACCAATAATTAAAGAACGCGTTTATCAAATTTCTCGTAATTATTGCCACGAAAAGAAAAAAAAAATAAATGTATGTACATTTGATATCGAAAATATAATAATATATATGTAATATACTAATATAATATAATATAAGAATACTCAATTGATGATCTGATGATCCGGCTCGAAGGACCAAATGTTGGCGTGTATGCCTGGTTGTTTTGTACTTACGTTGGCGGACGTGCGTCTGTCCGCTTCTGGTGATGTCTTGCTGGCGGACGTGCCTCTGTCCGAATATGGCCTCGGCTTCAGACGTGGCCAAGGATTAAATATGTACGCCCAAATGTGCCAGCAGGCACTCGGGCAAAAGCTGAAGGTTTCTTGATGGCGGACGTGCGTATGATGAACGAAGTATGTGTGAGTGGTGAGTGCTATGCAGTGCCACGCAGAAAAAAATTAATAAGATTTTCTCGATTATCAGCGTCGTTCAGTGATGGAATCAATCAACTGATCAGACGACGACTCCTGATAACTCCGACGAGGATGATCAATGAATATACACATGTACACGAAGTCAATAAGCAGATTATTCCAATCAGATTCAAGAAATTCACAATATTTTTCCCAGCTTGGTATATTGTGCGACACAAATGACTCCGACAATGATGATCAAGGAATATACACATGCACGAAGTTAATACGCAGATTATTCCAATCAGATTCAAGAAATTCACAATATTTTTAATGTTTAAAGCTGAGTGTTTTTAATGGATTTTGTATTTGTATGAATACATATATGAAAAAAAAGGGTTTTAAGGTTTTTGTATTACAAGCCGAGAGCACGAAGTGCTTGCTATCGCATCCAAAATCGAAAAGGGAAGGAATTAGAGGCAAATCCGGAAATGCCCACCAACTTACAATGGGGGTTTTTCCTTTTTACGTTGGCTGCCATCCTCGATTGTAGTAGATGATGGTTGCTGCCAAATTGTCATATGTGCGGTAGCACAGTTAGCACTAAATCAGTGCGGTGGCACAGGCTAAATTAATCTGACTACAATCGAGGATGGCATGAACAGACTGTGTGATTGGCTCGTTGGCTTAAGCTCGTGAAGTCTATTATAGTCGTATCTTTACACTTGGCACTAGACTTGTATGTTTTCTTTGGCTTTAATTTTTCAGTGAGTGAAAAATATTATTGGAGGAATTGACGGAAAACGATTGTGTCAAAGAGATTGGCTTAAAAAAACATGCCAATAGACTTATTTAACATTATGCTTTGTGTATAATAATGCTAAGGCTGATTTGTCTTATGGTCTGATCTATTAATAGTCGTTTGTAAACCTTTTTTTGAGTTAATTTTAATTGAAATATTTTAAAAATCGTTTGAAATCATCAAGTGAGATTAGTAATACTCTTTACTCAGTCAATTTATTATCTTTTTATTGACACATATGTGGCTCATTAATTGAAATTGGTTGAATATGTGAGCTTAAAAAAGGATTGGATATAACAATTTTTATAGGTAAAGAGTGCAAAAACAAATGATTAATTTTATATTCAATTGTCATTTTCCCTTGAGTGTTATAATATTCTCGTGAATGTGTGTTGACATAAATGCATTCGGAATCATAAAAATGATAAACAAATGATTTATAAAAGGTTCACATTTTGTAGAGATTATAAAATATCTTTATGACATATATCGGGAACTCATAGTTTTTTATGAATTTGTATTACCTTTTTTGTACACAAAATGATCGATATCTAGATTGGTGATAAATCGTTTACAATGCACTTGGTTTTGTAAAATGATGTAAAAGTTTATGGAGTTCATATTTTGTTTTGAAGAACGATTCAATCGGCATTATTTGGCCCTTTAAAAGGCTTTTAAGTTGACGTTAACTTCTGTAAAAGTTTCTTCAAGAGCTGTATGCATATTTATAGTCTGGATTCGATTAGGTCGGAGCATTCAAAAAGCAAACTTTCTGCAAAATCACACCCTCTCCATAAACCAGATGTTGATTCTGCTTATGATTTATGACTCGTCGGGAATCCACTTGCGAGGGAGAATTAGGGTTTGTTTGTCGTTTTATATTTAAAAGAAAATACCTTACTATAGATTTCTTGAAACTCGACAAGAGTAAAAATTTGTATTCTAGGTACTGTGTCCTTGCGTTCATTTAATGAATGATTTTAGGGAACTTGTGGCCTCCAACTTTTACTTACGTCGTAATTTTTATTTACTAATCTTAATGGGATTCCAGAGTATAATTCGTTCCTTTGCAACCTCAAGCAGATGCGATAGATTTCCACGGATAAGCCAGGTTTTTTTTACTGTTATAAAATTGTGTTATTCATAAACTATAACTAAAATAAATTTCCTGTAAACTTATGTCGTTTTTATTTGCCAATCCGGAAGCTTTCCGGACTCTTCTGAAAGCGTTCACTTGGGAAAAAATGACAGTTCTAATTCTGAAAAGAAGAGAATTTTGCTTCTGGATTTGAGATCAGAATCAGAACCAGAAGCACTCACACATTCAAATACTTGAACGTCAAACTCTACTGTTGTCATTTTTTGTTTGATATTTGTGCAACAAACATTTTTTTTTTTGAATTTGAATATTCTCACGTACACAATTATTTTCACACATACCACCTCATTAAATTTCAGAATCGTCATAATCACACAAAAGTGTTCAGTTGGGATCCCGGATCGAAAAACAATTCCGGATTGCCAAATAAAAACGCCATTATAAGACATTAGTCTATCGCTAAAAATACTACTAAATGGTATTGAAGAATTTTCTAATTATTCAATAATAAAATTAAGCATATGGAGTTCCCTTCAAAATGTTTGTCCATTAATTGTAAGTCTACATCATATGAAGTGCCACTTCTTTATACATATTTTAAGATAGAGAAGTACATGACTATTTTTTTGAGATAAAAGTTTTTTACTCATGTTTTACATTGGAATAGGAACTATGACGCCATCGAAAAACATTTTAAAGAATTTAGAGTGTGTTTTCAAATCAGTTTTTTGCACAACGGTATCATACGAATTTGCTCTTGTGGTTCAGGTCAATAATTTGGATAAACATTGAATAACAAAAAAAAAACTTCAACTAAAGTTTATAGTTACATTTGCCGAGTTAATTTTAAGGGGCAAATTACTCGTGAGTACTCCTCTAGCAGCAATCTACTACAAATCTTCCCATTTTCCAGCTCGTATTGTCAATTTTGTTTTAAAATCCTAACGTTTTTTTTTCAATTGTTTCTTTAAGAAAAAAGAAAAAGTTAAACATATGAATGCAAAATTGGAATGAAAAATTCTCTCAACTTTATTAGACGCCCCTTGTGTTTTCTGAGTGTGCAACTAATATAGGCCTATCTACTCGCATATAAGAGATTGTACTATTTCAGCGAGAATCATCTCACTTTCTTCCAAAAAGTCATTTGGCCATTGAAGTTAAAAAAGTAAGTAAATTTCGAAAACTCAAATGGCATGAAACATCAACGAAATTTAGGCAACGAAAATATAAACAGAAAAAAACAAAACAAAAAAATGTGACAGTTCATTTCACTCACTCACTGCGGTTTCGCATTAGCTGAATATCGATGTATGTGCAGATGACAGTACTAGATTACTATTTTCAACCACTGATCTATATATATAACTGGTTAGCGTGTTTATACACAAAAGTTTACCCCATTTGAATTTTAGTGAAGCTGCCTGAATTGTTAAAGACTTACAAAATGTTGAAGTGAAGTTCAAGCTCTCTTCAATTTTTCATTTTTAGTTGTCAGTGATTTTTCTTTTATTTTAGAAATATGTCCACTTTCACACAACAAAACTATTTTCTGGAAATATTTTTCGTTTTCTTTTAATTGCTTTCAAAGTATGGCGGCCCTGTATCTGGTGCTGGTTTAACGTGTTTCACGCATTATCTCTCAGCTTAGTTTGTTTGCATAGTTAAGAAATTCTACCATGCGCCAATAGCTGGTATGTAGACAATTTTGGTATGGGATAAATGGTGGAATGTAGAAAAATATTACTCTTTAGCAAACGATAGACGTCAAAAAGTGGAGATTCTTCACGAATATAAGTGTTTTCACCTGTCACTGTCAGTGTTAATAAAAAGAAATATTCGAAAAATGTCAAAAGTAATACGAAAAAATAATTCCTTCTTTGTGTTTTTTTTTTGATTTATAAAATATATATTGTTTTTAACATTTCCCGATTTTTATTAGGTACTCGTATATCCAATTTTATTACAATTTTCGTAGACAATATACTTACGAAGTTTTATCCAAATCGTTAATATTTTTGTGTAAGTCTAGTATACAGACCCTCGAAGAAAAAAGTTACATGTACTTCTTATGGGAGTATATTTTGCGCAAAAAAAAATTATTTTGACGTTTAAATGTTATTGGCATTGTTTTGTGGAAAAAAGAAGACACAACCGTTTACGCACTTTAAATATAACATTTCTCGACGAGGTATTTATTTTTTGGTTATAGAACTGTCACTTTATAGTGTTTTTGTTTAAAAGAATAAGTAGAGCGAATGCAAAATTTCCGTTTTCACCACAGATGTTTTTCTATCGGAAAACGTTTTTATTCTTTTATTTTCCTTCAAAAGTACTATATAATAAGCGGCGCACGTCCGAAGACGCGAAGGTGGGTAAACCAAAATCCGCTTTTTTGCACTTTTCTATCATCATAATGCTAAGTATGATTAAAACATCGAAATTTTTTCACGAAACCAATACTTGCCCTCGGTATATATCAAGTATAAAAATAATAGCAATGAACAAAATTATAAAAACACATTTGATAAGAGTTATTCAAAGCCGTTGATTCCTAGCTTACAAAAAAACTGCTTTTAATGCATTTCTATCAGTTCGAGTGTTGAGACTTCGTCTAATAAGCGCAATGTCAAAATCTTTAATCGTATTTTCTTTCATGAGCATTTATTGCTTATCCCTTGCTTCGTCAGCTCAAGGAATTCAATGTTTTTCGTGTCGTGGTATAAATTGTCTAAGGACAACCATACAAACTAAGCATGAAACGTGTGAAGATAATTTGGACAGTTGTGTTACCATTTTTGACAAGTGTAAATTAATTGTTGCGCAGTAAAATTTTTACAATTTTTTGTTAAAATGCTAATTTTTTTTACAAAATTTTAGTTGCTGTCGTTGCGAAAGGATGTTTAATGAATATTCCAGTTGAATTGAGAAGAAAATGCAACGACAAAAGGAATCCAGAGTGTCAGATTTGTTCTGGAGGATTATGCAATAATATGGGACGAAGTGATTTCAAATGCTATCAATGCGATGAAAGGGACAATAATGTAAGTATAAATTATGCTATGACTTCGAACAAAATAAAGACAAAATTATTTGAAATTTCTTGCGACACGTGTGCGCATACATTATATGCGTATTTTTTTTTGTAAGCGCGAAATTAATTGGACGAAAAAACCACATCGGGAATTAGCGGCGGAAAAAAATTGACTTGAAATGTCGCCTACTCACTTCCTTTTTTCGGAATATTTGTCGGATTTGTTTTAAAAAAGCAAGCCTTAACCTCAAAAATGTTAGACGAAAACACCAAATATAACGCAGCTGTTTAAAAATTGACGAATTAATGTAATGTATAATTAAAGAAATAATAACATTTCGCACACTCTGACAATAATCATTCCAAAAAATCTACTACAATTAGTCAATTCGATCATCAAAAAGAAGCAAATTCTTCTTTTATGATTTAATTATGTCGAATTTGTATTGAATTTCTCGTATTGTATCAGGAGCAACCATTACATTACAGCTAAATATAACATTTTCACATAACAGTTCTGATATTTGACAGCAAAAACAAGAACTTTTCAAAATCTTCTATACTCCTTTTTGAATCCAAACACATACATATCGTTTTTGATTGGATTTTCGGAGTGTTTTACCTGTTTTTGATCCAAATCGAATAGGTAAATTTCGTATTGACAATTTTCGCACATACTTTTGCAAAGTCGTCATTTAAAATAATTCGACTAAAAGCTGTATTATGAAATCGAGAAGATAAAAATACTCCGAAAATATTACTCGGAACAGTCAATCGAACGTTTTTGTAGTAACATTAGTGAAAAAAGAGTAACTGCGAACAGCCAATCAAAGACCACATTACTAATTTTTGTTTAACATTTGGAATTGTGACCCAAATAGTTTCCACGTGTTTTTTGCGAGGCCTATTTGTTCACACTACATTGTGCCTGAACAAATCGGATTGGACGTAAGTCAAAATAAATCAACCGAGTGAGGCCATTGTGAACATCGTCTTGAAGGTAATACTACGTTTCCACCGAACCTTAATCTCTTGTAGATTTAATAATCTCAAAAAGTGTTTCCATCGATCCAAAAGTAGATTAATTTTGACAGCACTATTAAAAATGCGTTTATCATTTCTTTTTCTCTTATGATGTAGAAGTGAGACAGAAAGCTTCATCTGTGTCAACACAAAAGAGAAGTTTACTTTCCCGATGAATGTGTTCATTTCGATATGGAAATAGGGTAGTTCGATTGAAGATTTAAATGAGATTTATTTTAAATCTTCATCTGAGAAGATTAAAATTTGTATGGAAAATCCTAAAGATTTGTAGGAGATCTAGTGGTCGGTGGAAACGTAGTATAACAGAAGTAAGAAAGAGAAAAACTTAACAACTTCGTTTTGACACCTAAATCTAATCAGAGGAATTTAAGGCTACGTATACATTTTGCGCTAAAGTCTCTTAATGTAAATGTCAATCTTTTCTCGAACCCAATTTCATATTAAATAAATTAAATAATGCATTTTCTATTTTCGCTAAAATTTTAATAAAAATATTTTTCTTTTTAGGGGGTAAAGTGCGCCACTAGCATCAAAACATTAACTCCACTTCAATGCACAATACCAACAGCTCCAAATTCCTACTGTTATACAAAAAACTATAAGGGCTATACAGTACGCGGATGCTCCCTTAATGTGAAGGAACAACTTGAATGTTTAGCAGATAACGATTGTTCATTATGCTT
The DNA here is from genome assembly GCA_910595825.1 of Philhelius pedissequus. NCBI lineage: Eukaryota > Metazoa > Arthropoda > Insecta > Diptera > Syrphidae > Philhelius > Philhelius pedissequus. The sequence goes on from OU343160.1 coordinate 48,150,082, forward strand.
GGCAGAAGATGGAGAGGGCTGTAATTCAAGAGAAACGGTTGCTGCTGGTGTTAGTAAAATGTCTTCGGTATTTGCATTAGTTTTGTTGTGTGCGCCAATCACACGTGTAATTTTTAATTTTTAAAGCAATGTGTTATTAAATCATTCATTTTTTTTATAATAGATAAAACATCTTATTTGTTTATCGTATTGTATAATAATTTGTATGTTGTTATAATTCAAATTCAAAAAAGTACATAAGTGTGCTCTTGAACAATGACACAAACGTTAATGTGAAGATAAAAATGTTGCATAATGTATTTTGTTTGTTTGTTTTTAAACAATATAAATAGGTACACTTTGAAATAGGGTGTACAGCTATTGATAAAGAAATTGACTTTTTTAATGAAAACTAGGTATACTAAATTCAATACTGGTTTGATTTGTTTCGAAACCCGTCTCTTTTTAGAATAAGTGTTCAATTGAACCTTCAGAAACTTGAAGTTCGATGATATCTAGGGAGACTGAATATAGGAATGACCAAGGGATTCTGGAATCGGTTTCGTTGAAATCTCATCTCGTATTGATATGACGAATCCGAATAGACAAACTGAGAATAACTTTATCGTGAGCATTTCTGATCCGATGGTGTATTTTATTTTTCGTATGCAAGCGCATTTATGACTTCTTTACAGGTTTTTAAACCTTTGATAAAAAAGAGAAACCCCTAAATGTTTATATCTAACTATTATTTACTCAATGCAACGATTTATAAGTAAACAATTTCATTCATTTCGAATAAACACCAGGAAGTAATTTATGTAATATCAGCCATAAAGGCAAACACTCCTTGATTCATAATTATCAGCTTATTTTAAGTTTTATCGGATTTTGTATCAATTAAAAATGTATGATTCAATACAAATTTTAAGTGCAAAAACGAACTGAAAGCTAAGTGCATAGTAAATATAGAGTGCAAGTGCAAAGGTAATTAAATAATAACAAAAATATAACAATGACAATGATTATGACTAATTTCTGAAGAATATTAACTGCCTATTTACTTTTAATTATACAAAATACAAAATTCAAATCCACCATCATAAACATGAACAATTAATTGGTCAACTTTTATTTAGATACAATCACTTAATCCTGAATACACAACATTTTTTCCCTTAGAAATACACATTTAACAGAAAAACTGAAACAAATTGATCAAATTCCACTGATCCCTAAAACAAATACATATGTGAATAAGATAGGAGTCAAGAATTAAGATCCAAAGTAATAGTTCCTTTTGGTAGTTCTGCAGGCCAATCAGATTAAAACTAAGACTTTATAAGCCTGTTTCTAACACATCTGATTATTAGGGAATTATTCCCATTAAAATACTGGAAAACTTACCTAAAATTTTTCTTATCATCCCCAAACATAGAAATAGAAGAAACTTTTAAGATAAAATAAACATATCATTTAATCTGAGAAAAAATACCAAAGGCCCAAAGTGGGTGCTATGCGGAACACCATATATTTATTGAAAAATGAGTTTAGAGATAGAAATTCGTTTATCAATGAATGAACTTATCGAATCGAACCAGCGACTTGTTTCTTTCAGTTTACTCGGTACAATTCGATCCCGATATCTCACAGAAATGCTGCTCTTGGAAAATCAAAAACATTTTTGCATTATTCTGCGCCGAACTTTTACTGACAGATGAGGAGATGAACATGAGATCGATATTCATTCGGTAAAGCTGTAAATACTGATTACACACATTCCGCCACGACAAGTAAGGGAGCGGCCTAAGATAAATAATAGTATGAGACACTTTATATAAAGCTTTGATGTAAACTTTTTCAAGAGCTGGTAACATCATTGGAGACAAACTTAATTATATAGATTATTGTTGTAGGTCTACCAAAGAGTTTGGGGAGAGATGATAATTTATTGTTAATTTTGAAATTTCCCAACAACGCAACGTTTTCTCAAAGTACGAATTTAATCTGATACATCTCTTTCCCATGAGAAATTCGCTTGTTGAAATGTATGTAGTTAGCACCATAATTTAACAAATACCCTTCAATTATTTTTGACACGAGAAGACAAAAGTTTTGCCCAATTGGCGTTGTCGATTGTCAATCGATTTGACACAATTCTCAATTGCATTTGATTAGTTGTCATGTTTGGTATTGTTTTAACACAATCGAATGAACCACACGAGGAAAGCGTACGAATGGTCGGCAAAAAAAATGTCGACTGTGCAAATATAATTTTCATCGACTGTTAAAATGCCGACTGAATTTGACCGACAAAAAAAATTGAAAATTAAAAAAAACAGAATATTCAAATGTCGATTAAAAAGTTGTCGGTAAAACCGTCGACCACATATAGGATTTTACTTATACCTAAACTCAACCCCACCTAAGCCCTATATTTGGCCAAGCAATGGAGATTTTAGGGATTTAAAGGTTTTCGAAAATCATTCACTTTGCCAGTATCGACCTTTAATCAGTCGATATTTTCAAAATAGACTTTATAAGAGTCGACATTTTAATCAGTGGGTATTTTTACCAGTCGACTTTTCATACAGGCTTCTTCATGAAATTCGGTCAATTCAAAATCTTTATTCAAAAGTTCTATTTGTATTTAATAAATAACTGAAGTATAATAATGTCGATTCTTTCAATCAATGCTCAATGCATAAATTGTCGGCAAAACTACCACTAAAGTGCACAACATTTTTGGTTCTATTCTCAAGCACGTGTAAGTACAAAGCAGTAATCATTTAAGATTGATTTCAATAGATCTAACGAATGTCCTTGCGACTAATTAATTTTCATAGCGAAACAGCGACGCACGCGAAATTGAAAACGATTTAATACGAATGGTAAGGCGTAATCCGCCAGCATAATGCAAGGCGGCCATCTTGAATTTTCCCCTTAAATCGTCGCTTGAATTACATTTGATTTGAGAGCTTTCACAATTAAATGCTTTCTGTTACAACAATTTCGGTGCAATAACATTTTAAATTGAGTAGCCGCAATTTCAAAACATCCAAAACACTCAAAATTTCCATGGTATAGTTGGTGGCTTCGTTTTCATCCATAACAGATTTCTATAAATATAACTTACCGGCGATTTGATTTTGAACGACAGATTTAAAATCAACTGGCATTCGAAAAATCGATTGGTTTCGTTTGACTCATAAAAATCAGTAAAATGTCCACTCATTCATAAGCACCGGAACAAAATCAGTTGGTTAACCTAACTTTACACAATACCATTTTTCGATAGAGAAATTAAACAAAATTAATTCAACAGTAAATCTTACTTGATAAACTTAAAATAATAATTCAGAAATACTTTGAACACAATGAAAATGTAGACAAAATCTTAATAAACTGATGAGCCCAACTGTAGAACCTGGGCGAAATGCATAATTTGGACTAAAGGTCACAAAAAATCAAAATTTAAAATTAAAAGCAGAGTCCACAAAAAAAGGACAAAAGCAATACCTACGTACATGCATTTGTATTGTTTTTACATTTCTTCTTAAAATAAAACAAAATCTTAATAAACTTCAATTGGACGAAACGAAAAGGATATCTGTCGAAGTCGATCAACCACGCCACCTGGCGGTGTAATATAGCACCAACAAATATCAACGCCATCTGTTTTCAAAAAAATATACTGAAAACGTATTTTCCTTCATAGTGCCCTTCCTTGTCGTAATTCTAATCCATCAAGTTGAAAATCGTGAAAATCAAACAATCCGTAAGAAACAAACGTTAAAAAGATGATATTTCTGTTTTTCGAAAGAAAATATCTGTGAAGATATCTTTATTTTTTCAATCAATACCAAAGATTTTAAAATAAATTTTAAATTTAAACATCTTTAACAAGATCATTATAATTTTAAATTAAAAAAGCTCTAGAGGAGCCCGGAGTGAAATTAACACTATTGCATGCTTTCACATCTCCTGGCAAACACAACATACAATTAGGGCTCTTAAAGCACTCCTGCTGCTGCTTAACACTTGTTGCACAGCCACGCTTTATTACATTGTTTTCACTACGTACAAAACAGTATGAATTTGGTGAAGTTGGTGAATCACAACGTGTTGGGGATATAATCGCAGCGTTGCTCCTACAATCAGCATTCCTAGATGCATCACACACAATGCAGCGGTAGTCATCTCGTCCCAAAGAATTACAACCATCTTGATTGCATTTGTGGCATTCGATTCCATCGGCTGAGTCGCATTTGTTGCGTAATTTAACAGGAATCTGCAGGGAACAACCCTTTCTTACGACTTCAACTAAATTGCGTTTTTATTTAGATTATTTTGAGGGTCAATTTGAGAGTATTAATACTTACACCCATCGAAGATTGTCACACACACATCCAAAGGATCAATACATGTTTCCCTTTTGGTCAGAGAAGTTCTCAGACAACCGATGCCTTCACAAGTTATGCAGGACAAGGGAACACTTGCAGTCGCTGAAGCTACTAGCAGGAGCAAGAATCCGGCAGTGGACGTAATTTTGAAACTAGACGTTGTCATTTTTTCGTGACAGACCGTTTGCACGATAATTAACTAGAGAAAACCGTTACCCAGGTACTTTTATAGACTTTTTTTTAGAACACTGAACTGCACGTACTTTTGAAAAGTTATTTAATCGAAATACGAGGATGTGTGCATATAAAGCCCCCGGTTGGATTGTCAAGTGGACCGCACTTAACTTCGCAGGAAAAAAACATTTATTCGAAGAGGGCTGTTAAGTACATATTTACTAGAATACACTATCTAAGGTTAACTAAGAGGGGTTTTGAAAATATGAGCTAGCAAATGTTGATAACAAATAAAAACATATATAACTTAAAGTACTGACATTTATAGGGTGTTCTAATGGTCTATGTAGTCTTATTTCAGCAACTAACACATTCTCTGGTGGTGTTTCTGTCTAAGATTCGCGGGTCGCTTAAAAAATTCTCTCCAAACATCAGCTATATTTCTGGCTTGCTTTTTGGTATAAAAGCGTTCTGTTCCAAAATATTTCTCGATTTAAATTTTTGTTTTGACAAAATAAAGTTAAAAAAAAACTTTACTGACATAATCTGTCAAAAACTTCAACTAAATAGGTATGTTCCCGTACTTCTAGAAAACTGTGAAAATCTACGAAAAACTAATGAATTCTGTACAGGAGCATCGAATTTCCCCTAAAAATTTTTCACAAAATAGAGTTCTCACGAGAGAGTAAAATATTTCGAAGAAAAAAGAAAACAAAAAACAATACAAGAGCTCTCAGTTGTTGTCGAGGGTGTCATTAAAAAAGTTAATCACATATTTTTGTTTTGACGTTTAAAAAATGGCAAACATTTGTGTTCAATGTGCGTTCTCGTACTTTTGCAACTCGTTGTCTCTATCTGCGAGATTTTCACCCTCAATCTAGGAAAAACAAGAGATTCTGTGTATTTTTGTGCACACAGTACGCAAGCAGCTCTAATGTGCAGCACAATTGTACGAATAAGCCACACAACACGATAAATTGGATTATTTTTAATATTTCTATGACAAGCCTTGACAACTGACAGGTTTTGTATTGTTTTTTATTTCTTCGTTTGACAGTCTTCATACGAAATTCGATGGGACAAATTCTTGGGCTCATATTAGTAGCCTTGGAAAATATTTTATAATATTTTCTCTTGTGGTGTGCGGGAACTTAATTTGACAGTTTTTCGTAAAAGAAAAAAAGAAGTAAGGGAGCACAGCTATTATTTCGTGAGCTAAATTTTGACAGATGTGTAAGTGAAAAAACGAACGATTTTATTTATTATAGATGGAGATGCATCACTCCCACATAATGTATGTATTTTATATGCTTCAATCAATATTTGATGTTTCATGTGTCTTGCAGGAAGCCATCTTGTTTCGATTTCGCCATACCTCGAGGAGCACTGATATTGTGCGTGCGAATGAGAAAACCGTACTTGTGAAAAATCAATAAAAGGAGCGCTCATGAGAGAGTAAAATATTTCCCCAGGCTGCGAATTTTAGTCCATGAAATTGCTTTGGACAAAATTATAAGCACTGTCAAATGAAGGAAAAACGAAAAAAAAAATTTTCAAAAATTTGACAGTCTTCATATTTTTGTCCGCAAAATACGGGAACACACTTAAAATTATAGGTCTAATACAGACTTTTTTGGACGCTTATCAAATTTTGAAAAGTGGGAATGAAATTCTCTCATAAGGAATGCCTGCCAATTTTTAAACGTCAACACAACATTTGTTTTTTGTTTGTTTTTTTCCTCTTCAGAGTAATACATTTTTATTTTAGTGATTTCATATTAATATATTTCTTCAATCTTTTCTAACAACAGTCCCAAGGCAATTTTGTCTTCTATGAAAAACGTCAACCTGACAATTGTAAATTTTCTGCCCAGAATTTGCTGCCTATGAAAATTTATTGGCCAGAAATTGACAAACAAATTTTCAGGAAAGAGAAATATATTACTCTCTCAAGAGCACTCTCTTCTGCCCAAAACTACTATATTTGTACAGGAATTGGCAGAAATTGGTGCCAATTCCCAGTTTTGGGCAGAGTGTGGATCAGACCTAATCGTTTTCTGAATTTACACTAATAACTAAATAAAAACTATGAATTCTTAAATCACGATAACCTCTCTTAAGTGGAGAGATTGTCCTGCTGTTAAATTGTATCGTTTTGAGTAAGTTTAAAGAGACAAGTTAGTCATCAGATACAGGGTGTATGAGGCACGATCAATTTAAACAAAAAAGAACTACAGGACAGAAGTTTTTTTTCTTAAACTCGAAATCTTGTCAGAAACAGCCTGTTTTAAAGTCACACGCAACATTTTCCAGCTTTTACATAATAAAATACAATACTTTGCAAATGCATTCTTGAACTAATACACATAATTTCCTTCTCTTGAGTGTTTTTCCAATAAAAAAAAGGCTTCAATCTGAAGTTGTTAAAAACAAACCAAAGAACAACAAGATAAGATCACATCCATGAATTCCTTGATAGAGTTAATTTACAAGTGCAAAAGACTCATCATTATAGGCTAGTCATGTCACGAATTCAGACGTACACTTTAGTTACTGTGGTAATAACCTTAGCATTCAGTGTCCTGTCCACAGAAGCTATAAGGAAGTGCCTGCAATGTTCAGGAATAAACTGCCAACGTACGACATACAATAAAATTGAGACATGTGAGGACGAATTGGATGTTTGTGTTAGCATTTTTGATGGCCGTAAGTTTTCTAATATGTAATTGATTTTTACTCAAAATTCGGAATTATACAAATATAAATGATTTTTTTTTTTTTTTTTTTTAGAAAGAATTGAAGCTCAAGGTTGTTGGCTAGGAATTCCTCCTCAAATTCGCAATAAATGTGAAACAGATTCGAAGGTGGAATGTAACAAGTGCTTTACAAATGAATGTAATAGCGAAGGACCAAAAAGTTTCCAATGTGTTCAATGTGATTCGAGTATTGTATGTTGAAAGTATAAAATGTTTTTAAATTGAAACTTATTAATTAGTTTATAATTATTTCAGCACGCAAATTGTGAACTAAAAGCAGAAGCCCTTAATACAACTAGATGTCCAATTGCGAGATCTGAAAATGGATACTGCTTCACTCGGATTGTTGATAAAAAGGTGATACGCGGCTGCTCAACAACGGCCAAGGATCAAAAAGGTTGTCTAAGCGATAATACGTGTGCACTGTGCTTAGCTGGAGAAATTAAAGGGTGCAATAGAGTGGCTATGCGCGTAGATAATGGTGGATCCGGAAGTGGTTCTGGTAGTGGGTCAGGTAGTGGATCGGGTGGTGGTTCGGGTAGTGGATCGGGTGGCGGTTCAGGAAGTGGTTCAGGCAGCGGATCAGGAAGTGGTTCGGGCAGCGGATCAGGAAGTGGTTCGGGCAGTGGATCAGGAAGTGGTTCGGGCAGTGGATCGGGAAGTGGATCTGGAAGTGGGTCGGGAGATGGATCCGGCAGCGGATCAGGAAGCGGATCAGGAAGTGGGTCGGGAGATGGATCGGGCAGTGGATCCGGTGATAATGGAAATCATAATAACGGAGCCACAACGTTGAGCTTATCAATAATTATTGGTCTTGTGTGTTATATTCTATTAATGTGATTAATGTGGTTTATATAACAATCATTGAGAAAAATTAGTTAATAAAGATATTTTTCAAAAAATGGGTCCCGCAATTCCGTCTGTATGCCTGTCTGTCTGTCTGTACAACGCTCTACAGCCCAAACGACTGAACCGAATTTCTTCAAACTTGATATTTAAGTGATTTAGGTGATTGTTTAAAATAGATTTTTGAATCGTTTTTTACGTCCAAACCTAGCGTTACATTGCATACAATTTTTTCTACCATTTTAATTATCTCAAAAACGGCTCTAACGATTTTAATAAAGAAACTATGTAGATATGTGGATTTTTTTTAATAACTTGTTATCAACTGTACCTGCCATACAACCATTTTCTTGATTTTGGACTTTCTCATAAACGACTCAATGGATTTCGATCAAAATTTGTATGGAAGTCCTATGACTTATAAATATTACTGTATACCAAGATTTTTTTTTAAATATTTTTTTTGGATATTTGAAAAAAAAATTAATTTTTGAAAAAAAAATATTTTTTTATATTTCGAAAATGGCTGGTCGATTTTTTTTTTAAATTCAGCTTTTAATTCTATATTATTAAATACATAAAATTGTCAGAGTAAACATTTTTTTTTTAAATTTATGAAATTTTGAGCACGATTATTAAAATGGTTTTACTAAAAATCTTGTGCTTAGGATGTGATCGAACGGAGCCAGTAGTCACGGAATCCAATATAAATGGAACAATCTAACCGACTGTGCGAGTCTAGAATAATATGGCCTATCTACAATAAATCCCGCCAAAACGATCTCATTTGTAGACCAAGGCGGGACATAGCAAATAAAGAAGATATAAGATAGAACAATTAAAAAAAAAAACATATTTATTTGGAGTAATTTTGAAAAAAATTCAATTTTCCCCTCTAAAATTTTTTGCTTCGCTCCAAATTTTAGAAAATGCTTATGAGGTAAAAATGAAGCTCTCCACCAAAATTCAGTTTTGTCGGAATTTTTTCGAAGTGAATATCTTATTTTCCTGGACTAATAAGTAAGATTATGATTATTTTTTATAACCTTTAAAGCGTCTGGCTATAAAAAAAACCGCCGACGGAAGGTGTCTGGCAGTAGTCTTTCAACATTTCTAACAATATTCCGTGAAACATAAGTAAAAATCAGCCATCCAGTAAAGTTAGCAACAGTTTTACGAGCATTTAACACCTGGTACCTGAGAAAAGCTAGCATATATCCATACGTTAACTGTATGTACTAAAACTACTCTCTCATATACATTTTATCCATCAGCCAGAGGCCCTGGGATCTTGGACTATAAGCGAAGATAATTATGTGAAAAATTTATTAGATGAATGATTGAACTTGGGTCTTGGATTCACGGCTGCGACTCAATTCTATAGATTAAGCTACACCTTCACATATTAAGAGATGCAGTTGGTAAGGATTTTTATATCTATCTGCTGCAACACGAGGCTCATAAGATGGTAGAACTGTCAACTGCTGCTGCGACTCTGACAATTTCCCTAAAAGTGTGTTGGTAGTACTAGCGTGACAAAAAATAGAAACTCATCTGAATATCAAAATGGGAGGGAAAAATATGGTAAGTATATCACATTGGTATTGTATGGTTAAGGAAACAACCTATTCTTCAAAGAACGTCCGTATTTGGACTCAAGGGTGAACCGATGAGCATTTAGTATTATTATTGATGGATAGGAATGCAACTGGTAGAAACATTGTTTATATAGAAATATAGCAATGAAATACATGCAACATAACCTTGCAACCGTATTTGAAAAATATTACTGCGTTTGTAATAGTTCTATCACATATCAATTTTAGAGATCTACATATTTCCAATTCTCTCCAAGATATTCAAAAAACTTAATAATTTTATACCGAATCAGAAGAAGAGATAAATTTCTTGCATCTTGCTAAACAAATAATAGAACTTGGCAACTATCAATTCAAGCTTATCTGTGATACCCAATATGGATTCCTAGAACTGAAATCTGCTAGCTTTCTTCGAATAAAGTGTAGCTCCTGGATAGGGGTATACTTGAATGAATTCTGCCTTAACGACAGAAGACAGGATTATGTTTTTGAAGTATTCAGTTCTACGCGGACTTAGGTCCCCTTTGGAAACAATTTAATGTGTTTATCATACAATGTCATTTTATTCCCCATTCGCAAACTGAAAGTGCTGTCATTAGCAGAACAATCTATTGGGTTAGAAGTTCCAAATAACAGATCATTAATAAAAATAAATAAAACAGTGTCGCAGACAAAGCGGAGCCCTGGGGTACACCAGCATTTAATTTTAAGATTTCCAGTATGACTTTTATTAAATGGTTCGAAAAGTAATCCTGCGAAGTAGGGTATCATCATAACCAAATTCATAAATTTTAAATAAGGAAGCTTGCTACTGTCAGTCATTAAGGAGTTTTCATTCTTTAAGATATTTCATAAGTTTACGATTAATCAGGGCTTCCGCGAACTTGCAAATAGTGACATAAGTGCAATGGGATGGTAGTTAGAGGAAAAAATCAATTTTTGAAAAACCCAGAAAGAGACCATTTGAGTAGGACAGAGGAAAGAGCTTATGCAGCTGTTTTGCCAGCGTTGAGGAAAACTTCTTCCGAACGATGGAAGGGATATTATATACAAGCCAGCGGATTTGTGTACCTATATCAAGGCCTTTAAGATCTCTATCAAAAGCATTAATGTGAAAAAAGATTTGACCCCTTAAACTATTAGCCTTCTCAAGTAAAGGAGGATTCATAACATTTTCTGACAGCGTTGAAAATAACAAAATATGCTGTAAGCAGCAAATTTTCTTTAAAATTATGTGTCACGAAAGACAATCGTTAAAATATTTTTTCGGGATTAAAAGAGTTAAATTTTAAGTAAACCACCATGAACCGTTTGAGGATTTCCAGTAAGTGGGCGTTGTATCCATTATATTAGAATTGATGTCAATTGAATGGAGCACCTCCGATTGCTGTAGAATAATGGAATTCGGCAGAGTGGTAGGCTTTAAAGTAAGTAGAGGCGTGGTATACACCTACTTTATGAAAAAAAAACAGGTTTAATTTATATGGAAAACTTCCTATTGCTGCAGAATGAAAACCTTCAGTAGAGCTTATGATGTGCATACAAAATAGAAAATGAAGGATTTTTCATTCGAAGAGTCTGCTTATTGTCATTCTGGAATTATACATGTATACATAAAAATTCATAACTTTTCTAAAAATTGGAGTGCTCCATGTGGTATTCTTTGTTAACATAAATGAAAAAATAAAACATTTGCAAGCCTGAAAAAATGATGAGCTTACATAATCAAAAAACTCTTAAATCCTACTAATATTATAAATGTGAAAATTTGGTTGAATGGATGAATGTTTGCTGCTCTAACACGCCAGAATGGCCTAACGGATCTCGATGAAATTTGGCATAGAGATAGATTATGGTCTAGAACAGCACATATGATACCCTTAATCCTGGTAAAATGTATGGTTCCCGTGGGATAAATATGTTTTAATTTTGAATGGAGCACATTTAACATATCTGCTCATTCTAATGACAACATAGTTTTTTTTCTTCTAAGAAGCCAAAAAGCACACACACCCACACCCAACATGCAGCTGACGTTCCAGTATCCGAACCAGTGTTCCAGTAAACCAAAGCAACACGAATCACGAATTCACGCATCAAACATTGAATGGATTTTAATGAAATTTGGTAAGCGTAAGCAAATGGATGAGCAACTTGATTATTCTACAAAAATTATCGATTCAAATGGGGAGTTTGTGTAATTGTTCCGCTTTCATGCCTCAACAATTGAACGGTTTTTAATTAAATGCTGTATGTATGTTAGATTCCCATAAAATGGAAAGTAGTATCTTGTTCTAATTATACAGGGTGTCCGCCTGGAAGGTAAACTACTTTGTTTTGCGCCATTTTGGTAAATATTAGTCTTGACAGTTCATATTTGGCATTCGTGAAGTAGACAAGACGTGGCAAATTTATTATGGGAAAATATTCGATAAACTAACGTGTTTTAATCGTTAAAACATTTTATCAAAATCAATCATCGATTACTGTGAGGATGAGAAAGTTACGTGAAATTTTTAAGACAAACAACGTGTCAATAAAACGCACTATTTATCGTGTAGTGAATAATTTCGAAGTAAGAGCGTGTGTAGGTTATAAGCCCAAGCATGCACAACAACGTACTGCAAGATCGGCTGAAAACATTACTGCTGCTCAAGGAAGTGTTCAAAACAATCCATCAACCTCAATTCGACGCCGTGCTCAGGAGCTTGGTCTTCAAAGAACAACTTTGGCCACAATTTTGCACAAGAATTTGCATTTGTTTCCAATTAAGATTCAGTTGATTGGTCCACAAGATCATTTACGCTGCCGTACATATGCCAATAGGATGTTACAGCTGGCCCATGACAACCCCGATTTTCAAGAAAAAATCATAATGAGTGACAAGCACATTTTCATTAGACTGGATTTGTGAATTAACAAAATAGTCGGTTGTTGGCAATGGGAAACCCTCAAATTATTCATCAGTCACCTTTGCATCTATTAAAAGTTACAGTCTGGTGTGCAATTTGGTCAGGAGGAATCATTGGACCTTACTTCTTTGAAAATTAAAACGGTGTAACGGTAACTGTGAATGGGGATATAATTGAAAACTTTTTAACGCCACAACTGCATGCTTTGGGTTGATTAACATGTGGTATCAACAAGACAGTGCCACATCGCATACAGCCAGGATTACAATGGAATTACAGGGAGACTTATTTCCACAACAAGTTATTTCAAGAAATGGTGATGTTGATTGGCCTCCATGATCGCCTGATTTGACTGCTTTTTTTGTGGGGATATCTGAAAAGCAAGGTTTATGCAAACAAACCAGAAACGCTTGAGCAACTCAACCCAACATATTCTTGATGAAATTAATGAAATACCGCGTGAAATGTATGAGAATGTAATGAAAAATGTGCTCAAAAGGGCTCGCATTTGTAAGACTAACACAAGCGGACATATATCTGATATTGTATTCCATATACATTTATAAATATAAGATCCATTCTCTTTCATTTAATCAAAAATTATAAACAAACAAAGTAGCATACCTTCCCGGCGGACACCCTGTATATACGTGTGATGTGAACTATAGTCCAACAAATAATAAGGCTATTAATTAATGGGCTTGGCTTCATTTAAGAAACGTTATTAAAATTGTAACATTTAACGATGCGATGGATCCTTAAACATCATTGCATTAAAATCTTTGCAAAAAGTAGTGAGATCAGACCAAAAAAAAAATAAATGTTAAAAAAGGGCCAAGTTCTTTTACACAAAAACCTCTATGTAACAAGCCAGCCATGAAAAGTAGTGAAATTTAGTCAGTATTCATTAAATAATAAAATGTATCTCTTAATTTGTATATTTTTAAAATTATTCTACTTTAAATATTTGGTATTAAAATTTTGTAAGAACTTTTAGATCTCACTACTTTCGCGGCTGACTTGTAACATAGAGGTTTTGTATAGAAGAACTTTTCTCTTTTTTTAACATTTATGTTTTTGGTCTGATAATAATTAAATCACTACCGGAGTAAAATTTATTAGATACATTTTGCAAAAGCCCTGTCATCTTAAGTATTAATTTAAAATAACCCAATAACCTACTTAACACCTATTGAGCACATTTCAAGAGCATATAAAGACATAGAATTATACCTTGGATCCTTAAGCGATTAACTGCTTATCTTATCTCAAACAATAATGCAAAAACTTATTTATAAAAAAAACACACCGCTTAAGGGCGCAATAGAGCGAAATTTAAAAAAATCAGTAAAGTGTTTGCAAATATTTATAAAACAAAATGATAATTTTCTATCGATATAACTTCCTTGCTGATTGTTACCTGTTATAAAATTTATTATACTCGTAACTTCTTAATCGCACGAATGACGTTCAACAATCGAAAGAAAATTAAATTAAATAAATTATTACAAATTAATTTAAAAAAAAAATCTCTTACTAACATGGTGTTCATTTAGGATTAATTTTCTGGTTTGTCAGTTGTTTTTATTGTCATAATTATAAATTTAATTTAGAAGTGTCGAATATATATATGTATACAGTAAGTATCAAGATTTACATCATCAAGTGGCAGTTGAAATACGCAATGGGTGTTTTTCAGGTTTTTTTTTCTCCATAAAATAAATCATTAACTATAAATTGATAGTCAAGTTTAATAGAAAGAAGTTTGAACTTGTGGCTTAAAAGTAGATTATCGCCAAGAAATCTAATCGTTTGAATTATGTCCAATGTGTATATCAAATAAAGATTAAGACTATTTGTCCGATAACAATTCGCAGCCTATATAAATCGATTTAAAGAGGTGCCACGAATTAGTCCCAACAATCAAACGCTTAACGGCGATTGTTTTTTTTTTTTGCCGAAGTATTATTTTTTTTCACGATACGCGGGCATGCGATATGTTGTCCTTAAAGTATAAGTTCGGTGTAATTTTAGGAATATTATTAATTAGTGGAAATTTAGGTGGGTTTGAGTTTGGACGTCACAAATAAATAAATTATAATCAGCCGACACACACATACCACAAAAAAGGATTAAGTGTAAAAACAGTGGAAGTGAATAAAACAAATATTACGTATACGCCACAGTGACCTCCCAGAATAGAAAGTGGATTATTTGCAAAATTGAAAAGGGTGTTGTGTATTGTTTGTACAACAAAACATATTGTCAAATTAATTTTAAGGAACTATCTGATTGATTTTAATGTGATGACTGGGAATTGTTAACTCAAAAACCTAGACATGTGCTTTAAAAGGAATTAACCCAAAGAAAATACAGTCGAATTCGTTTGAAAAAAAAGCCATAAATTTTAGCTTGAACTAGTAAATTTTGAATAGTGTACTTCAGATATTTAAAAGGAAAATAATCACACAATTTTGAAATCCCAGAAATATCAGGAATTTCAAATTTCAGAGGAGCTACGAGTAAAAATGTGCGGTCAAAACTAAGCAACTATTCAAAGTGAAGTGTGCCAAGTGGTGCTTTCGGACGTGTTCAGTTAAAAAAACAAACACATTTTTGGTGATTTGCAGAGATTCAGCTATTTCATTTAAATTATTTCATTACATGTGTAGTTACATACATAGAATGTTTGATTTTAGTTAATCGAAATAATCCGTATGAGTGTTCCAATAGTGGAACTCATTTTATTTTTTTAATTATTTTTTAAAATAATGAGTGAATATGAGTCAAAAAATAAGCATTTAATGAAACACTGCAGTCCGGAGCTTATTTCGTCGGATTTATTTAATTGATAGCGAAAATTGATAATACAGTTAACTTTTTGCAAGCATTCGTTTTTTTTCGTTAAGTTTGTCTGAATAATTTGTACGTTTTCAACATGCCAAGTATTCAATACTTTTAAACGAATCCTTGAATAAGAAAAGAATTTTTAAATAAATGAAACAGGGTGGAATATTTCTAAGAAATAAATTGTATGCGGAAGGAAATTTTTGAAAAAAAAGTTTAGAAAAGTATTAAAACTTAAGGAAAGCACAGCTAAGAGTTATGGTTTTTGCGAAGAACGATTTTACATTCGTTAATTTCAGAAATTAAATTTCACAGTAAAAGTTTTTGGAAAAAATTGTACTTTTTATGAAAATTTTAATATTTAAATGTCATTTTTTAAATTAAAACAAAAATAAAAGGTTCGGCCATTTTCAGGAACGTCGCTGTTCGAAAAAGCAAACACGAATTTGGCTGCATAGCCAATGTGTACGATAATGCATTTGAGGTGTAAAAAAAATCGAGATGACATATTAAGCACACAAAACAGGAAAAAGAAAATCGGCAGTCATTATTCTTGACTCAAAAATCATTATTATCCTGCAGTGTTGTTTTATAACCAATTGTTTGTGTATTTATATTTTTTTTCTATTATTTCCCACTTCCAACAAAATACTTTTTTTTTACAAACAATATTCTTATTTTTTCATATTTTTGTTGAGCTTCAAAGTAAGGAAGTAAAATTATCAAAAAAGAATTTGAGCAAGTGCAACAATTGCATATTTGATAGCAGCAGATGCATCGAGAAATAACGATCATTTGACAATCAAATTTAAATTTATTTGACGTTTTTGATAATGACCATCTAATTTTTCCACAAAAAATTGCGAAATTTAGTGCAAGATTTTTACAATTGATTTCCAAAATTTGGCTGAAATTATGTATGTATAATGGTAAAATGGTGTTAAATAGATAAAAAAAAACAATGGCACTTAATTACGCAAAATTTTAAACAAAAACAATTTTTGAAAAATCACATTTTTGGTGAATAAGTTGACTTTGAAATTGAATTTCTATAAACACTATCCCCACAACACAATTTTATTTAAGAAACAAATAGAAGAATGGAATCTTAGCTTTTAAGTAAGTTATATCATTGATGATTATACTTACGTACATACATACATACATATCTAAGTCGACAAACAACTCCTTAGCTTTATCAACTTTGTTGTCAAGTGACTTATAGAATTTTAAATTCGCCTTTCACAATATGACTGAATAAATTTGCCTATCTGTGTGAGTGTTATCTGTCAAAAAAATTGTCTTACCATGCTCCTACACTCCTCGTCAACTGAACACGCACAAACATTTTTCATTATACTTTATCTATTTTTCGAAAAACTGATGGTTATTGTGCCATGTGTTGATGCTATCTATTCCCTTAAGATGTTAAGAAAAGAATTCCACAAAAATTATCACAAATCCGATGGTTTTTCTTTCGCCCACTTGCAAAATGTTTCATATGCATACATGGTTCATAAAGGTACACAAATTTCAATTGGAATTGGAATGGATTGAAACAAGTTTTTTGCTAAGTTTAGTAGTTTAGTTGGTACTTCCACATTTATTTTTAATCATTTCGTAAATTTGATCGGGCATGGAATCCTACAGTCTTTAATGTAGTTTAACGAAATTTAGCTTCAAGATAACTTATTTTTTTTATCGACTTTCTGGAAAAGGGGTCAATTGATTTTTTGAATTTTTTTATTGAGAAACTCCTAAACAGTTTAAACTGTATTGTAATTTTTTTTTTGAAAGCTCAATATTTTGAAAACGCCTCAACAGATATCTTCGAAACTTTTTATTTAGTAGTTTCTTGGCATTATCTCGAATGCTTGAAAAAATAAATATTTTATTTTGGGTTCTTATTAATAGTACTTTCCATAAAACCACTTTTCATAGTATCGACTTTCTCACTATTATATGCACTAATTAAAATATTTTTTTAAATGCAGATGTTCCTTAAAAATATAAATAAAAATTGTTCGATTTTGAAAAGCAATATTTTTTGTTTGGAAAAATTGACTTTTTTATTAAATCGGGTTAAATTTAATACGCATATTGAGAATTACTTAAAATAATTTCTAATTTAAAAGAAAAACCCTCTCCAAAGATTTTAAAAATTTTGTTTTCCATAAATGTATATTTATCCAAAAATTCAAATATAAGATATTTTTTCCTTAAATAGCGACTAAGCTATTTAAACAATTTTAGTATTTTCTACCTGGATCTACGAATATTGAATTTGTATTCATTTAACGAATGTACCAATACTGCATTCACATATTTTTCGTATATACGTGCCTCACTGAATACACTTTGTGTAAAATCCATAATCTATCTTAACATTCATTATACCTACATCGGCTTTAAACCTGCTCATAAACAAGTTTACCTACCTAGTAAAACGTTTTAATGTTTAAGTACATTAAAGTCTTAAGCTACAAGAGCAAGTTCATACGATCGATAAATTTTATTTGTCTTAAGATTAAAACTCGTGTCGCATAAACAAAATCGCCAAATCTTAAAAAAATTCCATATCACAAAAACAAAAATTGAAAAAGTCAAATCACCCAAAAATGGTTGGTTTGGCGTTTATATTTTTAAGGGTTCTGCCATTCTGTCAAATCTAAAAACAATATCGGGTTTAATGACATTTCTTAATTTTTTGAATCATAGCCAAAAAACAAACACTCACAAACTGTTAAAACAATGAAACTCTCATTAAACAGCTAATATTTTTAATATATAAAGTTCATTGTGCCAACGAATTTTTCATCCCCTCAACGAAATCTAAGTTAATTTAAATGGTTTTATAACTAACAAGATTAATTCAATTCAATCAATTCAATTCAATTCTTTCTTTATTTTTCAAATCATAGAATACAATTTTATATAAAAGAAATAATTACAAAGCATGGCAAATATGCCGTCTGCCGTAAAAAAAATTACTTATACAATAAAAAAATTTTAAATATAATAAGACAGTTTGATTTAACAAAGTTGTGCTCATTTAAAGTCAATTATAAGTTATTTTTATACACATATATTTAGTTTGGGATTAATAAATAAACAAACTGTGACTTTTAGTTTAGTCAAAACAAAGATAAATTAATTTTGGTTAAATTGTTTAGATATATTTAAAGCTTAGAACCTTTTTGTATATAAAAAGTTAGAAAGAAAGAAAAAATAATTAATCTGGACTTTTAGTTTAGTCAAAACAAAAACATATAAAGAAGTTAAAAAGGGCTTTTAGTTTAGCTAAAACGAAAATAATCTGCGACATGTGCTTTTTAAGATACCTATTCAAATAGTAGTGTTGACTTTATTCTTCAAAACATATCCTACAAAAGATTTCCATCCAAGGCCACCATTCAAAATATTTATACATTCTTCTAAAGAAAGGAAACTTGCGGAAAAATTAAGTCTACGGATCTCTTGTAAAATTGGACAAAACGCTATAAAATGTAAGATATTTTCTTTCGTACCAAGGTTGCAATAGGATTTAAGTCAGATCTATATGGTCTACAATTCAGATCCAGCATTTCTGTTCGGCTTTGAAAATTAAGCTCATTTCTGAAACTGAAAACTCGTTTCTAAAATAGTTATCCTCGCCTAGAGTAAAACTTAATTACCTATAAACACTCCTTGAAGCTGACTAACAAGATTATTATTAAACGGTTATATAGACCAATTATGTTGACAAGAATATACTACATTTCGATCAGACACATATTTTGTTCAAATTTACAGCTTGTAAAATTTACGTGTTGTAAAATTTGTTGATATGATTTTTTATTTAATAATAACTTTAAGGGCTTACTTAAATTTGTATATTTATAGATTACCCTATGTTAGCGCATGCTAAACGAACAAATCAGATGTAGCTTTTATATTTAGTTCGTACTTATTCTACCTAGAAAGTATGTTCTGCACTGAATCACTTTGTACTTTGAACGCACATTGCACCTATAAGATTTTTTTTAAATTTTTAATTTTAAGTTATGAAATAGATTGCAATCAATATGACATTCATTGTAAGCAATTGAAAATTCCATTACGTAAATAAATAAAAAAGAAAAAGAATAAATTTGATAAGACTGATAAATAATTCAGTCATATAAATTTAACTTTCTACAATATTTGCTTTGCAGGTGCTTTTGGCATGATAAATAGAAAAATAAATACAATATGCACTTGAAGAATGTTTAACCTATTTATTTACAGCCAGCTTATATATTTCGAAAATATGTAGTTTATAGATAACAAACCTGACTAATAAAATGCGCTAATCGATAACACCCGATGACTAATAAACTGCATTTCCGCTTTTTTTTTAATAGTCTCTAGTCAATATCGGGAAGAACCAATCAAGTGTTACACCTGTGAGGGAAGTGAATGTACTAGCCAATTAGGAAATATCAATATATGCAGCGGTGAAGTTAAACAATCATGTGTCACAGTTTTTAGTGAGAGCGGAACTTCTGTCATCGCACGAGGATGTAGCCAAAAAATTAGTTCAACTTATGCTAACTTCTGTGACAGGAATAGTGACAAATGTCAAAGTTGTTCGTCAAATGGTTGTAACATTGCCAAAGCCTTAAGTGAATATGTCAGTTGTATTTCATGCGATTCTAAAACCGATAAAAATTGCGTAATCAACCCAAGTTCGATTACGAGTACGAAATTATGCCATAAATCATGCATGGTGGCGCTGTATGCTCGAAATGTGACAGATTTAAATCCAATATACGAACTGTCAAGATCATGTTTAGACGACAAAGATCTAGATGACAGAGAAATTTGTTCTAAGGGTCGAGATGCTTTATGTAAGGCATGCGAAGGTGAAAAATGTAATTTGGATAATTTACCGGAAAACCGTTCGAAATGCTACAAATGCAAGGGAGACTGTGAAGATGCAAAAAGTGAATATTGTGTTGGTTATAACGAAGCCGGACAGTGTTACTTTAAATTTGACGAAAAAAAGGATCTCATTAAGTTAGGCTGTGCCAGTGACTTAGAACCCGAAGAGTTAATAGCAGAAATAAGAAGCAAGGATATTCTTCTTTGCAATGGATCGGAATGTAATTTCTTTGACAAAATTCCACAAACTTCAGACTGCAAAACATGCAATTCTGAGACAGATGTAAACTGCGCTATTAATCCAACACAAGTAGAAAAGAGTGTCACATGCAACATGCCATATTCACAGTGCTATTCTATGATATCTGGTAAGTTTTGACAACTCACTGTTAATAATTTTAGAACAACCATTTTAACACTCAAAACAATATTGATTTTCAGGTGGAAAGACTATACGGGGATGTATAAATGATCTTACAGACGATTCGTTTTACAAATGTTTGATGGATAATGGCAAAAGCTGTCAAGCATGTAGCGGGCAAAATTGTAATGAAAAGGTAATTCACACATACAATTACAATTCTTATAATACAATACATGTACTGTTGGATCTCGTTCACACAAAATATGTCAAATTTAATTTGTCTGGAACAAACTTAAAGACCCTAGTAGCAGTCAAATTGACAGCTGTCAACTAGTCTGATTTATAGATTTGGTTATGTCAAAATCAAGAGAACCATTTCGAATCGGTTTCAGATCGATTTTTTTGTTTGTTGTAAGGAACTTGCAAAAAATAGATCTGTTTTGACAGATTTTGTTTAGAAATAATTGGGTTGTCTTTTGAAAAAGTTGAATGTTTGGTTCTCGCTCAACAAAAATGAACAAGCTGATTTATTTTGGTAGAATTTTCAATATTAATTTTGTTAGACTTCATCTTCTTTAATGCATAGAAATTCATATATTCCTTACCTAGATACTGAATCTATATACCTTACCCCCAACACAAACTAAAGCCGAGTCGAGTACATTAGAGATGTCTATGCAGAGTTCTCTATTTCTCTTTCTTATCTACACTTATATAGAAAGTAATCTATGAAAACGTGCCGGTTTTGACTTCATCTTATGATGCGAATTTGGATAGACTGCTTTTATACCAGAGAGAGCAATTTTTAATCCTTGTTTCTGTCTGGGAAAACATATTTTTAAACACTGCGACATATAATAGAAATTGATTCAGACATTATATTCAGACTCTTTACTCCAATTAATTTAAAATGTTTAATCGTATCATAACGGAAATGCAATTTTTTAATCTGAACAATTTTATCCACCCCGGCCACACCATTTGTCCCTCACCTAGTAAGAAAGAGACAGCTATATTTGTATGTATTATACAAGTGTTATACAATGAATGAGTATTTTCTGAATGAATGCGTTCAGCTCGATACGGGTAAAAGGTAAAGGTGAGGTCGATTTGTTTAACTATTGGTATTTAAAAGATAATAATAATAATTTCCAATGTGAAAATGGCGTGGTATAGTGCACTCAAGCTTTTTTGCTAATAATGGAAACCAATCCTTACTCTAGGTTTTTCTTAGTTTGAAGTTATTTATAAGTTGTATGAAAAATAAGTAAAATTGTGTATGTTAAACGTGAAATATCAATCAGTGCAAACAAAATCACCACAAACTAAAAAAAACATTAACATAAATAGATACAATACAAGGAAGTACACAAAACACAATTCAACAAAATAAAGGAATGACATCATGCACAAACACAAACCACATGAAAGAGACAAAACAACACGAATAGAACATGGAAATCCTAAAAAAAAAAAACAATATGTACACTAAGTACGAAGTCGTATATTTGTTTGGCAGAATTAAGGAAAGTTTTTCTTTGTATTTACACATAGGTATATGAATATTTCGTGAAGAAAAATCAAAATAACTTAACCAGGATTATTGAGGAATCCGTAGGTGATCCTGGCCTCTGGCAAGAACTGCCGCTCAATTGCTATAGTTGCGAAGGAGAACACTGTGACACAGCAAACGGTCTCATAAAAAAATGTTTTGACAACGAATTGCAAACATGTATAACAGTTTTCAATCAAGATGGTAAGGTAATCGCCCGCGGATGTAGAGATGAGGTATCACATGGTGTTGCAAACTATTGTGAATCAAACCCGAGTGATTGTCTGCAATGCAAGTCAAATGGATGCAATGTAGCTGTTAGCAAAACCAATTATGTGGATTGTATTTTTTGTGACTCAAAAACCAACGCAAATTGCAGTTTTGACATTCAAAACGTCAGTCAAACTCGTAAATGTCACGAAGCTTGTATGACAGCTTTGTATCCCAGAACTACCGATACTGACCCTTCGTACAATTTAATAAGATCCTGCCTTGACGATAAGGACTTGGACGATCGTGATGCTTGTGTTTCAGATCACTTCTGTCACAGTTGTTCCAGCAGTTCACTTTGTAACACTCAATTGATTCCCGAAGTAAGAAAGATCTGTCAGCATTGCTCGGGAGAAACATGTCAAATTCCTACTGCTCGAACTTGTCAATCGTATACCAGCTATGAACAGTGCTTTATTAAATTTGATGAGACAGTTTCAATTTTGGAATTGGGCTGCAAAAGCGACTATGATCCGGACGATATTTTGTCAATGTTGTTGTCAAAGAGATTATATTTATGCGATGAAGATGATTGTAACAGATATGAAAATCTACCACATGTACATTCATGTCGTGTATGCAATTCTCTTACGGATACATTTTGTGCTACAGATCCGCAAAACGTGGCAACATCTACGACATGCAATCAATTACCGATTACCAGCTGTTATACAAGGCTTTTAGATGGTAAGTGATATACACACGGAAATAGTAACTGTAATGGAAATTTTTCAATTGCCTTCCTTAAGTTCAAAAGACAAGTTTGATTTGTTCGCTTCTTAATTTCCACTAACCTATTAGCTTTCGCGACTTGACATGTGAAAATAATCAAATAATATGCGAATATATAAAATCCAAAATACCGAATTGAAATGAAGTTTTTCGGATGGATATAAGAATTATGCCTCATTTAATAAACTTTAAGTGTGAATTTTCATTTTAGATGGACACATTGAACGTGGATGTCTTTCAAGTTTAGCTGACAACCAGTTCATAAACTGTTATAATAATAATACTTCTGAATGCACGATTTGTGATGAAAATGTTTGCAATGATTCGGTAAGTTTTATCTGAAAAGTATAACTGCAGCAAGTGTCAAATTGAAGTTTGTTTGATGTTCACACGGTGGAATGTTAAGGGTTCACTTTTCTATTAAATTTCGTTTGACACTTTGTTTAGAAATTGTGTGCGTACATACATATATAGATCCATTTGATTTGGGAAATAATTTTACAGATTTTCCCTTCAAATCGACTTTCCTGTCACTCTTGCAACTCAGCTGAAAACTTAACGTGTGAGGCAAATCCTAAACATAGCAGCGTGTGCCACAAATACTTCAAAGATGAAACTTGCATCACAACTTTGATTAACGGAATAACTCACCGTGGTTGCAGTTCTGAGCTCTCATGCAACTCATCTGATACGACCACCTGCCGAACATGCAATACAAAAAACTGCAATGAGGTCAATCTGAAAAGATTAAGCGATGCCAATCCGGGAGTATGGCAAAAATTGCCTCTAAATTGTTACACTTGCTCTGGACTTGACTGTCAAATTTCTCTAACTCGAATTAGTATGTGCATTGGAAATGACAACCAACATTGTATGACAGTTTTTGACAGCAATGGAAAAGTCACTCGTCGAGGATGCAGTGATGATGTGGAAAGTGAATTTAGTAATTATTGCGATGAATTTAGTGGGAAGTGCTTAAATTGTAATTCAAATGGTTGTAACAATGCTTCAAGTTTGAATGAATACATCAGCTGTATTAACTGCGACTCAAGATTGAACATGGATTGCGTTCAAGATTTGACAGCTGTTGTGTCAACACGCCGATGTAACACAGCATGCATGGTTGCACTTCTACCAAGAAGTGCCAATGAAATCACGATATTCGAGTTGTCACGATCGTGTCTTGATGACAAAGACTTAGATGATCGAGATTTTTGTGGTCGTGATGGATCGATGTGTAAAAGTTGCATTTTGGATAATTGCAATCGGAATGATGTTTTCGAAGATCGTTTAGAGTGTATTTCATGTTTGAATGGAAACTGTGAAAGTCCAATTTCAAAGAAGTGTGCTGCTTATATGGAAAACGACACTTGTTTTATTCTATTTGATGAGAATAGCTCTGTGAAGCAAACTGGATGCACAAGTGAATTTCGTGCAGAACAGCTCGAAGAATATCTCGATAATATGATCAAATGTAGTGCAAGAAATTGTAATGATTTTTCAATAATTCCAACGCCAAAAATCTGCTACAAATGTAATTCACTAGTTGATGAACATTGTGCTTCATCGCCAAAAGATGTAAGTACAGTCAGCCATTGCAATATCTTGCCAAACGTTGACTGTTATATTAGAATCGACACTGGTAATTACAAGAAATTCAAATTTCAAATTAAATTTGAATTTTAAATCTTTTGTGAATTTCAGATGGAACTACAACTAGAGGATGTGTTTCGGAATTAAGTAAGGCACAAAGACAAGCCTGCTTAAATGGCAATGATGAATTTTGTTTAAGTTGCATTGGAAATAAGTGCAATTCAGAGGTACAATATGAGTCACAGCTACACATATATTTATATCACTGGAAAACAATTAGACACAATATGTCCCAAACAAATTTAAGAGGATTTATTATTTTAAGCTTTTTGTTATTATTTTAGATCCTGTCCAGACTCAAAAGATAAAGTTTATACTTCGTGTGTTTCGTCGTGTTTATATTATATACAATGAGCTACCTCAAGCACACATTGAAACAACAACAATTTGATTGTTTCAAGCACTGAAAAAACCAAAAAGTAGACTCACGGCTCACGGATCCAATTGTTTTGCTTCCCACACGTCTTTTCACCCCGTGCTTCTCTTGCCAAAAAAATGGCTTGATACCGGGCTCAATATTTATAGTTTTAAATTGTTAGTGAGATTTTTTTACCCCCCACTCTTAAAAAAAATGATAGTCGGTGAACATCACAGTCTACGGGAACACAGGTATTAAAATGTCAAAAACTTCCAGGAAAATAAACTCTTCAACCAGCAGCTCATAATGTAAGAATAAAGAGAAAAAACAATTTAAGTTTAATAGTTGACTGATTCAACAGCAAAACGCATGCTGGCAAGCAAATGGGCAACTGGGCAACCGGCCCAGTCATTTTCAACTGTTTGACATTTCGCATCGAAACAAACGCAGCTACAAGTTTCATGCGTTGTTTTTTTTTTTAATATTTTGCAGTGTGGTTCTATTCAATATCATAGTAGACAAATTGTCAGTACACCAGCCTAACGACACTGTTAAAGAAATGATTAATTGAAATACATTGGTTCTATAATTATGGCGGCCACTGTTACTGGTTTAATATATTTCTCAGCTTTGGTCTTACATTCGATTGTAGAGCTAATTTTCCTGTAGGTTTTTGACATTAGTTGTGTTCCTGTACTTTGTGCAAAAATTATACGATTATCATTTTTTCAAGAGTGGGGAACAAAATCTCAGTGACAGATAAACTATGACACAAGTACATGGACGTGACGTAAAAGTGTCAAAATATAAGTGTATTTTTGTAAGTGTTTAAAAAAAACATTCCTGTGAACATTTTTTTTAGGTCAACGATTTGCTAACTTAAATATATGTAAATTTATTGTACGAATAAGTCCGACAACACGATAAATTCGATAATGATTTTCAGCTTTTTTAATGACACACTTGAAAACTGACAGGTTTTGTATTGTTTTTTGTTTCTTCATTTGACAAGTCTTCAAAGAAATTTATGAGGCTAGAATTCTAAGCCTGGAAAAACATTTTATTTTCTCGTAAACGCTCTGTTCGGTGAAAGAATGCTAAAATTTGGTATGCGTAAACAAATTTTGACAGCTTTTCGTAGAAATATGTATGTAGATTTTCGCAGTGTTTGGCAGTACGGGATCATCTATTTTAATGTGAAATCCGCTGTACATTAAGCTTGCCAACTGAATTAATATGAACTCGAACAATATAAAGCTACAGTGAATAGTAAAGTAGGAGATGTTTTGACTTAAAATATAAATGAAAATTCTGGTCATTGCATTTTTATATATATACAATTCTTCAACCCAGTTTTTAACAAACATACAGCATTTAACTTGCATCGAGTTTAACACACAAATACTTATATACACTAACATCACTGTGAATATTTTTTGTCAGTTAAGATCGATGCGAACCACAACATTTTCATTTATATATTACAAAAGTTTCTATTAAATTAACATTTTTGTTTTTCAAGGTTTTCCCCGAGGACCGATTGAGCTGTCACAAATGTAATTCGATAGACGACCCTAACTGCCAAGACAATCCCGATTCTCCTACCGTATGTTCGGTTTATTCCGAAAATGAAGTTTGCAGTACGAAACTTGTCAACGGTGTGACATACAGAGGTTGCGGAAGTGATGACTTTACATGCGACGACTCTGACAAGCAATATTGTAAAATGTGCAAATCTTCAAATTGCAATGTAGCGAATCTCTATCAAAATAATATTGGCTATCCAGGGTATTGGCAAGATCTGCCCATAAATTGTTATACTTGCATTGGGCAAGATTGTGACAGCACTTCCACGACCCTCTTACGCAAATGTGAAAATAATAACCTTCAAAATTGTGTCACTGTGTTTAGTATGGCTGGCAAAGTTGTACAGCGGGGATGCAGTAACACCATCTACGATGGACCCTATGATCAACATTGTGATAGTCGTTCTGAGCTATGTACTTATTGTAAGTCATCAGGATGTAATGATGCTAGTAGCTTAGATGAATATGCGGACTGTTTGTCCTGTGATTCGGCAACAAACTTAAACTGTACCTCAAATGTGGCAGGTCTTTCAAAGACAAGGAAATGTAAGGGCAAATGTATGACGTCTCTATATCCGAGATCTGATGAATCCGAACCAGCATTAGAGTTGTCGCGATCTTGCTTCGATGATAAGGAGCTCGACGATCGTACCGAATGCGAGAAAGGTAACGATAAATACTGCAGAGTCTGTCAGGGTAACAACTGCAATATTGACAATTTACCTGACAAACGCCTATCATGTTTCCGCTGCTCTGGCGATGATTGCGAAGATGCTGTTAAAGCAGTTTGCCCAGCTTATAGAGAAAATGATGCCTGCTTCATATTGTTCGATAGCTCAAATGAAATTGTCCAAATGGGATGCAAGAGTGATTTTGACAATTCAACATTGAATTTGCTTCGCAAGAAAATGCTCTTCTGTGACAGTGATAATTGTAATGATTATGACATAATTCCGGAAACGCACACTTGCTTGATATGCAATTCAACAGAGGATGCCTTGTGTGCAACAAAACCTGATTCGTTGGCTAGTTTTAGTAAATGCAACAATTTGCCATATACTTCATGCTTCACAAAGATAATTCATGGTAAGTTAATATGATTTGACAGGTCCAGGTTTTGAAATTCTAAAGTAATTCCGTTTAAAATTACCAGATGGCCACACTGTGCGTGGCTGTACAGCTGACTTGGAAATGGAAACAATTGACCAGTGCATTGGAAGCGGCAATGCTGCCAAGTGTAATATTTGTGATGATGAAACATGCAACAATCAGGTACGTGTTAAATATAACAGTTTATTTACGAGCCCGCAGAAAATTGGACGAAAAAAAACAGGGATTAACTAAATATTGTTAAATTTAGTAGCTAATTCTTTTCGGAATGTTCGAGGATTAAATCTTATTCCGAAAAAAGCTGTGTTATCGGCGCGAATCACCTCATTGTTATCGATAGTTCTTATGGAAATGTCAAGTTTTTACTGCAATGGCAAGCTAATTTTCTCGATGTTGTTTTTCGCCTCCAATTCCGCGATTACAAAAAAATACGCTATATCGTTGAATACACACACTTCTGAGAATAATTGAAATTGTGCGAAATAATAGAACATTTGAAATTAACAAAGTGCAAATAAAAACCAGCTTATCACCATAATTATTTTTTTTTATAAAATTTGAAATGGCCGAATTCTTTTTTTTTTTTTTAATTTTCCGTAGCAGATTAACTCCATATGACATTCATTTGAAAATGTAAAAAAGTCTATTACCTACTTACTTAATTACATGAAATCTTGACTAAATTTACATAATTTCCATCCATTAGATATATCCAGAGGACCGTCAAATATGTTTACGCTGTTCATCAGATGACGATGAGTACTGTCAATCCAGTCCTGCCGATTCTAGCGCATGCCCTCTATATCAAGAAAACGATCAATGTGTCGTTGAAATTTCTGGTGAAACAACAAACCGTGGTTGTAGTTCGGAGCTAAAATGTAATGGTGTAGATCGTGAAACTTGTCGTATTTGCTCAGCTAATAGATGCAACACAGTCGATCTATTGTCAAATTATATTGGCAAGCCTGGTCAATGGCAGGATCTGCCACTTAACTGCTACACGTGTGATGGATCTGCCTGTCAAACTTCAACTGGAACTGTGAAAATGTGTAATAATAATAACTTGCAAAAATGTGCGACAGTATTTGATAGCGAGGGAGTAGTTATACGACGTGGTTGTAGCGATGATGTTGCAGAAACACACGGGGATTATTGTGACACAAATAGTGCCAACTGTCAACAATGCAAGTCGTCAGGTTGCAATAATATTAGCAAACTGAGCGAGTATGTAGATTGCGCCTTTTGTGATTCTACAACCAATCCAAATTGTGTTCTTAATCCAATCAACGGTTTAAAGACACGTAAATGTAATAAGCAATGTATGGTAGCTCTCTTTCCAAGATCTTCCGAAGAAGATCCGTCGTACGAGTTGTCACGGTCATGTCTTGACGATAAGGACTTAGACGACAGGCAAACTTGCCTTGATGGCAATGAGCCTTACTGCCGGGCATGCAGCGAACCAAGTTGTAATAATTTTGAATTCCCAACCAAGCGACATGAATGCTGGTCATGCCACGGCGAAGAATGTGATGATGCCAAGATTGAAAAATGTGTGCCGTATCATCCTAGGGATGAATGCTACATTTTGTTTGATAATACAAGTACTGTTATTGCAATGGGATGTCGTAGTGAATATGAACGTTCAACTGTCATACAACTGATCCATTCTAAACAGCTACTTTTATGTAATGGAAAGGGTTGTAATTCCTTCGATAGCATCCCCGCGACGCAATCTTGCATAGTTTGCAATTCTGCAACTGACCCCCTATGTGCCACTAACCCAAATTTAATCGTTAATTCAACCACCTGCTCAGAACTGCCATATACAGGATGTTTCACTCTCATTAACAATGGTATTTATCTACATACATTGTAGAATCAAAAATCAATTCTTATATTCTAATTTTTGTTATCAATAGATGGTGACACCGAGCGCGGCTGTCAATCAGCCTTGGAAAGTACAGCATTTTATGGCTGTCATAATCAATCCAATGCATTTTGCAGTACATGCACTGGAAACAAATGCAACAAAGAAGTATTTCCCGCTGATCGAAGAACATGTCATCGGTGCAATTCACTAGACGATGAAGAATATTGTGCAACATCACCGCTCAGCAATGGCGTCTGTCCAAAATTCACCGAAAATGAGTCTTGCGTGACGAGCTACACGAATGGAATTACATATCGTGGTTGTTCATCAGAACTATCGTGTGATGTGACAGATAAAAACAAATGTCGCATCTGTTCGGGTTCAGCTTGTAATACTGTCAATTTGGAATATATTTCAAAGGATGGCGAACCAGGCAAATGGCAAGATCTACCAATTAAATGTCATACATGCAAAGATAATACATGCAACCAAGTTCCAGTTGCTGTTGAGACGTGCTCAAACAATAACCTTCAAAATTGTATGACAGTGTTCAATAGTCAAGGAACAGTAATTCAGCGAGGTTGCAGTGATTCCGTGAACGAAGTTCAAGAAACATATTGTCAAGAGAATAAAGACAAATGCTTCCGTTGTAACTCAAATGAGTGCAACAAAGCCACCACACCAGACGAATATGTCAAATGTCTGTCATGTGACAGTAGCACTAACACCTCGTGTGTGACTGACCCAGAATCGTGGAAAACTACCAGAACATGTTACAAGGGATGCATGACTGCACTTTATCCCAAATCAACAGAAGACGACCCAGCTTACGCCACGACAAGGTCATGTTTGGATGACAAGGAATTAGCTGATCAGCTAACCTGTGCAGCTGAATCGGATAACTTGTGTAAATCGTGTGAGGGCAAAGAGTGCAATAATATAAACATTCCGGATGATCGTATTAGCTGCTACCATTGTTCCGATGATGATTGTCAACTACAAGAGATCAAACTCTGTTCTGGTTATAGGAAGAACGATCAGTGTTCCTTACTGCTTGACGAAGAAAATAGCATAATCGGAGCAGGTTGTATGAGTGATTATACGATCGATCAAGCCATATCACTGATTAAGTCCAAACTACTATTACTTTGTGACGGACCGAACTGCAACACATTCGATTCAATACCAGGAAGTCAATCTTGCAGCTTATGTAACTCAAAAACCGATCCGAACTGTGCCATCCAACCAAATGCTGTCGATGGTTCGACTGTGTGCCGTCGGCAACCATATACCCACTGTTATACCCGAGTTTTGAATGGTGAGTATAAATGTTTTCCCAATCACGTTAACTAAACTTTAACTTTTCTAACTTATAGATGGCGCGACTGAACGAGGATGTCTGTCAAGCTTGGAGGGTAACGATTTCTATGATTGTCTCATTGGAAACTCAACAACATGTAAATCGTGCTTGGGTGGAAAATGTAATAACGGAATATACCCTGTTGGACGTAAATCTTGTCTTATTTGTGACTCCGATTACGACGCCAATTGTCATGGCAACCCTAATGACATAAATAGTTTAAGCATCTGTCCAAAGTATGTTGAAAATGACTCTTGCGTAACATCGTTTGTTGCTGGAACGACATATCGTGGCTGCGAATCTGATATCCAATGTGACATCTCTGACCGGAAGAAGTGCAGGGTTTGCACTGCTGATGGTTGCAATACTGTTAACTTAGAACGTAAGCAGGACGATAACTATGGCAAATGGCAAGATTTGCCACTCGAGTGCTACGAATGCCAGGGTGATGAATGCAGTAGACCGCTGGGTGAAGCCAAGAAATGTCAGAACAACAACGAACAGGACTGTTCAATGGTCTACAACAATGCAGGAAATGTTATCCGTCGAGGATGTAGTGAAGATGTTGATGAAGAATTTGAAGATTACTGTGATGCCAATCCCAAACTTTGCCTCAACTGCAAGTCGAATCGCTGTAATGCAGTGACACCTCTTAATGAATTCACCGAATGTGTTTATTGCGATTCAAGTAAAAATAAATCTTGTGTTACTAGCTCCGAATCGGTGCGTAAGACCCGACACTGCAGTGGTAGTTGCATGACGGCATTGTATCCTTCAGATTCGAGCTCAAATCCAGCTTATGAATTGATCAGAACATGTTTAAACGATAAGGAAAAAGCAGATCAAGACAATTGTAAAGAACCCTTATGTAAGTCTTGTTCTGGTGAAAGTTGTAATATTGATGACATTCCTAAAGACCGCCTGAGTTGTCACTTTTGCCTAAATGAAAGCTGCGAAAATTCCGTATCCGAATTGTGTCCTCTGTACAAAAAAGACGATCAATGCTTCGTTAGGTTTGACAGCTTCAATAGTATTGCCGAAATGGGTTGCTTGAGTGCATTTAGAAGTCAAGATGTTGCCACTATTTTAAAAACAAAACGAGTTTATATATGTGATAGTGAAAATTGTAATTCACCGGACAATTTACCACAGTCACAGAAATGTGTAACATGTGACTCAAATGATGATGTTAACTGTGCAATAAATGCAAACCTAGTTGGAAGTGTTGAATCGTGTAATTCAATGCCGTATCCAAACTGTTATACAAATATTGCGTTAGGTAAGTTTCAATTTTCTTTAAAATAAATGTCCGACTTGCCGGTTTCAAATGTCAAAGTTGATAATTAAGTGTCAAAAATTTCACATTCTCATTTGCTCTATAAGCAAAAACAATTTAAACTTTTCGTTAACGCTTTTTTGTAGATGGTACAACTCACAGGGGATGTTTGGCCGATCTTCCTGCAGATGATTTCGTTACCTGCATACTTTCAGGAGGTGACAAATGCTCACACTGTCTGGGCAATGGATGCAACAGAGAGGTATGTCGAATATCACATGACTTGAAATCGATTTCTTTATTAAACAAACAATGATCATCAATAGAACTTCCCTGAATCTCGCCTTCAATGCTACTCATGCAGTTCAGAAACAGATCCAGATTGTGAGGATGTGCCAACAAAATTGTCAAGATGCCCTTTCATCAGGGATAGCGAAAAATGTGTAACTGCATTGGGTGGTAATCGAACAGAGCGTGGTTGCAGTTCAGAATTGCTCTGTGATACCACGGATAAGAGTACGTGTCGACATTGCTCTTCAAGCGGTTGTAACACACTTAATTTGATAAACCGCACGGAAGACGCAAATCATGGTATGTGGCAGGAACTTCCCCTTAAATGTCATAATTGCACCGGATCTGAATGCGCGAACTCTTTGGGGCCAGCTATTATTTGTAAGGATGGAGATCAACAGGATTGTGTGACTGTTTTCGATGAACAAGGAATAGTGGTACGTCGTGGATGTACGTTTGAAGTCGAAGACGAAAAAGACATCTATTGTCGACAACACCCAGACAAATGTATTAGCTGTAAATCAAATGAGTGCAACGACGCTTGGGAGTTGAACGAATTTGAAACCTGTGCCTACTGCAACTCTGAAACTGATTCATCATGTGTGACTCAACCAGCTCAAGGCAATTTCGCAGAAAGGAAATGTCAAAAAGGCTGTATGGCGGCAACGTTCACTGCACAAAATGGAACAACTCAAGTTATTCGAACATGTTTGAATGACAAGGAAGTGCAAGATCGATACCAGTGTGCTGGCGAGTTTGAGACAACTAGTGATTGTTCAAGTTGCACCGGGGACAAATGTAACTTATTTAAATATCCTAAAGATCGTTTGACTTGTAATGTCTGCAAAGAATCCAGTTGTTCTAGCACCGATGAAGAATATTGTGCAGCTTATGTCAAAGATGACAAGTGCTATGCAAAATACGAGAGTGACAAAGTAGAGCTTTCTGGATGTTTGAGCGATATTGACGATTTGGCTCTTCAAGAATGGAGAGAAAAGAACCAACTTTATGATTGTTTTGGAGAAAACTGCAATGCACCCGAAAAACTGCCAACTTCTCAGACTTGTGTTGCTTGTGACTCAAGTAAGAATGTCGAATGTGCAACTAATCCATCAGCTGCCAATGGAACACAAATCTGTAATGCACCAGTCAATTCATGTATGATGAGAATTACAGACACGTTTACGCAGCGTGGATGCTTGAATACACTGTCCTACAATGAACAATCTGCTTGCGGCAGTGGTACGGGATTATGTGAAAAATGTTTAGGCGAAAAGTGTAATTCTAAGGTAGGTGTTTTTATTTTCTTATTAACAAACTTTTCCCCTTGTCCTATGGTCTTGTTATTTATCCATTAACAGATCTCAAAAATTTTTTTCTTTGATTTAAGTATTGAAATTCGACATTTCCTGCTAAAGTTACAGATATTTCTCGAAAGTGAACAATCCTTATACATATTGCACATTTATATTTATTTAAGGTAAAATAAACGGTTTTGTATTACAGATTTATCCAAGTGGCAGACGTGCGTGCTACATCTGTCAATCCGACAAGCATGATAACTGTATTAAGGAGCCCATACCCGCAGCACTTTCAGTGTGTCCCAACTTTTCACAAAACAATCAATGTGTAACGAAATTCGATGGAAAAATAACGGAACGTGGTTGTTCGACTGATCTGACATGTGATGTCGCAGACGAAGGCCATTGTCAAATTTGTAATATTGATGGCTGTAACACTCAACAATTGGATGGAGTTGGAACAATATTTGCCAACAATATTCTTTTGACATTACTGATGGCAATTGTCGGATTGAGCAGTGTGACAAGCAAATATATCTAAGGCAGATACTACCAATAGCAAGTCAAAATGATACATTGTATATTATTATATAATATATTATTAATATTGTTATAGTTAAAATCAAGATAATATTTATGTTGTTGTATGTATTTATAATTTATGTATTTTTTATAAGAAAATAACAAAAGGTTTTTTTAAAATAAAATCCTAAATAGATCTGTGTAATAATTCGGCAAAATATATTTGGCAAGTTCAGAGATCTCTAGGTTTAACAGAAAAATTTTTGCCAAATATTAAGAAAACAAATGTGTTCATAACCCACGTTTTGAAGGATGAAAATATGTGACTTCTCAATTTTCGGAACTGTTTAATTATCAGCAACTGTCAAACATTTGCTTACGAGATGTCAAAAAGACTTCATGTAAGATGTAGCTCAGATTATACGAGTACATTTGGTGTTGATTTCTTTTATAATGCCAGATTTTTCAGCTTAAGCACCGCAGAGCGCTTAGCGCACTCTCTTCGCTCAGGCTATGAGTATATTCAGTGCTCGTGCTGCTAGATCTAGTGCACAAATATTGCCTTTAGGGGTACCGGGTATTCCCGTTTAATTTTTTTCATTCTCAAAAAGCGATTCTGAGCTACTTTTGAAATATTTGTCTATTTCAGATTCCACAATGACTACAAAACTATCGAATACACACAATCACAATTTTAGGAAACTGCACAAGGCGGCTGCAAAAGAAGTTGAATTGTGTGGGGTTACAGCTGGCCAAATTTAATGGAGTATTTTTGACATTTTACAATCAAACGACTCAAGCCATATGTATAAAGGTTTACATAAGGTTGAGTTGAAGTTCAAGCTCTCTTTAAATTCTCATATTGTAACTTTCAGCGCTTCTTCATTGATTTTTTCCAGAAAGCTGTACTTGGAACTTTATTTCACGCATATAGTTAGCTACCTGTAGTTAATTTTCCAAAAAGTAAATTCCAAATTTTGTTTTCGATAGAGAGTTACTTTTTCAACAACTTGTTTGTACACAAAATGTTTTATATAAACATGAACTGGTAAATTACTAACCAGTTAATAATTCTGTCAATGAATGAAGGTAGATATTTTTTGACTGCCTTTCCAGTCACTTACCAATAAGAGTTCCTTTATTTGGAAAGTTTCTTTTTAATAATTGACTTATAATACGACAGAAACTAGCCCTTCTTTCAAGCCTAAATTTTTTGAACGTTTCCATTATTTAGTCATGTCATATTTTTTATTTTTTATTTAACTATATGCATGTAAGGCCTAAGGTATTTTAAATGCAACCTAAATTGCACGGCACTAGTTTTGCACAGTGGATTTTCGAACCAGGTATTGACTGTCGCATTTTAAACCATGGGCGGCATCCAATTAAAATTATAGGTATAGAAAAGAATGCGCCTAGCGTGGGGATCGAACCCACACGTCCTAGTTAGCAATCAAGCACTTTATCCACTGTGCCATTGCCACCCCATATTCGTAATGTTTGTTTGGTAATTTGAAAGTTCTAACAAATTTTCACAAAATCTTGTTGCTTAATTCAATTTACAACAAGCTTAACGGCCCTTAACTGAAGATTATCTCATAGAGATGGTGCACAATACAAATTTTCATTGGTATGTTTTTAGTGAATTGTTTAGAAAAATATGATATTTTGACAAAACTGAGATTAGATCACAGTTAAATTAAAAAAAAAATAAAATAAGAAACAAAACTTAAGTAAACTTACTCTGTGTGGATACGCTAAGTGCCACGTAACATTAAACTTTGATCCTGACAGAATTGACGTCCGTATTGATCCTGAAATTAAACAGAAAATAAAATAAAATGAAAATCAATTTCAATAATATAAAATTAAATTAAATTAAATACAAGAAAAATTTAAAAAAAATGAAAGAAAAGAAAATTGGTATTAACCACGTGAAGTTAGGAAAGGACAAATTAACAACGTATGTATATACCTTAGAAATTGTTTTTTTTTTTAATTTTTTGGTTTATTTTTGATTTGCTATGTGAATTTTACATATTATGAATTTCCTTATTTTTTTTTTATAACTTTGCACGCGCTCAAGGGATTATGAATACCCTTTTATATGTTTTTCTTCACACAGCGCGGGCATCCGGTGGAAGAAGAGAAAGAAGGATAGGAAAGATTTGTGGCGCGATTTTCTGAGACTAGAGCTGGTTGGTGTCTTAGATTTATCTCCAGGGATGGCGGCTGAACTAATGCGCAGAGAATTACCGTGTCTTATTTACTTATGTCCCTTATAATTCGCATTATTTTATTTATTTCGTTGTCATATTTTATGGGTACGCTAGTTTACTCAATCACATGTTGTTAGTGTTATGCCTAAACAGCAAGTAATGAGCAAAGCAGCAACTTATTTTATGACAATTTTTAGAATTGGTTTTTAATGGAATATAAGAAGACATAGACACCGGCAGGAATCGAACCTGCAACCACGAGTTTGACAGGCGAGCACACAACTATCGCGCCACGGCCACCCCCCAATGATAATGAAAGATAACATTCTAACAATTTATTTAAACTTTTATCGTTTTTTTTTACATGAATCAACGCCATCTAGATGGTCCCATAAAATCAACACTATATTAGAACCGACAACTACCTACTTAACGAAATTTAATTAAATTATCGACGAGTGTAATTTCCTCGCAATATGGGAATAATATTCCAATACGATTACCTTCACCAACCGAGAAATGTGTGAAGATATAATATAGAAGTATCAATGGGCTGGCTTCTAGTACAATTTTAATTTGTAGAAATAGAAGTGATTTAATAACTGTGATTGTGAAATTTCGAAGCAATACTATATTAACTTATATAAAGTATTTCGTAACAAGAAAAGTAGATAATCATTTTGTGAACTTAAACATTATGAAATAAAGGTAATACATTTATTTATCAAACACTGCTAATAAACAAAAATGTATAAAATACCCACTGTCAACTTTAGCCGTTTGACTATAACGTTATTGAACGAAGAGTAGAGCTAATACGTATAATTCTATCATATATGGGGTATTCCTAGATGTAAATTCTACACATATTACTTACACACTCACAAAAACACAACCTCAAATGAATGCATTTTAAATTCAACTATTGCGACCATGAAGAGGTCTTATGCAGTTTGTTAGAAGATAAATATGAAGCTGCTTTCAAACTAGTGCCCCGGATTGCATATAAAAGCTACACGAAACTGTGTATAATTACTCAGAAAGTGCTCAGTTGATAAAATTGATCTTGAATCCACTAAAAGATAGTGAGATTGTTTTAAAACTAATTCATGATGGATCTGTTTACGGGTTATAGTCAGAAAGTTGTTTCCTTATGCGCGCGTTATCTACTACAGCAATCACAGAATTCAATGCCTGACAAGGGAATTCAGCTCACCTAACCGATTAATTAATATATCTATGTATCTATCTACAAATAATCCAATTGGAGTGCCTTAAAGGAGTGGTATGCAAAGAAGACCGCTTAGAATAAATAAATTTATTCAAAGATGACAGCTGTCAGATTTAGAGAAATGCCATTTTGACGTTTGATTTGCCCAGATTATGCAATTGAAATTCATTTTATTTATATTGGTATCCGATATATATATATAAAACCATCAAACAAAAATCAATAACAAGTTCCAAAAATTGATCACAGAATGCACCTAAAAGTGAAAGCTTTCACTTGACTTGTCCAAAACAAGCAAACATGGTTTCGATACACTGGTATGTATTTCATACTGGACTGCACAGTGGACAGCTAGAGTTGTACGTAAAACAAAACAATATATAATGAAAAGTATCTTTTCCCCAAACTGGCAGCGTGGATTGTATATATATACGTCCGCTACGCACCTTTAAACCAGTGCATTACAGTGCAGTACTGAACAGAAGCACGTTAAGGCTTCCAAAACTGGTCTCGGAGAGCGGAATTTTATTTATGACATACCTACATAGTATAGGCCCTATGGGTATAAGAAAACAGCAATTGCGTTGATCCATTGCAGTAAGATCATCTATTCAATTGGAATTTATGAACAAAAAAGAAATAATTTGGTCAAAAATTTCATAATTATATGGACCTCGGAAGATGAGTGAAGATATTATGGTTTTTTTTTTTTTTGGTTTTCTGACAGAGGAGAGTGGGGAGATGCGACTAAATTTATGGCAACCTTTGTATAAAGCGATTATTTTTCTTGTAATCACTGTCGGAGCAGGTTGATGTTGCAGGTCTACTTTTTATTTTTTTTTATTTTGACATAATTCGAAAAAAGAAAGTTATTAAAAATTGTTATGGGATATAGGGAATATTTTGGGGATTCCGGGCCGCCAAAATAAGGTTATACATGAACGCATAAACGTGACCATGGAGTAATTACATAAGGCAGTGATAATAAATGTTTGTCTTGTCTTTTCATTTCTTTTTTAAGATGCTAAAATTGCATTGAACATTTTATGCTCTTAAGAAAGTTACTAAAAACATGCCAATTTATAATAATTGTGTTCACAAAGATATAGAGTTTTTGTGGTCAGGACACTCCCTTATGGTATGATTTTGCATCATTTTAATGTTTCCTATAACGTGCTACTTTAAATGAGGAGATACATTGTTAAGACCGTTTTTAATTGGCAAGCTTCTAGCATCGCCCTACTTCTAATAGCGGTAAACTCTTATAACTGTTTTAAACTGACATGTCTATCATCTTAGTAGCTACGAGTATAAAACTTATAAACATTTAAGGCGTTCAACGCCAAATAAAAAAGAAAAAAAAAAGACAGTGTGAACTTGGTATTACGAAAAGCGTTCAACGTCAGTTAAAACGACAACTTGTCGATTCGTTTTTGTGGAACGCGTTCACATTTAGTACTATATGGCATGTTCAATTTCACTTTACGGTGATAGCGAAGACGACAAAATTTGCACCCTCAATTCTGTCTGTTTGTCCGCGAGTCTACGATCTAAATGGTTTGGTGGATTTTCTTCAAATTTGGTACATATTATTTTTAGTGTAACAGGCCCACCCGTTTTTTCTTTTGTTCTTGACATTATTTTTGAAAACTCAATATTTCGAAAACAGCTAAATCGATTTTTACGAAAAATTGTATTTAGTAGTTTTTGACATTATCTTGAATACTTGGAAAAAAATATTTACCTAAACCAAAACACAACGGTATCTGTTACACAAATGTTAATTATGATATCAAAAGGTATTCCTTAATTAGTGCAGTTCACTTTTAAGAAAAAATAATTTATTTTACGTTATTATTAACGGTACTTCCCGTAGAAATACTTTTCATATTTTCGATTTTATTATTTTTTTGCGAATGCTCCACAAAAATATAAATAATATATTACATATCCACAGTTTGAAAAAGAAAAAATATTTTTCGATTTTTTTGAAAAATCGTTTTTTCAAAAACGGGTTAGTGATTTTTTTTAAATTAAAGTTTTCATATTAATAATGGCGCAAAATTTTAAGCGATTTAGTAACATGTTAAATCATTTTTAGTATGATACTAGGTTAACACGAGGATTTTTTTTAATTTTAATCTTATTAACATTTTACCAAAAGTTAAAATCACCGAATGGCTACTTTAAATTTTTAGTATCGTACTAAATCCACATGGTATTCTGATAGTATATCGGCTTTGCACGCGGGAGGCCCAGGTTCGCGTCCTGCTGGTGTCAATTTCTTTTTTTATTTTTGTAAATAATGAAGTTAAAATGATGAAAATATAAACAAACTTATTTAGAACACATGTTGGGTTTCTATCAACGTATAATCAATTTACAACGCATATACACAATAATTACGTTCATCAAAATTCAAACCCTACAAATGCTTTGCTATCTGCTTAATTAGTATTTTACTAGTTAACAAAGGGTTTAAAATTTATGAAAAGTTAGTAGACTACTATGTATATAGTAAATTGCTAACTAGTATCGTGTTAAGGCCTTAATAATAGGTTGTTTAAAATTTTGCGCCAATTATCTTAAATTGGTAATCCAATTTTTTTCATGATTTCAAAATTTTACACATACAAGATTATTTAAAAATTCCAACAATTTTTAAAATGTTGTTTCCAATAATTTTATATTTATCCAAAAATTTAAATACAACATTTTTTTTTCCTCAAACTCAATTACAACTAAGCACTCTAAATAATTTTGGCTTAAAATTCAGTATTCTAAGGATCAAGGTAAGCTTACCCACATCTACTTTAAGACTAACTTATTATAAATAGAATACCTACCTACTATAAAATCGTTATTGTTTATTAAACTTTAGGCACCAAATTATTTAAAGGATAACAAATTTTGATGTTTCAAATGTCAGGTGTTTCAGTGGATTGTATTGTGGAATGTAGGAGCTAAAATAACGCTGCCTTGTCATTGACCGCCGTAAATCCGAAAAATCAATCATTAATTAATTATTTTTTTTATTTATTTATTTATTTATTATAATAAAAAAGAATTTAATTTTACGACTACCATCTTTTAGATAATTAAGCTTTTCAATGGAGATATCAATTTGAGAAACAATATTTGAAGTTGATTTTGAACTATAAACAAATTTAAAATAATTAAAAATATAAATTAAACTTTAATTTGACAATAGAAAATTATTTAAAAACAATATGTATTTAAAAAAGCATTCATAAGTATCTATAAGTATAAGATTTATTTATTTGTAAATATTTTATTATGGGTATACGTGCGAAATACGTTTAATTGACATTTGGCATTTAGTTATATTTAAACGGGTTCGATTATACTTTTCTACCAAGCATATATGTTACAACTATCATTTATTGTCTATAAAAGATTTCGTTGGAATAAGTTAATTGAAATTTAATTATACATTTTGATTAATTCAAATTAATCTGATTAAATTAAATATATTAAATTAATAACTGTACAAGGTGCGACTGATAACATATTGTTTTTTGTTCGTGAATAGATATGTCCCAAAAATTAGTTTAAAAAATACGTTACTGAAATTAACTAATAATGGTTTCCGGTGGGCTCTAATCTTATTTTTTATATGTCGTTAAATTTACCATAAAACCATAAGCGTAATTAGATACAAACTTATTTTGATATTTCAATTCAAAAATAGAGCAAAATTCTACAGGTCATAAAAGAATACATGTACAGGTAGTTCATTGGAGTTCACATAATATTTTTTTTGATTTGTTAGTATCGTTCTTTATTATTTAGTAAGTAGGTATTTTTGGTTTAAATTATTATCGATGCGAATGATTTCTTATCTTTAAATATAATTTAAGCGAGATTTATTATTTCATAAAGATAGCAATCACCTTTTTTTACAACCAACACTCACTCAGTTAATTATGGCTTCTCAACCAGTGGTGGATTCAGTAAGGAAATTGGAAAATAGGTTATAATTTATGACGAGCTTTTGTTAAAAGAAAAACACGAGGCAAACCCAAAATTAAAAAATTCGATTTTATATTTGTTTAAAACGTTTATATCCGAGAATTTATCCCATACTAAAATTTTCCACTTCCCAGCTGTTGACGTAGAAGTTAAAAGATATCCAGGTATCAAAACAATTGATATGCCAAAAAAGCGCTTTTCAGGGAAAACCGGCATTTTGGTTCATATATATTTGTGTATGTTTCTGTATATAAGTTTTCGTAGCTCTGCGCCTCCACAAGAAATAATTTCTTTCAGAAAATCGAACATGCAATGAAAATTTCCAATGGAATTTCATGAAATTAATTATTTTACGAAATCGATTTCAGTATTTATTTCTTACCATCTCTGTTGAAATAAATGATGAAATAATTTGACGCATAATGTAAGTTCGACTGACATTTGTGTGATTTTTTTTTTACTTTTACATGTGTAATGTGTATATTGATGGGATGAGTTGGAATTCCAAGCCAAGAATTTAAATAAAATAGGTGTTGTTTGCTGCCAATAAGACTTCATAAAATAATTTACCCACTGAACGAAGAAATAAAAATGCCTACATTAATTGCTGAAATAAAAACCAAAATCAAAATTGCTTGGCAGGGTAAGTGGCTAGTTTTCACAAAAACGACTCCATAATATAAAAGTGAAACAATTCAGCAATTGATTGGTGTCTCCAAGACCAGTTACAATTTAAAATTGTCAACACAAAATACACCTTGTTTAATAATGTGGATCAGAAAACAGCTGATAATACTAGATAATCACCTGATCATAATCTCTTCTAGACTAATACTACGTTTCTACCGACCACTAAACCGAGATTTAAGTAGATTTATCTAAGTCTCCTACAAATCTTTAGGATTTACCATACAAATTTTAATCTTCTCAAATGAAGATTTATAATAAATCTCATTTAAGTCTTCAATCGAACTACCCCATTTCCATATCGAAATGAACACATTCATCGGGAAAGTGAATTTTTCTCTTCGGTTGACACAGATGAAGCTGCCTATCTCACTTCTACATCATAAGAGAAAATAAGAAGGTATATACATTTTGAATAGTGCTGTCAAAATTAATCTATTTTTGGACCGGTGGAACCACTTTTTGAGATTAGTAAATCTACAAGAGATTAAAGTTCGGTGGAAACGTAGTATAATACTACGAGTACTTTTTCACCTAAGGATAATCCGTTTTAAATTGAGTAGATTAAAAATTAATCTTGAAGTGTTTTCACCAGAGAAAAAAAAGATTTGTTTGACGTTTTCACTTTGAATTGGCATTCAAAAGAGTAAAACAATATAATAATTAGAAAGAGGAATAATAATTTCGAAGCAGTGAACAAATTTAA
The DNA here is from genome assembly GCA_910595825.1 of Philhelius pedissequus. Classification (NCBI taxonomy): domain Eukaryota; kingdom Metazoa; phylum Arthropoda; class Insecta; order Diptera; family Syrphidae; genus Philhelius; species Philhelius pedissequus. Next base: position 48,193,580 of record OU343160.1, read on the forward strand.
TTTCAATAAATAAAAATGAGTTTTTTTTTGTTGAATGACAATGGAGAAAATGACATTAGAATAATAGGCGCATTCTATGAAATAAGGTTTGTTTCTTTTGACAAACTTCGACTTCGAAGAAGTTTCAATGAGATTAATTTCTAATCTTCTTTTGAGGAGATTAAGATTTGTATGGGAAATCTTCAGTTTTCAGAAGATTTCAAAGAGGATTTATGTTTAATCTACTTAAAATGGATCTGAAAACGTAGTATAAGTAAATTTCAAATACAGTTTTTTCACCGCTTGACAGCACCTTTCATAATACAAATATTGTTTCATTTTCTTTTATGATGTAGAAGTGAGACAGATAGTATAATCTATGGCAAACGAAGCGAAAAATTCACTTTTCCGATGAACGAGTTCATTTCTATATGGAAATAGGTTAGTTCGATTTGTACAACTATAGGTCCTATCAAGATTTAAATGAGAGCAGTGAAACACTCAAATTGTTGTTGTTTCACCTAATTGATATCTTCTGTCTCAATGCTGTCATCCCATTATATCCAAATTTTGTATCCAATTAAATATTCTGCAATTGCTGTAATAACTGCAATAAACAATTCAGCTTATACAAAGGAAAAACATTGCAAAAAAATGTTAATTCTATTTATGTACGAGTATCTGTCCATTCTTATTAAATGAATTGTCTTGATGAAATTTTTTTTAATAAATGCTTATTCGATCATAAGCATCATCTACAATATCTACCTTCTACTTGTAAAACTCACAATAGACAAACAAACAAATAATGACGGATTATTAACTTCACGGAAGACTGACCTTACAACATCACCTTAGATTGGAATGGAAGATGAAGCCGTTAGCTGAGAACTACCTGTTGTCTTATATTAATTATATTTTGATGTTCCTTAACAAGACTATAACACCGTGATAAATTGGTATCTTCTCTGTCAACTGAAAGAAATTTGATGTTGTATCTCGTATGGCGGAAGTTGTTATTTGTGTTCAAGTATTTTACTCTGTCTGGACGTAGGTGCAGTTGTGGTAATTTAAAAATATTTCTTGTTTTGGAGAAAAGTTGTTAAGAATCTTAAACATTCAATGACACTTAATAACTTCACGTTAATGGTCAAACCGGGGAAAAAATGCTGATCTTCTAATTTAGTGAAATTTTAGGTTTTTACCCCCGAGCTAATGTTTGTGATGAGCAAATACTTTCGTTGTCAAATTGACAGCAATTGAAATGGCATTTGGGTTTATTTGTTAACCAGAATGACATAACAAATAGGGGTTTACTCTAAAACATTAAGTTAAACACACTTTAAAATTTAAAATGACGCTCAGAGTTAAGCTTACTACAAAATATATTTATTAGTATGGATAATTAATTAGAGACCAACTAAATATTTAAGTCATCTTGTAACGAAGCGTTACATGAGAACTATTTTTTTTAAAGTAAAATTTCTTTAGCGGCTTTGGGGATAAAAATATACATTAAAAATAAATTATGATAAATATTTGCAATATACATATATAAAATTTGTTGATTTTATTACAACGAAATGTCAATGTCAACAAATGAAAGGAATTTCAGTCAACGAAATTTTAAAGGCGTAAACAGCAAATGGAGCCGCTGTACAATTTTCAAGTTGGAATCCAAACGGAACATTATCCAATTAAGTGGAAGCTGTCTGCCAGGCGAGCATACCCATGCTTAATGTAATAAAGTAATTTAAAATCGTTTATTTCAATATTATTTTCTTAAATCTCATCGTGAAAAGTTTCATCACATTGAATTGGGAAATGGTTATATAATTACAAATTGATTACAGTGAATCTTTTCACGCTCTTGTCTTATTTTCTTAAGCATGTGAATATTTTTTTTTCGGCAAACCTTTCCGTTAAAATGTTCGGTCCATTGCCAATTGTGTAACATTTATATAAAACTACTAAATTGTTATGACAGGATCAGTTACAAACGTGGTTTAAATATTTGATCCGTGGTTCAGTGAATTTAACTGACGATTTCGGCAGATTAACTGAGGTTCAACGATGGGTTAAGTACGTACGACACCTTTATTTTATACTTGTAACTTGCATTATCGTTAATCTGCCGAAATTATGAGTTAAAATTGTTGAATCACGGTTCAAATACTTAAACTACGTCTGTACAACTGGCCTTCAGTAAACTAATGGATCAGATGTGGAATAAGCATTTTTGAAGTCAAACTTCTTTTGCGGTGTTGGGAGTAAACGAATTTCTATGGAGCTGTCAAACCGACATGTTATTGTTGGAAACAATGGCGCAAAATTTTAAACAACCTATTATTAATGCTTTAACACGATACTAGTTAACAATTTACTATATACGTAGTAGTCTACTAACTTTGCATAAATTTTAAACCTTTTGTTAACTGGTAAAATGCTAAATAATCAGATAGCAAAGCATTGGCAGGGTTTGAATTTTGATGAACACAATTATTGTGTTTATGCTTTGTAAATTAATTATATGTTGATGAAAACCCAACGTGTGATCTAAATAAGTATTCGATGTTTATATTTTGATCATTTAACTTCATTATTGACAAAAAAAATGTATACCAGCAGGATTCGATCCTGGGCCTCCCGCGTGCGAGGCTGATATACTTTCAGATAATATTATGGATTTAGTATGATACTGAGTGATTTTAATTTTATTTGTACTTTTGAGAATGTTTGTACATATTGATATAAATAAACGAACAAAATATGACTTACATAACTTTAAATCTTAAGATTTTTACTTTTTTAAATTACTGAACAATAATTTGTTTAAGACATATAAAAAAACTGATTAAAAACAGATTTTGAACACTTCGCATTTGAAGATTAGTCTACGTTTTATGATATTTACTATCAAAAACTAAGGAGCAGTAAACGGCTGATATATTTTGTGTGTCTTGTTTGCGGTTCATATTATTTTTTCAAAATAGCTTTTAACGGCCTTTAGTCCAACAAAAATTCGCGTTTCGTCCCAGCGATCTCACATGGACTCATGAGTTGACTAGTGAGGAACTTTGTCAATATGCTATTTTTGCCAAGTCATCTTACATAGATTTCGTGAAAAACATCTAGTGTGAACTATATCCAACAAGACTAGAATTCCTAATCATTAAATTGGAATTTTTTGTTTTTTGCCCGTGGCCTGGCATTATTTATATACGAAGTTTTTTTTAATAATACAAATTCTATATACTCCTTAAATAAATCAGTCAAGTAGAAGACTTAGCACTATAATATTTTGTATTGTTGAATAATTGATTCCAAATATTATAGTGCTAAGTCTTCTACTTGGCTGATGTATTTCAGTAGTATATAGAATTTGTCTTATTAAAAAAAAACTTCATACTATTTTTGTTGTTAATTATATGCAGTGTCTCTAGTGTGTAACGTTTAGATGTATGTTTTTCTGTTGCAAGGATCTCCACTCTCTCGAAGTTTGGTGTGTGACCGGTATCAATGCTGTGAGAAGCCAGTACCGTCTTCTCAGAACTTTTTAGGCGAATATCTGACTTGTGGTTCGCCATTCTTTGCCGAAGGAGTTGTTTGGTGGTGCCGATGTAGCAAAGATAGCAGGATTCATCCGTTTTCCCTTGGCAATTTATTTTATAAACTACGTCTGAACGGCGATCTTTGTCGGTGTTCGTCTTCAGGTTGGTGAATAGGTATGCAACAGTCTGGCTCGACCTATATGCCAAGTTGAATTCCGGCTTGTTTTTCGCGACCATTTCTTTGAAATTTTCGGAAAGCTTTTGCATATAAACGACACTCTTATAAACACATCTCCTCTCTTCCAACTTATTTTCAGAACGAACTTGGTGTTTTTGACGAAATATCAAATTCCTTATAACTTCTGTCAGAAAGCTGTTGTCCAAGAGTATTTGCGTAACTTTTTCTTCTATAGCGGAGTGGAATTTTCGGTCATTCAACGCAAAGACTTTGTTTATTAAGTTCGACGCAGTGTTTACACGAATGTGCTTGGCTTACATCGGAAATTGGCAAGTCTCCCAGATGCCATATCTTTCTGGTCGATCGATCGATCATTTTCGCGGTAAGCCTTAACGTTCAAGAACGCCATCGAACTGTGTTTTTAACTCTATACGGTGATTTTTAACTTTAGTAAAATGTTAAGAAGATAATACGATACTAAGCTCGTTTAAAATTAGCAAATCCTCTCTTTAACCTAGTATCATACTAAAAATGATTTAACTTATTACTAAATCGTTTAAAATTTTGCGCCATTATTTTCGCATATTTGGAATTATTTTTGTTCGTTTTGTATGTACATATCTGCTTTGTGAAGATTTGCTAGACGTACGTCTTGGAGGTTCTCATTCTGTAGGTACCTCCATAAAATTTGTGTAAACGAGAAATTCCTTGATTCAATTTTTTTTTGTAGGTTCGTTTGGATTCGCATAGATTAATTTAGTAGGTATACGCATTGTGAGTATTAAGCGAGGATTTTGTTTGTTAGTTTTGTTGATGCTCATACATTAGAGTATTATTGTGTTGTATTAATGTGGGTAATGTTTAAGTCGATGTTGCAAGTGCTTCAGTGTATCTACTTCGTAGATTTATATATAAGTTCGAACGACGCGACGGTGACATTTATACAATTGGAATATTGTCGTTATGGGGGATGTATTTATGCATTTACGGCGCTGGTATCCAAAAATGTCAACTTCGTTGTTCTTAGACCAGGGCCCCAATCCGCAAGCGTGAGTTTTCTCTGTGTACACAAAAACTTGTGTACACATACATTTTTCCGATTCCGCAAGGGTACGTTGCACATTTTTTTGACAGATAACGTGTACACAGATATGCAAATATATGCACGCATATTTTTAGGGTGAATCATTTTTTTGCACGGAAAAGCATTCACTCTTGTGGAATTGGGCCCCAGTTTACATAAAATTGAAATACATATATATACATGTTGTAGCGGAATTAGAATTATGAAAGAAAAAAATGTTTCAAATTAGGAAAATTTTACTTCCGCTTGGTTTTTATCAAAAAACATTAGATGGGAACCTGCAATTAAGAACGAAATCCTGATTTTAATTATCAGTTTGAATCTGACGATAGACTACGTAAGTCGATCTGGTCATCATAGCTTTATTGCACGAAGCTTTCCCAACCAGGGGAAAGGGTTTCTTTGCAAAGTCAGGTAAGACCTGACATACTAGAGATTCGGCCTGATGTGTCGATTGTGCCCCCTGGGCCCTCATTGATCTTTTATAACTTTGGGCTACAAAAATTCGTTCAACATGGCCCGATAACGATCGCCATTGACTGTAACGGCCACTCCTTGCTCATTTTCGAATTATGCCTCTGGACCAAAATCCGCACCAAACAGTGACTCGTTTTGGGCGCATCGGCTTTTCAATGTATGCGTGCGGGTTTTCTGCGCCCCAAATGCGACAATTTTGCTTGTTTACATACCCGCCAAGATCAAAATGAGCTTCATCTGAAAAGATGATTTTTTTGGCAAAATCGGCATCTTCTCTAAGTCGATCGGAGGCCCACCTAGCGAGCGTTGTTCAAGCGTATACACAACCATATTCGTTCAGCGGAAGGATAAAACTAATTATCTGTCAAATCAGACATGAGCTAAGTGTTACCATTCACGAAATAAGCACTAGTTGAAAAAAAACGTTAGATGGCGGACCCGTTAGTACTAAGAACTACTTAAAACTTGGATATGCATGAACCAGAACGTTTTCGAAAATTCAAGTCGAATATTTAGGATTTGTTGTAAAAGATTTCTCATATACATTTTGGCGGATTTTTTATGACCTCAAAACTTTCTGACCTTTAGATTGTTTTACGACGTTACAAATATTATTCATTTAAATTATTTTTGCGTGATTAACTTGTAAATGAAAGGATTTAACTAATTTAAATTTATATAACAAGAATAGATTTTTTTTGATTTACACCACCTTCAAATGTATCTTAAATAAGATAATATCTTAATTATTACTACACTTATCTTATTATATGTATAATATGTACTTATTGATTGTTTTCATTAAACAATAAAGTAGTTTTAATTATTTCCCTTTTTTGAAAAAATGTTGCCATAATTCGTTATAGCTAATGAATGCTCATAACTCAAACAATAAATATTCTCAACAACTGATTGCCATAATTACTCTTCGTTTAATTTATTTCCGCACTACTCTGCCATTTGGACTTGCTACCTCTGACGTTTCCTAATAATTACTTTCGATCCGCATAACTTGGTTGTTTTGTTTTGATGTTAAAAAAAAAACGCGAGCAATCAAACGTCAAATAACAGCAATAAACACAAAAATCCAATCAATCTATAGAAAAACAAAACCTTTTGAACCGAATCCATTGCACTGAGGAACCCAGCTCTTTAAGTAGGCCAAGTACTGTGTGTGTCCATTGGTGTGGAGCGGTATTGGGACGAGTATCAGTGTAAATAAAAAGAATGTAGTGACTCTATTGTGTTATATGTAAAAGGCATTGGGCAGTATGCGCTCTCTTCGTTTGGCTTAACTTCAAACCATCGATCGATCGATAGTTGCGTTGAGTGGACGGAAATGTGGAAGGAACTCTGCAGTCTCTCAGCTTTGATCACCTTTGGCTTTCGCAATTCAAAGCCTATAATCATCATTATCATCAACATCATCTTCAGAGCTGGCTGAATCAGCCAAGTGGCTGAACATTGGGATTGGAAATGTTGATTAACGACCCAAATGGTCAAGTGCTTCGAAGCATCTGATTGAGGTTTTATGATTTTACTTTGGTTTCTTTCTCTTTTAGTTAGAATCTGATCCAACATTCCAACAGAGGTTTTGTTATTTTATTTTCCACGCAACATAACAACTGTCAAATTATCTCCCATAACTTTTTTTTTTAATAGACAATGTTGTCAAATATTTTAAAAATTTGTATTGATTACGGTTAAAATTGACCTTATCAAAGTAATCGATACAAAATAAAGGGTTATCCATTTTGCGGTTTCAAAGGCATAGGGCGAGACGAGACGAGACGAGACGAGACTCCTTTAAAAGTACCGAAGACGAGACCGAGACGAGACCGTATTTTTGGTACCGAAATTCGACGAGAGTCTCGCTGGTCTCGGCGGTCTCGGTGGTTTGGTTTCGGTTTTCGCTATAAGAAAATTTTGTTTTTATTTCATTATTTTTTAGTATCTAATGATGTTCAATTTTTATAATATTCACAAGTTTTTTCTGCGAAATATTATATGCGCGTTAACATATCAAACCATATATGTATGTACACAGTTATACAGAGATAGGTGCATTACGAAAATCCAGAGAACAATACGGACGATTTATGTATGCATGGCATGGCGTTGCTTCCTTTTGGGTGACATTTGGTATAAAATATTGCCAACACATAAAAATATAGTTCGTTGCCTAACTGTCAGGCCTAAGTTTGACCGAATTCTGGAGATCCATATTGTACGTTGATTTCCACCATGTTTCCCGAACTTGTTTTTTTTTCTATTGGTTTTGACAGTTAAATGTGAATATGTGTCCCAATTCGTACGATTTTTCACGCTACCAAACACTAAAATCGGAGCAATCCTTCAATGGATTTTGACAGCTCATAGCTCGACAGGTAGGCAACGAACTATATTTTGACGTTTTGATAATATTTTTTTCCAAATGTCATACAAGAGGCCTAAAATCAACATTTACCGGAGGAAAAAATGTTGAGTTAAAATTTGAATTTTGTAGAGGATTTGTAATCCATCTAAATCGGAGCGATGCTTCTATGGATTTTGACGGCTCATGACTTGACAGGTAGGCAACTTACTATATCTTGACATTTGAGCAATATTTTGTTTTCGAAATTTCACCTTAAAGGTCTAAAATCAACTTTTTAGGGAGCAATAAATTAAATCGAAAAATTTCGATTTTTTTAGGTAAAATTTGAGTTTTGTAGAGGTTTTTTCTTAATTCATTTAAATCGGAGACATCCTTAAATGGTTTTTGACAGATCATGGCGTTGTATGTAGGTACTCTTTTTTTAATATTTTATTTGTCTTTGCTATGAAATATATTAACTTACACAATTCTTCCAAAATGTTATTTCCACTTAACTCAAAAGACAAAACAGACTCACGACTTTGTTTTATACATTTTCCCGCAATTTTTTACCGACGAACTGCTGAGATACCACAACCATACTCTATATTTGCAATCCAAACAAAAAAACACGAAAGATACCAAGACCGAGACCGAGACCGAGACGAGACCGCACATCATTTTCTCGAGAAAAAGGCGGGACCAAGGCCGAGACGATACTTGGTTAGGCGAAACCTGGACCGAAACCGAGACGAGACTGAAATTTTTCGATTTTGAGGAGACCGAGACGAGATTAACAAAAGTCCCGCCTGGTCTCGTCTCGTTGCCAGCCCTAGCTGTAAGTGAAAGTATTGCCGAAGACCCCAATGTGTCGATTCCTCTTCGTTCTCAGGAATTAGGACTGTCTTCCGGCACATTATGGCGTATTTTGCATTTGGATCTACACCTACATCCATATAAAGTCCAGTTCACACAATAACTGAAGCCAGCGATTTTTCGAACAAAATTTTCTTCAGCGACGAAGCACATTTCTCACTCGGTGGGTATGTTAATAAACAAAATTGTCGTATTTGGAGTTCTGAGAATCCTCAAGTAATTGAAGAGAAGACATTATATCCACAACAAGTCACTGTTTGGGGCGCTCTTTATTCCGGAGGTGTGATTAGACCTTACTTCTTCGAAAACGACGACGGAACTATTGTCACCGTCAATTCGGAGCGTTATAGTCATATGATAACCGACTTTTTTTTGCCTGCTATTGAAGAATACGGCTTGGAGAATATGTGGTTTCAACAAGACGTTTCCACATGCCACACAACTCGAGCGATTATGGCTTTATTGCAAGAGACATTTCCTGGCCGCGTAATTTCTCGTCGTGACGATATCAACTGGCCACCAAGATCATGCGATTTGACACCGCTGGACTTGTTTTTGTGGGGCTACGCGAAAGACCGTGTTTATGCAGATAAACCTTTAACTCTTGAACACTTGAAAACCAACATTCGTCAAGTTATGGCTGAGATACCGCCCAATATGTGTCAAAACGTGATCGAAAATTACTTCAAAAGAATCGATTCTTGCAACAATTCGCGTAGTGGTCATTTAAATAATGTAGTGTTTCACACATAATGTCAACGTTCAAACTTTATAATAAACAAGAAATATCATGAAATATTTTATATTTTATATGTATTTTATTTACGTTTACTTTTGAAACCGCAAAATGGATAACCCATTATGTAAACTTCTATCTATGATTGATTTTAATTACAATTCATATACATGGGATATATTTGTATTTGTATATTGCACATTACAAGGAGTGTTTTGCGAGTCAAATTGTACCTATTATCTTTATTCTAAACACGTTAGTTTATTTTGAATATTTTTTTATTTTAATTGCTTTGTGATAATTTGACACTAGTTGACTTTCTTTTGACTGAATTCACACAATTATTTTGAAGTTTTAATACAATCACAGCGAACTCCATAATTAAATGTGTGTCAAGTTAGCATTACCACTTCAAAATTTTTAAGAAATTCTTATTGGATTAATTGTCGTAAATTTGTCGTAAATTTGTCGTGAAACAAAAAAATTTGTCGCGCTTGTTTTTTAAAAAATAACCCCTGGTAATGCTAACTTGACAGTCAAGTTAGCATTACCACCCCTCAAAAACGGTGTATATGAAGTAAAAAAATAAAAATGGGTATGCCATTAATTGTCGTAAATTTGTCGTAAACCAATGGCGAAACCAAAAAATTTGTCGCGTTCGTTTTTTTTTAAATAACCCCTGGTAATGCTAACTTGACAGTCAAGTTAGCATTACCACCCCTCAAAAACGGTGTATATGAAGTCAAAAAATAAAAATGAGTATGCCATTAATTGTCGTAAATTTGTCGTAAACCAATGACGAAACAAAAAAATTTGTCGCGTTCGTTTTTTTAAAAATAACCCCTGGTAATGCTAACTTGACAGTCAAGTTAGCATTACCACCCCTCAAAAACGGTGTATATGAAGCCAAAAAATAAAAATGGGTATGCCATTAATTGTCGTAAATTTGTCGTAAACCAATGGCGAAACAAAAAAATTGTCGCGTTCGCTCGACGTCCTTGATTAAGTTGACAGCGACAATTGTTTAAGCAAATTTTACACTAAAAGGGCTTTTTTTGTTAGAAAAAGGCGCGCGACAAATTATTTGATTACACAACTTAATCAAGGACGTCGAGCGACAATTGTTTAAACAAATTTTATTGGAAAAAAGTAGTTAAACAAATACTTTTGGTATGGTAGTGCTAGATTTAGTGAAAATTCCTACCTTATGGTATAGGCTACACTAAAAGGGCGTTTTTTGTAAGAAAAAGGCGCGCGACAAATTATTTGATTACACAACTTAATCAAGGACGTCGAGCGACAATTGTTTAAACAAATTTTATTGGAAAAAAGTAGTTAAACAAATACTTTTGGTATGGTAGTGCTAGATTTAGTGAAAATTCCTACTTTATGGTATAGGCTACACTAAAAGGGCGTTTTTTGTAAGAAAAAGGGGCGCGACAAATTATTTGATTACACAACTTAATCAAGGCCGTCGAGCGATAATTGTTTAAACAAATTTTATTGGCAAAAAGTAGTTAAACAAATACTTTTGGTATGGTAGTGCTAGATTTAGTGAAAATTCCTACTTTATGGTATAGGCTATACTAAAAGGGCGTTTTTTACTAGAAAAAAACGAACGCGACAATTTTTTTTGTTTCGCCATTGGTTTACGACAAATTTACGACAATTAATGGCATACCCATTTTTATTTTTTTACTTCATATACACTGTTTTTGAGGGGTGGTAATGCTAACTTGACTGTCAAGTTAGCATTACCAGGGGTTATTTTTAAAAAAACGAACGCGACAAATTTTTTTGTTTCGCCATTGGTTAACGACAAATTTACGACAATTAATGGCATACTCATTTTTATTTTTTTACTTCATATACACCGTTTTTGAGGGGTGGTAATGCTAACTTGACTGTCAAGTTAGCATTACCAGGGGTTATTTTTTAAAAAACAAGCGCGACAAATTTTTTTGTTTCACGACAAATTTACGACAAATTTACGACAATTAATCCAATAAGAATTTCTTTAAAATTTTGAAGTGGTAGTGCTAACTTGACACACATCATAATTAATTGTTGTTTCGTATAATTTACTCATATCAAATTGCTATAATATGTAGGTAAGATGGTGCAAAAAGTGTCACCGATTGGAAGATGCTATAATTTTTGCAAATGGCCTCAAATGTCAATTCTGCTTTGACATTTGTGAAGTAAACAGATATTAAATGTTGCATCAACAAGGAATTCTTGCTTTTGGCTTTTTACAGCTTTCAGCTAACCGTGTGAACTGGGTGAACGTGGGCAATGATAATAAATTACCAAATTCTTACAAAAATGCGCGTTTTAATCTTAAGTCTGTTTTATACTTTTTTTGAGTAAAAATTGACAGCTTATCAAATTTTGAAAAGCCGGGATAAAATTCTGTCAGAGAGAAATAAAATGGAAAAAAATCTAGATTGGTTTGAATAAATTTTTCTGTTCATTTATTTATATGTCAAAAATAAATATAATGCTATCGATTATTGATATTTTATATTTTTTTATTGTAATGTAATACAAATTTTTCATTTTATTTGTAAGGTAATTTTGTTGTTTTTACAACTTTTCATTTGTTTAACAAAACTTTTTACAATAACCAGATAGCGACAACGGGACAGACAGACATGTCTTTTTATCAATCTGACATTTGTAAATTTGTGCTTCCCACATTTTGCTGACTTAAAAAAATGATTTGGCAGAAATTGGACCAGCGTGCGGAATGGTCTTCTAATTTTTTCGGTGACAGCCTCACCGATCTAATTCTCTGTTTCGCTTTGATTATTTATATATTTTGACATTATAATCTTAGATGGATTTTTTATAGCTGTGTTCCACACTTTGCCCAAAACTGCCAATTGGCACCAATTCTTGTTTTAGATTTACAATTGTGGTTGTTTTCGGGGAGAAGAGATCGCTCTTGCTTGAGAGAGTAAAATATTCCCTTAAGGACAATTACTTATCAATTTCTGTCGAATAAATTTTTGTAGGCAAAAAAAAAAATACAATTGTCAAGTTGACGTTTTTATAAAAAAAAAAAAACATATTGTATTATAGCGCTAAAATTCGAAATTTGAGAGTTTGAAGAGAAAAAAATTGTAAATCTTAAACAAACAAAAATATAAAAACACAAATGTTGAAAATTGTGCTGAAGCCTTCCAGACTTTTTTGGACTTAATTTTTTATGAGAGAATTTCATTCTCACTCTTCAAAATTTGACAAGCTGTCAATTTTCGCCCCTGACGAATTACATTTGGAAACAAAACCGAACTCGAAATTGACATAAAGATGATGGAGAATACCAAAAAAGTGGGTCCCGCAATTCGTCTGTCTGTCTGTCTGTCAGTAAAACGCTCTACAGACTAAACGGCTGAAGCGATTTTCTTTAAACTTGACACTTAAGTGTTTTAGATGATTGTCTTAAATAGAATTTTGAATCGTTTTTTTAGCCCCAAAAATAACGATACTTGCCTTACAATTTTATCTACCATCTTAATTATCACAAAAACTACTATAACGATTTTGATAAAAGGAGGGTGTGCATAACTTTAGATAGACTACATTTTGGTTATTTTTTTTTAATATTACCGGTACCTTATTGTTAAGTTATTGACCAATTGGTTGAATTATTATAGCGCCCTACTCGGGGAACCCCTCTTTCTTCTCTGCAAAATTACAACAATGAACTGGTGAAATGGCTACATGGAAGCAAGTTGATTGATGATAGGCAAAATACAGTGATGACGACATATACAGCACAAATACCTGCAATTTATGGATTACCGAAAATTCACAAACCAAATATGCCTCTAAGACCTATAACGTCATCAATGAGAGTTCCTTGTTATGAACTTGGAAAGTACTTGGGAAGAATTTTACAGTGGGTGACAAGAGATTTGGTCTACCCAATTAAAAGTTGATGTTTTAGTATCTTATGTTGTTGTATCATTATTTACTAATGTTCCTCTACAAATGGCAGTAACCATCATTAGGAAAAAATGGGAGACAATTAGTAAACATACACAGTTGAGCCAAACCAAATTCATAGAGTTGTTGGATTTTTGTCTTAAAGAAAACAATTATCTTCAGTATAAAGATAACTTATACAGACAAATTCATGGAATGCCAATGGAAAATCCACTTTCTCCTACCATTGCCGATTTATTTTTGGACAACCTTTTGGACAATAAATTTGCCGATAGTAACAAACCAAAGATAATCGTCAAATATGTAGATGATATATTTGCAGTTGTTAATGAGGGGGAGGTCGACAATGTTTTCCGATGCCTTAATTCATATCATGAAAAAATACAATTTACCGTTTGACGTCAAGATTCATCGCGTTAATGATAGACTCTCTTTCAATTGGTATCAGAAAGATACAGCATCTGGAAGACTTGTCAACTTTAGATCCCAATCAAGGAAAGTATATTCTTATAAATACAGCCTCTAATCTAGTTCAAAAAGTCTTTGCGTTGAGTGACAGGGAATTTCACGCCGCAAACGAGAAAATAGTCACACAAATTCTCCTAAACAATGGCTATCCAATGGAAATCATACGGAGCTTGATACTTCGCCAAAAACACAAAGCTACTGTTGATAATCGGCAAAAAGAGAGAGGTATTTATAAGGTATAGTTTATATTCCCAAACTGTCAGAAAACTTTAAAGAGACGGTAAAAAATAGCACTAATGACGTCAGTTTAGCGCATAAATCCAATAGGACGCTGGCACCTCTTTTCACCAACATGAAAACAAAAACGGAAAAGGATAAGTGCACAGATGTAGTCTATAAAATTAACTGTCGTGGCAATGCGGAAAAAAATTGCAATCTTTCCTATATCGGTACAACGAAACAACTTCTTGGTCAACGAATTTCCAACCACAAATCCGACATTAATTTAAAAAGCACTGGGAAGACAGCATTGGCCTTACACTCCATTGAGCGTGGACACAAACCAGATTTTGACAGAGTGGAAATCCTGGAAAGGGAGAAACATGTCTCCAAGCGGTATACTCTAGAAACGCTTCATATTATTAACAACAAAAACAATATGAATCGTAAACATGACAGCCAGAACATTTCATCAGTTTACTGCTCTAGTCACCAACTAAGTAGAATCCGTGACAATTTAAAGCCGACTAAGCTTCAATCGAAGTGTTTTTTTTTTTTTATATTATAAAATGTTTGTTTTTTAAAAATTACTTTATATTTGCCTCTCATTGTATTATTTACGTTGAAGAAGACGGCAACCACCGTCGAAAAGTCGGGAAAGGAAATGAAATTGTTTCATTAAAAAAACATTACGACCAAAACAGCCGATAGAGATATATTTAAATCTCGAACACCTATAATATTACCGGTACCTGCCATACAACCATTTTTTATTTCCGACTTTCTCATAAGCGGCTCGAGGGATTTCATTCACAAATATTAAGTTGGAGGTCCTTAAAACTGCATACCAAAATTTTCGAAAAATATTTTTTTTTTTTTTGGATTTTTCCGAAAAAAAAATCGAAAATTTAATACATTTGGAAAATGGATTTTTCTGGCATTTCGTTTTTAGGTTTATATTATTAAATATTTAAAACTGTCATACCAATTTAAAAAAATTAAAGAAATTTTGAATATAACAATTTAGTAAAAAAAAACGGCTTAAAAATACATTTAACCGTCTCTATACTAAGAATCTTGTGCTTACGATATGATCGAACATAAGAGCAAGTACGTGCGATACAGTCGTGTATTTTATTTTACAAATGATTTGTGGACGTAATTGTCATTGGACCATCACAACCAAGGTATAAGATCGAATCCCATATCATTCCACGTAAAAACAAAAATTGTTTAGAGGTATATGTATGTTGCATTTAATATAGGGAAGCCATAAATCCCCAAAAAATATATACTTTTAAAATTGGAGCCAAATAACCCCCACGTGTTATATGGAACAACTTCTATTAAAGTCAAGCTTTAAAAAGTACTACTGCACACAAACTTTACAATTTACAATTTACTTTCAATTATCTGACTAAATCAATGAAACAATACTCACCATGACACCGTTTAAAAAAAAAAATAACGATTTGAATTAAAGAAAACTCAACTCGATCATTATTTAGTTATAAATTTAATAGAGTCACCTTCAGGTTATCCACCTATATTTATAACCAGAAGCTGATCTATCTCTAATCACTTGAATCAACAGAAAATATTTACCTTTTTTTCGAACTCATGATTCATGAATCACCAGCTATAAGTTAGAACAGAAAATTAAGCAAAGAAAAAAAACAATTAAAAAAAAAACAAATCGAGAAAAAAAATCATTTGATCACAATGTTTGACCTCGATTCAATGTCGTTTAGCCATCTGTTTACTTTAATTTATTTCATCCATGCAAATTCAAGAACGAATAAAAGCAGCTTCCAGCTAAACAACTGGCAGGTAGCACCTAAGCATCACAGTGAAACCAATTCTGGTTGGCTGAGTGTAGCTCAACCCAAACGTCCGATATTAGTCATAGCTTCATCAATGGCTTTGACAGGCTTGATCGATGATAGACATCATCAGCATAATGACACAACATGATGGTGAGCCATGAAGTTGTAATCATTTTTAATCGCAAATGAAATCGAAAATAAGTTTGCGGAAATGTTGTGTCCAAATACAAAAAACTAAGCCATACATACATATATTTACGAGTAAGGCTTAAAACATGGTGTATCAAGCTAACTTCTTAATATAGCTGACCATCTTCTAAAAGCCATACTCTTTTATAAGTACTTGCAATACTACCAGCTAGTTGCAGTGAAACCAAGAGTATTCGTTATCGTCGTCGTCATAGTGACAATCGCGTCGGCGGCGCGGCGGGCGTCGCATCGTGCTAAGGTGCAACAAAGTTTCCATTCGTCTGTCAATCGACGACGCGGCGCGTTGCCGGCGGTATGAAGATGCCGTGGAGGGCTTTGGTTGTGCGGAACAACTCTGCATGGTGCTAAGCTTGGACGTGGATGCAATAACAAATGCGTAGGAAGTGTATTATGGCCATGCACATTGGCTTGACTATACGTGCATATACATACATATAGTATATACCCATAAATGTACACGTATATACTTTGCCAACGTGAAGTCTCATATCATTAACCTTAGCAAATTGCCAGTTTGTTGGCGAACAGGAAATGTGCAGCGAAGCAGTCTATATTGCAGTAGCCATTGCTAATTCAGGTATTTTGGACGGTATTTTTTGTTCCACGCATCAATGGATACACAAAAAGCAACAACAACAACAACAACAATATTTCCAATGCGGTGTTGAGTGGTTGAGATGCTGCAAAGCAATATTTTATATTATTCAATAAGTTATTTAGAGTTACGTCACGCACTTAATAGAGCGGTTATATTGAACTGCAGCAATATATTCTTTTTATCCATCTAAATGTATTTAAATGAAGTTTGCCATGATGATAAATGTGAAGTAGCCGCTTAATGGGGGCGTTCACTCATTTATTAGATATGTTGTCTCGGATAAAAACTATCCGAGTATATTTCTGAACGAATCAAATAGGTTAGCTGAAAGCTGTCAAAAAACCAAAATAAGACTCATACCAATTGAAGTTTGCAATTAGTTATTGTTCTTGGATAGCTAGTTATTGAGTACATATGTAAATACATTCAAATATCGATAGTCTATCTTGTCTAAGATAGGGTAGTATCCACTAAAGTTCCTGAACAACCAACAACGGTTAAATTTGTATGGGTTTTTGCATATTATGTTCTTGACATTGCTCATGGGATAAAAATGTATATCAAAGTTTTTCGGTGTTACACCAACAAAAAGCTATTCCTGGGGCCAAATTCCGCAAGTGTGAGTTTCTCTGTGTACACAAAAAATCGGGTACACACACATATTTGCGATTCCGCAAGGGTGCGATTGATTTATTTTTGACAGATAAGGTGTACACAGATAGGCAAATTTATTCACGCATATTTTGAGGGTGAATAATTTTTTTTCACGGAAAAACATTCACGCTTGCGGAATTAGGCCCCAGATTGCTCATAACTTATGCTGGATTTACACAACTGCCAAATTGGCAGTGTTATTGTCAAAATCTTGGCATTCTTTTTTTTCTTGTCGTGTAAATGGTCGAAAATATGGCAGTATATTTGTCATTAAAAAACTGCCAGCCAGAATGTTCGTTAAGTTGTGGTATTATACTGACATCGTGTAAATTCAGTACTGACAACAATTTTCAAATAATGACAATTTGCAATAACGAATGAACTTGCTCATTCTTTACTGCCAGTTGTTGGCAGTATTCTTATCTGTCATTATTTTAGCTTCGTGTAAACGAATGTCGTTAATTAAATTAATGACATCAGTATTTTGGCAGTAAATATGTAAACATGACCTTAGATAATCGAACAAAAATATTTTCGTATAGGAAATAGGAATTCATTCGAATGTTGCTGCTGACATAGGCAGCGGCCCAAAAGCCGCACCAACGTCCAATCGTTGTAGACATAGACATGGTTCTTCAACTAATAAGTACATGCTCTTGGTTATTATTGTTAAGAAATATACTTAAATTATTCACATGGCCAAGTCTGAAAAATGAGATCTCGCTTTGGCTTTGTCAAAAAGTGAGTAGCAGAATACTAAATTGTTTTCTAGTTCATGAGGTGAGATGAGATGAGATTACTGAGATGTACGAAAGCTCACCAAAGTCATGACTGGTTTCGAAAAAAAAAAAACTGAATTTGTAAAATTTTCTGAGCGAAAGCTGTCAAGTAACCTAATTGAAAATAGTTACAAACACTAATTTTGCTGCATAAGCAGTATGTTCGATAATGGATTTAGCCAAAGTCACCTGTTCGAAAACATCATCTGGAAAAATCGAGGTGAAATCAAGAAACAAAAATCTGCCGCCCTTTTGCCACAAGATCATTATTAAACTACACAAGTGTTTCTTATCCTATGTAAAAATAAAAACGCGAAATTTCAGAATTTTAGAATGTTTTTGTCTAAAATTTCACACTTTACACAAAATAATTTGTTTTCATCACAAAATCCTACTTTTCATATTATTTTTAAGCGTCCATCTTGTTTGAAAACGTCAAATGCGCTTGCAGTAAATTTCCTTGACGTTAATCAAAAAATAGTGTGCGCAAGCATTTGACGATCCAATTGGCGATCAAAGACGTACTCGACTTGAAAGCCAGTCAAGTTTCTGCTTTATGATTGGCAAACTGCCAAACAACCAGACATGGGATTAGACATATAACTCACACATGCATTTAACATGTTTTGTCAGATTATTTGTCAAATTTAAGAAATGTTAGAAGGAGACATTTTTTTAGATGACGACATTCAATTGTGTCTGCGTAAATTTGCCAATACGACATTTTCAGAATCGAAATGAATTAAAAAGTAGTATATAACTCCGAAAACACAATCGAAAATGACTTAACACAAAATTTGAAAGGCGCTGTCATCTTCATCTGTCACTCATCTTAAAAGATTCACTTAAAAAGATAAAATCAATTTCGATGATTTATTTCTTCTGTTGAATTAAATAAACGAATTTAACCCATGTACACACCTATCTTTATCTTTTATAAGCCTTCAACCCATGAAATCACTCAATTTTTTTTCGTTTCCAAAAAGTTGATTGAAAAACCCCAAATCACTTGATTCACTAGCCATGGACATAAATTCTCTTTTACTAAGTGGTTTCGACATGCTTACTAAAAATATACAATCACACCACCTAATGTGATCGTTGGAATGTTGTTTCCGCACCTCATAGCAAAAAAGCTCTCAAGAATCTTAGCTGGTCCCTTTTGATAAGTTCCGTCATTCTGGTTATTTTTTCTTTATTTCTACTAAAACATCTAGCTTATGAATCCCACATTAGTGGTAGGTAATATAATATGGTCAGATCATGCAAATTGAATTGAATATATTTAGCCCTTTTCCATTAGCTACTTTCACCACTCGTTGAGATTCTTACAGATTTTAACCAGTTCTTAAAATTATGTCCCAAAACATGAGGCATAAATTAACAATTTTATTTTATTGTAAGGCTAACTGAAGGTTTTGTGTGATTTATGCCAACTTTCGATTATAAACTTCTCATAAGAATTTCTAAAAAAATATTGCTAAGAACATTATTGGAAATAACAAAGGTGAGTTCTTTTAATTTAAATTCACCACATACAAATGTCATCTGTCATTCTCAATTTGATTAATTTTTTTAAAGCTTAGCATTTATTTACATTATTTTACTCTATTGCAAGTAAAATAAAGTAATTATTCACTATCGAACAAAAACAATAACAAACTATTGTAAAAGCTTTAAGAATGAGGAAGCAAATAACATAGACATTACACAACGCCACCTGAAGATGCCAATCGCAAACATTTAGACACAATAAACACACATATTTCCTCCTTTCCTTCTTATAGATTTTCCCAAGAATACAATCGGTAATAAACAAGCCACAACACAAACACCTTGAATTATATATGTATGCATTTATATTCAAGCTTTTGTATAAAACCTGCAGCATACCACATTGCCTCTATAGCCTATTGACCATATCTTGTGAAACAATTTTCCACCCAGCGCAGCGCTGTCAATATCATTTCGATTATGTGTGTGTTTACCTTCGCCACCACTGCACAGTGTCGCCATGCCTTAATAACGATTAAGCATTTCAACATTTATGTTGGTCCTACAAATGTATGTATATATATATATTTTTTTCAGATACAAATTAAATATGTATATAGACTTATTAAATCGACACTTTCAGCGACACATTTATGATGGGCCTGGCTATATTTAATAGCCTTATAATGTCGTCGACAATCATGCATCATAATGGTCCATGTTTACGTATAGTTATGTGTCAACTGTCAATAGAAATCATCTGACGTACAAGCTGGACAGCCATAATAAAATAAAATAAATAATTGTTTATTTTGTCAATACAACATTCGTTTTGTGGAAAACCAGACAGAGAAAGAAAATCAACAAAAAAAAAACTGATGCAAGCAACAAAAAAAAAGAAAGCCACCTCAGGTTAAGTTGTCCGTAAATAAGTGTCATTTTCACTTTCGGTATTAACACGTTCCACGTTCAATTACCAAGTAAGGCATCATCATAACATATCATATCATTTTGTGCACCATCATCAACGATCACCCTCTGTGTGATGTCCCCTCTATCAGCTCACTCACAACAGATTCTCACTTTTAAATGCAATAATCGTGAGTTGGTGTTTTTCGTTTTTGTGTTTTCTTACAGTCGCATAACCTTGTGGTAGAGTGTATTTATGTCTTTAGAAGATGTCTCTTTAGAGGAAAAACTTGGTAGGCAAGTATAATTACGTATTACGATCTCGAGGTCAGAAACGATGTTACAAGATCGGAGAACTTCTATTGCAAACGACCTTGTTTATTTTGATGATGACTCAAATTCTAAAGCGTCGTTTATAGGAGATGAAATGTTTGAAGTTTAATTTTACAATTTGTTCAAATGTCAACTTTCACTACTGCAAATTCGTTTGCATGGCGTCAAGAACGCTTTTGGAAAAATATTGTGGGTTAATATCTTTTGACATCAGGAAAGCTAAAAGGCAATTAAATGTTAGAATTTCAATATGCGAAACCAAAATTAAAGCTTATGTCATTAATTGATGAGAAGTGACATTCGGAGCAGCAGTATCAGTTTTTAAAATTTTGTTTCATAGAATTTTTAAGTTAGGCGAACGATTTTTGACTGAAATTGACAGAAATACGTTAGCAAAATTAAACGAAACCCAGCAAATCCGAAATTATAAACATCATAAAATTCGATTGCATTCGCTTGGTTTGGTACGACCACTTAATTCGCCTACTCCGAAAACTATAGTGCCGCTTTAATAACTTATTTTGACAGTTATTATTATTTTTCATTGATCAACACTGAGAAAAATAAAACAAAATTTTCCTCCCTGTCTTCTGTTATATATAAATTCGAATATTGCAACAATCACGTTTTCGATTGGTCGTCTGGAAGTGTTCCACTGTATAGTCAAATGTCAGTTCTTCTCCTGGAAAGAAGATACATTTGATTCTGGATTTAAAGTCAAACACACTTAATTTCAACGTTGTGTAGGCTATGTTTACACAAAAAAAAATAATCACAAACATACAATGACATTTAACTTCAGCATCAAGAATGTATTGGTTACTTACGTATTTCAATAGTTGGAAACCGATCAAAAACTGTCATATTTTATTTATTTTTCAACTCTCAAATACTATATGACTTCAAATGTCAAAAAACAATCTGTCAAACAAATGTCATTCTCATTACAACCATGCTTGGCTTTAATTTTAAACCAAACTTTATTTCCATTCTCCAATTCACACATCACGTGTGATTGCTGCTTAAGCCTCCAAATAAGGTACATTCACATTAGCATTAAGGCCACAGACCCAGTCAAATCGATGGTATGTATGTATGTGGTTGGGCTAGAGATAGAGACAGATTGCATTCATCGAAACCAATTTGCATAAAGAGGTGCGGTCTTCTTTTTTTTTGGTAAATTGCCCACTCTTGATTAATTAAGGCCCGCATATACCTGACGTCTTTTGTTGTTTGTTGCTTTCTTCAATATAATTTTTTTTGTGGTGAATCGTTTGGAGTTTTTTTTATTTGTTGTAGCAACATGTTGCGTGGGTGTTTGTTAGAAATATTTCAAAACCATAAGTATACACTTTAAAATTGAGTTTCTTTGGTTCACAGAGTGATTATTGTGATTATTGTTCATCTTTCAGTAATTATAATTATCATTGGCGATGCCAGATGGTGCTTGAGTAATTGTCGTGCTGAGGATGTAATTTACCTACATCAGTTGGTTATATTTTTTTCTTGTTTGTATTGCTATAGAGGAATGTGTTTTGTAATAATTATTATTTATCATGACGTTTGATATAAAATTTCATCGATTTGAAGGTTATTGTTTTGCAAAGGAGTCACGTTTGGAGATGCGCCAACATTTAAAAATCTGTGTTAATTGATAATGACAAAGGTGTAGTCTCCATGACTGTAAAGCGGAAAACATGATGCTATCATCTACAAATCATTAAACTTTGAAAATATTAACCGAAATATTGAGTCTTGGCAAATCATTTAAGCAATCTCTGTCAAATACTGGGTCAAAATAATTTTGACGGTAAAATTATAGAAATCTCAGTTTTTCGAACTGGTTAAATGAATTTGAGCAAATTTTTGGAAACGTTCAATGAACATTTCATTCAATCAAACGTGAAACTTGTATTGCAACCAATTTCGATGTGTAAATTAATCAAATCATGGTCCACTTTTAAGGCCCGTTCTACTTAAGAACTTATGTCAGTTTACGCAGAGGTAAAAGTAGTCCTTAAGCGTTTTAAGTTGAACATAAATATTTATGATTCGTATCAGCAAACGGACCTGAATGACGCTAATTCTTCTGATGGTGCAGTTTTATTTGCAATGCATACATAAACCGATTTGACTTTTATGTCATTTAAAATTTTTCTTTCGGAAGGCTTCCGATTGCTTCTGAACGTATTCGGTTAGTTTCAAATGCGTTTGACAATCCCTGATTGATAGATACTAGTGTATACTTTTCGTGCGATTGAGATCGGGAGTCGGAGAGTTCTTCCGGATTACCAATTGAAAACGACATTAGCGTTACAATCTGTCCAGAATCTTCTGCTCTATAACCCTTCAAAAAAAATGATATCGATATGAGATCGATAACGCCGATAGGCAGAAATAAACAGAACTACCGAATCCATATAGTGCTTGTAGGGAAAAAAATTCCAAGCTGCTGTCCAGCACACTGTAAAAATAATTATTGTTTGCCAAACAACCAAAGAATGAGAAGAGAAAATAAACAAAAAAAATGTATTCACTTTTCTCTCACATTCGAGAAGTCAATTCAAATTGGAATAAACAATAATAGAAATAGCTAACAATCAAACTACTGTCTGAATTGAACTCCCCACTTTCAAATGCAATGGCAAAAAAAAAGTTCGCCGCATTGACCTGAAATATGTTGAACTGGATTTCAACACTTTCTTCTTGAGGTCTTATTTCACCATCAGATTTTCCATTTTCCCACCTTGCATACACCCATATTTACATATATATGTTTTCTTTTTTTTTGCACCTTTAATTCAATTTTTCTTTGAGGTGCATATTTTTTATAGTTTTGTTACGCAATTTTATGCAAGTCGATTCAGTGCACTGCCCGATTGTCTGCGTGATTTCCATGAGCCATTACTCACCTACCGGTCTTTTGTCAGTTAAAAGTCGTGTCTATGATGATTGATGAGCAAAGCAAAACCAAAAAAAAAAAAGTTTGAACCGCAGCGCTGAATTCGAAAACAGTTACCTACATATGTATATATATTTCCGTAAGACCGTTAGCTTTTTTATGGTTGAAATACAAAAATAAAAACAAACAATTTTAAAGGTGAATTTCAATAGCGCGGCAGAACTTTTAAATTTAAAGCATCATGCTAATTTATTTTAAGGGTTTTCCAATAAGAGGTGTTATTTTGATATTCAAAAAAAAGAAATGCGTTGTTGAAGCGTGTATCGTTCCATTTGTATTAATAGCGTAGTTTCTACTTGTCAAATGTCAAAAAATGACAGCTTCAAAAGTGACAGCTACCGAAATAGCGGGCTATTCAAAATAACACCTCCTTATGGAAAACCCTGGAAAACCCTTGGGTTTTCCAATAAGAGGTGTTATTTTGATATTCAAAAAAAAGAAATGCGTTGTTGAAGCGTGTATCGTTCCATTTTTATTAATAGCGTAGTTTCTACTTGTCAAATGTCAAAAAATGACAGCTTCAAAAGTGACAGCTACCGAATTAGCGGGCTATTCAAAATAACACCTCTTATTGGAAAACCCCGTACATGCTTTTTTTTAGAAAAGATGGTGGCATTTAAAATTTTTCGAAATTGATTTCGAAAAATGATTCATATCGTATTGTTATTAGGCTAGTTCAGAAAGACAAATACGAGTTCACAAATTTTGCTCTGTCAAAATTGAGGAGATCCGAAATGTTTGTTCCACATTATTTGCAATCAAAATTGAGAAATCCTGGTCACGTTCACATAGTTATTGAATAAGTTATCTCGGAACGATTCGGATAGTTTAGCTGACATCTGCCAAAAATAAAAAAAAACTCATATCAAATACATACAATAACAGTGAATTAGAGAATTTTGTACCTGTTTTTTGATTTTAGGAAAATTCAGGTAGTTAATCGCGGATAAGTACAAAGTGAGCAAAAAAAATGTCATGATGTAAAAGCGTCCTAGTTGTTGCAAATGGCATCAATATTATTGTGTTTTGGAGTTTATTTTGTTGACAATGAGTAATTGAATTCAGCGCAAAAGTAGTTGTCCGTAAAAAAACGACACCGGGAATTAGCGACGCTATTGGAGAATAAACTGGACATTTGCATACAAACTATCGACAACAAGTAGGTAATTCGAGGTTTTTTTTTAAATAAACGCTATTTTATATGTGAAAAATACATATATCTGTGTATATATATCACATATATACATTTTCACCATTACTGTTTGCATTTAGAGTAATCTTTGGTAGACTTTAATAAATAAACAAATTTAGGGAAAGTCAAAATATTAGAGGGCAAACTAATTAACTGTTATTTCATTTTCAACACCCATTTTAAAATTAGCACATCATCCTATTATTGATGGCCACTTTGTCACAGTTGAGTTATTTTTATTGCAATAAAATTCCCCACGCGGAATGCATTGCATTAAAAAAAATAAAAATGATTAATTGAATTTTTTAGAAGAACAATTAATTTGTTGGCCTTGTAAATTTGTTTAAACGTGGGTTTATTCTATAAAAAAAAGATTTTTTCAAGGTTATGACTCTTACTACAATCTACTCTAAAAGTTTAATGCCAACTGAGACAGAAAATAATTATATTATTAATTGATGAGAGAATAATCTAGTACCTACGTAAAGATTATACTTATAAACATGGACTATGTCAATGAGTCGGTAATGTCGATACTGAAAAATCAGATTGTAGATAAACCGCTTTTAATAAAACATGTGATTTTTATGACAAAGAACCATTCAGCCCGTGCCTTGAAATAAAAAGATTTGATTCACACTCTACACACAACTGCCAATTGAATTGAAACAAATTGGCACCAATTTTTCCAAATTCCTCTTCCAGGTTTAGAAAATTTTGTAGTTTGTTTTTATCAATTTCTGCTCAATAAATTTTTGTAGGCAGGATATTGTGGGCAGAAAATGTACAATTGTCAGGATGACGTTTGTAATAGAAGAAATTTTGACTGTATAATAGCTCTTCTGATTGAAAAAGTGGTAACGATAAATGCCTTGAACTTAATCAGAGTGAGTATAAGGATTTCTTAGTTACTGAGAGTAGAATATAAGTCATTCGAGGGGAGCCTTTGGAAAGTATACATCAATTCGTGTTAACAGTGCCCGACTTAATAGACATAAGTATTTTGACTAGAAGTCTAGGGTAAATTTGGTAAGATTTTGATAACAAAAATTATTGGCTTTATTTATTTTAAACTTCTCTTAAAGAAATAAGGGTAAAAACGCAGAGTTAAGCATATAAATTAGAGTAACTACTACGACTATGTTCCAACAGTGGTGAAACGGTAAAATAAATTGGAAAGTAGTAAAATTAACTAAGTGAAACGGTGCTTTACCACATAAACTATACTAAGACCGAAATCTGCGAGCCATACGAGTAAAAAAAGGAAAACTACATCAAAAGAAGACAGAACGCAAATTTGTTAAAAATCCTGCCTTAGCACCAAAACCTCTGGAGCTACAAATGAAGAAATATACTTAAAACACGACTAGTGAACGCGCAATATGCATGCTTCTTGCTGAATTCAATTTCGAACGTATTCCGCTATCTATAAGATCTAGAACCAAAGAAAAGCCGTTACAATTTGCGAAACAATAACTTCATAAGTCTCTGAGCTTCTGGAACTGAGATTTAGGGACTGATGAGAGTTCATTCGATCTTTGATCATTGGATCTTCAAAAAAAATGATTTGTTCTATTGTCAACAGAGAAACGTAAGAAAAAGTTCCAATTTTGCATGCAATTAATCACGGAGGAGGTTCAGAGTGGTCAGGGAAACTTAGTGTCAATTGTTGCAAAAATGAAATATTTAACAGTCTTCAATGATCCTACATTTTCAGCTGGTGACACGCTTATAGGGGAATCGTTAATTTTTCATCAGGAAAATGCCCCATGCCACATCAAGTTCCAAATGATCACTACCCTTTGCTGGACAACGGAAAGTCCAGATTTCCAGATTTAAATATTATCGAGAATGTATGGTCTAATGTAAAGGGAAAAAGGAGTTTTTCTTTGACACGAACCAGAGCACGATTTTTGAAGTAAAATGACCTAGGGAAGAAGATACACTGACCTAAGTCGACAGTAAGGTGGAATTAGGAATTCCCATCAGACATCAATTAGCTGTGATGTATAAAATTTTATTGTGGGAATGTCAAAACGCTAGCAAGTTTATTTAATTTTTAACTTGAGCGTTGATGTCGCTTATGTTACGTTGGCTTGTGTACTTGATATTGTATGCCGACTCGTATCATTAGTACCCAACGTGTCTTTGCAAACACTATACCTAAATTGCTATGTTGATACTTTCGCGTTGAGAGAAAAATCTGTCAAAGCGACGCCCAACGCGGCATTGTAAATCAGCCATTAGACTTTTTGGGTTTTAGTTCAATTTGGATTGGAACAACATAAATGAAATGAAAAGAATAAAAAAGATCGATCGATTGAAAAAATTAAATCTGCAAGCCGATACTTGAGAATCAGTAGATTTTCGCAAATAATCGCTTTACACAGCTAAAGTCACCGAGAAAAGATTGGCTTCCACACAGCATGGCAAAAATACACATTTACCCACCTTCCAAAAAATAAAAGTGACATAAGCGATGTCATATGTCAATGTTTCAATAGAATAACACTTTTAAGTTGACTCTATACCACATTACAACGCGTTAAGTTTACATTACATAAGGTAATGAATAACATTTGTTCGTTTAGATCAATTATAAAGAGAATATAGTCTTATCTAATTGCTATTATGCGTTAATGAATAAGGCTGTGAATTTATATTTATATTTTTCCATCCTTGTGAAATCGAGAACAGAAAAATACTTCAAAAACTACTCAGAACAGCCAATCGAACGTTCTTGAAGTAACAGGTGTGAAAAAGAGTAACCCCGAGCAGCCAATCGAAAACACATTATTGAACTAGCTATCTCGTTTTAAATTTGAAACTTGAAATATATAAATTTTTAACTTATCAAAATAAATTTAACGAAGCGACCATTAAAATATTTTTAGAAGTCAATTTAAACAACTGAGACATGACGCTCCAACCTTAATATTCAATGCCGAACTTCCAACCCTAATAGCCTAATCCACAACGCATCCCTTAGCAAAGGGTCTTGGGAAATAGATTTCCCAAAACTTCCATTTTACTGGGTATTATTAATTAAAGTTGCTACCTACATATATCTGAGAGGCGACTTTTGATTAGCACGACATTAAACACAAATTATGGCATATCGCGTGCAACGTTGGAGGTTGATCGTACATAAATGTTTCAACTTCCAAGTAAGGTCAACTGGTCGCCATGATCATGCGATTAAGTTAAAATCATCTATAGAGCCCCTACAAATGGAACCAAAAAACTCTGAAAGTTTTTTTTTCAAATAATAGAAAACAACGCCATAATTATGATCTAATTTAGAAGGTCCAGATGTGCGCCAGTTTATTTAAAATTAGATATGTATATATTATATGTTTTAATTAAAATGGAAGATGTGAAACAGATTAAACCAGCAACAGCATCAGCATCTTCAACAAAAAAAACATCATTTCAAACTTACTGGCATTTTGTATCAAAACAAGCACAGCTACACGTTCCATGCAATATTTTTTTTGCAGTGTGGTGTCACTCAATATCGCCGGGGAAAAGTACCAGTAACAGCAATTTTATGAATCTGGACTAATCGTCATTAGTTCTTAAATAGTGGCGGCTGCAGTTGCTGATAACTTTATTGGTGTTGGTTTAATCTGTTTCACGCTTAAGGAGCTTAACCGATTCATTATGGTGTTTTTTCGTCTCCAGTTGTGTTGGTATATAAGAAATAAAAGTAAATATAAAATAAAAGATTTTTGAATTTTAATTAGATATTTAATTCATAAATAAAACTTAGTTTTTTTATTTTTAATCACAACTTTCTTAATTAATTTGCTACGCGTTTCGGAATTATCATTCCATCATCGGGCTGTTGGCAACTTTGTTTGTGAAACAAAGTTGCCAACAGCCCGATGATGGAATGATAATTCCGAAACGCGTAGCAAATTAATTAAGAAAGTTGTGATTAAAAATAAAAAAACTAAGTTTTATTTATGAATTAAATATCTAATTAAAATTCAAAAATCTTTTATTTTATATTTACTTTTATTTCTTAACCGATTGCCTTTACTGGTCGCCATAAACAACCATAAAATCAACAAGTTTCAATTACTGCAAAACGATATCTAAGGGCACAGGTGGAAATCGATAATAGGCATTTTTCTTTTTCGTTCAGAGCAGAGTTTGATTGCATTGAGTATTCTAAGAACTTGTTCCGAACAGAGCAAGCTCTGAACACTGGGGCCGAATTAACGCATCAGTGATCGAGTGAGTGAGTCCCATCAGTTATTGAATGAACTAGTGATCACTTTGGCACGATGGCATTCGTAGACTAACGTATCGAGTAACTATTTTAAATTGTAGTAATTCTATTCTACTACATCGAGTCTCTATTGATTTTTATCGAGTCTTTCTTGTTTGACAGATGAAATTTGTATTCATTTAATTTATTTTTGGACAAACAAATTTCATTTTTTTGTAAAAACAACAAATTTTTCGCGAGTTTCCAGTTTTTATTACAAGGATTTGAGGATATTTCTAAATATCCACTAAAAATGGATTATTTCTTTTTATCAAGCGATTCAGATTGTGAGGATTTAAAAAATATTTTTATACGTACATACATATGTACATAATAAGTAACATTTAATTCACATCAACCAGAAGATGAGATGTACGAAGCTATGGAGCGCAGACTCCTAAGGGGCAAAAGCAATCCTCTATCTTTGTCAAATTCTGCGTAAGTATCCAAAAATAAATAAAATGAAAAACAATAAATACAATAATTCTTACATTTTAATCCGGAATTCAAATCAAGTACGTTCTATCAGTCGGCTTCTCATCTGACGAATAAAATTCAGTTCGATAACTGATGAGAGAATGTCAAATTATTGTACTAGACTGCTCGATAACGTGAGCGGTAATGCCAAATTTACATAATTCAGTCACGTATGACTCGATAACTGATGCGGTAATTCGGCCCCTGATTTGTTTCTTAAGCCTAGTACGCTGCTGATGCGAAACGAAATTTTTCGGTGGTCTCCACTAGGAGAGCGAAATGCTAACGAAAACCACAGCGGAAAAATATTTGCGGAGAGTTCTGTAAGCTGTCAAAAACAATTGACAAGTTGTAAAAAAAAAAGTAATTTTGTCACCAAATTATTTTTAGATGTAATTTTTTTGAAATAATTCTTGGATGTAAAAATTGTTCTTGTTACACATAGAGGTTTTAAAATAAAACTCAGAACCGTTTAAATGATGGAAATTAAGCAGATACTTTGGGACTTATTAACTGGTTTATCTGCCGATTTGATAAAATTTCTATCAATTTTAAGAAAATCAATGAAATAGGGAGGTAAACCACTCTATAATTCGAAAACTACGTGCTTCATTGGGATGGTGTAAACGGTTATGAGTTCTAATTTATGGTTTCTTACTAATTCCGGATACCATTTTCAAGTCCAAGAATTATTTCAAAAAAAAATTATATATAAAGGAAATTTGGTGACAAAAAAAATACATCTAAAAGTAATTTGGTGACAAAACTACTTTTGGTTTTGTTAATGCTTCCTTTGAAAGTATGAAGTTTTGATTCTAAAAAGATATCGCTCGCCTTTATTGAACAACCCGTTCCAAAGATATACTCCAAAAGCTATTCACTGTCCACTTTGAAATATATAATCTGAAAAATATAATCAGACTATAAATATAATGGACTATATCTTAGGGACGGGTTGTCCAATAAAGGCGAGCGATATCTTTTTAGAATCAGCACTTCATACTTTCAAAGGAAGCATCAATATTTTTTGCAAAGAAGTTGTATTAAAAAAAATAGCTCCAGGATTACGCATACATCATTCTAAATATGCGTATTTCAAGAGTGATTTTTTGCAATAAGGCTTCTACATAAAAACTTTTGATGCTGATTTTGAGAGCATTAAGAGTAGATTACAAAAAGGTATCAACCAAGTTTTTAGGTTAACCCGTTCCAAAGAAACACTTCAAAGTATTTTCAGATTATGTATTTCAAGGTGAACAGTGAATAGCTTTTAGAATATATTTTGGGAACGGGTTGCATTTTCACTTGTTCATCAGTGAGTTTTCTTAGTGGGTTTGTACTTGACCTCTCTGCTACGCTGCGAATGCTCTTTGATCGATTCCCATTTTAACTATAGGTCATGCTTCCTCAATTAATACTAACATCGAATGAATAGTAAAAATGCATGGCCTTATATGTCAAATCCCATTGACAAGTGACCAGCTTGCAAGCAGCTTGATTTGCTATCAAATTCACGAGCAGGGCATCTGCCATACGATGGTTCAATATACATTAAAAAAAAAAAAACTTCGTCCAGAAAAGAAAAAGAAGGTAGCGATGGCAATGCGAGGTAAGTGATTTGTCGTCATCTTCTTTCTATCAACACAACAAAGGACTAGCGAGGTCATCACCTGAAATTGTAGACTAAATAACAATGTCCATCCCGTGCCGATTTTCACGAAGTAAACATTAAACAGATTATCTTAACTTGAGAAATAAGTTCTGGGGTATGTTATAAAATCGCCAATCAATGAGATCGGAAACAGGCTTTCTAAATAGAGATGGGTATCGTTTAAGATGGCCTTTTTGCAACCAAACATTATTGTGGTAACGATGATTTCCTTAATTGTCGTCGGTGCAGCGGAAGGCCGCTTACCTTTGGCTTCCGGCCTGGATACATCTTGTCCCGACCAGGTCGGAAATTCATATTCGTACTGCCAGTAGCGGGCGGTCGATTTGATTTTTTCTTTGTGGCAATTGAGTTAATTTATGTGTTGAAAGTATGTAGTTAGAAATGGTGAGTTTTTTTTTTATATTTATATGGTGTCAAAGGTCGCATAGAATTTAAAAGTTGGAGTAACAAATGTATTTTAAAAATCATGACATGGACAGTTAATTGCAGAACAAACTACTGAATCTTGATTATAATATTTTTATTTAGTAGTCACTTAAAATAAATTAATTTTAAAAGGACATAGGTTATTTTTAATCTAAGCACTAGCACTAGGTATGAGAAAAGTCGATAGTTAGTTATAATCAGCACTCCAAATAAAGATCAGCTATATTTTGTTCGCCGATAAGATATGTGAAGGGTGTTCTTCTTTCCAACTTCCCATTTTCATTTTGCAGATTTAGTTTAATCGGTTTTGAAATTGGTTTTGATACAAAATTAGAATTGAATGTATTTTGAATAATTTAATACAGGAAATGCACAGAAAAACCAGACACTAGAGAAAGCACAAAGCCAAAGAAAAATCAAATAAGCATTACAAGAGCTGACTTTTTTTTATAAAAAAAATGAAATGTCAAAATTTCGCAAGCAATTAATGTGCAGGTCAATTAAATTGAGAACGAAAAGAGTGGAGAATTGTACTAAGAAATCTACTACAGCTATCCACTAAAATTACACATTTCGTCGTTCAGCAGCGTACTGGAAAACGAAAAGTAGAACGAAATTTTTCGTTCATGATTTCGTCGTGTCATTTTTGTATGGGATTTTTCGTTTCGCATCAGCAGCGTACTAGGCTTTAAACAGACTTAAACCACACAAACCAGATTTTCATTTTTATCTAAAAAAGCATTTAACACAAAACTACCCTTATTTTGTACACAGTAGCACACAAGATACAGAAAATCAACAAGCAACCAACTTATTTCGCCATTTTAGTTGCATCTGATTATCTTTTCTTCACATTTTCCTTCTCGACACACATGACATTTCGTGTGTTCAGCAATTTACTGTTAATGCTCAGACGATTATGTTGATGCACATCGTGCGTGCTCTGCACATGTTCTGAACGAAAAAAGAAACACACATTCGGAGCTCTAATCACTCTGAGTGAAAAAGGCTAATGAGAGCTTTAAAGAGTGACAGGTTAATGCAACCAAATTCAACCAAACTGAAAGGCAAATATTATCTTCTTATTATTGAACATGCCTTAGCTTTAACTTCTTATTGAAATCCCATAAAAGATCCAAATAAGATGATTTGATCATAAATGCGCATTCGTAGGTGTGACTTGTGGAGGGAGTTTAAGGATAAATTGTGAATATTTCAGATGTAGAGCGCTCAGAAAACAGTTACATATAAAACCAACAACTCATCATCAGTCCATAAATTCTTCAAGTTTTCTAATATATTTAAAGGAGTGGTGCTTTAAAATAAAAAGAAACTTCAAACCAACACGTGTGCGATTAACATCTGCATCTTGAACTTGCCATATTTTACCAGCGATCCAAACAACAACAAAAAAAAGAAACTTCAGGTTATAATCTTTGAATTAAAAAGTAAGTAATCCATTTTTTTTTTAACAACTGTCATAAATCTGCATCATTCATTATATTGCAGAATATCCATAAATTCCGTTGCAGTGTTGTACCGCATATCTACATAAAGTAGGTAGGACACAATAAGTACATTGAACACACGCTAAATGTGTGAAGTGAAAACACAGCTTGTATGAATAATATTCGAATATCATAAAACCATGAACATTGCTTAAGTCTTTAGAAAAAACATTTCCATCTCTTCCACTTTTGCTCGTTCAAAGCTCATGAAGCTACAAGTAATTTGCTCAAATATGTACATGCTAGGTAGGTAAGTATTGATGTAAAAGAATGTCGTTTGGCAAGATTGTTGGCTTTCGACGCTAAGCTATAACGGCCATCAGGTGTGCATATTACGTCACAAGATCAATTTTTGATCCGCAACCATACAAACATCTAGCCGTTGGCTATTTTACTCGCTAGTCATTGTACAATGGGACAAGACCATCGTAAAAGCTAACCGAAAATTAAATTAATTGTTTATTTCTGAAATGAATGTGAATGGTTTAAAATGTTTACTTTTGGTTACATACTTATTTTGATATAATATTTTAGTTATGTTGTTATTAGTATATATTAAAAATAAATAATAACTTTTATAATATTTTAGCACTTTATAAAAGGCGTGTTTTATAAAAGCCTTAAGTGAATTGTTCCAAAAAAAGACACAGAGCGAGCTCTGAACACTGATATGTTTTTTAAACACACTTGAACCACACAAATTAGAATGGGTACATTTTCATTTTAACCATAAAAAGCAATATAACAACAAAACTACCCATTTTTGTACACAGATACAGAAAATCAACAAGCGATCAACTTCTTTCGCCAACTTAATTGTATGTATTTAATTATTTTGTTCTTAACATTTTCCTTCTTGGCATTTAGTGCGTTCAGCAATTTACTCACCTACTCAGTCAATTATGTCCGAGCACATCGAGTTCGATCTACACATGTTCAGAACGAAAAAATAAACACACATTTGGACCCCTGAATGCTCTGAGTTAAAACGAAACACAAACAATTTTTTTTACAACTCAGACTCTGCTTTAAACTAAAAAAGAAAAACGCCTATTGAGTCGTCGATTCGAGCAAATTTAAGGGTAGGCGCGCAAATGCAACTTTCAGTTTTGCAACTGTTTGGTTACTAAAGTGAATACTATGGACTTATATGAGGGTGCGCGCACATGCAAAAACTATTCAGTCTGCGATTCGATCAACCTATAAGTTTGTGTTTTGGCACAAATCAAACGATCGCCCCAAATCAGTTCTTCAGTTTATGTCACGCCGAATTATATGTAAATGTTTGTGAATTAGTCAATTTCATTCCGATGTTTTTGGAAGTGCGACGAGCTAATTAGTATAAACACATAAAATATATTCGTCTCATGTGTACGTTTTGATTTGAAAGTTGTTGCTCTTAGTTTTGGCTTGTGAAGGGTGTGGTTCGTCGATAAAAAAAAGAAACAAAAACTGAATAAATATTATCTATGTGTTGGTTTATCTCTTTGATTGATTTTTAAGTTGCTTATGTGCGCGATCAATGTTTAAATAGTGACTGAACTATTTGCATGTGCGCGCCTAGTCTAAAGCTTCAAACGTCTCCATAATATTCATAAGTAAAGTAATTCGCTGCTAAGCTTTATTAAGGCGGTCATGTTGTTATTTTGTTAGGAAAGCCAGTCAAAAAAAAATAATTCCCTCAAGTTCACAAGTCCAGTGAATTTTTGTATAAGCTTTTACTTTAAGTTACATTTTTAGTTTGAAATGTGTGTGCAGTGAAGTAAGAGGAGTATGCAAAATCTCCCCGGTCAACGATTAAAAAGGTTTGTTAATGTTCTCTATTGAACTACGTGTAGCTTAGCAAAATCTTCATCAATTTTGTTTCCTCGTGTAAAGGGCACAGACGTTTTTTTAATTTAAGGAAAACGTCAAAAAAAGTATCCTGCAACTAGTTGCGCTGTGTGACAGGTGACCTTGCAGTCACGCGGCGAGCAAACAGATCTGTTTATTTTATGCATAAGTAATTGAAATAAATTGAACATATATCCGATTGGAATTTTAACTCAACTATTCGATCCTGTATGTAAATCCAATGAATTATATCCAAAAGAAACGCTTTTCAACATTTATTTCTTCTAAGCATAGACCCCTTTCACACAAGGAAACTGAGTTGCCGGCAACTGGGAGTTTGTTGATGAGAAGGGCAAGAAGTAAGGGGAATGAAAAAAATCTCCCCGGTCAACGAATTGAAGAGATTTTTTTGACGTTATGCTTTGAAATTTTCTTAGGTTTCCATTTTGACTTCTGTCTCTGATAGATGTCAAACATATTTTTTTTAAAGAGAAATTGTTTCTTACAATTATATTATTACATTAACCAAACCAAGTGAGCTACTTAAATAAATTCATTGTGAAAGAAAATTTCAAGTTTTAATTCTTGTAGGCAAGGCATTTAATTCAATCCATCACGAGTTGGTACACATTTCATACATACAATTATGCGCCTAGACAAGGAAAATCGACAAGAAAAACGTACGGACCAACTAAGCTCTCAGCTTGAGGCTTCATCATCATATTTGGTTTATAATGACGTTCCTGTATTAGCAGCAGCAGCAGCAGGCAGCACCACAGGTATCAGTCATATCATCCTGTCAGTGTTGTATGTGTGTAACTGTACCAACAAAGCTTCGGTGGATTCCAATACGCGCAATATAATCTTACTATCATCACTATCATGTGTTGGGTCCAAGATTTGGATGGCAAGAGAAACGCACAACAAATCTGCACACAAATCAATTTTCTCCTGGTTCATTGTTTTTCCACAATAAAAAAACAACATTTACCTACATAATCGCACAAGGTTTCTTTATTTTGAATTTATTTTTCTAAAAATAAGCTGCGGTTAATTTATAACTCAAAATTGTGTAGAATTTGCCAGCCGCGAAGCAAATTGTTTGTTTACAAAAAGCGAATGTCAAATCAAAAGCAATTCAAAAAACGAGCAACTCAGTTTCCTCATCAATTTCTGCGTGTGAAAGCTACAAGGCAATTAAAGGAAAACGTCAAAAAAATCTCCAGCAACTGGTTTCCCTGTGTGAAAGGGGACTTAGATGATAAGAAGACAAAATTATATCTAAACATTAAATATTTTCAATATGGCTGAAATGTTTAAGATCTCTATATAGAAAGAGCTGTTTTAGGATTTGCTCAATAAATCTAAAACTAACTTTTTAGTTGATTAATTGCCAATTTCAAAGACATTCTGCCCCATTGTACATCGCCGGATTTGCTTTCAAAATGATGAAATGTCGCCCCGCGTCCTTTATCTTCTGCGGTGCTGTCGTTGCTAATTTGAAGCTTATGGCTAGGGGCAAAGGTGTGCATTCGAGCAAGCATTTTAAAAACTGATCAGTATCTACTTATACTTATTATTATTGAATGAATACCAAAGACTGTGACGACGAAGATACCAGTTCAAGGTAGGCAAATTAATTTGCATCTAATAGAGTATCTATATAGCCGATTTGAAAATATCAGCTTTGATTTAAAAATATATACACAAAATATAACTGAATGCTTTTACAAAATATTGAGTCACTTAATTCTGAAACTTGTCATAACCTTAACCCAATGTCATCTTTCTTCAAATGCTATATACCTATACATTGAACGAATGATTGAATTCTTTGTTGTTGTTTTTTTAAAGAATCAATCCATTTTTGTTGGTTATCATTAAGAAATAAATAGGTATATTCACCTAAAATGGAATTAAATCAATCGATGTCGTTAATAACTCGCTTAATTAGACCAGTAGATGTTATAATCATGGTGTTACATCCGTTTTGTGATTACTTTTTCTCCATGCGAACACACGTCAAAAAAACTATCTCATATAATGACTCCATATTTTTACAAAAGCAACCATCGAACGACTCAACCATCAACTTATGTAACGAAAAAAAAATTATGAAAATGGATTAGTTAATTAATGTCACTTTGGTATTGATAGTGCAATAAAAAACACACACACACACACACAAGTTGTTTGTATGATAGTGCAATTATAACTTACATTCAGTCGTCTACGTGACTTTTAAGGTGTTGAAATTTATCAGATAAAAATACGATTTTCAGCTCATATTACCCTAAAGCGAAAGGAAAATAAATAATCAGTCACTGGGATAGCTGTCAACGGATACCGATTGGTGAAAATGAAAATTAAAATTAGAATAATTGTTAAGAATGAGATTAATTTTTTTGTATTTTTGACTATGTGAGATGAGAACCCAAAGGACACGGCTCGGTAGTGCTTAGCCAAGTATTGACACTACACCCTTTTACAGTAAGAAATTCAAGCGATTTTCGAGGATCCTCTATTTTCACTACCAATGAAGTCAGAAACTTAAAATTCCGAATATTTGTTAAACTAGACAAGCACAGGGGACTCACCGAAATTTCAACGTTTTAGCACAAATAATTCCTGAGATATAAGGCCTCAAAAATTACAAAATCCGCAACTGACTCACTCACTGACAGATCATCAAAATTATGGAGCACTTTCCGACATTGTATAATTTTGTAATTTTAATGGAATAAATCGAAATTTTAATCGAAAAAATCGAAAATTTGAGGCTTTCCGTTCAAGGGCGTGGTATCCGCCCACTTCTTCAGAATTGGTGTTAGTTCAATGGAGCACTTCCGATTGCTGTAGAACGATGAAATTTTATACAGCGCTAGGGCTTAAAAGGACAAAATAGGAAATCAGAGGTTTTCTATTCGGAGGCGTGGTCCCCGCCCACTTTCACAGAATTATTATCAATTATGTGAAGAACTTCCGATTGCTCAAGAATAATGAAATTTGGCAAAGTGTTAGGCCTTAAAATACAAAAAAAAAGAGAAAAATATAGAATTTTAGATTTTCTGCTTAGGGGGTGTGTTATCCGCTCCTTCTCAGAAATGTTCTCAATAATATAAACCACTTCCGATTTCCGTAGATTAATGAACTTTGGTGGAGTGGTAGTACATACTACGAGTAATTTAATTGAATTAATTTTCATGCAGCACTTCTGATTGCTGTAGAATGATAAAATTTTGGTACAGCGGTAGATGTTGAAAGCGAAAAAAATCTTAAATTGTTCGTTCAAAGTGTTTGCTGATTTTCATTTTGAAATAATTCATCTTGAAAATTCATGACATTTTAAAACATTTGTATACCCACATGAAAAAATTATGAGCTCACTTAAACAAAAAACCCTTAAATAATTATGTAAGGTTATGTGTGATGGAACTATAGTCAAACTAATAATTAGGCTATTAATTGGTAGGCTAGCTTCATTTAAGAAAAGCAATTAAAATAATTGCAACAAAAAACACCATCGCATCCTCAACAATTATCGCATTAATATCTTTGCAAAAATTAGTGAGGACCAAAGACATAATTGTTAAAAAAAAGGCCAAGTTCTTCTATACAAATCTATGTAATAAGTCAGCCATAAAAAGTAGTTAAATGAAATGTGATAGAATCAACTGTTCGTCAAATTAATTCTAAAAGCACAATATTTGGTTAATAAATGTAAATGAACCGAAATAATTAACTATCAAAAGAAAGTCATCGAGTTCCAAACAACCAAACATTCGATTTTCTTCTGAACGCAATCGAATCAAATCTAAACAAAATCAATTGTATGCTGTCAAAAGAAATCTAGCTAGATTTCATCCACTTACGCATTTGACGCACTCTATTTTTTGTAAGTTCATTAAAACAAACAAAAAAATCGATTTGAAATTGAATTGAAATGGTTGTTTGGAATTCGACATTAATGTGCTGTCTGCATCTACACACTTTTTGTAGTTCAAGCAAGCAGTTGAATTTTTGGGGAAGGGGCTTATAAATATATGCATTTAAAATTCATTCTTGAATTTAAGACAGAATATTAGGTTTGTAAAATTCTGAGCCTCTAACCTTAAAATAATACTGATGCAATCTTTCTTTAATTAATAAAACTCAATAAGGATTACACATAAACGCATTTAAGAGACTGCCTCTAAACGGGGAAATGATATTCATAAGAGTTATGTTACGCTGAATAAAGACATTTTAATGAAAGCAGCGATGAGCATAATACATAAATACTACCGAGCGATTGGAGCAGACAGCTGAGCGCAGCCATCTTGATTCTATTTTTCACGTGATTTCACGTCATGTGACAGTTCAGTCATATATCATGTGACAATTCAGTCAGTGAGTTTTATAATAAAATAAGAGAGCTGTAGTAATATTATATTGAGAGCTTACTCTATTTACCTTGGGCAGATTTTCAAGTCTTGGGTTTTGTCGAAATTCAAGAATTAACAGGTAAAACATGCAGATTACTGTTGGCAAAAATCATTTAGTTTTATATTTCTCCGGGTCCGAATTTTTACCATGCATGCACTAGTGAATCCAGGGTGTTTATCCTAAGGGAAATCCCTCATTTATCGGTGCGGTATCTGTAATCAGTAGTTACTGCTTTATCCAATGAATACCTATCTCAATTTCATATGTCTGTATAGAATGTCGTCATCAGAAGAAGATATTGTAATTGCATGTTGTTTTTTCATGCGTTTACACAAAAAAAGAAAGAAGTATTGACGACATCCGTACATCGAAAAAATATATACTGCCCAGTTTTTATTGCGGCCAAAGAACTTTCGGCGGATGATGCTGATTTAAGTCAGTCTATAAAATGTTAAACAAAATGATCACAGCCTTTTGGTTTTAATTGTTTACCAAAACAAACTGCTAATGTATGTAGGCGTCAAAAACAAACACTTTCGATAAATATCGAAATAGTACTAATTCTTTGCTTACTGAGACTCGATATGCCACTTTCTTACCGTATCGATTCTGAACATACCGCAAATTTAAATGTATGTATTCCCTGAGATATCTGTATCGAATGTGTACCAAGTAATTTGAGAGAAACGATACCGCACTGACAAGCCAGCGAGCGGCCTAAATTGAATTTCTTCTTTTAATATAAAAATTCTGCATGCTTATCATTTTTCGTTTGCTTTGCAACGGCAAATATTCCTAAGAAACTATTCTGGTGTTTTTTCCGGAACAGTCTACTTATACTATACAACTTCTGTATTGACATGGAAACCCCAAGCAAAATGACATAATTCTTTAATCAGCTGTTTTTTCACATTTGACAGTTAGTATTTGTGCTTGCATTCATTTAAAAATTTCGCCACTTTATTATTTATCTGTCATTGTAGTTACTGACATCTGGTGGACAACATAATAAATTAATCAATGTTTGGTTGTCTTACCAATCAACTGTCATCAGAAATATTTTAAATTTTCAGCGGGAAAGCATGACATTTTCATATGGTGGATATATGTTGCTTTTTGCATTGATGCCAATATTAATAAAACAAAGATCGCAATAACTCAAACCAAGATTGTTTTTTTGGCACAATAAAGCAAGCATAATAAATGATAACAAACAACATACTATAGTACGTAGATCACGAACTACATCGTAATATTAAATATCATTCAGACTACCAGCAGAGCTACAGCACTAGTAGCAGCACAATGTGTCAACTAATTGCACAACTTGTTCCGCAATTGTAAGACCTTTATAACAAATTCTCCCATAGCAAAACACAGTAGAGCACCATTAAGGTCCTAAAAGAGAAAAAAAACATTAAATCATATCAATATTTGCAATGTCTCTACGACAACGAAGAAGTCAGTTTATAGAGACTGTGAGTTTTTGTAATGACTTTTTTTTCAATAATTTAACAAGTACGTGTGTTTCATTAATTACGTGAGCTTATCTGCATTCAAAATGCAGGTCAGCTTGAATCTGAAAAACAAATCCCACACGACCTGAATTGTTTGCTCATACTAGTAGTCATTTATGAAGCGACCTGAAGCTGCGGAGTGTTAGCCAAGTTGAGCTGTACCTATAGCTGGTACTGAATCTTGTTGATGCAATAACCAGATCAGTGTGTGTCTGTCGATACCTATAGAGCCTAGTTCCCACGGACGTTAAAATCTCTACGAATCTAGTCAATAACTAAAACAAACCAAACAAACAAACAAAAAAACGCGTTCCATTCAAATCTAGTTCAATTACGCTATTTCCCAAATCACTTAAACGGTCACTACGGGATTATATTTTTATAAGCAACACAGCACAGCATAGCACGTTCTTGCGGTTTGGTATTTTAGTTTTGGTCAGGCTCGGATGCAGAGAAGTACATAAGGTTTAATTTTTCTCTCTAAGGATTCGTTAGTCTTTCTATATAATGTAATTGAGTTATGTGTACTCATAATTAAGAAAAATAGTGCACACAACCGGGATGATTACTTACCCCAGTTTAACATAGAGCGAGGCGCTATTGGAAGTATACACTAAATTATAGTCTTCCGTATTTTCATTTGGCGCAATTTTTAATTGAAGGCACATTGAATTTTATTAAAAAAATTCGCTCATTTTTCGATTTAAATTGCACTCATCAAAAGTTGCTTCCGTTTATAAATTCATTCTTCGATATGTTTGTAAATGATTTATATTTTTTGACTAAATTAAAATTACTTATGACTATGTCTCTCTATCTATTCTCCCAGTCTCTTTAATATTAGCAATATGTTTAAATAAAAACCACGTCTAGTACGATTTTTCTTAACCATAGAATAGAAGTTAATCAGCAAATTCAAATTTTCGATATAAAAAATAAACCAGAAATACAGAAAATCTACTACAATAAGTATGAAATCTATCTTTTTGTATTCTATGGTTCTGTAAATTACTGTCAGATGTCAATTCTTATTATTTCGCTAAACCATCTTCTTCGGCGGGTTGGTAAAGGAAAAGTTTATTAATGTCAAATAGCAGCCATTGCGCGCTATATCGAAAACCACTGAACGAATTCGCATGCGGTTTTTATACTGGTCTGGTGTGACTTCGCGATTCCTGTGCTATAGTTTCTTAATTGACAGTAAGGGAACAGAACTAATGTTAAAGAGAACCTAGTTCCCGTTCACACAGGGCAATTAGTTGCGGGATATTATTTGACATTTTCTTTTAATATTACAATTTAATGCGGCGATTGAACACACACATTTTCAGCAAAAGTTAATTTTTTACTCACACGTTTAAAGACAGTCAATTTCTATCTCGAAGGCAACCCCGTTTGACATCCGAGGATTCGTATTTTGGAATCATTTTATCTTTGGTTTGAACCACAGATGAGTAATACAAGGATGGGAAATTTCGACAGCTAATTTGGTTTGCCTACAAGCTAGGATCGTTATAAAACTGATATTTTTGTCAAGTCGAATTTACAAATACAACAATGTAAACAAATGAGGTTTGGAGACTCAAACGTAGGAAAGTGTCGCATCTTGGTATTACTTATCTGTGGTCTTAACGCTTCAAATTGTTGGCTTGCGAGAATTTGTTCAACAGTTCACCTGCCCTGCATGAAAGGGGAAATACTCATATTATTCGGCCCTTTTAATTCTTTTATTGATGCGGGCCTGGGTTTGAATTTCCTTAAAATAACTATGAACAGGATTTTAATGTAAATGGAGATACATGCATATCTCTTGAAAATATATATTTATTTTTTAGTTTAAAAAAAAGTGTATTTTGAACTTACCCTTTGGCATTCCACATGGTCCTTTAGTTCTGGAATTATCTAAAAAATCCAAAGCGTATTTTCGCGCAGGTGGATAAGTTAACGATACGTGTGCGCAAACAAAGTTGAATGCACATAGAAAGACTAAGAGTCTCACTAAGAATTTAACTACTTGCCTATGCATGATTGCTATTATTAGAAATTTATTTATTTTGTATTTTATATAAGATTTGAAAAATCAAAGCACGCATTAAAACACTTCGCATTCAATAAACACAACTTAAGTCGCACTTTGACGTTGCGTTGACGACAATGAAAATTCAAAC
Organism: Philhelius pedissequus; assembly: GCA_910595825.1. Lineage (NCBI taxonomy): Eukaryota > Metazoa > Arthropoda > Insecta > Diptera > Syrphidae > Philhelius > Philhelius pedissequus. Next base: position 48,236,717 of record OU343160.1, read on the forward strand.
GAAAAATACAGAAGATACAAAAAAAAATTGTATTCTTTTTCTATTATTATTTCACTTCACATAAAACGCATTGCACTTAGAAACGAGTGAAGTAAGCATTTTTGAAAATCACAACGGTTAGCATCCGGGCACGGCATTTTAAGTCCAAATTTGGATGAATTAATTTGGCGCACAAGTTGATGTGTTGGTTGTTGTGTCTGAAATAGAATGAAAAATATAAGAAATATTGGTTAAGATAATGACAAGGAATATATTAAGTATAAAATAAATAACTTAAAAAGCTTGGGGATAAATATTTATTTTATAGATATAGGGGGCCTGTTTAAACAATAATAAATTAAACAGATAACGCATGTGTCGAAAGTTGTGAAATAAAAAGTAGAAAAAGTAGTAAAGTAGTGTAGATAGACACGGGTTGTAATAAGTAGATTTTAGGTAGGTGTACACTTTGACATGTAATATCTTATAGGCCTTATACTACGTTTCCACCGACCACTAAACCGAGATTTAAGTAGATCTAGCTAAATCTCCTACAAATCTTGAGGATTTACCATACAAATTTTAATCTTCTCAAAGGAAGATTTATACTACGTTTCCACCGACCACTAAACCGAGATTTAAGTAGATCTAGCTAAATCTCCTACAAATCTTGAGGGTTTACCATACAAATTTTAATCTTCTCAGATGAAGATTTAACATAAATCTCATTTAAATCTTCAATCGAACTACCATATTTCCATATCGAAATGAACACATTCATCGGCAAAGTGAATTTTTCTCTTCGGTTGACACAGATGAAGCTGCCTGTCTCACTTCTACATCATAAGAGAAAATGAAAAGATGTCAAAATTAATCTACTTTTGGAGCGGTGGAAACACTTTTTGAGATTAGTAAATCTGCAAGAGATTAAAGTTCGGTGGAAACGTAGTATTATTGTTTTGAACATTGACATATTTTTTCCTGTATTTTATTAACTTGACTAATAACTGTGTGTTATTATTTTCATTTAAAATGCCTGGCAAAAACAATACGAGGAAGAGAAATAGATATACCAAGATTGTGACACATAAAACGTCAAAATTAAACGTCAAAACTTTTCCACATTTACCAAATTCAGATGGTAAGCTTTCCCACACAAAATTATGCGGAAAAGTTTACCATTTTTTGGTACATATTAAAAAATTTTACAGCTATTTTACCACTTTAACTTATATTACGCAGTTTCTTTTGTTAAATTTTATATAGGTATTCAATAAATACATATAACTATTATTTTTGAAAAAAAAAAATATTAAGCAGTTTTCAAAATATAATTTTTTTTAAACGCTTTTAAAAGTACAAAAAAAATATTAATTAACAATATTGGTACGCAGTATAAATTTGGCAACCCAAAATTATATACGTCTGAAATTTCGAAATAGTCGGTTAATCCATTTATGCGATACTCGAAATAAAAAAACGGTCCTATGGAAAGTACTGTTTTTAGACATTTTAAAAAAATTTTTTTTCAACCATATGATAAGTCGTACCTAAAAAGCTGCATTGATTTTTTTAATCAAAATCGTTAGGGCCGTTTCCGAGAAAAATAGGATTTAACGTAACGGTTATATGGCAGGTACCGTTATTTTTTGAGCCTCTGTACAATACCTAAAAGGCTCTATATGTATACCAAGTTTGAAGCAATTCGGCCCACCCGGTTGGGCTGTAGGTGTCTATACATACATACAGACAGACTGACAGGCTGAGAGACTGACAGACTGGCAGACTGACAGACTGACAGACTGACAGACTGACAGACTGACAGACTGACAGACTGACAGACTGACAGACTGACAGACTGACAGACTGACAGACTGACAGACTGACAGACTGACAGACTGACAGACTGACAGACTGACAGACTGACAGACTGACAGACTGACAGACTGACAGACTGACAGACTGACAGACTGACAGACTGACAGACTGACAGACTGACAGACTGACAGACTGACAGACTGACAGACTGACAGACTGACAGACTGACAGACTGACAGACTGACAGACTGACAGACTGACAGACTGACAGACTGACAGACTGACAGACTGACAGACTGACAGACTGACAGACTGACAGACTGACAGACTGACAGACTGACAGACTGACAGACTGACAGACTGACAGACTGACAGACTGACAGACTGACAGACTGACAGACTGACAGACTGACAGACTGACAGACTGACAGACTGACAGACTGACAGACTGACAGACTGACAGACTGACAGACTGACAGACTGACAGACTGACAGACTGACAGACTGACAGACTGACAGACTGACAGACTGACAGACTGACAGACTGACAGACTGACAGACTGACAGACTGACAGACTGACAGACTGACAGACTGACAGACTTACAGACTGACAGACTGACAGACTGACAGACTGACAGACTGACAGACTGACAGACTGACAGACTGACAGACTGACAGACTGACAGACTGACAGACTGACAGACTGACAGACTGACAGACTGACAGACTGACAGACTGACAGACTGACAGACTGACAGACTGACAGACTGACAGACTGACAGACTGACAGACTGACAGACTGACAGACTGACAGACTGACAGACTGACAGACTGACAGACTGACAGACTGACAGACCGACAGACTGACAGCCTGACAGACTGACAGACTGACAGACTGACAGACTGACAGACTGACAGACTGACAGACTGACAGACTGACAGACTGACAGACTGACAGACTGACAGACTGACAGACTGACGGACTGACAGACTGACAGACTGACAGACTGACAGACTGACAGACTGACAGACTGACAGACTGACAGACTGACAGACTGACAGACTGACAGACTGACAGACTGACAGACTGACAGACTGACAGACTGACAGACTGACAGACTGACAGACTGACAGACTGACAGACTGACAGACTGACAGACTGACAGACTGACAGACTGACAGACTGACAGACTGACAGACTGACAGACTGACAGACTGACAGACTGACAGACTGACAGACTGACAGACTGACAGACTGACAGACTGACAGACTGACAGACTGACAGACTGACAGACTGACAGACTGACAGACTGACAGACTGACAGACTGACAGACTGACAGACTGACAGACTGACATACTGACATACTGACAGACTGACAGACTGACAGACTGACAGACTGACAGACTGACAGACTGACAGACTGACAGACTGACAGACTGACAGACTGACAGACTGACAGACTGACAGACTGACAGACTGACAGACTGACAGACTGACAGACAGGCGGAATTGCGGGACCCACTTTTTTGGTGTTCTCGATAGTAATGTCATGTTTGATTGTTAGAAAAAAAAATTTATTTTTAAGAATACATAACTTGCCTTATAGTACCTATAATCGCAAGTAAAAATAATAAATTAAGAGAAAAGTAAGAATTTTACAGGCAAAAAAATTCTAAATGTGAGAAATCCATTGATGAACAAACCATTCATCGAATCACTGAATTACTTCCTTAACCATCGCGACGTCATATATTACCATTTTTAATTGCGATATAGGAAATATAGGACAAGTTTTTCATTTGGAAAAAAAATCGAACTCGAGATTTTAATCCAAGTTGACATTACGATGATATAGAACACCAAAAAAGTGGGTCCGGCAATTCCGTCTGTCTGTCTGTCCGTCTGTTAGTCTTTAGAACGATCTACAGCCTAAACGACTGAACCGATTTATTTCAAATTTGGTACTTAGGCGTTTTAGGTGATTGTCCAAAATAGATTTCTGAATCGTTGTTTTAGGCCCAAAAATAACGGTACTTACCATACAAAATTTTTCTACCATCTTTATTATCTCGAAAACGGCTCTAACGACTTTGATAAAAATTACTACTTTGAGTATTGTCCACAGTTTGGCCAAAAAAAAATTTCAAATATTTTGTTATTAACAGTACCTGCCATACTGATTTTCGACTTTTTCATAAGCGAATCGCATTCTTAAGAATACTGCATTTCAAAATTTTCGAAAAATTTTTTGGATTTTAGAAAAAAAAATATTTTTTTTTTTTGGAAAATTCAATATTTTGAAAACGGGTGAACGATTTTTTCTGAAATATTGTTTTTAAATTTATGTTATTAAATATTTAAAATGTTCATACCAATTTTTTTTTTTAGAAAAAATTTAAGTATTCGTATATATAGAAAATTAAGAGAAAAACGACTTTATAAAAATACTTTTAGCCGTTTCCATTAAGAATCTTTTGCATATAATGTGATCGAACATAAGAGCAGGTACGTGCGATCCAGTAGTGCATTTTATTTTTGTAGAGTTGAATGCCCATATCACATTTTGTCCAGTACATCATTTCAACTCGGAGATTATATACATATTTACTTTCAGATTTTTATAAACTGGTTCAGAAGAATTAAGTGTTCATATTCAACACTAAAAATTTATTCAAATGCGAAAATAATAAAAAATAAACTTAAATCAACAATAACATTTGCAAAATGAACAAATTCTGCACCAGAAAATATACTTAAATTCAAATAAAGTCAATCATTGGGAAGTTTATTTATTTTATTCATTTTAATTTTATAGATGTGCATATATTTAATTTGAATTTTTAATGATTATTAATTATTGTGGTATGTGGAAAAAGAATATTAAGCTTATATTGATTAGATTCCCCGTTCACTCATATAAAATGCAAATAATAAATTCATCGATAATTTCCATTTGAAGATTAAATAGGTTATGAAGAAGAAAAACTAGGTTCTTCATCGTTACACAACGGTCTGTGGCACAGTAATATACATTTGACAGCCCAGTTCACTAGATTAGATACATCTGAAATATATTTTTTTTTATATTTCTATAGTTCTAGCTATTGAGAATTGTTCAAGTTGTCAAAGAACATGAATTATGTAGTCTATTAATTAAGAATATGTTTGTACTCTACTGTCAAACATACTTACATATATTTTAAGTATTAATTTTTTTTTTTACTTTTCGCTTCACTTGATTACTTAAGCACATCACAATCACAAAATGTATTGAATTTAGGATGTCACTATTGCCCTACATGTTCTTCAATCAAATTTTCTTCTTCTCGTAAATTTTATCAAAATCTGACCGGAAGTCAAAAACAAGCCATATGTGAAAATGTTTGTCATACTTTTCACTTTAATTGTTTATTTATATTTCCAAAAGCAAATCGAAAATTACTTTCCTCAGAATTTGACAGGACAGTACCATGAAAATTTAATCAGCATTACTAAATACCATACATTTTTTTTTTAAATTAAAGCCTAATACCTTTGTAGTTCCTCCACGAAAAAAAATCAGCAATACTGCAATTTGTTAATGCAGAAATGTTTGACATTTAAATTTAGTTTATCCAACTGTCAACTAAGCAGAAGAAAAAAAATATACTCATCATAAATATTTTGTTCGTGTTTTGTGGGAAAAAAAGTAGAAAATTCCGTTAAACATATTCGTTTTCACCACAGTATATTGATTTATTTTGACGTATCTCCCACTTAACGGTGAAATGTCCTCACATAACCGTCTCTCTTTCTCAACATAAGGGAAACCAGGGAACAAACAGGGAAGAGAGACTTCGAAATAGGGAAAAACCTCCTAATGTGAACACCTTCATTGATAAAAATAAAATTATCTTTTTTTTCAAACTAACTGACACCGAACTGTTAACACTACTTTTCAGGCTTTCAAGACCTTTACCCACATCTCAATTTGCATGTTTGTTTATTATTATTTTTTTTGCTAATAATCTGGTTCTTTTTACAGATTAGCATACATACGTATGAATTGCTTGCGAATTAAGAGACAGAATGAAATAATATTCTGTTTTCTGTTCTAAGCTCTAAACCAAATTTTGTGTCTAGCAAATTGTACTGTGTATCTTTTTCATTTAGAATTTTAAACCAGATATTTATGAACTCCATAAGAAAACTTATAAGCAAGATTATTTAAATTAAATACACTACTTTGATATCAGGATCGTTCATAGCAAACAAATACATGCATTTGGTATTTCTTCTTTGGATTAGATATTAACCTTGCAGCGCTAAATGTAATGTGTGTAGTTTTATTGAATTATGTTCAAGTTCGCAAAACTGGTGTAACTCAAGGTTCCTGTTTACCTCCGATTCTTTTTCATAATGAATTTCATTCATTATAAGCACAAGTAGAAGAAGAAGAAGGTTATAACAAGCCTAGAAACGAATTTGAAAAGATGGGAATAGTTGTAAAACAATTTAACGGAGCAAACATTTCAAATAGGTATTTTAGGAAAGAGAATCGGAAACAAACGGCAGCCACACCAGAATTTCTATTGACTTGAAATATTTCATTAGGGCTTATATTCATAATCAAGAAGAGGTTCATTGATACACATTTTAATTTAAAAATCATCAATGCTAGACTTTATCAAATGTCTTTGGAAAAATGCCCATAGAAAGGTCCCATAATTCCGAATGCTCAATATTGCAAAGGCCAAAACCCCGAACCTGCAGAAACTCCGAATGACCAAAATATCCAATGTCATAAATTATACTTTTAATTAATGCCGTTTTTGATTGCCTATTGGGAGATTCTTTTCACTCCTGTTACTCTAAGAATGTTCGATTGGCTGTTAAGAGTAAAGTTTTCGGAGTATTTTTTCTATTCTCGATTTCATAAGGGATTATAAAGAGATTCGTAGTAATATTTGTCAAACGAAATATTTGTTTGAAGAAGCCACTTTTTTATGTACGTATGCGTTAGTTTGTGAATACGGCGACATTTTTATATTCGATTGAATCTAATGTCATTTTCGATTGGCTGTTCCGAGTTTCCCTTTTTACTCCGAATGTTCAATATTCTATAGAAATAGAACATGAGGAGTGAAAAAAGACTACCTGACTCCGAAAACAAAATAAGAAAATGATTGACATTAATCATCGACTTTTGAGTCCTAACTGTAGTAGTAATTGTACTCTCCGTCATCGTCATTTTGACCGTACAAGTTTTGCCTTCAACAACCAAAAGAAGCTTATATATCAGTAAACCGGATCTTCCCAAATTTAAAGATATTAATATGACTAACAACTGTCATGAAATTGACCTTCTTAAGCCTCTATTTTTGCACACACACAAAAAAACACTCATAACATTTCAATTACCTGTTCAACATAATTGTTTCATATTGCATTTCAACACAACCGCAATCATTGACTGCAAAATAAGGTAGGTAAATCACTTACGAAATATTTGACTTGAAGAATTAAACAAACGAAAAACGCGTAAGGCATTGCCGCGTTAAAAATTCAACCGAGCAATTAATTTCATTATTGCCACACGTCAACGTCAAATCCGCAATATTCATTATAATTACATATTTGTAATCTGAGATCGAAAACTTGTCAATTTTGAACTCAAATTTCACACACAACGAAACCGGTGGCAATAACGAATATCATATTCATCGCACGCCATCTACATTATCATGTAGGTAAACAAAGTAAACATTAAGTTATTCCGTTCAATTTATAAAAACCGCACGTCAATTGAAGAATACAAAACAAACCTAATTGTGTGTGCGCACACACTCTTCAACATCATATTGACAGCGCCATCCAAACGCATTTTGATGTTTTCATTTCAAAGATAATGAAGAAACATTAAACCGTAACAAATTATAATTTTTTTTTGTGTGGTTATAGTTTGCGTACAATTTAAGCTTATTCATCGCACGTCACAAGATTGATTCAGTGTCAGACCTCCGCTCCGTTTATAAAATGAACAAGGCTACTCTTGATTATCTAATAATAACTATTCTGTCAAAATTAGTTCAATGTCAAATTTAAAGTCCAACGAGATGCTACACAATGGAATGAATCAGGAATGAAAATAAACAAAAAGCTTTAGTGGTTATTAGAAAAAAATGTTTTCATGGAAACCGTTACCATTAGCATCGATACAACGGCTCTAAGTCATCGTTTAAGCGAGGTTACTCTTCAGTATGCACCACCAGCCCATCAACACCTACGGACTTAACACTGGTTGTAACTTAGTCGCGTCGCCGCCGGCTGTCGTCTCGTCACTGACACTGACAATATAGGAAAAGAAAGACAGACTTGCTTGCACCTCGGTATCAATAGAAAGCAAGGATGGCAAATTGGAATCTTGGTTTAACCTTGTACTTGTGGTTGGTTTGGATGTTGATGTGTTGTGTAGGCATTTTTAGTAAACAAAAAAATGTAAATGTGAAATTTTAAAACGATTTAATTGCAATTTGAATGCCTTGGAATGTAACATTTAAAAACTTTCTTCATTTAGATGAATTAAGTCCAACGCAACGTGTTCTGCATACAAAATGTATATTCTTTTTCGGTTTAAACGTAGCCAAACGAAGCACGATAATATTGGAATTTAGCCTTCGAAATTAAAAAATATAAAAATAAGATGCATCAATACTTTTTGAAGTGGTAAAGTATGACAGGCATGCTCTTATTTTGTTTTAGAAAATGAATTCTCCACTAAACCAAATGTAAGAAGTCCCCCTCCTACAAGAAAAATACCCTGTTTGCTAAAGTGCGCAGGTTAATGCCTTAGCATCATCCTACTTAACAGTTTGCTAATACTAAAGCCCTTTACTAACGGGTCACAACTAAGAACCAAACCAACTGTGAAATATCTGGGTATCAATTTCGAAGACAGGTTTCGATTCAACCCGCAAGTGACAGCTATCCTAAAAAAGGGAAATTCCGCTTTTAACCGAATCCACCCCCTAATGCGGAAAAGGAATGGACTCAACCAGAAGACGAAACTGCTTATCTAATTATAAGCAACTTCTCAGGCACATTATCACATATTGTTTTTCTGCATGGTTTATTGTATCCAAGACCAGCATGAGAAGGCTTGGAATGTTTGAGAGGAAAATCGTCCGGATCTGCACGGGACTCCACTTTGACCAGCGGCGACAAAAGCACTTCAGCAATAAAAGACTTTTCGAGGCAACCGGAATAACACCCCTCGATAAGTACATTATCAGTGCTGTCAAAAGACTGACGAGGAACCTAATCAACCGCCCAAACACCCTAGTGAATAGCAGGACCAGCGAAGAGAGATACCCCGAGCCAAGATATCTGGATGTGACAGCGCTACTGGACGAAGGACGCAGTGTCAAACTACCACCGTGGCTAGATGCCACATTAACCCCCACATCACTAGAAAACAGCCGGGTTTGAACAACCCGAGATTATCCACACAAGTATTAGGACAATTTTTTTAATAATTTTAACCAGAAATTAAAACAATGTATAATATTAGCCCCTTAAGTGCTAAAACAAATTAAAATATAAATGTTATATAAGTAATGTAAAATAGAACTAAGAGCCAATTGTATATATATCAGTTCAATAAACATTATTATTATTATATACGAGTATCTTACTAATATTTTCCTACTTTTACACACTTTTTAACTAGCACCATACTAAATCTATTTTCTTAATAAACTACAACTAAACACGTCTAAGATAGTGCAAAAAAGTAAGCGAACATAACTTTTTGACGTTTGCAAATGTCAAAGTGGGATATGGATTTAGTACGATAATAAAAAAATAAAGTAGCCATTTTGGGATTTTAACTTTAGTAAAATGTTAAGAAAATAGTACGATACTAAACTGGTTTAAAATTAGCAAAATCCTCTTTTTACCCTAGTATCATACTAAGAATAATTTAACATATTACTAAATCGTTTAAAATGTTGAGCCTGTCTTTGTTTTCTTGGCTGTCAAAAAAGTATGAAACCCAAAATGAAGTAATGTCGTTTTCGATTGGTTGTTCGGAGTTACTCTCTTTCCACCTGTGGGACCCAATTCCGCAATCGTGAATAAATGTCTGTGTACACAATCTATTCTATTCAAAATATTGGTGAATAATTTTGCATATATGTGTAACTGTGTACATGTTATCTGTCAAAAAATTGAATATCACCTTTGCGGTATCGAAAATATCTACGTGTAAGAGAATTTTTGTTTGCACATCTAAAGAACTCTCGCTTTTGGAATTGGGCTCCTGTTACATATTCCAAAAAAGTTCAATTGGCTGTTCGGAGTAAGGTTTATGAGTATTTTTTTGTTCTCTCCATTTTATATACATAATAACATACAAAAAGTGTTTGAAGACGCCATTTTTTATTAGATGACGGTGTTCAAATGTGAATGCGGAAGTTTCCGAATGTGACATTTTCATCAAATCAAAAAATAGTTTAGACCCCAGAAAAATCAAATCGGAAACCAAACGATCATATTAAGGCCACTTTCGTTCGAGCAATCAACTGCTATGAGAAAACGAAGTCTGCTATCAAAAATGGACGAAAAAGACACCGGCAGTCAGTGACGTCGTTACAAAATTAAAATTTCCTTAGATATTGTCGATAATATAATTTACACCGTTAATACAGTTTTCTCCGAATTAAATATTAGCATCGAAAATTCTCTGCGTTTAGGAGCAAGTAATAGCGATCAGGAAAACGCATCAGGAAAAGTTGAAACAGCATGAAAGTTAACTGATGGTCGTTTATGGCAAACAGGAAAATTATGTCAGTTGGCAAGCGTCACTACCTGTCTGCCATCAAGTTTTCCTGATTGAAACACACTCTAAAAATATTTTCATCCACAATTCTGTCAGTGGAATGAGAGAAATGGGAACCAAAATTATTGGAATGATATGTTCCACTTTGTGTCAAAATGACAATCAGCTGGTACGAAAAATGAATATACACATACAAAAGCACACCCCATATGCAGAATATTCGCTCACTTACGCCATTGCATGTCACCATTTATAATACTATTCTGATAATCCAGGAATACATCCAACAACATATCGAGTTTAATTCGAAGAAATCAATCAACGCCTCTAAGTCGTAACAAGTTAGGTTTAGGAGAAACTCTTAAACGGTAGTGACAGTTCTTATAGCGACCAACCAAGAACCAGTATACTCCTACCCCGATCGCTTCGACTAAACTTTAACCCCACCCAACTCAACTCATTATGGGAAGGGTAACAGAACTAATTATACTAAATTCATAACGAATGTCTTATCGCCCATTGACATCGCTGTCATCCATGCAAAATTCAATTCACACAACTTTCACACGAAATGGAGTCATATTGGAAAAAATAAATGTGACATTTCGCGTTCATGTTTTCCAACAAACAAAAAAAAAGAAACCGACCAAAATTCACGTGCTGCACAAATTAACTCATAATTATCATCTTATTTCTAATTATCTGTTTTTGAAACTCACATTTAGACGAGACATTTCTGTATTACAAAGCTATTGTGTAGACGCAGACTGTAGGCAAATAAAAATTAGTTCAGTAATATTTAATTAGACTTTCTATTTGCTTCTTCCATTGTCGTCCTCATCATCTTCATGTGAAGTGAAAAAAAAGTGAAAACGCATTAGATACAAAAGTAGTAATTCCGCCGGCCGCTTTAAGAATCCACAGTATGCATGGCAGGTACCTACTACACTTGATTGCATTGTTAGTTGTATTGCCTATAATTATAGGTTGCATTGCATTTTTTGTTGGAATTTCATCCCAAATTTTAGATTGATTGACATTATTGACACCTTCGTTGTCTAAAATTCTAGACAATGAGCTATAACTCGCCTTGACGATGTGCGTGTAACATGTAGCACTTTAAATATGGCAACGATCATCAATTCAAAGCCCAATCAATCACATTGTGTTTACTGTTTGAGAATGGATTCCCATAATCATATTATTATAGTATCTATAGAAAGTGACTTCCAAATCTAAGAGGCATGATGAGCATGACATTGAGAATTTTCAACTTACCTAAATATGGAGAGAGGTCAAGAGACCTGCCGACGTTATTTTATTAATACCTATTTCATTTACGAAAGTCATCCACTTGGTTACCTCGCTCGCTTTCCTCCATCTCCCCGTCAATCTGAAGCAGCATGAATAAAATTATATATAAGATAGAAATGGACTGTGGATTGGGGCCCGTTAGTGGGGGAATTCGAACCTGAAGTTAAACAAAGTGTCAACATTTTTTTCTCTCCCATTGTTACTTTGAGATTTTATCTCCTCATCATCACAAGAACACGTTTTTTTTGTTATTATTTCTTCATTTTAAGTTTTGTGGTTATTATTGAAGAGAAGTATTGCACTGTATGAAATAAATTATGCGTGAAACAGAAAATTTTCTCACATGAATTAGTTCAAATATTTCCAAAGAGACGCAATTGGGCACAAAAGTCTGTGGCAATGTGCACACGATTTAAAATAAAAAAACAACTGCTATATTCATTGTAAAGTTGAAAGGTAAAGTGATTGTTTTCTTTTTGCAGAAAATGGATTGCATAAAGGTGAATTAACATAAAATACAGAATTAGAAAAAAATTAATTGCTCAAGCATGTTCTTTTTTCTTGATAAAATCATACTTAAGTTTGTAGTTTTGTTTGATATATTGATTTAGCGGATTTTCCCAGAATCTTTCAAAACTGGTATAAGCTGACGATATTAGCTGCGTTTTATTATCTACGGGTCTGGGTCTGGGTTATTTTGTAACACGTATTATAAAAACAACACGAGATCCAGGTTTCCCCTGGGGGTTTCTATCTGGGCTTGCAAATGTTAGTATTAAATTCGGCTAACAGAGGGTACATTTAAATACATAACCCAGATCGTATTATTTTCACGGGGTGACCCATATGGGTTATTGGCGATAATAAAACACGACTATTGATAGAATCGAATAATCCTCTATCTTTTGCTATTCTTCCTTTTCAAAATATAAATATTTTAAAAAAATGGGACCTTTCGGGAACTTCATTTCCCACGGAATATTTTATTCCATTGAAATTTGTCCTGCGGTCGAGAATCTTCCACGGAATAAATTTCCCTCTAACAAAAAATTGTATGAAATGAACGCAAAATACCTTGGGATAGTTAATTACCGATCACGGTACCAATAAATGCCGAGAGAAAATTTTCAGTATCATTCACGTTCCCAACGTTCATATGAGAGAAAAATTTCAAGGAAAATTTTTATTCACGATAACCCCTAAGCCCGAATATGTTCATATGTAGCCAATAGCCTGTCTCGCATAACCATTTGACCGGTTTTAATGAAATTTTGTATGTGTGATCCATATAACGGGTCCGCCATCTAACGTTTTTTTTCAACAAGTGCTTATTTCGTGAATGGTAACACTTAGCTCATGTCTGATTTGACAGATAATTAGTTTTATCCTTCCGCTGAACGAATAAAGTTGTGTATACGCTTGAACAATGCTCGCTAAGTGAGCCTGCGATCGACTTAGAGAAGATGCCGATTTTGCCAAAAAAATCATCTTTTCAGATGAAGTTCATTTTGATCTTGGCAGGTATGTAAACAAGCAAAATTGTCGCATTTGGGGCACAGAAAACCCGCACGCATACATTGAAAAGCCGATAAACCTAAAACGAGTCACTCTTTGGTGCGTATTTTGGTCCAGAGGCATAATTCGAAAATGAGCAAGGAGTGGCCGTTACAGTCAATGGCGATCGTTATCGGGCCATGTTGAACGAATTTTTGTTCACAAAAATTGAAGAGGAGGATATTGGCAATATTTGGTTTCAACAGGACGGCGCTACGTGCCACACAGCCGAAGCTACACTCAATGTTTTGCGCTCATTTTCAAAAAAAAAAAAGTTAAAAAAGATCACCTTCGGGATCCCGCGGGATCCCAAAATTACCCAAAACGTGTTTCTTTACTTTTTTTCTGGCACGAAAATGCCAGACTTTCATTCTTTTTTTTCATTTCCCCTCCAGCAAGAATCTTCCCGAATATTTTAGCTCTTGCACTTTCTTGCTTGTCAAACAAGAAATCAGCTGATCGAATAATGTCAATTTAAATTTTGTGAAGTTGTGTAATAAAAATTCTTTTTTACTATTTAAAGAAGAAGAACACCAAACGATTGAAGATAATATAATAATAAATGTATCTCCTGGTTCTTTTGGTAGAGCTAAAAATGATAAGTACATATGCAAATTAAACTGTATTTCGTAAAAACATTTTCATAAATGTTGAGTGCACCACATCTAATTTCTGTTGTTAAATGTATCAAGTTCCCAGAAAAAAACCAAATGTGTTTCTTTATACCTTTCGTTTCTGTGTAAAAATTACAATAACAACATGAAAAAGCTTGAGCGCAAACTTTTCGCAAACTTTACCCAAAAAGTAAAGAAACAGACCTAATGTAATAACATAGTTTGAACCACGATCAATAGGTGTCACTGTTAAATTATTAAAAAATGTTCATTTTCATAAGAAAGAAATATTTGGGAGCAATTATAAATTTATACACACACTATGCGTGTCTATGAATATATATTTCATTTGTCCTTACTTAAACACACGAATCCCAATAATTCCATCCGTCATGCCTTTACGTTATTCACTTCAAACGGTTGCATTTTCCGGTGCGTTGCACGTGCTGAGCATGGCAATCACAATGTCGATTATCGATAAACAAATCTCATTGAGTCCCGTTTGCTGATACGAATCATAAATATTTATGTTCAACTTAAAACGCTTAAGGGCTACTTTTTCCTCTGCGTAAACTGTCACATAAGTTCTTAAGTAGAGCTTAATTGCATAAGTTGTGTATCAGCAAACGGGCCTGAGTGTTTGTAATATGTATTAACTTGAAAAATCTGTGCTTCTGTTATTACAAATTGTATGTCATCTGATCCAGTGTCAAAAAAAAAAACTATCAGCCATGTTTGATTACGCGACAGATAACAAAACTGGCCACGTTCTCATTCTAATTCTCAGTAATCTGGAATAAATTTCTGTTATGTAGTTGTAACACGTGAAATAGTATTTACAGCTGTTTTTTTGAAAGTTATATCAATTTAAAAATAACTTTTCATATATTCACAAAACTATCACAAATAAATTTATTGAAATTTATTAAATATAACATCTGTCAGTTCAGCTAGTATCAAAATATTTTTTTTTTTAATTTTTAGAACTTCAAAATGGATGATCAATTGCTGGCAGTTGACGTTTTATATATGGACCCAACTTCACTCGTCTTCCAGTTTTCAAAGTCAGAATGAAAAAGAACAACCAATTAAACGTAAGTATTGTTAAAACAATAGCCAACAGAAATTATTATGGAATTCGTTTGAGTTTTGTTTTTCTTGTTGTTAATGTAAACTTTTGATTTTATTACTTATAAATAATAATTCTTAGAACAAAAGAGGAGTCGATTACCTCTAAGCACAAAAAAAAAATTTTGACAGTTCTCAAAATTCTGTTCTACTCATAGTATGATCTTACCTAAAATCCGGAACCGAAAATACTGATATTTTCACGTGTTCTAAAACACTTCACTGAACATCAAATCAGAAACATTTGCACACAATTTATCACAGCACAAGAAAAAGTTGTACTTTTCTATTCAGATCACGTCACAGAACAAAGATAATGACCAGGACGTTGCGTTGCTTCATGAAATGGCAATAATGCACTACAATGTCTAATGCTTGATTAACACGAATGACAAATTTTCCAATATTTCTGCCAAAAGAATGGCAAATAATGGAAGAAATATTTTTTTTAATGACAGGCATTTACACAAATTCAATAAATGGCAGATTTTAATGTTGGCAATATTTTGCCAACATTTATTGGCAAGGATATAATTTTTGTATTTACACGACTGCCATAAACGAAACAAAATAACGGGATTTTTTTTAAATTATCAATAAAAACAAATAAAACCTTAACACACAAGACTAGAAATAAAAATGGGATCAAGAACTAAAACTACTGTTCTGTTAGGGGCATTCTTGATTTTAGAAGATCTTAAGTCTTAACTACATTCAACACACTTTTTTACAAAAGTGAAAAAAATGTTTTGTCTTTTTCCAACATACTGCTCAAAGCTATCTCATATTTCAAATTTTACAAATGTGTTTCACTTTTACACAAAAGTAAAAGTTAAAAGCGGTTTAACTTTTAATTTATTTGTAAAATTGAAATATGACAAAGGCTGGTTAAGGCTTAAATAGATTTGACATTTAAAATGGCTATTTGCAAGTTAACTTTTTTCGAGAATTGCATAATTTTGAAAATGGCGTCAGTACAGTGTTTATATTAAACATTTTATTTCAAATATTGGTAGTATTTAAAGCGTTTACACGATAAAAAGAAAAATTGCTATAATGCGACAGATTATGGCATTTTGTCATTCGTGTAAAGTGACAAGTTCATACCTAATACGTCAAAGTTGCTGGCACTAATATATTGTTATTAACTGTTTCTAATTAATTAACCAATTATGCGATCTAGCTTTTGAAATCAAGCACCTACCTTGCCATTTGTAAATCCAGATTTCAATCTAGGCTTTGATTTCTTTCGAGCCTAATGGAACATGACTTCAGATTTGATTTTTGTTTTATTATATTTGTGCAATGTTGTGTTTGTAAAATTGGTATCGATGTTGCAGTCTAAATTTCTTTATTTTCACTCAAGGTTTGATAAGTAAACAAAGACTTTTAATATAATTAATTTTTTATGAAAAGAAACATTTATAAAAAAATAATGTTGCTAATGATAAAAGATATGATGTGCAAAAAATGGAAAATCCATGTTTTAAAAGATCTGGATGCAAAATAAATTAATTTATTTTACCAATGGGAAACAACATTAGTATATAGTATAATTATAGTATAAATTTTATTCTTTTGAATAAAAAAAAACCATTAGTGGTGACAAAGAAAAAACATTTGTGGTTAAAAGGGACGTTTTTTTCTTGTCATCGATAAATTTTAGCAGCACAGAAATCAAAGCCCAATGTAAAACGGTATTTTCTTCTCTTTCCGCACACTGACATTGTCCTGTACGAAAAAAAAATATTCGGGTTATGCCGGATTTACACGAGTGATAAATTGCCATTATTTCTTGAATTTTATTGATATTAATGACAAAATCGTGTAAATGGTTTGAAAATTTGTCATTATTTTTGTCATTTTGTGATTTAAATAGTGTCACGAGATGCCATTATTAATCAAACATTCATTATTTTGCACCGTGTAAATGCTCATCATTAATGATTTGATTTGCTATCATTTTGCCAGATTAATAACATATGAATGAATGGCAATTTGTCAAACGTGTAAATCTGACATTAGTTCACAGTTCGGTAAAAAAAATATAAACATCAAATATTCTTTTTTACAGTTTTGTTTTTCCGTCATCAATATTCTGCGTCAATCTTGCTAAAGTAACAATTGGTAAAAGTCTCAAAATAAATTTTGAAAAGCCTACACAATATGACATTATTAATCTTTTGATAAATAAAAAGAAAATTCAAAAGATATGATACATACATATATAAATCGTAATCAACTCACATTTAAATATTCACTAAAACTATTTACATACATTAAACATACACCTTTAATAAATAAGTTTATAGCTATTTTATGAATGTTTAAAGAAAATCAATAAAAATCCGGTTTCGACTTTCATTGAATGTTTTATTTATTTAAATTCAAGTATACTCGTGTATCTTCATACGTATTTGCATATGTATAATTCTGTATGCATGACATATACAAACAAAAAGGGTAAGAGGCAGATTTATTTGTTGTTATAATTATGAATGTATTATATGGGTAAAGAAATATATGTATATCTTCGTTTAAATGGGCATGCTGTTTTCGAATTTTCTCTCATTTATTACCTACACATTCATACTAGTATATAAAATTAAAATTCTAAAGATGTTTCGAGAATTATTATCGGTGTGCTAAGTTTTATTTACTATTTGTTTTTTTTTTTTCATAACGCATTGCTCATAGTCATAATAATACATACACATATGGGATAACGTTAAAGAATTTAAATTTGTATTCACTTTTGACGGCAGAATCAAGTAGAAAATATAAAAAAATAATATTTTAATCATAAATCAGATTAACGTCATATAATGTTTCTACATTTTTGTTAGAACTTTTAGGTAAGATGATATCAAATCTATTAGTTGAAAAACACTCGCCGACAATTCTTTATAAATTTTGTTGGATGTTAATCTCTGCTTTGTCGATATGGTTATCGTAAAGAACGAGGAGGGAGGACTGATGTGTTAAATGTTTTGTATGAAAAAGTGATTAATTGGTATTTGTCAAGTTGTATCTATAAGCAGTTTTTATGACACCAAACTGAAAAAACTGTTAAGATCCTCTTGAACTAAGGAAGAAGAGAACCCTGTCAAAATAAATGGTCTTAAAAATATTGGTCAGAAAAAAAAGTGGTCTTAGAGTGATGCCTTGTGGGACACCAATGGTACATAACTAAGAAAGGACGGAAATAAATGTTGGTTTAACGTAAGCACCTTCAAGCTATTGCTATATCTCACAGTGGTATTACGCACACTTCGGACCTGGTGATCTCCGTCAATTCCTTTTATCCTTTACTGCATACCTTGAGGACTGCAGTGTTTGAAATGTCCATGATATATTGACAGGGTTCCAATTTGACTAGAGGTACAGATCTAGTCCATCTTCGTAAAGGGTTGGTCTATCTAACTATTGTCCCACCCAACAATGGAACTTGGCTTCCTTCGTTAAGCTGTTCAGAACAAGGCTTGAAATGACCACATATTCCGGATTAGACTTACCTATACGCCGGCGCCGCTGTAATTATCATGCAAGGATTGATCTTATAGATTCATACATCATATGATTTTCGTGGCTTCTGCCACGAATAAAATCGATTCGGTTAGCTGACGAAGAAATCGACATCCAGAAAGATAGTAAGCTTCTATAAAACAACCATTCAAGAGGGTCATACTGAAATTTCCAAAGAGGGAACTGGCCGGGGAAAATAATAGGTTCTAGGTCTACAGGAATAAATCACTTGGAAATTCCAAGAGATGGCAAAAAATATAACTTCAGAAATAGAAATTCAGAAGTTAGGTTCCAAAACAGTGTGGATAGGTGAGAACTTTAACTATACACTCCAAGCAAATGCCATCAAGTGGTACACTGATGGATCGAAAACAACTGAAGGTACTGGTAAAGGCACTAAACTCTTACATCATCAGCTGAAGATTGGTATGGGAATGTGTGAGTAGACTGAATAAGCTGGGTAAGTATAATAAAGTCCCACTTCATTAGGTAACTAGGAATCCAGGGAAACGAAGAGACAGATTCCCTAGCAAAAATAGGAGCAACATCAGAACACAAATAGGATCAGAGCCCTATTGCGGAATGGAAGTAAACGTAATCAAAAACAAGAACAGAACATTTGGAATAAACTTCCCACGTTAAGACATGCTAAACTACTACTTGAGAACTACAACCAAATACGGTTTTTATCCTTTATTTACCTATAAGTGGAAATAAGCTAGGGTCTATAATAGGTCTCCACAAGGGCTACTGTAAACTGAACAGGCACCCCAATATCTTGGAATTGGAGAGCAATGTTCTCTGTAGGTTCTGTAATGTGTGCGATGAGGCACCTGACCATATACTAGGGAGTGGTGAAACCATCATTCACCAGAAAAACAGATTTCTGGGATATCACCTAATAAAGGAATAGGCACAACCCTTTATTAAAATACTTACTTATCCGGCTCCCGATCCATGGAGGGTCGCTGCCTGACATATTGCGGTCTTCCATTGGTTGCGGTCCCTCACACTCTCCAGTCGTCTAGACCAAGCGGTCTTGCATCTGTAACCGCCTGGTCCCTGTAGCGGAGGTTCGGTCTTCCTGATCGTCTCGAACCTGCGGCTGGGATTCGAAGATTTTCTTGGCTGGAGCTTTGTTGTCCATTCGCTCGATGTGGCCGAGCAAGTGTAGTCGACGCGCTTTGGCTCTTTGGACTACATCAACATCTTGGTACAGCTCGTACAATTCTCAATTGAATCTTCTCCTCCATTCGCCCTCTTCACATATAGGTCCAAATATCCTCCGAAGAATTTTTCTTTCGAAAGTGCCTAGTATCAATTCCGCTTTTTTACTTATCGTCCAGCACTCGGCGCCGCGCCGTAGAGTAGAACTGGGAAAATTAGCGTTTTGTATAGCGTGCACTTTGTGTTTGGAACCCATATGTTTGGCCAAACCGATGTAGCAGCGGTTCTATAGGGTAATTCTTCGTCGGATTTCCACTAAGGAGTCGTTCGAGGAATTGATGTTTGTTCCGAGGTAGGTGAACTCCTTGACTACCTCGAAATTACTGCTACCAACAGTGACGTTTTTTCCTAGGCGATGGACAGATGAGGTTTTGTTTGTTGATAGCATATACTTAGTTTTGTCCTCATTCACTTCAAGACCAACGCATTTCTCCTGTTCATCAATAGCTGTGAATGCTTCAAGTACAGCTCGCTTAGAGAGGCCGATGATATCGATGTCGTCCGCATAACCAAGCAGTTGGGAAGACCTGTTCAAAGTGCATACAAGGTTATCACCACTCTTGCAGTACGCAAGAGTCTGCTCCAGGACTATGTTGAAGAAGTCATTTTTTTTTTATCCAAATTGTAGATTATACCTAAAATATTCCACTGTATTTTTTTTAATCAAAATTGTTAGAGGCATTTTTAATTTAGATTTACCATTTTTTGTACAACAAATTGTGTGGAATGTACAGTTATTTTTGCCATTTAAAAAAGAAAATCGATTCAATTTTCTAAGACGCTAAGTACCAAGTTTATAGAAAATCGCTTGCACGGTTTAGGTTGTAGACCGACCAATTAGTGACTTGCTGTTGATGCATCATCACCTGATGTGCCTCGGTTGAATTTGCATCGTCCCAAAATTGGGGCAATTTATCTTATTTAAGAGTCATCCTCATCTACGCCTGTAGTAAATCATCCGGTACAAAATGCAGGTTTTAATCGAAAATAATACTATGGACATACAAAGGGGTAATACGAGCAATCCTGTCTTATGGGTCGATTTGCAGATTTAGAATTGCGACTGTTGCGTTGGCGCCACATTTACCTTAAGATCTTGTCCAACGGATGCTTTAACTGTTATTTTATGAACATTTTTAGAACAAACAAATAATTCAAAACACTTGTTCTGTCCACAATATATTATATTATTCCACAGTATTATTATATCATTTTATATCTGCTACCGCTTGGCCCACACATTAAACATTTGGTGTCTTGAAGCACGCTAAGACTTAAAGAGCCAAAATGCTGGTTTGTCAAATCTTACGGCCACGTCCAACTCATCAGATATTCTGTCGATACACACTAGCGACTGTACACATCCCGTGAGTCTCACCAAAGGTTTTAAAGTTATTTTCCCATCCCATTCCCATCCAGGAAGAATTGAGAAGATGACGAAGTGTCGAAAGATTTCGATCCTAAAATTTTTACCGACGAATCTAAAATGGAGTGCGATGTCGCTTTATGCGTGCTGTATCATCATTGCAGAAACATCTAGTCGAACTTTTTAAAAACCTCCAATTTCAAATTTAATTCCAAACTAGTGTATCGCACTGAGGTGAGTTTTTTTGTTTTTTTTTTTAGTCTGTTATTAGAGAATTCATGATATTTCTAAAAAAAATTCTTGACACCTGTCATGACAATTTTCTTTTTCGATCAAGAAACTTGACAATGTTATGCGTTTACTTTTTCACAGTACCTATTACCAATTTTTCAAATCTGTTGTTAAGTTTTATTTATCGCTTCGGTTTTGTCGTTAATTTTTTATAATGAAAATAGTTCACTGATCTCGGTTTTGCAAAACACGTGTCGGCGAAAAATATTAAAAATTACACTTTAATGTTTTGCTTATTTCGTGTTCAGCCCTAATTACAATTAAACGATTTATTTTTCAGTTTTCTTCGTTATAATATTTTCTTTGATTTGCGTCTGCCTAACAATTTTGTTATAACAATTCAAAACTATTCTAAATTATCAAAAGAAATTATTAAAAAGAAACCAAACCAGTAATGATGTATAATTTCGGTATTTCCTGTACACGTTCGTCATTGTTGGTTATTGTTTCTTTTTTGGTAGGTGATACAAATATGAGTCACACGGCTTCATCATGGTGCTTCTTGAAATCGAAATAATAAACTAAATGACGGTAATTTGCTTCAACCAAAGATTAAAAAAAAAAAATAACTCAAAACTCACCCACTCTAGAAATTCTAATTGAAAAAAAAATGAAAAAGCTGACGGGCCAAGAAATAATTTGTGTTCCTCCTTTTTAGTGTGCATTTTGTAACGAAGTCATCGATTTTTATTGAAGCAAGTTTTAAAAGTTCAAAACAGTAAAAACTTGAAAAAAAAAAGTTTACACTTCAACTCTTTTGTTTGACTTCAGTAAATGAATATTCTTAAAAGCTCCGAGAGGATTAGGAAGTTCTACTGATGGACAGGGACACAGAAGTGCCTTGCTTTACCTTCTGCCCCTCGTGCTGACCGGCAGAAGCATCTAGAATTGCCTGTCTGTCTGTCTGTCTGTCTGTACAACGCCTAAAAGATGCCTAAACATCTGAAGAGATTTTCTTCAAACTTGTTATTTAAGCGTTTTAGGTGATTGTCTCAATAGAATTTTGAATCGTTTTTTAGTCCCAAAACTAACGGTACCATACAATTTTTGTATACTTTCTTAATTATCTCGAAAACTGATCTAACGATTTTGATAAAAAAAGATCTTAATAGTAGATAATTATAGTCTATATTTTGGATTATTTTTTTTGCATATTTTCTTATAACAGCTTGCCATTCAACCTTTTTTTTTATTGTAGACTTTCTCATAAACGGCTCGACGGTTTTCGATCAACATTTTTATTTAGGATGTCCTATAAATTATAAATAAAACTGCATACCAAAATGTTGAAAGAATATTTGTTGTCATTTTTGAAAATTGAATATTTCGAAAAAGAGTGAACGATTTTTCTTGAAATTATGTTTTAAAATTTATATTGTTAAACATTTAAAATTGCCACACCAATATTTTTGTTAGAAAAAATTTAAAGAGTAAAAAAATGATCTTAAAAATATATTTAGCCGTTTTTATTAAGAATCTTGTGCATACAATGTATTAGAACATAAGAGCAAGTACGTGCGATGCAGTCGTGCATTTTATATATTGTTCCTTTTGTTATAGTACTATTAGAATTTAAGCAGATGGTAAACTGAGATATGTTGGTTAAATTTTTAAACGTACTGTTTAAGCCAACAAATTTTAATTTATAACCATGTACCTGCAAATGCAAAACACCCTATATAAATTTCAAACACCCTATTCCCTAGTAAAGTTTACCTTATTGCCAAATAAGCACTTTTTATACGTGCTCACCTCTCCTTTTGCATTTATGTTCCCACAAAATTATTGAGCATTCTTAATAGGTGCTCGCCTATACAATTGCATTTATGTTCCCACAAAAATTATTGCCGAATTTCATCTATGTTAATAAGTATAAATAGTCTTACAAATTTATAATAAAGTCACATATATTTCCAAATCCAAACAGATTGTTTAATTGTCATTGCTACCCCCTACCCGAGGTAAGCAGCAATTCAAGACATCAGACAAATCATCAGTCGAAAGCAAGAGGTTTCGACTTTAAGCATTGGTGACACCGACGTGATTCTTCACGTTGATAAGATTTGCGAGACGTAACATATACTTTGACATTAGTATAAGCATTGTCGAGTCCAAGCCAGAAATCCAAGTATCCAGAGTCTTCTCATACTTTCACATTGGAATAAGCATTATCAAGTCTAGGTGTCCCGTGTTCCAGAATACATCATCAATCGGAAGCAACTCATTTTTACTGAAATGGATGAATTGCAAGTATTCACTATTGTTGCTAAGCAGAAGGCCATTACCGACGAACTACTGCGTCTTAAAACCATATTGGTTAGGACAGCCCTGACCGTAAAACAATAGAATATAAGGCGAAAAAATTGCAAACACTAGAAAGTATTTTGTTGGATTTCTCGAACAACCATGACTAGATAAGAGCATATGTAAAACCAGACATGCCTTATGTACAAAATAATATCTATGACAAGGTAAAAAGGGTATACCTTGAGATCAAAGAAATTCTAGAACCCATTGTACCTAAAGATGCAAATTCTAATAAGGAAACTGATTGAGCAGCTAGTTCAACAAAGCAAGCAAGCTGTAAAACAGCAAGATCCAACCTGTAGATATTCCCCCAAAATCGGAAATCGCTAGAATTATACGAAGGCAAAAAACAGTCGCACAATCTCTACAACGGTTGCTTTCCAGTCTCAAAACTACAGAGACGTGGAGTTCTACTTTTTGTACAGTAAAATTAAATACATCGCATGATAAACGAGCTGTCGGAAAATCCAGCCCAGGATTGATACAACATAAACGAATATTACAATTAATTATTTCATTGACAACCAAACTCGAAGAAACCATCAGACAACCCTTATCATCAGTCATGAGTCCTGGTTTAGTAAGTAGTCCCAGGCAAACTTTAAAACTACCAAAGATAACCTTATCCAAGTTCGACGGAAACTACATTTAATGGAAGCAATACAGTGATCTGTTCAGTGAACTTGTTGATAAACAAGACATAGCCAACTGTCAGAAGGTGTTGTATTTGAAGACGACGTTAACGGGTGAAGCCGAAAATCTAATAAGGTACTTTACAACATCAGATAGTAACTATAGTGCAACATGACAAGTGATTAAAGGCCTGTATGATAATCCCCGTCTGATTGTTACTGCGCATGTACAACGATTATTGAAGCAACCTGTGATCCAAAATAAAAGCTCAAAGTCAATCAAAGTGTTCTGATTAAGAAGCTGGACAGAAATACTTTAACCCTTTGGGAGCAGTCGCTAAAGCAACCCAAAGCACTACCAGCCTTGAACGGGTTCCTGTTATTTCTAGAGTTAAGATTCCAATCATTGGAAGCCCTGGGAGCAAAAGTGGCGAAAATATGCTCAGACGACCTGAACAAAAGGACAAAAGTAGCTATTGCTTCAACAACAAAAACCAATAAATGCCTAGTTTGTGGACAACAAAAACCTGCCATATATTTATGCCCCAAGTTTCTCCAGCTCTCACCACAAGAGAGATTAAAGAATATTAAATCACTTAAGCGCTGTACAAATTGCTTACGCTTGGTACACCAAGGTCCAACATGTAGAGCAATGCACTGTACTAAATGCAATCAATATCACCACACCTTGCTTCACGTGGCAAACAGAGAACCAAAGGCAACAAGCTCCGACTATAGACAACAGGACCAGCCTGTCAGCTACATCTAGCAAAACAAAACCATCCAAATATGTACTGTTAGGAACAGCTGTAGTAAACATACTATTCCCTAGTAAAGTTTACCATATTGCCAAATAAGCACTTTTTATACGTGCTCACCTCTCCTATTGCATTTATGTTCCCACAAAAATTATTGCCGCATTGCATCTATGTTAATAAGTATAAATAGTCTTACAAATTTATAATAAAGTCACATATATTTCCAAATCCAAACAGATTGTTTAATTGTCATTGCTACCCCCTACCCGAGGTAAGCAGCAATTCAAGACATCAGACAAATCATCAGTCGAAAGCAAAAGAGGTTTCGACTTTAAGCATTGGTGACACCGACGTGATTCTTCACGTTGATAAGATTTGCGAGACGTAACATATACTTTGACATTAGTATAAGCATTGTCGAGTCCAAGCCAGAAATCCAAGTATCCAGAGTTCTAGGTATCCAGTGTTCCGGTGTTCCAAAGTAGTACCAATCTTCTCATACTTTCACATTGGAATAAGCATTATCAAGTCTAGGTGTCCCGTGTTCCAGAATACATCATCAATCGGAAGCAACTCATTTTTACTGAAATGGATGAATTGCAAGTATTCACTATTGTTGCTAAGCAGAAGGCCATTACCGACGAACTACTGCGTCTTAAAACCATATTGGTTAGGACAGCCCTGACCGTAAAACAATAGAATATAAGGCGAAAAAATTGCAAACACTAGAAAGTATTTTGTTGGATTTCTCGAACAACCATGACTAGATAAGAGCATATGTAAAACCAGACATGCCTTATGTACAAAATAATACCTATGACAAGGTAAAAAGGGTATACCTTGAGATCAAAGAAATTCTAGAACCCATTGTACCTAAAGATGCAAATTCTAATAAGGAAACTGATTGAGCAGCTAGTTCAACAAAGCAAGCAAGCTGTAAAACAGCAAGATCCAACCTGTAGATATTCCCCCAAAATCGGAAATCGCTAGAATTATACGAAGGCAAAAAACAGTCGCACAATCTCTACAACGGTTGCTTTCCAGTCTCAAAACTACAGAGACGTGGAGTTCTACTTTTTGTACAGTAAAATTAAATACATCGCATGATAAACGAGCTGTCGGAAAATCCAGCCCAGGATTGATACAACATAAACGAATATTACAATTAATTATTTCATTGACAACCAAACTCGAAGAAACCATCAGACAACCCTTATCATCAGTCATGAGTCCTGGTTTAGTAAGTAGTCCCAGGCAAACTTTAAAACTACCAAAGATAACCTTATCCAAGTTCGACGGAAACTACATTTAATGGAAGCAATACAGTGATCTGTTCAGTGAACTTGTTGATAAACAAGACATAGCCAACTGTCAGAAGGTGTTGTATTTGAAGACGACGTTAACGGGTGAAGCCGAAAATCTAATAAGGTACTTTACAACATCAGATAGTAACTATAGTGCAGCATGACAAGTGATTAAAGGCCTGTATGATAATCCCCGTCTGATTGTTACTGCGCATGTACAATGATTATTGAAGCAACCTGTGATCCAAAATAAAAGCTCAAAGTCAATCAAAGTGTTCTGATTAAGAAGCTGGACAGAAATACTTTAACCCTTTGGGAGCAGTCGCTAAAGCAACCCAAAGCACTACCAGCCTTGAACGGGTTCCTGTTATTTCTAGAGTTAAGATTCCAATCATTGGAAGCCCTGGGAGCAAAAGTGGCGAAAATATGCTCAGACGACCTGAACAAAAGGACAAAAGTAGCTATTGCTTCAACAACAAAAACCAATAAATGCCTAGTTTGTGGACAACAAAAACCTGCCATATATTTATGCCCCAAGTTTCTCCAGCTCTCACCACAAGAGAGATTAAAGAATATTAAATCACTTAAGCGCTGTACAAATTGCTTACGCTTGGTACACCAAGGTCCAACATGTAGAGCAATGCACTGTACTAAATGCAATCAATATCACCACACCTTGCTTCACGTGGCAAACAGAGAACCAAAGGCAACAAGCTCCGACTATAGACAACAGGACCAGCCTGTCAGCTACATCTAGCAAAACAAAACCATCCAAATATGTACTGTTAGGAACAGCTGTAGTAAACATACTATTCCCTAGTAAAGTTTACCATATTGCCAAATAAGCACTTTTTATACGTGCTCACCTCTCCTATTGCATTTATGTTCCCACAAAAATTATTGCCGCATTGCATCTATGTTAATAAGTATAAATAGTCTTACAAATTTATAATAAAGTCACATATATTTCCAAATCCAAACAGATTGTTTAATTGTCATTGCTACCCCCTACCCGAGGTAAGCAGCAATTCAAGACATCAGACAAATCATCAGTCGAAAGCAAAAGAGGTTTCGACTTTAAGCATTGGTGACACCGACGTGATTCTTCACGTTGATAAGATTTGCGAGACGTAACATATACTTTGACATTAGTATAAGCATTGTCGAGTCCAAGCCAGAAATCCAAGTATCCAGAGTTCTAGGTATCCAGTGTTCCGGTGTTCCAAAGTAGTACCAATCTTCTCATACTTTCACATTGGAATAAGCATTATCAAGTCTAGGTGTCCCGTGTTCCAGAATACATCATCAATCGGAAGCAACTCATTTTTACTGAAATGGATGAATTGCAAGTATTCACTATTGTTGCTAAGCAGAAGGCCATTACCGACGAACTACTGCGTCTTAAAACCATATTGGTTAGGACAGCCCTGACCGTAAAACAATAGAATATAAGGCGAAAAAATTGCAAACACTAGAAAGTATTTTGTTGGATTTCTCGAACAACCATGACTAGATAAGAGCATATGTAAAACCAGACATGCCTTATGTACAAAATAATACCTATGACAAGGTAAAAAGGGTATACCTTGAGATCAAAGAAATTCTAGAACCCATTGTACCTAAAGATGCAAATTCTAATAAGGAAACTGATTGAGCAGCTAGTTCAACAAAGCAAGCAAGCTGTAAAACAGCAAGATCCAACCTGTAGATATTCCCCCAAAATCGGAAATCGCTAGAATTATACGAAGGCAAAAAACAGTCGCACAATCTCTACAACGGTTGCTTTCCAGTCTCAAAACTACAGAGACGTGGAGTTCTACTTTTTGTACAGTAAAATTAAATACATCGCAT
This sequence comes from Philhelius pedissequus, assembly GCA_910595825.1. Classification (NCBI taxonomy): domain Eukaryota; kingdom Metazoa; phylum Arthropoda; class Insecta; order Diptera; family Syrphidae; genus Philhelius; species Philhelius pedissequus. The sequence continues at coordinate 48,265,207 of OU343160.1, forward strand.
GATAAACGAGCTGTCGGAAAATCCAGCCCAGGATTGATACAACATAAACGAATATTACAATTAATTATTTCATTGACAACCAAACTCGAAGAAACCATCAGACAACCCTTATCATCAGTCATGAGTCCTGGTTTAGTAAGTAGTCCCAGGCAAACTTTAAAACTACCAAAGATAACCTTATCCAAGTTCGACGGAAACTACATTTAATGGAAGCAATACAGTGATCTGTTCAGTGAACTTGTTGATAAACAAGACATAGCCAACTGTCAGAAGGTGTTGTATTTGAAGACGACGTTAACGGGTGAAGCCGAAAATCTAATAAGGTACTTTACAACATCAGATAGTAACTATAGTGCAGCATGACAAGTGATTAAAGGCCTGTATGATAATCCCCGTCTGATTGTTACTGCGCATGTACAATGATTATTGAAGCAACCTGTGATCCAAAATAAAAGCTCAAAGTCAATCAAAGTGTTCTGATTAAGAAGCTGGACAGAAATACTTTAACCCTTTGGGAGCAGTCGCTAAAGCAACCCAAAGCACTACCAGCCTTGAACGGGTTCCTGTTATTTCTAGAGTTAAGATTCCAATCATTGGAAGCCCTGGGAGCAAAAGTGGCGAAAATATGCTCAGACGACCTGAACAAAAGGACAAAAGTAGCTATTGCTTCAACAACAAAAACCAATAAATGCCTAGTTTGTGGACAACAAAAACCTGCCATATATTTATGCCCCAAGTTTCTCCAGCTCTCACCACAAGAGAGATTAAAGAATATTAAATCACTTAAGCGCTGTACAAATTGCTTACGCTTGGTACACCAAGGTCCAACATGTAGAGCAATGCACTGTACTAAATGCAATCAATATCACCACACCTTGCTTCACGTGGCAAACAGAGAACCAAAGGCAACAAGCTCCGACTATAGACAACAGGACCAGCCTGTCAGCTACATCTAGCAAAACAAAACCATCCAAATATGTACTGTTAGGAACAGCTGTAGTAAACATACTATTCCCTAGTAAAGTTTACCATATTGCCAAATAAGCACTTTTTATACGTGCTCACCTCTCCTATTGCATTTATGTTCCCACAAAAATTATTGCCGCATTGCATCTATGTTAATAAGTATAAATAGTCTTACAAAGTTATAATAAAGTCACTTATATTTCGAAAGCCAAACAGATTGATTAATTGTCATTGCTACCCCCTACCCGAGGTAAGGAGCAATTCAAGACATCAGACAAATCATCAGTCGAAAGCAAAAGAGGTTTCGACTTTAAACACTTCCTAATAAGAGAATCGGTTAAAACCATAAAAAAAAAACAAATAAATTTTTGGTAACAAAAACCAAAAATATGCAAACAATCTACAGCTAAAACAAGTTACAGATGTATAGCACATTCCCGCATTTTTAGTCATAAATTTCACCTTAGCCATCATCAAATCCTAGACCCGCATTGCATGTTCCATAATAAAACAAAAACAATTATACCCTTCGGTTAATTTACCACCTACATTATTTACATATATTTATGTATATAGTATTTAGGTATAAGGCCAAGAAGCAAGATAGATCAAAATGTAACTCATATAATTCATATACTCGTATGTAGATAGATGAGTAGTTATGAATTAGCATTCACCTGCGCAATCGAATAAATTATTTAAAACAAAAATATCAATCTAACACATTCTCGAGTTGGAGCCGTTCTCTCTTGCTACAGCCCCGGCTCAAATGGCTAGTCGGTCGGATCGAAAAGTGAAGGCAGCCACCATAAGCAACATTGAAATTTGCGAGCTGATTGGAATTGTTTATTTATATTATTTGACATCGAAATAGTCCCGTCTGTGTATAAGCTATAGAAGCAATAAATAGATTCCTATATAATGTTACCTATATGTAGGTTTCAAGAAATAGAAAAAAAAAAAGAAGTTATTTCCAAGCTTGTGTGTAGGTTTTGTTTTGAGGGGAATATTATTATTATTTTATTTTTTAAGAATGCAGATTAACTGGTTTTTTGTTGGTGTGTTTAATTGATATATGAATGAGTTTTTCTAACTTGAATCACGAAAATATTTTGTCTAAAAAAATATACAGCTAACAGGTATAGGTATACAGACAATTTTTTTTTTCTTATTTTACCAAGGTGTTCTTAACCCAGCTTTTATGTATTTATTTAACACAATATAGGTAGGTACATACCTATGTATAGTATTTTTATTGGCAAATAGTTCTTGGCTAATTGAATTTTGTTTCGTAATTGAACATTGGAAAAATTAGCGAAGCGAATTCTTTTATCTGTTTGTAATTAAAAAATAATAATTACCTCTACAGAGATTTCCTATTATTTATTGTTAAAAGTTGATTTTGCAGATACAAATTAAAAACACTGCGATGCTATGCTGTGCTAAAGCTATGTAGGTTAGGTATACTGTACCGGATTGTGAAAAGTAATTATGTATTTCGACAGATTTGTTTTTTTTTTTTTTTTTTGAAATTAATAAGATGATGCGACAATAACTCTTGAGTAGTTGTGAGAATATCACTTGAAAGAAGTGGCCTAAATAAAGTTTGTTTCAATGGTTAGATAAATCGAGTCATAATACAAATAGCTGCATTCCATTGGGGCCTGAAAATGAGCATTAACACTTCAAAAAAAAGCGAAATAGATTTGACCCAAAGAGTGAAGTATTTGACATTACGATGATAGAGAACACCAAAAAAGTGGGTCTCGCAATTCCGTCTGTCTGTCTTTAGAACGATCTACAGCCTAAACCGATGAACCGATTTTGTTCAAACTTGGTGCTTAGGCGTATTATGCGATTGTCCAAAATAGATTTTTGAATCGTTGTCTTAGCCCCAAAACTAACGGTAATTGCCATACAAATTGTTCTAACATCTTAATTATCTCGAAAACGGCTCTAACAATTTAAATAAAAATTGGTGTGTGTACTACTTTGGATATGGTCTACATTTTGGTCAAAAAAAATTCAAAAATTTTGTTATTAACGGTATCTGCTATACAACTATTTTATTGATTTTCGCATTTCTCATAAACGGCTTAACTGATTTCGATCAAAATTTTTATACAGGAGTTACTTAAAATTCTAAATAATACTGCTTTTTTTTGTGAAAATTCAAAATTTCGAAATTGGGTGGACGATTTTTTCTGAAATTTTGTTTTTGAATTTATACTATTAAATATGTAAAATTTTAATACCAATTTTTTCTTAGAAAAGATTTAAGAATTTTAATAAGTAAAAAATTAAGTGAAAAACGAATTTAAAAATAAATTTAGCCGGGTCTATTAAGAATCTTTTGCATATAATGTTATCGAACATAGGAGCAAGTACGTGCGATCCAGTCGTTTATTTTATTTAACACGTATTACAAAAACAGCACGAGATCCAGGTTTGCAAATATTAGTACTAAGTTTAGCGAGCAGATGGTAACTTTGAGTACATTTTTTTCATTTCCCAGATCGTTTTGTTTTCATGGGGTGGACCATATGGGCTTTTAACGATAGTAAAAAGGTTCATAATAAAAGTCATACAATATTGTAATAATTTTTTTGTTTGTATTGAAGTTAGACGCAATGAATTATTTTGAAATGTGAATCTGGGCTTACATGAAAGAATGTAAAACATTCTTTTAAATCAATTTTGTTTTTTTTAAGTAGATTAATTTTTTTTAATTGTTTCAAAAAAAATGGATTAAAAAGGGATTTATAAAACTGAAGTTGATATAAAGAAGACACAATCTGCATTCCATAAATAGTTTTCAATTTTTGTCACTCGGTTTGTTGTAGTGTGTAAACGTCAAAGTCAAACCTGGTTGAGAGCTTGTATTTTGCATGCTAAATATAACACGAAAGGAAACGATGAAGATAAAGATAAATAAAATAAAATGCACGACTGGATGGCACGCACATGCTCTTGTGTTTGATCTCATCGTATGCTCAATATTCTAATAAAAATAAATTTAAAAAAAATATATATTTTTAAAGTCGTTTTTTACTAAATCTTTTATATACAAAATTACTTAAATATTTTTCTTTAAAAAAATTGGTATTGCAATTGTATGTATTTAATAATATAACCTTAAAAATATAATTTGTGAAAAAAATCGTAATCCGTAAATATTTCTTTTTTCAAAAAATCCAAAAAATATTATTCGAACATTTTGGGTATGTAGTATCATTTAAAATTTGAAGGGCCTCCTGTATAAACATTTTGATTAAAATCCGTTGACCCAAAAATTTGTACCGTTATTTTTTGAAGTTAAAACAAATTTAAAAAAAGAATCGAGCATTGAAAGAAATCGCTTCAGCCGTTTAGGCTGTAGAGCGATCTACGGACAGTCAGACAGACAGGCGGAATTGTGGGACCCACTTTTTTATGTTCTCTATCATTGTAATGTCGATCCAGCCCAAGCGCCCAGTACTGAAGAGGTTAAGAAAGCCATCACAAGCTTAAGAACAACAAATGCGCCGGCTCGGATGGCCTACCTGGAGAAATTTTCAATTATGGAGGAGATGTCCTGGTAGAGGGCATTTTACAGCTCATCAACCAAGTGTGGGAGGACAAAAGCATGCAAGACGACTGGTCAAATAGCTCCATATACCCAATGCTACAAAAAACCTACAGAGGCATATCCCTGCTTATTGTCAGACAGATCAACGATAGACCAAATCTACATATTGAGGATCCTGGAAAAGACCAACGATTTTCAAGTCGAGACGCACCATCTTTTCACCGAATTCAAAGCCGCATATGATAACATAAGTCACCAAGAGCTTCTATTGGAGATGTTTGAACTCGGGATTCCGAAAAAATTAACCCAGATATGCCGCATGACGTTACAAAATACGCGGTGCAACGTACAAATGGGTAACAGCTCATCCGAGCTATTCCAGACGTGTACAGGGTTCAGTCAAGGAGATGCGCTATCATGTGATTTCTTCAACATAGTCCTGGAGCAGATAGTACGCAAGAGTGGTGTTAACCTGCAAGTCACTATCTTCAACAGGTCTTCTCAACTGCGTGGTTATGCGGACGACATTTACATCATCGGCCGCTCCAAGCGAGCTGTACTTGAATCATTCACAGCTATTGATGAACTGGCGAAACCCGTTGGTCTTGAAGTGAATGAGGATAAAACAAAGTATATGTTATCAACAAACAAAGCCCCACTGTCCATTGCCAAAGAGTCAACGCTCGTCGACTACTCTGGATCGGCCATATCGAGCAAATGGACAACAACGTTCCAGCCAAAAAAATCTTCGAATCCCAGCATCCAGGTTCGAGACGACAAGGAATATCTAAAACGGATAGTTGTCAAACTAAATGCTTCCAATTTTACTAGCGTTTAGTAGTGTTAGTAAAAACAGGGGAATATTCACCCACAAATACGGATCTGCGAATTTGATTCAGAATAAAATAAAATGCACGACTGGATCGCACGAACTTGCACTTATATTCGACCACATCGCATGCAAAAGATTTCTATTAAAAATCTAAAAATAATTTTAAAGTCGTTTTTTATTTAATTTCATATATATGCAAAATTGGTATAGAATCTTAAATATTTTTAAATATAAACTTAAAAGCAAGTGAATAAATCGGCTAAATCAAACAAAAATAAAATAAAAATTCTGAAATAAATACTTACTAATTTAAGCTCAAAAAATGTATGCCATTTTATTTCTTGATAAATTTGAATTTAAGAGAAAATTTTTTTTTAAATCTGTGGAGCGGTTTTTAAGACAAAAAGTTAAAAATATAAAAACGCCAATTCATAGGTATTTATCAAATACATATAACTATAATTCTTGAAAGAAAATGTAATGATGGCACATTAAAGGTGTCTGCCAGACGAAACGCTTCACTGTAGGTGTTTAACAAGTGTCAAACAAAGTTTGAGACACTATCCCCTTAAACATATCAAAACACAGCTTTGATAAAATAACGTAGTTGGGTATGCACTGTTAAAACTGCATATCTCCGAAGAGCCCCAGCTTTGAAAATTCGGAATATCCAATCGTCCATTCAGCTATGATAAAATGACGTATGTCTGCCGGCCCTGAGATCTTACTCTATAATATTTTCTGAAAAAAGAAAAACAATACAAACGCTGAACTGAAGTTTAAACGGCAGAATAATCTCGCTAAACTTAAACTAAAAATTGAACTCAGTTCGAGGTTTAAACGACACTGTGAAACCGAATAAATTGCTGATCTGAAGTTTAAACCAAAAGAGGAGTTTAAGATGAGCACTGTGAAACTGGGGGTTAGTATTTTTTTTAATCATTAGGTAAATACCAGTACTCTAAATTTTCTTTCATTTCTGGAAAGTTTTAGGTCACAACAAGAATTCACTAAAAATAAAAGAACGTATTTGTACTTGCGATTATAGATAATATAAGGCAAGTTATGTATTCGTAAAAAAAAAAAATTCTAACAATCAAACATGACATTTCGATCATAGAGAACACTAAAAAAGTGAGTCCCGCAATTCCGTCTGTCTGTCTGTCCTCGAGTCTGCAGCCTAAACGGTTCGGTGGATTTGCTTCAAACTTGGTACATATTATTTTTTCGGTAATATGCCCAAATGTTTTTTTTCATTTTTTTTAAGACGACAAATAACAGTAGCCCCCATACATTTTGTTTTGGCCAAAAACAAACATCTTATTTTTCTCAAAAACGGGCCCAACGATTTTTATAAAAAAAATCAGTTCAATAATGAAGGGAAAGGGTACCTTTTGATAATTTTTTTTTTTTTGAAAAAAATTGTTATTTTTGGTACCTCTAGTACAACCATTTTTTTTTGTTTTCGATTTTCTCGGAAACGGTTGATTTGATTTTTTTGAATTTTTTACGCAGAAGCTCCTAGAAAGTTTAAACACTATTGTATACCAAAATTTTTCAAAAAAATTTGTTTTGGAAATTAATTTTTTTTTTGAAAACTCAAAATTTCGAAAACGACTCAATAGATTTTTTCAAAAACTTCGTATTTGGTGGTGTTTTGACATTATCTTGAATAGTTAAGAAAAACTATTTTCTTTAAATAAAAAACAACGGTACCTCCCATACAAATGTTAAAAAACCGTTAAGAAAAAAATTTATTTCTCGGAAACGGCTCCAAGAATTTTTATAAAAAAAGTGTGTTCTTAAATTAGTACAGTCCACTTTCAAGTATAGAAATATTTTGTTTGCGTACTTATTAACGGTACTTCCCATAGAACCACTTTTCATATTTTCGATTTTCTCAATATTGAATGAAGCCTAAATTTGTTAATAAAACTAATAAAAATGTGTATTATCCATTTATGTCTACATTATTATTATTCGCTTTTAACGAATTTTTGCTTATGTCACTGAATACTAAATGAAATGTAGGCCCTCATACATTTATATATACACTAGCGGGACCCGGCGCGCGTTGCTACGCCCAAGAAAAAGCATGTATTTTCTAATAAATCAACTCAATGGCAATGCTTTAAAAGGATTTTATTTATAATGCGCTAAAGTTGATTTTATTTATAATGCTAAAGTTGTACACCAATTCAATTCAATAGTGTATACAACATTTTTTGTTTGATTGTGTGGTGTATGTATAAATACATTTTTTGGGGCTCCCACTCTGGAACATGCTACGTATAATTGTCCATGTGAAAAGCACGGTTCCTCCAAATTGACACCACACGCTTTAAGAGTTTGTCCTTGAGCTTTATTAATGGTCATAGCAAAGGATAAACGCACGGGAAATTGGAGACGTTTGAATTCAAATGGCATGTCCGTTGGTATTAATGGGATGCGCCGTATTAGTACAATTTCACCTTTCGCTTTGCTAGTGAGAATTGTTGCTTGAATTAAATGTGGCATCAATTTCTTCACTGAAAGTCTCGTCCCATTACAAAGTTTTGGTGCATTAAGGTTTCGGAGAAGTATAATCGATGAACCAACTTTCAAATTCAAATAATGCGGTGGCATGCCTGGTGGTTCCAAAGAACTTAAAAATTCGACCGGATATCAAGTATCAGTATCAATAGATTTATACGTTTCCGAATCACCTGGCAATTTTTCCTGGATGTGGAAATTGATTTCATTGACATTGATATTTTTTGGTGCTCGTTCTCGTAACCAATCATGGTTATTGTAATTTTGTACAATATTTGGAAAAACTCGATCAATGATTTCTTGTTTTGATGATACAATTATGCAAAAATTATTCGGTAACGTGATAAACCCATTTTGATCACTTGCAATCTTTCCATCGCCAATCTTCAGCAATTGCCTTGAAAACTCACGTGCTGATGAATCATTTTGAAGACGCACATGCATATTGGTCGTCAACGAAAGCCTTTGTACGTGTGCCCACAAAAATGAACTTTTCAAACATGCATTAATTTCATCAGCAGGTGTTGATCTCGGAACAACAGGCAACGTTTGACGTAAATCACCAGATAACAATATTAATGCACCGCCAAACAGCTGTGAACTCCGTCTTAAATCTTGTAATGTTCGATTTAATGCTTCCAAAGATTTTTTATGGGCCATTGGACACTCGTCACTGTAAAATTTTTGTGTCAATCGGTTCGGCGGTTCTTGAGTTATAAGATTACCAAGGAAATGTAACTTCTTTTTATATATATAGATATGTGCTTTAAGAATCGCATGAATCTTATGTATGAATATTGCACATAAATTATGAAGTTGTACGTATATAGCTACCTACCCAACTACGTCCTTAATTTTTATTATTATATGTACATGTTAACATACTTAGGTTCCATATATGTAGATACATTTTACTCTCTTAACTTACATAATAAAAATCCATAACTTAGATTCAAATATACATTTGTAGGTAGGTACCTATGTAACTATTCCTCGAATCATCCATTCGACAATTCATTGTAATAAGCATCAAGGTAATCTTACCCACATAGGCTTTAAACCTGCATAAGATAACTATATGGTTAGCTACATTAAAGCTACAAGAGCAAGTTTGCCCATACAATATCACCTTTTGGTAGTCTGAACGAAATTCAGAAAGTTCAGAGTAAAAAGATTAACTCCGAATAGCCAATTTAAAAGGAAATAAATACATTTATTTTTGGTTGAAACTTTATAATGTTCGATATAGCATTGAGACAAATAGTCCGATGAAAACCTTTATATGTATATGTGTGTTTTATTTTTCCTCGCTTACAAAATCAATTGTGTACCTAAATTTCATAAAATAATATTGAAAAACAACTACTGAAGCCAGTTTAAGTTCAATAGTTTAAATTTTAATTTTAATTACGTACAAATAGAGTAGCGGATTTACAGTTGTTTTTTTTTTTTGTTCAAAAATAAAAATGGCAGCTTATTTCAATTTGATTATTGTGTCGTTTTCAATTCAAAAAAAATAATCGATCTCTCTGGGATTTTTTGATCCCGGACCAGTTCGCGTTCTATTCTACCAAAATTATCGTTTTTTTTATCCGAGATCAAACTCACATACCTAGATTTTTAGAGCACACACACCAAAATAAAGGTAAAGTTTCTGAAATATCAAACGTTGCGTTCTTTTTGTCAAGAAAAATCTGCAATCCCTGATCAAAATCCTTAATGGCAAATAGAAAACGACAATAGGGTACATTGCACCTATAATTGTCACTTTACCAAAAACTTCAATACCATATTTAATTTAAAGCAAAAATTCCGGTAGTTATTTTTTTATTGTTTGTATAATAAAATCACACACAAATATATAATACGCAGAAGAAAACGAAAGAAAAGAAAAATCGGAAAAAAATATTGGAAAGTTGTTAGTAAAAAAAAATAAATATAGGTGCGTCCAATTCAAATTGCGTTAGCGCGGTAGACAGGTACTAAAAAACTGGCATGTTTATCCATTAGTGAAAGTTTGCATAAAATAAGCAAGCGCAGTTTTATGTTTAGTGCGTCTGCAACTCATGATATTATTTGTGCGTTAATGTGCCAAGATACATAGATTGTGCCATCTTGTAATCAAAAAGGGACTCTCGAAAAGGTATTTCAGAAATTTCTTCATTCAATTCAATTTAGATTGATTAATTGATTGAGAAAATATCAATTAGATACATTGTGTTAATTTGACAGATACGATGTAACATGTGCTTTAAACCTCATTAACCTGTTGAAGTTATTTGTTCACATAAGGAAAGAGGTGCTACATTATTGTTTTGATGGACACTATTTTTTTTTTTTGGTTATGTTAATAGAAGTTTTGGAATTCATAAATAATAAAGTGTCATGTAACTGTCAGTTTGTGAGCATTTATCTTAAAATTAACAAAAAAAAAGTTATCAAATAAATAAATAATTATTGTTTGTTGCTATTTCATAACAAGAAAACATTTCTTTTCCGGGAATCTTCGCCTGACGTTTTGCTGAATTGATTTTTTTTAACAAAGAAACCTTTGGAGATTTAAATATCATTTAATACGAAATCAGACTTTTTGGCATTACAATAAAAACAAATAATGTTTTTCTCGGGGCAACTTGTTAATAAAGTTGGCTCGAATATCGCTGCAACTATAGCGTGTTAGTTTAACAAAATAATAATTCCAGGTTCTTTTGATTTTAATTTGAATAATAATTTAGTAAGCCTTGAACAAAATATTCAAGTTGTTTTGTTGTCTTCGAAAGGTTAGCAACATTGAAAGATGATGAGCAATATTTAGATATATAAGTGCAATAATCTCCAGATCAAAAGAATTTATTTTGTTTTGTTTCAGTATTGAATGAAATTAAAATAACATTAAGGTCAATTTATTGATTGTCATTTTGTATCAGTTAATTTGTTTTTGACATAAATAAGGCATCTCTTGGTGTTGACGTTTAATGGCATTTTCAATTTGTGTCAAAGTGACAGTTCTTGTTCTAAGAAGAATAAACAACAACGCTTCTGGATTGATTTTTTTTTGGATAATCAAAGCCAGATGGGTTCAGTTTAGACGTTTTCAATTGTTCTTCCGGATTAACAATCAAATGTAGGAAATTTTAATACATAACTGGAATATTTAACTTATGTCAATCAATTGGGCGTTTCTTTTAATGTGGTATCAAAATTTTAATATATACTTACTTGTCGCAATGTTTGCAAGAAAACAAAATTGAAATTCATATGATTGCGCAAATTTGGTAACGATTAGGTTTTCAGTACACGTAGTATTTGTTCGGCACATGACCAACGAGAATTATGAAACGTGAACAATATTTAACATACAAGGCTGAGGAATATTATATCATGTTATTGGGGCATTATGACAGCGGTCGAAAATTTTAAATTAATTTTTTTTTATAAAATAATCGAACTTTAAGGATAGTGTACAGTTGTTAAGGGAAAAAAACTGTGCCAGAGAAAAACATCTGTGGTGAAACAAAAATTTAAAATCGTATTTTCTTGTTTTTCCACACAAAACAATGTCACTGTCATTCGTTATGAGTATAATAAACGTCAAACAAACGTCTGTGCAAATAAAAAAAAAACAATATTAATGAAAGTTTAAACTGTAGGAAAATGAAATGCACGACTGGATTGCACGAACTTGCTCTTATGTTCGATCAAATCGTATTAAGGATCTAAATTACTTTCAAAGTGGTTTTTTCATTTAATTATTTATTACAACAATTATTTTTTTTTCTAAAAAAAGACTTGATATGATACTTTTAAATATTTAATAATATAAACTTGAAAACAAAATTTCAAAAAAAAATCATCCATCCGTTTTCGAAATATTGAATTTTCAAAACAAATATATTTTTTATTGTTTTGTTCTGAACAAAAAAACATATCTTCAGTCATCAGATGACGAGGAAAAGGAAGTAATTAAAAACGCCATTAAATGTATAAAATTATTAACTTTGTCGTAAATTATTTATTTATTTATTTTTTGGCACGGACTGCCACAAGTTCGCAATAAATTAATAACAAAATATTTGACAGAAAAGACTTTTTACATGACTGTGTGCATTCAGATCAAATTTGCCAGCCCACCAAGGATCAAATCTTTGGTGTTGAGAATTTATCTATATTTGCATTTTTGTTGGTGCAATGAAACTCTCAAAATTCAAAAGAGCTTGAATGAAACTCGCCTTAGCTGTCAAACGAAATTGATTCTCTTTTGAAATTGAAGTCACGAAAAACGAAATTGAGTAATTTCTAGCCCAGTGGGAAAATACTATTAGATACACCTTAGTGGCACTTTGTCTTGGCGAAACAAATGAGCTCAAGACTCCTCCCCCGATAGGCACACTCTACAAAACACTTAAGTACAATGGACATGAGAGCGACCAACAAATTCACGAATATTCGTCCATTTTTACATTTCGTTAGCATGGCCTTTTTTATTCGTCGCGAATGTAATGGGGTTTTGGTTTGGTAAATTTATATTTTGATCTATAAATTGATTTTTTTCGTAACGATTCGAATACGTTTTCAGATTGATTTTTATATGCTATAGTATTGATGTATATTTGTTGTTGTGAACCAGCTATCGATATCAGCTATCTTGTCAAACTGATGGCTGTCAATTATAATACATAGTGGTGTTACTAAAAGAGGGGTAGATCTGCCGAAAAATCCAGATCTGCAAAATTGATTTAAAATCAAAAAATAAATCAATTTATTTGGCCAATCGAAGGCAAATATTGTCAATATCAGTCTTTTGACGGATCTAAATCAAAAATAAATTGATTTGTGTTACCAAACGATAACCACATAAGTTGGTAGACTGATTTTGGAAACAGTCACGCCCGAACAAATTTTTCGTTCAAGTGTGGATGGTATTCGAAACGCGAATAGAGTTTGACAGTTCATAGAAATCATATACAATTCGCGGCGATCAATATTGTTTTCTCAAATTAATCATGTTTTGGTAATTTCAAAGTAAATTTTAGTGTCTTGTCTGAACATTAAATTATATTTCTACAATTTTTTTAGAGTTTGAGAAGAATTTAGATTGGTTAATTGTTTTAAATCGAATTTATTCGTGAGTCGTTGGTCGCTCCCATGTGAATAATACTTGAGCCTTGCGCCGCAAACCAAAGCCATCGCTCTGGCGGTGGCGATATTTCTTTGAAAAACGCAGCAAATGCTATATGCAGCGTATTGTAGTGCATGTTTGCCGCCAATGGGGGTTATAGTGAATACAAAATTCGATGGAAATTTTTCTCAAATTCGAATCTTTGGAACGTGAATGATGTTCAAAAGTTTCCCTCGGAAATTGTTTTTATCGGGAGTAAGCTTTCCCAGTGAATTTTGCTTTCATTTCATACGATTTTTTTGTTCGAGGGAAATTTATTTCGTGGGAGATTCATGTCGCAGGAAAATTTTTGAAGGAATAAAATATTTCGCGGGAAACGAATTCCCTGGGAGATTCCCGATAGGCCACATTATGTCGCGTAAAAAATGTATTTCCATTGATTTATCCATTGTCTTTATCATACATGGTGTTATCGCATAGATGTAGTCAAAACTGGTTGCCAATATTAGTTGAGAGGCATCGTTACTATAGGTGCCAGAGGACAAGGAAGACCGTCGTACCACCGACTTTCTCGGATGCCAGAGCGCTTGGTCTGGATGACAGGAAGCAGCGTGCCCAAAATAATGGACCGAAGATAGAGGATTGATGTGTCTTAGGTAGCGCGAACTTTTACAGGTAGAAACGCGGTTAAGTATCGAAATATAGTATCTGATATTACAATTTCCATTTATAATCGCTAAACATTGAAAAACAAAATTTGATTTTGAAAGACATAAAAGTGGCAAAAAATAAAATCCAACTTCAAGAATGTACATGTACACCTTATACCTCTTTGTTATACGAACCTACTTCTATACATAATTTTGGTGGTTAAACCTGGCATCTGCGGTCTAGTGAACACCTTCAGTCTTAGATTTTAATTGATAAACACGAGCTCCAAAAGAATATGTATAATGTGCGGCTAAAGTGTGTGCACACGAGCCTTTTTATAAAGGGGATACCGAAACCGAGCCGACATACCAACCAAAACCAAACTAAACAGAAACCACCAAGATGTTGTTTTTTTTTTTTGTCTTTTATTTTTGTATTTTCATTCTCTTGAATGTGCATATGTTTGTTTTGTTGGGCTTCCTCTTGGTCTTTTACCATGGTGAATTCCATTTTAAAATTTATTGCAAATTGCACAAAATAATAGCGAAACATTCCATGCAGTATTACGTCATAGCATGAGACGCAGCAATCTCACTAAACACAACATATGATAGCACATATGAAAAAAAGTGCTTCATAGAAATGTTTTTGTATAGTAATTTTGCATGCAGTTGCATCAATGTTGTAATTAAATGCAAATTGTACATGAATGGTGGAGTAAATAATAACGAAAAAAAAACATTAAATTATAATGTATGTATGTACGTAACGTACATACATAATTGATCATTGCGCCTGGTTGGTGGGATAGGTAGGTTTATTATTATCTATAGGTAATAGACTGTAGTTGTTGTTGTTTTTTAATATAACTTTATGAGAACTTAGCATATTTAATTAGAAAAAAAAAACATTTCGCGCTTGTTTTTGATTGGTATCATACTTAATTACAAAATACTGTTGCAAGATAATTAAGCAATATAGAAGACTATCTATCAAGATGCAATAGCCAACCTTAGAAATACGTTTACTGAAATCATTTGTTTTATACCTACTTATCTAATAATATACCTAGTTGTAAAGAAACATGGTTTGTTTTATTTAACACAACTTAATAAAATATAAATATTTGTTTTGTTTAATCTAACAAGCTCTAATATGTATGCTTAACTGTTTGCAAACTATAGTTGCAAATTTAACATTCGTTGTTTTTTGGAGAACAACTAGACAGTACATTGTGAGTTTGAACACTCAGAAGACCCCGTATTAATATCCTGTTTATTTTAAAATTAAAATAACTTGAGTGTATATGTAAGGCGGGAAATGGAACCGACATTGAAGCTACAAAATTTGAGACAACCCAAACAATGCAATGATATGACAATATAGGGATGGGGGATGTTCATCGATGATTCCAAACCCCTACAGGACATTTGTTGTTGACATTGAAATCGAGTTTTACATTCAGTAAGTGTGAGTGTGTGCGTGCTTCTGGTTTTGATGAGAAATACCAAGTTAGTAATATTTCGTACGTTTCACCCTAAAAAATCGATTTGTTTATAAATACAATAATTATAAATTTGACTTTTTATCCATAAATAGATGTGAAATCGAACAACCAACAAATTTACTAGGGCTGTGTTAAGAAATTCAAACCTTGTTTGCCTAGACATACTTTATTTGTGGTTTCCTTTAATTGACATATATCTACATTTGAATGCAAATCAAAACGTCAAACAAATCTCTTCAAATCGTTGAGCGGGGAGGTTTTTTTCATTCCCCTCACTTCTTGCCACTCTCGCCATCAAACTCCCAGTTGCCGGCAGCTCAGTTTCCTTGTGTGAAAGCAGTCTTACCAGAATTTTTGTTTCGTTTTGTGGTAGTTTACAGATTTACCAATTGGAATTTTGATCCGGGATTGCGGATTTGTCTCTACGGTAAACGAAACCGTTTGACGTTTCAGCAAATTTAACTTCACTTTGGTGTGTGTGTGTGTGTGTAACCGCGTGTTTTATGTAAAAATCTTGATCCGTGATTTTGATCCCGAAAAGAACGCGAACACTTGTCCGGGATCAAAAAATCCAATAGTGATTGAAATGAAAACGACATTATCCAAATATCCATAGGTAATTTTGCTGATTTCGAAAAAAAAATTCAAACTGAAATTTTCTAATTTTATTGACATTGACATTGATTGATATGCGATAACTGGATTAACAATCGTACAATTGTGGTTCAGCTTTGATTCACTATTTAAACTCGGTTTAACTCTTATGAAGTGTTGCGCAGTAGACTTAACTCACCGCCTAATTTTCGATTCTCGTGTTCTCTTTCATGTTCGATATATATTTTGTCAGCAATATTTCGTGCGTTGTTATTTTTCATTTACGTGTTAGTTGTTGAAAATTAATCCGAATTAGATCATTATGAAAATAAAACGCCGCGCCGCTGATTGTTTGTAAAACTTCAAATTCGAATTTCATCAAGATAAACTGGATTTGAGAAGTGTCAAACCCTGCCAGTGTACGAAAAGTAGTTAAAATATTGCTAAAAATGTAAAATTTGTTTCGACGGAATAAAATCGATTTTGTTTAGAAAATGTTCAATTATTGATATGGGGTGTATTTAAATCATACCTCATTTGCAAGGAATTTTTTGTTTGTATTAATTTAAAAGCTTTTGAAAACAAATGTAAGCTTAGTTCAATAAAGATTAGCCCTTGAACAAAATTTTGAATTGTTAGACAAAAATCTTTTTTTTATTATTTTTTGAAATACAAGTTGAAATGCATCATTTTCAGCAATTGTTAAATATATTTTATATGCAGTTTAGTTTTAGAACATTACTTATTTGAATACGTTAAGTTCTAACGTTACATAACAATAATTGATAACAGATAAATAATAAATTGTATAAAAAACATAAATATCTAAATTAAGTTATTAGGTATATGATGATACTAATTTTATTTATCTTCCATTCCAAGTTGACGTGAGCACTAAAAAGGAAGCTATTACGTTTTCATAGTTTTTGAACATACCCACTTATTTCATGTTCAACATACCGGAAGGATGATATAAGAAAAATGGCTGGCGGATGGGTAAGATTATAGCAAAAATGGCTGGCGGATGGATGATAGCATATACATATGTGTGCGTTCTATAGGCTAGATAGTTGTGTGCGTTAGCAGCTTGTAAGTAAACCTGTTTGACAGCCGAGGATTTTCATTTTGGTATTTCTTATGTGTCTGGAACAAAAATTGGCAGAAATTGTACCAAATGACAGTTTTGGGGGGAGTGTGGAACACAACTTAAAATAATCATATAATAGTGATTACATTTGGCGCACTCATGATAGCTTTTGACACTTGGACGTACATACAAATTTTAGTATATGTATACGTAGCAGATCAAACTTAACCACTTTTTACTAATATTTTTTAACCTCCTCACACCGCCTAAAATAAATTGGCTAAATGATCTTTATTATCGAATAGCTTTTGTTTTTTAAAAAAAGTAGTTTTTTGACCTACTTATGTAGAAAAAAAAATAACATGTCGAAACTATAGGTAGGTACCTACCCATTAATGTGTTTGTGATTTCTTTTTTGTAATTACAAAATATCTAAATGTGTGCACCTTGGCTTTATTTGAACCAACTATCTACCTAATTGCACTTTGTGTTTTAAACTTCAAAATTGTATAAGCTTTTTTATATAAATACCTACCTACATAATATATTAATGTTTATTTAACGATCTAATAAAATCTTAAGTAACATTGAGTTCAAATGTAGATACAAAACTTATTGCAAACTGATGACCCTGTCTGATTATTGTATTCTAAACTCTGACTCACAATTTAAATATTTACAAGAAACATAACTGTTAAACATAGTACATACTCGTAGGTATAAGCGATCGCTTATAGGGTTTTCGCTTGGTAACAAAAATAAATGATTAAGATCTGTCAAAAAATTGATTTTGAAAAGTTTTGCCTTCGCCAAACAAATTGATTGATTTTTTGATTTTATATCAATTTTGCAGATCTGGATTATTCGGCAGATCTACCCCTCTTTTACTAACACCACTATGCATCATAATTGACAGCCATCAATTTGACAAGACAGCTGATATCGCTAGCTGGTTCACATACACAAATATACACCAATACTATAGCAAATAATATCGATCTGAAAACGTATAAAAAAATCGTTAGATAAAAAAATCAATTTATAGATCAAAATATAAATTTACCAAACGAAAACCTCAAAAATTTGTTCACATGACTTAACAAATGCAGGTGCATACCTAATGTAATAAATGTAAAATTATAATAAGCCCTGGAGAAAAAAAAATAAAAATCTTCTTCGGCCGGATGTTGTTGGAAGTGGAACTTTTTTAAATTGATTTTTTTTATTACTAGGTAAACTTAATTTGCTTAGCGTTCATTGACACCCAACATCAACACCGAAATAATTTAAATCATTTAATAGCTTTCTACATGCTCTACCTTCTGCCATTCATGCATACTGCCATTCATGGTTGTTTTCTTTTTTAATCATGCTACCCACACTACCCAAATCATACTGAAAATGAAATATATACAAATATATACATATATATAAGTACAAATAAATAAATTAATAATGGGAAGTGTAAACAATATCCAAACGTCAATTTCGAAAGCGACACGATCGCACCTATGGTTTTTTTTTAATAGAAATAAACATCTTTAAAGATACATTCTAAATAAATTAATGATATACTTACATTTGGATATAGCTTAAGGTCAAAAATAATTATGACAATAATTTGTGCCCGACAGCAACAGCTAGTAAAACAGGTACTCCTTCGTATTTCCTCGTGGATCTCTGTCCCGCCTGTCTTTTTTTTTTGAATATTATATCACATGGATTTGAATTGAAATCCAATCCCGAGATTAAACGAATGAAAGGAAAACAATAATAAATAAATGCTCGTAAATAATCACACGAACGCGAAATGAAGAAAACCAAAAAATATTTGCGGTATGTTTGTCGTTCCGATCGAACGACTGATCAACGGTTGCGACGCGGCGCGAAGTGCTGAAATTTGAGTGGAAATAGTAGTTACGTCTGTGGTGCCTGGGTGTCCCAGGTGAATTGAATTAGATTCCAAATTCCACCGCTGTGGGGTGTTGATGTTGTTGTTGCTGCAACTGAATATTTACAAATACAATTTTTATTCCAAAACCGGGTGTAGGCGAAAACATTCGCGTAATACGATATTGCACTGCGCTCAATTCGCACGCTCTGTTTTTTACACTTTTTTTTTATAACAACAATTGACTTGGCAGGTTAATGTGAGTAAAATTAATCATTTGTCACTTATTGAATTTTTTTTTTTGCAAATCACTTGATCCTTGTTTAGTTAGATTCACAGTCTGATATTGTCCCACGGACAAATTTTGAACCAAAAAAAAAAAAACGACAGTTTATTCAGCAAAGTGAACATATGAGTTAAACCTTAAGCGTAGCGAACCTTCAACTCGTAAGTCTATCAAACGACTGAAACTGAATACTGAAACACTTGAGCACGACTTGAATCTTGAAACTTGAAAGTGTGGACTGATGGATGAGGTGAGGGTGACTGGAACTAGAGTCTTAACAAACTTCTGGTTGTTTCCTTCTATTCACTGTTTCTTTATTTTACTACTGGGCCATGATAACTACCTCCTAGCGTCGACCTGACTGACATGACGATACGAGTAAGTAAGTAACGTAACGACGACGGCGATGAGACGGTATTCGTGGTTCATTTCGTGTATCTTTTATTAATTTCTTTTACCATTGGTTTTGTTTGTTTCAATCTTCTTCGTTCGTTAGGTTTAGCACCTAGATGAAGAATGAAGGTAATGTTGGCTGTTTATATTAGAGAAGAGATTATCGATTAAATTTGAGAACAGTGGTGTTGCTGTAAAAAATCAAAAGGGTCATAAAAATAAAATACTTTAAGGCAAACAAAAATAAAAATTTGGTAATAGCTTTCCTTTGTGTGATTTTTAAAAACAAACCCATATTGAAAAACAGGATTTACTGACGGTTTATCTTTATCACTTATCGGGTTTTCGTTTGATAATTTTATATTTTGATCTATAAATTGATTTTTTTCGTAACGAATAATACGTTTTCAAAATGATTTTTATTTCCCAAAGTATAGGCGTATATTTGTGTCTGTGAACCAGCTGGCATTATCAGCTGTCTTGTCAAACTGATGGCTGTCGATTATAATGCATAGTGATGTTAGTAGAAGAGTGGTAAGTCTGCCGAAAAATCCAGATCTGTAAAAAACTATTTAAAATCAAAAAATAAATCAATTTTTTTTAAGCAATCGAAGGCAAAAATTGTCAAGATCAGTTTTTTGGCAGTTCTAAATCAAAAATAATTTGATATTTGTTACCAAACGAAAACCCCATTAAAAACTAAGTGCAAAAATGTCATTAATAAAACAGATTTTCTTCTATTTGACATTTACACATATATTCCTTCACTAAACCATCGAAAACGGTGATTTATAGCGAGTTTTATTCAAATTTCAAAGATCTCCTCTCAAAATCGAGATTTGATTTTTTCAATGAAACTTTTTTCCAGATGTAATTGTAGTATTAGTGAATGACACACACATTTCTATAAAAAAAAAACTATCTTCATCATCAGATCAAGAGTAATGGTGTTATTGTTTGGTAACAAAAATCATTTTATTTTTGATTTGGATCTGTCAAAAAACTGATTTTGACAATTTGCCAAAAAAAAAAATTTATTTTTCGATTTTCCAAATATACACCAATACTATAGCAAATAAAAATCAATCAGAAAACGTATTCGATTCGTTACGAAAAAAATCAATTTAGAGATCAAAATATATATTTACCAAACGCAAAGCAATCAAAAACTGCACTAAATTTATAAAATCTAAATTATTTACATCCTGGTACATTATTTGTTCATTTTATAGTTTTTTTAAAGCTAGTTCCCAACAAATTAATAAGAAAATATTTACTATTTGACCGTTGACAGAAAAGCCTTTTTACATGTACATATGTGTACATTGAGGACAAATCTGCCAAACGATCAGAGATCAGATCTTTTGTGTTAAAATTTGATCTAGATGTGACCTTTTTGTTGGAATGAAACTCTAAAAATTCAAAAAGATCCAATCTTTTTACAGAAAGATCCAATCTTTTCTTGAATGAAACTCGCTATAAGCCAAGTTCTTCTATATATAGAAAGACCTTTGCATAGCAAGTCAAATTTTCTTTTATTACCTAATTACTCAATCTCTAAATGAAAACTTGCCAAGTAAATCAACACTATTAAGGGCATTGGGTTTTCGTTTGGTGAATTTATATTTTGATCTATAAATTGATTTTTTCCATAACGATTCGAATACGTTTTCAGATTGATTTTTATTTGCTATAGTATTGGTGTATATTTGTGTCTGCGAATCAGCTATCGGTATAAGCTGTCTTGTCAAACTGATCGAAAAAATGCAGATCTGCAAAATTGATTTAGAGTCAAAAAATAAATCAAATTATTTGGTCAATTGAAGGCAAATACTGTCAAAATCAGTTTTTTGACAGATCTAAATCAAAAATAAATTGATTTGTGTTACCAAACGATAGCAACATCAGTAATCATTAAATAACAGATTTGGATTTCTCTGATAATTTTGAGATTTTTCCATACTACTCTATACTTAAAATATTTGATATTTAACATTAATAAACTTAGAACTTGGCGTACTTTTAGATATCACTACTTTCCAAGGGTGACTTGTTACGCAAAAGTTTTTAAATATAGAAGAACTTGGCTATTTGTTGAACATTTATGTTTTTGGTGTAATTTGACTACTATTATTATACATATGTTGTAGTTTACAGATTAACTTTTATTCAATGAATTAGTAAACCACCGCTAATCCGGGTTAATAAGCATTTTTTTATTAAAAGGGCTGATAGTGAATAACATCAGTTTATAATTATTTTTGATAAAAATTACTTTTTTTTATTACTTTTTCAAATTTTCTTCACATCACTGACAAAACGTGCATAGAACTTTAAATCTTTTCTTGTTAAAAGTTCTTGTATTAAAATAATATAGCGAATAAGTTTCGTAACTAATATTAATGTTTAGGAAAAGAATAAAATAAAATTTCGAGAATGAAAATAATTAAGATACAAAACAAAATTCTAAGGTACTTAAATTAATTATAAACAAGTATTACTTTTAAAATCTCAACATTTCTAAATAAAAAAAAATAGTAGGTTCGTCCGTAGAACTTTACACAGAGTTTACGCAGGTTTATTGACAACTTCAAGAGATGTCAAAAAAACCTGAGTTTTTCGGTTTTTAAAAAACACCCGAGGACCATTGTTGGTGATAAACAAGTAAAGTCAAGTTATGTAATAATTAAAATTTAAAATATTTTAAAATTAATTCTTTAGTCCGTTTGCGTTGGCTGTGTAAACAATCCACATCCCCAAAGGTTTCCATTTTCTATATTTATGATGTGTATGAAAATAAATATGTGTATTCTTTTGATTTCAATTTTAAAAGGACGTGCCTAGAGAGATGCCAACAGTGGGATAGTGTTACAGAAAAAGTTAAGTTTTTGAGGCCTAGTAGGGTTAAAAGGACGTTCAACTTCAGCTTTTAGCATCGTATTAACTCCATAATGGCATCTGATAGTATATCAGCCTTGCACCCGGGGGCCCATGTTCGAATCCTGCTGGTGAACATTTTTTTGTATAGTGATGCGCGCACTAAAGGGGTTTTCACTTCCCTTAAAAATGAACAAGCACAATGCGAGCGTTAGGAAAGTAAGAACGGATGCAAGAGGAGGTACCGATGCGCATTGGTTTTGAATTTCTGAATATCAAAATGGGAGGGGAAAATAGAGCCGGATAAAGTATTCCACATTCGCGTTGTGCGGCTAAAGAAAGAATCTCTGTACTTGACAGTATACGTCTGAAGTTGGGATCAAGGGTAAACTGATGACCATTACTAGATCCGCGAGTATTACTGTTGAATAATTTAAGGGGAGGAATTCAACTGGCAATTTCGCTAGAACAGTGTTTATAAATATATCGACAAAATAATGACAGACATACATATAATAACATTTCGACCGTGTTCTAGAGATTTAAATGTCTCCACTATATATCTATCGTCTATCATTCTTAGAGCCATATTCTGAATTCTATCTAAAAGAAACAAATGAGTTTTGGGAGCTCCTGCCCAAATGAACGAGTTGTACTCCAGCTTTGGACGAATGAAGGCCTTATATATTACAGCCAGATCAGACGGGGAAAAGAATTTCTTCCATCTTCAAAGAAACCCAAACACTTTGCAGCATTTTTGGCGACATCGAATATGTGATCATTCCACAACAGGTAGTCTGTGATGCACATGCCGAATACTGAAAGCTGATCGGTTTCTTCAATGCAAGTGCAACTCATGGATAGCGGCATGGGGGGGGGGGGGGTTCTGCTTTTAACGACAGAAGACAGTACTGAGTTTTTAAAGCATTAAATTCAACGAGGTTTTTATTACCCATTGGACAATGCTGTCAAGATCTGAATTTAATGAACTTATCACACGGTGCCATTGTAGTTCAACATCAAAAAACAACAACAAAAAAGAACAAGGAGGTAAATCTGAAAACGAATATGAAAAACTGAGGGTGTACTATCGTCAGCAAAACAATTTAGTGGATTAGAAGTTCCAGATAAGAGATCATTAATAAAAATGAGAAAAAGAGTTGGAGACAAAACTGGGCCCTGGGACACACCAGCATCTATTTTGTGAACTTCAGACTTGAATTTCTAATCCAACGAAAAACAGATTCATCGATACCAAATGCACGCATTTTCGATAAGAGAGCTTTATGCCAAGCGCTATCAAATGCTTTTGAAATATCAAGCGCAATAATATTACTTTCTCCAAAACGATGTAAAGATGTGTGCCACTGTTCGGTAAGATATACCATCAGATCACCAGTGGACCTATTGCTACAAAAGCCATACTACCGGTCATTAAGGAGCTTTCGTTCTTCAAGATATTTCTGAAGCTTATAATCAGCGTTTCCATGACCTTGGAAAGAAGGGACGTAATTGCAATTGGACGGTAGCTAGTGGGTGATGGAGATTCGCCTTTTTTAGGGACAGGCTGGATAAATGCTGTTTTCCATTCACTCGGAAAGAGACCAGTACAATAGTACAGATGTAAAAGCCTACGCAGTGGTTTTGCCAGCATTCAAGAACACCTCTTCTTTGTTTTTTTTTTTTAATAATGAAGTTAAATGATTAAAATATGATTAAACATCGAATACTTATTTAGAGCACATGTTTGGTTTCCATCAACATATAATTAATTTACAAAGCATAAACACAATACCTAATTGTGTTCATCAAAATTCAAACCCTACAAATGCTTTGCTATCTGGTTAATTAGCATTTTACTAGTTAACAAACATTTTAAAATGTATGAAAAGTTAGAAGACTACTATGATTTATGTATATAGTAAATTGTTAACTAGTATCGTGTTAAGGCCTTAATAATAGGTTGTTTAAAATTTTGCGCCATTAATTTCAAATATTCATCTGAGAAGATTAAAATTTTTATGGCAAATCCTCAAGATTTGTTGGAGATTTAGCTAAATCTACTTAAATCTCGGTTTAGGGATCGGGAAAATGTAGTATCTATATATATGATGCTTAAGAGATAAAAATAGTCTTTTGGCGATTTTAAACTTAGTAGAATGTTAAAAGATAGTATAGATAGATAGATAATCAACTCGTTTAAAATTGGTAACATGCTTTTTTTAACCTAGAAGGTATCATTCTAAAATTAAAAGTACTTTAACATCATAATACATACTAAATAATCTAAAATTTTAGGCAAAGATGAACAACACTTTGAAACACTAAGTTCCCAACGACCTTCGATAGCTCAGTTGGTAGAGCGGTGGACTGTAGAGTTGAGAAATTGAGTAGAAATCCATAGGTCGCTGGTTCAAATCCGGCTCGAAGGAAAAGTGTTTTTTTTATTTTTAAATCAAAAGTTGTTCTTTGGCAATCGTTTAATTTGAGAATGGTTGCACTAATTTGCCGCATCGCCTTTTTTTTTGAATTTTACAGAATTACAAATAATAGAAGTGTTATAGAATTCATAGTATCACCGAAAGAGTCGGTCAGTCGGTTTTTTTTTAAATAGACCGCTTTTCGGTAAGGAAGTCACTCCAGACATGCCAACTGAGAACAGTTCTGTTTATAAAAGCACTGTTTATTCGTCTGCGCAGGTTTAGATTTATGACAAACAACCCTATATTATAAAACCGTTATAAGTTGGAATTTCTCTGGGCGGCTCGTCCTTCCAGACAATGTTACAGGAAGATCAATACAATCCATATTGAAAATTCTACGATTTCATACAGTACTACATTATTTAAAAAAACAAATTTTAAAATTGGACTTACTTTTGAATAGTTTCAGGCAAAACCTATTTTTAACATGAATTACAAAATTTGCAGGTGGATAATTAATATCTCGTATCTACACATTATCATTTTTTTAAGGGCCGTCTTCTTGATGATTTTTAAAATCGGTATCTGATAGAAAGATAGAATTATTTCATCAGTCTAATTTGAACTTCTTTAAATTTCAACAGTTTAAGTGAAATAGTTAAATGCGATTCTTCAAGAAAATCTTTCTGCATACTATTTTTAGATAAAAATCCTTAACTTACTTTTTCTCTTGTCTTCACTTTTATTTCGTTAATATAACTTTTATTGTCAATCTCAATGAGATCAATGAGAGAAGATAGAAAAACACTAGCCATCTAAAATGAAGTTTCGTCATTCACAACCCAATTTATATTTTGGGAAATTTCGAAAATGACGTTTTTATGTTAAAAGCAATATAAAAATTCTTGCATAGACATTAATCATAAAAAATTGAAAACAAATTTTGTTCATTATTATTACAAAATTTAAATTTTTCATTAAATGAATTTAGGCTCCAACACTAACAGCCAAAGCGTTCCAGGCTTCTTTATTTTGGGGATATAAGTGTATTGCTCGCTGAATAAGTTTTATAGAACGTTTTTTATCGATAGCTTTTAATGCGTTACTTGCCGTCATCATTGAGTTTGCATCTTCAACACATGAATTTCTATAAAAATAAAATAAATAATTTCAAATATATTTTTCAATGAAATAAAACTCATACTTCTTGGTGCTACTGTGACCCAAAATGATAGCACTCAATGCCATTTGACTGATGGCCAAGAAATACTTTCGCATTTGTCCATAATTATCTAATAGATAATTTGCCTGAACCTTCCTCAATTCGGCACATTGTGGATACATGTGAACCCGAGAGATTAGATAAGTGAGTCCCTTTCTCGTTTGATTCTTAAAAACGAAATATATATAAATGTAAGGATAGAAAACATCACGAAATGCTTAACTTACATTTTTGAGATGATATTGTGATGTTAAGAAGGCTATGTCAGCACAATGTTCAAGAGATTTTTCATACTTTTTCAATTCGCACAAAATTGTCTCCGTCAGCTGATTATCCTGATGGAGTATGCCGAGGGCACAGGCCGAATAAAGAGCTTCAATAGGTGAGTTTTTCAAAAGAATACTAAAAGAGCGAAATTAAAAACAAGCTAAACGCAAAATTAATTATATAACACACCATTGGTATAGAATAGTTTTAGTATCAGCCTCACCCTGTGAGGAATAAACCATTGATGCCATTGCGACTAAAATCATAGCTGCTTTACCCTCTTCGCCAGCTACACTCTTGAGAATTGAATTATAAACAGAGTAGGCCTCTTGATGCTGACCTGCTCGGAAGTATGCGAGGGCTAGACCAACAATAGGCTGGAAACTCGCTTCTGATACTGAGTTAAAAGCGTCAATTGCTTTCTCCGGCTCATTATTCTTCAGAAACATATAGCCCAAGTTTGTGTATAATTTATTCCTCACCTCTTGGCTTGAATTTTGAACAGCTTGTAAGTGTCCTCTAATGGCTGGACACCAAAGCTGATGATAAGCATTAAGAAAACCATGATAAGATAGAGCTTCTGGTGAGCAATAGTCCTCTTCAACTGCCAAATACCAATTTATGGCATCCAGTGCAACAGTTGCGGCAAACATTATATCAATAGTTCGTTTGAATCTCAGTTCTTTACGCTTTTCTGCATCGCTAAGAATGCTGCATACCCAATAAGCATATCCAATTGTGGATTCTAAATGGTATTCAAACTGCTGACAATGCCTGAAAAGATCTAAAGCCTCCTCCTCATCACAAATTAGCTCAGCTATCATTGCTTGACCAATCCATGCATTCGGATATTTAGGGTTCGATTGCTGTGCTCGCTGAAATGCTTTATTGGCCAACTTAATGTCATTCAGCTTCAAATAAAGCACCCCAAGATTTGTCCATGTTGTATAAGATTTTCGATCTATCAACAAAGCTTGAATAAAACAGTGCTGAGCTAAAGGCAAATCGTTGATGGTTTTGTGAGCGTTAAAAATTCCCAGCGCATTCCAGTTTTCCCAACGATCACTCTGGTGACTTATGGCCATTTTGCACGCTTTAACTGCCAGATCTAGATGCTTGACTTCGTCATCGGTTTCAAATTGTGCACTATAGTAAGCACAAATCGACAGCTCATACCAAAGGAATGTGTTTTCAGTTATTTTAAGAGCACAAGTATAAAATCTATGAATAACATTATTTAAAGTCAGTTAAAAGTCTTACACCACCCCAAACTATTGTACCTTGTGGCAAACTCTAATAACTGCTTTCGATCCAACACTATTATATCATCATCACCTTTCTTTGCCAATTTACCAGAAACTTCCAAATGAGCTTTGGATGTAGGCAGTAATGCGACTTGAACGAATGTATTTGCCGCCAGACGCCACAACCACACCATATCTTCCTTTGCATTTATAAAAGCTCTAGAAATATATGGGTTATTTGATTTTTGTTTTAATTAGGCCTTAGTACCTTTCTAAATATTTCACAGCTTCTTGAAGATGATGCTTGCATCGACCTAGACGTTTTTCAAGCTTAAGGTTATTGGCCAGACCAATGTGAGATTCGGCAGCGCCTTTTAATCCAGGCAGGTAATCCGGATGGTCAGCTAAAAGTTCGTCAAGCTTTCCAATGGCTTCTGCATACATTCGAATTGTCTAAAAAAAATGTAACTAACCGAGTTAATATATTAAGCAACATTTAACAAAAAATACCAAATTAATCAATGCCACTTGCAACTTTGCATAGAGATTCCCTGGATCGAGATCTAGAATTTTTTGGAAAACTCTCACAGCCGAATTGTATGATCCTCGTTCTCTATAAGCATCACCTAAACACTCCCAAGAAACAATAACGGTAACATCGAATTTTAACGAATCCCTAAATGCATTTATAGCCCCATCAAAGTCCTTCACAATCAAATAATGTAATCCTAATTTAAAATTCACCCATTTCAACATTCCAGTGGGACTTTTCTGCAATACACCCATCAGTAGTCTTAGATTTTTCTCCTGAAACTAGAAAATTTCAAATTTTAGAATCTGTATTATGACTGTGTGATTGATATTATTACCTCTTCTCCTAATTCCAAATAAATTCCACTTAGAAGATCAACAGCTGTTTCATTGAGCATATCCAAACTAGTGCATTTTTCAAAACACTTTATAGCTCGTGTTTGATCCTGCAAAGCCATATAGATTTTTCCCAGATGCTCAAAGCATTCAGCCCTGTATGGTCTTAATCTAGCTGCTTTCAACATGCATATCAAAGCAGAATCATAGTTCTGGATCATAATATTCAGTTCTCCTTTTAACAAGAGAATTTCGTAAGACTCCTGATAATCACACAAGTTTAACTTTTCCAAAGCTCCTATTGGTGAACTGATATTTTTTTTTTTTTTTTTTTGAAAAGAAAAAATAATTGTATTATTATGACCTACAGCTTGTATTTGGCTTCAAGAAGCAATGGTAATGGCAGTTCTTGAAGTTTCTCCTCTTCATTAAGTCGGCGATAACATCTAAAATGAGAAGTCATTGAAAAAAAAAACTCCAAATTAAAAACAAAACAAATAACCACCTTGCTAATGAATCCAAAACCTCTTCGCTTTTATCAAAAGTTAAGAGTATTTCTATAGCTTTGCACAGATCATCTGCACATCGAGAATGTGACAGACACACCCCATAATCTTTTGTCCATCCAACAGATTGCACAATCGGCGCAGCTATCATATAGGCTCCAATTTGCATTTCTGTGCTGGCCATTAGTTGAAGTGTCATTTTATAACCTGGCTGAATCTGATTGGATTGAAAGAGCAAACTTCTAGCAGTAACCATTTCTTCAGATTCAAAAGCCTGTATGGCTTTAACAAGAAGAGCTAAACTAGATTTCGGATTAAGACTTTCCAATTTCTCAGCATAAAAATTAATAGGCATTTCAAGAGCTGATAGAATGCCTGTGTTTGTTTTATAATTCTCAGAATAAACCTTACATATCCATTCTAGAGGGCAAAGTTCATCAGGAAATAAATTATACAAGTAATCAGACATTTTTAAGAGTTTTTCCAAATCCTGTTGCTTATAAAGGTGTTTCAAATATTTTTGTAAGAATTTAACTTGCATAGCCGGTTCGATGTTTTCAATGACTTTAATGGCGATTTCAAGACAGTGTCCATTCTAAAATGGTAAATATTTATTTTTTGTAGTTAAAAGATTATATTGGTTCAATTAACCAATTTCAAATCATTATCATCGATGTTATCCTGGGTCACCCAGACTTTGGCCAAATTTAGATAAGAGGATTGTTTTGTGTCATTTGTTTGAGCGCCTAAAGCTGCTCTCTTCAGTACTTCAATGCATTTTTGGGCGTTTTTAGGAGAAGCTAGACCGACACATGAGATTTTCTCATAGTATTCACATGATTTCTCACTAAACAAAACAAAAACACAACGACAATCAAGAATTTCCAGACCTAAATCGAAAGTCCTTCACTTACGGAACAAGATCTAGAAGTTTTTCATAGATTTCAGGAAGTTCATCTTTTGATGCGCAATTGGCTAGTCCTTGCAGAGCTAAAGTGGGAGTTGTGGAGCAGGTTACTGCTTTTCGTAAATGAATGGCAGCCTGGGGATGTTACGTTTTTTTAGTTCTATATTCTTCTTCGTGGTCTTAATTTTATCTTACTTGATTTTGGTCTGTATTTTGATATGCAGCTCCTAGCAGTATAAGACACATATAATTTTTCGGATCGACTTGAAGGAGCTCCTATAATGTTTGTCAGGGAATTGCAGTCGTTGGTAAATTAGTAAGATAAACTCACATACCTGGCATTTCTCGATGGCAAATTTGTTGTTCCCAACTTTTATTGCGTCACGAACTTCTTTCAATGATTGTTTTAGGTATTTTGGGTCCATTATTATTTTTTACTAAATTAATAAGTAGAAAAACAGTCTGAAGGCTTGATAAATTTTTAATTATTCATGCAATTTGCAACAAAACAAATTGTTGTATTTTGACATTTGTTTTTAGTTTGAGACTCTGTGGAGAATCGAATTGGGTATATAGTTTGAGAAGCTTCAATTTAAGGCACCCATCACACCTAGTAATACATTAAATATGTATATTAATGCTTTTACACCAATTTATTATGTTTGCGATTCTTAGCTACCAACGATTTGATGGAATTATTAATGAAGTTTTGTTTTCAAAGTTTTTAAAGGTAAGACGCGCAACCCAGTTTTCCCGTGTTGCTTCCTATTGTGATAGCAGCACAGAGTTTTTTAAAGCAATCTATCAACAAGCTTCCCTGTGATATATTGGAGTATATTGATGGAGAATGTTGGATGAAAGTGATCAGCTTGAAAATTTGCATTTTTGATTTTAGTTTGGTTCGAGTAAAACTTTTGTATGAACAAATACATCATTTTATTAAATACTAGGGGTATTTACGATCCAATGCAACCAGTCTAGTATCATTGCAAGAGTGCAAAAGTGCAAAATTTGTTTGCACCACAACAACAAAATATACAAAATAAAATCTTACAACACTTTTACATTTTTACTATACGCTAGCCCTATTGCAACAAATAAATACAACGGAGTAAAATTTGCACTCATGTATTTAAGCACATGCTAAGGTTAATTTTTGACTGTCAGCTGTAATTCATTTGTGAAATTCAATGAGTGTTTCTACAAATTAATGTCTTTTTCAATTTCCGCATCGCATTTTGAATTTAACAATGGAAAACATCATAAGAAAGTGCGTTTACGATCTACTAAAAAAATCTAAAATTTCGCAATTTTACTAGGACTGTTGCACAGGATCGTGAATACTCCTATTTCAATATTTATAATAAAGTTTGCAAGCGAATGGAATCCAAAACTGAGGCAAAAGGATCAAAAATCACTCTCTTGTAAGTACCTACAATTATAATATTCATTATTCCTATTACAGGGTATTATTTTCTGAGTTTCCATTTTCATTCAAGTTCGCGCATGAGGTATGAGTAAAAAATCAGAGACCTTTGTATGTGACATAATGTCAACCGACAATTTTGATAAAACACGTTAAATGTTCTTGCAATTGTGGGGAAACGAAAAGGTAAATAAAAAACGTGTTTTATTGGGAAATCTATTATAGTTAATCTATCCATGGTAGGATTTTACTTACGATGTCGTATGTAAAATCCTACTACGGATGGATTTCCCAATAAAACACGCTGTGGTGTAAAGCAGGCAAATTATCCTGTTTGGCTTGGTATGAAGACAACATAAAACTATACAGATCTGAGTCCAAACCGAAATTTATGATTTATGTATACCCATCTCTATTTCTCCATTATATTTGTTTATATTTTCATGTAACGACTTGTCTTTTTCTTTTTTAAACTACTATACTATTTATTTCCAAAACAAAAGAGCCATCTACCCACCAGAATAAAACTAATGATTTGACCTTGAAACAAAATAAATATAAAATTTGGTTCGAAATGGTGTCTCTTCCAAAAGCGGTATTCAAAGCAATCCAATACACTAAAATAAAACTGTCATATTCTCTGACAGTCTTTCTACGATCTCCGCGGTTAAAAACATATCCAACTCATTTGGTTTTGCCGAAGATACGTAACATTCCAATAACCAACAGCGAAACTTTAAAAATAGTTTGGATTCCTGGGCACTCCGGAATCAGTGGCAATGAAGCAGCTGATAGTGAAGCCAGATCTGCGTCAAGGAAACCTTTAACTATGATTTATCAATGCAATAAAAACGACATCAAAAATCTCATCCTCGACAATTGGAAATTTAGAAGAAAAATATCCTGGGTTAATTACACCTACGCCTAAAAAACCATTAATCCTAACGGTACTAAACCAATATACCCGTATAACGTCTCTCACAAGAAACCGAGGATTTACATAAGACTTAGACTCGGCCACACATATCTCACACACACACAAACATTTGTTCAAAAAGGAATCGCCTGCAGCATGTCACCTTTGCGACGAAAATACCCCACTTTCCTTACATCATCTCCTTTCCTGCAATAAAACTATCTCAACTACCAATAGCATCTCCGAACATAACCTCCCACACCTGCTATCTAACGTCAATCTCGATAACATTAATACTGTATTTAATATTATATCAACTCTCAGCTTAGAAAAATGTATCTAGTTCTTTGTATATGTAATATATAAGCATTACTTTAAATTTTTAATCTATCTAGTAGTAAGCCCTGGCAGCTAATTCTAGTCCTAAAATATTATTAAATTTGTAATTTACTTACACTTTAAAGTTATAATAATAATAATAATAATAATAATGTTCCAAAAGTTTAAGTAAAATACTAATAACTTATTTTGAGCGTAATTACACAACCATATTTTAACAAAAAAAAAAAAACAACGTGAAGGATTCAACTGGAGACATTTTTGAAATATTGCAATTTTTGGGCAAAATATTGCGGATGAGACCAATTCACTGATATGTAAAACGGATACTTTGGAAACAATCTGATTTCCGATCGGAACAGTAATGGATTTTCATAGATCGTGTTATTCAATATAAATAATAAGGTGCGACTTGATTCAACGAATAGAACAGAATAATATTTATTTTAGAGAAAATAATTTGCCAACAGAAAAATAATAAAACGTACTAAATAAATATTTAACAAGCAAAGTTCTATATTGAACAGTATATAAGTTATTGAATTTATATTTCAACACTTTCGTTTCGGAAATTTTCCGAATATGGTTGAATACATGCAAAGTTTCCGCATCTTATGGGCCGATTATGAAATCTATGCTCAAAAATATAAATAGGAAAGAATAATAATTTCGACATTTTTACCATCCAACATTTATTTTTTTTATTTGTTTCGATCATTACGACATGAGTATTACGAGACAATCAAATTAAAAACAACACTTGCACCACAAAACTACCACTACTAGTGACACACCTTATTTTACTACCAGTGTATTACTGCAGGTGAACGAAATGCCATTTATCAACTGTAAAAAAGAAAAAAAACACACATTAAGACTTTAGAACTAAGTTTAGTTTAGTTCCTGAACTTACTAATTTCACCAATAGTTTCGACGTCTCCATCAGTTGGAGCTTGTTCGATGATTTTATCAGCTTCTTCTTGGGCAATAAGGAATGGTGAGTCAGAAACAGCTGTGTTCGAGCTACACAAACAAAATTACAAAACCAATTAAATGACTGCCTCGAAAAAAATGTATATTAAATATTACCATGAAATCGAGCCACCATCTAAATCCTTCTTGATTAATCCAACCCAGAATTTGTGGGTTTCATTAATAATGTTGATAGCAAAACTAGCGTTCTTTGCTTCACCGTTAAATGCAAACTGGTTCTCGGGTTTACCATCGGGAATTTTGTAGATTTTAAACCATTCAACTGTAGCACGGAGAAGTCCGGGGAAGAATTTGTCAACATCGCCTACATCGCTCATTTGATCGGCCAGCGGATCATTGATGTCAATGGCAATGATTTTCCAATCGGTTTCTCCCTCATCAATAAGTGCAATTGTTCCGAGAACTTTAATTTGCATAACTTCACCGCGTTTTGCTACTCGGGAACCAATTTCAATTACATCAATTGGATCATTGTCACCCTTGCAACTGGTGGATGGTTCGATATGATCGGGATTCTCCCAGGTTTGTGGCAGAGCTCCATAATTCCAGATATAGCCGTGATGGGGGAAGCAGTTGGCAACAAAACGAAGCTTGCCCTTTTTGACGTCCTGCTTAATTGGATTCAATGGGTTCTTAAGGCTAATCTGTTAATTTAGAATTTGAAATATTGTGTGAGACACGAATTTTTATTTGTCTATTTAATATCAAAACAAATTGGGTTTCGTTGACACGAATATGCCCCCACGACAAATAACTAGTAATAATAATTAAAGCACAGTTTTTTTATAGCTTATTTCAGTAATTATTTGTTGGTCTTTTGATTACCTCCATTTTAGCATTTGTCCATCGTGGCACTTCAACTACCATGTTGTATATATTCTTAGCCTCATCAGCATATAATGGAATGTCATGAAGGGGTGAGATGGCATTTCCAGCTTCATTTTCTACAAAAAAAAAACAATAGAATTATTAATGATTAATACATAAGCTAGACAATCAATTAAGCCCATAATCGTGTTTTAGGATGATAAACTATCTTTAGCACAATATTTAACAACTTCGAACACGCAAATGTTGAACAATTGTTTGGAATATATGGTGCCATAAGAACTTGTCCAGAATAACTATTCTATGTTTGGTGTTAAAAAAAAAACAATATTGAACTTAACATTAGTAAATGCCAAGCAGTCATATATTTCCGAAAATCTCTCCGTCCACCACCCGTGTTAGTGAGCTCAGCTTCAGATTAAATTATGACAACATAGAAGAAGCTAGAGCTAACTCTGCTCAAAATTTTTCAGACATTAGTCGAAGGAGTTGTCATATTCTTAAGTGACGGAATCTCTCTGTACATATGGCCATATGGCTAGCAATCCAATTTGCGGTCAGGGAAAGAAGGAAAAAAGTATGGGAATATTTATTCTTCCCACCAAAGAATAAAATACCCGACTGGATCGTACGAACTTGCTCTTTTAGGTAACAACTTTAATGTAGCTAAATATTGACGATGTTAGCAGGTAGGTAGTCTAGTTATATCATACAGGTTTAGAGCCGACTCTGGTTCTTAGTAGAATGAATTTTCGAATGGATGATTCAAGGAATATTTACATAGGTACCTACCTACAAATGCATATTTAAATCTAGATTGTGGATTTTAATTAAGTAAGTTAGGAGAGTAATACATAAATATAAACTAGGTATGTAAATAATGATGAAAGTGAAGTAAGTAGGAGGTAGCTAGGCTAACTTAATAACTTAGGTGCAATATACATAATAGTCATGTGATTTTTAAGGATACATATAAATAATTGTATGAGAATAGTAGTATTTATGTAGGCATTCAGTGACTTAGGCAAAAAGACGTACAATGAAATATAATTAGGTAGAACAAAATGGATGATACTCATAATAAAATCTTTTTAGATTACTTAGGCTCGTTTGCTGATACACAACTTAAGTATTTAACTTCTACTTAAGAACTTATGTGACAGTTTACGCAGAGGAAAAAGTAGCCCTTAAGCGTTTTAAGTTGAACATAAGTATTTCTGATTCGTATCAGCAAACGTGCCTTAGTTGTTAAAGTCTGAGGGAAATTAAAAAGATGCCATTTAAATTGTTGGGCAAATATAAATACTCCTATGTACATACATACACCTATTTTTTATTTATAAAATATCGTAATTTCTAGAAAAAAAAATTGAAACGCCATTTTGTAGTACATATAATAAGTATGTTGGTACCTACATATAAAATTTTAATTTCAAACAAAATTTAATTTCAAAAAAATTCAGTGGCTTATTTTTGAAAAATCGATTTTTTCAAAAACAAAAATTCTATTTATTTTTTTTTATCGAAAAGTATACAGTTTTTTTTATTTTAGGGAGCATTTGAATAAAAAGAAATAATTTTAATCAGTTCATCCAATAGTTAGAAAGACGAAAAGTGATTCTATGGGAAGTACCGTTAATAAGTTCGTAATATACATTTAACATTTACATATGGGAGGTACCGTTGTGTTGTACTTTAAGAAAATATTTTTGTTTAACTATTCAAGATAATGTCAAAAAACTGCCAATTACGAAGTTTCGAAAAAATCTATTGAGCCGTTTTCAAAATTTTGAGTTTTAAAAAAAAAGGAGCTTCTGCGTAAAACAATTCAAACAAATCAAATGACCAAAAATAACTACATATTTTTTTCCAAAAAAAAATTACAAAAAATTGTAATACGTTATAGGTCCAAGAAAAATACCATTTGAAAAAGTTGGAAAGTTACCAACGAAACGTCGGGAATAATTTAAAAAATGCATTAATTTGTTTTTATTAATTGGATAAAAAATAAAAAGTTCAAAAAGCCCAATTAAAATACATCACAAAAAGTAAACTTTTGCCATCATTAATGAATCATCGTTTTAGAGAAAAATAACATTTTGCTTTTTGGCAAAAGAAAAATGTATGGCACCCAAAGGCTTTTAAAAAAAATAAAAAAAACGTGAGCTATTAACAACAAAGCAATATGTACCAAGTTTGAAGCAAATCCATCCAACCATTTAGGCTGTAGACTCGAGGAGAGACACACAGACATAATTGCGGACCCATTTTTTTCAACTTCGTTATCTTTATAATGTCAAGTACCGCAAGTAAAAATGAAAAACAACTAAAAAATGAAATGATCTAGGAAAGGTAGCAGCTCTGGTCGATTAGATTATGAAATTATGAATTCGCTCAAATTATAAATTTATAGTTGAAAACATTTTCGAGTGAATTATTCCATCAATTTTTTTAATATAATAATTTCTTTATCGGATTCAGATTTTTTTCGGTTTAAGGAAGCAGCGTAATAGAAAACCTTTAATTAATGCTTCAGAAATTTGTACAGAGTTTGGGAATTAACCTACAATTTATTTTTATTTTATTTTTTTTAAAGGGGGTAGACAAATTAAAGCAGTTTATGTACTGTTAACTTGTACGTACTATTATGTGATTCAGTGTTCTGTTAGATGCTTTAAGCACAAACTGCTTAGATGATAAAAAAACGCTAGAGTTTTTGCGTTGGCACATTCGCAAGTACAATGCGATATATAATATGCGGTAATTACTTTAATTTTTAATGCATAAAATTTCTTTGATTTTATTCTAAAAAATGTTGGTATAGCAATTTTCAGTAATTAACAATATATGTACATATATCTGAAAACACTTTCAAAAAAAAAAAAATTGTTCACCCGTTTTTGAAATACATATTGTAATTTTCTAAAACCAAAAAAAAAAATGTTGGCATGCAGTAATACAGTCAAAATCGGTTATAACGAAATATCGGTTATTTCGAACTAAGCTCTAAATCCCGACCAAGGTTCATGCTAATTGTACTAACCAAATATCGGTTTTAACGATATCGCCTATAACGAACTATCTCTTATAACAAACAGTTTTAAATTGAAAATTAAAAAACCTATCGCTTATAACGAGTATTAAAAAAAATAGCAATGAAAATTTCGAGCATTTCAAATAATAAATTATTTGGATTTCCCTTCTTCTGTTTTATTTTTTTATAGCGAATTTCGTATTCTGTTTCTGAGAGGAACTAGGATAGTCATATTTTATATAAAGTAAGGTTAAGTGTATTAGTTTTATTTTTTCGAAATGAGTTAAAACCGTAGAATTTTTACGAAGAATTTCGAAGAATTCCACTTAAAAATAAAAAAAAATCGATGCGGTCCGTATGCCGGCATAATAGAAGAAGAATTCATAAAACAAAAATGTCGACAGCAAAATCACAGATAAGTTTGTAAATAAATAAAATGTTCGCTATAATAAAAAAGTTTGTCCACCTTTTAATAAAGAACAAAAAATGGAAAATCGGTTATAGCGAAACACTGGATATAACGAACAAATTCACCAGTTCTGTCGAGTTCGTTATAACCGATTTTGATTGTATTTAGAATTCGATGGACCTTCTGTATAATTTTGTTTACGAAAATCCGTTAAGCCGTTAATGAGAGAGTCGAAAATCAAGAAAATGGTTAAATGACACGTCATATTTTGTCAATTTTTGGGACTAAAATATAAACTATAGCTACAATAATGCACAGAATTTTGTTATCAAAATCGTTATAGCCGTTTTCGCAATAACTTAAATTTACCCTTTTTGGTGCAAACAAATTGTGTGGCAGGTACTGTTAATTTTGGCGATAAAAAATAGATTAGAAAAAACAATCGAGGCAAGATGCCTAAGTACTAAGTACCAAGTTTGAAGAAAATTGCTACAGCGCCTCTAGTTTAGACTGTACATCGACCTACAGACGGAATTGCGGCACTTAATTCGCGTTCTCTATCATCGTAATGTCAAGTTTGATCAAAATCTCGAGTTCAATTTTTTGTCAAATACAAATTTTTGTTTAACCGATTTTAGATTTGTTTCTGCTTTGAGCTAGAATTACTTGGACAACGTAATCGATCAACACGTTGAGTCTCTGATGGCAAAATCTGTCCTAATTTTTCCATGTCTTCTTATTGTGAACGAAAAATGTCAATGAGGTGACAAGAAAGTAATATCTTCGTTGACTTGAATTTTTTAATCAACCAATGGACGGTGTGGTGATAACGAAAATAAATTGTATTATGACGTCAGAAGCAATACGATGACGGATAATGTTGATCGTGTAATTTACAGCTTTAGAAAACCGAGTAAAAGGTTAAAAAGGTGTGGCCGTGGCGCGATAGATGTGTGCTCGCCTGTCAACCTCGTAGTCTCAGGTTCGATTCATGTCGTCTTATTTTTCATTAAAAACTAATTCTAAAAATTCTCATAAAATAAGTAGCTGGTTTGCTCATCCATGGTGTTTAGGCATAACACTAACAGCATGTGATTAAGTAAACATACACCCGTATAACACGGTAAATTCTCTGCTTTAGTACAGCCGCCATCCCTGGAGATAAATTTGAGACAACAACCAGCTCTAGTCTCAGAACATCACGCCACACATCATTCCTATCCTTCTATCTCTTCACTCTCACGCCCGCGCTGTGTTAAAAAGCATATAAAGTATAACATTATAATCCCTTGAGCGCGTGAAAATTATAAAAAAAAAATAAAAAATTATAAACTTTAACAAGCTCCGAAAATACATTGTAGGTACACAATTTTCCAAGCAATCTGAAATTTAATTTTATTTTTCACATATTTTTAATGATACAAAATTAAACAATTCTCCAAACAATCATTTCAATAAGAATATCTTGTTTTATAAGTTTTGTACTATACTTTTTTTAATTTAATTTGCATTTACAAATATTTGCAGTAAAAAACTGATATTCAAAAAATTTAAATACCTAAACTCATAGTCCTCCTCATATAATATGTAATTATATAGCGAAAAGAATCTACATTGCCTGCAATATACCTACATCTATGTACGAATTGTTTATCTAGGTATGTAGGTATGTACATATATATAAGAATTTAGGACGTGACTTGGCGAATGTTAACAGTGCGGCCCCGTAGGGTTAAAAGGGCATTTGACTTCCGGAGCTTCAACAGCACCATAACCCCGCGGGAAACGAGGG
Source organism: Philhelius pedissequus (assembly GCA_910595825.1). Lineage (NCBI taxonomy): Eukaryota > Metazoa > Arthropoda > Insecta > Diptera > Syrphidae > Philhelius > Philhelius pedissequus. The sequence continues at coordinate 48,304,683 of OU343160.1, forward strand.
GAATGTTTAACACTTTGAACCTTAAGGGGTGAACAACTGGAACAAAACTGGTATAATTTGTTATAAGTTGGCATTTCCGTAGACCCATCTAAAAGTGTATGGGGTAAGGTCCCCAGTGGCCGGCCCCTTAAAGAATTTTTCGTAAAAAATATGACACAGAAGCTGCAAATATCAACCTTTTACACTCAATCTTGAAGCAAATTATTCTTTATTTATCTCTCAACCGATGAAACTAAACTAAAATGTGATTTTTTAAATGGAACAATTATTTATTTAGGTTTTATCAAAAAAAGTCATATTCTCCAGTGTACGGCCGCTATGCTCATATTTCCGGCCAATTACACTCCTGAAGTCGGCCACACAGATTTAGACCTGAACTAATTTTATTTTAAATGAAGCGGTCGAACTTAGGACACACATCCCAATATTCGGCCCCTAGTTTCTACTTCGAAAAAGGCTGCCGAATACTGGATTTTATTGATTTTAAATGGCAGGTTTTGCTCGAATGTTCGTGTTATTACTCATTTATTTATTTTTGTATTTTTTTTCGAAAAATTACATGTTGCCTATTTTCGGCCGGGGGCCGATTTAAGGAAACTTCAATTTCTTGTCTTTCCTATGTCCGGCTTATTGAAAACGACCATAATTACAAAATATTTTTCAATTTTAAAGCAAATTTTAATTGGAAAATATACTCTTTTACTGTATAAACACCATATAAAATCATTAACCCAATAAAATTCCCTCAAAATCACTAAATTTTGGTACAATGTTTACCAAGGGTTTCTAACAGTTATCCAGTGCAAATAATTTTCCAAATGGGTTGCGCATTTAATTATCTCATAACTCTGAAATTACTATAAATATCTAATGAAAATTTTGACATATTATAAGAAATAGATGTCAAATCGTAATAATGTCGATTTCGTTTCAATAATTAGGATTCGCTACTAAAACCAATACTTTTTGGCTTTGAAAAGAACGATTACGGACCGAATCTCTTTTTGGGACTGTGTGTGTTGCTTGGCAGCTCTAAAAAAAAAAACAAATCTTCAATTCGTTAAAAAATCATTATTTCGTTTTAATTTCCCGATTACGACACGGGGGAGTTCCTAAACCCACTTGCACTTTTTTAATATTTGTTTCCAAGAAGTTTTTAACAATTTTTTTTATTTTTTAATATATTAATTTACTTTTTCTGTACACTGCCACAAAATAAAAATTAATTCACAACACAACAATTGAGAAACGTCAAAACAAATATTGTAGTGTGTGTACGAATCTGTGTACAAATCCGTTTTGAATCCGTCTCCAAAAAGAGATTCAATACGGATCTGTTTTTTCAGAAAAATATTGGTTTTAATTTGAAACGAATTTGATTTTCAGAAAAAAATTGACGGCGGATCGACGGCAAGTCGATGTTTTTGTTGAAACGAAATCGACATAAGGCTCTAAGCAGAGAAGTAGGTCCTTAGATTTCTTATGTCGATTTCGTTTCAACAAAAACATCGACCTGCCGTCGATCCGCCGTCAATTTTTTTCTAAAAATCAAATTAGTTTCAAATTAAAACCAATTTTTTTCTGGAAAAACAGATCCGTATTGAATCTCTTTTTGGAGACGGATTCAAAACGGATTTGTGCACAGATTCTTACACACACTACAATATTTGTTTTGAAGTTTCTCAACTGTTGTGTTGTGAATTAATTTTTATTTTGTGGCAGTGTACAGAAAAAGTAAATTAATATATTAAAAAATAAAAAAAAAATGTTAAAAACTTCTTGGAAACAAATATTAAAAAAGTGCAAGTGGGTTTAGGAATTCCCCCGCGTCGAAATCGGGAAATTAAAACGAAATAGTGATGTATTAACGAATTGAAGATTTGTTTTTTTTAGAGCTGCCAAGCAACACACACAGTCCCAAAAAGAGATTCGGTCCGTAAACGTTCGTTTCAAAGCTAAAAAGTATTGGTTTTAGGAATTAGAACGAATCCTATTTATTGAAACGAATTCGACATTAATTACAACGCTTTTATTTGGAAGGGGCCGGCTACTGGAGGGGGCCAGCAATAGGCGACTCTACCCTTGGTTTTATTATGTAGGTTATAAGAATTAATTTTGATTAATTGAAACCAAAAATCTACCTTTCCGAGACAAAATATTTCTGGTTTCAATTCAAAGCAACATTTCTTTTTTATGTTGTACCTACATATTTCATTAAAAATAACTTGTTTTGATTGCTTTTTAAAATAGTAAAAAAAAAACTAGATAAGTAGATAGGTAGTAAGATAATAATTTTTATATTTTCGTCTATCAGAAAAATTAGCACACTGATATTTATGAATGTTGTTGGGACTTGGGAGACTTAGCAAAAATGTTTCTAAAACCTTTAAACATGATTGGTTTGTTACTAAGGAATCGTTTTATTGCTTTGAAATGCATGCATGGCATGCAAATTTGATGACGTTAATTCTTTGACCCATCAAGGACAGAACTAATAGAAAATATCGATAGTTACCTATCTCAAATAGTTTTTACTGAAAAAAACAATGTTATTCCAAAAATGTATCTACAGCAATTATGGAAATATTACGTAAAATATTTAATCTAAATTCTGCCGTAACACATAAGCAACCATAAATAATAACACAGATAACAGGATTTAAAATAAATTATCTGACTAGCCAGTCAGTCACTCTCACTAAGCTTACTAGTATTGGAAATTATATAATTATTATCAACTTACTAAAATAAACGCTGTAGTTTGTAGAGTTAGGTGCTCCCTTTTCGACAGTTGTATATTTTGCAGACATTTTTAATGCAGACGTGGAATAGAAGTTTATTGATAAAGCTGAAGAAGATCTCGTTGACACACTTTTGTCGATAGCGAAATGCGCGGCTCGAATATTCTTCTTCGACGAATGAAAGAATTGTACCAATACCGGTCGAATAAATCTTGTCACCGCCATGCCGTCAGTTTTTGACAGATGATGTTTATTTGACATTGTTTAACATGCTGTGGATGGATAGATGTTGTAGAGGCTATGGATTCAACAGTGGGCTACAAAAGGGTGTTAAAACTTAAAGGCCACTACACACTTTTGTGGTTTTTTTCAAATAGTAGTAATAAATTTCAACATTGCCCAGTTTTATTAGATGGATATTTTATTTATTGGTTTAACTTCAATATTATGTATTTTTACAGAGTTTTTCGTTTCTAATATTTAAACAAGATCAAAAGTATATTTATTTATAGCTTATTACTGTACTTGAAGGCAGTTTTTTTTTACAGAATGTGTTTCTTTATTCATTCTGGGATGTCCAGAATATTCGGAATACCAGTTTTGCCTTCCTTTATTTTAAGGGAATATTCCGGATAAACTATTTTGTAATTATTTTATTCATTCCGGAACGTTTGGAATGCATTCTATTTATTCCGTATTAATCACGCTGATTGATGTCATATTTTTCTTTTCTATTCCGGACAGTAAGTTTGTTTCTTTATTCACTCCATTCTGGACAAACATTTCTTCTTTTCAATCCATTCTATTCCTTATCCGGAATAAATAAAGAAACACACTCATAGTAAATTGAATTCCAGTTTTTGCTATTTAGTAGTTCCCTTATGTGTGTAGACAGTGTGTTTAATGCAATATTGCAGAAAGTAAGCCACTCTGCATATGAAAGATGTCTAATGGATGCACCATCTTACCAATATAGAATATTGTACAGCCAACTCAACTTTGACCTTCGGGAAAATACTTATTTCCAGAATCGTTTTACTCTGAACATGATAAATGTAATTTTTAAAATAAGAGGAGAAATAGTAAAGTTAAATTACATCCCACATCGAGCAGACCTGCCAATTCTCTGTGATCTATGTAATCTTAGGGAGAGGGAGGATGTATATCACTTTGTTGCAAGATGCCCAATCTTAAATGAGTTCCGTATGAGGTACTTTGGTGTTAAATCATTGGATATGAACGAAGTGTTGAGTATTTTGAACGGCAATCTCGGCTGGGAAATTCTGTACAAATATACATCAACTGCACTAAGCAACAGGCACCGTATTATTGAGGGAGACTTTTAATAAAACGCGAAATTATGTATTATGATAATAAAATAAAACAAATGTTAATCTGGTAGACGGCCTCTGGCCACACCATATAAAACTTAGTATAACCAATTGTAATAATTTATTTTTAATATGGAATGTAATAAAGTTTCTGTCACCTAACTAACAGTGTGTTCTATTCCAAGTTTTAAGTCTGATTTCGCTTACTACAACGCAGATGCCTAGAAAGTCTTGAATATCTTCTATTATTTTTGCATATCACAATAAGAGAAAAAAAAGTTGGGTAAAGCATTCTACATTCGTGTAGTTCGGTTTTAGAAATATATATATATGTATTTGACAGTAAGGGTATTCATGTATATATCTTTCCGCTGGACGTTACATAAACTCCCCCTTAAAAATACTTGCGTAAATGTAGGAACAAATCAGCCGTTCATTGAACTAACTGTATGAGGTTTATTTCTACTATTTCTACATTTGCAGAGTATTTTTCCCATACAAACTTTGACAGTTCATTCCTGCGGAGATAAAATTATCTGGTGAGAGAAAATTATCTGCGGAGAGAAAATTATCTGGTTTCTGAGATTTATCCTGATATTCCGTCGTTTCATGAATACCTTAATGGCGTTTTTATTTGACAATCTGGAATCCCTCTCCGATCCGGGATTCCAACTGGACACTTTTGTGTGATTCTGACGATTCGGAATTTTAATCTGATTGTATGTGTGAAAATAATTGCGTACGTGGAAGTATTCAAATCAAAAAAAAAATTGTTTGTTGCACAATAATGATACAAAAAATGACAACAGTCAAGTTTGACGTTCAAGTATATGAATGTGTGAGTGCTTCTGGTTTCGCTTCTGATTTCAAATCCAGAAGCAAAATTCTCTTCTTTCATTTTTTTCCAAGTGAACACTTTCAGAAGAGTCCATAATGCTTCCGGATTGCCTAATAAGAACGACATTAGTATGTCTGAAATTGGACTTCGGGTAAATTGATTTGCATACTTTGAAGCGTAAGTAATACGGTTGAATTATCTAAGAGGAGATATACAACTGGCTTTAAAAAAAAAAGCAACTGCCGGAGAAATAACTGTAAAATAGATATGAAACATTATACATTAGTATTCAAGTTTCCAGAGATGTAATTGATTTTATGATGGATGTATCTCCGATCATTCTTAATGTTTTTTTTTTTCAGAAGCATTCGAAACCTTCTGGATAACCATTCGAAAACGAAATAAAGTTTTCGAGTCATTGCGGTCTTGCGGAGGGAATCGAAAATAATTTGTACTATTGCTGAAATGCCAAAATTAATTCTGATTCCCTCGACAGGTCTGTCTCAGATTCGGGTTCTGTGTTCGGGGTAAATGTTTTTTTTTTAATATTCCAGGTCGAGGATATGGCGGACTAAGCTTTCATTCGCCCTTTCTGGCACATTTTTCTCAAAAGACAAATTCTTAGCAAATTTTCTACGAAGTAGAGACACTGAAGACTGAGCACCTGCCATTAGCTTATGCATTACTACAGTACAACACAGAGAGAGACACACAGAGAGAAAGAAAAAAACAACGGGAGAAACGCACGGTTGGTTTTGATGTTTTGAATTTGAACGATCCCCAATTCATGTAATAACCACGCGCAGTGATGCTTGAATTAACTGAGCGATGGCGACGCTTCCATAAGAGCCATCCCTTGATCCCTTGACTCAATATATAAATTCACTATTTAAAAGAAAAAACACAAATAAAGCAATTTATAAGGAAAACTAGAATTTAAAACGTACTTTATTTCCCAAAAGTATTTTTACATAATTAAAAAAAACACTGAAATGTATGTAATAAAATAATACAAAATCATCTTTTTAACTTTCTTCATAAATATAATATTCTTCTTTTCCTTTTTTCTTCTTATTCCTACTACACATACATCAATTTCCGATTTAGTTATTCAATTCATATAAAATCTGTGAAATAGTTCCACTGGATTCAACATTACTTAAAGCGACGCTTGCCAAGTGTGGTTCATACTGTCGCAATATCCTATAAAAATAATATAATTACAATTAAAACTGTTCGTAAAATTGTTAAAACAAATTATAAATCTGTATATACAAACCTCTTAGCTGCTGGAGTGTACGTTACCAAGTTTCTTAGAATTAAAGCAGCTGTTAATCGAATACTCTTAGTCACTGGACCCTCATTCTCGTCCTAAATTAATATCAAATAAAATATGATATGGATATTATGACATATTATATAATATAAATAATAATACATTTTCTGGTATACAAAACTAAATATTTAAATTTCCCACTAAACCATTTAAAATGCACAATAATAAATTTATATTATTTATGGACATGGACATAACGATTACTTACACCATCGGGAACCATTGAATTCGCACTACTTTTCATTGATTTTGAAATAGTATCCATACCGATGTCAGTAGTGGTAGTAGGAGAAATGGTAGCAGGATGCATTGGAATTGTGTTAGACGAAGCAACAGTGGTATTTGCGGTAGATTTTATGCTAAATAAATTTTCAAATTCGGGATTCTACTCGAAAGTATTTTAATTAATTTGTTTGTTATTTTTATAAATGTGTAAAGTAATTGTCAAAGGTAAAGAGGAAAAAAAAACCAAGTCATGCTTAAAATCACACTGGAAATTATTTACGAAGAAATTTTTTCTTTCGAGTAAGAAGAAGTTCAAAGTGATAACACATGTAAGTTTGAGCTAGCTGGCTAAACCAGTTCATTTTTACAGAGATGTGTTGTTTGATATTTTAGTTTAGAGAAAACTCAAGCATCATCGACGACTAGACACCGTCTTTCAAGCTATCGATATGTAGAGCTAAAGCAATCAAATTAATAAAATGCATTTATTATTAAATAACACCATCAGTATGTAGTTCGCGGCGTGTGAGCGAAATAAGGTACTCAGACGCCAAAATATGTCGCCGGAATGGGTCCACAGTTAACTCTGTCAATCTCGAAGGCTTAATTGTTGATCATAGAATCTATAATAATTATATATCTCAAAATCAAGAGAGTTCTATATTTCAAGAATAAAAGTGCGTATAAAAATTAAAATAAAAAAAAGAACGCACTATACAGTGTTATAATATGAAGCTATAGCTATGGCCAAAAATATTTTGTGTATTATAACCAGTTGTGTTCAGGAAAAAAAATCCTAGTTAGGTCTTGCATGCTTTTCTGGATTGACCTAATCTCTATTTAATAATGGAGTGAAAGAAACTACTTGGTGTCTTGGGATTGCAGCGACGTATGTACTCAAATTTCCAAATTTCTTTGAGCTAATATACAAAAAAGTATTATTATTGTTTGTTATTCCCAAAGATACCGATCAATAACGTCTCTACTAAAAACAAAAAAAAAAAAACAAATATAATGGAACTAATTAAATAACACGTTATCTCAATGAATTTAAAATATTGAATAGCGATATAAGCTCTATTCATCTAGACTACAGTGCAAAAACTACAGAAAACTACTTAACAAACTAGCACAAATCGATTACTCACCATAAGCTCTTTGGGATTGATGAAATCGGATGCGTGTCTTTTAATTGCATGCAAAGCTGCACTCCCTGTCGACGGCAATGAACCATTCGATGATGTGGAGAGAGCTGGTGACGCCGTTCCACGTGTACTCTCCGCAGCTTGTTGTTGTTGTGCAGCAGCTGCAGCTAAATTTTTAATAATTGTAACTGGCTGACCTGTATTTACTACTTGAACGCCATTGGCTAAGCGGCGCTGAACTGCTCCTCGAAGACTCTTAAAGAAAATTCATAAATAGAACATTAATATGAAAACTGGGAAATCTAAACATTTGAAATCGAACCTCTATAGTTAAATGTCGATCTAGAATATGTGTCATGAGTGAGAAACGCTTGCGTGGAACACCATCGCACAATCCTGGGCCAGAACCCCATTGGCAAAATATTTCAGCACCAGCATCCAAATGATCAGGGCAATGAACCAAACAGGTATGATGATGTAAGTCAGTAATAGACTTGAACCTCTTTTTAGGGCAATTACGCCAATCACACACGAAAAGCCAATTAGGATCAATTGGTGGATCCTCGTCCATCTTCTCCACCTTCGGTTCAACTTTAACCTCGGCTTTAACTTCAGCTTTTGCTTCTAGCCTTATGTCGGCTTTGGCTTTGCCAGGCGCTATCCTGGGAGCAGTAGGCGGAGGAGTTGATGTAACTGGAGGAGAAGCAACTGGCACAAGTGTTGGCGGAGGAGGTGGTGGTGGTGGAGTCGGAATTTTCATTGGGGTTATAACTGGCGTTATTTGAGGTGATTGCTGTTGAATTTGCAAACCTGGTGGTCTCATACCTGCTTTTTGAACAGCTACATTCGTAATTTTCTGCGGCATTGGCTGAGGTTTAGCTTGCGTGGGCTGTATCATCCGCACCATTTGAGGTCCCTGTTGTGAGACACAATCGGCATATTCAATTGTTCTGCCGCTAGAAATGATTACTTGTCGCTTTTCTGTCCCCCCTGGTGTTCCAGTGTGCTGCACTATTTGTGCCTGCATTACGGCTGGAGTCACCTGTGTTTGCGGTGGTGGAACACCTTGCTGTTGAACTATGGAAACAGACTTCCCAAGACGAGGTAGCGATGGAGTCCCTACTGTTGTTGTAATAGATTGCGGAATTGATGAAGTTATCATAGGCGACGAAGTCTGATGAATTTTGATTGTAGCCGGAATATGTGACAACTGAGAAAGAATATTTGCATTTCCAGGCTGATTTAGGTTCTGTTTCTGAATGATCTGTTGCTGGACAGGTATAGGTCCGGTTTGAATGACATTCGTTCCACCGGCATTCATATAGATTTGGTGTTGCACTGGACGTGGCATTTGAGTTACAATCATCTGCTGACCCTGTGACGTGGTCATGATTACCTTCTGAGGTTGAGAGGTCGCAATCATCTGCTGCTGACCAACAGGTTGACCTTGTTGCTGAAGAATGATAATGGTTTTACCACCAGTGGCTTGTTGTTGCGGCGTTTGAGTAACCAACAAGCGCTGAGTCTGTTGCTGTGGCTGCGTGGTTTGTTGAGCCACAAGGTAGGTCTGTCCCTGTGGGTTAGTTGCGAGTACATACTGCGTTTGCGTTTGCGGTTGTTGCTGTTGGGGCATGACTGGCTGAAGGATCTGCTGACCCATAGCATTTTTTTGTAAAATGCACGGAACAGTTTGTAGACCTTGATCGGTTTTAATTGTCGCCGTAGCAGTGGGAAGATTGGATTGTTGTGGACCTTGTGACAGAATCATTTGGTGGGGATTATTGGGATTCATTATTAGTTGGCGCGGCATATTTACCGGCATTGAAATTAACTGATTCTGTATTTCTGGTTGTTGCTGAATTGCCAATTTTGTTTGCTGAATAACTGAAGTCTGTTGCGCTACCATGGGTTCATCTTCCAAATCTTCATCTTCGAGAATAGATGCAGCCATTTCGGCGTAAAGATTAGCAGCATTCTTTGAGGCAGTTACTTTTGGCTCCACCTCGAGAAGGATTCTCTTTTCTTCTGATTCTTCAAAATCATCTTCAATTTTGCGTTTACCCGACATAGTCATAGAAGTATCCAAGGTTCTCTTGTCCAATATATCAACAATCATCTGGTTGCCACTCATCATCCGTATACTTTCTTTAGAACCTCGACTTAGAGAATCCTTGGAGCTATCGTCATCGATACCAAATGTACTAACAATTTTATTCGACTTGGACATGAGCAAGCCTTCAAAGCTGGCAAATGAGCCATCGCCTTCAATTTGCGATGAACTAATTACACTCGAAGCCATCGAAGCTGAACTTGAATCATCATTTGCCGACAAAACTTGCTGTTGATGCTGGATAATAACGTTCGAACGGATCAATGTACCAGAGCTAAGAGGTGCCAAAGGTGGAATCGGATCCCAATTGGAATTGTCTGAATTTTCACTGCTTATGATATTTGTTTTTTTATCGTTGCCATTATTATTCAAAGGTTTAATTGTTGTTTGGCCTACTTTGATTGGTGTTGTATGTACCATTGGATTATTAACTACTGCACTTAGTGAAGTGGTGGCCATTTTCATTGGTGAACTTTGGTGTTGGTGTTGTTGTTGTTGGGCAGCAAGCTCTTTTTGTTTTTGTTGACGTTGAACAACCTAGAAAAAACTAACTATTATTTTTCTATTTCTAAAGACTGCACGTTCTAAACAACAGGCTAAGCAATTATTGCTGGTAATGTAATTAAATAAAATCTTTCACCTGATTTAATGAAAATATACATAGTTAAATGTGTAATGAACTTAAAAATTAAATGCTTTAATTCATGTTGTTGAGGTTTACCGTTCCATTCTGCATTGTACTGTTACCCGATATCCCAGGAGTTTTTTTTTTGTGGTTTGTTTTGTTAAATTTTAGAATATTGTTAGATTAATTAAGAGGATAAAAGAAACTCAGTTGAATGCAAATTAGAAATTCTAGAGGTGGATTAGTAAGAAGTTAATGACGAATAAATTAATTATTAACATTTTAAAACTTAAGTTTTTTATTAAACAAATTCCAATAAAGATCAATCGTTATTAATTTATTCTATTTTCATTTGCATCATTAAACAGATTCGACGAAAGGGTATATTCTATTATTTTACAACAGTTCTATATATGCAATTGATAATAATGCAGGCCCGTAAGGCCAGGTGGGCCCTAGTAAACAGCTTAAAAATTATTTCAGTTTCCTTAAAATCGGTTTAACTATAGTCCACGAGCAGGCTGTTTTTTTGCCCTCTATTCCTGCCCCTGAGGAATGCCTAAAAGTAGTAAGTCACTAGAAGCTGGTTGTCTATGAAATGTGGGGCCATAATTTTTATTTAATTTATCTCGAAAGTATGTTCTTGATTGGTTGAACGATAAATATTGAATCAAAATAAATTGAACCCTTATGTTTATTTAACGAGCATTCTTAAGTGTTAAGTGTGATATTAAGTGTTAAACAAATAAATTAATTTTTATCACTTGTTAGTTTTACTTCTACAAAATGTTACACTGTAAAACAAAGAATTAGTTAAGTTTTTCAAGTCTACTTTTGTTGAGATGTTAATTAAAACGTTTGTTTTCCAGTCAATGCAAAAATAGATTTTAAAATCAATTATGATGTGAAGACGGCATTAAAATAGTAGCAAATTTATCATTCATAATACATATCGCGCTTTTCATAAAAAAAAAAACTTAGTGACTAAAGAGTTTAAATTTGTTTTTAATTTTAAAATTACAATTACCCAATGGCAAAATAAATTCATTTTCATAAAAGGATCAGTGATATTCCCAACATCGAACACAATTTTTTTAAGAAACCATTTCGCTCATTTGATAGAAGAACATCAAAACGTTCAAGTTTCAGAGCAAAAGAAAAATAAAAAATAAGGAGAAAAATGATTTTTTTTCACAATTTTGTACTTAGCTCAAATTGGATGTTGAGCAAATACGTGGCGATCCAGTCGTTCATTTTATTTCAACCGCGAAAATAAAAATTATCTAAGGATATCTGATGCCCTGATTAGGTTTGAATTTAGCAGAATGAAATTGCAGTTCCCTCCGTTTAAGCACGAACATAGAAATGAATGAGAGTGCAAATCTATACCGTTCCGATTAAACGTTGTTTTTCAGTTTAGTTTTTGAATGAATACGTATATTATAATTTCTTAAAGCTAGTCTGTAAACTTTGCTTATTTTCAAGCTTACATTAAGGACACAAGAACCAAGTAAAACTAGAAACGGATATATGATCAAGTGAATGTAATTCATGCTTTAAGGCAACACATTTCACTGCTGATGAATTAATTTAACAGTATTCAAAATGACTTTTATGATTCCAAAACATTTCTTACATGCGTTCCGCATGGTCAATAGACTGCTAAAACAGAAATCCTATTGAAATATATTTATTAAGAAAAAATTAACTGAGATGGATATCTAATAATTTCCTATGACAACTGCAAATCAAAGCATTTGATAGTTTGGCAGCAAGCTCTCTTATCGAAAATGCGTGATTTGGTATCGACGAATCTCTTATTTGTTGGATTAGAAATTACTTTTTGGACCGCTCAATACAAGTCGTATTGGATGGTTTCAAGTGTGAAGTTTATAAAACAAATGCTGGTGTGCTCCAGGGATCCGTTAATTAATGATATATCTTGTCTGAAACCTCTAATCCAATATATTGTTTTGCTGATGACGGTACCCTCTGCTTTTCAAAATCGTTTTTAGATTCACAGCCATATCTTTCGAATGTATAACTACAATGGCAGCGTATGATAAGCTCATTACATTCTGATCCTGATAGCATTCTTAAACGGGGAATAAGAAACCGTGTAAAATTTAAATGCTTAAAAAACTCAATGCTGTATCCTGTAGTTAAAGTGGGACCCTCCCCCAATTTCGTTGTCCATGAGCGCCGCTTGTATTGAGGAAATCGAATAGCTTTCTCGGAATATGCATCACCGACCACCTCTTATGGAATGACCACATATTCGATGTTGTCAAAGGTATTCAGGTTTTCTTTAAACGATGCAAGAAATATTTCTCCCCTTCAGATCTAGTTGTGATATATAAGGCCTACATTCCAACCAATAGCTTGAGTACAACTGTCATATATGGCAGGTGATCCCATAACTCACTTAAGTCCTTTGGACAGAGTCCAAAAAAGAGCTTTAAAAATGATAGATGATAGAGCAATAAGTGAACCAATTGCATCTCTTGAACTTATCGCTATTTTTATACATAAAGTTCTAACGAAACAGTCAGTTGCATTCATCCCTTTAAAATTTTCAATCTTAATACTTGCGCTTCTAGGAATGCCCATTAGTTTACCCTTGAGCCCAACTTCGGACGTACTGTCAAGTATAGAGATTCCATCTTTAGCCGCACCACACGAATGTGGACCGCTTTACCCGACCAATTTGTTTCCTTCCATTATTATATTCAAACATTCAAAACTAAGGTTCATCGGTAAATCCGATACTCTCCTATTTTATTAATCGTTCGAACTATAGTAAAACATTTTAAGGGTAGTCCTGGAACTTTTAGTGGGCGTAAAATTGGATATTTTGGTTCTCAAACTGTAATCGAGTAAATAAATGAATCAAGGCTGATGAGAACAAGCGACATGAATATACATTTTTAAATAATTCAATCCTCCAATTATTGTATTATTAACATACACATATATACATATTCTAACTTGGCAAATAGATATTCAAGTAAAGGCAATGTGATGCAGTTAGTAGACAAAAAAAAAACATAACTACAAATAATTATAAAAAAGGCTATTAGAATAGAATTAAAGAACAAAAATTCTACAAATACAACAACAAGAAAAGGTGTTACCTGATGCAAATTAACACTTTGGGTAATCAAACAACTTTGAGGAGTACTTAGAGCTGCACTCGCATTCGTATCGATTACAACAGCAGCAGGGATATTGGCATTGGCAGTAGCAGAAGTAGTATTGGTAGTAGTAATAGCTGTAGCTGTGGGGGAAGATGTTACCTTATTTGCCAATAGGCTTTTAACTAATGACGAAGATGGTTGTGCACCACCATTACCACCGTTTGATGTTGTTGTTGGTGTCGAAGAATTTGTACTGTTAACAACTTGTTGTTGCATTGGTTGTGTTTGTAAATGCGATTGCGTCTGAGTCTGAGATAAAATTGGTAATTGAATCTGATGTTGAATGGCGACTTGTGGTTGGTCAGCAATAGTTGTAGTTTGAATCGGCTTGGCTGACTGTTGAACAAGGATTGTTTGAGAAGCAGGAGTTACAAGAACATTTCCTATAATTTGTGGCTGGTTGGGATTCGACTTAAAAAAAAAAATGATTTTAAAAATATCAACATTTAAATGTTTATCTTACAATTTTTGAGATTTGTGTAATTGGTGGCAGATTTAAAGGAGTATTAACTACTTCTGGTTCAATTTGTATTGAACCTTGGGGAACGATCTTAATCTGCTGTGGTTGTGGTTGCGACGACACACTTGGTTCGGTTTTAACAGCAATTTGTTGGTTGCTTGCTGCTGTGTTACCAATTTGAGGTTGCTTCTGTCCACACATAGGGCTCAGAGGTTGTGCTGGAAGAGCTTGCTTTTGTAATTGTTCTTGTCGCAATTGTTCATGTATTCGAATTCTTTTCTTTGTCTTCTTAACTGATCCCGGTTCCAGCTTTTGTTTTCCATCTTTCAAACCTTTTTGTGCTGAAGTGATTTTCATTTGAATGGGTAATGGATTTGCACGAAGCCGAATGCAAACATAATATAATTTAGTGCCATCAGGATTTTCAACTTTTTTATTATAACTCGGGACAACTTGTCCTCCGAAAATAGTTCGAACCATACGCGGAAATTGTGAATGTGATACAATTCCTCTCCGTCCAGATTTTTGAATCGCCGACACGTACATGCGGTATAGTTCCTGTTGCTCAATTCGACTATCAGATGACGGCGTTGGCTCAAAAGTAGCACTTAACCAAGACAATGCGAAATTTTCATGATCTTGCTAAAAAAAAAACATTTAAATTATTTATATGTATGTTTGGTAGGATTTTTTTCTAATCTATTGATTTACGTTTGTTGAAACTGGTGATTTTGATCGATTCGTCGGAGTTGATTCTTGAACTGGTCGAACTGGTGCAGGGGAAGCTGATTTTGAAAGTACATAATAAGTTATATAATTTTAAAATACAAATTGTGTTCTCTTTACCTCGTCCAAGTGAACTTGTTTCAGACTGTTGTGGCGCTGGCTGAGTTGTTTGTATTGCGTTTTGTAAGTTAGCTATGTTGGCAATATTTTGGGCAACCAATGGCAGCATATTTCCTGGAACTGTTTCGACAACCCGCATAAGAATACATCCATCGGGGCCATATGATTGAGCCTTAAAGGAAAATACGATTTGAATGAAAATAAATAATTTAATCGATTGTGTATTTATCGAGGTATCTGTTGAAAGTAGACTACAAAAATTTAAATTACATTCTCGGTATACCACATACCGTTTTAGGTTTATTTATCGCCAACAACTATCTTTTTTTCTTCGGAAAAATCTTTCAACGGATACCTTAATTAGAAAACCAGCAATTTGTTTGTTCAATATCTTTCTCACCTCAACTGTGATAAGCGATACAAGCGAATTGACAACTCCTTTAACCTGTACTAGTGAATTACACGATCGATGTCCCAACGAGCTGAGTGCGTAGATAGCCTCTAAGGTGTACAACAACAACATTATATCATTCAATGACAAATACAAACAAAGGGTATTATAAAATTTCTGATCGAGACACTTATGTATCGGTTCCTCGTTGCTATCCTGCTGGCAGATTTTGTGTAACACTTCCAGACAACTTATGATAACACCTCGATCTGAACTTTCTATTCCCTCGCAAATAGTTGACATCATACAACGTGTTAATTCATCAAGCGTTGGATCTAGTAAATCTAGTTGCATAGCGATATTTCCAAACATATCTAATACCATGTGATGAAGATTGCCCCAGCGGATATTTGCACCCATTACAAGGAACCTCACGAAAGTTCGATTTTTTGCCAGAACATATGTGTTTTCTTCATAAAAACTTAGATTTCTTATAATCGACGAAACTTGATGAATGCGCTGACCAATGTATTCTTGAGTGCCTAATCCTGGTCCTAAAGACAGAAAATCTAGAGAACGCATATAAGCATCATCTGAATCCGATTTTAAGTAGTTCTGAAAGGTTTTTTCAATTGATGTGCCTTCTACGTCAATAATTCCAATATCCTTTTCCATTAAGAAGTCGTCAAAAGAAAGTTCCAAGATTTGTGGCTTGTCGTAAAGTAAATCCTTCCAGAATGATTGCAGTGAATGTTTCCTCACATTCGAGTAAAGTTCTTGGAAAAGTTCACGCATTGAATCTAGAAACAAAACAAAGTTAAGCTTGGAAGTGTGGAAGGTTCAAGTGTGTTGATAATTTTAAGAGTTATGTCACGATGAAAATTTTAAAATTATTTTCAAAAATTTCATTAAAAAATCCCTTAACTTGACTTATTAAAAAAATAAAATGCACGACTTGATCGTACGAACTTGCTCTTGTAGCTAACAAATTGAGTGTAGCTAAACATTGACACTGTTCAGTGTGTAGGAAATTTAGTTAATCTATGCCGGTATAAAGCCGATGTAGGTAAGATTACCTTCATTTTTATCGGGTGTTTCATTCAAATTTCAAAGATCTCCTCTCAAAATTGGTGAATGAAAAAAACACATATCTTCATCATCAGATGACGAGGAAGACGAAGACGAGAATCCACTAAATTTATAAAATCTAAATTATTAACGTCTTGGTCGATTATTTGTTCATTTTTTAATTTTTTTAATACTACACAATAACAATAACAAATTAATGAAATATTTACCATTTGACCGTTGACAGAAGACTTTTTACATGTATTTATGCAGTCAGAACAAATCTGGCAATATATCAGAGATCAGTTCTTTCGTGCTAAGATTTGAAATATATATCTGCTCTTTTTGTTGGAATAAAACTCTGAAAATTCAAAAAGATCCAATCTTTTTACAGAAAGAGCCAATCTTTTCTTGAATGAAACTCGCTATTAGTATAATGAGTTGTCGAATGGATGATTCAAGGAATAGTTACATAGCTAACTACCTACAAATGTATGTATATTAAAATCTAGGTTAAGGATTTTAATTATGTAAGTTAGAAGAGAAATATGTACCTATATACATTGATGGAACCTAGGTATGTAAATATGTACATACATACATATCGTATACTAATAAAAATGAACCATTTAGGTGGGTAGGCATATTACTTTAAGGGTGGCCGCGGCGCGATAGTTGTGTGTTCGTCTGTCAACCTCATGGTCACAGGTTCGATCCCTGACGTAATCTATGTCCTCTTATTTTTCCATTAAAAAACCAATTCTAAACATAAATGTCATGCAATGAGTTGCTCGTTTACTCGTTACATGCTGTTTAGGCATAGTACTAACAACATGTGATTGATTGAGTAAAACTAGTATACCGATAAGATAATATGACAACGAATAAACAAAATAATGCGAATTATAAGGGACATAGATAAATAAGACACGGAAACTTCTCCGCATTAGTCCAGCCGCCATCCCTGGAGCTAAAATCTAAGACAACAACCACCTACAGTCTTAGAACATCGCGCCACACATCTTTTCTATCCTTCTTTCTCTTCCTTAACCTCACGACCGCGCTGTGTTGAAACATTTAAAGGGTAGTATAATCCCTTGAGCGCGTGCAGATTATATAAAAAAAATAATTTAGGCGCAATATGCATACATACGATTAATGTGAATTTTTAAAGATACATATGTACATATGTATATATAAATGTATGAGGGCTTACATTGTATGTAGTATTCAGTGACGTATGCAAAAATACGTAAAAAGGTAATAAATGGATAATACACATCATAAAATATTTTCATATTGCTTAGTTGTTATAGTTTGAGGGAAAACAAAGATGCCATTTGAATTTCGATAAATAAGAATATATCGAAAAAACAAATTCAAAAATCGTTGGAGCGGTTAAGTTTTTATTTATAAAATTTTAAAAAATATCTATTATTAGGTCTGACTCTGCCAATTGGCACAAATTGGCACCAAATTCTGCCAAAATCTGTTCCAGACTTACAAATTTGGTAGTTTTTGGTAGAAGAAAGCGCTCTTGAGAGTAAAATATTTCCCCTTCCTGACAATTTCTTGCCAATTCCTGCCCAATTAAAGGTCTGATCCAGACTTTTTTTTGGGCAGAAATTGGTACATTGTCAAAACTTGAAGAGTGGGGATAAAATTCTCTCATTGAGAAATAAAGTCCGAAAAAATCTGGAACAGCTTGAGCACAATTTGCCAATTTTTAAACGTCAACACATTTATTTTTTGTTTTATTTCTTTATTTGCTGTAAATTCACATTTTCTGTCCGTCTCTGTATATACATATGTATAGACACCTATAACCCAAACGGTAGGGCCGGATTGCGTCAAACTTGGTATGTATACAGTTTTTTAGGTATTCATTTTTTTTGTTTAGCTCAAAGAATAACGGTACCTGCCATATAACCGTTACGTTAAAGCCTATTTTTTTCGAAAACGGCTCTATCGATTTTGATTTAAAAAAATCAGTGCAGCTGAAAAAAAATTGTATGTCTAAGAACGGTACTACTTTCAATAGGACCGTTTTTTTTGCTTTCGATTCGACTTATCTCAGAAATTTCACACACGTTTTTGAGAAAAATAAGAATTTTGTTTTTGGTTTGAAACAAATTCATCCAACCGTTTAGGCTGCAGACTCGAGGAGGACAGACAGACAGAGAGACAGACGGAATTGAGGGACCTATTGTTTTTGGTGTTCTCTATGATCGTCATGTTTATTTTCGAAAGCATAGCTTGCCTTATCGCAAGTAAAAATGTTTCTTATTTACAATCTTTAAAAAAATTACCAAGAAAAGAATTATTTAAAAAAAAGGTGTGAATGCTTTTATGTTGAACGCCGAGAAGCCTTCTCAACAGTCCATAATGGGAGTTCCTCTTTTCTAAAAAGAATGGAAATGCTTCTGCATTATGTCCGAATCGATACCAGAAGGCTTCTGGGCGACCAGTAGACAATATATTCTGGTTTCTTTAATTAAACACTTACAATGACAAAATACTCCAGCATGTGCCAGCAAAGCGTCAAGCAGTTTCGGACAGTGATCCAGCTTCAGGGTGTGTTTACCCTCATTTGACATCAGTGTGCATACGTTGATTGCAAAGTCCTGTTCATTTGGAAGTGGCGATATTAACGAAAGCAGCAGCCTATCATATTCCGATTCTTTGTACAGGTCCTCGGACATTCGATTGGCGTTTCTTTGTTCTTCATTCAATTCGTGTTGTTTATAGTTATAGGTCATGGGAATTGAGTTGTATGTCTTGGATCCCCATTTTTTTGGTCGTCCGTCGTCGTCCAAATCATCGTTTTTGTCAGGGTCTTCGCCGAGGAAATTCAATCGCTCATATTTGTCCAAATACCGAGTGTAAATAGTCTTAATGGCTACAGCAGCATTAACGCACGTCTGCTGGAAACCTATACTCTCTACCAACTCGGTCCATTCGTTGCGAATGTTGACCTTCAGCCAGCCGCCTCGGTTAGTGACCTCATTGTACAACACATATAGGTCAACTTCGTGTCCATTTATCTTAGGCAGACGAGTTATCGGAGTGCTATGAACACAAACAAAACATACATTCTAGTGTTTTCGAAATAAAATTACAATTGAAAATTTACTTTCGAGATTCATGGAAACTTTGTAAAGCGCGAAAAAATGTTTCACGATCCAGTTCTGCGGGTTCGGTGCGCGAGGGTCTTTTAAGACCCACAGCTTTGCAATTGGAAGAGCTTTCATCGCTTTGAGCGGGCAGTGGAACAGCCGATTGAATTAATTCAGTTGTAGACATGTTCTTCTTTTAGGAAAACATTTAATGTTTAAAAAGACTTTTGTTGAAACTAAAAATAAAACTCAACCTTTTTTCTAAAGAAAAAAAGAACGCCGACTTTGTTTTGACGTGCTTTTTTTAAGGCGAATTAAAATTGTTTTGCCTTTCGCCAGATGTCATAAAAAGTGCTACCAAGTTCTTCTGTCATACATAAATAAGTTCCCTTTCACACAGGAAAACCAGTTGCTGGAGATTTTTTTCACGTTTTCCTTTAATTGCTTTGCAGCTTTCACACGAAAAAATTGATGAGCAAACTGAGTTGCTCGTTTTTTGAATTGCTTTTGATTTGACATTCGCTTTTTGTAAACAAACAATTTGCTTCGCGGCTGGAAAATTCTACAAAATTTTGAGTTATAAATTAACCGCAGCTTATTTTTAGAAAAATAAATTCAAAATAAAGAAACCTGGTACGATTATATAGGTAAATGTTGTTTTTTTTTATTGTGGTTGTTAATAATGGTTTGCTGAATTAATATATTAAAAGGTCACGGAAAAACAATGAACCAGGAGAAAATTGATTTGTGTGCAGATTTGTTGTGCGTTTCTCTTCCCATCCAAATCTTGGACCCAACACATGATAGTGATGATTGGACGATTATATTGGGCTTATTGGAATGCACCGAAGCTTTATTGGTGCAGTTGGACACATAAACCATTGACAG
Organism: Philhelius pedissequus; assembly: GCA_910595825.1. Classification (NCBI taxonomy): domain Eukaryota; kingdom Metazoa; phylum Arthropoda; class Insecta; order Diptera; family Syrphidae; genus Philhelius; species Philhelius pedissequus. The sequence goes on from OU343160.1 coordinate 48,325,000, forward strand.
GATGATATGACTGATACCTGTGGTGCTGCTGCTCGCAAATACAGGAACGTCATTATAAACCAAATGTGATGATGAAGCCACAAGCTGAGAGCTTAGTTGGTCCGTGCGTTTTTGTTGTTGATTTTCCATGTCTAGGCGAATAATTGTATGAATGAAATGTGTACCAACTCGTGATGGATTGAATTAATTGCCTTGCCTACAAGAATTAAAACTTGAAATTTTTTTTCACAACGAATTTATTTAAGTAGCTCACTTGGTTTGGTTAATGTAATAATATAATTGTAAGAAACAATTACTCTTTAAAAAAATATGTTTGACATCTATCACAGACAGAAGTCAAAATGGAAGCCTAAGAAAATTTCGTCAAAAAAATCTCTTCAAATCGTTGACCGGGAGATTTTTTTCATTCCCCTTACTTTTTGCCCTTCTCACCAACAAACTCCCAGTTGTCGGCAACTCAGTTTTCTTGTGTGAAAGGGGTTTAACTTTAGACCCGAAACCTCTGCTTTCATTTGACATTTGCCTACAATTTGAAACACGCACCCAAGTAACATTTCTGTTCCTCTTCCAATAGACACATTGATAAGAACGCACACAAGAATCTTTTCTGTTCCTCTTCCTATAGACACATAGACACCACAGCCCTAGTAAATTGTTTTTGTTTTGTTTTTCAATTTCACATCTATTCATGGATGGAGTTTCAAAGCTACAAATACAACAATATAAACAAATTGGTTTTGGGGGGTGAAACGTACGAAGGTTTCCAAATCTTTATTATGGCTTATTTGTGTCTGAGGTTATACATAGCCTTCTATAAAACCTTTGAACAGGTGAAATATCCCGCCGCCATTTTGTCGTAGGTTAGAAATAGTAGGTGCGTTTTTGTGCAATTCCCGGGAGAAATCGTTGAAAAAACGACCAAAGCGCTTAGTGAAATACTTGTTAGCACTATTAATTTGCAAGATGACATTTGAAGAACAGCTGTAATGCGAGAAAAAAATAAAAATCATTGTTTGCCTCATCCTCATTCTTCTAAAAATCATTCGGGTTGATTTGTTTTGCGTAATTTCGATATATTTATTATACTTCTCTATTTAAATAACATAAAAAGAACCAAGTTAATTATTATTTATACAAAAAAAATGTGCATCAAGTAATTTGAAAATTGAAATCTAGTATTTTGGAAATTGTTTTTAGCCGATGTGATTTTTTTAAATTTAATTTTCACAAATACAGTGGTACATTGAATTCAACTACGTGAAAACTACCCCATTCGTCGGTCACTGGCGACATGATATTTAGGCCTATTCTGCCAAATCTGTTATTCTGCTATGAATTTTCTGTTATGATGCATAACAGATATTCACCATAAAAGATATTTTATAATTGGTGTTCAGGAGTTCGATCTTTTATAAAAGTCTGTTATGGAACTTCGAAAAGGAAACATTTATGCGAACAGGCCTAAAATCTGTTATCAAATTATCAGCTGTAGTAAATAAAAATGCTCGGTAGTCGGCACTGACCAATGCGGGCGATCACTCACTTATTAGATATGTTATCTCGGATACCAAGCTATCGGGGTATATCTGTGGACGAATCAGATAGGTTAGTTGAAAGCTGTCAAAAAATCAAAGCAAAACGCATACCAACGATTTTTTCATTCAGCTGGTTCTATACATTTGTTCTCGGATAGCTAGTTATTCCATTTTTTTGGGGATAACTCAAGATAGCTTTCATGAGAGCAGCTTTTTTTCATCAGATGTGGTTTTGCACGCATTACAACAACAGAAAGTTATTCCAGATTTCTGAGAATAATTGAGTGAACGTCCCCAATGACAATAAATTAACCAGTGGAATGATCGTATTTTGTTTCGCGAAGATAAATTTTAGTTTTCTGTAATTTTTCCATAACAGTTCCTGAATTTAATATATCCATTATAAAAAGTTGTACAAAACGCACACCGGCAAGACTAATTTCTTATGTTTCATCCATCAAATGTGTCTGTGCTTTAGTGTATTGAAATAATTTAGTTTTCAAATTATTTACATATTTTAGTTTGGTATTATGCATTTTAATTATTTTTTGTTATATCTGTCTCCTTTTAAGAACAATTCATTAACAAAATAAAAGTTTTTACTACATATATTTAAATCTTTTATGATAAAAGTAACCAAAATGTGTCTTTTATTCTGTATAACAGATTGTGGCATGCTGAATACCAAACATGCAGTTCGTAAAAGATTTGTTGAGAATTTCAAAGTTTTGACAGCTCATTAGCAGATTTCTTAACAGATTTCATAGCAGATTAAGCATGCAGAATACCAAAATTATAATTCATAAAAGATTTTTTGACAGTTTAAACTTTTGTATGAAAATTCTTAACAGAATAGCAGAATAAGAGAATAAAAGATCTCACCGAATAGACCCAATTAGTAGACGAGTTGCTTAAGGAGGCCTTACATGGATCTGCATCTGCAGACTTGAAGAAAAGTAGAGCGGGAGCATAATATAAAACCAACATAAAAGTAAGAAATCTGCACCTTACCCAAGCAACACATAAACTCTAGCAGAGCTCTGCAATCAAATCTATCTACTCTTAATAAGGTTTTAATTATATCTTCTTAATACTATTGCACTTTTTGACCTCTTAATTCAGTCTTCAAAAGTGTTGTTTATTTGAACTCTACCTAAGTCATTTTTAAAACATCTTTAATACGTTATGTTTATTGCTTTCCTATGCGAGTCCTCTTTAAAACCTCTTTCATATCAAAGCGCTTTAAGAGTATTTCTTTTAACTCTCAAAGAATTTTTTAAGACGTTTTATTACAACCTCTTAATGAATACTTACTATTCTATATTAAAGAAGTCTTTATGATAGCTTTGGGTTGGCAAAATATGTACTGTCACGTTGACGTTTCTCTTTTTCATCTTGCACATTTCTTTTATCAAAATGAAGAAAAATTGTTTGGAAACGTGGAAATTAAAAAAAAAATCAGGCAAAAAAGGCAAAAGGCAAGACAAATTGCTGACCAGTTTGCCCAGAGTGTAGGTATTTTGTCGAATGCAGCGCAATATTCATCACCTCAACAAGAAGCAAGCTAATTAATAATAAATTAAGTTCTTCTTTAAATATAATTTTTGTCTCATACGTTTATGTCCAACTGAAATGGCCGGTTATAGTTATATTTTTATTAAACTCTTTATGGACACTTTGTAGACTCTTGGCAAGTGTTGTCAACGCAGAGGTTTGTAAAACTTCTTAATATGTGCTTTAAAACGTTTATTAAAAATATGAACATTTTTGTAAAGGGTGTCGCGTTTTTAATTTTTATTTCGATAAAATTTTATCAATTCGACTTCATGTTTATTTTATTATTTTATTTGAATCAGATTATGATTCAATTATCAATTAATTTTAGCGCTAATAGAAGTAGGCAATAATATTAAATTTTGTAATTATTTTCAGAATATTCAACACTAAATATTTCGAATATTTTTTTAAAATGAAAAAAAAAAAAAGAATACAGAATTATTATTGATAATTATTGTAAAAATTTAGGGCTTTGTTAAGAATCGGTGGACAAACACATGCATGAATTTAGACAACATTAGTGACTTTCAGAACCAATATAAATCAATAACATATAAGATAGAAAGAGTACACACTAAAAGCTTCCCATACATTTACTATAACTTTTTGCCTTATTCATGGATAATTCGATTGTCCCGATTACCTACCGAAATACATTCAATGTAGACAGAAACCAAAAAATACCAATTACAACAAAATACCAAATAACTAAATAAGGGAAACCTATATTCTGTGCCTTTCCTCGAAAATGAAGATACACACAAATCCACATAATAAATTTGCGCTTTCTTTTTCGCGGAAATAATTATATGTATACTCAAAAAGATACATGTGACACCGCACACATACAACTAACTTACTTTGCCATATTCTTAGCATGCTATACTATTCTGACAAATTAGTATGCAGGAAATTTGTTTAATGTGCAAAATAATTAAAAAATAATTTGATATACATTTTAAACAAAAAAATATTTACAATGCACGAATCACAATACAAACTTAATAAACGAAATTGATAATTTTTGAATGAGACCATTTACATAAACGATCCTAAAGATACAAAATGTGAACGCGGCCAGTGTTTTTATTATTAACTCTATGGATAAAAATGAATAATGAAAGAGAGCTGTCAAAAAAGACGAGCGATGCAAAAATTAGAAATACTAAATGTAATAACGCACGATGGACGTGGCGTGTGTGTGTGACAATGACCGAAATATGCGAACTAAAGAACGTCTTAATTAGCTTACATTGTGTTTCGTAAATAGGATCATATTTTTGAATGCGTTTCCAAATATGGTTTTGCGCAGTTTGCACTTTCAATTACATATAGCTGCGTGCTGTGTGTGTTCGTTGACAATCTATGATTACGGGATTATGTCACACATCGATATTTTTTTTTATCAGAATGTAGATTGTATATTAAAAGACTGATAGTTTTTGGTAAACTTTTCAATTTTGTTTCAATTGTTAAATGAAAAATGATTTTCGGATATACCTATTTAATCGCAATTCCCAAATCGCAAATATGCATATGCCAATTCTTATAAAAACTAGCTAGTGTTTTCTTAATTTCTTGGATTTGTTCTTATTTTGTATTCTAAGATTTTAAGTAGTAGGTATTTACATATCTAAAAATAAATAAAATAAAAAAACATTTGCCACATTATTTAGAAGTGAGGCACCCTGTGGGAATATTCGTGATGTCGCCATATCGCTTGCAATTAATTTCGGTACAAATTATTATTTATGCGATTTAAACTATGATAAATTAATAGTAATTACCACACTAATTTACTACAGAATGCTTTCCTTTTAAATGTAAAAATACTAGACTATATTTTATATAGCTTTTGTATACTCCGTGGGTTATTTTTTAAATTTTGTATTAAAAATTATTCCCATATTTTATTATGTTTGTGGCCCATTTATTTAAACGAAGTAGAATGTGGGATTACAAAATAAATCTTTTGTGGCACATCAAAACACAGATATAGAGCACTAGAAAAATGTATTTATTTTCTCTTATAAATCATATAACCTATAGATCTTGCAATTAATGGGAAGTAAAAAATCGTCTTCTTTTGACATTTTATTTAAGTTCATTCTATTTCGTTTCAATAATATTAAATTTGCTTTTGTGTAAAAGAGATAGAGATTTATCTTTATTATTTCTTTTTCTTTCTTCTACAAACTATTCACTAAAACCAAAAACATCTTGAAAACATCTTTAAAAGATCTACAAAGGTCAATCAAAAATAATCCTCTTTATGAGCTCTTACGAACACTATAATAAGAACTCTTCGTTCTATGCAGTTGGCTCCGCCCCTTTGGTCCCTTTTGGGTCTTAATGACCTCTTCAAGATAATTTAAAGAGTTGAAAGCTCTTCTGGAAGTAGATTTCAAGATGTTTAAAAGAGTCGATTGTGTTGCTTGGGTAGTTCGGCGATTGTCCAGCATCTGTCCCAATGGCAGAAAGAAAGGCTCCGACGTCAAATCCAGGCAGGAAAAGAAGTGAAGTTGCACGACAAGTTACGCATACAATGCGAGAAGCCTGTTGGGCTTTGGTTCCCAATCTCGGCAGTATGTATATTAATGAACATGTTCATCTTCACTATAATCTGCAATCTTCAGATTCATACTTCCTATAATCTTCATACATGAAGATGATTTCCATTTTAGTCTTCGCTCTCTATCGCACAAGTATGATTTTTTTATTTTGTTTCCTCTTTTTTTGCAGGTGTCAATGCAGATGAAGATGAAGATACATGTAAAGCCTCCTTTATTCGGGCGGGACGCTCAGGCCCTATGTCATTAGGAATAAAGGTCTGAGCAAGAGCAGACGACGATCCAGAAGATTGAAGTATGCCAAGGATGTAGCAGAGAATCTGTATTGGGTTGCTCCAGTGTACAACGAAACGCTGCCGAAAACAATCTTCTCAAAGAAACCTTTGTTTTGTTGTTTATTCAATTCTTGTTAATTGAACGAATATCAACTTCAGGAAATGCTTTTTTATTTAATAATAATTTCACAGACAAGTTTTATAATACCTATAATAAAAATAAATGCAAAAATGAAAATCGCTGTAGAAGGTTGTGCTCATGGCGAGGTGGAAGAAACCATAGAGGCAATACAAAAGCGAAAAATGTTAAAATTGATTTGTCGTTGTGTTGCGGAATTTAAATTAAAAGGTAGGTTAGGTTGACATGGCCGTCAGGAAAACAACTAACACACTTACAACAAATGCTCAACCAACCCAAACAAAATTGATAATTATCTGACATGTCAAAATGTCAGTTTTGAAGTTTCTATACATTTTATCGATAACTTAGTGAAAAAGTTTTTGGTAGCACAGTTTTTATCCTCTTAAATAGCTAAGCCCCGAGAATTCTCTGGGAATAAGCTAAGCACCCCCGGAATTAGTTGTTGTTGGATTTAACATGCAAATTGTTAATCCTACTCATCGTGTTTTTCGTCCAATTTCCCCGGGGCTTAGAAAAAAACACGCCTAGTGTAAAAGGCTAAACAGATGTGCAGCATGTCTGCACGCATCGCTGCATACAACGCTGCGCCCGAATCACATGTGCATACTCTCTGACATTTATGATGCATAGTTGTTTTCATTGTGATTTCAACGAAATCTCGGATTTCGAAATCCCAAAACTATATGGTGAAATGCGAAGATTTGGGCTGAAATCTACGAAATCCGAGATTTCGCTTCGGTGGGAATATAGTATTAAAACACAGCTGCTGGCAAAACAGCTGCTTCCGAAAAGTAAATCTCAAGCTATTCGAAAAACTTTGGTATACTCTTGTATCCCATGAGAAATGTCGTACATTTGCAATAGAATAGTAATGGTGTATCGGGTCGTGAATACCCCTAATGTAAAATCAGTCAAGTATTGTAACTCGAAATAATTTTTTTTAATTTTACTTTTAATTTTGGTGTTTTCCATTGGTGAAGTCAAAATTTGATGCGGAACTTGATTTTTTCATGGCAAATGGAACGCATTATGAATAAATTATTAAATCCGTATTTTGGCAAATTTGTATAAAAAAAGAATTGAATTCTTGTACCAATGGAAAACCAGGTTAGAGTAAATTTTTCCTAAATTTGCCCCGATTTTTGTTTTTATTTCAACCATGAAACGCATACAAAAATTGTAATAGAATATTAGAATAAGTATTTCCCGCCAAAATATATCAAACAGCTGTTAGAGTTAAAATTTTGAAAAATTTTTTGTTTACGATTCATTTTGTTTTATTTGTTTAAATTGCAGAAAATATGGAATAAGTTGTAATATTTTTTTTGTTTATTGTCGTCATTTTCTGTCATAATTTGAAACCTGATAAGTTATTATTGAAGAGTCAGTATCGTAGAAGTCATGACTTCTTGTTGGTAAAAAAAACTGAAATGCGCACATTTGTATAAAAAAAAGATATCCAGTGGTTTTAAAGATCGATGTTTACAGTCCATCTCCCGTTCGTAGTTGGAATAATTTAAAATGGATTTCGATTTGTTCGAAATAGAGGATGATGATATATTTTCATCCCTTTGCATTGTCCCGACACGTAAGATCTTAATTTCCTTTGGCGTCGTCAATTTTTATAAATATATTTACTTGCAGAAGAACCGGAAACAGCCAGTAATCCTATTCCAGAGTTCAATTGTCACGGCGAAGACTCAACCAATGGACAGTTCTCGAGTGATTCCTTTGTTAAAAATTTATATGCATTGAATCAGAAAAATGTTGCCATTGATGAAATATGCTTGTCGTCATATGGCTTTGGACATTCATCCCTCCAAACTACCTTAGTTCTAATCTATGTAGTTGGAGAAGTAAGGTAAGCAAAATTTCTTTTATGTACACTGTTTTAGATTTGTATTCCCTTAAAGAATGTCCATTCAAAACTTAATGGCAAGTCTTAAAAATCCAATTGAAACGGATGATGGTTTATCCTACTATCAAAGGAGACGACAAGTAACATTGTTTTATCATTTAATCCTTGCTAAAAAATCAGAAATGAATTATTTAATCGTGGAGCAACATTTATCTAGCTTAAGACACTTGCTTAATCGAATAACAAATAAAGATGTCTTCAAAATGATCTACATCGCTAATAGCGCTAAAGGAAATGAGGTATAGTTTGGTTAAAATTCAACATAACATTTTCAATATATCTACTAACATTATTTCTATTAGACAAACACACCAGCTTATCATTTTCTTCATGGTTGTCTTGAATGGAAACTGTTGGATCTTTTTATTTTACAGCAATTTCCAGTAGAAAGAACTGGTGATTCCGAATCAAATGGCGAAGTTGTTTTTAAAAAAATAAAATAGAGAATATTTCAATGGCTCATTTGTCTTCCAGGGTTCAACATCTTCATTGTTTCAAACTCAATTGGAAAGAATTCTAGATGATCTTACAATTTTATCGTTATGCTTGTACAAAAAGGTTAACAAACTAGTTTTATTGTCAAGAGCACTTTGTACTTTGAAATTTATACCTAATTTTGTACCTATTTATTTCAGAAGAAAACTACGGAATTAATGTTTGCATCGCCATTTCCTTGTACTTGCATTAAAGAAACTTGGTTGGTTTTGCAAATATCGATTGAGAAATGGCAAAACGAGAACTTTTGGAAGATATATAACCGAATTGTAGAAAAATTTAAAACCAAATCAGGTATAATCAAAATTTTAATTTATTCTGACCTAGCAATCAACTTAATTTTGTATTAAGATGAATTTGGTTTGAAAGCACAAAATTTTGCTGAGTTTTCTATTTGGATGATTAAGGCTCTTATGCGACTACAAGGCTATCGTTCGAATGGGGTTTTTGAAGGGCCACACTATCCTAGGGTTTCCGAAAACTATGAACAACTTGAAAATACAGTACAAATATTTTTTAACTCAAATCCTAATGAGGAACAAACTCGAATATTTATTTGCATTCTAATGCCTGTCATTTTAGAATGGTTAGAATTATGATATACAATTTTATCACATACGATTATTTTTTATTATAAAGTTTTGTGCTTGTATTGTTTAAGGTGGAAGCCAAAAGTTAACATTCCAATGATATTATGGGAACACTTTCATAAGAAACTTAATTCATCTTTTTTTATTAGTGGATCAGCACCTTCAAGTCTGGCTGTCTCAAGGTATTTAGCTCAGAATTATTTTTATATCTTTTTTCTTGGTTAAATTATAATTATTCGAATTTTGCAGCATTTCTGGAAAAGGATATCTCGATAAAACACGTTCGCTTCTAAATCAATGTGTTCCAGATGCGAATCTTTCGAGTTTTTCGCTTTTCACAATAATAATGGGCAAAACTATTGAAAGGTTGAACCAAACCGAACAAGCGAATCAAACACAAAAGCTGCTTGGCAGAATCTATTCCAAATTCAGCTTGGCAAAGTTTTTAGCACTAAACGAAACAGGAATTCATCATTTAAATGAGTTATTTTTATCTTTGGCTTTGAGTGGGGATTTTAATGATATCGTGAGTACTTACTATATTTTAAAGCATTCCTTTATTAAACATTTTTATTTAAGGGACCTAAACTACGCGAAAAACTCTTATCAATATCACTAGATAAAGTATCGGTCCAAAGGCAAATAGCGGTTGTTAAAGGGCATGTTGCCTTATTAATTCTCTTCTCAGAAAAACAGTGCAACATTTCTGATTATGCAACAAAATTATTACAGCAATTGGTAAAAATAAGAAACGATGTGTCAGTTTCAAAGATAATTGCTGATGGACTTTTGGATATATTTAAAAATGCAGAAGACTTCGATAAAGGCGAACATGTATTGATTGGTAAGATAAATTTAAAGTGTGTTGACCTTGTTTATTAGGCTCGAGTTTATTTCTAGATTCTTGGATTCCGAACTTTTTAAATGCATGTACTCCAGCTGAACAAGAGCGTTCCCTTGAAGCTCTGCATTTAATTTTCCATAAGATCAAACAAAATTCACTTCTAATATCAGGACGAGATCAGCTTGGCAATATCCAAAATTTAATTAAATCTTTGAATACTCACATTTTGCCATATGTAAAACAAAATTTTATGATCAGTTTTTCGTCATGGATACCAAGATTAGCGGCTGACTTTTGCATAATATCATCTAACGAACAGGGTTGCTTTCAAAGAAATTATAAATTTTTTATCGATTCAGTGACTACTAATAGGCAGTGAGTTAAATTGAGGATATTCACAACTGTTTCAATTAATTTTTTTGAATATTTTAGAGCAGTTCCTAAATTTCTATTGACCATCTTAGAATCGGAAAAATCAAATCTTGTAGACACCACAGCTATTGTTCAAGTTTGGTTAAGAAGTTTGATTCAACTTTCAGCTAATAATGAGGTAATATTGATCTACTTATAAGAAGCCGAACTAATTTTCTTTATCCTAACCTTTTAAGGACGTTTTGAACCTTACCAGGATTGTGTCTAGTCTTGAAGAATTCCATTATATGACTGACATTACCGATGGAGAAACCTTAAGATCCAAGGAACCGCTTTGTGTTTTTGTTTCAGCTGTGGGAAAATCCTTTGACTCATGTTCAGATCCAAATCGAAAGCGAATTATAAGTGATAAGTTTAATGCTTATCTAACCTCATTTGATAAGTGGGTCCCAGATAAAAATGAAAAGTCTGAGGTTTTATTTAGATTCTACAGTTTTATAGCAATTGTAATCTACAATTGCGCGAATATTGTATACACAAGGGTAAGACAATGTATTTAAACGGTCGTAAAACTTTAACACTAAAAACTTTAATTTTTAGTCTAAAATAACGTGTTTTTTCCATGTGGCGCTAACACGTTTTATCCTTCCAACAACAATTCAAATGGGAAAACCACCAGAATGCAAACTAGATCATGTAATTCATAAAGTATGGCCAGTTCTTGTGCAGGGTATTGGTCGATTAAATTTCCGCAGTGATCCATACATTACCAAGACCTTAAATGATCTAGTAACTAAATGGACTCCACACTTTAAAATCGTAAGTCTGTCGTTTTTTTTTTCATATATGTAATTTGGTTTGTATACTTCTTTCAAATTTTAGTCGCCTAACTCTAAGATAGTAGCTCGTCCATTCATTACTTGCTTAAATGGCGAAAATGATAGTTTGTCATTGTTTGTATTCGAAAAGCTAACGTCTATGTTTCTTGCAACACAACGCAGGCAAGCTGATCCAAATGCTTGTCTGGTAATAACAATTTTTCAAGAAGTCGTCGAAGTTGTCGAAGGTGATGAAAACAAAATCCTAGTAGTTTTAAAAGCTAGCTGCTTGACTGTTCTTGAGCATATGATGATGGTGGATGAGATAATACCAAGTCATGGATTGATGTTGGATCTTTTGAGAAAGATCGTTAATAGTAGTGCTTTTGCGAAGTCGATTGCTATTAGGTTGAAGATTACGTAACAATTACTTGTTATTATTCTAACTTTGTTTTCTTTTTTTATTTTAAGATCACTTATAGCAGAACACCTGAGAATAATCGCAAAGCGGCATTTGGCTTACTATACGTTCTTCTATTTTGATTTATTAATGAAGATTGTTAATATTTATTGCCCTCTAGTTGAGGATGTAATGGGATATTTATTGGAAGAGATTGCAGTGGTGGAAGCAAAACGAGGTGGAGGTGAAGATAATCGAATAAGGTATAAAAAAATGCAATTTTTGTATGGTTTATTTATTAATTAATTTCATATTGAAGAACTTGTGTTGAAAAACTCAAAGGAGCAATTGTGGCGGCGAACAAAAGATAGCAATTTTTAAAATAAAACATTTCTAAGTGATACTTAACAGTGATGGCTTAACACCTCGAGTTTTGAAAATTAAATTGTAAAACTTATTTTTTATCGAAATATTTTTTTTTTATATTTATGCATGTTCGAATTTTGGTTTTATTTAATAAGGTATAAGAAATAACTAAATTCTTCTTATACAAGTGCCAAAAAACTAAAAGAATAGTATATACGAACAGAGTTGTTTGTTTCCCGGCAAAAATACAACTACTGCAATTAAATCCAGGTGCAACTATACAATTCTTTCTCAGCGTAATTGATCTCGTTTATATAGGAGTGTTTTTTTCTAAGCTCCAAGGAAGTTGGTGGAAAAAAAAAACACCAGTAGGATTGACAATATGCATGTTAAATCCAACAGCAACTAATCCCCGGGGGTGCTTAGCTTAAACCCAGAGAATTCTCGGGGCTTAGCTTTTGGAGAGGATAACAACTATGCTACCAAAGTCTTTTTCATTATTTTCATTCTTTCAAAAGTAAAACTGTTGCCAAAATTTTTCACGCATCGCTGCACATAACGCTGCGCCCAAAACACATTTGCATACTCTTTCACATTTATGGTACATAGTTCTGCCAAAATTATGTCAGCATTCAGAAATCGATCAATAGCTATCCGGATAGGTTGGTGTTGTTTTAATCCCGTCTTAAAATACAGCTGCTGACAAAACAGCTGCTATTAAAATATAAATTATAAGAAAAACTTTTGTATACTCTTGTATCCCATGAGAAATGTAGTAACATATGCACGAAAATATACAAATTTAATCTAACAGATTTTGGGTGTTCAGGAGGAACTTCAATACAGACTAACACATACATCTTTCCTATCCTTCTTAAGGCTGTCGTACCTACATCTGAATGCTCCCAATTGACGTTTTTCGTTTTTAGCTCCGAGTAAAGAACTCAGCTGTCAAGAAAAGATCTGTGTTTCTTTTTTAGCTCAGATACATTTAATCTCTCAACTCGTGTTTCTTTTTTAAATCAGAGCTAAATTGGGGCATGAACTATTAGCTCAGAATAAATTGACCGATCAAACGGAGCAAAGTGCTGGGCGCGGCTAACTTTACTCATAATTTTAAAAATTCGGAAAACGATAGCTTTGGATTTGCTGGTAAATAAGTTTTAATAAAAACAATTATAATAATATATGACAGTTCTGCGCTTAAGTTTATTTCAACATTAAATCGGAGATATCTGACCATGCTCTACTCAGATCTTACTCGGTTTACTCAGGCTCTGCTCGGAGATAAACAAGAAAAACGCCAAATGAGAACAGTCATTAGGTGTGTTTTATTGGGAATCTATCCTTTGTACAAAGAATTTCCAAAAAAAAACGCATCGACCGTAGAATGGACCGTAGCTTTTTTATTTTTTGTAAAAATGGTACCCCTGCACAGCAGTCAAAAGTAATGAAAGAGTCTTGCAAAGTAAAATTAAGAAAGTATCAAAATTATGAACAACTTTATTCATATAAAAAAGAAAGTAGAAAAACGTACCAATATTTAATGTATGTTACAAGGCTATTTCTTGTTTTCATTTTTTTTTGCATTTGCAATTTTAAATCCGAACATTCATTTTGCACCAATAGTGGGGTTCACATGGACCAACATGCTCGACAGCATGGCTCGACGAACCTAAATCAACTTTGCGTTCACATGGATACTGATGTTTTCGAACATCTGTGTTTTTAAATTTTCGAAGCCAACGGACGCAAGATGTCGAACATTTGTCTGGCGGCGTTAATTATGAACGAAATTTACACTTGTATGGGAGGTACCGTTGTTTTTTGTTTTAGAAAATAGTTGTTTTATAGTATTCAAGATAAGTTGAAAAACTACCAAATACGAAATTTAGAAAAATTCTATGAGTCGTTTTCAAAATTTTGATTTTTCAAAAAAAAAATTTTTTTTAAACATTTTGGTTTACAATAGTGTTTAAACTTTCTAGGAGTTTCTGCGTAAAAAATTTCAAAAAAATCGAATTGACCGTTTCCCAGAAAATCGAAAACAAACAAACAAAAAATGGTTTTACTAGAGGTGCCTACCTGCCTACCAGAAGTAACATTTCTTTTCCAAAAAAAAAATATCAAAAGGTTATCCTTTCTCTTCATTATTGAACTGATATTTTTTTATAAAAATTGTTCGAGCCGTTTTTGAGAAAAATAAGATTTCCTTTTTGACAAAAAAAAAATAGTTTGGTAGGTATCGTTATTTTTTGTCTTAGAAAAAATGAAAAAAAAAAAACAATTGTATCAAGTTTAAAGCAAATACATCCAGCCTAAAGGCTGGACAGACAGACAGACGGAATTGCGGGACCTACTTTTGTTTGTTTGATTGTTAGATTCTTTTTACGAACGCATAACTTGCTTTATAGTACCATAACCGCAAGTAAAAATACGTGCGTACTTCGTTAGATGCCAAATGAGACTCAAAATAGTTGTCGAGCATCTGTTTACACAAGTTGATTGGTTGGACGAGCCAGCAAGTTATCAAAAAATTTTGAAATCCGACGAGCATGTTGGTCCAGCGGTTGTTTTTGCGTTTTAATGGTCGAACGTTGGAGGTTGTCGAGCATGTTGTTCCCTGTGAACCCCCCTAATAGAAAGGAAGATAAGTGAATGGGTTCATAGACTATGGTGAAGTCCCTTTTTACACAGGGCAATTTTTGTATTGCTTAAAAATCGTCTATGGCTTTCACACGAGAAAACAAAATATCCGGAGATTTACTTGTTCCCTTTTAATGTTTCTTGGTTTTGAACGCACACTACAACGTAGTATAAATAGGTCTGATCCACACTCTGCCAATTGGCACAAATTGGCACCAATTTCTGCCAAAACCTGTTCCAGACTTATAAATTTGGTAGTTTTTGGCAGAAGAGAGCGCTCTTGAGAGAGTAAAATATTTCCCCTTCCTGACAATTTCTTGCCAATTCCTGCCCAATAAATTTTTGTGGGCAGCAATTTGTGGGCAGAAAATTTACAATTGTCAGACTGACGTTTGTCATAAACGAAAAAAAAACATTTCGTAGGTGTCGTGAAAAAATATTTTTTGAACAAATAAATAATTTTGGAAACACTAAAATACAAAATAATTAGTTTGAAGAGAAAAAAATGTGAATTTACAGCAAATAAAGAAATAAAAAAAAAAAAACAAATGTGTTGACGTTTAAAAATTGGCAGAAAATTGTCCTCAAGCTGTTCCAGACTTTTTCGGACTTTATTTCTCAATGAGAGGATTTTATCCCCTCTCTCCAAGTTTTGACAATCTGCCAATTTCTGCCCAAAAAAAGTCTGGATCAGACCTAATAGTTCACTCCCCTTACATTTCCCCTTTATATTTCATGCTTTTATTTATTTTCTGATTATGTTTTGCTTTCAATTCATATTCAGTCATCACTTAACATACGCGGAGTAAGGAACAAATAGTTAACATTTGGTTTGCCAGTTCCATGCACATGTCCAGAAAAAAAAACAATGGGATCACAAAAATGTACGCCCAGTCCATGTCCATGTAGTGAAGCGAATACCGTCCATGGCCAAAGTCCATTAAACAGTGAAGAAAAAGCACATTTTGTGAAGTTTAGTTGCCGCTTAGTGCGTTTAGGCTAGGCGCGCACATGCACTTTTTACGAAACGGCCGGCGCCGCGTCGACACAGTCCTAGTACATCGTCCTGCACCACGAATCATTCCCGACAAAAAGATTGGACATAATGGCTTCAATCAACAAAAGACAGCTAGTTTCGTGTATTATCTATCTGTAGTTAAGAAAAACCAGAGTTAAGAAAAGTGTACTGATAGAATTTAGTATATGTCCGTCAAAGAAAGCGATTCTTCCTTATAATAAGTTTCCTTACTGTAAAAGTGTAAATCCGATTATTCTTTCTATGTTAGTAGCGCGTTTAAAGTGGTAACTGCGTCGTAAAATTGTGTCCTAATAAGTAAAACAGAAAAAGTAAAAAATTTAAGAAACCATATAATGTATTGAATTATTACCTAGCTACACTGAAAAAAAAAGTATTTTTTTTTATTAATATTATACAAGCAAAATAATTAACGAGTGACAATATCAACGAGGTTGTTCAGGAAACCTTTCATCAAGAAACCAAACACAGCGTATATCACCTTATGTTTATAATTTTTGAATATATTATATCATACTGTTAGCTCTCTCTCTTAATCTTTTTGTATTGGCACTCAGTTGAAGAAAACATGTAATTTACAGTAACTTATAATCTTTTCTGTTAACAAGCAATCATTCGATATTAAGAAGTCAACAAGTGCAGTTCGTCCGATTTTGCCTATTTAAATCTCCCTTTGTTAAACATTAAATTTGTACAGTTTACACACATATAATTATACACTTACACGTAACATTCATTAAACACATTTTATACATTTATTAAACATTGAACACACAGTTTTTTTATTTATTGAAACAATACACATAGTAACAAAAATAACAAACAAACAATCCCAGAATACCTGTAACGTTTCCTAACATAATGGTCCTTCTGTGTCGGATGTTCGCATCAGCTTCATGATTTTGTATGAATGGTTTCAGGACTTCTTGGATCGGAAATTATTATTTAAATCAAGCCAGTGAAGTAAATAAAATCTGTATTGTAAGTACGTTTAAAACAAATTTTATATTTTTTCATGATTTCAAAAGCATGATTCATGGGTTATATAAATTACAACATAAAGTGTGCGCGAGACGTGAACAATTAGAATTAATTGATTTGGTAGATTTACATAGGACTGTACCTTATAAAGCTCAATCAAAGCAAATCTATTATTTATGAAGATTGTTACATATACAATACGTGTACATATGTATGTATAATATTATGTTTGTGCGATTTTGCCCTTGACCGCGTAGAAATTTGTCAGGACATACCTGTATATATATAAGATCACGCGTTTCGAAACATAGCGGTACCAATGATTACCGTATATAACGAACATTTTATACCGCTCTAACTTGACAGTAATTAAACAGAAGCTTTATTGAAGCCAAATATAAATTCGCGTTTAATCATTTGCGACCTTATTGATAAAAAAAACTGAACAATGAACAAAATCATTGCCAAACGCGGTCGAGCAAAAAGTTGTATAACGCTTGCCTCGTCATTTGCCGATGCAATTACTAGCACTACGAGCTTGCATACATTGGAATTCCGCCTTAATAAACTTGACGAATCGTGGGGAGAATTCGTAACTTTACAAGATGAATTGTTAGACTTTTTAGAATCGGAAAAATACATAGATCATGAACCCGAATACGCAGAATATGAAGAAAAATATTTTCGTACGCGCGCGGTTATTACAGACGCCATTTTTAAGTTAAAGGAACCTATTGACAATAAGGTTTCCCATACCACAAGAAATCGCGAGTCGCCTTCAAACACTGCTTCTGCTGGTGCTCTGAACCAAATGCAGGATATCCCTGAGGAACAGAGCGAAACTCCTGCACGCCCCTTACACAATTCGATTCAATTGCCAAAGATGACGATTGAACCATTTTCTGGCGATTATAAAGACTGGCCAGCTTTTCGTGATATGTTTTTAGGAACCATTGATTCCAATAATACGATATCGCCCGTACAAAAACTTCATTTTCTTAAATCTTTTCTCCGTGGAAGCGCCGCGGATTTAATAAGTCATGTCAAATGCTCTGAAGCAAATTACGTCGAAACGTGGGATAGGCTGGAGAGGCGCTACGATCAACGCCATTTAATCGTAAAATCATTTATTGAGTCGTTTATATCGCTTCCAACCTGTGCCACTGGAAATGTTAGTTCGTTAAGCAGGATCGCTGATGGAGCGGAAGAAGTCATAAGGGGGTTGAACGCACTTGACTGCAATAGTAGGGACCCTTGGCTCATTCATATTTTATACGAAAAATTGGATCATGAAACCAAAAAGGCATGGGCATCAGGTTTAAGGGTTGAAAAAACGGTAGATGACTTCTTAGATTTTCTCCAAGCGCGATGTCGATGTTTAGAAGCATGTCAACCACTAGGTCGTTCTAATCAGATTCGTGGAAGGGTCTCTAAGCCAATTCATTCTCATGTAGTAGAAACTCGCCAAGTTTGCCCAAAATGTAAGGGCACCCATTTTCTTTCACAATGTCCGGATTTTAAGGGTTTTTCTGTAGCTGATCGACGCGATTTTGCCAGAAACTCATCGCTTTGCTTCAATTGTCTAAGAGAGGGCCATACATCTCGGAGATGTCAGTCGAAATCTCGTTGCCGTCTATGCAATGCTAGACACCATGTTTTAGTACATTTGGCAGAAAATCCAAATATCCTATCTTCGTCTCAATCATCATCGCTTCTTAAGTCAACTTCTAATTTTCCGAATCACAACTCTGAACAAGCTGCCATTGTTAATCTATCGGTTGAGCCTTCTCACCGTACCACCTCTATTCTGCCTACCGCTGTTGCTCGGATTAAGGATAGATCTGGTATTTATCAGCAAGTTCGTATGCTTCTTGATTCAGGATCACAAGTTTCCTTTATCACTGAAAGGATTGTTCAAAGGTTAGGACTTATTCGAAAACGCTCTTGTATTCCCATCATGGGAATAGGATCTACCTCAGCAGGCGTTACTAATGGAGTGGTATCCCTTCATCTGAGCTCTTGCTATAGCTTTGAGTCTATAGATATTGATTGTTATGTGTTGCCCAAACTAACTTCAAATTTACCTAGGATTATTTCAAAGCACATTCCTCAAGCTTTGTACACAATCGAGCTTGCTGATCCGAGCTATCATACACCAGGTCCTATTGACATTTTGGTAGGTGCGGATAAATTCTTCAGTATAATTAAGGGAGCATCTACACCAGTTCAAAATTCAAATCTTAGGTCGATTCCGACTATCTTTGGTTGTGTTATCGCTGGAAGAAACTTAGATCCTGACAACTATGAAATCAATTCTTTTTGTACTACATTGGATTTTGCTAAGGAATTCGACCTGGAGCGGTTTTGGAGACTTGAGGAAGTCTCAACTGAAATTCCCTTATCTGTGGAAGAAGAATTGGCTGAAGAAATTTTTGTTAAAAATCACACCCGCCGATCGGATGGTAGATATGAAGTCGTACTGCCTTTTAAACCTTCAATTAAAATGGACTTTGGTAATTCCCTTGGCACTGCCATTAGTCGTTTCCATTCTGTTGAAAGAAGGTTTGAATTCAATAGGGATTTAAAGGCACAATACTCTGCATTCGTAAATGAATACATATCTCTTGGTCATATGGAAGAGGTTCCATTGCATGATCTAGAAGTGACAGGAAACATTTACTACCTGCCTCACCATGCTATTTTTAAGGGCGACAGCACAACGACAAAAATAAGAGTCGTATTCGATGCATCGGCTAAATCTAGTTCAGGAAAATCGTTAAATGACACTCTTCTCGTAGGACCAACTATACAACGTGACATTTTCTCAATTTGTCTACGCTATCGACAACATTTATATGTCATTTCGGGGGACATCGAAAAGATGTACCGACAAATTTGGGTAGCTCCTCATCATGCTGATTTTCAACGCATAGTCTGGCGAGAAAATCCCGAAGAGCACTTGAGACACTATCGACTACTCACTGTCACCTACGGTACATCTTCAGCTCCATTTTCAGCAGTTAGAGTTCTTAAGCAACTGGCCATCGATTCTGCTAAAACACATCCCATCGCTTCAAAAATTCTTCTTCATGATTTTTATGTCGACGACGTAATAACAGGCACTGACAACATCGAAGACCTCTTTACTCTTCAATCAGAACTAGTGGATTTGTTAAAATCAGCGGGATTTAACCTTCGAAAATGGACTACCAACTGTTGGCCACTTCTAATAAGGTTGCCTGAAGATCAACGCGAACTCTCTCCAGTGGACTTTGAGGATTCTAATTCGGTTAAAATTCTTGGGTTACAGTGGTGTCCATCAAGAGATTGTTTCTCTTACAAAGTAAAGCTGAGCGAAAATTCCACTTGTACGAAACGTCGCATACTATCGGACGCGTCGCGATTATTTGATCCGTTAGGTTTCCTGGCACCTGTTATTGTTGGAGTCAAAGTACTTTTCCAAGAGCTGTGGAGAAGGAAATTAAAATGGGACGAAGAAGTTCCCGACGAACTTGCTCTTCAGTGGAGTATCATAAGAGATGAACTTCCTATTTTAGAAACTCTATCTATTCCGAGGATGATGCTGAAAAGTAAATTGAACTGGGAGCTACATGGTTTTTGTGATGCTTCATTAGATGCATATGCTGCAGCTGTTTATTGCCGAAGTACCTCTCCAGATGGAACAATTTCAGTGGCACTTGTCGCAGCCAAATCTAAAGTTTCTCCTATAAAGGTCTTATCTTTACCTAGGCTCGAGTTATGTGGAGCGGTAGTGCTAACTCGCCTAATTAACAAAATTAAGTTATCTTTGCAGGAACCAGATGTGAAGATATTTGCTTGGACTGATTCGGCTATTGTGTTACATTGGTTGTCAGCTCCTCCTAAGAAGTGGTCAGTGTTCATCGCAAATCGAACGTCAGAGGTTTTGTCTTCGATTCACATTAAGTTTTGGAATCATGTCCGATCTGCCTCAAATCCTGCCGACATCGCCACACGAGGAATTTCACCATCGTCATTACCATCGGCTGATTTATGGTGGAAAGGACCACCTTGGCTAAGAAAGGAACGAAGTGATTGGCCTGTATCAAATGGTTGCCAAGAAGAAATAAATTTTGAAAATCTGGAAGAGAGAAAAGTATCTCCAGCACAGGTATTTGTATCAAATATAACTATTTCTGACGTTGTAGATAATTTGTTGAATAACTCATCCAGTTGGATTCGTTCGGTCCGTGTAATAGCCTATGTTTTACGTTTCCTGTCAAATTGCCGGTCGATGAAGCCTTATCGTAATTCAAATACCTTGTCACCTAGTGAAATAAACATTGCAAAAACTAAACTTATTAAATCTGCTCAGATGTCTATATTTCGCACAGAAATTGAATCTTTGAATCAGGGAAAATATCTACCCGCTAAAAATCGTCTAATTTCGTTAAGCCCATTTATTGATTCTTTTGGTGTGCTTCGCGTTGGTGGCCGCTTGGAACATTCAGAACTATCTTATGCGGAAAAACACCCTATTATATTGTGCAAATCTCATCCTATATCGAAACTTATCGCTTATCATCTCCATGACAAATATTTACATCCTGGAGTATCGCTTCTGTTCGCGTTGATAAATCAAAATTATTTTATACTGGGATGCAGAAATCTCTCACGTAAGACTGTACATGACTGTGTAAAATGTTTTCGAGAACGGGTATCTACAACAAAACAACTTATGGCAGATCTTCCAGTCGAACGTATTCGTTACGCGAGGCCATTTAGTAAGGTGGGTTGTGACTATGCCGGTCCCATTAATTTACGCTTAAGTCGAGGAAGAAATCCTAAGTTTGTAAAGGCCTACATAGCCCTATTCGTCTGTTTTGTGACCAAGGCTATTCATATCGAGCTTGTTGGAGATTTGTCGTCCGTCGCGTTTTTACTGGCACTAGATCGTTTCGTCGCACGTCGTGGTAAGCCACAAGAAATCTGGAGCGACAATGGGACAAATTTTCGTGGTGCAAAACGGCTATTAACTGAAATGCATAAATTGCTGTGCAGTCAACAGCATAACAACATCGTTGCTGATCATCTTGCTAATGACGGTATTAATTGGAAGTTTATACCACCCTCTGCACCTCATTTTGGAGGCTTGTGGGAGGCTGGTGTAAAATCAGTAAAACTACATTTAAAACGGGTCATAGGTGACACAAAACTCACCTATGAGGAGATGTATACTCTATTGGTTAAAATAGAATCTTTGCTCAACTCTCGCCCTATGTGGAAAACATCCGATTCCGAACCTATAGCGCTTAGCCCTTCCCATTTCTTAATAGGGGAACGCTATACAGCTGTTCCACAACCATCTGTTCCTAATTCGATTATTTCTATGAATATTAACTGGTCTATTTTACAGGCAATGTTACAAGGGTTTTGGTCTCGCTGGCATAGCGAATATTTGACATCACTGCAGCAGCGGCCAAAGTGGCAAAAATCGCAGCCTAATCTTTGCATGGATGATGTTGTTCTCATAAAAGAACCAAATTTGCCACCATCAAAATGGATCATAGGAAGAATCACTAAATTACATCCTGGAAGCGACAGCAGGATCAGAGTTGTTACCGTCAAAACCAATCACGGAGAATTTGTTCGTCCAGCCGTTAAGGTATCCCCATTACCTTTTTCTGAAAGACCGTAATCTTTCAGCGGGGGCTGAATGTTCAGGAAACCTTTCATCAAGAAACCAAACACAGCGTATATCACCTTATGTTTATAATTTTTGAATATATTATATCATACTGTTAGCTCTCTCTCTTAATCTTTTTGTATTGGCACTCAGTTGAAGAAAACATGTAATTTACAGTAACTTATAATCTTTTCTGTTAACAAGCAATCATTCGATATTAAGAAGTCAACAAGTGCAGTTCGTCCGATTTTGCCTATTTAAATCTCCCTTTGTTAAACATTAAATTTGTACAGTTTACACACATATAATTATACACTTACACGTAACATTCATTAAACACATTTTATACATTTATTAAACATTGAACACACAGTTTTTTTATTTATTGAAACAATACACATAGTAACAAAAATAACAAACAAACAATCCCAGAATACCTGTAACGTTTCCTAACAGAGGTTATAATCTTAAAGTTACCTTCTTCTCCAAACAGGAACTTCATGCGCACGGAACCCTGGAAACTGTAAGTAATATTAATATTGTAAAAAATAAATTATTATTGTAACATTTACCTTGATATTTTCGCATTTATCTGAATGATGTAAGTTCTTTTTTACCTATTCTAAACAAAAAAAAGTAATTTAAGTAAAAACCGGGCTATATTGAACAATTATAGATTTAAAAATATACCTACCTATTTTGTAGACGGTAAAATCACTTTCGCGAGTTAGTTAGGGTTGGGCTATACCGTATTTTTACTTGCGATTATAGGTAATATAAGGCAAGTTATGCATTCGTCGAAAAAAAAGATGTGAGATAGCAATCAAACATGACATTACGATGATAGCGAAGACGAAAAAAGATGGTCTAAAAATTCTGTCCGTCTGTGTGTCTGTCTGTCAGTCTGTCTGTATGTATGTATAGACACCTACAGCCCAAACGGGTGGGCCGAATTGCTTCAAACTTGGTATATAGAGTTTTTTAGGTATTGTACAGAGGGGAAATTGAATTTTTTTTTTGTTAACTCAAAAAATAACGGTACCTGCCATATAACCGTTACGTTCACACCTATTTTTCTCGGAAACGGCTCTTACGATTTTGATACAAAAAAATCAGTGTGGGTTTTTAGCTTCGACCGATCATATATGAAAAAAAAGTTAGAAAAATGTCTAAAAACGGTACTTTCCATAGGACCTTTTTTTGCTTTCGACTATCTCATAAATGGCTTAACCGATTCTTTCGAAATTTCACAAAAATATAGGTTTAGGTTTTCCAAATTATACCATGTACCAATATTTTTAATTAATATTTGTTTGTATTTTTAAAATCGTTTTTAAGAAAAAAATTTTTATTTGAAAACTGCTCATTAAATTTTTTTTCAAAAATTATATTTATTTGAATTTTCTGAATACCTATGAGTTGGCGTTTTTGAATTTTTTTTAAAATATTTTCAAAAAGTTTTAAAAAAAACTTTTTCTCAAAGACCGCTCCACAGATTTTTAATTTTCTTTTTCATAAATTCAAATTTACCCAAGGAATAAAATGGAGTACTTTTTTTGAGCTCAAATTAGTTTAAGTATTTATTTCAGAATTTTGAATTATTTTTTCTTTAACTAAACAGATATAATCTTTTGTTTTTAAGTTTATATTATTAAATATTTAATATTGCCATACCAATTTATTTTAGAACAAAATTAATGAAATTTTGTTTATGCATATACAAAATTGAGTAAAAAATGACTTTAAAAATATATTTAGATTTTTAATAAAAATCTTTTGCATACGATGTGATCGAACATAAGAGCAAGTTCGTGCGATCCAGTCGTGCATTTTATTTTTTATTACTACGATCGGATTTCCTCTTGATTATTACTTTAAATTAAACCTATTTTTGTAAACTTGATTATCCGGAATAGCTTGAAGAATTTTTCTACAATTTTAACACAATCGATAAAAAAAAACAAAATTTTTAATTAATATTAATGTTTCACAAATAATTTTTTTGTAAACTTGATTACACGGAAATAAAATTTTACCGATTTTGTACTTGAAAATTAATATCGCCTAAAATACATAGTTTTTCAAATAATGTTACTTATGCCTACTTCAAACCATTCGTATAACAGAAAATAAAGTTGAATATATTTCAAAGAAAAAAATGAAAAAAAAATATGTGTTAATTGGAATTTTTAAGAGAAAAGTGACGATACGGAATTAATTTTTGTTTTTTTTTGGGCGATGTAGGCCAGTAATGGTAAAAGCGCAGTAGATGTATGGATACCTGAAACTGTGATAGGGGTATTCTACAAATTTCTGGCTTTTGACGACCAAGGAGCACTGAGACTTATTCGTCAGGGGTGGGGAGGGTACCGCCTGGGATACGACAACCGACCCATATATGTATCTTTATCTTTTGTTTCCCTTACACTTTCCCTTTCCCTTATCAATCGGCCACAATGCGGGTTCCGATCTCCCCATTCTAGGTACGCTTTCGGTCTCACATCTCAGCATAATTTGGTTAAATTTATTTTTGATGAGCCGATAGAGGTGCTATATGCTCGTATATTCCCTTCCTCTTTCTCTTAATCCCCTTTCAGTTTTAGACCGGCATGAATTTTAAATGTTATTTTTCTAGTGAACAACATGGACAGCGGAAAGAACCCCCGCGTCGGCTGAGCTCTAGCCGCTCAACCGCCAGCATGCCGAAATCCTCCGATGGGTGACGAAAAAAGAGAAAGAAAATAAAAATCATTGCATGGCAAATGATTTTTTTTTTATCCTTTCAGCATCCAACCCAGTGCCAGTCCAGCTCACATCACATCACAATATGTGGTTATACTACTATTATATGGTATATATTAGACATTTATAGTAAATCTAAATAAAAAGATTTTTTCACCAAACTCTGTTTATTTATAACTATCAATAAAAATTGAACACAAAACGAATATTGGTCATAAGTTAGTCAAAAATAGAAGTAAAACGGAATTCATTCAATAGATATTGATTTTTTTTTTCAAAATGGAAATCGAAATTTGTTAAAATTGATTAATTGACATTAGGGGTATGCAAAATTGCAGATATATGTGGAATTTTAGGGGTAAGTACTCCAGAAAATAATTGAGCAAAGAATACAGTTTTTAATAGTAAACTTTTCAGAAGTACCGGTTATAATTTATCAAAAAATGGAATTATCTAAGATTTTTCTGTTCATTTTTTTTTATAATATACACGCGCTCAAGGGATTGTACTACCCTTTTAAACATTGACATACTAGATATGGACTCATTGACATACTAGATATGGACTGCTAGTTGTGATTCATTTCCATACAATATTTGCAAAAAAATATGTTTCTCTGCTTTCAGCGACTATTTCAGGCCAAGCGGCGAAAAGAGAAAACAAATTGAGCACCATCTGTTGTCGATATTACCTTTCTACAAATTTTAGGTAAAGAAACTAGAGCTATCTATTGGCACATACATTGTCATACTAGATATGGACTGCTAGAAGCCAACTTCACGAGGGTTCCTTTTGAAAAAAGCATCACCAGCGACCATTTCAGTCCTTGCGGTAGTTAAGGATATTATCAAGTCAAACCAGTACTTAAGTGATTTTTTTTAAGGAAATCCCTACACAAATCCAAAAATTTCCTTTTCTCTATTTTCTACAGAAAACAATAAACAGATAGTCTCGTGTGTCCTTCCAATGAAAAGAACAGATAGTTAATTGGAGATTTTAGTGGCGAAGAGTCGAATACGAGAACAGTGGATGTTACTTTCCAATACAGTATAACCTAAAAATAGCCTTTCGAATAGATGCGAAAGTAGAACGAAGTTGCATAGTAGGGCCCCAGGGCGTATTGTGCATTCAAATCAACGTCTAAAAACTGAATAGCAGGGCTCCAATTCTGCAAGCGTGTTTCTCGGTGTACAAATACATATTTGCGATTTCGCAGGGGTGCGAAAAAGAAACATCAACATTTAAGACAAATATACACCCATAATATTTACTCTTTAAATTGTCGATAACAACTAATAGACTTTTCACACCAAACCCAAAACACGGTTTTGGTTGAAAACCTAAAGCGAAAACACAAGTTTTCCCATACATTTTTTATAAACCATTCGTTTTGATAAACTACAAGTTTTAAATAATACTACGGTTTCACCTACCACTTAATCCAAATTTAAGTGGATTAACCATAAATCCTCTTTGAAATCTTGAAGATTTCCCATACAAATTTTAATATCCTTGAAAGCTGATTACAAATTAATCTCATTGAAATCTTCTTCGAAATAGAAGATTGTCAAAACAAACAAACTTTTTTTCATTGAACCTTTTCAAATGTCATTTTATCTATTGACACCCAGCAAAAAAAACTGTCAAACATTTATGGCCTTTTCGATAGGCCGTCCAGAACTGTTCTGACCCCCACAAAATGACAGTTGTTACTTTAAACAGAACAGAAAACGATTCTGGATTTCATTTCAGAATCGAAAACAGAATCAGTAATAAACTCACATAATTAAAATTTTAAAATCATCGGGTGGATTTGTTGTGTAATTTCGATGTGTTTATTGAATTTAAACTACTTTTCTGGTTAAATAAAATAAAAAGAAGTAAGTTATAATTATTATTGATACAAGAAAATGTGTATCTAAATTAAAATCAAGTGTTTTTGAAATTCTTTTTAGTCGATGTGATTTTTTTAAATTTAATTTTTATAAATACAGTGATACATACAATTCAGAATCAGTCAAATTGTTTCCGGTTGTTTTATTGGGGGAACCTGTTCCGGACGGCCAATCGAAAAGGCCATTAATTTGTTTTTTTTTCTATAATTTGGTGGTCGACTTCTGGCTTCCGTCAAGAACGGACAGGGTTTTACTCTCTCGTCTCATAAGCAAAAAAGTAACTGTGTCTTATAATTTAATTCTGGCTATAAAATTAAAAAGTAACAAAAATTGTTTAAACTATCATAAGGAACAAAATAAGAGTGAACCGTGCTGAAATCATGAAACAAATATAAGGTGTACATTACGTCCTGATAAAAGCCGAAGTAGAAGTCAACCCATAACTGTCATGTTTCACACAATCATCACTCCTTGACCACACACCATCCACGTACGGATGATGCTGTACTGTAACGGAAGCATTCCCAGGGGTGGAATCGGCTAAGGTGATTTGTGATTGTCACATTTCCGACAATCATATGTGATCATATAAAAATTTTCGTCTGTGTAAGGTGATCACAAAAAATTACACAAAACTTTGCACCACTTTAAGAGAAGTACTAAAATTTGACATAAATCCATATGTTTATGTTTGGTTTTGTTTGTCTGCAAATTGTTTTATTTGTTTTTTTTTCATGCAATGTTGAGTGCCCAAACGTTATTAACCTTTTGATATTAAAAAACTGTTATAATTATCTCGCAATCCAAAAAAGGTAAAATAAAAAGTAGAATCTAGTCATTGAGTTCGCGAGATTAAATTAAGATATTTCCAATATGTTCTACAAACTGAGAAAATAAAAATGTTTCGCTCGTTTGCCAAAAGTATTTTAATTTGTACTTACTATTAATTTATTCTAAATGCCAATTAATAACAAAATAAATTAAAAGTTGAAATAAATATGTGTGAGAAAAACAATGCCTTTACCCAATTACATGTACATACTTCTGTTTTATCGCATATACTTTGTTGAATGTAATGTATATGGGTATGCACATGTACATATATGGTTTCTATTTTCGGAATTTGTGAAATCATAACAGCAATTTTACAAATTTACAAAATTAGAAAACAAATGAATTTTATATGAAAATGACACCAAAATAGCTGTGACAAGAAAAAGTCACAAAAATGTGATTATCACATGTGACAGTCACCTTACGCAGCCCAAATTTATTTTTTGTGACTGTCAACTATCACAAATTCTGAAATGCCAGGAATGGCATATAACTCAAACGAGCACATCACACATCGTACATGGACGATTCTGTACATTAACAAAGAATCCTAAGGATCCGCGCATTAGCCGCCCATAACCGACAAACGGAATTATCCGTTAATCAACTACAGTTCATAACAGTTACCTATAACTACATTGAAGCAAGCGTCAGAGGCGCAAACAGTCTCAACATTCCACATTTATTTCGCATTATGCAGAAAGGACTCCTCATTAACATACTTTACAATTCTATACATTCTTTTGTCATAAAATAGTGTAAAAAACACAAATCTTGCTCAGTTAAAAATGAATTCCATACAAAATAATAATCTTTAAAAAGTTAATTTCTATAACTAATTTTTTCACATAAGTACAAAATCACATGTCTTATTTAAAGTAAATAGTGCGTTTCCACTCTCGCTCATTTTAAATGCTAAGCGTATATATGTATATTAATATATTAATGTTATATTTGTTCATATATTAATGTTATATAGCTCTCGCTCTTACATCAAATGAAATGTTAAATATAAGTGTTTGTATATGTGTATAATTTATTTTTAGGTTAGTTTTAGGTGGCTCCACGCCACAAGTTACCGATACACTGCCTCTGTGACAGAGCAGTTCCAATACATAACTATATACAGATTAGATGACACCACGTCACAAGCTACTGATACACTGCTCCTGAGCAAAAGCAGTTCAACTATACAAACCTACAACAGCCAAGAGGCGTGCAACTATATTATAGACAAAGCAGGCAATACATTATAGCAGCTATTATTCACGCATTGTTATCGAAAAATTGTAAAGATTCAAGAGATATGGCGTTTTTAGTTGGCAATCCGGAATTGTTGTCCGATCCGGGATCCCAACTGAACACTTTTGTGTGATTCTGACGATTCTGAATTTTAATGAGGTGGTATGAAAATAATTTTGTACTTGCTAAACTTACTTCATTTTCCTTTTAGATTACCGATCTTATCATTTATCCTTTCCAGATTTCATGGACGTGCGTGTGAAATCTGTTTGGACAGTTAAAAAGGTTCACATAATGAATTAGACACAGCGCTGCAGCTTTCTGCATTACAACAATCTAAAATTGGCCGGAGTGAAAACTTACTTTAACAAACAGTGTTTTTATTTATATGTATATATATAGTTATTAAAAGAAACTGTATATATTAAAAAAAAAAGAAAAAAAGAACCAAATCTCTTTAATCGTGGTTTTCTTGCTCCGATTCGAGTTAATGTTCTTCCAAAGTTTCATCAATAGTATTTTGAGATCATCAGCCGGTGATGGGGGTCAATTCCCGATCTGTGAAATTATGAAGTGATAAAAAAAATATCATTTCATTTTTCACAGAGGTTTATCATTTTCCAACTTCACGCACACGCCTAATGCGATTCTAGAACTCATTGTGATAAAGTTTGTACTAAAAAGTACTAAATGATAAATTCTGTCATTTCTGATTAGATTTTTTGTTGGGAAACGTAAATATTTCATTTCAGTTTCTAAATTTGCTTAAGAATAATGTCCGGAATAATAATTCGTTTAATAAAAAAGACGTCGTACTGAACAATTGTTGGTTTTATATTATATTCAATAGTATCTCTGTTTTGAGTAAGGATTTATTTTTTCTCATGTGAGGATATTGAGGCTTTCCCTTCGAGATGGGCAGAATCTATTCGAAGTTACAACTAGGAGCACTTTATTGAACTTTATAGATTCCCAAAACATTTATGCATGGATTTAATACGTGAATTGAGAGCATTCTTGAAAAACACTCAACTTATAAGTGCGCTTCAAAGCCATTTAAATATGGTAAAGTGCTCTGCATTTTTTTGCAATGGGTAGTTTCCAACGATCTGTCGCGGGAATGAGCAACGTCGCGTCGGCTGTTGTCAATCTGTTGATTTAACAAATTCGTTATTTACTCGAATTAACACAAATATAACTTACTACCAAAATAAATTTGTGTATAAATATAATTGTTGCTTACTTGCCATGTGCCAAATCCTGTTTTTCTTCTTAATATTCGATTAGAAACATTTTCTTCACAAAACAATTGACTGTGATAAAAAAATTATCATATGAAAAATGTTTGGCATTTAACTTCACTTTTTCACGAATCGAGAATCGAATTAGACGTGAAAGCGTGATAAAATTTATCACTTCACATCTTCACAGATCGGGAATTGACCCCATGGATCGTCCGATGGTTCATGGGCTGGAGAAGCCTCATCTGTGCTAGCAGGGACTTCTGCATCAACTGCCGCCTATGTGTTGGTAATTTTTTCCTCATCGCGTCGTACCTATCCCAAAATATAAAGCATATGATGCTTAACTGTGTTTACTAACGCATATTCAACATTCAAATATGCCGAATTGTGAAAACATAGTGCTAAATGACGTCCCAATTTATACCGGCCGGCGTATTGCCAATTGCCTTAGAGAATCCACAAACACAGTGCATTTCTTCTTGCCATTTGGCGGCTCTGAAAACATTACAAAAAAAAATATGAAACAGTACAAACGCAATGCACACAAAACTGACAGCGAACACTCCAGTGCACCCAGTGCCAATGCGAACATCGAACAAACCCACTGTTGTTGTTGACATTTGAAAATTGTCATTATTTTGTTTCGGATTCTGAACTGAACCGATGTTCCAAATAATTTTGTTTTATTTTTCGCCATTCATTTTATTTTCTTATTCTGAATTGTTATAATTTACTATCGTTATCAAGAAAGTGTTGCTTTATGATATCTTAAGATAATACCTCAATAGATTATAACAAAGCAATCAATAATGTCTTTGCGAAAGCTAATTGAAGCAGATTGTGGAGGGGTGAATCCACTAATGCAATTGGGCGGACAATTCACACGAGATAATGCCCACACAGAAGAAGGCTTCTCTGGCAATCATGCTCCATTTGAGTCGCGTTCAATTATGTCCGAAGAACAAATGGTAAATGAATTTATGGGACAGATTTCGGGACCTCCAAAAGTAATGTATTAATTAAAAAAGACAAGAAATAGTCCAATAGAGTATTTTTAGTCATTTCAAGTCAATGAATTGCTGCAAGAGATGCGCGAAATAGAGTCACAACGTTTTCTTCCCCAAGTTGTTAACGCTCCAAGGGTGATTGATGAAGTGACTCGCAAGAGTTCCGAGTGGGCTAAGGAATTCGGAAATGAAACGTTAGCATCACAGGAAGGGGGACCAATTCAGTTTGATGAGGTATTATGAACGATGACAAATAAATCGTTATCATTCTTAAATTGTATTTCTTATCCAAGACTTGGCGACAGCCCAATATTATTAATGTACAACCAGTCCAAGAAAATGTCACTAATGTTCGTGAATTTTTTGATTTAAATGATAATCAAATAAATGTACCCCAAGCACCAGCTCCTGTACCGTACTTGGCCATTTGCCCACCATACATTAGGCCAGCGACCACTTTAGTGAGTAACTTTATCTTTTGTAATTATAATTGAAGAAAACGCAAACAATATGTTTATATAATTTTTGTTTTTGTTTTCGTAATTATAATTATTTATTAATTTCTGGTTGCGTCTTGTCCATAACTAGTTCGGAGACAGTGAACTTGGTGCTGTTGGTGGTCAGACAACTTTAACTATGGAAGATTGGCTAAAAGACTTCCAGACTTCTAAGAAAGAAGAATCTGCCGTTGATAATCAGGCAACTTTAACTATGGAAGATTGGCTAAATGAGTTTCAGACTTCTAAAAAAGAACATGGTATGTTCTGATTTTGCAAAAGAATTTCCATGCATTTTATATTTTCAGAAAAAGCCACTGACGATTACAATTCAAAGTTCTTGCAACGTCTGCAGGAAGAATGGCAGAAACTATCAGACGATAATGGTGCAGAATATCCTTGGCTGTCTGATTACACGGATATGTATGACCCATACAAAGAATACACGTATTCTGAGAACAATCCAATGAATGATGTGGAAAATGCCTTCGAAAAAGGCAAAGAGTTTCTTGCCAGAGGTGATATTCCAAGTGCTGTCCTATGCTTTGAAGCAGCTTCAATTAAAGAGCCCCAAAATGCTGAGGTGTGGGAATTGTTGGGGATTTGTCAAGCTGAAAATGAAATGGTAATCTTTGCACGCAAAACATTTGAAGATTTAACTTTAAACGCCTATTTTGTTTCTACTCTTTTTACAGGATCCACAAAGTATTGCCGCCTTAAAACATTCTTTAGAATTAAGGCCAAATAACATGCGTGTGCTGATGGCTCTAGCCGTTTCATATACCAATGAAAGTTTGCAAAGTCAGGCCTTGAAATCTCTCACATCATGGCTACATTGTCATCCAAAATACAAACATCTAGTTCCTGATCATCTATTGGGTCCTGCTTCGAATAGTTTGACAACCTCGCTTATGCGCGGACCAGAGCTGAAAGAAGTCCAACATATTTTCCTTGAAGCTGTAAAACAAAATCCAATTGAAATCGATGCAGAAGTCCAGGAGGCTTTAGGTGTTCTGTTCAATCTTTCATCTGAGTTCGACAAAGCTGTGGATTGTTTCCAGGCTGCCCTACATGTTAGACCGCAAAATGCCAAAATCTGGAATCGCCTTGGTGCTAGTCTAGCAAATGGCAATCGATCTGTTGAAGCTGTTGAGGCGTATCAAAGAGCTTTAGAAATCGAACCAGGATTTATAAGAGTTCGCTATAACGTAGGAGTGTGTTGTATGAATTTAAAGGCATACAGACAAGCTGCTGAGCACCTGCTTACTGCTTTAAATTTACAAGCTAGTTCAACTGTACGTTCCGCATTGAAAGATGAAACTATTTTGAGAGACTCCTCCAGTCAAATGTCGGACACCATTTGGACTACTTTAAAAATGATTATTTCGTTGATGGGCCGCAGTGATTTGTATGACAACGTCAATGATAGAAATTTGAATGCCCTTAATGAAGCATTTAAGGATTCTCCATAAAATTGACTAATTATTATGTTTTATAGGCGCTAAGGTAAATTGAGGAATGTGGGTTATAATCTTAAAATAAAATTAATGAAGAAATAGGGTTGTTAATTAGGTTTAAGAGGTGGCCCATAATACCATCGCAATATTTAAGTTCATTTTGAGTAATAAAATTCAAAGAAGCTGAAAATCTTTTTTTACTTATAAACTTTAATACAAAGTGGGTCATTCATTCTACAGGAATTAATGTTCCTTTTAAAGTTTTCTAAGATTTTTGATGTAGAAATTTGGCAACATTGTTTTGGGAGTAGAAATTTCTCAGATATATGATGTACACTGGCTTATGTGAAAGGCATATTCATATTTTGTTAAAAAATTTTAATTGCTAAAAATTTGTGTTCAATTTCTTACTTGACAAAATTTCCCAGACAAATAATTGTACTTTTAACTGATTACAACGAAATCTTGTGCATGGATGTATATAATGGGGTGCGCTTAAACGACTGAAGCGATTTTTTTAAGCTTGATACTTAAGCGTCTAGGTGCTTGTCCAAATTCTTTTTTTTTTTTCTAAAAATCTTAATACATTTTTTTGCAGAAAAACAGGTAAATTTTAATTATATTGAAATCAACTCAAAGGATTTTGATAAAAAAAAATAATCAGTGCACTATCTTGAACTTTAATTAAAGTTTTTTCAAAGTACCTGTCATAAACCGTTCTTCGATTTTCGACTCTCCCATTATTGCTCAACTGATATCGATCAAAACGCGTCGTTCAAATTTTGAATAATACTGCATACCGAAATTTTCAAAAAATCATTTTTTTAAATTCAATATTTCGAAAACGGGTGGACGTTTTTTTTCGAAATTATGTGCCTAAATTTATGTTATTAAATACTTAAAATTGACACCAACAGTTTTTAATTCCAATATCGAATTTTTTTTTTAGAAAAATATTAAAGCATTAAGTAAAATGAATTTACAAATATATATATTTATTTGCATCCTAATTGTCCAAATTGATTTTTTTCAACAAACATTTTTGATTTTGATGATTTTCACCAAACCAAAAAAAGTTTTCACTTGAGATTTCGGATCGGAGAGAAATTCAGTGATTATTAAAATATCACTAAATAATTTAATATTATTTTTTTAAGAAATATAGTTTCAAAATAATCATAATTATTGCTAATTGACTAAATACGAGTTTGGGTTATCTTAATACATAATATAACAAACTTGAAATATATTATGCGCCTATTCCATCGCTGGCTTCACTTGATTCAAATGACAGAACTCTAGAACCGCATGGTCCGAATTTCGACGAATGCTAGACCCAAAGCAAACTTCGTTGCATTTTTTTGACGTCACAATCATATTTTAATATTTTTTTTTCTCCTTAATCAAAAATATATTGTGTAATTAGCATTTAAACAAATTTGTTTCAAGTGATAAGAAGTGTTGAACACTTATCACATGCAAAACTAATATACATAAAAACTATCAACTAAAAATAAATTTTTTTATTTTCTCAACGAACAAAACTAGATGATTGTGACATCACAGAATAAATAAGTAAACTTTGTACCTATTTGTTTATCTAGAAATACTCTTCGTTCAATTGAATTACCTTACCAGCATTCATATTCAGACAGATTCAGTTCAGCCAGTTTAGTTGTTTGCTTCCTTTAGAGAGGCCTAAGGTGAAAAGAAGGCGTATTTGTCAAAAATATTACATATATGCACTTCTGTATTTTAAATTGGATAAGGTTTTTGTTTAACTAATTTATTGCCAAAGAGAAATGTCCGCAGCTACCAAAGGTAAGATCTAAAAATCAATTAAATTCTGTGAAAAATCAGTCTTTTTTCTTATTGGATTAAAAATTATAATGTACTTTGGACTTTCAAGTTTGTTGTTTTCACTTGTTGACTATACCGT
This sequence comes from Philhelius pedissequus, assembly GCA_910595825.1. NCBI lineage: Eukaryota > Metazoa > Arthropoda > Insecta > Diptera > Syrphidae > Philhelius > Philhelius pedissequus. Next base: position 48,360,067 of record OU343160.1, read on the forward strand.
GCTCCTGCAACGAGATAGTCTAGAGATATATGTACATGCATGTATTTATAGATTATTGAAATAGAAACTTCTTTTTTAGTTTGAATAGCTGAGTTGATTATTACTTTTTTAATATGTAACATGTAAATAATTGTAGTTATTGTCTATTAGGTACATATTTTCAAAAAAAAATCATTATTTTCCTGCTACAATTGTTGCAGTTTTCTAGATTGTCCCAGTTGCTGATTTCAAAAATATCATCTCCGTAGACATGCACACAAATTGATCAAAGTTCATTTCTTAATTGATTGAAGGTTTTTATACCTATTGTATTTTTTTTAAATACTATTACCGCTGTTTTCGATTTGCTTGTCATTGTATGTCCCTGATCCCTAGGGTGTAGTGTAATATTTGTGTGGATGTAGGTTCAAAATTATTTTCCCTTTTACAGAAGTACATGTACATGAAGGTGAAACATTTTAAATGAATCTTTTCCTATAATGTGCTAAAAGAAGATAGGTGGTTCAAGATAAACTTCAATAATAAATACACAATTCGATGGTATTAACATATTGCACTTACAAGTACAAAATGAGGCCACAAACAACCTAGATCCATGAATCAAATAAAAAAAGTCTATGACACTTTTTTCTGTATTTTTATTTGCAACACCAGAGATCGAAATTCATTAATCCAAAAACGACAAACAACAACAATTTGCAGATTTTTTGAATCTGGTCAATAAAATAAGAAAAACAAAGAAGTGTCGTAATATTTTTCCTTGATTCATGGCCTAGATCGGTCCTAGTCGAATATATGTATGTGTTTTGTTAATTGATTCATAGAATACATATATGTATGTTAGGATGTTCCTAAAAATTTTGTTGTTAATTAGGAGCTACGGGGTGTAATTTTCTCTTCATTTTAAATTGTAGGTAATCTTGCAAAAAAAAATGCTCATGTATTTTGACTATCTTCAACACTATTTAAATTTAGCTAAATTAGGAAAAAGTGTTGGAATAAAACTTACGAACATCGATTTTATTTATAATCTCAAAAATAGATATACAAACATATGTATTTGGTTTCAAAAAGACTCCAGCTTTTAAAGAGTTTTCTAAATCTATTTCTGTATATCAACTTCTACTCTCACCTCCCAGCTTATACGTAAACTGGACATGAGATTCCAACTCCTCTTAGGAAACAAAAACGGAAATATTGCTTCTACTCACAAAATTAGTTTGTTGATTATTTCGCGCATTTCTTTTGCAATTTCACTTAGCAGTGTTATGCACCCATAATATCAAAATAAGAATACATAAATAATTCCTTAAAAATATACATATTCTTGCTGATAGTCCATTTTTATAGGAATATTTATTGTTGGCGCTAAGCGCACTGCTTTTGGTACATTTGGCGGAACTTTAAAGAATGCTAATCAAACTCAATTGCAAACAGCTGCAGCCAAGGCTGCTCTTGAATCGTCTGGATTGAAGGGAGAACAAGTTGATACAACAGTTATAGGCAATGTTCTTACTGTAAGTCTTCAAATGTCATTTACACACTCCAAATATATTCACTGATTATATTTAATGTATTTCTATTCAGATTTCTTCACCAGATGGTATTTTCATTCCTCGCCATGTTGCTCTTCATTGTGGAGTATCAGTTGACAAACCAGCACTAGGAGTCAATCGATTGTGCGGTTCTGGGTTTCAAGCTGTGATCAATGGTGTTCAGGATATTGTAATGGGATCGGCTAAGATAGCTTTAACTGGTGGTGTTGACAGTATGTCTCAAGCACCATTTGTTGCCAGAAATATCCGTTTTGGGACTGTACTGGGAACCAATAACGCTTTGGAGGATAGTCTATGGGTTTCACTTACTGATACCTACTGTAAATTGCCAATGGCACTTACAGCTGAAAATTTGGCTGAAAAATACAAAATTGCAAAAGAACGTGTTGACGAATTTGCTTTGAGGTCGCAATTAAATTGGAAAAAAGCCCAAGATGACGGTGTCTTTAAATCAGAGATCAGTCCCTTTAAGATCAAGGTCAAGGGGAAGGAAATCGACTTTGCCGTCGATGAACATCCAAGGTGAGGTTTTATGAAATTGGTTTATTCAAAAACTAAAGTTGGTTTAAACATTGCAAGACCTCAAACAACTATTGAAGGCTTGAACAAGCTTCCGTCGATTTTCAAGAAGAATGGAGTTGTTACTGCAGGAACTGCTTCTGTAAGATTTATTGAAAATCTAATATAAGGTATAAAAGAATTTAATTAATGCTTTGAATTGTTAGGGAATTTGTGATGGAGCTGCAGCTGTTATATTGGCATCTGAAGATGCTGTCAAAGAATACGGATTGAAGCCGTTGGCACGTTTTGTCGGTTATTCTTATGTTGGAGTACAACCAGATATTATGGGAATCGGTCCTGTACCAGCTATTCAGAATGTACTTAAAGCAACTGGACTTAAATTGGAAGATATGGATTTAGTTGAAGTGAGTAAAAATATTTATTAAAAAAAAAAAAAAAAAACGTTTTTTTTTTGCTTTGACAGATCAATGAAGCATTTAGTGCACAAACTTTGGCCTGCATGGATGAGTTAAAACTCGATATTAACAAATTGAATTTAAACGGAGGAGCAATTGCCTTAGGACACCCTTTGGCTGCTAGTGGAGCTCGTATTACCGGACATTTGGTTCATGAATTGCAGTAACAACTTTATTTTCATATTTTACGTTTTGTACAAAACTTTGTTTTAGGCGAAAAAACTTGAAATATGCTGTTGGATCAGCTTGCATTGGCGGAGGACAGGGTATTGCTGTTTTGCTCGAACGATGTTAATTATTTTAAAAAGGATGTGGCTAAAGACATGCCAAATTATAATATTTTTATTATTAAAACTATTCTTTACGGGTAGCAAAGATTTTTTCGAGACACTCAAAGTATTATAAATTGGCATTTACCCGTCCTTTTAAGTAACTGTTAATATGAAGCATTTATTTTTCTATCCGTTTTTTTTTTGAAAAGATAAACATTTGTTTATACAAAAAATCGATCGAAAAAAAAATATTTAGAATAATACTAAACAAAATATATAAGAACTGAATTTTTTAATTTTAAATTTCTTATGGCCTTTTCGATTGGCCGTCCGGAACACGTTCCCCCAATAAAACAGCCGTAAACGATTTGACTGATAATGAATTATATGTATCACTGTATTTGTGAAAATTAAATTAAAAGAAATTCAAATCGGCTAAAAAGAATTTCCAAAACACTTGATTTCAATTTAGATACACATTTTCTTGTATCAATAATAATTATAACTTGCTTCTTTTTATGTTATTTCACCAGAAGATGAGTTTAAATTCAATAAACACAACGAAATTACACAACAAATCAAGCCGATTATTTTGACATTTTAATTGTGTAAGTGTATTAGCGATTCTGTTTTCGATTCTGAAATGAAATTCAGAATCGTTTTCTGTTCTGTTTAGAGTAACAACTGTCATTTTGTGGGGGTCAGAACAGTTCTGGGCGGCCAATCGAAAAGGCCATTATTGTTCTTATATCTGTCTTCCGTGTGCGAATATCATTAGGGGTATTCACGATCTGGTGTACCAAGTCTTGTAAAAGTGTAAAATTTTACACTTGTGAAATTTTACAGACTGTGAACACACCTTTACTAATCTGTAGCAACACTGAAGCAAATGTCAAAATCTGTTTCACATTTGTTCTGAAGAATGCTTAAGTTTGTATTAAAAAAATCTTACACCCTTTTATTTTTCTGTTACAATTGTGTTACGAAAAAGTTATTTGTATTCTGCAATAACTGTACAACATGCCCACACTACTTGCCATTTCTCACCTTTTAAAGCTGGAGTTATATTTTTGGACAAATTTTCAGCATTTAATGGAAACGGAAACCATAATTGAGGAAATACGAATTTTAAATCTTATGACCATTAATATTTAGGATTGCGTAAAAAATAAAAACACCGCACAATTTGGAAATTTGTGACCATAGTACCTAAAAATTTGGCATAGTGTATTGATTTTCACTATTTCACTAAATATTTATTGCTATTATTACTTAACCAAGAGAGATTGATTTTTTAAAATTATTTTTTCCATTACGGGTATAAATTAACCTAACACCCTGTATCCGCTTGACGTTAACTTACGGGACACCCTGTATATATTATTGGGTACATTCAAAAATATCTGTTCGATTGCTTAATGTGGTTTTCCATTGTACAAGAATTTGATTCTCAAATTCTAAATTTAGCAATGGAAAACCCATAAGATAGTTTAGTTAAGTCATTTAAAAATCGAACCATATAACCCTATTCTGCTATTAATCGGGAGATTTTTTTTTTTTGAATCTTCACTCATCACTATTCTGTATGCACTCGAAGTTAATCTTGTATGCATTAGCCTCGTTCGGTGCGCGGCCGAAAGGCTATCCAAAATACCTTTGTAGCGGATTTATTTTCGAACGATTCAGGTAGCTTTCTTGTTATGTCAGTTGTATTGCATACACATCTGAAGTTTTGAATCAGCTGTTCCTCATATTTCCAAACGAATCTCAACGAATCTAATAATTTTTGGGTAGCTTGAGATTTGTTTTTGATAACATATGTTTAGTTCATCAGTTGCTTTTCCTTAGGCGTTACAACAACACAAAGCAATCGGGATCGGTTAGGTTGTACCACCGAACGAGACCATTGGTAAAGTGTAAAGTCGATAATGTGCGGTATTCTGCTATTCACGTGAACCCAATCACTCCATACAATACAAACCCGCATATCAATTGTTGCGGATTTGGTATTTGTTTAAGTCTGGTTGAGTGTTAAAAGGTTAGCGGGTCTTGAAATGTAATAAATTTGCTAGAAAACTCTGATGAAGTTGTTCATAAATACATCTTAAGCTTCAAATAACAAATTTTATATTTAAACATTAAAGAAAAACATCATACCACGTTTTTTATGTCGTTACCCGGTGTCTACACTTTCTATATTTTATAGTATGCTATCTGTCATTTTGATAGAAAGAAAGAAAAATAAAGGGTTATCCATTTTGCGGTTTCAAAAGTATAGGACTGGAATTTGAGATCTGTCAAAATAAGTTGTTAAAGCAATTTTTTTTTCAGTTGAAAGTCTGACATTTACGGAAATGGATCGCTTAACTATCGAACAACGCATAAAAATTGTTAAAACCTACTACAAAAATGGTGATTCTGCCACAGCCACATATCGTGCTTTAAGGGGAGATTATGGTTTACATAATCGTCCAACTACGGAAGCAATTGGCAATATTGTAAAGAAATTTGAAAAGACTGAATTGGTTACAGATATTGTAAGGCATGTACATCATTGTTTCGCTCGTACCACTGAAAATATCGCTGCTGTAAGTGAAAGTGTTGCCGAAGACCCGAATGTGCCGATTCCTCGTCGTTCTCAGGAATTAGGACTGTCTTACGGCACATTATGGCGTATTTTGCATTTGGATCTACGCCTACATTCATATAAAGTCCAGTTCACACAACAACTGAAGCCACCTGACCATTCACAACGTCGTAGATACGTCGAATGGGTGCTTGAACAACAGGCGGTGGACGGCGATTTTTCGAACAAAATTTTCTTCAGCGACGAAGCACATCTCACTCGGTGGGCATAGAGAAAATAATTACATAAAGGTGCGACTCGTACCCCCCTTGCCTTAAACACCTGCAATTTTTTTTTGAGTTGAGTAAGAGAAAACTCTCTTAAATTACTCATTTTTTCCTATCCGTGAATACATGTGAGTGGTGGATTAAAAAACCCTATTGCTCAAACTGACAGCTCATTTTTTTGTTGATTTGTCATAAGTCAATCTGACAGTTCTCAAATAGCTTACGAGAAATAAAATTATTTATTTAGTTAGTTAGTTAGTTTGCTAGTTTCTCTATGCTCCAAAGTATAAATTATCACTACACTAGTGCCGTCACATGGCTCAATATTGTACAAAAAATCGACTCCATAAGAGTACTATAGGTTGATATACAATGGCGAAAGTAATAAATGCTTTTTTTGATTTTTTTAGCCTTGAAATCGAGCATGATGCATGAACGTCCAACTTTCTGGCCAGCACCCCTTTGTAAGCAAATTAAATATTAATGTTTATTTTTTTTAGATTGTTTTGCTGTAACTTACAATGGTTTTATCTGAAGCAAAACATTTTCTTCGGCTGGGACTGATTCTTCTTGTTTGTTAGACATTCCTTCATACCTTCTTACATTTAACATTTCGCATATGTATTTCGAAACCGATGCACTTTGATGTATGCGACTGTGGTTGGTTGCTATTGCATATCCCCTAAGAAAAACAAATATTAATGAACACAATTTCAAATAAAGAAAAAATTAAAACACAAATGAAAATTGAAAATAGTATCGAGCGACTTACATTTTATAGTTTTCAATTATTTTTTTTGAAATGCCAAAATGACATTTCAATTTATCGCCTTCCATTGAAAAATTCCAGCGAAACAAAACGAAAAATTTAAGTTATCGCCTCAAGTTGCAGAAACACATTTTTCCATTTTTCGGGCAGGCAGCAAAGCCAAGCTTAAACGATTTTTGTAAAAAATATTTTGTACACTTAAAACCTAAATCAATTAATAAATCGAATTTATTTATCTATCTATCTACATTTTTCCAATTAGGCGATAGGTGAGGAATAGAGCGTTTTATTTTTTAACGATGCGAAAAGTTATCGCCTTAGGCCGTGTGTGAATTGCGTTAAAATGTTGGTTAAATTTTCTACCTTGGTTAAATTTTGAAGTTTGGTTTTTGGTGGGACCAAATTTAGCTTTTTGCTGTGTGAATTGCCTTAAAAGGGATTTATTAAAACACTAATTTGACTAAATTTCCTTCAAGATTTAAGAAATTTCCCTAAAACACATTTTTTTGTTGTTGTTCAAGTTAATTAATTTCTTTTCCAAAATCCCACATAGAAGATATAAAGTTAATAATGGCACGAAAAAAGTAACGAATTCTCAGTTTTACTAATATGTTTCGGTTTTACATAGTTAATTTAATATTTTAAAACAACAATTCCAATTCTTTTCAAAACAATTCCCATTATGGTTAGTTTGTTGATTTAGTATGTAAACACTAGTTTTCACAGCTGAAGAATTTGACAAGCTGACAAATCAATCTATTTGTATTCAATTTGCAAAATGAAATACAATGAGTATTTTAATTAATTATTTTATATTTGTTAATTATATTATTTGTTTTTTCCTCTTGAGACCCTACATAAACAAAACGATTAATGAAATTTTATTTTTCAATTGAATAAATTAAAACTTACATTTATTATAGGTTTCCCAGTAGATCTGGACTTTTTGGAGTTCATATTTCTTTTCGGTTATCGTTTACAGTTTCAAAATACTCTATCTTGAGAAACGTTAAATTTTAACGCAAATTTAGCCTGCTCCACAGCTGCCTGCATTTTAACCCATTTTATTCACCATGCTAGTGTCAAATTTTAATCACGTTACAAAATTTAACCAACATTTTAACGCAATTCACACACGGCCTTAGTGTCAAAACAGGGGTCCTGGCCTCCTAAAATTGCCAAAATAATTTTATCATTCTCGTCTAAAAGGTCCTTGAGAGTAGCTCCACCAACACCAGTTTTTTTTTCATTCGGTCAATCTCAATATTTATTAGAATAAAATCAATTTGTAGATATTAACAGCCCTATTCTGCCGTTGTGATGCTCACAGGTCACAATTTTTTGTGAGGTTTCTTATGACGAGGTCACAATTTCGTATTCTGCTGAGACCCTCATAAGAAACCTAATGAGAAAACTCACCACCGGAAGGTGAATTTTTCTTAGTTATGGCGGCCAGCTGATTTGTCAAAACAAACATAATATCGAAATAATCTGCAAACTACAAAAGTGATGAATTACCTAAAGTTTGCTTAAAAACATCTGCAATAATAATTTATTTGATAAGAATATAATCAATTTCAATCAAGTAATAATTAAAATCGGTGTTTTAGCTTGTAGATGGACTGAGCAGATGGCCGGGATTCTCAAGAATACCTTTCGGAGCCAAAGACAATTTTTGTTCAAATTTTGGTATGAGGTTTTAAAGAGTTTATTATAAATGTTATTTAAAAATTTAAAAAAAAGAATAGAAGTCGACTATAAAAAACACAAACTAATTAAATTTGTTTGCGTTTTCGTCGATTTTCTTGAAATGCCTTGGGATGTTTATCTTCCGATTGTGATGGAGATATTACATATATTGTCCCTTCAGATTTATACACTCGGGCATTTGTGTCGATCTATAGTGCCGTGTTACGGAGAAAAATCTTGCCGCAAATATGACACATTTGACTTTAGACAATTCTGTATCGTGGTTAAAAAAATGTATCTTTTTTTCACATTATTGCTTCGCATTAGTTTCATTTAAATCATGATTGTCTCATATACCACAATACAAGATATAAATTTTCTCGAACAATGTTTGCACTTAAAGAAATAACTCCTTTTCCTCCTTTACGTGGCAAGTTTTCTTGTGGAAATCGAAACGAAAACGAATCGATTGTCGATCTTCACTAAAAGTCGGCAAATATAGGCCGATAGATAAAAGGTTGTACCTTGAATGACGAACGGATCATTCATATCCCTTAATTATCTTAGAATTCTCCTGCGCTACAATCAAAGAGTGATATATTAAAAAATCAAATAATACAGTTTTATTAATTCTCACTTTTTATATTTATAAATGAAACTTCTAAAAGATGTATCAAAATCAAATTCAATTGAATATTTGTTCTTATTTCGTTTTTTTTTTAAGTTTTGTCAAGTAGGTGAGTTGTATGATGTGCCAAGAAGCAGATCATTATTTTCAAGTTTTTATGATGCTCACAAGTTGTGAGGTTTTTAGCAGAATACCAAAAAAGTCACAAAAATGAGTTCACCTCAAGTTTTGAGGTTATTGTGACTTGTGAGGGCTTAGTGAGGTTGCCAGAATAAGGCTATAAAACAATGTTACCAGAGAAGTCCGCCGCCAATTCTGCCAAGTTGTTCTTTTAAATTTTCCTGGATCGCTATTTTCAGAAATCAAACCGAAGCTTATCGCCAAAGTTGAGATCTTCTTCTACTCAGCTTGGACATCGGCTTTCGTTGTTGACGTCCCCATAAATTTTACAAAAATTATATGTCATTTTTAAAGAGCATCTCCTGCAGTACACGAAGTTGCAGCTCCTTGTCGGACTTGAAATAAAAACAAAAGAAGAAAATAAGTCAATTAATTATCTTTTGCTTTTAAAACACACAGAATAATCTATAGGTAAACAGTATTTTATTTTAATTATAAGCTTAAAATTCACCTTTTTGTACTTTCGTTTTATTGATTTCATCTTGCTTACATCAAAACGTTTTGCTGTTTGAAATGTTTGAGAAATTTAAAATTAGCTGTTTTAAAATGATGTATACAAAAATTCTATGAAACAGGGTCCTACAACATTGGAATATTTCCAGTAGATTTTCCGTTCATACAATAATGTATGACATCTTATCATACAATGTTTCTATGAAACAGAAATTATATAACAGAGCTGACAAAATAATACAATGTATGATCTATGAAACAGGCACCAGGAGTAAACAACAAAATACAACAAGATACAAAAAACTTTAAAAAAAAAACTTGTATCTTTACTATTATATAAAGACGAAACAATTATTACTTATATCACGGGTAATCTTAGAAAGTATTCAACCAAATTCACTTGAAACAAATTTTATAATTTTCCTTATTCTCTTAAGCATGTCTTAGGATATTTTTTATTTGTTAAATATATGTGTTGAATTAGATTTTTAACTTTAAAAAAAATTCGTACACTTTTTTGTCGAAGTAGATCCCTTACGCTCTTAAACCTGCTTGATATTTTACAAAACTGAGATTTTTTGTAAGAAGTCAATAGTTTTATGCAAATTTTAAGACCTAAATCATTTCCTAACTGCACTTATAAGCTTAGAAATAAATGTATTTACAAATTATATATTTATTAAATTTTTGAATTTTTGCATCTATGAATTCGATTCAATCGCTATGACTGGGTAGCTGCTTTGTTCCATTTCATTATCGTTGCGTATTTGTTTACATTTTCTTTTATGTATATGCTTCTGAATTTCTGTATATTAATTGTTCGCTCATCGATTAACGTAGGAAGAGAAAGTATTTATACACATATTCAAAATTAAACATATATGTTTTAATTTTGAATATGTGCGTAGTAAAGGACATAATTATTTGCGTTTATTCTTTCTTTTTTCTCTCTGCGTCTTGAGTAATAAAGCACATATAAAAGTCGTTAATAGAGTTTTAAGAGATTTAAGGTCTTCTTCATCGAAGCTAATGGGTGGAGTAACAATGTTTTTTTTTGAGATTTTCGTCAAACGATGCGAATTATTCCCAAGGGGAACCGAGCTGATATCATAAAAGCTTGCCCTAAATCAGCTTTTATTTGGAAGAGTGTCCAAAAACTTCAACTTCAAACCAATATGAGAGTAGAGCTTACTAAAAGCACTGACAGTGCTGAGTTCGCATCTCTTCTGCTAAAAATTGGTGATGGAAAATATACTATCTCAGGCTCAGATAATTTAATCCAATTAACCGTACGTTTCGGAAAAATCGTTCACTACACACAACAACTTATTCAGTGCGTCTATGGAGATTTGAACTCTTTGCAATCGATACCGTTTTCTTGGTTTTGTGAAAGAGCTATTGTGTCACCAAAAAATAATTCAGTGGATGAAATAAATAACCATGTGCTCCTAAGTTTAAAAGCAGTCATATCAATACAAACTACCGTCAAGAATTTCTCAATTCTCTCAACCCTGCAGGTCTTCCATCCTACCAATTGAATTTAAAAGTTGGCACACCGATTATGCTAATAAGAAATCTCAGTCCCCCAAACCTATGCAATGGCACACGCCTCCAAGTCAAAAAGCTTTGCAAAAATGTAATACAAGTTCAAATTCTTACCGGACCTGCAGTAGGAACTAATGCACTTATTCCCAGGACCAATGACACCAACAGATTAGTTTCAATTCAGGCGTCTACAGTTTCCAGTAAAACCATGCTTTTGCCTTACAATCAACAAAGCTGAGGGTCAATCATTTCAAATCATTGGTGTAGATCTCAGAGAAAATGTTTTTTCCCATAGTCAACTATGTTGCACTTTCAAGAGTAGGCCCAAAAAATAAACAGTTTTTAATTCTTCATGAAAATGCTAAAACGGCTAACATTGTATACCCAGAAGCCTTATAACACAAATTTTATATCTGCTTATATCTGTTTTTTTTTAAGAATTTATGGGACAACATCAACGCTACGGTAAGATTAACCATATTATTAACTTTTTACTAAAAATATGACACAAATCACAGAAAAGGCCTTGGTTGATATAACATTTATAGTAAAACTAATTATTCTTAGCATTTGCGAAGCAACGCGAGCACGGGTCTGCTAGTCTATTATAAAATGAGCGGAAAGGTATTTTATAGAAGAAAAAAAACATAAATTAATTAATGATTTTATCAAATCGGCTTCAACCGGGGGTCAATTCCCGATCTGTGAAGCTGTGAAGTGATAAATTTTATCACGCTTTCACGTCTAATTCGATTCTCGATTCGTGAAAAAGTGAAGTTAAATGCCAAACATTTTTCATATGATAATTTTTTTATCACAGTCATTTGTTTTGTGAAGAAAATGTTTCTAATCGAATATTAAGAAAACAAAACAGGATTTGGCACATGACAAGTAAGCAACAATTATATTTATACACAAATTTATTTTGGTTATATGTTATATATGTGTTTATTCGAGTAAATAACGAAATTGTTAAATCAACAGATTGACAACAGCCGACGCGACGGTGCTCATTCCCGCGACAGATCGTTGGAAACTACCCATTGCAAAAAAATGCAGAGCACTTTACCATATTAAAATGGCTTTGAAGCGCACTTATAAGTTGAGTGTTTTTCAATAATGCTCTCAATTCACGTATTAAATCCATGCATTAATGTTTTGGGAATCTATAAAGTTCAATAAAGTGCTCCTAGTTGTAACTTCGAACAGATTCTGCCCATCTCGAAGGGAAAGCCTCAATATCCTCACATGAAAAAATTATAAATCTTACTCAAAACAGAGATACTATTGAATATATTATAAAACAAACAATTGTTCAGTACGACGTCTTTTATTAATTTATTAAACGAATTATTATTCCGGACATTATTCTTAAGCAAATTTAGAAACTGAAATGAAATATTCACTTTTCCCAACAAAAAATCTAATCAGAAATGACAGAATTTATCATTTAGTACTTTTTAGTACAAACTTTATCACAATGAGTTCTAGAATCGCATTAGGCGTGTGTGTGAAGTTGGAAAATGATAAACCTCTGTGAAAACTGAAATGATATTTTTTTTATCACTTCATAATTTCACAGATCGGGAATTGACCCCCAGTTCTTCTAAAGGGATTCACCCGGTTTTCGTATAATTTTGGTTTTCGGAAAAGCTCATAATCACGAAAAATATTATAATCTTCAAAAAAGTTAGTCCCCTTTCACTTAAGGATAACTGGGAGTTTGTTGGCGACAAGGGCAAGAAGTAAGGGGAATGAAAAAAATCTCCCCAGTCAACGATTTGAAGAGATTTTTTGACGTTTTGCTTTGAATTCCAATTAGCCCGCCAAAATCTCCCCAGTTTCCTCCTCAGTTTCTTGGTGCCAGTTTCTTCGTTTCAAAGGTACAAGGCAATTAAGGGAAAACGTCAAAAAAATCTCCAGCAACTGGTTTCCCTGTGTGAAAGGGGACTTACTTAGGACATTTTTCACGCGTCTGACCCATAGTCCCCTTTCACACAGGGAAACCAGTTGCTGGAGATTTTTTTGACGTTTTCCTTTAATTGCCTTGTAGCTTTCACACGAAAAAATTGACGAGGAAACTGAGTTGCTCGTTTTTTGAATTGCTTTTGATTTGACATTCACTTTTTGTAAACAAACAATTTGCTTAGCGGCTGGAAAATTCTACACAATTTTGAGTTATAAATTAACCGCAGCTTATTTTCAAACAAATAAATTCAAAATAAGGAAACCTGGTGCGATTATATAGGTAAATGTTGTTTTTTTTTATTGTGGTTGTTAATAATGGTTTGCTAAATTAATATATTAAAAGGTCACGGAAAAACAATGAACCAGGAGAAAATTGATTTGTGTGCAGATTTGTTGTGCGTTTCTCTTGCCATCCAAATCTTGGACCCAACACAGAAGATTATGTTGGGCTTATTGGAATGCACCGAAGCTTTATTGGTACAGCTGGACACATAAACCACTGACAGGATGATATGACTGATACCTGTGGTGCTGCTTGCTGCTGCTGCTCGCTAATACAGAAACGTCATTATAAACCAAATGTGGTGATGAAGCCACAAGCTGAGAGCTTAGTTGGTCCGTGCATTTTTGTTGTTGATTTTCCATGTCTAGGCGCATAGTATGTATGAAATGTGTACCAACTCGTGATGGATTGAATTAATTAAAAGAATTAAAACTTAAAATTTTCTTTCACAATAAATTTATTTAAGTAGCTCACTTGGTTTGGTTAATGTTATAATAGGCGTGTTTTTTTCTAAGCCCCGGGGAAATTGGACGAAAAAAACGATGAGTAGGTTTAACAATTTGCATGTTAAATCCAACAACAACTAATCCCCGGGGGTGCTTAGCTTAAACCCAGAGAATTCTCGGGGCTTAGCTATTGGAGAGGATAAAAACTGTGCTACCAAACACTTTTTCACTAAGTTATCGATAAAATGTATAGAAACTTCAAAACTGACATTTTGACATGTCAGATAATTATCAATTTTGTTTGGTTTGGTTGAGCAATTGGTCTAAGTGTGTCAGTTGTTTTCCTGACGGCCATGTCAACCTAACTTAACCTACCTTTTAATATACATTCCGCAAAAACAAATCTATTTTAACATTTTTCGCTTTTGTATTGCCTCTACGGTTTTTTCCACCTCGCCATGAGCACAACCTTCTACAGCGATTTTCATTTTTGCGTTTATTTTTATTTTAGGTATATTAAAACTTGACTGTAAAGTTATTATTAAATAAAAAAGCATTTCCTGAAGTTGATATTCGTTCAATTAACAAGAATTGAATGAACAACAAAACAAAGGTTTCTCTGAGAAGACATAGGAACTGAGCGTCCCGCCCGAATAAGCAACTCGTCCACTAATATCATGTCACCAGTGACCGACGAATGGGGTAGTTTTCAAGTAGTTGAATTCTATGTACCACTGTATTCGTGAAAATTAAATTAAAAGAAAATCACATCGGCTAAAAACATAATTTCCAAAATACTTTATTTCAATTTTCAAAATACTTGATTCACATTTTTTTGTATAAATAATAATTAACTTGGTTCTTATTATGTTTTTTTTTTTTTATAGAAAAGTAGCTTAAATTCAATAAATATATCGAAATTACACAAAACAAATCAACCCGATGATTTTTAGAAGAATGAGGATGAGGCAAACAATGATGTTTATTTTTTTCTTGCATTACAGCTGTTCTTCAAATGTCATCTTGCAAATTAATAAATAGTGCTACCAAGTATTTCACTTAAGCGCCTTGGTCGTTTTTTTCAACCAATTCCCCCGGGGATTGCAAAAAAAACGCACCTAATATAATTGTAAGAAACAATTTCTCTTTAAAAAAAATATGTTTGACATCTATCAGAGACAGAAGTCAAAATGGAAACCTAAGAAAATTTCAAAGCATAACGTCAAAAAAATCTCTTCAAATCGTTGACCTGGGAGATTTTTTTCATTCCCCTTACTTCTTGCCCTTCTCACCAACAAACTCCCAGTTGCCGGCAACTCAGTCTCCTTCTGTGAAAGGGGTCATATATTAAAAAGATATAATGTATTTTGGTCGTTATTAAATTTATTACGAATACGAGCCGCTAACGATAAAGTGAGTTTTATTTTGTATATATTCGTCAAAAAACTAATTTCGACTTAAGTATCTAACCATATAATTTTAAAGTGTACTTTATGTGAATATTTCTAATTAAAACCAACACATCCATCATTTATTCGCATAATGCACTTATATTGTTCCCATCAATTTAATGAGACTTACTAAGACTGCCCATCTATAGGTAGGATAATGTATGTAGATAACAGACGAACAGAATAAAACTTAAGCTTTTTATAGTCCATTCGATTTAAGACTGATAAATATTCTACATAATTATTATTTAAATTACAGTTTAAGAAATCATTCTAAAATAATTTTGAACTATCTTTTATTTATCAAATATTTCTTTTTAATCATTTTAAACAAAATACCCGTTAAAAAAGACAAACACAATTCATCGCCAATAAAAAAATGTGTCCTAGATTAAATTTAGTTCATTCTTTATTTTCCGGTTCATTCCATCCATTACATATTTATCGAATCTGTCAAAATCCAATCCCAAAAAAATAAAAAACCATTTAGCACAGAGCAAGAGCACAATCGCTTCGCTTAATGCAAAAGACAATTTTCCTCCCAAAAACAAGTGGTACATTTCTAAATACAATAGAACAAATATTGATTGTATTCGTTTAATTGCTTTAAGTCAAAGTTATCTTCCACTTGATCTTTATTCAAAGTGTAGAATTTAAGTCAATGCAGCAGTGTTGTTTTCAAGAGAGGTAAGTAGATAGGTACGTAGGTTTCACAATTTTTGCTCTGCTTTTTTTTTTTTTAATATTGGCCGTGTTTCTATCCCGAAAAAGAACTTCAGAATTATCTTACAATTTTGTACATGTTTTCTTTAATTTGCAACAAAACTGTGTTTTAATTCAAATAAATTTAGTAGACGACATACATGCGCTGCCAATCAATTGGCACGCACTCTTTTGAATCTACAACGTCTCTATTCTTTACAAACATTTTCTTAAAAACAACCGCCTGTTTACTTTGATTACTGGAAATATTAAATAAAGTACTTGTTAAATTTAAAAAAAAATTTATAAAATGGTAATTTTTTTAATTAAACTTAATATTTTCAAAACAAAAGAATCAAACGAAGTATTTATTTCGAATTTGCAAGAAGTTTATCACACATCGCAGTGAACATTATCTCATTTCTCATACAAAATTTATTTCTAGTTCATCTCTTAAACAACTGCTGACATTTATACACTAGATGACTCTGTGCTATACATTATCCAAAATCGTCGTTTTTGTTGATAAAAAAAAAGAAATTTCGCACGAAACTATTACACACAGAGAATTATACTTAAATTATCCTTAGAATTGCATGCATATTTTGAATATCTAAAAATTATTAAAAAAAAAGAAAAAACAAAGCTTATGAATTTATACACATATAAACCTAAAACAAAACTGTCGGAAAAAATGAATCCAATCGAAACAACAACAACAACAGATAATTCTTTGCATAAAAGAATACTAGTACCTGGTACTGGTGGGCCAAGCGGCGTTTCTTCGCACATTTCTAATAATTTAATTGAAATAAGGGATCAACAAATGAACACACCATCACTTAATGGAAATAATACAATAATTAAACAGATCATTGGTGCTGGACCATCAAATAACCAAAATCCACATTCAATCCTGAAAAAAAATTCGCCAACAATTCAAGTACCGACTACATCAACATCCATAACTTCTTCATCGAACAGTATCGTTAAAGCTATTGTTCGACCAAAAACAGACTCTGTTATCAAATCACAACATCAGGAGCAATCTTTGTGTTCAGCTCGGACAAACGAATGCAAACTTCAGAAGCAACATCATCAAATGGCCATTTGTACCTCTGCCGTAGTACCCACTTCGTCTGCCACTGGCCAACAAAGCCTAATAAAGTTGGCCACCCCACCAATATTGGTAAGTTCATTAATATATATATATATATTCATTCATAAAATCAATTATATTGGCATAAAACTATCTTAAATCCTTACCTTAAACCTTACATAACAAATAACTGGTTGCTTTACATTTATGATATGATATAGGTATGTACTGTCTTAAAAAAAGAATACGAAAAAGGCGATATGAAAAATAGCTGATTTTTTCACTAGAGAACTCGGTCATACTCTGGGTACATCATTATATAAAATGTGTAAATAAGAACAATTTACGTAAGATATCTTGGAGTAATAACGTTTAAAAGATGTACATATATTTACGTTTGTGTAAATTGTTGGACATTACATACATATGTACATATTTTTATATTTTTTCTTACAAATCAGTTAAATGAATATCTGAAAGTTTGGTTATTTGAAAAGAAAATTGTTTTTTAATTGCTTGTTGATAGTAGTGACAATTTAGAACAAAATAGAGGATGTTGCATTACTTTTGGACATTAATAAAGTTACTAGAATTAATTTCATCAGACATTTGAATTCTAGCAGACATTTATTATTTTAAATAAATACATTTTTAGGTAGGTACCTATAGGTATTTTATGTAAGAAATTTGTTCTTACAAACTAATATTTAAAATGTCACATAAAATTATACCTAATTATGTAGGCATATGTATGTATTTTTATTCATAATTATTGCTAAACAAATTGTGTAAATGGTTTTCTCAATTCGAGATGCTTTACCAAAAGCACATCGTGTATTGTAGGTGGAATCATCATCATCAGGTGCTGATTTAGAAAAATACAATAATTTTGATTACACATTCATTTGGGGAAAGAATATTTTTTTGTTTAAATATTATTGAACTTAAAGTTTAAAAAAAAATCGATTTGCTTAGATTTATCAAAATGGCGAACCTACATAATGTATATGTACCAGCTTCATCTTATTTGGTGATCAATGGCCATCATAGCAGCACGTGCGATTAAATTATAGGGCAATACGAAAATAAATGTTTGTTTCATTGTTTTCTTTTTACTCGTGAAATTAAATAGATGTTCCCAAATATTTAAAACTTTATTTTTCGCTCATTTCTGCAGAAGAAAGTTTATATACATAGCTATTACATACGAATATGAATAACATAATTTTGATTAATAGGGTAGATACACGATTTTCTTCTCAGTAACTTATATCTACTTACAACAATTGTTTTTTATGTATAACTATGCTGAAAAATGCACTTAGATTTAGAAACTTAACGTTGCCATTTATGACGATGCACCTTTATATATTTTTTTTTGCTATAATAACAGAATTTTATTCCGATAATCTTTTATCATTCATAACAGAAAATCTATTGCAGAGTAAAATATGCCAGAATATGACTAATTGATGTTTCCAACTAAAAAACAAAATAAAATAAGAAACACACAAAAATTGAATTAGGAACTCATGACTTTTTTATTTTAATGAGTTTTAAAACCTTAAAATAAAATAATGTATTATAACCTATAAAAGCTTTATATATTAAAGCAATTTATATGGCTCGAAAAGATATGCGTTTTCGAAGTAGTTATGCGCACCGGTGGAAGGACCTAACGGTCCCGTACCGACTTAAATTCGGTAAATTGTTATTCAGTTTTTCAATAAATTTAAATACATAATTACATAAAAGTCCTGTCTTTAAAATAGCAATATTGAAACAATTTCAGAAGGCGCCATATTTTAAAACATCTGTGTTTTTCCATTATACAATTGCTCTCCTCTCTTTGTATGCAAATATGACAGAGACAGCTATTTTCAAAACAATGTAAATATACCAACAAAATCTTTGATATCCCATTCCACGAGTAATATTACATTTATTTTAATTAAGAAAGGTTCAACAAAAAATAATAATCATATTTATTGTTTAAAAACTATTAAACATAAAACTCATTAAACCATTTCAAAGAAGAGAAAATTAATTTTTAATTTTTTTCCTTGATGCAGATATATTTTATACCTGTAGGTAATCCTAATTACCTAATTACTTTGTTTCCCACAACTCGCTATAAAAGCCCTGTGCGTGTACATTTGTCTATCAGTGTAAAAGTAATTTCGATAGAGTAAACATCGTTAGTGTTTTTAAACAGAAATAAATACAGAGATTTTTTTTTTTAAATAAAAAATAAACTACAATATTGTTTAAAGTTGAATAACCGGCAAAGGTAAGAATAATTATTTCTATTTTTTTTTATTTTTATGCATGTTTCATTTCATTCCGTCAGAGTTGTACGTTTTAAAACTCGGCTTAAGTAAAAATTAGAACTCGATTTATCAATTCATTTCTTTACCAAGTTTTAACACCCAACTCATATTTAGAGCTTTGTTTGCATTAGAAATTGGATTGGGCTCTCGGTATTGGGATAATATTTAGAACTGGGTTTAACTATACATAATTTTATGTCATTTCTATGACGTTTTTTTTGTGTACAAAATCATTATTATCTATTAAATTATTATTACTGTAAACTTTTGATTAAAACAAAAAATGTCCTTAAACTTTATCAAAAAATCTACCGTTTATAATTGAAGATAAATTTTTATATAACTTATCCATATATGTACGCTTTTGAGCTAATTATTTTGTTTCTAGGCAAGTTGTATGTATTTGCGTATTTGTTTTTGATATTTTCCATGTGACACAAAAGTTCACTAATGGTATTTTTATTTGGCAATCCGGAATTCTTCTCCGATCCGGGATCCCAACTGAAAACTTTTGTATGATTCTGACGATTCTGAATTTTAATGAGATTGTATGTGTGAAAATAATTGTATATGTGGAAATATTAAAATAAAAAAAAATTTTTGTTGCAAAATTTACAAAAAATGACGACAGTCGAGTTTGACATTCAAATACATATGTGAATGTGTGAGTGCTACTGGTTGTGATTCTGATTTCAAATCCTGAAGCAAAATTCTCTTCCTCAGAATTAGAACTGTCATTTTTTCCCAAGTGAACGCTTTGAGAAGAGTCCGGAAGGCTTCCGGATTGCCAAATAAAAACGACATAACGTTTTTCGGACAGCTGTTTTGTCATCAGTTGTGTGTTTTAACACATACGTTTGCAAAAATGTGCGTCAGTTGTTTTTCATGTGTGTAGGTAAATAGAAATGACAGTTGAGGTTTCATATCTTAGTAAATGAGAGTCTTTGGTATTCGAGGAGTGCGCACTGAATGCCCTCTCAGGCAGCTCAGTTTTTTCTCTGGAAAAAAGAAATCAGAAGTGGATATTTAAAATCAGTTAGTTTGAAAAGATAAGACATTATTTTGCGGTTTTTTATGGTATGTACGAGTATAAGTATAAAATATTTACTTGTATTTTAAAATTGTTCAATGTCTGATTTAACACTGTTTTCAAATGCTGTGGTAGGTATTTGTTTTTTTTTATTTATATAATATTTTGTTGAGGAATTAACTCAATGCTGATTTATATTTAAATCTATTAATTACATTATTTATTATAAAACTAATTAAAAATTTGCTGCATTTCGTCTGACTTTAAGAACTTTGTAAGGTTTATTCTAGAATATTCTTAAATCTTTCGGTTTTTTTTGTGAGAAGTTACTTTTGAAAAACTCTACACACTGTTTGTTTACTTCTTTTTAACTTTTTCCTCACCTTCTAAGTAAACTAATAACTGTAAACATCGAATAATACTCGTACATTAATATATATATTAGTTTATTAAACATATTAACTACTTGCATCTGGATCTATGTAACATATTACCAGTTATAATAGGTGTAGGTCTGAAATTATAGGATGAATTTTAAGAAATGTGCACAATTTGGATGTTTTGCTCAATTAGTTCTTTTCGCAAAAAGCATGTTTTTAGTGCCACAACATTTATCTGAATTCCAACTGAATGCATACAAATCAGTTCAGATCCTTAACATTGTTGATCCTTAGAAGTTTGTTCGAATTGTTTTTCCAGTTTCTCAGTTATCAGTTATTATTCACTTCAATACAAATTACAAGTATTATTTCTCATTTTCCCTTCGTAATTTGTTTTATTTAAAAATTAAGTTGGTCATTTATGTAAAGGAACCCTAAATAAATTAATGTTAAAGTTGATTACAATCCGAATTCTTATGGCTTTGTTGAAAATAAAATAAATTATATTTTTTAATTATTAAACTATAATTACAGGAAAAACAAACAGTATTAAAAAAGCCTCTTCCAATTATTAAACCCAAGATTTTCACAACACCGACCACTCCTCCACCGCAAACTCCGCTAAATAGTCATATTATCTACAAAACAATAAATGGCAATTCATCGTCATTATTGCCCAGAGAACAACAATTGATAAGAAGACGTCAAAGTTACAGAGATATCCAGCAAAATACCAGCGGCGCGCAATTGACAAATAGACCTGCAAGTATCAGAGATATTCAATTAATGCCTGCAAATAAAGTGGACACAAAACCAATGACCATCATACAAGCAAATCTGAATAGTTTTGAAACAACATCACCTGTAGAAGTAACACAAATTTCATCAACTGTTACCTTAACTAAAACCGCAGCCATGACCAGCAAGCAAACAAAAAATATGCAGTCGCCTTTGGTTACAATTGAGAAAAAAAATAGCAATGTAAGTTTGCTCAATTGCCCAACCAAACAAGGAAGAAATAGTTTTGGAAATGGTGCACAACATGGATTGTCACCCGATGAGGCTGTTACCGAAGTAGGCCAAAAGAGTTTGCTTATCAAGCAGCCGTCGCCACCAAAAATTGTACCACCAGTCAAGTCTCGCCAGCAGTCTTTACTAAAGGTTAATAGCTTGGCGCGTTTATTACACACTAGCCCCAGGACAAAGCGTTCAAAATCAATGACTGCTTTGGGAAATGTAGTTAAAAAACGCGGTCGTCCACGTAAAAATAGACGACTTTCAACTGCTTCCGATGGAGAACTATTAAATAGAGTGGTCCAACAACTTACTATTGGCGAGCAAAAACTGGCAAAGAAAGAACATTCGCCTCCGGTCGCTGTTAATCCAAAAACAATAACTTCATCTTTACTGTGTAATGACAAAGTAGAAAAGATTCCATCATCCAGTAGCAATAACAGTAGCTTGGAAATAGCCCCCCAAAAAGAGTCCAACGAACCGACAAAACCTGTGGACCGGACGACGTACTTTAACTCAGCCCATATGAACATGGTTCTGGGGATGCTATCAACGTTTAATATGCTCACTTGGAAGGAACGGGTGGGCATCTGCAAGGAAAGTGAAATGAGGTTCCAGTTAAACGAATTAAATCTTGTTCAGATTTCCGAAAAATGTGAACATAGGAATAAACATCATAAATCTTATGAAAAACCTCTCTTCGAACGTTTACCGACTGCCAAGAGGTCCGACTATTCCAATGCTCTGTACTGCTGCCGACGTTGTGAGTGCCATGGAGCTGCTGTTGATTTTCTTGCACCTGACTTTTGTTCATACGATTGTTTCCGACGTGACTCGCGCAAACGCACCAAAATGTCTATATTATCCCGAGAAAAAGAAGTTCGAGAACGATTCAAGAAACTTAAAACATCTCCGCCACCTGTAGTTCTAAGTACTGAAATACAAATTAAACAATTGGTTCCGAAGCGTTTCTTTACTTGGGCTTCATATTTAAACAAGAGCGTTGCCCAGCCAGCTCCCGTAGATCTTTTTCCGAATCCCTATCCATGCGGAGATAATTTATTTGAAGTTGGCATGAAACTTGAAGCCATTGATCCAGAACATAATTCTCTATTCTGTGTGTGTACTGTCGTCGAAAAAAAAGGTTATCGTATAAAGCTTAAATTCGATGGCTATTCTAAAATTCACAATTTTTGGGTGAATGCTGATTCAATGGACATTTTTCCACCTGGTTGGTGTTCCAAAACTAACAGAGTTCTTCAGCCACCTAAGGGTATGAACTTGCTTACATTCAATTGGCCATGGTATCTCAGCAGCACTAAGAGTTCTCCGGCATTAAGAAGTCTATTTACGCATTTAAATTCATCGGTATGTTTTGGATTATGCATTCAAGTTGCTCTAAATATTAATTTTTAATTTATTTTTCTTTTTCAGTCAAAGAGAAATCCCTTTAAAGTTGGTATGCGTCTGGAAGCCGTCGATTTGAAAAATACAGGAAAAATTTGTGTTGCGACAGTAGCAGATGTGCTAGACAATCGAATTTTAATTCATTTCGATGGTTGGGATGAGAGTTATGACTATTGGATTGAAATCAATTCACCCTATATACATCCCATTGGTTGGCACAAACAGAACGGTTTCGAACTAGTTCCGCCACCCGATTGGGATGAGTACTTCGATTGGCCAGAATACCTTGAATTTATGCGCAGCGAGGCAGCTTGGCCTACGATGTTCTTACGACGTGATCCAATTGAATTCAGTGTCGGAATGAAATTAGAAGTTGTCGATTTTAAAAACCCATCTCTTATTCGTCCAGCAACAGTAATTTGTCGAGATGACTATAAGTTGTTAGTTCACTTGGATGGCTGGCCCAATGGATTGACATATTGGGTTAGTGATGATAGTCCAGATATACATCCCATAAGGTGGGCAGAAAACACTGGTCACGACTTAGAACCGCCACCAGGTAAGATCAGAAAATCAAAAATCATTTAATATTAAACAATTTCTAAAAAAAAAAAAATAACTATTATTTTAGGTTTTGAACAATTAGATGCAGTTATGCCATGTCCAGTATATGGTTGTCGCGGAATTGGCCATGCTACACGTATTGATGTTTATTTTCATGCAAACGTTGACACTTGCCCGTACGAAGAAAAAAATTGGGATATCGAAATTGAGAGACCATCCCGTGTAGATGAAGTTGGAAGGTAAGATTTGTCATAAAAATACGTATATACATTTATACATAAATTTTGAGCCTATGTTAGAATATCGTTTACGCAATTTGATTTAAAATCGCACAAAAATCATAAATTAAACAAATTGTACTTATTTACTTCAGGTTTACGTACGAAGACAAATTATCGACAAACCAAGATATTGAAGCAAATTCATATGATCTGGTTGCAAATATAAAACCAGAAATTAATAAAAAGGCTACACATGTAAAGAAAAATCGATCAATTGAAAAGAAAGAAACCACCACCACCTCCACCGCTGCCATCAAAGTAGAAAACCAACAACCGAAAGAAACTGTTTCCTGGGACAGAGCAATTAAGATAGCTCGTGAATATCTTTGCGATTATGGTCCACGTCTTAAACAAAACTATATGATTTGGAGTGATAATGGTGATTTTAATTCGAATTGTATCAAAAAGAATCCACTTGAGTGGACAACGGACGAAACAGCTCATTATATTTCCACAAAGTGCCATCCTATCGGACATCTCTTCAAACGCGAAGACATCGATGGTGCTGCTTTGCTAAGCATGCATCAATCAGATCTCACAGATATTTTAAAACTTAAGTTAGGTCCTTCCATAAAGATTTTTGCGCATATATTGCATCTGAGACAACAAGTGGTTTCGAGATTTATCAAAACTACCTAATAATCGACTGATACTTAAATGTATTAATTTATAAACAATAAAAATCATCCATTTATTAACCTACGCACTTTTCTTCCTTTTATAGAACATTAGTTTAAGTAAAATCATTACTCATTAATAAGTAACGCATTCTATATATAAGTAGCGGTTAAGTTAAGTATAAATAAGGCTTATGTGAAAAACTGAAAAGATAACACCTATCCACATTTTGTTGATATGCATTTTAATGTTTATTTTTTTTTCCAAGTCTTGAACTTTAAATTTTTTTTTGTGTAAATAAAATTCGAATTTCAAAAACAAATATAAGTGGTTTTAAAATCCTTTTTTAATGTCATTTTTTAGCATGCTTAATTTGGTCAGACAGCTATCACGATAGGCACGCCTTTCGGCCAATTTATCTAATGGCACCATGACTTCCAACTGTTTAGCAATTTCAGCACCTGTTTCACCGCCCATTTTTGGTGTTGGTCCCATTGTTTGAGAAACGGCATACATTGTCGCGGAGTAACGTTCCAAGTAATTGGCCATTCCTTCGGCATTTAAATGGGCTGTTTCCAAAGGACCCAAGAATGCGTAACGCATACCCAGACCATCAGACATAACACTTTCGATATCTTTTACATTTAAAATTCCAGATTCAACTAGACGGTATGTTTCGTTTAAGATAGCATATTGAATACGATTCAAGGCAAACCCTTCGATTTCACGACTAAGTGTAACTGGTTTTTGACCAATTTCTTCCATAAGAGCACGTGTCTTTATGACAACGTCCGGTTTAGTCCATGGCGCAGGTACGATTTCAACCAGCGGCACATAGTATGGTGGATTAATGGGGTGAGAAACGACAATCTGTTGTAAAAAAAAAATAAATTAATTAAAATTATACATATGCATTATAAAATTACGAGTACTACAATTTTCAAGGAAATAACTGAAATAAGATTCCAATCCCTAAACACCTGGAAGACTTGAGAGTTCAAGTGGGGGTGGCTGCTAACTTAGATGCGTGGTTTTGATTACCACGCTAGGCAGCATTCTTTTCTATACCTAATTCTCAAATCCACTGTGCCAACAAACAAATCTTTCCTAGCTTTCTATTCCTTCTAACTTGTGCCGTGCAATTCAGGTTACATTAAAAAGACCTTAGGCCTTACAGGCATATAGTTAAAAAAAAAAATATATATAACACAAGTAGATACAATTACAATTAGTTACAATTATTTTTGGAATCAATCACCTTAATAGTTATAAAGTCCACAAATGCATACCTTGTGTCGGAAACTCGCAATTTTAGTCAGACCAACTTTGAAACAGGTCCTCAATATAAGACTATTACCCCAGTATGGTTTCAATACTCGATATCGTTTTTTTTTTTTTAGCATTTTTGTATATATTTGAGCGCGCTCTAAAGGCGTATTGACTACCCTCTTAATAATGGTCAAGCACGGTGCGAGCATAAGGAAAATTGATAATGATTTGAAAGGAGATACCGATGGTTTTGAAGTCAAATTGGGAGGGAAAAATAATAGCCTGGTGAAGCATTCCACATTCGTGTTGTACGACTAAAGAAAGAATCTCTGTATTTGGCAGTACGTCCGAAGTTGGGCTTAAGGGTAAACTAATGACGAGCATTCTCAGAAGCGCAATCATTACGGTTAAATAGTAAGGGGAGGAATGCAACTGACTATTTCGATAGAACATTATTTATAAAAATAGCGATAGAATAATTAATATGGTGGCTGGGGCATATAATTATTCTAAACAGTATGATCTTATTTATTATTATTTTCTTAAGAGTATGAAAAATGTAAAGAAAAATAGTAAATACCTTTTATTTATGTATATCCCATAATAATAGTGGTTAACATATAATATTAGTAAACATAAATATATTTTTAATTGAATAATAAAACAGTTTCTTTTAAAGAGAGTTTTTGTCTGAAGAGTGTAGAAGGAGATCCTAGAAGGGCACCAGCAGCTTTTTTGAAGTTTGTCCAGTCTACCGATGTTTGGATAATGAAGGATTAATATTTGTCTACAAAACTAATTGATTGAAAAAGATTTCGAGATAGGTAGGTAGCTTAAAATTTGAATGAGTGAAAATTTGATCAATCTACTCTTTTCTCTTCCTCTTACTGTCTTAAATTTGTTTATTTTTGGATAGAAATGAAATACCTATAATTATATGTATGTACATACAATAACATATTTATTATGTTTGCATTAAATGTCTTACAAACTAACTAAAATAAATAAAAAAAATAACTTCTCTTCTAACTTATCGACTACACTTGAAACAATAATTTTATTCATTATACAAACAAGAACAAAAAACACTTACATTCTCTCTGTGCTTCAAATCTTTGCTAAACAAAGATGGCAAGAACGTACTAGTCGAACTTGACATAATTGTCTTAGCTTCAACAACTTTATCAAGATCCGAATATAGGCTTTGCTTCATTTCCAATCTCTCAGGTATACATTCTTGAATAAAAATGGCATCTTTGGCTAATTCCTTGAGGTCATTTGTAGCCGAAAAACATTTAATTTGTTGCTGACTGGTCAATTTTCCTCGGAGTATACCCCTCGACTCCAGAGAAGATAATTCTTTTTGGGTTTCCAGTAAAGCTGTTTGAACTTGTTCTGGTAAAATATCATATAGCATTACTTGATAACCTGCCGATACAAATAGCATCGACCACGATCGTCCAATCAAACCACTAAATAAAGCAAACTTAAATTATAAAATCAAAACAGATAAAGGGAGCTGCTAAACACCTTCCAATGATACCAATTTTTTCCTTCTTTATGCTTGCCATTTTTATTATAAATTTAAGTTAACCAAGTGTTGCCGACCGTATGGGAGAACGCTCGAAAGTACAATGATTATTACTGGATTGACGGCTGTTGCAGCTACTTACCTAACAGGGTTTCTGTAGATAAGGAATGTTTTCAAATAAAACAAAAACTGATAATGTGAAGTTTGATGATGAAATTAACACATATTTGATACGATAAGCCAGAGAGTAGATAAAAACCACTAAAGCTTTTAGATAATCATCAATAAACAACAAGTAACAACGACAACTGTCACTTTAATTAAATGTAGAAAGGAGTATGCGAGAGTGAACTGTAAGCTATGTATGTGCACATGTATAACCTTCTACAGTCTTGGCAAACATTGTAGTTTTCCATTTTAACTTTGAAGACTAGTTTGCGATCTTTCTATTTATTCTTAACAAATGTTTTTTAAAAATTCGAAAGGGTATGGTTTTTATGGATTGTGCTGATTCATGCAAATTTGTTTCTAGGTTTATAGGTATATATGTACATGTAAAATTGTACAAATATGTATATATGTACATATGTATTTTTTTCCTTCCATTCTATTTAGCGTCACTTTTCACATTTTGGTCAGTAATAGTTTGCTGCATAATTGCACTGTATATAATATGTATAAATGATAGTAGGTATTATAAGTATTGAACTTTCTCCAAGTTAAAACGATAAATCGATTGATAGAATGCATCTCCTAAATAATCAAATAAGCATCAATAGAATTACGCATTATGAAAAAGAAAAAGGGAGAGTTGGAAGCAGATTCTAAGGTATTACCACCACCACTAACAGATTGTAAATGTACCTACTATTCCGAAGATTTTTAGATCTTCAATTTGAAGTACTGAACTCAAAAATGCTCAATAGGACCAGATTTTCCAACAATCCTACAAAATTAATGTTAAATATTACCAATATGCTTAGGTTATTATTATTATTATTTTTTATTACAATATAAATAAATTTACATTATAATAATTTAAATGAACAGCACTAGTTAGTGCCGGAAGCAAAAAAGAAATTGAAAGGATGAGACTGTCGGTAATTATAAAGTCTAGTTTGTATAGACATTCTCAATGCGAAGTTAAATATTATTATTTATTTTATTAAACAGTAAATAAATTACAAATTCAACAATTGCACTAGATGTACGTAGCTGTCAGGGATATCCAACATTGGCCCTATTATGATGATTGTCAATTATTAATTTGATTATTGATAAATACTAAAATTTGGTTTTAAAACCTCGGCTCATTTAAGAACTTATTTAATGGTAAATATCGATTATCTCAATTACCAAAACTCTTATCAATGAGGTTATTTAATAAGGTTCAATATATTTATCAACCATCAATTTGCAATTGACAATCATAATAGGGGGGAATATTTATACATAATTTTTCATCCTTTGTGCAAAATATTTAAATTGATTTATTTTTAAATCCTAATTATGTTGCAGATTTATATTTTTTCGGCAGATTTACCTCTGTACTAAATTCAAAATAAAATTAATTTGGCTTTTCCATTAAAATCAAATTATTGAAATTCAAACAATTCTATGTATCTTGATATCTATATTTATTATATTGCTAATAGTACAGGAAAGAAGATCTTTTCCAAGATCGAAATACAGAAAAGCTAAACTGAATTAATTCATAATATGCATGTTTTATCACGGGCAATATTTTTAAGTTGAGCGTTTTTTTTTCATCTAAATTGTTCCCAAATTTTACATCAAATTTCCAACGATGATACATATTTATTTTTGGGAATAATCACACGGCCACGTTATCGACTTAAGATACTAAAACTACTAAATTTGACTGTTGTACTGTACAAATTCATCGTTTTTTTTATTTCTTGACCATTAAATAAAAGACAAAAGTGGTTCATTCCTCGCTTAAGATTTTAATTCACCGATTTCGGCAAATTAACGTAGGTCCAACCATGCAACTGGCTTAATACATTACCTCATAATCGAACTCTGAGCCATACTTGAATATCAGTTAATACTTACGCCGAAATCGAAATGTTGCATCCCAATTTATAGTAAAAATGAATGCTTCTTTACCATTGTGAAACAACTTTAGGTACGCCACATTTGAACAAAAGGGATCGATGGATTGGTATAGAATTTATTTTGAAAATGGTACGTAAATTATAATGGCGTTGTGAATAAATATAATTACCTACTTTTTATAACGCAGGGTGTTGCGAAGACAGACTTGTAACAAACACATGGCATAGAATATGTGAAAACCTAAATCTGTATGGATATAAAATGTATGTCTAAATAAAGTTTGCTTTTTTTAAATAAATTTTATTTAAAGATGGTACTGCTCTACAGTCAATTGCACTTGTTTATCTAACCAACAAATCCATTCTTCTGTAACTGTACGTTCCATTGTAACCTCTTTGAAGACATCCGTTCGGTAGGATTCAACAAATCCCATTTTAGCGAACATATTAATGCTCTTAACATTATCATACCCAATTTTTACTTCAAATTTATCTATATGCAAATTAGTTTGAGCATATTTCAATAGAAGCAGCATTGCTTCCCATCCTAATCCCTGTCGCCTAAAAGCAGCTTCTGCAATCATTATTTCAGCTTCAGCTACTCGAATTGATATATTATTTTCTTCATTTTCGTCAATTCGTATAAATAGATTTGTATCACCAACTAGGGATTCTATTTCGTTTTTGGTCTCAGAAAATATCCGACGAGATACTACCAGAAAAGTTAACTCTAAAGTAAATCTAAAAATCAATGAGCATTTATGATTTATATTGTACATTATGTCTATTATTTACTATCATCATCATTTCGCCAAGTGGCTTGCATTTGATATTCTTCTTCTATCGACAGAGGCTCGGAAGCAGTTAGCTCTTGGAGTTCGGAACTTTGCATCCATTTGTGGTACCTACCGATATAAAATTAATGAACATGATGCATAAGAATTCTAAAAAACTTACTTTTCAACATGCTTTGATTCGTAGGGAACAAGAATAACATTTGATCCAACAATTTTAATGTTTTCGTTTAATTTCATTTTTGTGTAGGTGTTTAATATTTGTTTAGTTTACTGAATATTTATAAAGTTGCGTTTATTTTAGTGTGATTTCTTATTAGATGCATTTGTTTGTTGAAAACTTCATATGAAATCTACAAAAGGATGAAGCTTCAAATGTTACAGCTGATTATAAAATGTTATCGGAATAAGATCGATATTTCAAAGTTGAGCCGTTCAGCACATACAAATTGGTAGGGTGTAACTAAATTAGATATTTTCTGCAAAATGTATAGAAGTAAACATTTTTTAGCTAACCCAGAGGCCACACGATACCAGCAGGTAATAGGTGCGTTTTTTTTAAATCCCCGGGGGAATTGGTTGAAAAAAACGACCAAGGCGCTTAGTAAAATACTTGGCAGTACTATTAATTTGCATGATGATATTTGAAGAACAGCTGTAATGCAAGAAAAAACAAACATCACTATTTGCCTCATCCTCATCTTTCTAAAAATCATGGGGTTGATTTGTTTTGTGTAATTTCGATATATGTTGTTATTGAATTTAAACTACTTTTCCATTAAAATAAAATAAAAAGAACCCATATTTAAACAAGAAAATGTGATGTGATTTTCTTTTAATTTAATTTTCACAAATACAGTGTTACATAGAATTCATCTACTTGAAAACTACCCCATTCGTCGGTCACTGGTGACATGATATTACTAGACGAGTTGCTTAAGGAGGCCTTACATGGATCTGCACCTGCAGACTTGAAGAAAAGTAGAGCGGGGCCATAATATAAAACCAACATAAAAGTAAGACAGGGTACACACTAATAGCTTACTCGAACTCTGCTATAACTTTCTTGACACATCTCACAATCACATGTTCTTAGCGTTCAGGTATGTAGTTTTGAGAAAAAAATGTTCGCTTTTTTCGTTGTTTTTAAGCAAACTGAGGTGAAATGGTAAAAAAAAACTTTAAAATTCGTTATCTGAACGGAACAAATTATGGTGCAGATGAAAATGCTATAATGAAGATGAACATGTTCATCTTCACTATAATCTGCAATCTTCAGGTTCGTACTTCCTATAATCTACATACATGAAGATGATCTCCATTTTGATTTTCGCTCTCTATCCCACAAGTATGAATTTTTTATTTTGTTTCCTCTTTTTTTGCAGATGTCAATGCAGATAAAGATGAAGATGCATGTAAAGCCTCCTTTATAGTGATTATGTTTTCGATTCTGAAATGAAATCCAGAATCGTTTTCTGTTCTGTTTAGAGTAACAACTGTCATTTTGTGAGGGTCAGAACAGTTCTGGACGGGCAATCGAAAAGGCCATTAACGTAATTTTGACCATAAACTAATAACTTAAAGACCAGAAACCTCTGCTTTCATTTGACATTTGCCGACAAGCTGAAACACGCTACAAGTAACATTTCTGTTCCTCTTCCAATAGACACATTGATAAAAACGCACACAAGCATCTTTTCTGTTCCTCTTCCTATAGACACATAGACAACACGGCCCTAGTAATTTGTTTTTGTTTTGCTTTTCGATTTCTCATCTATTCATGGATAGAGTTTCAAAGCTACAAATACATCAATATAAGCAAATGGGTTTTGGGGGGTGAAACGTACGAAGGTTTCCAATCTTTATTATGGCTTATTTGTGATTTTGACAGTAGCTTTAACATTTGTGTACGGAACAAAGCTAGTCGAAAATAACAAAAAAAAAAAAACAACATCACCTTCATTTATCAGCTTAAAATTTATCAAAATCCGAAAATGTTTTCAATTCAATCCCTAAATGGAAAAGAACGCCACGATTATATTCTCAAAACCTTTGTCCTTAATAAAGCTGCAACCCAAAATAGTAAACACAAACGTGACATTGATGTCATCCGTGAGAATCACAAATTTCTATGGGAAGACGAGGATGTGCCCGACACTTGGGAAACTCGACTAGCTAAAAAGTACTACGATAAGTTATTCAAGGAATATTGCATCTCGGATTTGAGTAGATACAAGGAGAATAAGGTAATATACACATTGAATAATTCCAATCAATTGTGATTTGTTTTTGTGAGGAAATATTAAAGATTGCTCTCAGATGGCGAACAGAGCAAGAAGTCGTCTCCGGCAAAGGTCAATTCATATGTGGAAGCCGAAAATGCCAATCAAAAGACAATCTACGTAGTTGGGAAGTCAATTTTGCATACATGGAAAAAGGCATTAAAATGAATGCTTTAATTAAATTGCGTAAGTTATAAATTAAAGTTTTAGCAGTTTCTAACATTATTAAAAAATTCCCTAGGCCTTTGCCCGGATTGTTCTAAACTTTTAAACTACAGTCATCAGAAACGCGAAGTAAAGAAACAGAAGCGGCTGCAAAAATCACTAAAAAAGATGTCGAAACGAAAGAAAACCAACAAAGATATCGAGGATGTTGAAGACATTGAACAACAAAGCGAATCAAGCGATATAACGAATCCCACACCGTCGACAAGTTCACAAAATGAAACTAAACCTGATTCTGATAAAGCTGATATCGATCAAGAGGAGGCCATTAATATATGGAACAAGAAGCCGGAGGTCGAAATTGAAACTGTTGAACGCGAAGAGGAATTTGAGAAATATTTAGAGGATCTTTTGTTGTAGTTTAGTTTAGAAATAAATTATAAAATTCCAGAAAAAGACTATTCTTAAATAGTTGAGTGTTTCAGGCACTCTATTCTGACTAAACTGTTCAAGCGAAACTACTATAGCTTTTATAGTAAGTCCAATTTCTAAGAATACTTTTAACTCATTGCACAATATACGGATGATCAGGCTGGGTTTCGTGACAGTAACAGTCAACTCTCTAGTCTAGTATGGTACAG
This sequence comes from Philhelius pedissequus, assembly GCA_910595825.1. Lineage (NCBI taxonomy): Eukaryota > Metazoa > Arthropoda > Insecta > Diptera > Syrphidae > Philhelius > Philhelius pedissequus. Next base: position 48,393,322 of record OU343160.1, read on the forward strand.
TGGTAATGGGTGGATATATTCAGCCCTATAGTTACGAGTCCCAAAAAAAATCTGTCACAGAATCCATCATAGTAGAAAATCTTAATTGCCATTACCAACGGATGAATGAATGAAATTTAGAAGTTAGCACTGCGACCTATTTGATTGTATTGTGCCCTTTTCTAGAATAAGATTAGGTTGCTGGTCTTATAAATTGTCCTCAAGGTTAATTTCTTTGAGACACTTCATTGCTTGGAGTGGTTAAATTTGATTAAGTTCATTATATTTTTGTATCATGTGAAGTTTGTAGATTCTGCATGTAAGGTCCAGTATTAAGATTATCGTTCAAAATCCCTCGTTATCGAAAATTTGCGATTACGTTTTACGATAGTCGTTTTTTCAAAACAATACTTTTCTCTTACGACCTGAATTTGATTTTTTGATTTTATCTGGCAAATATTGATTATCGTAGACCATAATCGGTCCATGTCTCCACTATCGTTTTCTTGGGTATCGTTCTTTTGCCTTTCGTTTCGTAATTTGTAATACGGGCCAGTGCTCGAGGACGTTAGGATGCCTGCTAACCACAATCAAGAGGGCCTTTCTGCTTTTAACGTTTTTCTCCTGGGTTCCAAATAGTTTTTGGATATAGTTCTTTTATATAGGAGTTTGTCCAGTCTTTGGTCATACTTTCTTCTATTCTCTAACAGGGTTCAGGCTCTTCTCGTTGCGACTTTCTTGGCTTAAGTGTCTGCATATTAATTACCTTGAATGCCTAATCCAGTGGAATGTGACGTTTACGAAATTCCCTGGGAAATTGTCGTATTACTTTAGTGCTTTTTGATCGTCTTTGCTGACATGATAGCGAAACGAACGGATTCTTTAATAACTTGTTCCGGCTTTTTCTGGAGGGGTTATCTTCAAAAATTTCACAGGAAACTTCTCTCCAATTCGAATCTTGGGCACGTGATTAAAACTTCCCTCGGAAAATAATTGGTATCGGGAATATAAACTTTTCCAAGGAATTTTGATGTCATTTGAGTTCGTTCTTTTTCAGCCGTGTTTTTTTTATGGCTGGAGATGAATGAAGTCGAAAATTCGGTCGAACATTAGTTGCAAATTGCAATGCTCAATATCAATAATATATGTAAATAGAGATTAATAGTGAACAAGTAACTTTTAAATCCATCCAAACATTTATCTTAATTTTCATGATTTTTTATTACAGTCATTTTTATTTTCTTATTTATTAAAAATCTTTTCAACAATTTGTTGTTTTGTTTAATTTTTATATAAAAAATAAACTCTCTTTACATACTAAATTAAAAATTAAATTAAATAATAATTAGCACATACTAAGAAAATATCCCTTTACGCAAACATATCCTCCCGATCAGCGCCGGTACCATCACCACCATCTTCCAGGTTAGCAAACAACAAGAAATGCGACGGCCTATGGATTTCGTGATAGAACTCTTTCGGGTTGGACAATTGTAGTTCATATTTCATATTTGCATCGTGCCGCACTCCCATGAAATTGTAATTCCAACTTCCCTGCGCCGGCACCATAAAGAAGCCAAGGAATTTATTGGATAATAACATTTGTACCCTTTCGTAGTGCGATGGCAAGTATCCTTTGGGATTGTTGCCTTTGTCAGTATTCTTAGAACCCCATTCGAAGCCGGAGGGTGTTAGTTTGTAGGCGGTCAAGGAACATGATCCAGGTGTAAATGAACACGTTATCACGATAGTCTTTTCCCCGTCCCATGAACTGTTATCCTGCATGATTTTCGCGTGTGTTGTTATATCTTGCGGAGAAAGTTGAGGCAGCTCATTAGGCTGTGTGTGAATCCAACCTAGTGGTTCCATATCTTTTAAGTATTGATGTGTAGGAAGGACATTGGGTAAATTTATCGTCTGATGAGTACCCCATTGCGGAGGCATTACAATACAACGAATTTCCTTTACCTGTGGATTATCCTGAGGCGACACTCCATAGAGGTATCCCGAGATTTGTGCTCTCAAATCAGAAATAGTAACAAACTTCTTGAGAATATTCTTAGGCAAAATGTATGTGTATCCAGTTTCCTTGATGTCATCCGAACTCACGTAGATATGATTCGTACGTAGGTGAAGATTTGTAGCCGATATTGCACGCACACGCCATTCAGTTTTCGAACTAAACGTCTGTGTCTCGTAATTAGATGTCGTAGAAGTTATAATTTCATCACCATGTTTATTCGTCGTTCTAGTTGTTGTCGCAGTCAGTTGGTTTTGTTCTTTTGTCTGCTTCTCGATCTCGGCAATTTGTTGACGTTGCGCCGATGGAGCTGAAATCTCCATACCTAGGATAATATCTCGAATTTCCGACTGTGTCAGTGAAGCTACATTGACGTTGTTCTTCTTACCGTAATCAGCCAAAATCAAATCCTTCAACTGCACTTCGACTTTTATCCACTCCTCGTCTGTTAGTGTTGGCCAAATGTGATGAGCCTCTGTAATTGTTGTTTTGTCTGGCTTTAGAATGATCTTTGTACGTTCGGTATTTACGTGCAGGGCTCTCAGGATCAAAATTAATCGACTGAAAGCTGTGTAAGATGAAATGGTTTTTAACCAATCGTCATACAGATTGAACAACACCATTTGAGGTTCGGTTGCCTTTAAAATCAAATCACCAAACTTTTCTACTTTCAGACACGCCTGGAAAGGCAATTGCAATTCGGAACCCTTAATTACAATGTTGGGGAAATCCAATAAATGCACTTCCAAAGGATCCAACATTCCCTTCCTGGTTACAATGATCTGTTTTGGCTGTTCTTCTACTGGCAAAGATCTAATCAACGCTGCTACTTCTTCGGCTGTTTTCCATTTGGCCAATTGACCCAAACGTTTCTGTCCAGCCCACACCGACGTGTGAATGATCTTCAAGAAAAGCTGACCTGTTCGAGGATTAAAGATGAAAATTGCACCATTAATTGGTTTTGTTGTCAAATTTCCCTCAAATGTTTTGTGAATAGTAACTCGATACACATTTGTGTCATCTACAAACCATATGATTTGATTTGAGAACAATTCTCCGTAATTCTGTGAAGATAGATAAGGTTCTGTCGGCTCAGAACTGTACAATTGCAATGCTTTCCTGATACGTTCTCTCAATACATACAACGCTGGATTTGCCTTCATTATCTTAGCCATTGCCTGCTGAATAAGCGTCTTACATCCAGGGAACCAGTTTCCATAAGCTGAATGTAAATTATACGCCAAATCAATGGCAATCAAAACTCCAGTCGGTGATGGATAAATAGACATGTTATCTGTTGTGTAATCGAGGAACTTTGCTCGGGCATATCGCTCAACATCGTGCGAATCATAATCTCCCCACCTCAACTGAATATCCAACCAGTATTTCTGCGTTGTAGTGTTGTCCATTGTGTCTTTGGTGTCAGCCAACAACGATGGTCTTGATACATTCCATTTATATGCAGGGAAGAGTAGAATGTCTGCACAAGAAGAGTTCATTTTATATGATTTACGTGGATGGATAGTCTCTTTTTGTACAGTTTCGATTTCAAGCGCATCCAACTCCTGATCAAATACTTGACAAAGATCCATAACAATCGATTCATGAATTTTCTGCCATAAATGGGCACGGAAAATCTGAATTAGTGAAATCTTCAGAGTGGGAATCTTACCGTGCATGAAAATACCCGTTAAATCGAGTTGCACCTGGAAACCAACGTAAACATTAGCACGATTAATAGTTGGTGACCACCACAAAGTGAATCGACGATTTGGAATCTGATTCAAACCGGAACGCTGAGCGTTTGTCAACTTTTTATATTTCATTGACTCTTCAAAACCAGACGCTTTCTCCCAGAAAAGACCTTCCCATGTAGGGAAGTAAGTACCCTTAAAGAGGGTGTGCTCCAAGATACCTTCAACACCACCCAGTGCCTGGATCATATCCGTTCGGTAGTTGTTAAGATTCCACAGCTTACCATCGTGCCGCTGATGTGTCCACCAGAAGGGATTTTGCTTGAGAACTTGATATTGTTTGAACTCCGTTCGAATGCGCCAACCCTTATCATAGGCCAATGTATGTCTATCTTTTTGGAAGAGTGTATTGATTCTAGGAATACCACGATCCCAACTGTCTTCCAAGTCCTCTAGTGTTAAACGACGATTTTGAGCGTTTGCTTCTTGTCTTTTAAGAGCATATTCAGCCCAAACACGCTGCGAATCGATGAATTCACTTTCCCAGGGTTGAATGTATCGATACAGATTAGGAATTAATTGATCCTCATCATGGGACATTCCTTAAAAAATTAACCTATAAGCAGGTTTTACTTGTTATTTAAACTGGAAAAATACAAACCTGATCGGAAATGTGTGATACCAACGTCGGTTTGTTTAGACCATCTCAAATCAGATTGCGGGATGAGTACGTGACCCATACTCAACATTCCCAAGCCACCCAATTCCTTTGGTGTATAAAACACCACCGGTGGGAACCGAGAGGGCATTTTCGAGTTCAAACCAATCTTTATACGAGTTTGTATCTTATTTTCACATTTTACCAACAAATCCAGTAGTTCTTGGGTATTGACAACAGCTTCTCGGAAGTAGGTCATCAAACCAATTAATGCTGTGTTCCATTTATTTACAATCTATAACAAACAAAAAATTGTTAGAAGTTTTTAAGCAGCATATTATCGCAGTCATACCTTAGTAAATGTTGTTGATCCAGATGCCATGAGGATCTGCCTCACTCGGTTGTGGAATCGACCCAATGACTCATCGTCAACACGTAAGAAGCACTGAGCTGTTCGCTCCTTTGTCACTTCATTCTGTAAATTCCAAACTCCATCACGATGAGTGAATTCTTCATGCTGCGTCCGACACTAAATTCCAAGAAAAATAAAGAAAAAAATAATTTAAATTCGGTTCTTATATCTGTTGTTTTTTTTGTTAAAAGGAACCTTCGGTAAAATTCTGCACTCAAAGCCGCTCATATTGAAAAGCAAATTGGGATTGTCTTTGGAGTATACTGAAACAAATGTACATTCCCAATTGATGGTGGTAACCGAACGTGGAAGTCGATTTTTAATATCCCAAAAAACAGCTCTCCCTCTAAAGATACAAATCTTATAATAATAAAAAGAAACTTTGCTATAAAATAATTTTTTTGTTGCTTACAAATTAACATCATGTTTCATGAGTCTCATTCTTGCATCTCGTGGCCAACATTTTTTATTATTATACCCAACAATATTTTCATTATTTGGATCGGGATGTTCAGTTAGATATCTCTGAATCAAATCTCTTGCATCTTCTGCCGAAAATCTAAAAAACAAATGAATTCGATCGACATATCTGCAATATAACCGAATAGGATGTGCAGTTTCGGTAGGAGTATCCTGGAAGGTTAGGAAATCATTTGGCATTTGAGGTGGACCGGCCATTTCACTAGCTCGATGAAGACCCAAAACGAGAAGATCCAGGACTAGACCATAGTACTGAGTGATAAACGAGGCAAATTGCAGACCACGAATGATGCCATAACTGTTGGTGTGATTCATGTCTTTGTAATTGATTACAACGTTATTTTTAGCTGTCATATAATCGGCAATGTTGTGATCGACAATAAGACGCAGCAAACGATTGAGCAATGTCAAATCAATTTTTTCATAGAGTTTTTCAAATCGGGATTCGAGAAGAACGTTACATTCTCCTTCAGCTACATCCCAGACATCTTGCAAGTTGTTGATACCTATGCACAAATATTTAAGCAATTAAATTAATGAAAGCAAAATGTTTAATAAAATTGATTATTACTGATCGAAAGGCTAAATATTATCGTTTTTTTTTTAATATACTTGCACTAAATCGGTTTTGACTACCCTTAAATTGTTAAACACAGATGCAAGTGATTAGGAAAAAAGGAGAGAATTTAATAAGAGACACAAACGCACATTAGTTTTGAATGTTTAAATATCATATTGGGAGGAAAATATTCGGTCGGGTAAAGCATTCCACATTGATATAGGGCGGCTAAAGAAGGATTCTCTTTACTGGACAGCACATCCCAAGTTGGGCTCAAAGGTATTACGATTGAATCGTTTTATGTGAAGAATGCAACTGGCGGTTTCATCAGATATTTGTCTATGAAAATAGAGATAAAACAATGAAAGGCATAAAGGCGGCTTTACATGGATCTGCATCTGCAGACTAGAAGAAAAGTAGAGCGGGCCAATAATATAAAACAAACATAAAAGTAAGAAAGGGTACACACTAATAACTTACTCGAACTCTGCTATAACTTTCTTGACACATCTCACAATCACATGTTCTAAGCGTTCAGGTATGTAGTTTTGAGAAGAAAATTTTCGCTATTTTCGTTGTTTTTAAGCAAACTGAGGTGAAATGGTAAAAAAAAACTTGAAAATTCGTTATCTGAACGGAACAAATTATGGTGCAGATGAAAATGCTATAATGAAGATGAACATGTTCATCTTCACTATAATCTGCAATCTTCAGGTTCGTACTTCCTATAATCTTCATACATGAAGATGATCTCCATTTTGGTTTTCGCTCTCTATCGCACAAGTATGAATTTTTTATTTTGTTTCCTCTTTTTTTGCAGATGTCAATGCAGATGAAGATGAAGATGCATGTAAAGCCTCCTTAAGACATTGCAAAGGTGTTCGAGATACAACTGCAACCTGCCCAGATATGGCAGTTGCTCTCAAACTTTTGACCAATGTAGGTTTTGGTAAGTAAATAATTCATTTATGTACAATTCATAACAAAAAGATGGTTACATATGTAGTTTGAATTTAAGAGATATGGCTAAGCCGTCAGCCTGGTTAACTAGGTTTATTAAATGTGTAATTTTGCATAAGAATTTTATTTTCAATAACCAATTTTGAAAAGAAAATTAAAGATTTAAGCGTATTCTGAAATTAATAGCATTCTATATTGTAGATTGATAGAAAACTGCATAGTACTTTCCAGTCACATTCGTTTCTAGTAATGTTAATGTATGTAAGTTTTGAAAAGGAAGTTATTTTTTGCGAATTGAATATTGGGAATATACTTATAAAATAAGGATTCAAGTAATAAAGCGTACAACGTTCATGTAACATAGGGACTTCACACCTGGCTTTAACTATCAGATATTTCTTCATAGCCAAGAAAGAAGTTTCTTTGCAAGTCATAATTTAGTTGACTGTATATTATCCTACTTTCAGACTTCGAATAATGATGTCAAGATCAGAATTTAATGAGCTTATCATTTTATTTTGTTACTTTTTGAAAAAGAATATTTTTGTCCGCCCCTTTAGGCCTGTAGTCAAGAAAGAGCTAGTAACTACATAGTTTGTTATTTATTTTAGTGTAGACTGTTTGCGATTGAATAGTAATATGTACAAATTATAGTTACATACATTAATTTCTTCTGAGAATAGTTGGATTTTTAATACACAAGTTGAAACCTAAAAGAAAAGATTTCAACAGCTAAATGCTTTATGCCTAACGATACTTAAACTTTCGGATAACATCTTCTTTTTTAGAATACCTTGAATTTTTATTAATGGAAAACAAGTTTTTTTAAATTATTTTTTTTAATACATAATATGAAAAAAAAATTAATTCGAATGTTGAGTTTAAATCACCACCAGCGTGAGGTTTGCAACAAGGGGATTTCAAATACAAATCACTTTGCTACAAATCACACACCAGTAATGATTAGTTATGTTTAACCAAACTTGAGAATATTTTAAATAATTTATGTATAATTTTATTACCTTGACACCACTTATAGACCAAAAGTGGAGGAGGTTCCGTGTCACTGGGTTTGATCCATGGTGGAAACAAGCGCCTTTTGTCTGCTTCATACCACAAATACTGATCAAGATATGCATCGGTAATTTTTTCCAGTGGTTCCACATCATACACAGGAATCAAATGACTGTACAAATCCATGAATTCTATTCCAACCTAGCAGAAAAAAAAACTAAATTTAAACTTTGATAGTAAAAAGATTTGTTTTTTGAGAACAAAGTAAAAGACGATGTGTAAGCAAAATAATTTTCGTCTTTAACGAACCTCCTTGAATGCACGCTGTGTCAGCAAATGACGCTTAATACGAGACAAAGCTTCGTGGGGATTATCATAAGCCTGTTCTATTAATCCCAACTCCTCACGCTGACTCTGATTCAATCTGGATTTAACACTATATGCCTCCTTCAATCGTTCCAAAGCCAATATAAGCAACTTTGTGTCATGCTTGTATGACAATGGGGGGAAAGGTATTGGTGCGAAGCGCCTTGATTCTAACCAATGCACTGTTGTAGTGTAAATAGCCACCGCTTCTTCGGGTGAAATATAAGGACCGTCTTTCAAATAATTATGCTGACGTTCCTGTTCTGCTTTTAAATACAAACGTGTCAGTCTTCCCAGATTTTTCTTGCACACAGTCTTGTCAACAGTCGCTCCACGACGAATTCTCTCACGATTGTAATGAGCCGTATTTGTCCACCAATCAGCCTTCATCTTAACGTAACGAAGAATCATGTTTTCGATGGGAATTGGCAGCCCAGGAACTTTCCAAGGGATGTTGGCTTTCCAACAACGCCATGCCTCTGATAGATGTTGCAGAATAGTTCGGGCTTTGTTTTGTTTGATACCTTCTGGCATCATGTCAACTATGTCGTGCATTACGGATGCACGCAATTCCAAATCAAAGTGAGACTCCACACGCTGTTTTGTAACTGTCTTTGCTACACCCTTGGAATGTCGACCTTCGAATTGACGAGAAAGCAAATTGCCCAACCATCGTTCCAAGAGGGGTGTGATTCCACGCATAAAGAAAAGCCATACACGCCATCCAGGTGCCCAAAAACCGCAACCAGGGCCCTTTCCTACTGGTCCCTAAAATTGTTAAAACTATAAAATCAAAGTTATAGAACTATTTGCTATTTTAACAACTCACTGTGTTAAATCGATAGTAGATGAGATGCTTCAAATCCTTGCACATGCGAATTTGTCTCATAAGTTTGTATTTGTATCGATACATTCCCGTAAGTTGTCCCACATGAGCAAAGATGTACTGAAGACCATCGGCCAATTGGAAAGCGTCCACATTATTAAGGCGATATTGAACATGTGAATCGATAATTAATTTCGTAAGGCGTAGAATTTCACGGCACAAATGGAAAGCTGCAAGAAAAAAATATGAAAAACTTAAAAGACAGAGATAATAAAAGTAATGAGTAGATTCTATTTTGTTTTTGAAAGGAATATTATAAGGAGTTTCCTCATAGAAACTATTAACTAACCATTTCCGAAACGAGACTTCTTTCTTTCTTTTGTTGTTAAAGTCTTAACAGGCTTCAGGTTGAAATTATAATCCAAATGAAGATAATTCAAATTCTTTCGGTGAATGAGGAGATTTAACATATTGTAACCTTGTCGGCAAACTTGCAGACCTGCCTCAACCCAATCAAGTGTTGTTGTCTGGAAGAACTTTGTTGCTTTAAACGAACGGAACAGATACCTGCGAAAGAAAATATATTTAGAAATAAAAACAAAGATATATCAGGCAAGTTGATTTTACCTCTTCTTTTGTGGTTTTGGTTTTCTATGCTTAAGAGCATTCAGCACATAATACTTCAACAGTTTTTGATAGCTGACACGAACCTTAACAGGGTGACCTGGTGGGCAATGCTCTTTGTACCATGCTTTGACTAAGGGTATGTCTATCGCTCGACGAGAGCGTCCAGAACGTAAATTAAATGGACGAGGAGCCCAAAGGAGCGATATTCCATTAGCAGTGTTGTCAGTGTATAATGGTGTGTCTTGTAAAAATGGTTGTACATCGTCGGGCAGACTGAAATCCTCGTCATCATCGGGCATTGGTTCGGGAACCTATTGAAAATATAGAAAACCATTGAACTAAATTTTTATACTAAGTAACAAAATCTTTTACCTTCACAGAATGACGATGGGATATGGGATTGATGAGAGGATCAAAATAAAAAGCAGGCAAATCAGGATCTTCTGTTTTAATGTAAACGACATTAGGAGTATGGTACCTGAAATTTTTTTTAAAGTTTGTCAATAACTTGTATGTTTTTTTTTGGAGTTACAATGATAAAAAATAATAATAATTGTTCATGACCATCAGCAATTCCAATAGTATTTTATCCAAGCAATTAACGCTGATCATACCAAAACGAAAATTTAAAAGATTTTTACCTTTGTATTAATCGCATAGGTTTGTAGTAAATTTTCTTATTTGGCTTGTTTTTATACCACATTTTTATTTCAATACTTATAATTTGTGCAGTTTTGAATTTTTTTTTTGTGGAGACTGAAACTAAAATTTAAAATCACTAAATACAACTTACCATGATAAATGGACAAAGTGTGGCATATTGTTGTACAGATAAGGGAACGCAATTCTATATTCCGTACGGATTGGTTGTCTGATAATCACTTTGTTTATGTCGTTAAATTCGTTCCAATCTTCATCACTAAAAGAAAAGAAAAATCAAATACATTGATGACTAGCAAAATAAAAATTAGTAAAATGTATTTGCTGTTTATAAGACAAGAGGTTCAAATTTTAAAAGAACTAATGATGCATCAAACTGATAGAACTTTCATTTGTTGATTTATAAAATGAGTCCAACATTTTTTAAAGTAAAACTTCTTTGCGGCCAGCGTTGGGGTTAAAAATTGTCTATGAAGCTGTCAAACAAAGATTCTTCATCGCCGAAGATCATGCGTGACCTTAATGGTTTCAAAGAGTACACAACCAATCAAAATTGGAGGTGTACACTGCCCGATAACCGATTAGCGCCCCTATAGGTTTTGTCTTTGGAACTTAATAACAGCCAATGAAATAAACGAAATTATACGCGAAAGGAATAAAATTTACGATGTGAACTCAATTAGTAACATTTTAACAGAATTTTAAGGAATAATAATAAAAATTTACTTGTTTTTTCAGGACATTTGAAAATGACAAATAACATAAGAACTTGGGGAGATAATAGCCTCCTTAACCATATTTGTTTTGTTCTAATTCTAGAAATGTAAAAGTTATTTATAAAAGAATTAATAATGCGTTAACTATGATCTCGTATATCCTGAAGGGTAAGGAGTCATATAATTTCTTTATATAATGAAGTGAAATATTCTCCCAGGCACCTTTTATTCTTTGATTGAGTTCCGATTCAGTTGGATATTGCCTTCGAGACTCGTATACTTCGCGTACTTACCATCTAAATAGATTTTCTATAAATGTTCAGGTCGGGCGAGTATGGCGGCCACGTTAGTAAGGATTTGGAGCTCAATCCAAGACTTTACGAGCTTAGAAGTGTGGATAGGAGCGTTATCCAGCTGAAACTTTCATTACAAGGGCCCACAAAAAGCAGTTTTTAGTAACCGTTGTATGCTGTGGCATACGAGTACATACGTCGTGTAAGAAATTTCAATTCACAGGTATGTAATAGCTCCACATATCATGCCACCCACCAGGAGTACAGCTTTGCAGTTGAATTAAAGTATGGTCTTCCTTGCGAAGATCATGAAGGTAGTTAGAATTACCATCGGGAGCATTAAATTGTTTTCGTATGAAAAGACTACACGCCGACACTCCTTCGTCTAGGTCACATGCACTCTGCAAAATTCAAGGCGTTGTGTTTTTCGAAGTTGGTTAAGAGGTGTTTTTTTCTGAATTTTTCGACGTTTTAAATATTCAGCATTAGAAATAATTCTTTGCACAGTCCGCACGCATGCTTTTACACCGTTTTTTCTTTAATTTTGCGTCCAGTCAGGCGACTTGCATTTACTCTAAAAAATTAGAGGGAAACGTTAATCGGTTTTCGGGTTGTGTATCAGCCCTATTCTGTTAAACGTTCACGCGAATATTTGTATTCTGCTATCCGACGGAGAAAACGAAATGTTCCAAAAAGTATATAAGATTCGACTAAAAATAAGTTTTAACAATTAGATTCTCATAAGAATTAAATAACAAAAATATTTGAAGATATAAGGCATTTGAAAATAAATAGTGAAAAATTGAGTGAAATATTCACGTGAATCGAAAGATTCGTTTGGATCGGACTGTATGTTAATTTGTATCAACTCTTAGTTCGCACACAACTCGCGATAGTTGTGTGCTCGCCTGTCAACCTCGTGGTTGCGGGTTCGATTCCTGCCGTTGTCTATGCCTTCTTATATTCCATTAAAAACCAATTCTAAAAATTGTCATAAAATACGTTGCAGCTTTGCTCATTACATGCTGTTTAGGCATAACACTAGATTGAGCAAATTTGCATACCCATAAAATATGAGAACGAAATAAATAAAATAATGCGAATTATAAGGACATAAATAAATAAGACACGGTAATTCTCCCCACATTAGTTCAGGCGCCATCCCTGGAGATAAATCTGAGACAATAACCAGCTCTAGTCTCAGAACATTGCGTCACACATCTTTCCTATCCTTCTTTCTCTTCTTCTACCGGATGACCGCGCTGTGTTAAAAAAAAAACATATAAAGGGTATTCATAATCCTTGAGCGCGTGCAAGGTTAAAAAAAAAAATGAACGACTGGATCGTACGTACTTGCTCCTATGTTCGATCACATTATATGCAAAAGATTCTTAATAGAAACCGCTAAATGTATTTTTAAAGTCGATTTTTATTTAATTTTTATATATAAAAATACCTTAATTTTTTCTAAAAAAAATCGGTATAAACATTTAAAATGTTTAATAATACAAATTCAAAAACAAAATTTCAGAAAGAGTCGTCCACGTTTTCGAAATATTGAATTTTTTTCAAAAATAAAAAAAAAAACAATTTACAAAAATTTTGATATGCAGTATTATTTAGAATTTGAAGGATCTCCTGTATAAAAAATTTGATCGAAATCCGTAGAGCCGTTTTTGAGAAAGTCGAAGATCAATAACATGGTTGTATGGCGCCGTTAACAAAATATTAAAAAAAAAATTGGCCAAAATGTAGATCATGCCTAATAGTATACACACCAATTTTTATCAAAATCGTTGGAGCCATTTTCGAGATAATTAAGATGGTAGACAAATGTTTATGGCAAGTACTGTTATTTTTGGGGTTTTAGCCCAAATCTATATTGGGCAATCACCTAAAACATTTAAGCACCAAGTTAGAACAAAATCGATTCAGCGGTTGAGTCTGTAAAAAGTAAAAAAGACAACCGGTTCAACCGCAAGTAAAAAAGACAACCAGTTCAGTGTTATTAGTTTTTGTGTTTTTTTCTCTACTGAAAAGTTAAGTTAAAAAACACTGGACATACAAATAATTATAATTGTTGTAATGTTAATATTATTATTTTTTGCAATTAATTGCATTTATCAATGAATATGATAAAAATAACATTGAAGGTTTGATTTAAATGAAACACCAACTACTTGGGTTTCGGAAATAGTTGATAGAATATTTTAGGATTAACGGAATAAATAAATAAATTTAGAAAAAAGGATTTATCTCTTTTTAAGGTATTATCATTTTTTTAAGAATAAAAAAAAAGAAAAACAAAATATGAAAAATGACTTACCCAACATTATGATCTTTAATCAGTGGCTCAAATTTAGGGCCACCTGGAATTGCCATATTCAGAGCTTTTGCAGTAAAGAAACTTTTTGGATCAAACAAATAGAAAAAGTTGTTATCCACTAAATCAGTTAATAGTTGATTGGCTAAACGATACAACGTTGCTAACTGTGGAAGTGTTAAATTCCATTTCCGATATGTCGACCCATTTACATAGCTAAAATATGAACAAAAAAAGCAATTTAACAGTTGAGAAGGTCAAATTTTATTAACTTGGAGTTAAGTCTAACTTACGGTGTTCCAACTAATGGTCTGTGTTCATAGAACCACTTATGAACGCTGCCATCTTCATCTGAATCCAAATCAATTTGAATTGCTTCAAGCGGCTCAACATCAAGAACGTTATCAGCATAATCCAGTGGAGGTTCCTCATCGTCGAAAGGAGGAAATCGCATTCGTTTAAAATGACGACGATCGCGTTTTTCTCGACGCATCATAATCCACATTGTGCTGTAAAGGTATTTTATAAGAAAACAAAAGTGAACTGATAATCCATGTCTTACCCCCATTGAGCTATATAAACTGGTTCCACAACCCACGGGATTTCATTTACAAATGTTATGGCACCAGTTATATGGTACAAGACTTGAACGTCTCTAATTTGCTCCCAAGGCATTGGCATGTTTTCTAAGAGCTTGAGAACAGCATGGGGCATGTATTTCAAAGCTCCTAAATAAACACGTTTATCATGGCGATATTTGCGACTTGTCATATCTCCATGATCACGAATAATCTTCCGAATATGCTCCGGTGGCATGTCTTCTTTTTGTGCATCAACAAATCCGAATTTTCGTTTCTCAGCGAATCTTTTCGATTGTAGTTGGGCCCACTTTTGAGCTAAATACAAGTATAATCGATATTTAGAAATGAGTTAGGATAATTTTGTTAAGCGACAATAGTACAAACCTTTCTCTTGGAGCTTTTCTTCGGTGATAATTTCGGGCTTCGGAGTTGGAATGTGTCCAAGTTGTGAAGAAGACGGAGGTAGGGGTGCTCCAGGAGGAGGAATTTGTTGGATTTGGTTGGCCATCTGGTGCGCGTGCATCTGCGCTTGCTGTTGAGCCTGAGCGGCGGCGAAAGCTTGCTGTTGAGCCATAAGTTGAGCAGCCCATGGCGACGGCGGAAGCATGTATGGCGGAATCGCCATTGTACCCTATTGTCTGCAAAAAAAAACATAATAAAAATTTTGCACATCTATATATGTATATGTATGTATGCATACGGATGGTAATTGCTTCGGCTGTCGCTAAAGATAAATTTGTGCAAAAAATTAACTTAATAAATAATAAAATTTAATAAAAAAAGAAAACATGAAGACATTTTCTTGCTTTGTTAGTTAAAGTAATTAAAAAATATTTAAAAATTTTACGAAAAAAAATTGAATATGAAAACGAAAAACAAAAATCGATATTAAATGCGAGTCAACGCGGATAGCAAATTAAAGCGGTTCTTTATTCGATGATTATTGGACTTGAAGGGTAATTTATTAAATAAAGTTTACTTACTCTTTATCACCTGATGTTTTTCCTTATTAAAATGATTGTTCTTCTTGTATTTTTGATGAGATAAATTGTTTCTGAAATTTTTTTACTGGCGTAAGCCACTTTTTTAAAACGTTTTCAAGTTTTCGCCAATGCCCAATGAATGTCGGACATATTGGATTTTAGATTTGTCAGAAAGTTGGATGTAGTTGATTTTTTTGACAGTTGTGTAATTACAAAGTTAAGTTTCGGAGTGGGCTTCCATGCCGCAGTAACAGTGAAACAAAAGTTATGTGTCGAACGACCACTAAAATTTATACTACGTTTCCACCGTAGATTTACTAATCTCGGTGTTTCCACCGCTCCAAAAGTAGATTAATTTTGACAGCACTATTCAAATTGCATATAGCGTTTCATTTTCTTTTATGATGTAGAAGTGCGACAGGCAGCTTCAACTGTGTCAACCGAAGAGAAAAATTCACTTTCCCGTTGAATGAGTTCATTTCGATTTGGAAATAGGGTAATTCGATTGAAGATTTAAATGAGATTTATTTTAAATCTTCATATGAGAAGATTAAAATTTGTATGGTAAGTCCTCAAGATTTGTAGGAGATTTACTTAAATCTCGGTTTCGTGGTCGGTGGAAGCGTAGTATATGTGGCTTATTTTTAAAGCTTAATAAAGATAATTCATTCATTCTTTCATCTCGTTGATTGATTTTTAAGTTGCTTATGTGCGCGATCATCGTTCAACTAGTGATTGAACTATTTCGTTTCAGGAAAATTATATGTGCGAGTGCCTAGGCTTATGGTTATGGTGAACTGATATATATATGGTTGTACTTAAACCAACTAAATTCCCGTTTTCGTTCTGGAGAGAACATAGTTTATCTGCAATTTTTCGACCTGAACAATTTAATTATATGCTTCAAAATCGCAATGGGAAATTTCATGGTGTAACATTCACTATTGTTTAAAGATGCCATTTTTTTAAGAACGTATATACAGATTTATGACGATATTTTTGTATTTGATTTTAATAAAAGAAATTACTGAAGCGTCTGAAAATTCAATCAGAAACGCTTTTAACAAAAATATAGGGCGAACACATTTTTTCAATTATTCTGGTTCTAGCCTTAACTCCGAATTTCATATTTGCTCTTTCAACAAAATTCCCATTACATCAAAAGAACTGTCATTTTTTTTAGAAGTGAAAATTTACACGTATCGATGTGAATTATTTTTTATATTATATTTGTTTTCAAATCTATTCATTTAAATTATTCCAATTAAATAAATAAACAATGTTTGCTAATCTTAAAAATAAATTAATTGAAGAAGTGAAGGCATCACCATCAAAATTTCAACAATTCGCCAATGCTGCACAGGTGAGTAGATTGGTTCCAATAAGAAAAAATGGTTTGTCTTTTTTTTAAATTGTTTTTCAAAACTAATCATATCCTCCAAATAATTAAATTGTTTAACTAATTGACTTTGTTTAAATCTAAAAATATTGGAAAGTTTTTTGTTTTCAACATAAAATTAAAAACAAAAACGATTTCCGAATAAACTGGGTCAAAATTGCATTTTATAATTCGATTAGTTGTGCCTACTTCTGTACAATGCAAACAAGCAATATAGAATTCCCTGGTTATCTGTTTTTGTTTTGTATTAATTTATTGTTGTTATTTGATTCTTAAGGCAGCGGTGTCGTCGACATCGGGGGCAGTTCCCGACTCAGAATCGGTGTCAGGAAATGAAAACTTTTTCAGCATTACCGAAGAAGGTCAGTTTAAGATAGGTACTCCTATCTGTCTGGTAAAAAGTTGTTAACACAAATTACGCCTCATTTACAGATACCCCACAGAATTCACCTCACAAACCGTTAAAGTTGCCTATGGGCAGTGCCCGAGCAAAAGGACCAAACATCTCCCCTCAATCCAACAATGGTGCCATACCAAGAACCAGGAAGCTCTCAAATTCGTCCGTTGCAAGTGATGTCTCATTTCGTTTGCCTGCCTATGAGTCTCCAGCTGTAAGTGGAATTCTTTTATTTTACCAATTTCAAATCTATTGTTTTTTTGTTTGAAAAAGGTTTATCATTTGCAATCGGATCTTGATGTATCGGCAAGTGAGGTAGAAGATTCTGCTTCTACATCTCGCTTCGATCTGATAAACAAAGAGCAATTGTACGATGCATATAGAAAAGCTTTAGATCGATATCAGAAATACCGTTCTAGATATGCAGATTTAGCCAAAAAGTATAAAGATTTGGAAACTGACAGCACTAAGGCAAGGGTAAGTTCAATTTTTTTAAAAATGATATTACGCACAAACAATCAATCATACCTATCTACATATATATGTATGTGTTGCCTTGTCTAACAAAACACAAGCATTTAGTTTAGTGTTTATTATTTTTTCAATTTTTATTTAGCCATTTTATTTCAGTAGGTACTCGAAAAAATCGTTATTTAATGGTAAATTACGTTATATTTGGGACAATATTAGGAGTTCTTGTATTAAAATATAAAGTAATTGTAAAAAAAAAATTACACATTTTAATAATTCCATCCGTTAAAATAAAATATAATCTGTCCTATTGATTTGAAAATAAATTCGTCGAAATATAGCACCTATATCCTCTGTCTTGGAATATGGTTACCAAGTTTGGTGCCCATATTACTCCTCTCACATTGCCCGCATTGAATCCATTGAAAAGTAGTTTCTATTATTCGCTCTACATCTTAACTGGGATAATCATCTCCATCTTCCACCATATCGTTCGCAATAATTACTGATTGGTCTTAAAACGCCCGAGGACAGGAAGTCATCACATAATGCTACATTCATATTTAAACTTTTGAACGGAGATATAAATTCTCCTTATTTGCTTTCCTTAATAAAAATTGGCCAAGTCGAAATTATAAAATTTTGTTAGCAAATGTAACAACTTTAAACTACTTAAATAATGAACCATTTTCTCTCTTATCTAAACAATTAATTAATTATAATTCTTTCATAGATTTTAGTATTGCTTCCTAAAATTTAAACAAAATTTACTCATATACAATTTAATTCGTCACTAGTTAAAATCTGCAATATTATTTTTATATATCCAAATAACTGTGATCAATAATGTATCTGTAATTATATAGTCAAATAAATAAATAAATAAATCTCTCTAACCATACTTCTTGTCCATAATTGGTGTGGCGTAATTGGTCTAACATAACATAACTTTCGAGAATAAAGTGCTAATAGACGATTAACATTATTTGTGAGATAATAATTCTCCGTAACAAATTTTAAATTTTTAAATCTGTTATTTATATAAACCAAGGGTTTTTTGGAAATTATTAATATATTCATTAAAATTTCATTGTTTACATTAGATCATTCAGAATTTCATATATTAATTTTTTTCTCACTCTTTTTTTTTGTTTTTATTTTTTGGACAGTCTGTCCTAGTGGAAACTCAGGAGAAAGCAATTCGTCGTATAAATGAGCTTCGAGAACAATGTGCATTGGAACAGCAAGCCAAAGCACACCTTGAAGAGGCTCTTCGCGTCGAAATGGATGATATGCAATGCAAGATGCAAGCCTATCAAACAAAATTAACCCTTCTTGGAGAAAACCCTGAGAGCATTATGGCTCTTGCTAAAAATGAGCCCCTAATACAACTGAATGCCACCACAACAACCACCGATCAAAATAACCTTATCAATCTTGATATAGAAACTATTACCAATCATAATGAATCATCAAATTTAGAAAAACAACTTTTCGAACAACAAAACCAAATCAAAACACTTGAGCAAAAGCTTGAAGAAGCCAACAAAATAATTGAGTTGATGAAACAACAAGAAGAAGAGAATGCTATTTCTTTGGCACAAACAAAACAAGCCATCTACTCTGAGCTGGAGAGTAAGGAGACTCAAGTTCAACGCTTGAAAACAAATCTCACCAAAGTTGATTCAAAATATCAACAAACCTTGAAAGAGAACAATCAAATTTCGGAACAGGTAAAAGAACTAGAAGAATTGAAGGAAAAGCTAAAGACAATTACTATGGCTAAGCAAGAAGCTGAAGCTAAATTGATTTCATCAAATCATATACAAGCCGAGTCGAAACAACAAATCTTGGAAAAAGAAAAGATCATTGTGGGCCTTGAGGAAAAGTTGCAGGATATGTCGAAAAAATACGACGACCAGATGACGGACTTGAGACAACAAAATGAACAACTCAGTGAAATGATAACACAATATCAAAATTCCGAGATTTCGATAGCCGAAATTGACAACGAACTTAATCGCACAAAGACCGAAAACAATGGTCTGCGCGAGACTATTTCTAAAAACCAACGTAAAATCGAAGAAATTCAGTCTGAAATTGAGGAAAACCGCAAAGAATTTGTTGAAATTCAAGGAGAACAGGAAAATCTGAGAATTTTAAACGGAGAATCAAAGCAAAAAAATGAAGAACTAATTAAAGAATTGGAACAAGTCCGCCGAGAAAAAGATGAAAACGAAATACGATTGAAGCAACTCGAAACCGAAATAAAAATACTGAACGATCAAAACGTTAATACGGAGTCGGAAACTATAGTCGCTCTAAAGGTAGCTCTTAAGAACGCCAAATCAGAAGCAGATATACAATTAAAGGAAGTAAAAGAAGAACTTATAACAAAGGAAAAGGAACTCAAATCAACAACAAACAAACTTGGAAAGTTGAAGAAACAACTCGAATCGAAAGAATCTGATCGACGAGAGGAAATTGAACGCCTTCGGCAGAGCATTAAGGACTACGAATCGAATCTAGCAAAGGTTCAAAAAGATCACCAGCTGCATGACGAGGCCATGGAACGAGAAAAATCCGACCTCAAGATTCAAGTGACGAATATTTTACAGGAAATTGCAACAATGGAGGAAGAAATTCGTAATGTACGTGCCTCACATTCAGATTTGGAAGCAGAAAAACAATCTTTGGAACAGAAATTTGAAAATATAACAAAAGAGAGTGATGACCAGCATAAGTGGAAGACCGAACTTGATGAATCTCTTCAGAAACTCAAACTTGTTGAACAAAAACTGCAAAATATCGAAAGTGAGAGCTCTCAATTGGCCGAAAAGAATTGCTTGCTAGAAGAGAATTCTGGTAGGCTGGAGAAACTTATTGCCGAACACGAAAGACAACGCTGCGAATCTGAAACTGAAGTAACTCATTTGAAGCAGAAACTCGAAACAAGCGAAGAAAACATTCAAAAATTAAACGAAAAAATGGCTCAGGTATTAGATGAGAATTCAAGGCTACACAATGCCAAAGAATTAATGGAACACGAGCATAGATCACTACAAGATCAATGTGACTCGCGAGAGAAGGAGAAGCTATGTGTATTGGATTCGAACAAGTGTTTGGAGGATGAATTGAAAATGATCAAGGAAGATAATGAAAGTTTGACCAGGGAAAATAATAATCTTAGTGAAATTTCCAACAACTTACGCGGAGACATAACTGATGCACTAGAAAAGGTGCGCGTAGAAGAGGAAAAAAATGGAAAATTCGTTCAAGCAAAGCAGCATCTGGAGGAAGAACTTAAATCCGCCAAAGAAAATCTTAAAGATTTGAAAAAGAAAATGGCTGAGTACGAGTTGATGTCTCAAGAAAAAATTAAACTCGCTGAAGATCAAACTCTAGAACTTCAACGAAAGCTAGAAGAATGTTCAAAAGAATCAGAGCACCACGAAAGGTCGAACGAAGAACTTTCAGAGTTGAGAGAAAAAGTGCATGAACTACAACAGCAGCTCGAAGAAACTAAGCTTCAAAACGAAACTGTAAGCGAAAGACTATCATCAAGTGTATCAGAGATTAGTGCTTTGAAAGTAGAACTTATTGCTACTAAGGGAAATATTGAAAAACTCACGGACACCAATGAAACGCTAAAAACAGAAATCAATATTCTAGAGAGCAACAAACAATCACATTTGGCCGAGCTGGAATCTCGTCTGCAGCAGGCGAGCAACGAAAATCAAAATCTCCAAGAAACTGCCCGTAACGCAACGGATCTAGAAAAGAAGTTGCAAAATTACGAACAGCTTCAATTGGAAAACGAATATCTTAACACTTTGACTCAACAGTTGCAAGCAGATATAAGAAATCAGAGTGAGGATCGTGCCAATGTCGCTTTGCAAATTGCAGCACTGAATGAGAAAATCAATTCACAGAGGTGTGAACTTTACGTACTTAATGAGAACCAGGAAAAGCATAACAGTGAAGTAGAAACCAAGTGCAAGGAAATCCTCAAAGCGCAAGAGGAGGTGGAGCAATTGAAGCAGAATCTTGAGACGGAACGAGCCGAATCAATAAGACAGAATGAGCATGCTGCATTTATCACCGCTCAAAATGACAATATCCAGAAAGAACTGTTGGCATGTCAGCAGCAGATATCCGATTTGGAAAAGGAGCTGCGTGAAGTGAAAACTGCTTGCGAAGATGTGACCGGAGATAAATTGAAGCTCATCGATCAGCTGGCTAGTGCAGAGGCGTTAAGTAAACAACAAATGGATAGTTTGCGAGTGGAACTCGACCGCAGTGGTAGCACCTTGGAGACTCTAAACAAAGAAGTGGACGATTTGAATAAAGAAATTCAGAAGGTAGACGCTTTGAAAGAAGAAAAAAATGAACTGCTTAAGGAGATCGATACATTGAAGGTAGAGCTTGCAGACAAAATACCATCACAAGTAAAGATTGAAACAGTTGCTGAATCCACAAAAGCCTCCCAACATGAATCAGAGAATTTGAGAAAAATCAATGAGCAGCTGCAAAAAGAATTGGAAGATCTGCAATACAAGTCACGAGGAGAAATTGCAAATCTTACTGAGGAAATCGATGACCTACTGGCGAATGCCAAACATATGAGTGAAAAATTAACAAAGTATGAAAGTCAAGAAAAAAGTGCTTTACCTGCGACCTCAGCAACTATAACTGTGCCATTGGAAGATGGAAATTTCGAACGCATTCAACACGAAAAAGAAGAATTAGAATCCAAACTTAAGACCATAATGCACGATGTTCAAGATGTCTCCAATCGCAATCTCTTTTTAGAGCAGAAATGTGAAAACTATTTAATTTTGGAACAATCAAACGAACGATTGAAGTCACAAAACGAAAAGCTATCACGCCAATTGGATGAAACACTGGTGAGTAGCAAGGAAGGAAAAACGTTTTTGGGTGTTCGATATAAAATATATCTATTTAAGCGATTTAAAGCAAGCTTTGTTTGTATTTTATATCACCATTCAATTCGATTCTTCCTAGTAGATTTTGAATTTTTTGAGGATTTTTGTTTCTAATTTGTTTTAGATATCCATGCAGCATAACGAAGGAGTGACAGTCAATACAGAGTTTGAATACTTGAAGAATATCATGTTTCAGGTTAACATTTATTATACCAATGTGCATTTGAAAAGTTATTAACTTTGTTTTAATTCTTTGCAGTATTTGACTGGAACATTAAATGGCAACAATGAAACTCTGGTAAAAGTTATATCCGCGGTATTGAAATTCACGCCACAACAAACACAAGTGGCAATTGAAAAAGAACACCAGAGGAGATCATTGGTAAGTGAATCCCAGTATTAAGGCGGAGCAGATTATGTTTTCATTAAATTATTAATATCGTTTCATAAAAAAAGATCATATTTTTCTAAATTTGACGTTTTTAAATGATGCTTAGCAAATAAAATATTTATCGATACATAACTACCGTCCAATTGCACTTACGTCCTTTCTTGCTATTAAAAGACTGATTAAATATCAGCTTAAGAAATATCTTGAAGAACAAAAACTCCTTAAATGAGTGGCACAAATCATTAAATTGTTTTGAACAAAGTAGAATTATTGGGCTTGATATTTCAAAAGAATTTGATAGAGATTGGCGTCAAGCTCTCCTACGAAATCATATCACATCACATACATACATCAGTTCAGTTTTAAAAACAAAAATAAAAATTCTTATAAAATAAAAAACAAAAAACAAATTAAAAAAATACTTACCCCCAGTTTCACAGTGCGAGTTTAAACTCCACTTTTGGTTTAAACTTCAGATCAACAATTTATTCGTTTTCACAGTGTCCTTAAAACCGTCAATTTGTAGTTTAAGTTAACTCAGTTCAAGGTTTAAACGACACTGTGAAACCGAATAAATTGTTGATCTGAAGTTTAAACCAAAAGTGGAGTTTAAACTCGCACTGTAAAAATGGGGGTAAATGTTATTTTATTTATTATTCTCGGAGAGAGAAAGGGAGGACGAGGCAAGAAAAATGCTGTCAACTATTTTTCATAAAATAAAGGTAAACGAAGTTCAACTGATCTGAAGATCAGATTTCACTGTGAAACCGGTCGAATTAAACCAAAAATGTTAACTCAGTTTAAGGTTCAGTTGATCTTAAATTTAAACTCGCACTGTGAAACTGGGGGTAAGTTTTTGTATTTTCATTCGCAGTGTATTTTTTTTAAGATTTCATCCCGACTTCTTAACTCTTAAAATCTCCACAATCATAGTCATAAATGCAATTCGTAATCAACATTGCTTTTAGTGTATCAATTTTGAATTGCAATTTTTTAGGTGTCCAAATGTTATTAGAAATTGAAAACACTCTCCGTAGAAAAGATTGGCTCTTTCTGTAAAAAGATTTGATCTTTTTGAATTTTCAGAGTTTCAAAAGATCAGATGTAGATCAAATTTTAACACGAAAGATCTGATCTCTGATGGGTTGGCAGATTTGTTCTCAATGTACACATACACGTAAAAAGTCTTTTCTGTCAACGGTCAAATGGTAAATATTTTGTTATTGATTTGTTGTGAACTAGTGCTAAACAAAATTTAAAAATTAACAAATAATGGACCAAGATGTTAATAATTTAGTGGAGTTTTTGATTGCTACCTCTTACACTTCATCTAATGATGAAAATATGTTTTTTTTACTACAATTAAATCTGGAAAAGTTTCATTGAAAAGATCAAATCTCGATTTTGAGAGATCTTTGAAATTTGAATGAAACTCGCTATTAGTAAATGTTCTTACTTTACATTTTCTACATAAAAGTGTTTGAAAATTTCAACCCATTTCTCACTCGGTTACAAATTGACCTCCGTTTTCCATTTTTCACTTTGTTCTTAATAACAATTTGTTTGACGCAAGAAACCTTAACGTTAAAATAGCGAAAAAATATTCAAACTAGTAGTGTTGTCTTCATTTTGTGTTTAAGTAATTTAGTCCTGTAGGAAAAATAACGGTACTTGCCATACAAATTTTTCTACCATCTTAATTTTTTTAGAAAACGGCTCAAACGATTTTGATAAAAAAAGTACATGTACTACCTTAGTTATGGTGTACATTTTGGCCAAACATTTTTTTTTAATATTTTGTTATTAACGGTACCTGCCATACAACCATTTTTTTACTGTCCAATTTCTCATAAACGACTTAACAGGTTTCGACCAAATTTTTTACACTAGAGCATATCAAAATTTTCGAAAAACAGTTATTTATAAATATTAAATATAAGATATTTTGCATATAATGTGATCAAGCATAAGAGCAAGTATGTGTACAGTCTTGCAGTTTATTTCATTTTCATTAATGATCATTCTTTATTATTAAGCTGGAGAATAACTTTCACATTTGGGCAGGAGCTGCAAAAACTCATTTTAATCTTTTAGATAAAACTCAAAATAGAGATTTAAGAATGATAGGCAATAGATAACTATAATTTAAACATTTTCATCTCTAACACCGTCGCAATGTTATAATTCTCTCATTATTTTAAGGCTATTTTTATAAATAATGGTCTAGCGAAATAGCCATTTGCATTCCTCCCCTTAAAGTTTTCAATGCTCATCAGTTTACCCCTGAGTCCAACTTCGGACAATAAAGATTTTTTCTTTTGCCGTACAACGCGAATCTGGAATGCGCTACCTAGCTCTATTTTCCACTCATACATATTTTGATATTCAGAAATTCAAAACCAATGTGTATCGGTATCTCTTCTTAAATACTTCCCTATTTCCCTAACGTTCGCACTGTGTTTGACCATTTTAAGGGTAGTCAAAACATACATTTTTAGTAAGAAGTGCTAATTTCATTTTTATTTTGTCAAGATATTTTTTTAGTAAGCATAAAATGTTTTGTCAAAACAATTATGCCACAATGTAAATTGAATGTTGTTATTTAAAAATTCAATAAATTATCCAATTGAAAATACTTAAATATTTTTACTTATTTTTTTATATTTGAAACTCAAAATATATAATTTTTTCACTTGGCAAAATAAATATACCTACCATTGTATATTAAGAGGGAGTTTGAACCATATATGCAAAGTTTCTTTAAGTCCAAAACATATTTTAAATTCAAGAAAACTTTGCATACACCCAAACTCAAGCCCACCTCAAATCCTGTAAGGATAAAATAAATACAGGGTCTTCATAATATATTATAATGGTACGATTTGGCGGGCAAAGATTACACGGGAAAACATTCAGTGGGAAAACATTACGCGGGAAAATATCTTGTGCATCATGATTTATTTTAACCTAGTCTTAAATGTATATTCATTATACTCAGATTAAAATTAAATTGAACTTATCGTATTAACCGTCTATTTATTTTGTTTTGTTTCAGCTCGGCCAACTTAACAAACTCCTATAGCAGGAAAACGAATCCTATAGCGTTTGGTAACATATAAGTTGTTAATTCTTACAAGCAAAAAATATTGAACGCTAATATGAAATGTTTTTGTAAATGTTTACGTTTTAAGATTAAGTTAAATTAAAAAAAAAAACCGCTTATGTAATTGTAAAATAAAAAAAAAAAACAATTTGTAAAGAAAATGTACCTTTGTTATCAGGAAAATTAAACTTATATTTCTTCTCCAAAGTTTTTACTACTCGTATCAAGCAACATAAATCGAGAAGAAATAAATAATAATCCATACAAAGTTATACTTTTTGTGTATTGATTGCATTTTAATTAATTGTTTTAAATTTAATTAATCAATTTTATTAAATAAAAAAGTAGGTAGGAATCAAAAAGTAAAAAAAAAATCTATTATGTACATAATATAAGTGATCAAATCGCAATAAATAAGTTATAATTTTAAGTACTTCTAGACTTTTTTTTTTATTTTCAGTGATTTATGTTTTGGCTAGTATGTTTTTTGTCACTGCACATATTTTAATTGGATAAGAATATTGCTGTTTAAAAGATTTATAAATTATGATTTACAGTAGATAAATTAAAGATACATAAAAGACAAATTCGATGCCTACAAATTTAATAAGCATTTGATATTGAAATTTTTTTACTAAAATATAAACTTAATAAAATTTAAAAATATATACTACTAATATCAACAAACAATAAATTCACGAACGGCAAAAAAATCACTACAATTGACATACATTTCAAGTTATAATCAATTATATTACTAAAATAAAATTACTTATATACATATATATTTAACACTTAAATACTTTTCGTTTTATTTGAATTTAAATGTGCCCAAAAAGTTATACATTTTTTGTAGCTGCAAATTAGCACGATTAATATTTAAACCTGAATGTATGATCTCGTTAAATTGTTACGCAATAGTCATACTTGAAAATGATGAAACTTGGCATTTTTGCAGCCCTTTTCTTCATTATAAAATTAATTAATTAAAATCTTAAATTGATTATTATTTTTTACGCACGTGTAACCAAGCACTTACCTAACATCACATCACGGCCTGTCTGCAGATTGTTTTGCTCTATTTTCCCCTTCCATATTGATATTCAGAAATTCAAAACCAATGTGCATCGGTATCTCCTGTTACACCCTTTTCTACATTCCTAACGCTCGTGATTGATCATTTCAATGAAATCGATTTCAGATCGATTTTTTTTGTTTGTTGTTAGGAACTTGCAAAAAATAGTGTGCGGATAGTCTATGAAATCTTTCTAAAAACGCAAGATTTGTTTTGAAAGTTTTTGTTTAAAAAATATTTGATTGTTTTCAGAAAAAAATAGAATGTTTGGTTGTTTGGATTTCGACATAAATGTAGTCAAAACCGCTTTAGGCTGTGTGTGAATTGCGTTAAAATGTTGGTTAAATTTTCTACCTTGGTTAAATTTTGAAGTTTGGGTTGTGGTGGGATCAAATTTAGCTTTTTGCTGCGTTAATTGCGTTAAAAGGGATTTATTAAAATACTATTTTGGCTAAAATTCCTTCAAGATTTAAGAAATTTACCTAAAAACGTTTTTTTTTGTTGTTTAAGTTAATTAATTTCTTTCCCAAAATCCGACTTAGAAGATATAAAGTTAATAATTTGGCATGAAAAAAGTAACGAATTCTCAGTTTTACTAATATGTTTCGGTTTTACATCGTTCATTTAATATTTTAAAACAACAATTAGAAATCTTT